>CANUEZ040000152.1:6710000-7960041 GCA_948099385.1 Fasciola hepatica | reverse complement strand
ATCTATCTATCTATCTATCTATCTATCTATCTATCTATCTATCTATCTATCTATCTATCTATCTATCTATCTATCTATCTATCTATCTATCTATCTATCTATCTATCTATCTATCTATCTATCTATCTATCTATCTATCTATCTTCTAGCTATCTATCTATCTATCTATCTATCTATCTATCTATCTATCTATCTATCTATCTATCTATCTATCTATCTATCTATCTATCTATCTATCTATCTATCTATCTATCTATCTATCTATCTATCTATCTATCTATCTATCTATCTATCTATCTATCTATCTATCTATCTATCTATCTATCTATCTATCTATCTATCTATCTATCTATCTATCTATCTATCTATCTATCTATCTATCTATCTATCTATCTATCTATCTATCTATCTATCTATCTATCTATCTATCTATCTATCTATCTATCTATCTATCTATCTATCTATCTATCTATCTATCTATCTATCTATCTATCTATCTATCTATCTATCTATCTATCTATCTATCTATCTATCTATCTATCTATCTATCTATCTATCTATCTATCTATCTATCTATCTATCTATCTATCTATCTATCTATCTATCTATCTATCTATCTATCTATCTATCTATCTATCTATCTATCTATCTATCTATCTATCTATCTATCTATCTATCTATCTATCTATCTATCTATCTATCTATCTATCTATCTATCTATCTATCTATCTATCTATCTATCTATCTATCTATCTATCTATCTATCTATCTATCTATCTATCTATCTATCTATCTATCTATCTATCTATCTATCTATCATCTATCCATCTATCTATCTATCTATCTATCTATCTATCTATCTATCTATCTATCTATCTATCTATCTACTATCTATCTATCTATCTATCTATCTATCTATCTATCTATCTATCTATCTATCTATCTATCTATCTATCTATCTATCTATCTATCTATCTATCTATCTATCTATCTATCTATCTATCTATCTATCTATCTATCTATCTATCTATCTATCTATCTATCTATCTATCTATCTATCTATCTATCTATCTATCTATCTATCTATCTATCTATCTATCTATCTATCTATCTATCTATCTATCAATCTATCTATCTATCTATCTATCTATCTATCTATCTATCTATCTATCTATCTATCTATCTATCTATCTATCTATCTATCTATCTATCTATCTATCTATCTATCTATCTATCTATCTATCTATCTATCTATCTATCTATCTATCTATCTATCTATCTATCTATCTATCTATCTATCTATCTATCTATCTATCTATCTATCTATCTATCTATCTATCTATCTATCTATCTATCTATCTATCTATCTATCTATCTATCTATCTATCTATCTATCTATCTATCTATCTATCTATCTATCTATCTATCTATCTATCTATCTATCTATCTATCCGTGATCTATCTATCTATCTATCTATCTATCTATCTATCTATCTATCTATCTATCTATCTATCTATCTATCTATCTATCTATCTATCTATCTATCTATCTATCTGTCTGTCTATCTATCTATCTATCTCTCTATCTATCTATCTATCTATCTATCTATCTATCTATCTATCTATCTATCTATCTATCTATCTATCTATCTATCTATCTATCTATCTATCTATCTATCTATCTGTCTATCTGTCTCTGCGTGATCTATGTCTCAATCTTTCTATCTATGTTTCTATCTGTCTCTCTCCCTACCTATCTGTCTTTCTTCCTACCAATCAATATTTATATATGTTATGCTTTGATTGAATTTGTTTACCTTTTGATATTTTGTTTTAACAATTCCGCGGTACTTTTTCAATCAAATTTTATGAAATCTCTGATATTTTCTCTTCAGCATTTTGGGACCATATGTTCCTGTCTTCTCTTTTCATGTTTGCATTTTTCATTGGTTTGCTTGGTCGATGGTGTGTCTGTTTTGCTTAGTGCCTCATTTCTACACTTTCTCGGACCTTCCACATTCAAATAATCCGCCTGTCCAATTTGCAGATTCACCATTTTGACCTTATGGGGACAAGAACAATTTGAATTGGAAAACCGGTGCTGGTGTTACATGATCCACAGTCATGCAGTTGGAATTCCGGCGTGTGGCTTGATTGTGAAGGTGCACGGAAATCGGAGGGTGGCATTGTTTGCGGGCTATCTGGTCCGGAACCTAATGATAGTGAGTACACCTGAGGACGAACAGGTCGAGAATTCAGAAATCGGAATAGTTAAAGAAATAGTCTGTATGATCTTCGGTCTGCGTAATTAGTTGGTCTGCACGTCAGAGCGGAAAATTGTGAGGTCAAGTTTGGATAAGTCATAACTACTGCACTCTCACTTTACTGATGTATCGGTCCGTCCTATCCACTTCCCGTTTTATCACATTGGTGCGCTGAATTCATTTATTTTTACATGATTCATTCGTTCAGTTATTGCATTGCGACAACAGAAGCACAACCATCCCCCATCCAGAAGGGAAAGCTGATAAAATCACATATATCAGTCAGTACTGGCTGTGTACCTCTGTCATTCCATATCTCAGGGTTAGCTTGCATGCAATCTCAAATAGTGGCACTTTAGGCTTGTACTCATCCACATGCATCCGAAAGTCATATCCAGATAATTTTCCAGTGCGTCAGGTTTGATAACGGGCCGTGCGACAATGGAATGCCGTTCACCACCGACGTGGCCGACCAGCGGTTGTGGGATTCAAGCCATTTGAGGTAAAACCATTTACCACGGCTAGACTACCACTGCTTATGCACAACATGAACGTGAGCAGCCTTCGGGGAGAAGGGAAGATCTGTTATTGATCAGTCTATACTTCTGGTACTGCAGGCTTTCCTGCCATTTGGTAGCCTGATAGCCAGTGGCGATCTTCAAGTAACCACTGAGGGTTATTCGGCAACCACTGCCTCGGGTACAGTAATGAAACCTTTCCAACACACCTACACCAATCAAGGTCGCATCATGTGTGGGTTTTCGGTCCGAGCCATGGAACTTGATAGCCTTGTGCAAGTCACGCGAAAAACTGCCTGCTGGATACGGATTTGATCAACACCACATTTCAAGTCGCCAGCCATACGAGTGCTACAACATCCACAGAATTCGTAGTGAAGGGAGGTAACTGCGCTCATTAGTAGGAGGAAATCCAAAATTTACTTCGAGTGGGATGAAGGTAAAGATGCCACTGATACACCCGAATCTATCGATCAGTTTATGTTTGTGGTTACTCCGTGAATAAACCCCAGGTTCATCCGATCGAGCCAAAGGGGCAGAGACGAGTTCAGTATGCAATATGGTTACAGCAGTATGGTAGCTCCGTCTTATGTTTCTACCTGGATAAGGCCAATCACAACATATGATGCTAGCAGACACTAGGGCCATCAACAAAGAGTGAACCGTGCATCAGGACTTTGCCTTCAAACAGAGTTACAAATTCAATGTTGTTGCCTGCTGTTATGAGATGGGTATGCTGTATTATGAATATCAAATCAGAACAAATACTCAGATTTTCAACAACACCCCCAGTAAAGTGTTTTTCGAAATCCCCCTCTGAACAGCCGAACAGTGATGAAGCATTTCTCTTTAACACGGCTCCATTTCACAGACGGGCATGAGAAGCTCTGCTGGCAACCAGACTTGCTGTTCGATATCCTCCTCCCTGTAGTTCATTCTTTATTCGGATCGAGGATCTGTCGAATCACTTCCCCAAGAACACTGGGTTCTGATTCACAGCTTTCTGGAAGGTAAAACCACCAAAGATGACAGGTTCGGGATGTTAGAACGGTTAGGCAAACAGGCAATGGGTCGGATTCCGCCCGCTTCATGTGATGCATTTGACAGATACTATTTCACTTTCACAGAATCTTCCAAAAACAATTTCCCATTTGCAAACCTGATTTCCATTAATAACGGATATGATAAATGTTGTCCAATAACTTATATATTTTACTTTGTATTCCCTGCGGGCCCAAGTTAGTGACTCGCATAATTTTACTGAGTCCCGTAAGTGAGACCGAAAACTCGCACGTGATGTGACCTTGCGCGATATGGGTGTTTCAGAAAGGTATGGTTACTGTACCCTAGGCAGGCGTTGGCATATAACCATCAGTGGCCACTACACGATCGCCTAGGGCTACTTAAAGCAGAAAAACCTGTAATATGCTCATGCAAAACTTACTCTAAAGAAAATAAAATGAAAATCTGGGGATGCGTTCAGTTCTGCTGTCGCTCGTAGTAAATGGTAGTAAATATTGTAGAACATAATCATCGGTTACCTTAGATGTAAGTAGTACCTATAGTAATCACGGTGTCTTTCCGAGGAACTTTATGCATCCATCCATTCACATCAAATATTTTCAACTAGCGACCGCACTGTCCTGAAACTAAACCCCATAGACATATCAGCGAATCATCGTATTGATTCCTCTGTGAACTCTCCTATGCGAGGTAACCATTCACATTCCTGATGTACAAGTGATAGGTGAATAAAACAAGTTATCATAGCCACAACAGGGCAGATTTTGGCAAAATTACTGTGAGAATGATCAGAATGATGGCAGTCCATTTATTGGCATGCCTCAACCATGAAGTATCATGCTCAACATTGTATGCAGACCCTCATATGTCTGGTACGTTCATAACCACACAGTATCGATTATTTTGCAAGAGAAGGTTAAGCATGTTTTTTCACTTGGAACACGGTAGTTTGTCCTGTGTGAATGTAAACTGTTTCCGTTTTAAATTTATTATCGTTGTTGTACGATTGATTAACTGAAAGAATTCGCTTCAAGATCGCACAAACGTTCATCTGTGCTCGTGTTCACCGCAGTAACTATTTGTGGTCATAATGATGATGTACACAAAATTCGATTCAGTACAGGCGAATGAAGTGTACGCTTAATTTAGCGGAGTTAATTTAAGATATTTTTTTAAAACTTTGCTTCCCTAATCATTATTCTTGTTATTTTGCCCAAGCGGACATCAATGGTCATATCATCGGTGAATGAATATTACACGGGATATAGATTTCATTAGTAATAATACTACACCGATTTCAGGGCGCTTTTGCAGCGCTTTTCAGTGGTCGAGCGGAACAATAAGACAACATTCTACTCGCCGAAACAGGTAAGTTGTTCAGGCAGCATATCATCCTTGTCTGGTAATACGCGATCAAGGAACGGATCTACGGAATTTCCACACCGCGATAACCTTGAGGGAAATAATCGAAATATGGAACAGGTCAATAGGTGAGATGGATTAGGAGAGAATTCGCGATGCAGTGGGCGAGGACAGTCTCTGAGGATCTTTTCTGCAGATAGAATGAAAGCTGTTATGCGCATATCAAGTGAGTCTTTTAGAAGGTCTCCTTAAGCTATATCAGAAACAAGACTGACAGTGGGCAAACCTCTACGGCGAGTAATATGGTCGTTTTTAAGCAAACTATAGAAAATAACAGAAGAGCGATATAGAATTATGGGAATTATACACTGGTGTACAATGGAAGGAATACGAAACTGCGCATTTATGAACCCGGAAGAACAATCGACTCAATTTTCCAACTGTAATTCCAATGTGTAAAGAGTAGTGCAAGTTTTATTTTAAAGTTTCACCTAGGTATTCCACATGGTTTACACGTGCGAGAGGGGTAAACTCAATGATGTGGCTGTCTTCTACAAAACGCGATTACAAAGTGGAGACATATGGTCTCTTGAAATTTGGCTTTGCTTAACAGAGGAACATACTGCTCAGAAAAGCTTTGAATATGTAAAAGATTTTCAGTAAACTCCCATAAATCAGACTTCTGGGACGCAGGCCGAGCCGAAACAACGTAATCGGCGTAACTGAATAGACCATCTGAATGGGCTACGGTTAGGCCGGTAATGTAGGTGGAAAATAGACCAGGAGAAAGGACATCACACTGAAGAACTCTAGCGCATTCAAAGAGATGTTTCGAAACTTACCTTCCAACTTTGGTACTCTGTGCTCGTCCTGAAAAGTAGTCTCGTAACCAGTAAAATAAGCAAATGGTGAAACAAAATGATTCTAGTTTTTCGGAAAAGTAAAGATTTTGGCACACTGTCAAATGCTGATGTATTATCGCAAGAGGCACACTAAACTGATTTGCACCGATAGTTGAGGAATTTTGCAATTAAATGGACCACGCGCACTACTACATCAATCGTCGAACACAGGGGGTTCGTAAGAAAATTAGCGTCCGTCGGTGGGACTTTTGAGTGTTCTGAATAGGTTGAAGCACAGTTCGGTTAACTATCTTCGATATCTATGGAGAAAGTGCTATAGGATTGAATTTCTTGATTCCGGTTTGGTTACGTGTCTACTTAGGTACGGATTTGATCTTGACAGGACGCAAGGCGTCGAGAAGGAAGAATGACTTAAAAGAGCGGTTGAAAAACAGAAGTCCTTAATTTACAGAGAGGTTCAAGCCCAAGCTTCGACTCTTTGCTTCAGATGATTTGGTTAAATTGGTGACCTCGAGGAGATAGAAACCTCCCACACATCTGCTGGAGAATCGTCGGAATGTTGAAAAATGAGGGAGTTGAGCATCCTGATGGTCATAATCCTCGTCATCATCGTCTGGTCATCGGGAAGATGGATTCCGCTCCATCAAAATTTATTGTTATTATTTTAATTTTTTCCTTCTTGCTCCGGGAAGGTTGCAAATGTTAGATGAAATCCCGATGCTTGACTGATTTCGTGACCAAGCTTGCCAGTCGATGAACAGTATGTGTGTTGCGAGTTTTGTACAGTCATTTCTTCTTCCCAGTTAGCTATTTTAGATAGGATGGAATCACTCTTCCAAGATGGAAGTAAACCACTTCCGAGGGACAGGAGATAGGGAGGATGTGCCTTGTAATTTCAGTTGTTTTGTAAACAAGACGGGACAAGAAACAAAAAACGGTTAAACAGCGAAAGATTTTCCTTAGATAAGCTCCGATGATAAAAAGCAGAACTGTTTTGTGTTAGTATGTAAATATATATGTAGGATAAGTGACCGTGTTAGGAGTGTATTGTCGGACGAAGACGTTAGGTTCTGTGATAACTGGTACTATGGATTGTACTCAATCTGAGGGAAAAGAGTTATAGGTGATTTGTCAGGGCACAATCCGACTGAGAGCCAACGAGTCGAGTAGGACAAATATTGAGATTCAAAGATAAGATTGTATATGTCGAAGCATGGTTTAAGCCTCGTACAATGATATCCAGAAAGTCATCAGTTAACGGATCAAGGAAACAGAAGAATGAGTCATGGAATGGTTTGGCTACGTTTTGTGAGTTCTGTGATGCACTGTAAACATTCGTGATCATGAGAAAGCTTGTAGCACGAAGGAATTTTTTTCCCCATTTATCACTGTAGGCATTTAAATATATAGTATTGCGTAAATGAGAGTATACGTGCAGTTATCGACATTGGTGCGTAAGTAAGTGTGCAACAACTCTGGTGTTCTGATCCGTCCCACTAACTCTAACTAATGAGAAGACGTTTTTGTCTTCCAATCGTCTCGTTTTATTAGTACGAAAACCGACAATTTATGCACCATGAAGGGTAGTCATAGCCAAATCTTAGCCGGCACACTCATGGGTTAACCTGTTATTTCTCAGTCAGCTGTTTTGAGCGGTGATTCTGGAAACAAATCACATTGGTTTATTCGTTTCGGACGATAGTCTGCATTTGATAGGTTCTTCGGTTCGCTGCTTTCGCGCCAATCTTGTCCTCGATTTAGCTTAGAGGAAGACGTGCTGTCTGTGGGCTAAAGAAGTGTGTTGTCGAACAAACGAACTAAACCGTCTGCTGATAAGGTGCCAGACCACTCCCACACGTCTGGTAGCTTGATTACATGCTTCAACTTGATGAGCCTCGTCGGTGTTGTTCAACAATCCAAGAACAGTTTGCCTCATCAGTCTCAATCTTTTATTCTACATCAGTTTATGTGCTCTTGTAGTGCACAGCATATTGGACATACTACGAGACGTCTGTTTAAGAGGATATCAAAACAAGTCGTAGCTTCTTTACGCAAAGGAACAGTTCGGACTGTCAACAGCACCATCCTACAACATCTGGTGGATGGTGGACATCAGATCGATACAGTGCCAACTTTTAAACCAGCCCTGACAACTCCCAGAGTTCACGAGAGAGGATAACGCAGGAGGAAGCCATAGAAATTCGAATATTTAAACTCGAATTGTGCAATCAACGTAACCTCGTGCAACAGCTGTTGTTGCCATGACCGTCACAAGTGAGTTTCGTATGGTTTCCATATGCAAATTCTCTCCGATCCCCTTTATCACACCCTTGTTTTTCACACCTATCTTTTCATGCCAAGTGGCTCCACATTTTACACATGTTTTCGTTCACACAACGGACAAAATGCACTAAGTTGAAGTACGTTGTCAACCTACCAGATTTGTTGCATACTTACTCATCCACTGTTATCTATATCTGTAGATTTACGCAGTACTAAATATGGGAAAGCCTAAAGTGGTGTGTCGAAAAGAAATTTCTGCATGTTACAGGCTTTTCCATAAATGGATGAGCATGTTGTGTGATTCGTGACCGTGATATGTCAAAAATCTAGGACGATAAAAGATAGATATACAGTCAATACCATTGTCAGAATGGGAAAAATTGACACCAGAATTGTTGCACCACCTGGAACCGATACTCTTTTCATCCAAGAGTTATTGTAACAGGAAATGCTGGGGCGAGGGAACGGCGGGAACATCAAGGCGAACGAACTAACCAAACGTGGGCCACCGACAAAAGAACTGGTAGAGAATATATCGGAGGCGTCCCGAAGCAGGCAAAAGGAGGCATAAAGAAGACCAGAGAAGAAGCAGCGGGATCTCCGGCAACCAGCAAGATAGCTCAGGTGAAGGGCTGCCGATCGAGCCGTCAACTGAGACAGTCGGGCCAACCGAAGGGAAATGATGGGCAAGAGAAGCAAGCCATCGGCCACAGGCAAATGGACAGAACGCAGCCGAAGCGCTCAAGCAGCGGCAATAGCAATCTTGGTGCCGCGCAGTCTGGAAAAAGGCCCATATAAGCGACTCTATGTGTGCCATGATTGGATTTGTGTGACCGTGGGAATACAAATATCCTGCCGTGTGTTCTCGTCCTTGTTACATTATATCTATCCTGACGGAAGAATGATGAATTTTCAATTTCAACCTTAGAATCTTCCACGTCAACATTTATGTTGCTTTCTTGGAGGTATATGAGACGCATTCTGGAATAAGTTGGGCCCGGAAATCTATCAAGTAGGGGGCCACATTGTTACTTACGTTGTGAGCCACTGTTATATAATCCGGCGGTGTGCGATTTAGAGCTGTTTTCCATCTGTCTATTTGACGTTTCCCCACTCGATGGCTCTGATTATTATTGACGTCATTTGACAAGACAAAAACATGTTATATGCACCCCCAGGAGGCGAATATTTAGTGGTTGGCCCATGAGTTTATCTACATTTATGGTTTATTGGTAGCGTAAACGGTTTCAAATATTTGCGTGAGGGCAACGTGGTGGTAGATCACTATAGGAACAGAAATGATTCCAACAGTGATGGGTCGGGAAACGTAGCGCAGCTGTTCAAAGGTCGCGTTCCATGCTCTATTGGCTGAGTGATCGAGATTCTCCTATCTGCGTAAATATGAACCAATCCGATCACCAGCCCGCGCTTCCTCTGAATGATTAATCCAATAAGAGCGAAAATTCCAACTTTTGTGAGTTCCATACTCGACTAGATAACAGTTAGAAATGACGGATTTTACCTTTGTGAAGCTTTCAATTTTCGGGGTCACCGCATTACGCGAAAAACACCTAACGGAATTTATTTGCTTAAGAGACAATATCCGTTGCCGTCTCTCAGTTTATTAGTGAAGAACTACGTTTATTTAGAATGCCGTGCAACTGCGACCAGTTATCGCACAAAACGATTTGGCTCAGCAGGTTTTGGGGCCCGTATCTTCTAATTGGCTGGTAATAAGGGCCAATCACCGCTTGTTCCTAGTGATCGATCTGCTTCCCCGCCGTTCGTTCTTTCGTTGACTCCAGGCTTGAACTCGACTGTGGACAGGCCTGCTTACGCATCCAAGGCCTGATTGAGTTGGTCTGCAAGCAGAGGCAGACTACGTGTTCGTAACGCATCAGTCAATAACCTCATATCCGTTACGATAACCCGGCGGACAAAAGGTTACAGTCTCTGTAAGATTCGAATCTGTGGGACGATTGCAATTCATACGCCATAATTGCACGTGGTATACCAGCTACTAAGCTACGAGGCTGCAGCGGCACTACCTTGGCGTCCGATCTCAGCATATGCCAGAATAACTAACGAATTTGTGTCCAAAATCCTCAGCATTTCCAGCCTTAGTCGTTTACTTCCAGGTTTTGCGGTGGCGCTGAGGTACACATTTTGTAGCCCCTATAGTGTGGCTAACTTTGATGATGGACTGCACTCTGTCGTTGCCCGGAACGATAGCCAGCATATGATGCATTCGTTCGTTGAGGCCTGCGAGGCTACTGACTGAGATGTGGCCAACACACAGTTTGCCCATTCTAACAGCCTAACACTATCTCAGTGAGTCATAGGATGCGCAAGCAGAGCCTGTCCAGTATCGAGATCAAGTTTAAAGACAATGAAAACATGAAAAACAACAGTGGGCCGACGGTGAGCGTGGATAGCATGGGGAAGGAATGCTGTCAAGCGGCCTTCATATTCAACAGCAGTCAATTAGAAGCCTTGGCCACCCAAACCAGTCGGGGCAATACGTTTTATGCATGGACTGGTTAAGCGGCCCAACACCCTATATAACCCTTGTTTTACGCTAATAAAGCGAGTTGGTTTGAAATTGCAGAAATTGTCCTGGAGCCAGCAGAGGACAACGAAAGTACGCACGTGGTTCGCCATCACTTCAAATCTAGGGACCATTGTTCTCGAATCTGTGTCATGAAGCACTACTGCCCCATGGCTATGGATATGTCCATTTCATTGCACTTGTGATTAAATACAGAATTTCTAAAAAACATCCTTCAATAATTTGGAGATTTTGTTACCGGCAGATTCTATTGGGTTACTGGACATCCAAATGTCCACAACGCGAGCCGGAATCACACCGACGATTTTCCGGTAGTCAGTCACTTGCTCTACCGGATGAGGTAAGGTCGGATGTGAAAAATACACATACTTTTTATATTATGTACATCACTCTGGCTTATGAGCTCATTGATAAATTCTCCAATAATTTGCTGGCTTATCACTTAGTGATTCATAGGTTTATTCCAAAATCATTTTGATTGCCGCCATGACAAACTAACTCACTATATGATTTGACCTTGGTGTAAACGAAACGTTTTCGGCAGAGTCCCACATCAGTTACAACGAGGCAGTTGGTCGATTCTGAAGGTCTGCACATTGAAACACGCACGCACGCACACACAGACACGTATAACAGCCATACTTAGACAAACACGCGCAAGTGCTCGAAGTGGTCACGACCGCCATGATATATGTTTGGGTCATCCATTGATCTCACCAGAAATCAATAATGAAGAGACATTCAAAAATAAACATGAATATTGATTTAAGCGCATTTATTTGCGGTGCTGATTGCTACGGTTGCGTGTCTGTCACATACAGCACAACTCAAACACTCAGATTTATCCAGAATCAGCTAGCGAGAATAATAATAATATTGATAATATTGGTAATAATAATACTAATACTAATACTAATACTAATAATAATAATAATAATAATAATAATAATAATAATAATAATAATAATGAGGTCGACCTGATGCGGCCATATCTTACCCTGATTGGTCAGTACATCACTTACAAATAATACATGAACATACAAATGAATGCACTGGGAGCACACACCAAAAAGAGAAATACGTACCGGCCGTGGTTAAATCGCCATCGTCGTGAACTGTAGGCCCCGGCATCCCGGGTTTGCATCTTGTCGGCACCGGCGGCATCCCTTTTTGGTAGCCCTTCAATAGCCATGACACCCTCCCAGAACTATTACGGCTTTTCATATAATAAATAAATAATTAAAAAAGCGAAAAAATCACTTATCCATTTATTCACAACTCCGGTGTTTATAGTTCTGGGAGCTCGCATAGTCTCAGGCTTGATCTATTCCACCTAAAATAGTTTTCAGGGTTGATTCGAGTAGCACAGACAACTCACATGTTTTAATGCCGTGAGTCGCCCTCATCCAGTCCAATAGAAAAATGGCACTATTCACGAGATGCACTCGTTTCGTTCCCTCTGGTCAATCATGAAATTGAAAACGTCGATGTGTATCGTACAATAGGAAAAATCTTCCCAGTAGAATAGCCCTTGGGGACAAGAAGATCTGTGGGGTCAGTAACGGGTTGAATACAAAAATTGTCCAACGTTTCTTTGCAGAGTGCTAGCTGACGCATTGACAAGCGAAGCTCCACTGAACGTTAACAGCTTCGATATTGGATAGCCTAACGTTACTCTGAAAGACTGGATCAGTTCTAATTTGTGACTTAATGCAATGTACTGTTTTGCAGTTGAAGAGTCGAAAGATTTGACGGCACTATGTGGCCCCTGCGCGATGTTTTACAGATTTTGACAACCAATGGCCACGTGCTCCGGGACTCACTGAACCAAACGGCTATCAGTTCTGCAAATGTATACGTCACAGTAACTGCAAGTGAGACAATATTCGTCTGAAGCAAACGGAACTGCGTCACTGGACACCTGCGTCTTATCGCTAATCTGAGATTTTGATTTTATTCACTAGATGGTCACCTTTGAATAATGAAACACTAAAAATTTCTTCTTTTCGACGGTAACTGTTTCCTCTCATACCTGTCTCAGATTCTAGTGTTGTTTGATAACATTTAACAGATAACCATTGGCAAGCAACCTTCTTTTTCTAAACTATTTTCCATTTTGCACTTGATCTGTGGCGCAGATATTTTGCGTTCCAGTAACGAGTTCAAATTCATCCACGTACGTGGGCCGCTGATGCGAAGCTAGATAACTGTAATTGATATAACACCCAAAAAGCATCAGGTAACGGTTCATTGAAGGAGCAAGCTTTCGAGCTACATTAAAATCGATGGGACGCAATGAAACACCTCAGTTGCATCCCGGGCATATAAGCATTATCGAAGCGTGTCGGTACACATTTTGTTCTTCTGCGTTTCTCTGTTTGTGTGCCTTGCTTTGTCAAAGTGATTTCATCGAATTTTGATTCGCTCCAGTGGTCACGGTTACTGTCGATCTCACATCTGCTCGGAAGTAGTACGTGACATACTCCACTAAATAAATACCGTTCGTTCCAAGTAGCTTTGCTATTGATTTTTCTCTGCGACGTTCCAACCGGAAGTCTGGCCACAACAATACCTAAACAAAAACTAGTGTAAAGTTCTTCCTCATGAGGTCAAGATAAATATCGTGATTATTATAAACTACACAAACAGACTTTCCACATTTAAAAATAATAAAATATAACCAAAGATTAGTTCGAACAATAGAGTAGGACCCAGAAGACAATACATGGTAACACAATCAATCTTTAGAACTGCGTTATTGTTGATTCAGTCATGTTATATTTGAATGCCGATTGATAAATATGTTGACTGAGTTGTCAATCTCATTGCAGCAACCCTGATCAAATTCAAACGGATATTTTTCCACGGACACACGGGGTCAGCTGGTTATCGCCTCCGACTGATATATCCGAGTACCCGTATTCGAATATGAGGCTTTCACGTTATGAGTCCCAGTAAGCAGCATTGTCATTCACTGCATTTTTATGGTTGAGTCATACGGTACTTCTAGCCGCGCAATTTTCTCCATTCATTGATCCCGAATACTCCATACTTTGCACAAGATACCAATAGACTGAGCACAGCGAAGTAATTCATTCGCCGATTTGCACTAATAAAAATAATAATATTAACAATATCATCATCATCATCATCATCATCACCACCACCACGATTCACCTCGCCTGGAGCATCCATTCGGATCACCCATTGTTTGTCAAAGACGATATCAACATATTGGCACTTCCTTATAGTATGACCTATTATTACACCGTACATCCAGGTACAATATAATGACTGTTTATCTGATTTGATCCCGCTGGTAAAAGCCAATGACCTCTTTGAGATTCGAACCCACGCATGGTTGCCACCCACGCGTCAGTACGGCGTGCGCTCTACCAGCTGAGCTGCGAGGCTACGCCGAAAGATCTCAGAATAGTTTTGCATAGATCGTACAGTTTGATTATCCAAATTACAATGACAGGCTATGAGGGAATGGGCTCAGCGCATTGCTAATAGACGGTTTGGTTCAGTGGTTAGGCAACATGCCATTGCCCATCCAGAAATCAAGCGCAAGGTTGGAGGTAGTGAAGTAGATAGCACGTGATCGGACTGCCAGAATCGCCAACATCAGTGGAGTCAGTCAAGCGATCAGTGGACACATGCTACGTATGGCAAGCACACGTTTACCGTACCGTGTCCTATTCTCCGCCCCTCCTAGGGAGTAGAAGAAACCACGTGGAGGACAACAGATGACGTGGCAGCGAGGAATGAGAAAATTTACAGCAAACTTAGGAAAAGTAGGTGCTTCACGTCTTCGTGGTTGGGGTCCAAAAGATCCGTCTACCAGTTGGATGGAGACACTGAAGGATATGGCAGCGAACCGCGAGCAGTGGCGATCGTGTTGTCACTTTCTATCGAATCAGAATGACTGATGGATGTGCGTTTGTACAGTTAGACTGTGTATTCCGTGTGTTGGCTACTAGGGCATTCTTTCCTTTTCCCACCCGTGTAGGTCCAGTCCCTGTCCATCTTGTGGTCAGTGGGGCTTGCCCTACTGTTTACCGCTGTACAATGATGATGATGATGATGATGATGATGATGATGATGATCAGTGGACCAATCAGCGCTTAACAGTTGTCTGAACCGACCAGAACCAAATCAACCAATCCAGGCGCAACCATGTAAACCAGCCAAACGAGCCATTCAGGTCTATCAAAACACCGAAGAGCCTTTATGTAGGGTTTTGGTTATGATCAGTACATATCTTATGAAAAAGATTTATTTTGCACCAATGAATTGAGGTTATTCGAAGGCAGAAGGGTCTCCTCACTAGAGTTTGTGGGGCAGAACAGAAGATGTGCATCCATCACAGTGAACTAATTTTTAACTAGAGTATTTCCCTCCGGATCGACCAGTGTTCATCAGCTGAATGCACGGGCATGTTTGGTTACGAAACGGGGTTTGCCAGATTTGACAAACGTCGGATCCCGCCGGAGTCAACAATTTTACTACTGCGATAATTTCAGTATTTGAAATAAAAGAGCAGTCAGAATCACTATGTTGCATGTCCAGGACAACGGACAACAGCTTATATGTAAGCGAAAACACTACAAAAGTTTATGAATACGTATATGAGGGAGTGCGCCCAGCTCGTTGCTAATAGACGGCCTGGTTCAATGAAGCAGACAGCACGTGATCAGCTGACCAGAACCACTGACAGGATCAGAGCCAGTGAGGCGATCAATGGATTGGTCAGCGGTTAACATTCGACCACAACCGAATCAACCAATCCGGGCGCAGCCAGATAAACCAGCCAGACGGGCCGTTCAGGTTTATCACTAGGCCAACAATCGTTTGGGCACGGTTTTGGTTATGCTGAGCGTGTTCTGTACCACGAAAGAGAAAATGGTTTTGAAACAACTGAGTTCTCACTAGAGTTAGTGGGACGGTAAAAACATGTATTTCACCATGGTAAACTTAATGTCACGTACATTCTTTCTGTTTACACAGCAGTGATTTTGTCGTTTAATTGCTATCACTTCGGCCAATCGCAGCAATTCAGTGTTTTCTGTTACGTAAATCAGCCGAAACGCTTTTTCTTTGTCAATTGAAAGTTGCGTCACCTGTAGGTGATCAGCTATCGATGATGACGGTGTCGTGTCAGTTCGAAACTTCTTTTTTGTCAACTTAGTGAGACACACACACATGTTCGTAATTATTTTTATGCTTTCGCCCGTATATAAACAGTGACATTGACTGCTGTTTGTAATATGCACAGTGAAGAAATGCAAAGATGGACATAAATTGTGCAATACTGTGATTCTGACTTCTCTTTCCAGATTCACCACATGAAATGGTTGTTTCAAATTCCAACATGGGCAAACCCGTCCAAACCCCAAATTATTATTTTTTTTAAATCTTGAAAGTCTTATTGCACGGCTATTTATTGGTTTCTCTTATCTTGAGTAAGTGATAGAGAAAAACAGTTCTGAATTGTGTGAACATCAGCAAACAAACTATAAGACGATGGTTCTGGAATATATAGAAAAAAACTTAGCAATGTTATTGAAATACTTTGTTTGGATGACTGTTTTTTGGACTCTAGCTTTCACACACAAACCTCACATCATCCGTTCAACCTTTTACTCGGAAGCATCAGACTCGAGCTTCGCTCTTGTTAGAGCTCATCAGTGGTGTATACCCTCCGCCAAACCCGGATTTTGAATCAGGGCCTTATCAAGTCGAAGGTGTGTGTGTTACCACTGCGCCACTACGCCCCCGTCCGGGCAGATACGAATCACCAAAGGACCGACAGCCAAACAAAGTATCATCAATCCCACACACTACTTGCAAATAATTGTGAGACATACATAATACTGAAACAATTTCATCATTGTATACTTTTCTGCCAGCTGCTCTCTGACTCGCGTGTGACGTGTTTGCAACAAAATCATCAGGCTCAGCTAGAACAGGCAGCCTATGAAAAAGGTTGATTTGATCCCCGAAATAAGCTCATTATCATGTTAAGAACACGAGTTGTAGAAGAACATATGCTTTCGGCGACTTCATTCTTAAACAGTGCCAATCCCATTCAAATATGAAAAGAAAATCACAAGAATAATTGGACAAAAAGTATCTCGCTCAGTCTATGTGAAAAGACGGGTGTTGGGTGGGACGTAAGTAGGATGAACCAAGCTTAGCCGGAACTCTTTTCTAATCCGATTCTCCGTGCGAGTGTTCCTGGCTGAAGTTTATTCATCATCCATCTTTCGGATATAGCTTCGCAGTATTTGCCACAAAACATCTAAGCGACAGGTTGCACAAGTTAACTTAAGTCAAGTAATCGCTCAATGCATCTGCAGGCAAAATATTCAGCAACTAAATAACAACTCCAATGCCAGCTTAGTATAAGCTACAATAAGGAAGAAATAAATTGTTCAGCTTAGCTGACTTCTCGGTTAGTTTGTAACCATTTTTAGGTCAGTAAGGAATCTGATTGAATAGAGAATCGTAGATGATTCGTAAGTGTTGGGATGGGCGAACATGCTTTTGCCATGGGATCTAATAGAAGACGTAGATATGAGAGTATTTGCTGACGCACCGATAAACGGCTCAGTTTCGTTAGCAGACAGCAAGTCATTGTCTGCCCAAAATCGATGGTAAATCTCAGACCAGAGAAGTTAGGCGATGGCCCAATCAGTGACGAAATGAAATGAAATCATTCATTCAGTCGTGCACAGCCGCTCTCACCGAACGGAGCGGAATCAACCAATGAGCTGTCAAGAGTTGTTTGAACCACCGCAACGGACTCAGCTGATCGGGGACGTAATCGAAAGAGCTAATCAGAAGACCCGTTTACGAAAAAGTTCTGCACAAATGTGCTTCGTATCACGGTTTTGAGTGTGGTCACCTATCATCCTATATTAATTGCTTGTTTTCGTATAAAAAACGAGAGGGTTCGAAGTTAGAATAGTTCGCCAAGACGGATCACAACAGTAGAGGAACACTTACTGAGATCTCGATAAAGGGGTTATGATTGCCCATCCCGTAAAGAAGTAAAATTCCGAAAAGCGTGGTAATGTTGGGTGAGCTGACACTAAGGGATCCCATAGCATGATGAAAGATGTTTGATGGATATGACAATCAGTTCGAAGACCCAGAAACCAGATGCATGCGGATGTACAACGCTAACCCAAATAAAGTGTATTAGAAAGAGACTTCCTCCGTAGCACATAAAAAGATAAAAGTCTGTTTTTTTTAGCTAAACAGCAGTGACTCGGTCGGTGCGGGAAATACAACTGCTGATGGTAACTCCGAGATATTTGGTAGATCACGCTCTAGCAATGCGGTCTTCGTTTATGAGTGTGTCTGGATTGGATACAAGAAAATTGGTTGGTGAGTGCAATGGCTGTTTATTACGAAAGTTCTTGAACAGAAATAACTAGACAGGCAATCATCAATAGTAGGCATGAAAGAGATGGAAAACATGAGCCGTCAGTGAAAACATCTTTATTGTGATCTCTGGGTATTATTTATCATGGTCCATGAACTGTGAATGCGAATTCCATGTAGACACCATTCTATTTTGCAATCGTCACTAACTGATCTCACAGATACGAAAAGATTGTTAAGGTGAACTTTTGATCTGACTGATTCTCACTGTAGGTTCCATTTCCACCCAAATCAAGGTGACTGACAACGTCAGATACGTCTTTTTTCCTACCATTGGTTTCATTCCAAATAGTCTCAGTCGAAACCATTTTAAAACTGCAAGATTTACTCACCAATCCTCCTTGATTTTCGTACCTGAACCAACTTCAGTTCATCGGAGGGATGCTAGTGCAGTGACCTCAATCACCAAAAAAACGCACTCTTCCAGCCATCGTTTTGATTTACTTTATCTACGATCGCTCCTGAAGGACAATTTTGACTTATCTACATTTGTTCGATTTTACTCGTTCTATTGACCCTCACGAGGTTTCCATCGGCCTCATCTTTGGAACAATTTAGGATTTGATGGTTGTACGCGCTCGGGCCCCTTTCGCCTCGCCGTTGCGTCCGTTTGCTTTCCGCGTAATTCTGGTATCAGTACCATTTCGTGGCCGCGACTTAAAGGAATACACTATCACCTATCTTTCACTTGAGCCTTTTCAGTTCATTCGATCGAGGGGATTTCAATGGTAGTTCAATTCGTGGCTCAATAAAAGACACTTTCTGAGATGGATAGTTGAATGACTTCATTATTGACGAATCCGTTCTTCCCTGAACCATCCGGTAGTCCGGTGAGTCTGTGATCTTTGCTCCGTTTGTTCTCCTTTTTCTGATGCATGATATATATTCTCACGATAGATACTTTTAAAGACGCAGTTTGACACAAATCTCACTCTGTCTGCACTTTCGTTTAAACCTGTGGCGGTTATGTTCCACGACCCAGAGGTTTGATATGAGGCCTTAGAGCAGCAATTTGTGGCACGTAGGATCTTTGCTCAAAGATTCTCCTATGCCTTAGAGGCCATCACTAGAGAAGTTATCACCTCGAGAAGGGATTCAGTTTCAAATCCTCCGGAGAAGTACCCGTACGATTGACTTAAGGAAGCGGTTCTCCAGCACTTCTTACTCCCCGGAGAGGAAAGCTCGCACAAGCTGCTAGAGCAGCACCCAATCAACGATACGAAATCCAGCCGTCCCTGGAAGGGCCCGCCGATAAGAACGCGGAGATAGTCAAATAATTGCTTTTGAACTCGCTGTCTTTTCGTGTTCAGATCACTGTCAGTGCTCCCCTCGAGGATCTTGGAACGAGCAGACCTCGTGGCTTACAAGATTGTTGCACTTGTTGGCAATGAGATTGACGCCCTCGTTGCCAGGACACTGAGCAGTGACCGGGGTGTCGGTCTGCACGAATCGCCGGATGGGCCTCGGCACCCTCGATCCGCCCACCGCCGACTGTCTTTTGAAGACAGAATAATCGTGCCTAGCCCCAATAGCAGCCCACGCAAGCAATAGCATGGACGGGCTTCCTCCAGTTCCCACTTTCGCCGCGAATCCACCTCTCGTGGATCTAATAAACCAAAAAGTCTGCCAAAAGCCTTTGTTGGTTCCACCGCAAGTTCGGACCAGCTACCTGTAGATGTGGACAGCATTATTCATAAGAGGCGGGAAAAGCCACTGCCGGCCAATAGCAAAAGGTCGTACTCGCAGTTAGTCAGTTTCAGGTTGACAGCTTGTTTTATATTCGTGATTCGTGTACTAAAGCTGGGTTCCTCGTTGATACTGAGGCTCAATTTACGGTCAGTAAAGACAAGCCACGAACTTCCTTGCTTTGGCTGTCTGTGGCAAATGGCTGCATTCCTACCTACGGCACGAAACACCTTGCGGTCGACCTGGGACCACGATGACGATATCAGTGGACGTGTCCACAAGCATATTGGGGATCGATTTTCTGCAGTACTATGAACTACTTGTAGATTCATGTAGGCTGCAGCCAATAGGTTCTTTGTCAGACATTAAATTTATGGGTTTCTCAGCTCGAACAGACGAACACGAAATCACAGGTATGTCTTCGAACATTCTTCTTAATTTTCAGTCTTCGGTAGTCAAATTCCCCATCTTGACTAAACTGTTGGAAGAGATAGATACAGTGACCGATCATGTGGCACACCACATTGTTACTAACGGACCACCAGCCACGGTATGTCCTCGCTGACTGGCACCGGACAAGCTGACTTTCGCCAAACGTGAGTTTGACAATTTATTTTCTAAGGTATTGTTCATCTTTTTCACAGTTTATGGGTCTCACCTTTACATATGGTTCTCAAAAAGACGGCATTACCAGACGACCATGCAGCGACTGACACGTACCAAACTCGGTTATCTGTAACGATGGTTATCCAATACCCCACATGCACGACATTACAGCATCGATTCATGGCCCAACTGTACTTTCTAAGATTGATTTGGTACGAGCCTACCACCAGATCCCAGTCACCGCTGAAGGGGTCCAGAAAACTGCAGTCACGAATTATTTTGGTCTGTTTGAGTTCCTACGTATACCACTTAGTTATCAAAATCCTGCTGAAACTTTCCAGAGAGTTTTCGATAGCATTACACGAAACTCGGAATTCGTTCACGTCAATATCGACGATTTGCTAATCACATCACCAATCGCAGATGAATATTTCTAACATCTGACTCTACTATTGCGCCGTTTGTCCGAATATCTAATAGTATGCCATCACAATAAGAGTGAACCTGGCAAGACGGAACTTGTGTTTCTCGGCCAAAAGACTGCTCGGGAGAGTGCCATACTTTGCGAGGATAAAGCCTTTGATATTACAGATTACTCCGTGTCATTCTCAGTCAAGGGGATGAAAGCTTTTTGGGGGTTAGTTAACTTCTATTGTCGTTTCATGATGTTGTAAGTTTGCTTCCCTTAACCTACCTACTCCGTGGCATTCCTCGTAAGACGCCGCTTACGGATGCCACACGAATAGTGTTTTCGGAGATTACAACAACATTAGCACAGACCAGGCTCCTTGTGCATCCAGCTCCGTCCACCACGCTTAGAGTATCGGTGGATGCATCGGAATTTGTCATAGGAGCGGCCAGGCAACAGTCGAGGATCGATATTTCATTCTTCGCACGGACCTCAAGCGTGAGACGTATGCACTGTTTACTAAATTTGATCGTTACTCCACAAGAGAAGCCTAGACTATATTTTTTAGTTCACAGCTGGCCTCCAACCCACTTAAAGCAAACTGGACTGAGTAGTAAGTGCTGTGTCGTGTATTCGGCTCAATGCTACTAAATCCTTTGTTTTAGATATCCCTATCCTGGGTGCAACATAGTCACAGAATGCAGCACCCATGGAAGCCGTTCACTCCTCGTAGGTCTAAAGTCAGCCAGTACCATTGGCCACTAGTGCGGGTACTATACTGTGTGATATGTCTAGCGTCCTACCTCGACCAGCCGTACCCTCTTTTAATTGGTATCTCGGATTTGGTCTTTCAAATCCGGGCACAGCAACCGGTCTCTTAATAGCCACCGCGCGATACCTCTGGCCGTCCATGAATAAATATGTTCGTATGTGGGCGAAACAGTGTTTACAATGTCAATGACCTAAAGTGCATAGGCACATAGCTTCACCCATAATTACCTTCGCTACGCCTGATGCTCGCTTCGATCTTACCACGTAGACATTGTGGGCCAACTGACTCCATCGAATGGGTATTCGTATTTATTAACACGCATCGATGGGCTTATAAGGTGGACCAAATTTATTTCCACCTCTATCGTCACGGCCGAATCGGTGACTCGATATCTGATAGAACGATGGATAGTTCCAAATGATTGTCCTTCTACAATTACCACCGATCTAGGGCAACAATTTGAGTCCGATTGATTCTCTTCATTAATTCACATGCTGGGTAAGGAACGCATTCGCACGACCGCGTACCATTCAGGCATCGAATGGCTTAGTCAGACGTTTTTATCACCAACTAAAAGCGACTCTTAAAGCACGAGAGAGACTCGACTGGTATGAAACGTGACAGCTAGTTCTGCTAGCTACCAGGACTTGCTTGAAGGCAGATATCCAGTGTTCCTGGTCACACCTTGTCTAAGGCACGATAATACTACTGCCTAGGGAATTTTCGCGCCACGGGATACAGATTCACTCGCCCACAGAGTCATGTTCATCGTTTGTCTATGTACACCAACAATTCCACTCTGGAGCAGACCCAAATAAAGCAACGACAGGTTTTCGTTTCGACCGAACTCGAAACCTGTTCGCATGTATTCATTCAAGTTGATTTGGTACGCAAAATATTGCATCAGCCTAACGAAGGTCCATTTTGCGTGATTTCTTGTCACGAAAAAAAACCCTAAGGTTAATCGGTAAGGCAGCGTCCATACCGTTAGCATCGATCGTTTCAAAGCCGCGTATCTTGTTAATAGCTTATCACCCGCTGAAATGAGATTTAATATTATCGCTGCATTCCCCGTTTATGACACTTCCGTGTCACGAATGAGAATATCTTTTCATGTTCAAGTCAGCAGAGTAGGCCCATAAACCTGTTCACAAATGACGCTTCCGTCTCACATTGCGTTCGGAAGATCGTTTGTCCAACAAGTTCTCGTGACTAGGAAAAATACGATCTTTACCACTGCATTATACGGTAACAATTTTCGCGTTTACCTTTTTGACACGAATTGGTATTTCACTTCGAGACCCGATAGAAGACACGTTTCGAGGTCGCTAATCGAACGTCCTCTTTACTAGTAATGATTCACAAAATTATTTATTATGATTGAAAGCAGTAATTTTAGTAGTGCTTGAAGTGTTGAAAATAATCATGATAATAAAAATAACGAAGGTTGTTGTATAACGAGGACATTGACTCCTAGCTTTCCGGTCTAGTTTCGTTGGCTCTTACTGCTTGGTACCCCATACAACTGCGCTTTTCCGTTTTATGATGATGTTTGATGAGCGTTTGGGGTAAAAACACTGCTATGTTCCACGATATTTTCACGGCTTTTGTAGTGTGTATCAGATAAGTGACCTCAACAACGGGGCAGAAAGCTTCTTCGTCGAATCGGATCGATGGAAAAACCAAACATTTTCGATATTCCGATTACTCTGTGTGCGTGCGGGTCTGTCTGTCGATCCATCTGTGCGGGGGGGGGGGGGGGGGGCGATCGCGCCATCATCGCTACATGATAATGACCGCAGATTAGCACAGATTTCGACACAGAATGGAGCCGGTACGGACCAAGTGTGTCTGCGGTGATGGGGACGACCATGGACGTATTCCCACCCCACCAATCAGCAAGAACCGGCGTTGACCAATCACGTTTGAAAATAACCTGCTTATTGGCTTCAATTCGAAAGACTACTCACTACGGAAGGTATAGCCGACCAATGAAATCACAGTTTGAGATCATCCTTATTTCTTCGTTGATGGGATTTGAGCTTTCGTGTGAAAGTCACCCACACACTCGTACTACGTACAATTTATCAATTGATCCAAACAAACATACCAAGAGCCGTGTCTGTGTGTTTAGCTGGAGTCGTTCGGTTGCTGCACAGTAAACTGTCGAACGAAGGTAGTCAAATGATCGCAGTAATTGTGGATGGCAGGAGGCTTTGAATATTATACCATGCACAAACGCAGCATAATATGATAAATGTGACATCAATGTACAAACCGATTGATTCCGGTCAAGAACAGTACCAAATCACTAATAGTTGTCTCCTTGATGACTAGAACATATTCAAAACATTCGAAAATCTATTCCTATTTCTTTTCCGTACGCAAAATGACAGTTCGACGATTGCCCGTCGGACTCATTCACCCATCACCCGTGAAAAGGATGCTATGTGCGAATGGTGTTAGCTCATAGTTAAGTGGGACGGGTCACTTTGGATCTGAAAACGTTTGCGACGTTCACCGTCTGAGATGACCGCAACAGTGAGCGTTTTGCACCGGATAGATGCATCACGTTGATAACACTCTTGCGTAAGCGGATTTAAGGAACCAAATACGATATTGTTTTTTCCCCTCAGGATCACGTGTGTACACATGATGATATCAATCACAAATGGAGGAGAATCGATCGGACTGGTTGATCAAAGTGATAAAGTCATAGAACAATGAAACTGGTTAGCGGTAGTGTGGTGGAACTGGCTGCATGATATCGAGCAACGGGAGAGAGAGCATGTGAACGTGGAGCATGTACAAATTTTACGTTGGGTGTGGCCACATTTTCTAAACAATCAATCGGGTTTCTTCTCTCTCTCTCTCTCTCTCTCTCTCTCTCTCTCTCTCTTTCTAATCAGTTTTCACGCCACGTTAAGGGATAGCAGTTCATGTATATTTGACCAATAAACACCACGAACCACATGAGAATGTTTGTGGTTGGGTGAGTGCGTGTGCATTCATGTGTGGTGCGTTTGATAATGAATGTGTGGTACTGGGAGTCTATTGTCACATGTTCAATCTCTAATTCTACTTCCAAATACCGAATTTCACACTCACCAACGCATATTTTGTCAAATGGTCCTGCGACCCACTTACAGCAAAAGGTCACAACAAATTGTGAGACAATTTGCACGGTGAATCAGTCAGAATTACGTTGTTGTGCAATGTGATATTTCACATGATGATCGTACTCACTCATCTGAATGAGAATGAATACTGTAACGTGCACATAACACACAAAAAGTGAATTATTTCTTTAGTCATTGCAATTCGTTCACACACACACCCAAAACTGCTCTATTTGAACGACTAACGTGATTTTTGTTACGCATGCCGATATGTAGATTCCTTGGGCGTACATTTTTCTCCGTTACGGGCAACTATTGAGATTGATAGATACAGGTGTTTGTCGTGAGACCACAACGATTCCTGACAAACATTATTTTTGATGTCATCAATGTTTCAAATTTGTTTTTTTACATCAAATAAAGGTGTTCCGTGGTCATCGGTTGATTTATCAATTTTTCATGTGAGTCTCGCCTAATCTCTCACACTCTCTATCCACTTACTCCACAGGTTCTCAATAAGTTCTCCATGATTTGTGAATGGCATCTTCTTCTTCACCTCGAGATAGCAGTTGATCTGTGATCATAATTACCATCCATGCCAGTCGAGTATTCATTTCATCAGTCTCGAATGCGAAGTGGTCGGTTCATGTGCGACACGATGCTAAGGTATGTAGATGTTATCCAGTAGGCTGGGCCCCGTAGGATGTGTCCATTTAAGGGGATTGAGGTTCACGAGATCTTCTTACCTGGAGTTTGTGGACCGAACTAAGCGACATGAGCGATTGTTGCAATAAATGGTGCTCTTGCATTTGAGTATACTTGCACGGTTTGTACAATTCTTCTCCACACCTCCCTCAGATGTATAGTTTGTTCCTTGAACTTCGATCTCTTCCATTTTTGACCGACGATAATGCTGTGAGATAGGAACTACATAAAGAGTAGCGAATTCTGTGGCTTGTCTCGTTCTCTGATGTGATCTGTTCTGATATGGCCTGATTATTTCAACCGACAGATCAACTAGTTCGAGTCAAACGTGGATCATGAGTGTGTATGTGTCTACGTTCGTTCCAAAAGATCCGATAATGTTCGAATAGCAAAAAAGCATGAGAGGGCGGGGCACCGACAAAGAGCATCACTGAAGTTTGTCATCAACCATTACATCATGTCGGCATCTATCACGTGTCACAACTGAGCGATGAAATTGCATACGCTTCTAGCGACTAAGCGCAACTTTTAGGTCATGAGCATTCCAACACCGTAGTGCGGGACTCGCTCACAGATGATGTCCCTTCCGATGGTTACGGACTGTGTGTAGCCAGACTCCGCGATCCGGAACTTAATCACATGCACTGACCAATTTTGAAATGCGATAAGTGAATGACACTCGTGTGACGAATCCGATTGAGAATGGAAGTCAGTGATGAGAATGATGTACTGTCTGTCAGTTGAATTTTTGCATCGTGTAAACGCACAAAACATCAAACTAACGAAACAAACATCAGAAAATGTACGGTAGAAAGACACTAAGAAACATATTTGACCTGTTTTACTGAGAATTTGACCACTCCCCTCTGGACTTCTCTCGCGTTTCGGAATTGATACCACGCCTGATTGTTAAGCCCGTTAAATGCACATACGGAATTGTGCGAATATAAACCCGAAAGGCATGATCGATAGAGAATATCGATACGGTTGTCATGCCTGTGCCCTTTCAGAATTTAGACTCTCATCTAATTGTTATGGTTTTTTTAAGAACTGTTTTAGTATAGCTCATCATGAAAATTACCAATATGGAAAAATATACCCTACAATCCTGAAATACAACAATCGGAAGAAGGTTTGAAATTCATAGAACTATTCTTCAGAGAAACTCAGACCCTGCGTGAACCACTAAAAAGCCTTCGTTGTGGGTTGTTCCGTTGTGGTTAGTCGAACTATTATGTACGTGGTACAATGCGCCGTAGAATAACATCCAGCCAGTGAGACGTATTCGGAGCATGTAGTCAGATTATCCCTCACTCAGCCGTTCGATTCAGTGGCTGCCATTGTGGAAAAATATTGCTTCAAATACACACGAATGATGTGCACAAAAACGTAATAGGATCACTTATAAGCAACTGCATTTCCTTCAGTTATGGATGGAAGGGATTACGGACACCAGTAATTTCATGAGAACTAGTACTCCAAGATTTCTCCTTTCACTGGAGATGACGAGTTCTAAGTGGGTTTCGAACCCCGGACCGCCGAATGGACTTAGTCCACTCAACCCCACCCCCATCCCCAGTCTCCATCAGCCACTGGTAAGTACCCTGTTTTTCCAACAATCAACATGTAGACAGAGGTGGTCACTTCGTTCGAATTTGATTTACAAGAAAGCAGCACGTTAGACACAGGAGTATCAGATCAATACGACATTTATCACACCGATGGTTGTCAGTTGATTTTTCTGAGCGAGTATTCAACTCTAATAGGACACCACCTGTTGTTTTGTAGTTCGATTTGAAATGCCCTTAACTGCCGGTTATTTGCGAATGGGTGAGGATACTGTATAACGCTGCAATAAACCACGAAAAATCACAATTTCATTTTCATTTCTTGTCAAATCAGTGGGCACCGAAATAGTTACGTGTGCATGGGGCAAGTCCCTGGACTTTTAGATCATATTTCCTATGCGCTTGCTAGGGTGATGTATATCGTTTCTCCATCCCTCCCTCCTTCAAATTCATGTTTACACCCCGCTCGTGCAGCTTACGCGTATTTCAATCCCGTCGGTGTTACGTAAGGTCTTCATCGGCCCGTACTTCATGAATAATTGATGGTTCGTTGACGGTTTTCTTGATTCGCCTGTTGTGGCGAGCCCGATCACTTGTCTGCAACTCGGAACGGGCTCTTGAGAAACTGGATACAGTGATGAGACTAATCGACAAAATTGCCCAGCGTTTTGTCTGACAGTGGTGTGAACAATATGCGAGATTCCGAGATGCTACGTGAAAATATAGCCAATGGGTGATTTGGAATAATCTTTTTGATAGGTTTACCGGACCTTTTTGATTTATTCATAAGACTTTCGTTGCCGGTTCCGTTCTCAAGATTCTGCTGCCTTAGATACCAGTGGTGACCTAGACCTATTTATGCGTTGCGCCGCTTGTCGATCTGCTTTATAGTTTTATGTCTAACATAGAGAACACGATTCAACCAATCAGACTTATTCAGTGATCAGATCATTCACACAATCTGAATGTTTCGCAATGGGTCTGGACATAGAATGTATTCTAAACAAAGCTGGAAATGATAATTACTCGCTATTAAGTTCTTCATGGTTCTGTTGATGTGTAGCTAAGGGCATACGCTATTCCGGTTTATTTGGTACTCTGGTACCCCGGTTAGCATCATGGCTACATACGCGGAGGAGCTCCAGCCAATCAGAATCATTGTAAACAAACACAACAAATGCCCACTGTGATTGGTCGATTTGTGATTAACCAGCTGTTTTCTTCCATGCAAGATATTTATAGGGATCAATTCTGCAATATAATAAATGTGCAATTCTGTAGCCTTGCCCTTGGTTTTCCTATTTCGGGGTAGTAGGTATGTCAGTACGGTCTGTCAGTTCGCGTTTTATCGACAGTGCAAAAGTTCTATGTTGGTTTGATTTGTGGCGAAGATATGCATCTGGTTCACACAATAATTGCTGCAAAATATATTTACCCGACAATTTGTGCTTCTTATATACGCGACATTTATTCAATGCATAGCGGCCTAGAGATACCCAATCTCCCATGGTGTATTTTCATCGAGTTCTGGTGATAACCGTCATGGATTATACAAGAAAAGAACATTCCTCAACGTGAAGCTTCCAGAAGATTATTGTCGACCAAAATAAAACGAAATTTATCATTTCATTTGAAGTGATCAAAACCAATGGGAATGGCTTTGGTGCAAAACAGCTGTGGATGAGATTGAACCAGAAAGAGTCCACCTACGATCGACGCCTTATCCGTGGTTCGACCAAAGAGAGTAAGGAAGTTGTCAGTAACGTGAACAACAAAAAAGATGTGAAGGGTAAAGGGAAAATTACTACTTAGATCGGTGTGGTGAATGCTTCTGCAAGCTGTGCGGTTTCCACGGTTTCAACCAATCGATGAAGCGAGATCTTGAAAATCGGATTGCCCATGTGCAGTCAGATCGCTTTATAGTTGGTCAGTACTTCATATGCATGTTTAAATCAATGAGCACAAACTAAAGCGGACGGAATAGATACCTTCTATCTTCGTCTAGTCAGTTGGTGTACCTAGTCTGAGTACGAGTTATTGCAGTACGTAAAATCTCACCCGAATCGCTAAACGTGGCATTTAAATCCCAAACTTGTATCCCTTGCCAAGGTGACATCATCAAGACGCATTTGGTCTTATCTCCGAAAGTGATCACTGAGTGAGTCAAAACAAATAACACAAATCTTTGTCATCCGAGAGAATTATGGTTATTCGTATGTTTTTGTACTGGAGCCATAACCGACCCCAGCCAATCAGATATATCCGAACCAAGGTAATGAGTACAACCTGATGCAACACGCAGATCGTGTCGTGTAAGTACATTGTCTACCGATGAAACTGAATGGTGTTTCACATATTCATATATAAACTAACGCCTTTTGACTAAAGGGACCGGAGAGGATCCTATATCACACACACGAACATCTTGAGGTGTAACACGAAAGAACACCACTGTGCTAAGATTCCAGGTAAAATCGATCCCTCTGAATGGTTCGAATATCTGTCGTGCGTCTGTGCTTCATCGCAGAACTTAATATAGTACGAACCTGCCACGGAGAGAGGACAGGTAGCTAGCCAGCGGTCACTTACAGAATGAAAAAACTTAGTGATCTCTCCCAGCTGATCCCAAGGTCCCTCGTAAAAACAAGTTAAATATTGCTACATCAAAACAAGGTACATATTTTATCCCAGGTGATGAGTTTCCAGCACCATGCTCATCAGTATAGTTTCCTTGCCTGTATTTGCTGTCTGTAGACTGGATTGAAAAAAAGGGTAAAAAGCATACCTGGTCCAAGCAGCTTTACCAGAGGAATGATGTGAAAAAGGACTAGAGAGTAGCTTTCTTAGGCTCATCAGTCCCCATTGATGGGTTGTCGAGGTATCGTTTGACCCCGGGTTGCACACAGTTGACAATGAATGTCTCAATTCGCTAAGACTGAGTAATACAAGCTGTACTGGCCTCAGTACGCCACATAAACACAGAGAGAAAGAGGCGAGGTGGAGAGAGAGAGCACTAGTTACGGAACTTAATGGGCAAACAACACAGAACACGAAGCACGGAAGATGTTGGATGCCAGCTGCCTCATAGGGTAATGACACGGTTAATGACCTTGGTCAGACATCCTAGACTCGTAACCACACAACGGAATGACCCTTGGCTGGGCAGTAACTCTGACACAGAGTGCAGACTTCGATGAGGCTAGGTGACTCGTTAGACAGAGAGAAACACTGAATACCACAGAGCATCACACGCCTATTCGTGAGGAACAGCACAAGTCTAAGAGAGTTATCAGCTCTACCGCTTACGCAGTCTATCCAGACGACTTGGTAAAACCCGTGAATTGATTAGCCAGAAAGGTAAGATACAGCGGACAACTACAATGGAGTAAAATATGAAAGTTTATAGCGATGGCGGAAAAATAAATATAGTACAGCAGTAGGAAAACAGGAAAATGAAGTTACTCGGGGATTCACAGCTTTGTAGGAGGATAATAGTTCTGTTGAAATCAGTGAGCCCAAGTAGATGCGGAAAATCCTTTTTCGAAGCACGAAGTTGCCCGAACAGGTATCTTGCAAGTTAGGACAGGATAGACAAGTGACGAGCAGTTGTCCCGGAGTAGAACAAGTTGTATTTATATATAATGGATAAGGAAGGCACCCACAGACAGTTATATGCGAATACATTATATAGGTCCAGTCGGGGAAACATTTTATTTCACATTCTGTTACACGACGAAAAGTGCTTCTCAGAGGAGAAACACTTAAATGAAGCCGAGAGGTGGTACTGGAGGGTGATAGAACTTCTACAGAATTTTACTTTCAAAGATCGGTATAGATGACAGAACAAAAACAGTTGAGGTGTGGCATCAAGCGAGAATACAAAAAACGTTTCATGAGAAATTGTGGGATGCGTAAAAATCTCAGACATAAGGCTTAAAACAACAGCGGTGGAATCTTTGTGAATGTATTAGTTATGAGCTAGGACGGGGTAAAATAGTGAGAAGTATTTACATGATGATATTTCAATGATCGAACTTCAGATATTATACTGTCGTCAACCTACAAAGAAGAACAACTACTATCAATTAAATATAGACATTCTCTCCTTGCAAGTGAAAAGAAAGTGTCAACAATTTCGGGCACAAAGAGACGAATATGACAATGAGGGCCATTGAATAATTGAAGGTGAAGAATCACAAAGTTCAGAAAAATGAAGGTTATTTTCTGATTTGGCCCCGATGGTAACGTGAACAGCACATTTAATAAGAGGACAATAATAAGCTTTATGTAATTAGCAACCAAAAAACGTAGGTGAAAGGAAAATTTGAGGAAATTGTGAATAAACGATCAGAGGAACACTCCTGTACAGTGTGTTCCAACAGTGAAATAGCTTCGGAGCAACAACAAGGGAGATTCAAGGCAAGTTGGCATCTTGCAATGTCGATAATGTTAGTGCGCCAGTAGACTGTGTGACGCGATTTCAAAGAAATCCAGAGCGCTCTGCTTATCATCGTCGCTCAACTGGTAGGACACACGAGTTACTAAGGCGTTGGTGGTGCATTTTTGTGGGTCCGAATCCCACGGAGGTTCGTCTTTCAACATTTAGAATAATTCCAGATAGCAATAGGGTCCTGTCGTCACAAATGATCGATTCCATGAAGGGAAAGTTTCAAAACTTTCGCTGATATCATCGAAGGCTGAAATCCGGAATGGATTGGTTGTTACTGTCAGCGAGTTCCCAAACGAGTTGCATGCCCGGGAACGCCAGGGTAGTTGATAATAAGAAAATGAGAAGTGCAAACACTTTGAAAATCGATTTGGCAAATTCTCCAGTCTTCAGAAAAGGCGGAGGGAATCCTCCCGCGTAAGCCTCAATACAAATATCTCATTTTCCTCGACTCTAACATGGGTAGAATACCACCATTCGATTCAAACAGTATCTAGCTTCTTTTTAGACTTCCAAGCATCCGCGTCTTCCCACTTTTGCCAAAGTATCGAATACTATAGGTTTCGGACCCTTTAGGAAGGGTCAATGGATGCCCTTCCCCCAATAAGAAAACCCTCTAACAGATGGGGCGGGAGATGGTTCTGAATAATGAGACGTAAAGAGATAAGATTACCTCGTATCCCTCAGTAAGACACCAAAAATAGAACAGTTACCTGCAGACGAACGGTCCTGCAGACAAAATCTTAGACGGATGCTGGCCTTCTGCACTCTTTTCAGTTTCAACGATTAAGTAGCTGTATTACAGTCAAGAGATCTAAAGGAGTCATGAAAATGTTTCCTGAAGGAACAAGTAACCACACAAAGGATACTCTAGGCCGAGGCACAGAATCCGTACAAGTGATTGCTATTTCACGGACAGCATGATGCAACTGCCCCAGGGTGGCGCTGGTAACTAGTATTTTGCAGTCAGGCTTCAGGCAAGTTGTAAAACTTAAGCAACCGAGACCAACTGAAGCCCCAGAGGGCACACCAATAAACTACTTGGAAAGACCCACGCGGATGACCGATGCATTGAGATATCGGTGTCAGCCGGCAGTTTGGATCATATCCGTCTTCGGAGCTCGTGCATGTCATGTATATGAACTAAATGAAACACGACACGTATGCAGCTCCATATAACGCATTTTGGATCACTGCTTCTATAGTTGAGTGCTCTATTCGTCGTTGTTTACTTCTTGCAATCAGTGTTCTTTATTCTGCCTCCTGATCACTTTGGGAAGAAGGTTTCGAGGAAATGAATTTTTGTGTCGTTGTTGTTCTCCGCTAAAGACCATATCGGGTTCTGTTGTGTTCAGTAGTTGAAGAAAATGACATAGCTCAGTTTTGATAGTACCACGAATGTATCACATGTACGCGATCCGCAAGCAGATGATAAGCTTCACAAATGCTTTGAACTCTACCTGTTTCTTGACCTTGTCAGCTAACAGTTCCAACAGTGGTGATTTCTCCTACGCGTCGGCAAGTTGTTCTATCGACATGCGAATAGGTTTTCATGCTTAGCTCCGTAAAGTTCTCTATCGGTTAGTTCGCCGTTGTTGTTCTGTCTGGTAGATTATCATCTTTTTCTGCGAGACTTCGGAGCATATCCAGCGCTAACTTCCTTGGGATGTTAGTGAACAGTGACCTCCAGTCTCAGTCTCATACGAGGTTGAGCGATTTGACTTGTTCCAGGAAAACGGTGAAATTCTTAGTGCCATTTTGGTCCCACGGTATAGATGGGTACACGGGAACGAAAAGAAATACTCGGCCAATAGATGACCAGGAGCTAAGGTTGTTGTGACAGCTGGTCTAAGTGGTATCTCAAACTGAGGAACTTAAGGAAGTCCGTAAATTTCTGAGACCGGTTCTGATTTAGGCCTTACGTGTCTCAATTGTTACCCTGTTATATTTAGTCCAGAAGACCAGGTTTCAGAGGATCCTAGTTTTCAGTTGTTTGGTCGAATTCCACATGCCTAGTGGGTGGGTCTCAGTATCACAGATTATTCCTCTTATCTCTCATACTTTTCTGAGTTATCAAATACTGAAATCGCACTGTTCTTGCCTGCTGGAAGAATGACTGCAAGTCGACTTTTCTAAATTGCTTTTACAGCCGATATTTTGTAGTCAGGACAACGATATGTCCGTCTACAATCCTCGAGTTGTTGACAAACATTTGTTCGCACCCTTTATCGTGTTCCCTTGGTCAGTATGGAGTGTGTGTGTGTGTGTGTGTGTGTTTGAATTTGTTTGTTTGTCTGTTTGTGTAGATGTGCGTGTCACCGTGAGTATGCATGTATGAACACTGACGGCAGTTTCGATCCCCGCCCATGATGAGAACAAATAAAAACGGATGGGTGATAAGCAACACACTGGCGAATCGCGATTTGATGAAATCGTATAACCGTTCAAGAGCTGCATCTAGACAGACAGTTAAAAAATGGTTCTAAAAGGACAAGGAAGAGGAAGAACAACAACAAACAGCATCGATTTCAAAATCAATCATCCATTCAGTTTAAACTGGTTACCATCGAAATGATAATAATATGACCATGATCCTTTCGAAACGATGGTGATCTTCTCTTTCGCGCACTTATCGGCTTGCAAGATCAGACCTCCACTAAGTTGCGTAGCGGATTGATGGCAATAGCTCACGGTCTGTTAGACAAAGTCCCACGGTATTTTCCTGCTTTTATGACCTACTCTATCAATAAGTCCTACTAAGATTTTCCACTATGATTTCAATATAAGCTCAACCCCAAAAATAAACTCTAGCGAAGGTCGTCCTCTACCGGGAGATTCGAAAAGAAGGAAGCAAACTGAAGAGTATTGTGAGGTCCCGAAGGTAAAAAACGTTTCTACTGTGAGGCATTTGTAGTGTGACTCACCGGATTCTGCTAAGAAAGTAAAGTATAATAAAAAAAGCGCAAGCTATTTTGCTCACGGCTTCGTCCGTGCAGTAGCTGCAATAGGACTCGACGGACTTGTTTTGACCGTTTCTTGACCAAAGAAGCCAGGCCTGACATTTCCCCCGGCATTATCAATCTACAGATCTCAGTTATTGCAAAGTGGACCTACCACAAGGTGATCTGAAGCGTTCAACCAAACCAAAAGCAGTCTGTCACCATCAGTTAGATCCATCTTGCAGTAACCGACACTTGTTTATTGTTCACGCCGAGCTAACAGTCAGGCTTAGCGTCCTTGATTTTCGGTTACCCAGTAGAACTATATAGGCCAATGGAGGGCACTTGATAGCAATTGAAAATTCAAAAGGTTACTCGGGTTAAATAAAGAAGTACGATTCTGGTGCTGGCCGTTTCCATTCGCGTTTGGTTTTACCCTCATGACGATATGATTGCCAAAAGAATGAGCTATTCCGAGGATGACAAGAAAGGAATTGTTGAAAGCCCCCGGGGCAGAGAATTTACGGCTTTCCTGTAAAAAGAAAAAGCTCGATGCCCGATCAGTCAGAAAATGCAGAGCGTAGTGCGATATCCTAACTCAACATCTGGAAAATGGAAATACTAAGAATCGCAAGTTTGGATCAGGTTGGCTCCCATTTTAAGCGATCACAATTTAGAAAATCCATAAATTGCCCGATAGTTAGTGTGTATTCTTTGTGCCATTAAAATGCGTCTGAGTTTCCATTGTGTGCTCGACTCACTTGAACTTGTGAATCTTTTGTGGTGTTTCAACACGCAATAAGCTGAACAGCGAGCGGTACAGCTTCGCAACAAAGGACAACAATCAGAATTACTGTGACCAGGTGCTATAAAATTCAGCTGTGTTTGATTGACTTGTGACCTACCGATAGGTACCATTGATCTTACTGATACACACTAATGAGTTCCTCAATAAAACCCACTTTCATTTCCTCAGTCTTGTCCTTCTCGCAACTTGGCTGTGTGTAGTTTTGGGTGGATCCGATTTCGATACTTCTTTTCGGTTCAAGTATTTCGATTAGTACGCCATCTTAACGGTTTTACAGTGATTACTCATAAGATGTCTTCAATGTATGTTGAATCTCTTTTCACTGGTGTGTCCTTTAGAGGAACTATTGTTCACTTTTATGATTTCATTGTATCTGACACCATTGTTCTACCAACGTCTACTGAATACCTAAAAGATCTGATCCTATTATGTACAGAAATTATCCGTTTGGTTTTCCGAGGAAGTCATCTAGACAGATATGTGTTGTGGCGATGGAAAGCCCCATAGGTCTTACAGTAGGAGAAATTCATCTAGCAATGATCGAAGCTCTTAACCACCACTTTGCCATCATTCGTGATTTACAAAGGAATCCTATACCATTTTTTCTGATCCTAAAATTAAACTGATTTTCAAGGTCAAAAGTTATCGTACAACACAATTTTATTTGACTCCCTAAGTTTCCTAGTCCTTGGCAGCAATTTTCATTCATTTTCAGATACAGTTATAAACTGTTTAAAAGGCCTGTTTCAGAAGGTTCATGGGCACTCAAGAATGCATCGTACTGGTTGGGGAGCTGCTCTAAAACATTACACTATCTCCAAAATACTGATATCGTCAATATTGTCCCTTATTGCTCGTTCTCTTTTGGGGAAGCTTGGTGAACTCGATGACAACCGGTGGTTAAACGGTCATGGGCTTCAAACCCCTGCGTTCGGGTTCGAACCCTGCTTCGGCCCCCGGTCACTTCCCCAACTGGCAGCGTCTAATTGACCGTCATACCGTTCCTAACTTATTGTTAAACTAATACATAATAAAAAAAAAGTAAACAGAAGTAAATAAAAAGAAAGGAAGTACCGAAAACCACCTTACAGAACGGTTGAGAAAACACTCTTGGATCATTCTCCTTCAGGAAAGTTGACTGTACAAGAAATCGACGATGACTATGTCTGTACTGAGAGAAACGACTGTTTCGGTCGAGACCGACCTGCAAACCCAATAAACCACGTAGGTAAGGTAATCAGTTTTATTCATCCGAATGATGTAAGTCTTTTCACCTTTCATTTCAGTTCAACACGACAAAGATCCGTTTCATTGCCGTTCGCAGTGAGCCTGTTTTTCTAAGCTGCTTTGGACATCTCATCCCAGTCAACACTTACGTTTCTGCTACTGATGCTATCAAACAGTTCATTGCTAGCCGCAATACAACTCTCGATCAATCTTTGAGCAAGACAGCAGGCGATTTCGATCGACTCGAGCTATTCTTTTTAAATGTCTCTAGTTTAATAAACCTTGTACACTTCCCAATATGCTTTCCTGATTAAGCACTAGTTATTTGCCCAACTATTTTCACGGCATATAAACAAGCTTCCACTAGCAATTCCGATCACTGCTCTTCACAGCTCTATTTTAAAGCTTAGTGCAAAACCAGATTATTGAGCAACTCCTTGAACTCTTCGAGCACTGTATGTAAACTAGCTTGCACTCCTAAGAATCTCGACAACCGTAGAGCATTTGTTGGCTCCACGGACTTTTCTGTTTTTCCTTTTCACCATGCGTCCTCATACTGGGAGCATTTCACCGATTACCTTAACTTTTGCCACGACTAGCGTTGTCTTGATGAAACCTATTATGTTCGAAGTCTTCCTCGGCTCGCTAGCAGGTGCTTCGTACCGCCGAGGAAAGCGTGTGCAGATCGGGCAGGGATCACGGTGTAAAAATCAATCCACACTCATCAAGACTGAAGTACGACATCCAGATAGTCTGTACGTAGATACAGTGATACGTAACAAGAACTGGCGGGAGATGTGGAAAGCCTTGAAGCAGTAGTACTGTGCCAAGCACAAACGGAAGGTGAAAGTCAAAGACATGAATTATCAGTTAATCATAAATTCAGATGGATTCTTGGTCTCTCTTCTATGTCTAGTTTCACATGAACCTTAACCCCTTTACACCCGGCTTCGTCTTTAATATTCTACAAAAAGTCAAGCACCATAAATTTGGAGTTCCGACTTCTTATCTCCAACGTTTCGGAAAGCCTACTCTTCTGAACCTATAGACCCAATGACCAAGCTGTTCAATTATTGTACTGATTCTGGGATAATTCTCGATTGTTGGAGATTTGTACGTATCGTACGCGCCTGAGGAGAATCTAAAAAACATCGTCCAATAGCCTGCAAATCTTTGCTCATATTTTTAGAAATGTTCTCCCCGCGGCACTGCTCCCGAGTTCACCTTCATGACCCGTCACAATTTGCTTACAAACTGGCGTATGAAAAATAATCGAACATGAACTTGGTTTTCGAAGAAATTTTAGTACCAGGGCTTCTGTGCTGCACGCTATAACGGTCCATCCACAGGACATATTTGATTTGACTTCGAAACTTTTCCGACCCAAAGGCCTCATATCAAGTCAAGTCAAGCCAAACAATTGCTTTGTGCACTCCGACGAGTGAATATTCAGCTGAAGGAGCGAATTAAATCCAAAAGACAAAAGTGTAACTTGACTTATTGCGTTCCTGTACAGTTTCTCACTCACTGGGCCCATGTTTTATGAATGAAACTCAAAATGAAACCTTATCCACTGGTCTAATTTCAAATACCAAGCTGTAATAAATGAAAAAAATACCATCAACCTGGGCTACGAAACCCACCACAATTCAAAACCATTGGGAAATTTGTATCTACGCTCACAATTATTGGTTCTGAATGGCAAGTACCCGGAACTAGGCCGACCAAGAACTGACAAGACGAAAATAGCAACGTTCTATTGGGTCGGTATTACTTGGTACGCGTTTGTTTGCATAGGAAGTAATGGATGGCACAATGTACTGATCAAGCATAAAGCCATCTGGTTGGAGCAGGTTGACTGAACTACCAAAGTCAGGCCGCCAATAAACGAGGTCGACACGACCGACTTGACCGGTACAATATAGGTCTTCGGGGACACAAAACCACCGAGAGTTGCCCCTACCTCGCTGGTTTGGCGTAATATCAACTAATAATGAGTTCTCCGGTTCGATACACGGTTCCTTCCCAGACTAGGTAATGTGAGTACAAGGGTGGGCTGTCTGTCGCTCTTCTGATATTGGTGAATAAACAGTACATGTGCGGTAGCATTGAGGAAGCAAAATCTATTTTTCAAATGCCGGATGTATAGATAAGCATAAACTCTACTTTTACTTATGGGATACGTGAAAAATCCAGTCCGCTCAATCCTGATCCGTTTAAAAAAAAAACATACTCGCCATTCGTAGGTGATTAAGTCTCAGATTACCTACAACACAGAAAGTTTTTACAACTGGAATGCCCTTGGTGACCGGCGGAACAGTAGCAAAACAACAGACGCAGGAAGACGAGTGGATCCTCGCCTACAGTTGTTGTATTCGCCTCCACGAGACTTGAACCAGCAGCTGCAGCCGGGCTATGGTTCCTGGATGCTGCATCCAGCTTCAGTTGGGCATTCTCTGCCTCATGTTGCTCCATTTTTTGTCGTATCTCAGCGAGCTCCACAGGCACCGGCTCATACTTGGATGGATCGGGGCCATCTTCTTGTAATGGCTTCTTGATAAACTATAATACATTGTCCGGTTTTGAAAGTTCTTCATAAAGGCCCACAGATACTTTTGTCTAGGTATTCAATGCGCCAGCCAACAAATTTTGAGTCTAATCGGTTGGAACCAAAACACGAAGCTTTATCACACCGAGCGTGCTCCAATCACGACAGAATTATATCAGTTACTTAATTTTATTCTCAGTAGAAGCATGTAATTAATCACACTTTATTCATAAGTGACCACTTTTACGGTATTCACAATCGAATGATTCATTCAACCGATTTGATCCACGGTAAGGCGGGGCCAATTGATATTTTCTCCTCCGTCATGTAGTTAGGATGCTTAAGTAAGTTCGTAAAGTAATTTCATTCAGGTAGAATCTTAATGCTCAATAACAAAGCGTAGTCCAAATCGTTGGAAGGTTGTCGACGTTTCGGTCACCACGGGTAACCATTTTCACGACTGGTTGTCAAACCATAACATTTCCCATGGTGCATCGATTTTTCGATACACTCCGAACCGATCTTGGTTCTGACACAGTAATTTCATTCACTTAAATACATATCACCGTGATCATGTTGAATCGTTTTTTTTTCTTTGTCATAATGAAGTTGGATCCATTCGAACGGAAAAACCCGTTGATCTCATCCAGGAAGATCAAAGTGGTTAATTAAATAAAGTTCCGTCTTCAGTTTCATTTGCAAAATTTACTTAGACCGCCATCGTGCATAGGAGCACGATCAGCCACGTATATTTTCTGTCCAACGAACACGCCCCCACCCCTAAAAAAACGGACATTTTTCCGACTGGATTTAGATCGTCATTTAATACGTAGTGAATACTTATCTTTGTTGTGTGGTCCTATCACTAATCAAATCCCTGACGGCGTTAAGTCCAAGCCGAAATACACATCGATCCGTCAGTGGATACCAACTTCTATGATATAAGCACGTGCGTTCACACACACATCATCTTGACCTCGCCAATACCATGAACGGTTTGCTCCAATCAGCCTTCTGCCCTGAATCATACTCGCCTGACGATTCGTTGCCCGCGTAGCGGCTCTGCTTGGCCGTGCACAATTGTGTATGGACTGCTCACGCTAGCAATAGCTGATTCGTGTGATCAGTTGTTTACACGTTCGCTTAGTTACGTACGAATAAACGGATTTGCTACATTCCATGTGTTGCTAGTATTGATGTGCACAACAACCTCAGCAGATGCACTTTGTCGATTCTCCGTAGTCGTGCAGAATAATGATCCAGTTCCATACAAAAGCTGAGTCAATCAGATTCAACAGTGCCAGCTATTTTGACAAGATCAATAAATCCAATTTTCTGTTTGATTGTATTGTTCGTTCAACGACGGACTGGTTTCCAACTCACTGAGTAGAAAGAATATTTGAGCCGGTGGGATCCTCCAGTTTTTATGGTGCTGGGACGTCTTGCCAAAGTTGATTTGACGGAGGATTTCTTCAGTTAGATGCATCACTTCTGGAGCAAACTGTAAAATCAGTTGACGCTCATCGATAGGCTTTTCTCGTCAGATAACTAGATTTCCGATATTGAGACTACGTGATGAGTCATTTCATATATAAATGAGAATTATAGAACTCTCAAGATCGTATGTTTGAGAAAAAAGCGAATCTTGTGAAAGATATCGTTAGAATTCCAGCATCCCCCCGCTACCTGAAGACTTGTTCCTACCCAAAATGATCTTCCTTTCAGTGGCATTTGTAAAACTCTTCTAATACTCATCTAAACTTGAGCTCGTTTCTTTTTTTCCCCTTTCAGTAGATTAAGGATGAGTGATTTAGGGCATTTTATCACCACTTAGGTTGTCAGAAGTTCGAATGCCGCTACTGCCAGACACCCCGATGGCAGTTGGTGGATAGGTTTCGCATTCAGGTAATATGAGTTGCAAATATCGTTGCAATCACGCATCTGCTCGTTGTGGATCTTTGGGACTTGGGGTCTTATGGTATTTCCCGTGGGGATTATTTGAACTAACAGCAATTTCACTTGGATTCAAGGTGGCGAATAGGGATACTGTCTAACAAGATGCAAACAGGACGTCACGTAATGTACTTACTGTTACAAAAGTATCAGCGATTTTCCGCCGGGAGGTTGTACGTATTCAGTCTGCAAAAGCCCAAGAATGGAAGAATCGTCAAGAGTCCAAGTCTCGGTAAGCGCATCAGCAAGTGTCAACACTTACATTAGTAAATCAACAATAAGGCCGCTTACAGCCTGGCCATTATACTGATCCACCCAAATAAAGAACATTCTCAACTGCGTTAACTAATCCGTTACACCCCACGCAGTTTTCATTTCCCCGGGATCACATATCGGGCAGGCCATTTTACAAGACCACTACTGATCACGTGGAGCCCCAAAACTACACGCTGAACGAGGCCTTTCATTCCAATAGTTCAAGCCGGTAAATTCATGAGACCTTCACTAGACCATCCCAACACTGCATCACAATTAAAAGAACACAAGTATCTCTGCGGCCCTCATGAGGTCAATCACCAAAATTGTAACACACACGTGAACCAGTGATCCCTCCATGGAGGGTTTCTGATGTTTGTTCTACAAAATACAAAAAAAGAGAAAAGATCCATGAGTCCAGAGCTCGGCATGTGTATCAACGGGATTTCACACTTGAGTCAGTAGAACAATGGTATGGCGGCTTAAGGAGCTCTCCGTACCATGGCAAATTACACAAAACCAAACAGACCATTCAGCCTGGCAACAAATTGATTAGTTTGGTTTGGGATTTGGTGACTGACAAATCCATGAGATCCGGAATCACGTGTCCCGTGTACATTGAAGCTCGTGATGCACCCTAGTGATCTATGTGACTTTCATTCGCGTTGGTTGCACGTATTCGCCCTACAGAAAGCACACCGAATTGTGTCTTCGCAAAGTTAAACGGGAATAAATTGCCAAATTTGGAATTGGGAAAAATGTTACCGTTCTGTCAAATGTGACTGAGTTTGCATGAGATCTCTGGGCAGTGTAACAGGTCGAGAAATGTTACCTGCAGATGTTGGAGTGTAAGGAGCAATGTTCTCCTGGGAAGTGAGTGGGTCGTCCGAAATACTACTGAAATCGAACCAGAGGGATATACGTGCTCGATAGGTGTACAAGGATTCCATATTTTACCGGTTGGAGTGGACTGACAATCTTTCTTAAGCTGACATGAGTAAATTTTGATCGAGGAATGATCATGGGTCATGCAGGAAGTATGCCGAGCAGATAAATCGAGGTCCCCAAGCAGAATGGCAGTTGCACACTATTTTAACCGAGGGGGGTACTCAATTCTTTCACTCCTTTTTTCTCATATTATGACTCAATTAGCTCATTATAAATTATTTTATTGTAAAATTTTATATTCTGCTCGGCCTTGGGTATTCAGTCGTTCTGACCAGATATGGTTTCGTTAGAGAATAAATAACCACAAATGTGCCGGAAAATGAGAGGGATTCTATAATTTTGTCTTGCAGTGTACCAGAACAAAATCTACCAGTTAGATCTGTCATTCAAAAGAAAGATAAACTGTATTTTGATTAGTTGTAATATTGGTTAGCACGGATATAGAGAATGGATGCCCAGGTAAACACCTGCATTACGAATCGACGTGTAATGAAGTAAGCGTTCACAGTCCTGTCTTCTCGGTGATGGTTGTATTCTAGTTCCGCGTTTTGCTGTTTTATTGCCACGCTGCTTATTTCAGAAATTCCACTACCACCAAATCTGTTTTCAGTGATTTCCCACTTTAAATTAGAAGTACGACTAAAGTGTGTACCAGCTTACCACCTAAGAAAAAAGTGTTGACTAAGTGATCTGGCAGAATTCAGTGACTGACCATTTTTATCGATTAGTTGAATTCGTTTGCAGCACGAGAGATAACTACGTTTTTGTTTTATTCGTATACAACAGGGTGTGCCAAAATGTACACCCACTGTAATCAATAATTCCGAATTGTTGTTGAGTAGGCATGGCAATCTTATAGTACGCTCATCGAGGTCTCCAATTTGTCCAGACTAGAATAAGTCACTCAGTTATTGATTTATTCACAAACATTTTGAATATTGGTGTTGTTTGTAGCTCAGTTTGGTGGTTTTTATCCGTTGGTGATCGCTAAGCCTGGAGTTTAGGTCGCAAACGTTTTATCACCAGTCGAGGTGACATCATCAGTGCGCAGGAGAGGTTGCCCATACTCTTCTGTGTGCATATGGAGCTTTCCCTGGTTGGGACATTGACCTATCAAATGACCTGGACCTTAGAAGCTTACTAATTATGGAAACCTAACCGTGTGACCTTTAGGCACCGACTTCTAAATTTAGTAAGTTGACCTTTGACCTTTTGTTGCGCCAGCTGTATTCGGGAACCTGACTTCTTGGAAGTTTCACTGTTCGGCTTTTGTCCATTTTCGTATTTTGCGCGTATTATATGCTTGAGTTTTTTGTGTTTCTTTGATTTCTTTGCGTTTTTTGTGTTTTCTGTCTTGTTCTCTTGTATTTTGTGTTATTCGTCCTATGTGTGCACACGAAAAATTGGGTTTCATGACTACGGGTCGGCAGTATCAAGATCCAGTAGTTTTCCACTTGGGTTAGTCGGATTTCTTGCCCATCAGGACATTATAAATCCCATCCAGTTCAATGTGCTTCTGGATGGAATTCATTGAAGAATGTCGGGCTTCCAAGAACTTCATTGTGTGTCTCGTCGTTGCTTGGACCAGAGTCTGAACATCATCCCAATTGAACGCGTGTCCTTCTTGATCGTATTTCAGCCTCGGAACGCACTACAGTCTACACCATTTCCCACATTGTTTCATAATCAAGTCACTAACATTAGGGAATCCCACCCGATTGAGTGTTTGAGATTTACTCCTGATTGGTCGGAAGACAGACGTATCAATCACCCTTTCACATTTCCCGTGGATGGGTGCATTCTGTGCTCATCGTCTGTGCGTCGCACCATATTGCGCGTCCCCAACCGCACACGTGGACTCGACCTTGTCCTTACCAGATCTAAGAGGTCCGGCAATTAACATGTGACCGAACCAAGTGATCGAGAGACAATCATTAGGAAGACTACCAGACAGAGGTAGGCCTACCAGTACAATTCACGCGTTCCAAGTGGGCAAAGTTAACAAATTTGGTGCAATCACACTACGGTCGAAGACTGAATTCGAGGATAACAATTGGAAACCGAAGCTGCACTGCGGACACTCTAGAGTAAACCTATTCGAATTCCAATCAGTCCTCACCGTTACTTCAGCGTGCTAACGATTTTTGGAGCAAACGAATGATAGACTGCAGTTCTGTTTGGTCTTTAATTGGCAGATAGGCAACACATCGGATGTCAGAATGTATAGACTCACAGGTGCAATAATTATGAGCGTGTTTTTCTGTATTTTGTGTCACCAACAGTATACAATCAAAAAATCTGAACTACCGGCTCCATAACAGTGGCATTCTGTGATTGATTCAGATCGGCACGTGAACTGGGGCTTGAAGAACTGAATCAGGCGTGTATCTAACGTGCTTCAGTACCTTGAAAGCACACCCGTGGGTTTTTCTGTTGCATATCAATGATAAAACAAATGTAATCCGTCCTCGGAGCTAATGAATCGCTATATATAATCGTGCTGAGTCAGCTCCAAGCTCGATTTTTGCATCCGGAGGTGTTCGTGTCTGACATCCTTAGCCCGTACAGTGGTTTACCCAGAGAGCTGAACCTAGGGGAAAGATTTCTTTATTGGGTAAAATAATTTCCACCGGTAAAAGTCAGTTAACACTCTGGAATAATGTACATTTTTTATTTTACTCTAAATGAACTGTGAGACTGTGAATTCGTAAAAGCGAGGTCCGTGGGACGACATGCACTTGAAATACGTCCGCGAATCTTTGAGTCATATGACCAAGGCAAGGAGTGGTCAAGCTTCTATGGATGCTGTGGTGTCACACGTAAAATGGCCCATTCTCGGACAAGATCTTCGAATGATCAGTTGATTCCGAAAAAAACAAAGGGACGAAGCGGAATTTTTTCCTGAATTTGAAGTAGTTGATATTTCGGAGTGAACATCCGAAGACGTAACAATCACTATGGATGAAATAAAAATGCAGATCTGTGCAAAATATGACAAAGCTGTCGGTGTTTTCATCAAACAGGAGGTTGATGACCGGTAAATCAGTGTGTCCGGTACCTGTTGGTACCGGTACTGATATGAATAGAAAAACTCAGAAATATTATGTAGAAAAAAATGCTAAGTTTTGAGAACGCAGCCCGTCTCCTGGTTTGGATAAATGAGACCAATTCCATTCCTCTGTCGGAGAAGCCGTTGGAGATGGTAACTGGGTAAGCTGGCTATTGCGCAGACAGACTATTCACGTGGAATGAACTTACACATCCGTGGAACTAGGACTGAACGGAGTGTAGTGGATATTTATATCTGCCAAAGGATTGTACCGCGGTAATAGCAAGCCCTCCATGTTGCAACGCCATTCTCCCCAAATCCGACACTGGCTTATGCAAGAAGGTGTGCCAGGTAATAGTCTTATTCGCAACGCGTACGACAATCGGACTACTTCGAGCGTATGATTGCCACTCAAAATGGTATCTGCAACGACATAGCGCTAATGACTGACGGATTGAACATCATCACTCGCATGCAGGACACGGAGAACGCGGTGCATAAACTGTAACTGTGCAATACTGTGGATGATTTCCAAAAACTGCACGAAGACCTAACCCTCGGTAGAAAATGTTAACGGTGTAGTAAGCGACGAATGAAATCGACATCATTCCCATATCCCAAGTGCAGGTGGACGTTCTGAAAAGTCAACTATTCACAAACCTCGGGTCAAGCGTAAGACGAATGCCTGCTTTCTTCGTCAGGCAAAGCTTGGTTGTGGCTTGAAGCTGAACCGGAACAAATGGGAGAGTTGCTGTGGGCGATCATGAACTTCCTAACACCGTGACTAGTCAACCTATTCTTGTACAAACACAATTCAGTTGTTGGCACTATCAAATCGACAACAAATTTCCGAGAATCACGGACGCTCGAGATCGTGCGTATCATGAAAAGATGGTTGAACGAAGCGCTGGTTCGCGGTTTAGGTAGTAGAAAACTAGCTCTGTGATGAGTTATGAGTTATTTACATGAACGGTTATTACCGTTATATAAAGTGACATTTGAACAAGTATTTAACTACGAAACATTCATTTCTGCTTCTATATGTTATATTATGAACATGGGATGCAAATATTCATAATAATGTAATTCGTTCTATTTCTTTTGTTTTGCAGATCTCGGCATGAAGCAAAAAGACACGTATTGATAAAAAAATTGTAACTTACCTCGTAGAATAAATGTTTCGTTTTTACTCAACTCGTTCGTGTTCCATGTGTTACCGACAAGTAATTTGTAAGACGTCCATTATCATTTTCGCAGTACGATTGAAGACGTCCATTTTATTTACGACCTTTCCAACGTAGATTCATCGTTGAACATTGCGCTGGGAGAGTAATCGAAAATGTGATCATACATATAGCTTATTTCATTAGTTACCGATGTGTTGGAACTTTTGGTTTAGACTATATTACCGGCCAATTTTAGACATGGGTGCTATTAAAACGTCTGGGATAGAAATTACTAGTGGTCAAGAAGCGTACGTCATTTTTCGCTTACCCAACCTGGGCCGTTCTGGCACTGGCACCCTGGCGTCAGTCCCTTCGGCAATTTCCCGGAAACCTAGCTGTAAGTTGTCCACCGACTACAAACATGTTACTGGAAAATTGTCGGTATGGGTCCGGAACCGGTTTGCCATTAGGGTTCAAGTAAAAAGTGGGTCTTACGAAAGTGTGAAGTTTAAGCAATGGCTGTGCAAAATCTTGGATAAGCTGAGGGAAAGGATCACAGTAGTAATTATGTGATAACTCCCCTAGTCATTCGAAACTGGTATCTGTTTTCATAGAACAGAATCATCCACAAGCTGAATAGCTCCGGCCAAGTCGGCGTTTTTCGTTGTTGAATTTAATAATAAACATGTGAAGTGTTTTGAGGTAGAAAATAAACAGTACTCTGCTAGTGGGATTCATGATTGTGTTCCATGGACCTCCAGATTCCGCAGTAACTATGACGAAGTGGCGGGCATCCATTCTGGAGAAACGTTGGAAGAGAAATCAGTAACGATTTCAATGATTCTCGGTGTTCAAAATTCGTCAGTCACACAAAGCAGTACTACAAGATAGCGCCAAATTAAACCGATTTATTGTGAATTTATTTTGATTACTGTAAAAACTTTAATTTTATTTCAAAATCCGACCTAATGCTTATAAAATGAAACAACAATGGGATGTTATCTGGATTTTTAGGTGAAGAATATAATGCCGCTTATAAGCTCATTTTATTTCAAGCTTACGAAAGTTTTATGCTTGCTAGGGAAAAAGAGAGGTCACCATTGTCTTGGTCAAAGTAGATAGGAAGAGAAAGAGAGTTTATGCATCAGCATTGTTAGTACAATTATTGCTTTGAACCGAATTAACTCCAAGATAGGGAATAAAAGATTCCAGTCCGTGGAAAATGTCCACGGCCACTTAAGAAAATAAGTTCAAGCGAACAACTGTTTTCGGAAATTCATGACCACGACTTTACTCTTTTTGTGACGTATCAATCAACAAAAAGCAGAAATGACGAAAAGCTTATCCAAATGGTGCGTGGGTGTGGTGTAAAGCAAAATGGCAAAGTAACTAAGAACCGGGTTAGTTGATTTACATTGAAATCCCGAATATTTCAGTGTGATATGTTTCGTTGTGTTTCCCCGTGCTTTGATATGAACGTTGCCCATAGGAAGTGGAGGTGAACTAGCCATTCCCGGTTGGAAGAAAACATAATGAAGCACTGAACGCAAGTCTACACAATGATCTCGAAATCCAGTGATCACAACGTGCATCAAAGATGGAGCTCACGGCCGCTAAGGGAAATTCCCGAAACCCGTTCTATCTCGAGATAGTCACCGGGTAGGGAACTGCAGAAAGCAGAGCTAAAGAGACGGAAGGCCTACGGATATGACTGATAACAACAGCCGCGAGTCAAACGATGCTTCCTCAGTAGTCAGAAAACTAAACTAGAGAACCAAAGAGATTTTTATGCCAGCCGGCACAGAAACAGGACAGAGAGAGAAACTATCAGAAAGAACTCACAAGAGCGTGTATCGTGTTGACGGTAGAACCAGGAACAGTATGGTCCGGAGTGATAAACCGAAGTTTATATATGAGGAGGCAAAACAGACGACCGTTGTCAGAAGTGAAGATATTTTCACCACAGAACCATCCGCTGTGAGTGAAACAATCTGTGAAGCCGAAGCTTCGCCAATTTCTCGATGGCCGGGCGGTGCACTTTATAATACGGGTTAGCTAGCTTTCCGTATCACATTCACCCAGCTTCTCCGAGATTCATTCTCTGGTCTATTTCAATAGACCCCTCTGTAGAGCGGAGATCCACAAGGAAAAGCCAGGCTCAGGATGTCATAGAGAGCCGGGCTTCGAAATGTTTCCCAGGTCCGGCACAACTTGTTGGATCGAGATATCCTCCGAAAAAGTCTCCACTACCTCTATGATAAATCACCTAGATCATCACTACATTTTTTTCTGTTAACTTTATGTGATTGTATTTAAAGGGCTGCCACTATATTCGTCCTACTTCACCAAAAGTAAGATTGTTCTGATTGGCGAAAAAATCCCCATCCACACTAAAAGTCCAACAGAATGGTTCTCAAGATAAAAAGTAGAGGTGTCCCAACTGAACACGTAGCGGCCTCACCTGTGATTGTAGGCGGTCGTCGGACATCTAAACCATCAAGACTACTAAAGTAGTCCAACCACAGCAAGGAACACCAGCCCGGGTCGCTCTAATTTTTCCCTTCTCGGAGAAACCGCATTCAAGTAGGGAAACGCTCAAAATGAAGAATTCACACATGTGGTATCACTTGTAACGTGAGGTATGCGACGTACATGCGGTTTTCGCTTCACGTTTTGTAATCTAATACCAATGACCCACTGGCATCCACGGCCCGTTCTGTGATTACGTTGCAACTGCTCGGGTTACTTTATAAGGCCCAATATTTAGACGTGAGTATCTTTCTGCCTCTATCTGCAATTTCAGTGTGACTGACTAAACTCGACCATCCCGTTATGATCTGCCACTTCCTCATGGCCATGCTATTCCGTTTTTTCATCACCACACTTGTGTGTGTGTGTTCGCTCAAGTAAGTACTTCTCTTCTGGCTGTTGATTGGTCAGAACGTCCCCCATTTTAACGAGGACCTTTTTTGTAAACCGTCCCACTCGCTTGTGTATCGCCGTCTGGAGCTTTTCCTGTCTGTTGTTTCCTGGGCTCTTCGATGCTTTCGTTGAATGTCTTGATTCTATAGTCGATTAGCCCACAATTTCAGGTATGTTGCTGTTTGGTAAACTGTCCCATAGTACACGTAGTAATCCGAGCTTGTGTCCATCGCCTTGGGACTCGGGTTTCGTTTATTTGCGAGTCACCCGTTTACGAGACGGCGATCGTGTACATATAGTAACATAAAATTATTGTAAGCCAGTCTTCTGTCTTTTCTTGTCAGAACATTTTCTCTCTACTCGAACAAGACTTCTGTTTATCACGCTTTGAAGCAGAAAATCGGTTTCTTCAGCATTGAGTATATTGCAGGACTCATGACGTTTCGATGTGAGATCTCAAGTCTCATCCGGATGTAATGCAAAGTGGGCTTACCAGCACAAGGGTTATTGTTTGCCGAGTTAGCGTCTGGGTTATGTTGTCAAGCAAACAAAGTCGATGTCTTTGCTTGAGACAGAAACCTTCCACCTTCAAGTGGTCCAAGTTATACATCACTGCTGGCTGAGCCAAAGGAGACTTATTCAACATGATTGGAACTCAAAGAACCGAGTGGTCTAGTGATTCTTACTTATTTTCTCATATGATTGTGCATGAGTGCGGTAGAAGGGGCATATCTCATGGATTAAAAAGCCTACAGCATTATCATGCATACCCGCCAACCGGATCCCGAGATTGAGAGTAGAGACCCACGTCAAATCCTGACAGTTCAGGTGTAGTGACGAATCACACAACTAATATGATATCCCTAGGCAAACGAGCACAACCAATTTTGTTCGCAAAACGAAATTCTTAAATATATTTGACCTGACCTATTTTTGGTGGGGTAAAATACAAACGAAATTGTGTTTTGTTCCGTTCTTGGGATTCATTATATGACGGGATGTTTCATACGGAGGAACGTTTCTTGCTGAGCAAAAGCTTTTCCTTCACAGACGTTATTGCAATCAGACAGGTTGAACTCAGCGGTGGAGAGGTGGCCACTGTGCTTTGTTTATTTAAAATCACATAGTCGTTCTAAGAAATCAAAATAAATCCAACTACTCAGCAAATGAAAAACAGTGACGTAGTATCAACACCTTTATCAAGACAGAAGTACAAGCTGATAGAAGTTCCTTTTAAAAAATTGCACTGGGATAGCCCAGATGCATATATGTCTGCACTCTTGAAAATTCAATTGAAGGAGACCGACAAAAGAAATTTCTATCCAGGGAATCAGAAATATTTGTGCTGATGTTTTGCAGTAATAGACTTGATTGAAACAAAAACGGTTAAATTGGGATTTATTTTCACTACATTGTCCGTTGTGCTGTTCCCGTGACCCAGTCCTAGTTCACATACCGATCTGAATCGATCACAGAATGCCACTGTTATGGAGCCGGCAGTTCAGATTTTTTCATTGTATACTGTTGGTGACACAAAATACAGAAAAACACGCTCATAATTATTGCACCTGTGAGTCTATACAGTCTGACATCCGATGTGTTGCTTATCTGCCAATTAAAGACCAAACAGAAATGCAGTCTATCATTCGTTTGCTCCAAAAATTGTTAGCACGCTGCAGTAACGGTGAGGACTGATCGGAATTCGAATAGGTTTATTCTAGAGTGTCCGCAGTGCAGCTTCGGTTTCCAATTGTTATCCTCGAATTCAGTCTTCGACCGTAGTGTGATTGCACCAAATTTGTTAACTTTGCCCACTTGGAACGCGTGAAGTCGACTGGTGGGCCTACCTCTGTCTGGTAGTCTTCCTAATGATTGTCTCTCGATCACTTGGTTCGGTCACACGATAGGTAGTAAACCTTTTAGCTGTTTTAAGGACGAATTAGAGTCCACGTGAGCAACTGAAAATGAAGTAGCGTTTTCACTTTCTATTTTTTTTGTTATACAAGAACGTACAACAATTCAGGTTGGAAGCCGTGGCCAATGAAAGGCCGCTAAATGGGATAGTGACCGGTGGTGACGGGAGTCGAATTCGGGTTGTAATTTTTTCAAGTCCACTATGACAACAGTTTGACCACCGCTGGACGCTCATTACTGTGCCAAACGCAGACGACGAGCTCGGAGTGTGCGCGTCTACGGAAAATTTGTGAGCGTGATTGATGCGCCAGTCTTCAGATCAGCGAGATGGAAATCTCACACAGTCATTTGGGTGAGATCTCCAAATAATTTTTACCCGATTAAGAATACTTTTGACCTATTTTCTAGTGATTTTAGCATAATTCCGAAGATGTGTGAAAAATGGTGTTGTATTCCGAGGCCTCTCCACTCCGGTGTGGCTTGCAATACACTTACATTCATGGACAGTGGGGCGCAAGCACATACGACACACCCACAAACGTTCACTCGTCAGACTGAAAAAAGGCTACTCGAACCTTCAGTTTGTCCTTGCATTCCTCCATGCATGCGGATAAGTATTTTAGACTTTGTCACCATTTCACTAGGACTCTGTGCTCTGTTATAACCACTCAACTTTACCGCTGTTTTCGAGTAGATGTTTGCACACATATATAAAAATCGATAACAATGTTGACTCAAGTTGATAAAATACGAGGACGTTTGCAATTCAGGTACTACCTGATGATAAATTGTTACTTCCTGATCTGGTTTAGTTTAAGTTCTTTAGCTACGTGAGTCGATTCTATAAGATGGAGATCACGTAACATCAATATTTTAGTATTTAATTGCAATATATGGCACAGAATAAGAATCACGTAAATTTAATTCCATCCTTGTTTTTTCAGATTCCAAGCAGTGGTGAATTTTTGGCCTGTTTGCTAGCATGTTAGCATCGATTTGTACTTTTATGATCGATCGGAAAAACACGTGATTCGTAGCTGTTTGCCAAGCCCCAGACTAAGCCGGTCAAGCACACGTAAACACAACGCAAGCACGTGCACTAATTTGATCCGGTTTCTCAGGTGAGCCTGATAATAAATAACGTTCACTGCGCAATTTCCCTCCGCGCCTGACTGCACGTGACTGAAAGAGCTTGTGAATATTGATTCACGTTGTTCAATTCGATGACGCGTCAATAACTTGGGGCTTCCATTGCCAATGTCATATGTACCCAAATGAGTTCACTCCTGTAGGTTGTAGCCGATTGGGGAAAAGAGCTGTGTGCTGCATTCAACGTTTTCAAGCACCTTTGTATGTTTGCTTCCAATGAGCGTCCGTGAACATTTTCGCAGTCTATCATCGGAAAACACTTCCATGCTTTTTCCTTCCTCCGTGGCATTTTCAGGCCCTGATTGTCTTCATCTCTACATTGGTCTGATGCCTCCCATTCGCACATGAGTTTAAATCAGTACATGGGCCTGAAGACAAATCTTGCCAACATCCCGCTCAGGGTGCTTCTTTATCTCACTGTCAGATTAGGCTCCAAAGAACGACACTTAATGGGCTGCGCTACATTTTTTTTATCACGTTTTATCACCACTTTTGATTTATCTTGGTAGGTTACCAATATAACCATGTCTCCACGTCGACCATGTACACGGCAGTTCCTTAAACGTGTACGGAACCCCGTTATATTGTCACCAAAACCCATGCGCACTCCGGGTCACGCAGTACTGTTTTGAGTCAGCAATGCCAGTACTCCAGTTTGCAGAAGGCCTTTATATGAAATGTAGCATTGGTCGTTTGGAAAAAATGAATATTTCCATGGCACTATTTTGGATGAATAATACACGAAATACTTTGGAAGACCACCTAGTTTTCTGCGATTAGTTGCTAACCGAACCATTTAGAGAAACCAAATGTGGAATGCGGATGTTTCAACCCACTACTGTATGAATTATGCACACGAATTATAAGCATGAAACAGAAAAATCGATTTATACCGGAAAGAGTGTCTGAGGGGAGTGCGAAGTAACAGCAAACCCAATCCCAGACGAATAGCAAGACAAGTAGCTGGTTAAAAAAACACAGTGACCTATACTGTGGATAAATGAAACACATTGTTCGGGCATACGTCCAACTAAATCCTGTATGGTCCCCAGTTCCATGCTATTCCATTCCTTGAGAAAAGCACAAGTCAGCTCGTGCATGGTGACAAAGATTCGTCCATCCGCATAGATTCGCATCTCTAACAGACCCCGGATGATTTTATTCGGATTCAAGTGTGGGATGTTAGTGCACTAGATCGTAGTCTTGATTTTCCGATACGGTAGCTGGAAGTTGGCTTTTGGATGGCGGGACTGTCGTATTAAAATTCATGGTCCTTGGTCAATTTTCCTGAGCATCGGGAGCAAAAGTCCATTCAACCTTCTGATATATGAGTTAACGGTGGGCTGTCCTTCTAAGGATACTAGCTGAGTTTTCCTGTCTTCGAGCATATCTCCATCAGTGAAAATATATTTTTTTCTAGTCGCTAATAGTTCCTCATTTCGTTTAGCGTTGTGAGTGTGACGGTTCTTGACCCACCCCCCTCGATTTAAAAAAAGGTCAGTCAATCAAGTTAGTAATTTCCTGGTTCTGCAATGATGATGCGGTGCAGACGTAGGGGTTGTTGTAGAAGCCGAACGCTTACCTTACGTTGTGGGGATTTGTGCTGCTTCGATGCACTGGTCGCTTGGTTCCAAGCGCAGTTTAAGTCTTCTTTTGGCCCGCGCGGAAATTTTTTCTCCGAGGTAAAAGCCCTTCCATAATAAAACAATAAAGTCAGTCCTTTAAAAATGCTAATAACTGTCGTAGTTCTGGAAGTTTTCTTGTAAATCTCGACTAGGCTTATGCCCCGGTCTTCGTGTGCGATTATTGTTCCCCGTTACCGCTAGGAGATCTTTGAACCACTCGCCATCCCCTTGTTTTGAAAAATGAGAGGTTACTGCTGCTGGTCCGTTTGAGTCAATTTTGTTCGTGAATCTCGTGCCACGAGAACAATCTTCAACAATGGATTCCCGTGTATCAAAAGTGGAATACTAACAACAAAGGATGTTGTGTACGCAAGTTAGTTCCATGTTTTGCCATTCTCCCCGGGGGTGGGTTTATAGGCTTTTCGCACCTCCCCCCTTTCAGACTCTCTTTCCAGTATAAATCAATTTTCCTGTATGTGAAAAACCGGATGGGTTACTAATAATATTACGTGCAGTATACTTCCTCTATGGTGTTCTTCGGTTGCATGTTCTGAACTGAACTTCGGAAGCACGAATTTTCATTATCGTCCTCTTATTCACTCCCCGATTTTTGCTGAGGGCATGCATATATATATATATATATATATATATATATATATATATATATATATATATATATAGTTAGACCAAATGTACAGACTTTCCTGTGTCGCTTGACTGTTTTGAATGCTGCAAGCGGAATCCAAAATGGAGCGGAAATAATCGGAAGTAGAGGTAATACATATGTAAAATTGTTGTTATGCGAAAAAGTTATATTATCTTCAACTACACCCCTAATTGTATTGACCGTTTAAGTGATTCATATTCCCTAAGATTTTCCTCACACACAAACACACGAGACACTACTTTGTATGCATCTCCAAGCAGTTTACACACAACTTCTCCTCGTTTCCTCATTGGACAAAGACCTCTATTCGGTTGGGGGTGATTTCAGTCACTCTAGAACGTATCTAATACCATATTTTGGTTTGACTCATATTTGCCCCCCCCCCCCCCACCTCACCTCTTCGCTCAGAGGGAAGCCTGTTCCAGACATAGTGAGGACCGACCACGACAATCTTTCCCCGTTCCCACATACAGCCCCTGCTTTTGTGAATGATCACTGTTCCCGGCTACATAGACCAAATTTTACTCACGGTGCTCCCATAACACCTGTACGCAGTCAAAAATGATAAACTTCCCGTGGCAGGACTTGTCACCCAAGAATATTGCCCTGCTTGACAGGCCATTCGAAAATGCTGTTTCATGATTCTCTTCCGTTTATTCTTCATTATTCAATTATGTGGATTTCTTTACCAAAACCATCAAAATAATTTTTGGTCTGCCTCGCTCGGTTGAAACAAAAATATTTGTATGCAGTGGGAGATCTCGCCCTCTCTCCATTCTGAAATCTTTACATGGCAAATGGAATGTGCCCACATGTTCCATGGCAGTGTAAGCCTCATACAGTATTGCGACCTATTCAAAACAGAAATTAAACGCCTAGATGCTCTGGGTGACGACCATTTCCCGGGTACCAAGGGCAGAAAAAGTCTGCGTAAAGTGACAAACTTCTTTGCAGTTTTATTGTTGAAACCTCTAACCTTCCTACTGATACTGACCAACGCAATGCTGCATTGATTCGCTGATCAACGGATATCATGCCTTCCTGTTCTTCCAGTAGGGATATTTCGCTGGAGCCATTTTCCAGTCAAGATATATCTAAACTCATGCACAGCATTGAAATGTCAGTCCTCTAGCCGAACCGATGACATCTATTGTGAATTATACTCCGAGTGGCTGTGCAGTCCTCCTCTCATGGAGATTCGTCACCATTGTTTCCATTCCAAAGTCTGCCAAACGTACGCTCACCGCAAAATACTTCCAATCTGTAGCAACAACACCCAGAGTGCTAAACATGATCAAGAAAAAGGTCATCCTACGTTTGCATTCACACGTGCAAGACTCCCACGACTCTCATCAATTTGAATACAAAACCCATAAAGCTGTACTTTGGATGATGTACGTTCTTCCACACATCTCGTGTGAACATATACAAGAATTTGTCTGTCGAGTACTTAGTTCGTAGTGACGGAATAGTGCCTCAGTCTTGGTTCATAAATCTTATTTTCTGATTCTGTTTCCAATCCTTGTATGGAGGTTTTTGAGTGGAAGGTAAGCAGATGAAGCTCAAATATTATACAAGCGCATGCAATTCTTTTATAATACTGAACACAAATTAGTCCATTCGACGAATAGTTTAATCAAAATCCAACTGACGCTATTCCCCACCCCAATCCCCTTCACTTGGTCTTCTGCATTGAACCCAATATAAACCATTCAACATGTTCTGTATTGATCCTGTTGTGAAGTATATACACTACTATTCAACTAAATGAGTAGCTGATTGCTCAAAAACAGTTGTGAATGACAGTGCAGTGACAAAGAACGCGATTACGTCAGAGACCAAACACACTTGGATAAAAGACCTACAAACCAAGTGTTTGCCTGCTCCGCCTAAATAACTACCGCCTTTAATTGGATTGGACAGTTGTTATGCAAATAACTATTGTTGTTTAGTTCACTCAATTTTGATGAAATTTGAACAATCAAACATGAGGCAGGCGGTCGCAATTTTAAAGTCACATGTTCATACCACCCCATCGGGTTAGACAATAAGTTTGCAAGCTATTTCAGATGTCCCGCAGAAATAAAGTAAGAGAGTGAGGGGAAGAATTTGTTAGTTTCGATTTGCGGACGGTCTAGGCCAGTCTGCCGAATTGCAGTGTTAGTTGAGGGGCCAAACCAATTTGTGCCATGACCGCTTTGACTACGCATATCCTGTCAGGGATGATCCGGGAGAAAAACTCGCTTTTTGGATAATGCATTCAGAGTGGTTGTCTCAACAACCTAACACTTTCCCGGTCTTCTTTGGTAAGACAATAGGCATAAGATGGCCTAATTGAAATCTCGGGCGTTCACTATTGGACAAGATTCGTCATGGACAGGCTTCTAGCGACGGCTACTGAGCCAGTATTTTCTGAGATTTCTGTTTCTGATTGGATAGACTGAATTTGTCCCGAAGCAGCCTGCTGATTCGAGTACTTCTTCAGGTTGTTCAGGGTACCTTATTAGCCAGGATTCACTCATTTAGAAGAAGCCTTACCCTGAAAATCAGATCATACAGGTACAGCCAGGTCGCTTTATGATCGGCCAGTACTTTTTCTACTAATAGTGTCATATCTCATATAAACTAGTGTATACCAATCAACTGGGACAGACAACATACTCGTTATTCCTGCCTTGTCAGCTATTGGTACGTGTCATTCCGGATACGAGTTATTCCAGTGTACACTGTTGATCGGGTAGATATAAGTACCACAAACATTCTAGTGGGAGCCTAAGTCTGGGTTTGTTGGGTGCGCTAATAAAGCGTGTAGTGTATTCCACCTGTAGGTCTGATCTGAGAATGATCTCGTAAGCAAACTCGTTACAGGCTAGTACTCTTTTGTATCGACGGAGACCTTTCTCCAAGACTGCGGTGAATCTCTCCTGCAAAGTGGACATCAGCATTGAGATCGGGGGATTTCGTACGCACGGATTCTTTTGCAGTAGCTTACCATCGATAACTTACGTGAAGCGTCTTCTCCGAGCTTCAAAGTCTGTTTCGACTGAAGCCCTCATTTTGTCAGACCGGAACGGAAGTGATTGACAATCATCATAAAGTACTTAGAGTTGAAGTGGTATCTCGTTTAATTTTTTTGAGTATATATATGGGTTCTTAGGTATGCATCCCAAGACGATTTATGAGATTCTGTCTTCGTACGCAGCCTGCTATTCTCACATTTTCAGTAAACTTTACTGACTCATGCTAGAAAATCATTTAATCCTTCTTCAGCGATTTTAGATGCTGGTAACTGGTGCTGAACAAGGGCTGCTTCCCATTAAATTTCTCACAGCGTTATCTCAGTTTATCATCAAGTGAGAAACCAAGAGGGCTCTTATTTAGGCTTATACACGTGTCGTGTTCAGCTTCCGTGATATTCAGTTTTCATGTTGGAAAAAATAACCTATTATGCGGAATCGAGACTGATAAATTCTGTCTAGCAAACGTCGTTTCTTCTGTAGGAATCACGGATGGAAATTCGCTACAGAGTTTGGAACTTTCATGACTTTGATGACATTGGACTGTCAGATCATGGACTGAATCATTTTCAAATGAATTACTCCAACCTGAGCCTTTTGCTATACAAGCGTTGGCTGTAACCTTTCTGCTCAAACGGATATTATTGTTTCCGAGTAGATCTGCGTCAGAAATGGCTTACCCCGTCGCCATATTGTTTTACAGGAAGAATCCCATTGCCGCGGGTGTAGCTAACGTAGCTCTCTATCCATCACGAACTTCTAGAGCTCTATTTCCGTTATCGGGCGATCCATCCCTCTTAACCTCTTTAATATTTTTCGTTCTTCCTGTCAGCGCCTTCTCTCTAACGAGCTTCCAGCAAGTATCCAATTTCGAATCACCCATTATTCGTAGACAGGTATCTCTAAGATGATGACATACGACATTATTTCAGTATTACCGTCTCGCGAAACGATTGAAATTCGAAATCAAATAATTTCCGTTTTCCAGTTTTTTATGACTTTCCCATTTCCTTTTACGCACAGAATCAACAGAACACCTGTTATGAATGCTTTCTTGTGATCTCGTGAACGCTTCTGCACATAGGGAACAGCTATATGCTACACCTAAGCATCCAGAACCAGTTCATTCTGATACAACCAAACCATTCTGTGATTGGTCAATGCGTTGCCTATCAACGGGGCTAACTGTTGCTGCATACAGAAAGGAATGGTTATCAAACAAAAGGAAGAATATACGTCCCCACGATTCCAATGCTCCCAGTTTGGGACGTGAATATTTTCGGGCACGAGCTATTTCCCTCAGTATAGACGACAATCCGCGTTGGTCTGAGCACAATATAGGTTGCGTCATCCTAGGGCAACGTAGATTAAGTCCTCGGTATCAAGTCGAATAGCCCTAACTGATTCATTTTCATAATCGTGGTGGCTTGATTTCGAAATTTCGTTCAGGCGAGCGTCATTATTGAGCCTTGTCTGCTTTCTTCCCGTGGGTTAGATTCGTAAGCTCCGGACTAATATCAAAGCCTGACTCGATGGTGAGAACGCGTTCGCTGATTCCGAGTCGTACGAGTTTTGATTTGTTGCCTAGTGAAGGCCAAGTTCGGTCTACGAGATTCAGTTGAATTTTGGTGGGTTAGGCTCAGTCATCGCATCGAGCACATAGTTCGAAATGTTTTCGGTCCTTCTCTCACTGTGAGTCGTCGAAGCTGCCAGTATAGGCATCCTGGAGACGGGAATTTATTGCGTGAATGCAAACAGAATTTGATTCGGTCACGTAGTGATCTCTGTGTAGGAGCTCAGAGGGACACCAGATTAAACGGGTGGCCAAAATGGAAGAAATACTCGATGTTTAAGTTACCCGAGAAAAAGCAACGTTTAGGTATGTTCAGCTAGAACAGTGATAGATGGAAAATGCTCATTTTATGAGACGGGAATAGAATTTGACCCATTAGGGATAAGAACACTTAGAGACGATAGAGCTGGAGGTGGGGAAAAACGAGCAATAAAGAGAATTGCAATAATCTCTGTTTTTTAGCGAGTGGCCTTTCTTCAGTGTCGAATTTGCTTAGGACAAATATTGGGAGAGACTACCCTGATGATAAGTAAAAACAAACGACGGATGGGCAAAATTTCAAGGGATGTGTTTTCTGATTATGCACTGGGATGAGAACTCTTATGCGCCTGAAATGACCCCTGAAGCATTTTTGGACTGGCTATGCCATGGACAATTCAATTGTAAATTTTATACATTTGACTCTCCTACAGTCTGGATTTAAATATGACGCAGAGTTCATTCTCAGTGATGGGGAAAAAAGTCCGTGTACCTTCCGCAGTTTGATCTTCAGAAAAAAAGACTATTCGGGTAATCAAACACGAGATAGCTAACCGATACTGTAATTACCTGGAATAAGTTTTCGAAAGTCAAGATAGTGGCACAACTTTGCATGCACATTATTTCCTATTATTTTTCTGTCCGCGGTCATTCTTTGCTCATACGTGCGGGTCGTCGGTGAATAAGAAGTGAAGAATTTATAAACTGTTCATGTTTTATTCATCACTGAGAGGTTAGACAACCGGAACACTCTGGCATTTACTAAACACAAAGTGGTAGGTAAACGTGAAGACACTTGGGTTAGATTGCAACATAGTCACATTCAAAAGATCACAAATGCCGCTAAATCTCGACAAAACCCCTACATTCATATCTCGTTTACATAGAACGTGTCTGAGAACCATTCGTCTTTGCTAGAATTCTTTCTGAAATCAAAAACAAAAACACAAACAAGCAAACATGCTGGTTTGTGTGAGTGGTGGATTTCCGGCAAAAAGGGTGATAGAATCGAAATGAAACTGTAGAAAGGTGCAAATCCACCTCAGCCACTACCATAGTGCCAGTTGTTTTTGCCTCTACGAATATCACAGATTTTGTGAGTGGCTGAAAACCGAGGCGTATTACCAGGTATCCAGATTCAGACAATTAGTTCTAGTGAACACAACATTTTGTGGAAAAGGAAATGAGGCAGAAATGAAAGTGCACAGATTCCAAGCACTGAGAAAGACTACTGAGTCACATGTGGTCCTCACGGATAGCAAACGAGCAAAACAACGGTCATTTCCACATATCTGAGGAACATCTTCCCAAACATTACACAATTCGTGTAGTGGATCTAAGTCAATGCCTGTGGTAATTCGATAAGCCGTTCACGCGACAAAAGTAAGGTATACTTAAGCGCAAAAGAACAACAAGAAGCCTAGACCAATGAGGAACAGCGTGACTAAGTGAAACAAAAGTGGGTTATGTTTGGCTGACTTTCGATCTACCAACATGTGCAAGCGATCGTAACTGTATACACAAATGAGTTCCATAATAGAACCAACGTATGGTTCCACAGCCTCGGCTATCCTGCAATGCCGGCGTACGTAGTTCTGGGTTGGAGCGATCTCAAAGCAGCCGAGTGGTTCGTATATTTCGAATAGTAGGATAGTCTTCATGTCATGAGGCTGAACAGTACAGAACAATTAAATCTGCCTACTAATTTGTCAGAAATCAGAGGTTTTGTTGAATAGTTCCAGCTACGGTGCCATATACGAAAGAATTAGAAGGATAATTCGACGAATGTTCGTTTTATTCGTCCACAAAGAATATTGGTTTCCTGAGAACCACAGCCTAAGTTCTATTTGAGTAATCGAGAAGGTTGATACCGAACCATGTAGTTCCGGGCGATTTCCGAGAAGAGAAAAACCACATTGTATTCGTTAGTCCTGGGTCTAAGTTTGAAGTTTTTCGATGTCACTATAATATTTTAGACGCAGTCTGCAAAAAGCAGTTTTGAGAATCATTTAGGGACTCATACGGGAGGTCGACTGACTACCGGTGTGAATAAGCCGTGGCAACTAAACCAATATCTGACAAAATCTGAGGCAAACAGTTCGATACTGTCTCCTAGGCGACGGCTGACTATTCCGCTGAGAACATCCTAAAAACGCAGTCTTGTACGCCAGTCAATTCACACAGATTCCAGATGAAGCCAGCAACCACGGGTGCTCCTGAACGTAAACCAGGGCCGCTAAATTGTCGTTTCTTTTGTGCGAATTCCAACTCCGACTGACCTGACGCCTCCGGAATGCTACAGAGAGCCTGGAAGTATCCTCAAGGTTTGTCATCAAATCCGTTGCAATGTTGCGAACGTAACTCCTAGCAGTTCGAAGTAAGATGCCGATCCGGTGCATGTTTGGAATATTTTGAGCAATTCCAAACAACTGTTATACAAAACGGTTCAATTCCAACGCAACTTGAAACATCCGTTCATTGTGTGTACTGGAAACTGTGAATCTATCACTCCTAAAGGACTGTTCGAATTTACTCACGCCAGTGTACTTAGCCCGTGTGCGCACTGATGGTATTCTTGGTCATTGCTCTCCTCTTCCGGACGAAACCACAATTACGGAGCGGTTGAAACACGACTACGACCCTGTGTGCTTCATGATTTTATTTAACAGTTCATCTATCTAGGAATTGAAACTAGGTATACCTTGGAACAATCAGTAACAATTCAGACATCATCAGAGGATCCATTAGATTATTAAATTCACCATAAACTGATTGTGCAGTGCTCGAACAACAAAAGCGACGTGACGGTTGAATTCACGAAGTGGAAGTTGATGGGAATTCGGTAATTCTGAAACGAAGTGTGCTCTCTTATGAACTACGGAAAAGAGTACTGGTCCAACCCTCATGTGTGGAATCTTTTTCTTCCCTTGACACACGTTCTCAATAATCCAGCGTCACAAGAAAGCTATGCCAAGATGTTACATTGGAAGTATTCAAAAGGAATGGCTGTACCAGGCAGTTTAGGGACGCTTTTCTCCTTTTTTACCCACTTTTTTGCACTCATAGGAAACTATCCACTGGCATGGGATATTCCAACTTAGAATGAGTCCTCTTAGTGTCTCGTCAAGGATAGAATTCTTGGAGCAAATGCATGTAGGGCATGGAGAAAGAAATAAGGCGCAGTTTGGGAGTCGGGGTGGAGGGGTGCGTGATTCACTTTCACCGCTGCATCTTTGCGTTCTCTGCGGGGATCGACTGTCAAGGTGATCCACATCAGAAGATCTGGTGAATAGAATATGTACAAAGGATGTTGTTCTTTCTTGTGCTTACAGTTATACTTTTTAGTTCATACATTTTCGACATTGCCATTTGGAGAGACAAGTGTGACGGCAGCTTTCCGGTAAACGTGTGACGGTGAGCTCGTCTGAGAATTGATGTTGAGCCCAGCTCAGACGCAGACACACACGCACACACACATGGACACCCAAAAGACCACAATCATGCATGATGCACTGTGTTGTTCACCTTTGTGTTGACTGTTTATATTCACTCCTAAACGGTGTGATGTCAGTAAAGGTTTTACACTTACGTACATCAACTGTCCGGATGCCGCGGTAATCGATCGATTTAGTATCGGATGCGTCGTCCGCACAAGTTTACTCACCGGCGCACACGCACAGATTGACTTCGACTCTGGAGACACACGCCTGCACATAGATGCTGATGAGCGGACATCTGCAATAATGCTGGGGTACTGGACTGATGCGGTCTATTGACCACACATACCACGCCGGGTGAACTTGAACGTGCTATCACGCTTGTCTTCGTTAATCACTTCCTTTCGATTTTTGGTAATGACGTTGTACTATGAATGTATGCAGCAAGAGATAACATCTTCACATACGGTGACTCACCACGCAGTGTGAACTTTCACCTCACCATTGTAAGCCATGAAAGCATGTAACGTATCCGTGCAGTAAACTGCTGAGAACCAGCCCGGAAATCGTGTTGGATAGGTATTAGACTCAAAATCGCCCACCTCTGGTTCGAATCCCTGTGGGGGAAGTGTGAATATGCACTGATGGTGATTCATAACCAGTATGAAACAGCTTTAAACACGATCTTCGATTCCTGAATTCAATAGCACCTGCCCCTTAGTGTAAGACCAAAACGATTCAGTGTACGGCTTGTTCATGAATTAATAAACAACACGGTATTTTAATTTCAAGTGAAAAACTTCAGTAAGCGCTAGAAAATTCGTCTCTGCCTGAGTTCCGTCCGATTTCATGGACCACCCTCGAGCATGATCAATCGTGTGAGCGAAAGTGTCGTGCGTTGGAGATTGGTTCGACGGCTCGAAGTGACCATTATGTAGCTCGAGGCATAAGATCAACTAAATGTCCTCCGTCGGTAGATATCAGAAAACGTCGGCAAAGCTCCACTGCTACGGTTCAACCGGGAACAACGCGCAATTCCCTTGTAGAAGTCCAGCGAACTCAGCCCTAGTTTTCATTCCTCCCTCAGAAGTGTATAATTAACTAACACAAATTTCGACGAACAACGCTAGCACTTCAGATGGTTAACCAACGATAAACCTGATGGAGTGCGGAGGAGCAATATCTCCAATAGAGTTGGAACTAATCAGCTGACGTGTAGCTCAACAAAAAAACATTCCTGTATGCTGCAGACTGAAGTCTTTTATCAAGGTGGTTAAAAAATGGTCAACGAAACTACATTCCATCGCCTGTGTCTCAATTGCCCTCGTAGTGTTTGAAAAGCTAGTTCTGCGCAGAACTGTCACACAGATCAATCTAACAGATCCTAGACAACTTGGATACCGAGGTTCTTGCTCGACAATCACAGCTCTATCTTCACTCGTTCATTTTATTTTATTCCCACCAAACCTTGAAAATCAGGCGGTCAGGGGGTGAATATTTTTGAATATAGTGATGAATTTAACTGTGTAAACAGCTCCATACTATTCCAAATTCTTGAGGAGTGCCGAGTCAGCACTTCACAGACACAGTTACTGTCCAACAGCCTTTACAATGGCGAAAAAATCACTCAATCTCGTAGACAAGGCTCCTTTCTACTACTGGTATTTTACACGGAGCTATTTTGCCACTCTTTTTAATTTCTTATTATACCTGTTCCAAACCCTTATCCAACGACACTTTTTTCTACTAGGTATTCTGATTACGTAATCCTTGGTATGCCCCACTCCGTAAGTTCTCTTCAAACACTGCTGCAACAGTCACTGAACTCATCAACTGATAATCTAATCTTACTCTAAAACCGAACCTTTTCAAGTGTGCAGGCATTTAATTTTGTCTTCACAATAGCATCAAATATTCCGATCTTCTTGAATCCAATTCTTTCTTATTCATAAACGGTATGCAAGTTTGCAAGAACTTCATCTACCACGTATTTCGACGTCACTATCAACCCTGGTTTTCTTGAACCCCCCAACCCCCCCCCCCCCCATCCCCCGATGTTGTCGCAGATTTCCAAACCATACACGTGCTACGTCTCCAGTCTTTTTCTACACCATTTTATCCAACCAAACGTTATATATTCGCGTGTTTCTAACCACTTTAGCTCTATGTGTTCAGCTTATCTTTCCCGGCTCGCTCGTGTGAGATTTTAAGTTCATTGTCAGATCCGTCAATCATCATTCGAGTTGTAGCGCCATCTTCTGTGGTTAGTACTCTCAACATATATCCCAAGACAAAATTGCTTGTCAAAAGTTTGCTTCAAAGATACTGGATGACTAGTCACATCCTTTTTGTTCAGGACTTAGTGAATGTGTTTTTACATCCTCCCTCAAGTCTAGTTACAAATACTTGTTTTCCTGTGCCACTATTTACAAATAATCAAGGGTTTCCTACCTAGTCAGATAACACCGTTATAAACAAACTGAAATACGAAATAAGCTGAAGACTTCTATCCCTTTTGCTGGGCCTTTATCTAATTATGCCAGTACTTATTGGGTAATTTATTTGTGGTATTGATGACTGATTATACATGTGACTTCTACCATTTCCGTTGTATGCACTTACTACGAAAATGTACACAGTTGTGCACAATAAACGAAATACTACGCTACATCGTGTTTCATATGCTTGTCCTGATTCTGTGGTGTTCTTTACATGATTATACTACAATAATCCATACAGTATCACAATTGTCTTCTAGTACGGAAATTTCATCACGCATTCAGTTGATATGGAACCATTGGACGTAAATTGTACTTCCAGAGAATGCAAGGTCTTGCAGCTGTAATCTCGTTAGAATCGAATTGAGCGTGCATGGACGGGGAGTCCATTTTTAGGATCACACGGTGATTCTTCCGAAGTTGTGAGCCTCTGGGTAAATTTTGTCCTGTTATCCAGATACATTGCGATATAGCTCATATAAAAAATGTGGAGACTATTTTGAACTTTTCGAAATTCGGAGTCTTACTTGAAATGGATTTAGCTCTGAGAAAAAACTGCATTTTTTCTACATTTATTCGGTGAAGAATCTTGCCTTTACGGATTCGCCGAGAAGTTAATCCTACGACAAATTAAAGGCGCTTCAGCTACATCATTTCAAACCCATCAATTTTATGGCAGATGAACGAGTCGTTTCAATACTCTCGTCCGCACAGATAGCCAGTCTATTCGAGCATTCATTCTTGAACTTCGCATGCAAGTTTCGAAGTGTGATTATGGAGCACAGTCGAATGACCAACTTCGAGATCGTTCGATTGCTCGAATAGATGTAGCAGAATTGCAGCCGAGACTACTGATTCAGAGCGACCAATCATTTCAGAGCATAAGAACTACTCATGCTCCCGTGCTGAAATACCAGGGAAAATGTGCTTCATGTGGACGCATACTTTCCCTGTTTTCTTGTTCACTCCGAAGTTCTGAGTGTTTTTCATACGGTAAGACTGGTTATATACAGAGTGTTTATCGACAATATAAAGTGTGTTGCATGGCCATTGGCCCAGATTCCACCCCAGCTTCACCTGAAGATGAATTTCCTTTCCTTGATTAAGCTGTTGTTTGTAACCCTTCTTCTCATGTTACTCAGACTCCATTTACCCCGAACGGTTTATTGTTGACACGGGCAGTACCGAGTCTATCATTTCAAGATCTCACCTCGAATCTTTTCCCCTGATGCTCATATCGAGCCTACTGATTTCACGGTCCGAGGTGTCACTGGTCGTCCTTTACTAATTTTAGGTTCATGTGTCATTCCAATGCAAGTTTCCAAATTCTCCCATTCGGTATGAGCTTCTGATTTCTAATTCTGGTTCCTCCATCCTGGGTCTAAAAATTCTTTGTCATTTATACGTAAATATTTACTTGTTCATCGCCCAAGGTGACGTGTCCTTACTAACTCCTCCAAGGCTGCTGGTGGGAAGCATGTGCCACCTAATAAACTGGAAGTGTCTGGGGACCTGATATTTATGAGAATGCGAATCATACCTTTTGGTCTGCGTGAACCAATTCCCCTCGCTCTATAACACATTTGAAAAAAGCATCATCAAGCCAGTTGAATTCTCCAGCTGGGTTTTTCCCTTTGTAACTGTCTTCAAGTCAAAAGGCAAAACCCTACGGATATGCTGTGATTATTGGTGCTCCTTTAACGAAGGAATACTCCAGCTCACCTGTACCACCAAAGAACCGCAAGATGTGCTCTATCATATTTCAATGTCCACAGTCGTCTGGAAGATAGACCCGTAAGAGAGCATATTTACAAATACCTCTTGATGAGAAGTCTAGTTTATTGACAGTCATCAATACTCCATTTGGCCTTTACGAGTAAAATTTTCTACTTCATGGTTTGCATATGTCGCCTGCAAAATTCCAAGAGTACCTTAATTTATTCATGGTCAGTCTGGATAGAGTTGAATCCTATGAATACGACGTTGTTGTTCAGAGTCCATCCAAAGTTATTCACGATTCCTGTCTTTGTTGTTTCTTAGAGAAATTTGTCCAGTTTACCGTTGCTATCGACCCAAACAGGTGTGTTTGTGGTGTTCCACAATTTTCGTGCCTGAGAACACCATAAATTCTGGTAGCATTTCTGCTAGTCCTAAGCGATTATCTCCTCTAATTGTTGTACCTTCACCCACTAACATTCACGAATTTCGTTCTCTTTTGTGTGCACTACAGTTCTATTCTCGGTTCATTTCAAATTTTTCCCAGAGGCCTAGCTGTTTGTTTGATCTTATTTCTGCTAAGTGTTTTTCATGGTCTCCAGTTCACGAGCACACACTGCGTAATCTGTTGGCACTCCTGAATTCGGGTTTTGTTCTTAAACCTTCTTCACCAATGGATGATTCTACGGTAGATACTGATGCATCTCCGACAGGGATTGGTGCTATTCTGGAACAATCTGGCCGACTTGCGATTTGCGTTTCAGGGAGACTCACGAGAGTCAAAATAGGTTATTCTCGGACCCAAAAGGAGACGTTGGTAGTCTATTGGGGAGTAAAACGCTCACACAAATACCTGTTTGGTACCAAGTTAATCATCGTCACTGACCATGAAGTGGTAAAATTTGTTTATCACCCCCACACAATCACTCATCCACGGCAAAGGTTCGAACTGGATCATTGCATTGAGTTCTTACGACTATGATACTGTTCATAGAAGTGGTAAACACATTCAGCATGCAGACTTTCTATCCCGAAATGCTCCTGCACCTGCGGTGTCACATACTTCTGACTGAGTGTTCGTACGGCCACTTCCCGTGCGTACAGAAGACTTGATTCAAAATACCTGTAAGTATTTCACACCTGTAATCTCGGCTTTTTGTCGGGGATGGAAAGAAGATGAAAAGCGACGATTTCCGGACTTCTTCACTCCCAGAGAGAGCCTTTGGGTCACTGCAGATGGGTTGCTGTGCCTCTATGATCGTATTGTTATTCCTCCGATCCTTCGGTCAGCAGTAATTCAAGGTTTACATTCCAGGCCCGTAGGAGTTGACAAGTTGAAGTTCTTGACCCGATTGGTATGCGGGTGGCCTGAGCTTAACGCAGACACTATCAATATTGCGCTGAGCTGTCAAGAGTGCTTACACAAACAACATTCAAAACCCAGAAAACGGCTCTCATGACCAGTTTTTTTGCAAGCCATGACAGAGTGTGCATGCAGATTAGAGTGGCCCATTTTTAGGCAATTATTATTATGCACTGGTAGTTGTTGATGCATTTTATCACTGGCCACATGTATTTTGGACAAAGTTATCCACAGCCACATTCACATAAACTAAATGGCGCAAAACTCTCACGAGGAACAGAGTACCTATGGAACCCGGTAAAGATAGTCATACCCTTTTATCAGCTAAGTCTCTTGATGGCTGGTTGAAACGACTTGCTTGTCGTCATTAGTATACTGCGCCCCGCCAACCTCAGTCTAACAGACTTGCTTAGTACTTTGTTCGTACTCTTAAAAGTGCTATACATTCTACCAATCCTCAGTCATTTGTTGAACTAGACCAGGCTGCTCATAATTTCTTGATGCAAAGCCAAAATGTTTGCCATGGCGCCACTGGTATAAGTCCGGCGCAGTCGTTCAAATGTAGTCGTCCAAAACCAGTTTTGAATGTTTTTCTGCTGACTTAAGCTTTTTCAGAGGGAATAATTTGCGGCCATCCAGTGGCATAAATCTGGCACGAAACGGTTATCGAATGGTGGCCATGCTTGATAGTCATGATTTGCCTAGTCATAGAAGACATATCGATCAGGTACGGTTCAACACAGAAGATCAGACAGGTGTTTCACCCACCAATACTCCTGTTACAGATACCGATATACAAGGTGGATCCGGTGAATCATCCAGAAAATCTACGGTCAGAAGATCAGCAAGAAATCATACAACGCCTACGAAGGACTACTAGCATCCGAAGTTAAATCCAACATGTGGCGGATGAGGTAGGCATGACTGACTATACGTGTGACTTTTACCATTTCTGTTGTATTCACTTACACTGATTTTGTACATCGTTGTGCGCAATAAACGAAATACTGCGGTGCGTCATGTGCCCTCTCTGCGTTCTGATTCCGTGATATTCTGTGTGGGATAATACCACATTATTCTATAGAATTTCATATTACTGCCTAATAATCACCTTCGAATGTAATAACGAATCGCTCGACGTGGCCGTCTTCAGGATCTATGGGGTGAATAGATGAATAGTCGAATAGTCGGCACTGTGTGTTGATCTTAGCACTTATTGGTCAGATCCATCGACTGAGGTGTATTTGAAATAAACCGTGTTCCAGAGTTAGTTCTGTCTCCAACTCCCGTTCACCAAGCCCAGCCTGCAAGTACACTGCAGTGTGCTGGATTCAGTGTCCTTCAATGGGAGTTGCACGCACACATCTCCAAAGACAGCAAGAAAACTTGGTGAACTGGAGCTCAGTAAAAGCACAAACGCGCATCAACACTTACACAGATACAGATGAGAATGACGATCTATGCCAGAACGCGTTACAAACATCAGGTCTGAATAAAAAATAGTGTCCATGGCGTTTTTTGGATTGTGACGCACGTGTCTGAACCGACAAGTCGGTGTTAGTTACACGGTTTCTTTGGCATTCAATGTCTGACGGCTCATTACAACGAGAATCATGATATTCCGATTTTACTTGTTTATCCATTATTGTTGGTCAAGATTTTTTCCTGTGTACGTTCCGTAACAATCACAAACGTGGAATAGTACCACTCGATTGAGTGAAAATTATGGCACTCTAGTTGTGGTATTCGCGTGAGGAGCATCATTTCCACTTACACAATGGTTGCAAATATGGAGCTGTGGCTCCACAAACATGGTTCTCTTCTTTACCCGAGTTTTCAGTCTACTTGATGAATCTGTTCACGATTGTCCACCCTCAGTTATCGCACTCATGAATCTTGGGTTTCCGACCGAGGTTTCACTGGAAAATAATGTGACTGCATGATCACTGGTATGTTTTCCTCCATCATGTTTCCCATGGAACGATAGATTTCGAGTTGGGTGTTCTGGAACATATTTTCACTTGTTTTTACTGGCACAGTATGGTGTAGCGTGGATACCACTCCCCATGTCTATGAATTCACATTCGTTGTGCCTCTCATCTTCTACTCACACTACCCTAGTGTCCTCAGTCAAACGACATCCACGTACATTCCACTTCATTGCGTACAATTATGGTATGACTGATATGCAGTCTATACTCATTGCCTTACGGCTTGCCCACAAATGAATGAGTGTTTGTTATTCGACTACTGGAGCACCAGTATTTCGTACATGGAGTACAACAGGAAGGACTGTCTAAATCTAATAGATGTGGAGGATTTGTAAGTTACTCTATTCCGTAAATGTAACAATGTTATGCGGCCCAAACATATTCTATAACTTACGTCTATCACATTTCATGACCAATAAACTCGAAGAATCCCTGAGCTTCCTCTCTCTCACACACTCAAATCGATGACAAACAAAGTATGATCAAATAATTCCATTCATCTTTTCGTAATAATCCCAAAAAAGGGAAAATCAGAGGTGTGTGTTTATATAAAAAATCGTACTGTTAGTGCTCGACGTTTTTATTATTCAATGGTTATCGACATGTTCATTTACTCATAATCTTTGTAATTCAGCCTCAGTCTGAGCCTTTTAGGCAGAGAGTTCACCAACCTAGATGCGAGACCACAAGTTTTCACGTGCTCCATCATCATCGGCACCACGTGAGTATCCTAGGCCCGCTGTGGAGAGAAAGGTACTTAGTGATTTCATTAACAAATAAAATAAATTTGTCAAAACAACCGAATTTGAGCTTCCACGGGACAATGGTAAAAGGAAGACGTTCTGTACCTGCTCTTTCACTATCGTAAAGACTCATAATAAACGTAGGGAAATGATCACGAATATATAGGTAACCAATAATTTCTGGTCTGTGAAATCACACATCAACCTGGAAAATAGATCTTTCCAGTGAATTTCTAGTCTGAAAAGCTGATATGAGGCAGCTTATATCAACCATTGTAATGAGTTAGACGACGTCGAAGGAACTGAGCTGGGTTTGTTTGGGACTTTATCATTACGAGCCACGTTTTTGAGGCCTCTAAATTGCACCATATGTGGCTTATCAAGTCGATAGCCAAAACGATTAGCGATTTTATTCAGATACATTCGCCTTTGCAACCCGGGTCCATTCATGATGGGCGATCGAAGTTGGCTTGGGATCGTCCGAAAGATGGCACAGCTCACTTCGAACGATCGTTCTTCGCAAAATCCCGTGCGGGTATACGTGATTTTTCATACCGTCCAACTAGCGCCAGTGACAACCCCACCGGCTGTCTCCTTTTATTTGTGAAAAACAAAGAATATATATATATATATATATATATGTTGTTAGTCCATTTACCCACTCTTTGTGCACAGCCTATTGAACCAACTGGTGAGTGACCATGCCTTGAGACTGCTGGCAAGATTCGTCTCTTATCTGTCGATTCACACCGCCGATCGGTTAGCCTGCCGCTCTTGATTTCGTCAACTCGGTGCGGGGTCAATGCCGACTCACTGCCTGCTAGTGAGAATAAGCCGCTTCCAAACCATACCCTCACATGATGCTAATTCGTGGACTTCGGACAGTAAACACATGGATTCGATTTTGGCCATCATCAAGCACTTCCTCGTGTGCAGCCTTTCGTTGACAACGACCCGTTTCCGGAAATGTTGCGCTTTGTGGTGTGATAAATAAAAGAAGTAAGAAGAATATTTGGAATGTTTTATTTTCTTATTCGATGTTCTTCTTCGTCGAAATGCAGATAAATTCACAAACAAGGTCGGATGTGTAAGTCGACTGCTCACTGCGACTTGATGTGACACCATAGTTGCATGAATAATGAGCAATAAGTTTCCCTTTTTAAAGTAGAACAATATTCTAGTTTTGCGCACGCCTTCATCTATCATCGGGAAACACGATGATAGTTTGACGGGCCTCGTTCCTAAAAAACGTAACGGGAAAGTCATACTTTCGAAATGTTAAGTTCAGACAACCGCAGGGTGCGGTGGATTTGATACTGTTATCATTACTATTACTAAACTGGCTTGGGTACTTTTATGGTGCTTTTCACCTCTTTACTTCATCTTTCTTTGCTGAAACACGCACAAGGAAGGGAAAGACAGAAATTCTGTACAACGATAATTTGGAAGGACGGGGTGTGACTGGTTCAGTAAAAGCACGCAACGCAGTGGACGTGAGCCGTCCGCAATGATCTTCTCCGCAGATGAAATATAGGCTATTGAGCGTTTGACATGTAAGTCTGATCAGTCTCTTAGGGCTATACCAGAAAAAAGGCTAACGCTTCGCAGACCTATACCGAAGTGTGATGTAGTCCGTATTCAATAGGGAAAATTACGGGAGAACAATATAAAATAACGGAAAATATACACTGGTGTACGAAGGAAGGAATGACATTGCGAAGCAGTGAACTGTTGAAATTTACGAATTTGTAAGAAAAATCTACGCAATTTTCTAACAGTAATTTCTATATGCAAAAATCTATGTAAATTCTCTTTTAAAGTTCTATCGAGGTATTTCAAATGATTCACTCGCGCAAGAGAAGTAGAGTTGGTGAAGTTGTCTTCAATAAACGTGATCGCAAAGTGGAAAAAATGCACTGTTGACGTTTGACATTGCTTGACAGAAGACCAGACTGCTCATCCTAATCGGACTGCTGGGAGACAGAACGAGCCAAAACAACGTCATCAGTATACTTGACTAGGCGGGGCTGTGTGGACTGCAGTTCAGTGGTGAATAGGTATGGAAAAAGAAAAGCTTCTTGCTGAACACCGGCACTGCTCAGGAGATGTCTAGACACTTTTTTTCCAACTTCGGTACACTGAGTTCTACCCGAGAAGTTGTCTTTCAGCCAGTTAAGTAAGTATATGAGGCAACTAAAAGATTCCAATCTTTTCGGGAAACGAAGATCGTGGTACACTGTCAAACGCTGATGTATAACCAAGAAAGGTTCACCTCACTGATTTGCGCGAATCATTGACAGATTTTGCAATTTAATGGACTACGCACGCTTCTGCCTCTATCTTGGAAAGCCAGTATTCACCAGTGGGAATTATGACTGTATTTTGAAGAAGCTGAAGTGTTACATGTTCACCTGAATTTACCGCCGACGAGGAAGGTGTAATTGAGCTGACATTCTTGGGTCCCGTTTGATTACTCAACCTTTTAGTTACGAGAATAACTGTGACAGGACGCCAACAGTTCAAAGGGTAATGGAGAACTAGTCAAGCAAAAGTTTGGCAACGCAAGTCATTAGCTCAGAGAGAGGTCGAACCCCGTGTTTGAGTACTGCCGATGGTAGACCGTCCGATCCGGAAGCTTTTAGTCAATTTGGGGGACTTGAGGAACTTGAAAACTTCCTTGCTGGAGATTTTTTTAATTTTGGAGTTGTTGTCCCGATGGAAAACTTGGAACCGGATCATTCGAATAACAAAATGAACTGAGAATGCAGATGGTCATCAGAGATAAGACTTTTCTGGTGGTCACTGAGTAGTCTGATCTCTTGCCATTTGTCTTTGATATTCCTAGAGAGCAGACGCTGTCGACAAAATATAAAGTTCAGACGCTTGATTTAGTTTTTTATCAAGATGTATCGTCTACTGACCTCAGGTGAGTGGCGCATTTTGTAGGCCAACTCCTTCGTCCTGCGTAACTTTTTGAAATATGGTGAGACCACACTTCCTAGGTCGAAGTGAGCCCTTTCAGTGAGACGACAAATGTTAAAGATGTAGGTTATAATTTTGTTGGCAAAATATACTAACAGGGAATGGCTAAATCTGTGTTGCAGCCAAGAGGGGGCGAGAAATAAAGAACGGAAGAACAGTGAAAAGTTTTCTTTCGATAAGTTCCGGTAGGAAAAACGAATCTGTTTAGTCCGTGTGTAGGATAAGTGATCATATTTCGAGTATATTTTTGGACGAAGATGTGATATGCTGTGATCACCTGTACTAAGGGCCGCACTAGGTCTGCCGAAAAAGAGTTCCGGTTGAATAATTAGGATACAATCCAACTGCGAGTCATAACGGGTCGGGGTGAGACAAATACCTTTTAGATTAAAAGATGAGGGTGGATACGTGGATGCTTGATTGAAGTCTGCTACAATGATACGAAGATTATCATTTATCAAAGGTACTAGGAAAGGTAAGAATGAATCATAGAAGGAGTCAACTTGGCCATGTAAGATTAGTGGTGTTATGTAAACATTTGTGATAATATTATGGACAAGACGAAGAAATTTACGACGACGTGAGACAGATACACAGTCAGTCTCACTGGCATAGTAGGAAAAAACTGACACTGAACTTGGTACATTACTTGAACTTGATACATGTGGCAACGCCACCATCTGTTTTCTTTATGGAATTCTGACTATCCTGACCAAAGCATGAATAATTTCCCATTTCGACCACAGAACCGTCCACTCCAGCATTTAGCCAGGTCTCCTGAAGGGGTACCTCGAACTCATTTCGAAAGACACGAGCCATGAGCAGGTATGTTAGGTCTGGAAGCTTGTTGAACAGATAACACACGTTTTGACCTAACATGCTGGGAACTGTCATATAATCCGGTAAAGTGGGACTAGGGCCCACCTGCCATCCGGCTCTTTTGGTATTCCTCACATGATGGCTCTGTCTCACATTGTCTTTATTTGATGGTAGGTGATCTGAGAATTGACGAAACGTCTTTTATTGATGACGTAAATTGTTTTGAATATTTGCGCAAATACATCATCCCGTAAATGACTGTATTACCAAAATAATTCCAACGAAAACAGACGAAGTAGTAGAGCAGCTATTCTAGGGGCGAGCTCGATGTGGTGCGATACCTTTTTCCAAGTGGCGACCAGTGAGCCTTTTACCTCTTTGATCTGTTCGCTAACGCTTAACTTTCGTGGGTCGGTGTTTCTAATTAGACGGAAAAGGTTACGGCTGTTGCCAATAGCCGCAGCTCTTTTCATCTTATATACTTCGCTGTCCGCTGCTGCTCACTGTCTTTTCTCAGACACTTGTTCAGTTGGCGTTTAAGGAATCTCAGACCTCCGTCATATCTGGAATACGGAGGAATCGCTCTGCGAGCGTCTAACAGTGCAACTGAAGGTGCACATACCCATCGTTTCTGCGTGCGGCTGGTTGTTTGATCTTGAGCAGTCTTAGAGGCCTCAAAACGAGTCATCTAGATTTCTGCCCATCTCATTCCTGGATCTTAGGCATTTGACTGCATGGATAATTTGGTGGTTAGCTCTGCACTAAAAGCAGATCGATGGTTATCTTCCAGTAGCAGCTGTGGAGAAAGGTTGGCTTTGGTTTTATTTCGGCCACCGACGAGATGTGGGCTGAAACGCGCGGATGAGAGCGCGATCTGTGTCTACGCATGTGGACCAAAATGACAGCCAATCTTGAAATGAACCGCGCCGGCGGTAACAGATGACAATGCGGTCGATCTGGGTCCAGCTCGGTGGAGGAGCAGGAGGACACCAGGTTTGTCAGTGCCACCTTTTTTGCTAGATAGCTGTACTCACTAGGAGTAATCGTTGATGGGAACACCGTTGGATGAGTCGGTCTTCGTTATTGGTGCGACCGGCTGGGATGCCAAATCAGCCTCCTGTATGCCTTTCCGTCTCGTCTAGGCTTCTAACTTGAGCATTGAAATCACCAACAACAACCATTATGTCCGTAGAGCACATGCTGTGGAGTAGTTGAGACAAATCATGGTAGAATTCTTCTTTAGCCTCAGGAGAGCTACTGTCAATTGGGGCATACACAAAAACAAAACACAGGCATCTAAGTTTCAGTCTGGTGGTGTTGACACGCACAGAACCATTCAACCGAACCACACACGATCTAGTCAAGCATTGCGTGTTCAGCTTTCTTGCTCACAGCAAGGCCAACAGCAGTCTAACCGTAATCACTAGATACAGAATCACCCGACATGTGAAACGAGGAACAGAGCTTGTTATTGGGGAGCGAAGCGTTAACATTGAAACTGGGTCTTGTAAGTTTTGGATGCATAATGCACACCTATTTCAAAGGATTTAGTTCTAGTTAGGGCAGCATGTTGCCCTATTTAGCAAAGTTGGTGGACTTTGAAAACAGCAAAGTGAAGAGAATGCTTGAGTATGAGAACTTATACTCTATTTTTTCCATATCTGTGAGCTTTAGAATTGGGCTGTGAAGGATGAAGAGCAGACAGATAAGAAATGCTCCCCGAGGGACCGTTGGGACTACCTGGGCCCATCATAGTACACGGCTGCCCACAGTGCAGAGGAGTTTTTTCTTTGGAAATCCTAACCGAAGCCTTTGATTCAGAAACCTGACCAGCAAGGTAGTGGGATGGTTTTCCAACAAGGGAACTCGGCTAAAGGACCCTTGAGGGAACCCCTTCTGGTCTGTCACGTGAGACCTGATTGTTGCAAGCATTCTGTCTTGTCTTCGCTTACACCTTGTTATCGATCCGATTTTCGGATTCAGCTCCTAGTTCCATGCCACCAACGTGGCAAACGGAACGTGGATGGGGTAGCATCCTTTGGGCTGGAGGCTGTCCAGGTTAAGAGGGCAATAGCCTATACGTTCGAAATCAACGAAAATACTTTCTCCAGCTTGCAAGCAGACGATGTGATATCGTCACCTTGTGATTCGTTGTGATATCTATATTTCCTGTCTATCATGCACGCCCTGATTTCCGATGGCGAGTTGAGATTACACACGGGGTTATGAACCATATTATGCGAAATGGGAAAGAGGCATTCACAGCCTAAAACAAAATATTGTTTCTTCCTTGGTCAGAGATGAGCAAGATAGTAGGAGAAACACAGGGAATCGGTGAAAAGCCTGGGGCTGTCATCCCTTTGAATCTCCTATCATAAGAGTGACGGCTACCACTGGTAATTCCCATAAAAGTCGTTGTTCATTAATTAACTTATACAAAACACCTTACACTTTCCGTACTGTTCTGATGAAAAGTACCGAGAAGATCGATTAGTGTTTGGTACGTACATCTGAAAAATATTTTGTTCTACTGTTTATTACAACACTGGCTATCTGCATTATAGTTACTGGTTATTGGTTGTTGAGACTGGACTGAATTGAACCAAAAATTAATGAAATTTTTTCGGGCAGCTTTATCGTGCTGCGGTTTCATGTGAACACATGACATGAATATCGATCATAAGTAATATTTACCAATAAAAGGAGCTAATGACAAGCATTTTCCGCTACTAAACGTGATCACCTAGACCGAACGTAGTCTGCCTTACAACTAAGCACGTGATAACTTACGAGACTGTAAGAGACGGAATACCAAATGTCGGGGTATGTAGCCATCCTCTCATGCGCAATGTCGAGGAATAAGTGTATCTAGGGTCAGGCAATTCGGACGTCATAACAGAACTCTACGGTCCGTCTGCATTAACTTTATACGCACAATCCACTCTCTCACGCGGTTTGCCGTGCATTAAAGTGAACGGAGGACTGTAATAACGATTAAGAAACACTACTTCTCTTGAAAACAAACTCCACAAGATACAATTATTGGAATGACCTTGAGAATTATTTCATTTTAAAATTTTATTTTGTTATAGTCTTGATTCTCTGGAGAAATAAACAATTCAGTGGGAAAGCGTCAACAGATTTCGACCACGGAGTCAAACAAAGAGAGGGACTGGGTTAATCATTCGATAGTCTTTCATGTTAAACGAGATTGGTATTCAAGAAAATGAGACAAAGTGTGAGAGAAAAGCACACTAACGCGGTGAAACAGCCAGTCCCTGAGGTTTTGATCCAATGTCGAAGAATACGGGGACGTATTGGATCCTGGAGGAAGAAAATGTTCGACACTGAATAAATTACGGAGAACAATAACCTCGAAGGAAAGCTAATGAAACACGTAGAATGTATGCTGCAATTATAATACTGGCTGCATGTGTGATAAGCTCAAACTTCAGGTCTATAAACTTGTTCCAAGACTGAAACCATTGCCAAGAAGACCAGACGGACAAATAATATGAGGAGGCAAGGTCAAGCTAACGCTAATTTTTACACTGCATACCTTCACCGGAAATATTCACACGTTTAAAGAAATGCAATCTGATAGACAGACAAACTTAATTCAGCCTCGGTCTGAGCTTTTTAGGCAGAGAGTTCATCAACCTAGATGTGAGACCACAAGTCTTCACGTGCTCCATCATCATCGGCACCACGTGAGTATCCTAGGCCCGCTGTGGAGAGAAAGGTACTTAGTGATTTCATTAACAAATAAAATAAATTTGTCAAAACAACCGAATTTGAGCTTCCACGGGACAATGGTAAAAGGAAGACGTTCTGTACCTGCTCTTTCACTATCGTAAAGACTCATAATAAACGTAGGGAAATGTCCACGAATATATAGGTAACCAATAATTTCTGGTCTGTGAAATCACACATCAACCTGGAAAATAGATCTTTCCAGTGAATTTCTAGTCTGAAAAGCTGATATGAGGCAGCTTATATCAACCATTGTAATGAGTTATACGACGTCGAAGGAACTGAGCTGGGTTTGTTTGGGACTTTATCATTACGAGCCACGTTTTTGAGGCCTCTAAATTGCACCATATGTGGCTTATCAAGTCGATAGCCAAAACGATTAGTGATTTTATTCAGATACATTCGCCTTTGCAACCCGGGTCCATTCATGATGGGCGATCGAAGTTGGCTTGGGATCGTCCGAAAGATGGCACAGCTCACTTCGAACGATCGTTCTTCGCAAAATCCCGTGCGGGTATACGTGATTTTTCATACCGTCCAACTAGCGCCAGTGACAACCCCACCGGCTGTCTCCTTTTATTTGTGAAAAACAAAGAATATATATATATATATATATGTTGTTAGTCCATTTACCCACTCTTTGTGCACAGCCTATTGAACCAACTGGTGAGTGACCATGCCTTGAGACTGCTGGCAAGATTCGTCTCTTATCTGTCGATTCACACCGCCGATCGGTTAGCCTGCCGCTCTTGATTTCGTCAACTCGGTGCGGGGTCAATGCCGACTCACTGCCTGCTAGTGAGAATAAGCCGCTTCCAAACCATACCCTCACATGATGCTAATTCGTGGACTTCGGACAGTAAACACATGGATTCGATTTTGGCCATCATCAAGCACTTCCTCGTGTGCAGCCTTTCGTTGACAACGACCCGTTTCCGGAAATGTTGCGCTTTGTGGTGTGATAAATAAAAGAAGTAAGAAGAATATTTGGAATGTTTTATTTTCTTATTCGATGTTCTTCTTCGTCGAAATGCAGATAAATTCACAAACAAGGTCGGATGTGTAAGTCGACTGCTCACTGCGACTTGATGTGACACCATAGTTGCATGAATAATGAGCAATAAGTTTCCCTTTTTAAAGTAGAACAATATTCTAGTTTTGCGCACGCCTTCATCTATCATCGGGAAACACGATGATAGTTTGACGGGCCTCGTTCCTAAAAAACGTAACGGGAAAGTCATACTTTCGAAATGTTAAGTTCAGACAACCGCAGGGTGCGGTGGATTTGATACTGTTATCATTACTATTACTAAACTGGCTTGGGTACTTTTATGGTGCTTTTCACCTCTTTACTTCATCTTTCTTTGCTGAAACACGCACAAGGAAGGGAAAGACAGAAATTCTGTACAACGATAATGTGGAGGATTTGTAAGTTACTCTATTCCGTAAATGTAACAATGTTCTGCGGCCCAAACATATTCTATAACCTACGTCTATCACATTTCATGACCAATAAACTCGAAGAATCCCTGAGCTTCCTCTCTCTCACACACTCAAATCGATGACAAACAAAGTATCATCAAATATTTCCATTCATCGTTTCGTAATAATCCCAAAAAAGGGATAATCAGAGGTGTGTGTTTATATAAAAAATCGTACTGTTAGTGCTCGACGTTTTTATTATTCAATGGTTATCGACATGTTCATTTACTCATATTCTTTGTAATTCAGCCTCAGTCTGAGCCTTTTAGGCAGAGAGTTCATCAACCTAGATGTGAGACCACAAGTCTTCACGTGCTCCATCATTATTTGCACCATATGAGCTTCTCAGGCCTAATGTATAGAAAATGCATTCAAGGACTTTTCCAACACTGAACAAATTTAGTAGAACAATCAGATTTGAGCTTTTATGGTACAGTAGTAGAACGCATAACCTTTCTGTTGTGTATCTTTAGTTTCGCTACCACAAAAGCTCATAATAAGTACATAGAAATGCACACTATTACATGGTTTTTGCAAATTGTTCTGGCTCATGACTTCCGCACCACCATGAAGCCGTTTTTTTTTTCGTGAAGACTGTAAGCTGAATGTACTATCGGGTGCGTGGAAAGTGGATAAGAACCAAACGGTCCCACAAAATAATATACTACGCTTGAAGGGACTTTCTGGAATGGCGTCAACCCAGGACCACACACACCGAAGTAGTGAGAAGACGAAACCACCGTTGTTATCCCGAGGCGAACACCTTTGGGAAGGTGACAAATTAGAGTATTTTCAAGCCTCGTTCATTCTTTCACCAAATATCAATTATTACTATTACTTCAACTTCGTTTGTTTGTTTAGCTGTTTAGTTTTGGCGGGCAATTGAAAACGTTCCACGTTACCGTGCGACTTTGCACGTCTGAACGGTAAAAACTAAAACTGTGTCACGAACGGTTTCCTATTTTAAATGGAACGGACTATTACTAGCGATTTCTTGGAAAAATTCATAAATCAGTATGCGACTTGCATGTCTTTTCAAAATTTCTCCGTGGTTCATGGACGGCGATAAACAAAGGGAAATAGTGCTGCATATGCTTTTCATTCACTGGGAATATTATATTCATTATATATATATATATATATATATATAGATATATATATATATATATATATTATCACGTGTACCGATTGATGTGTCACAGGCCAATCAATCCCAGATAACCTTCGATTTATTTTGTCACAGTGCTTTTGGTTCAGAGAGGCTCATCCCTGATCCTGACAGCAAGGCTTTGCCACGCGGTGTCCTGTGAACTGCAATACCCAATCAGCAAAAAATGCTCCATTTTCTTCATCTTCAAACGTAAGCCCAGCTTGGTTATCGGGATGGTATTTAATATCTCCATTGCGATCCACAGATCAGCCACCATAATCACATGTGCCTAAATCGGCCAAGCCAGGATTTCTGTGTGCCCAGAAATAAGATGACTACAGTTGTCAGCGCGAATGAGATGGCCTAATAGGCTGGTTCAAATTCTTCCAGTTGGCTGATAGCTGTTTTCGCCAGAAAGACTCAATGCTACAGACTTCTGAACTTCACAGAGGGTCAGTCGAAGCTTTACGGTGTTATGCAGCCTAAAAAGCCTGACTTTTTAAATTATAGATTGCTAATTTTGTTGTCTTATTTTTCAAGTCCAGACTTTTACCGCATGAACCGTGGTGAGCACGCTGTTGGCAGCCACATCGGTGTTCAGTTGATGTAAGTGAGTATTTCCGATGAGAGACTTGCTGAGCTTTGTGCTCATGGGATTTTCAGTGTTTCATATTTAGTAGATCGAACACAAGCGACTCTCGCTGAAGATCACTGGTCTCGCATATTACGGATCAACTGTTCCCACTTTCACCGTCTGTCATGTTTGCCCCAAAGCAGTCATTGAGAAATCCAAGAACATCGACCAAGCAATGATCAGTTCACTGTAGTTACACTTTCTTTTCTTTCTTTTCTCTTGGTCAAGCGATGGTCAGATGTTTTGCGAAACACAACAGCCCTAAGATTATAAAGCCATCAATAAGCTCTGATTTTTTTTGCTCGAGAAAAGTTACCATAATGTCCAAAGACGTCAATCTCTGCAGGTTTTGAACTCGGGCATCGATGCCACCAATGCTCTGTATGTCTTTTGGTCTGTACTCGACGGTGTGGCAAATTTTCTGAGCCTCGTGTTATGATTCTCGGCCTTTTCGCACGATTTTCAATCAGTAAGTTCATCGACCTTGAAGTCTATCTGGTTGAACCTTGGTAATTGATCTTATTGTTTGAGCGCTTTTGAAGAAACCCCTGCTTATGGTGTAGCTATACAAAAAGGAGTATTCCAACCAGCTATTCTGGTAACGTCGGTTGAGGGAGCTGAGAACGGGAGATTTCAAGCTGAACTTATTTGTTGACTAATGAGAAAAGACAACCAAACTGGGAATCACTACACAATGCTGAGAAACAACGTGACGAGGTTGAATACCAATGGGAAAACCTGTGGTATCAGATTTGATCTACCAGCTGGGCTACGGAGTCAAGCCCGTGAGCTGAGATCTGTCACAGATGTACGGCATCCATCTGAAGCTATTGTGGCAGGTGACAGTGGCAAGTAAGCTTGTGTTTTGATTACCACTAAAGGAATCATCCCACTTTTCAACTGTCGGGTACATAAACGTATATAAACAACACTTTAATTCCCTTCTTTATTATACGACAACGTACAATATTTCTAGAAGGATACCGCGGTCAACTAGAGGCTGTCATGTTGGGAAAGAATTGGTTGTGGGAAGAACTTTTTTCTGGGTTGTTAGCGTTTAAATTGAACGACCATCACTGACCGAGCTCCACCGATCACCATCTGTGAGGGTATTGACATATATATATATATATATATATATATATATATATATATATATATATATATATATATATATATATATATATATATATATATATATATATATATATATATATATATATATATATATATAGTCCATATACGGCCTGATACTTTTCCCAGACCATACATCTTCACCGGTCCGAAGCACAGAGCAAGACTAAACCCAGAAAAGCCAATCCATGGTTTGGCCAGGGGACAGAACATCAACGCTTGTCCAGAATCGAGGACAAAATTGGAGCCAGCAAAGCCGAGTGATGGACCAATCATTGGCAAACAGTTATCTGAACCGACCCAAGCCGAATTAACCTATCGCATCAACACAAAACTAACTAGCAAGAAGAGCCGTTAAGGAATAAAAAGTGAATCTGTGGGCTCCTGTACAACGTTTTGGTTATGATCACCACTCATCTTACATAAACTGTCTGATTTGTGTTAATAAAACGAGGTAGTTCGAACGCAAAAACTCTCTCTTACTAGTACTGGTGAGGGGAACTGAAACACCACCGGGTAACCAACAGGATTTATGTGTCACAAATCTGAAGCACAAGAGATGTTCCAAACCTGATCTTCCTAACGATTTTGAGAAAATGTAACCAAATAGTGACAATTTCTGGGCTTGCTAAAAATACACATGTTTTCATTGGAACAAGTTACTCCGGAAACCGGGTTTCCCCGCATTCACAAACGCAATCGATCCGTAGAAACTCCGGACTTAATTATTGTCTTGTATTGGAACGTTTTACGATTCTGAACTCGGAGGAAGCCATAAAAATAACAAAACCGTCAGTTTTCACAATTAATTGGGATTAACATGAAATGTAAGAGATTTCATTTCAGTAAGAAAACTTTTTGCCACCACTATCTGTTACACAACAAAGCGCAACAACTCAAGAAGTGAGCCGCGGTCAATGCAAGGTTACCAAATGGGAAATTGACCGACCGTAGCGGGGTATCGAACCCGCGTCGTTACTGTCCAAAGTCCACAATGATTGCCGTTTGAGCACCGCCGGTACGTGGTGATTCATTATGCCGTATGAACTCTGAGGTCGTCAATGCAAACCGTAGAAGCGCTGTACGGTTGGTTCATTCCTGAAGTTCTTGACCGTTGGACTCAGTCACGGTGCAGAAAAAGGAGTCTTATCTTTGAAATGCAACTGACTGAAGAGAGCTGCTATGTCATGCAACGTTCACCTAAACCAAAGGGCTGAGAGCCAGCGCGGATAATTCAGGGCCAGTTGTGTGCATGGTTCATAAGCTTGTTTTCCGGGTTTGGATAATAGTTGGGGCTTGATGGATATGCTTATGATGCTGATTTGGATGAGTCCTAACGACCAAAATGAAACAGATATACATTTGGGCTTCCATGGTTTTCAGTGGTGGGTGACAGTTCTGTTGTGTCCAACAGGCTTTTTGTTAGGACAAAATCCAATCTGATCAATAAATGATTAATCACGAGACTTCAAAGCTCAACTAACCAAAAAACCAAGTTGATTTGTTGATAATCGTCGGTCTTTGGCCGTCCGCGGAACCCAGACAGGGGTATTTAACCCAAAATGCATTGTTGTAAGTTGTTGCTTTGATCTGAACGCTTCCGCACACTGCTCGGTGCACTATAGCTGGTTGTACGGTGAAAATCAATCGAACTACTCATCCTGTTGAACGAAGTGCCTACTCGTATTTTGTCGAACTTTATTTTTCCTTTGTATATTCTCGTGGCCTGTGCATCTCGGTTGATTTCAAGCCAGTGTAAACTCCATCTAAAATAGGCAGCATTTTTTTCACTATCCAACCAAACAGATGTAGCCAGATCAGGGATGTCAGATCTTCCAGATACAGCCAGATGGCTTTGTAATACCCAAACTGATCGAACTTATTGAAATCACGTCAAACCGGAACTGCTCTAACCGAGGTAACAAGAAGACCAACACTGCGGAATAACACTTTGACTGTATTGCAAAAATCAATGTAAATAAACGAGTTAAATCAAAGAAAACGACTGGCAGTTTACGAGTTGACCAATCACCGCCAGATTTTGCTGTACCTGTCTTCAGCGAACCTGATTGGTTGAAGCTCCTCAGCGTACGTAGCCACGAAGCTGTACCTGGCAGCTTCACGTGTGATGCCTGCTGAATAACTATATCAGTACTCTATCTACTAATCTTGTCACGATCTTGCCTGTGGAGTGAGCGAAATAAGTGAAGGACCTCGTCATTTTTCCGCATATTTTCACTTCCGTATTCCCTAACAAAATCGTATCTGATCAGTGACCACAAGCACGGTCCTAAGTAAGGCGGATAACGTAGAAAACAAGGGTGACAAAAGCAAAAGACTCCTTTTTTCGGTGCCCTGTCCAATGGAAAATTGCTCAGAATCAGACGGACCATTGGGCCTGTTGACTAGCTGATTCATTCGGTCATCGGATTTGGCAATGACTAGCACATGAGCATCAGATTCATGTTAGTCACGTGCACCAGAGGGAAGAAGACTAACTCAACAAAGGTATCGAGAACGCCATCGATGGTTGATTTTTCGGGCTAACTGGGTTTGTTATGCGAATAAGCTTGAGTGTCCGACAGGCGTGTGCGAAGTGCGGGCTCGTAAAACCTAAAAACTGAATTTCGTCAGGTCAAGATACTTCTCAAGGTTATTCTTATGCCAGAGATAACGCTTCTTTTTGGACGATGCTGGCAAAGTACAGATGCTTTGTCGCCCGACCAAGTTGTTTGTCAGTAATTCATTCTCTAGCCATTTACAGACTACACAGTAGTGGACATCAGGTGAATCCGGAAGCTGCTTTCAAAGTTCTTTATCGTGTCCCCCAAACAAATGCAAAGGTGTTCAGTTGCGCACTCTAGCGATAGCCGAGGCGAGTGGAATAAGGAAGTTGACCCCTGACCTGTGCGCCCAAAAGCGTTTGGTCCGAGCACTCCAACTCCCCTGGCCCAAGATTGACCAAGGCCGCATGAATCCACCGTCCGGTTACCTAGAGGGCGTCAGCTAGATAAACCAATCACATGATAAGGATAACTTGACTGACAAACCCCTGCCCGTGATTGGTGTTTATTCCATGTCTATGTTCATAATCTTTTGTTTAATGTCTACTACATAATCTGTAAATGGCTTGAGAATGAATTACTGAAAAACAATTGTTTCGCCGATTTGGACTTCTATATGATGCAATGGGTATTCTTCAGACAAGTTGTTTGTGCCGGTGGTAGTTAGTTAAGTCATGTTGTTGGTTCCTGAAGGTCGCGATCACAGCAGTTTGAATACCTCCTATGGTTTTTGAAACCGATCGGAACACATTACCAATGAGTGATGAACTCTGAACTGCGCAACAATCCTACTTCTGCGAGAACATTTCCCAGTTTTATGATATTGTTGTAAAATCATGAGGATATTCGGAGTTCCTTTTGGTCAGCGGTAATTTACAAAGTCAAGAGTCACTCCAGACCACGTGACATGCCATAAACTAATGGCATAACCAAGCCAACTGTAGGTCGATTTATCTCACGGAATTCCACAGTGAATCCAACACGATCATTATTGTTCGGATTGAAAAACCTCAGTTCAACCTGTGGAAGTGGCTCTGTGGTGGTGGTATGTCATAAATTATTCGGTGTTCAAATTCACGGAATTCGTATTTACCGACCAACAAACAAAAAATCTGCAAACACACACGAATGAACGCACATGGCCTTGTGTGATAATTCGATTAGACGCGTGTGGATAACGCATTCTTCTATTATGCCCTGACATGCCGACCAACAAACAAGAGTCCATATCACTTAAACGGTAGCTATAACTGAATGAAACTTGTGGTCAACGGGGTGCAATGACCCAAATGCGGACTATCTTTATTCACATCTTTGGTCACATGATGACACAACCACAGCAGTTTTTCACGCATCTTAAAGCACGTAAGCAGACCACAGCTGATTTATGGTGCAGTGGAATGCATGAATCTGGTACGAGCGGCCGCAATCATATACCGAAGTTTTATGGAGCACAATTCTGACGTAGTTCGAAAGAATGCAAATAATGTGTTTTTCGAATGAGCTCCACAACTGCTATATGTACAACTGATCTCTGATTGGGTGACAAGTACATACACACACACAATATATATATATATATATATATATATATATATATATATATATATATATATATATATATATATATATATATATATATATATATATATATATATATATATATTGATAGTAAGTAGTATGTACGCGTGTGGACAAGATTCCCCCGGAAGCACACGACGGGTTTCGCGGTTGTTGCCGCTCATCAGGTATGCGTACCTGGTACTCCTCTGCCCACTCGTCCTCATACTTGTACACTCCGATGTTATATGTTCAATAGAATCTAATTTGAATCGTCTGGAGTGTGAATGGATACTCTTCATTGAAGAGCCCACAAATGAATCATAACTGTGATTTCTCATAGTTATTCGTGTCTGGGTCACTGCTAACCCAACGAACAACGAGGCTGCATGTGCAAGCGCTCATACTGATAGTAAGTAGTATATATATATATATATATATATATATATATATATATATATATATATATATATATATATATATATATATGGATGATTCAGCATGCAGTTGCAATGCTAAACTCACTAAGGAGAATCAATGGAATCACACTTTTAGCTGTTGCATTGTTAGTGGGAATCTTCGATAATCAACACTCATCGTCACCAACCTTCCAGTCATTGTTCGATGGAGTAGCTAGCAGTTTGTGAATGCTCTACTAACATTTGATTCCAATGTCAGAAGGGTGCTAAATAATATGGTGTATGTGTTCAAGAAACTGTTGAGAGCCAGCCCGGATAGCCTGATGGTTAAGGTGTTCGACTAGCAATCCTTCGCCCCGGGTTCCATTTCCCTTAAGGGCTCGGTTGATGTGTACCGCTAGGGACTCCCAAGAAGGATGAAACGGTTACACGGTGCTTTCGTGGTTTTCAACGATGAGTTCAGCTTTCGTGCATGATGAGTTACATTATATCATTAGCCAGGTTTTCTAGGGGGTCGTTTTAGTAACGGTTCATTTCCCTGAAAATCGTGATTTTTGCACCCTAGTGAAAGTTTCTAAGTTATATTCAAAGATGGTAATAACTACTGCATTACCCATGAATAACAGAATCCTTATCATATTCAAATTGTGCCTGTTAGCATGAAGTTGGGAACGTGAATTCTTAGGATTTTCCAGTGGTTTTTCTTCTGAGGAAGTTTTTAACAAATGAACGGATGTTGCCATGATTACAATGTGCAAAGTCTCGTGTAGGATATGACCGGGCGCATTATTCTACAGCTAGATAGTTTTCCTCGAATAACGTTTACTCTGACAGACTGGTAACGTTTCGTTTTTGAACGCAATGGATATTGCGTTGCTCAGGATATCTTTGACAACACATTATCAACAGGGTTGACCGTTATTTCTGGCAACCTGTATCAAGAGGCGTGATACCATTTTTTGAGACCTCAGAATCAATGGAAAGAATTCCGTCGGAAACCTTTTTTACAATTGACGGTTTTATGATCCTGTAGATATTCATCACAGCCGCCAATTATTTGCTGTCCAGCTATCGCTCATGTACCGTTCCGCAGACAAAGACACAAAATCGATTGTTGTGCGCTCCAAAATTGCGCATGGCCAATCACCATGAGTTCCTTTTCGTTGTTTTTCACACACTATTGTGTATTTCCATACAAAACCAGTAGCTTCTTTCGTGTCTGATTCACTCCATCACAGGTCTCGCCTGCGTAGTCTGATTAGCATCGTTGGCAGATTTGCATGTCTTATCGATCCTACGCTTACAATCCGTCACTATGTCATGTGACTGGAGCCGGTATACTCATATTGACGAATCACCTCGCTTGTGTCCCGGTCGTCTTTGGAATATAGCCCATGACAAATGTTCCGAAGTCCGGTTGATCATTTTCACTTGAGCCCGTTTGACTTGCTCAAAGATATCCATCTCTGATGAGAAATGAGGTGGTCTGACTTTGACTCTGAACACCAAATTGCACTTGGTACTTTTGTATCGGAGCAAAATTATCAACTAAACAAAAGTATGTTCTTCGTACATGCTGATGGACGAATATTTGATGTTGGCCAATCGGTCATCATGGTGGATTTCAAGCTCTCCTTTTGAGGGTTCATATCCTGCGGCCGGCTTTGGTCACTTTCCCCAAATGGCGGTCTCTAATTGGCCGCAACTCTTTTCCAAAATTTTGTACGATTACTAAACACTGCACGATAAAAGTGTGAGATCCCCCGGATTTTTCCGCATATTTCCGCTACTGTATTCCCTGATGAAATGATATGTAGTTAGAACAACTGAACATCCAACACAATTTCACAAGAAAATCATGTCAAAAGCTCAACAAATCAGATTATGCGAAAAGAGGGTGACAAATGTAAAGGACCCCACTCAGCTTGGCTTCAGTATTATTATTTATTAAAATCATGTGAAAACGTCGTTTTGCATTAGGGCTTCGACGCACCTTCTTGGCATGCATATTACATGAACTTTGATTGTCCCTTGGTCACTATTCAACCATCCTCTGTGAAAGAGGGTTACCAATTACCTTTTTTACTGGTAAACCCTGGAATCCTTGTGCATCCGGAGAGCAAGTATGTCCCAGAGATGCTCAGTTGGGGTTTTAGATATGAGCTGCGGACTGGTTATCGCGTGATCTTGATTCCACGAAATAACAGTCAATATTTTAGTGTATGAATAGAGGACAGAAAACGTGATATGTCGGAATACTGCATACTCTTGTAATCTGTTCATCACTAGCGTGAGAAAAACTGTTCTAAAGTACGAATATACTCAGTGAAGTCTTGGATATCTTCAATATACCTAGCTCTATTTGGCAGTTGGCTGGGAACTAGCTCCCAAACCATCAGTTGCCTTTGTCTTTTTCTGGCCGAAAATACTTTCTTCTTTCTGATATCACGCCGGTAATAATTCCAGGCATCTAGTCCATCCAAATTAGCTTTTTTCGTCACGAAAGTGGACATTCTCGCACTTGTTTGTCCATGCTACTTATGTCTCAGCCCGCGTAAGGCGTTATCCGTCATGCATTGGTTTGAGAGGAACGTATATTTTCATTTTTTGTATTTCATCCACGGCAAAGCTTTGAGCTTTCTTTCTTACTGTAATTTCAAAACACTGACTCTGATTGAATCATTCAACGTCGACATAGAACATGATTTATTGGAGGCTGGACGAATTAGTCTGCCATCGTCCTACTTCGGCAGTATTTCGGACGACCCATTCGCATTCCAGGAGAACATTGCTCCGTACACTCCGGACGTCGACGTGTGACATTTCTCGACCTCTCACTGCTTAGAGATCTCATACAAGCTCAGTCACATTTGATAGAAAGCTAATATTTTTCCCAACTCGAATTTTGGCAATTTATTCCCGTTTAACTTTGCGAAGAAACAATTCGGTGTGCGTTCTGTAGGGCGAATACGTGCAACCAACGCGAATGAAGGTCACACAGGTCACTAGGGTGCATCACGAGCTCCAATCTACACGAGACACGTGATTGCGGATCTCGTGGATTGGTCGGTCGCCAAATCGAAGACCAAACTAATCAGTTTGTTGCTAGGCTGAATGGTCTGTTTGCTTGTGACATTCGCCATGGTGTGGCTTGCGCGAATCGGGGGTCCCGTGCTATTATCACCCAGGTTTTTCTAATTTCCTGTCTCAACCAACACGTAGGGCGTAGTTGTGTTCTGGAATTTAGTACACCGTATAGTATTGTGCTTTCGGTCTTTCTTATCGGATGCGATTTTACAGAGGCAGAAATATGTTCAAAAATGAAGGGGTTCCTGTGCTCTTGTCGCTCAGTGTATATTAAGAGGAAGTACTTCTGGGAAACATAAGTTGACGAAAAAGCTCGTTTTGCAGTGATTTTTAAGCATGCCTATACAAAGCAGCATAAATGACGAGATATTAGGGGATAGGTGCAACCAAAGAAGGAAGTGTTATGCATCCGTACCTTTGCTTGCACAGGTTTATTCAGAGACCTGGTATGAACGGATTTTCGCATACTCAGCGGGAAAGCCATCCGAAGGTCTAGCCCCTGTCATTTGTGCTGAATGGTGGAAGATAAATGGAGTGCGTGCATAAACCTACACCACAATAGGTGTAAGCACGGATAACTGGTACTGCTTCATTTTGTGCATGTATTTCTTATGTATCTTGTAGTATATTTAAGGTTGTAATGGCATGAATAATAGTCACCGAATTCGCGCTTGTTCGTCAAACTGTTTTCACAATGTGCTCCGTGGGATTTCTCAGACAAATAGAAAATAGGTGAAGATAAAGACGCATAGCTATACTCACAGAAAGTACACAAAGGTACACGGCATCTACAAAGAAAGTGCAATGGTGAATGTGAGTTTGGAACGAAGAAGGAAATGAAGATAGTCAGCGTTTTTTTTAATTTCATCGTCCATATTTACAGGCTTGGAATAGAAGCGAGCAAGGTGGGGAACAATGCAGGATCGATAGGTAGTCACACGTGCGCAACTCATTTTCTGTTTTTTGTGGATAGAAGATGAGTAAGCATACTAGCCAAGGTCATTGTAAAACTGGAGATGTAAGTGGTTCGAAGTTCTCTGGGACAATGTTTCGCACTTTTTGTAGTGATTGGATATGTTTTAGCTTGCTAGGTTTCTACAGAGTATACCACTTTTATAAGTACGTTATAAACCCCATGTATCGTGATGAAGACTTTCACCTGTAGTCCCGGGAAGAAGATGGGAAAGGAATACAGCCGACGCTCAAGATCTAAGAGACTTGACTGGAGGTCAAGAGTAGCTGACTGATCAGGATGGCGTAGCCCAACCGAAACATCATCTACACACTTTATAGTGAAAGAATATTGACTGACAGGCATAGAGGACATGTAGACTGAGAATAAAAACGGGGAGAGAATTGCACCTGTAGTACGCCTTGGTTTGAAACAGAGATGGGAGGAGTTCTGCCTCCGCATAGCGTAAATTTTTATCGACGGAGAAAAATAATCAGATATCACCCCAGTGACTGGTGGCTGAATTCTATTGTTTGAGACCATGTCGAGAAGCTTTCGTTTATCAACACTGGTAAATGCTGCAGTGTAATCTAGAAAGCCGGTAGGCGTAGTTTCTTTTTTCTTGTCCTGTAAAGACAACGGTTTTTGAGTCAAAGAAACCACAGCTTTCATGGTATAGTAGCGGCGGTGGTACGCGAACTGTTTCAGATCTCGTGTCATCAAATAATAGCTTCTCAAACACCTTAAATGCGATGAAGATACGGACAATTGGACGGAATTCCGTCGTCACTTTTTCGGTTACAGGTGTATTCGAAGCTGACATCCAAACTGTCATTTGAACAGACTGACACAGTTCGTCTTTAAGGTAATTGATAACCCTCCTCCGCGTTTTGTATGAGCAGAAGATCGATTAGCTCGGCAGCAGGTAAAGGCTTTAAAATGAATAATTTCGTCGATAACTTTGCAGTTCCGAAACGATTCTTGTAGTAGAATGATTCCAAGCTGTGGTTATTCTCGACGGATAACGAAGTCCTTCAAAGCGCTGAAGATTCCAGCGAGTGAGGTCCTAACTGAAATAAGAAGAATTGGTATACATGTGTGTTGATAATATTTGCTTCCGAATAGCCACTTCCCATCCAATACGGAGTTTCCTCAATATTCCGGAAATTTAACTAAACTTCCACTTTATTCTTTTTCTCACTGACTTCTAGAGAATTGTTTGGTAAAACTGGGAACTTGAACAGTCTCACAAATTGCCCGATATTCTTTGCTCTTTCTAACAGAACAATGATCATTATGGTAAAGAAGGACGAAAAGGCAAAATAATAACACCGTTATGAAATAAGCTATGCGACGTAAATCGCGACAGTAGAAAAGAGAGAAAAAGCACAACCAATTAGAAATGCCCTACCAAGAACTTGCGTGAAAAAAAGAAAAATACTCGAGACCAACTTATCCCACGTGCAAATATATATGGCCTCTTCAAACCTCACTAAAATGGCATCTTATAGGAATTTTGTTTGGAGACTTCCATATACTTTACTGGCATACCATATGCAAGAGACTGGATCACATCTGGACGACTGATGCTGCTCCACTCCAGTTTGAAAAGAGGCTATGAACCCTTCAGTGATCGGGTCCTCGGAGCAAGCACAAATCCACTTAGTGCTAAAAATCACGAAACGGGATGACAATTCCGCAACAGGGTGTACATTTTTCGGGTTATCTATAAGAAAGCATTTTCCACTTCATGTTTCCAATCTGAACGCGCCCCAGTCTCATTTTGGATCATCGAATCACTTCATAGTTTGTCCACTAGGATGGTCGTAGGCTTTGCTAATCTTAAGTTGAATAACCTTCACATACAAAACTCGAACGGATACCGGGTAGAAATATCTATCTGTGTTTAGCTCGCGAAGCAAACTCATGATGTTGGCATTTCATTTGTAATAAGCTCTTTTACACTGTCTGGGGAATTTTTTTGTTTCACGTGTGTATCGATGATTGATGGAGTTGATAAATTTTATGGGTGAATTTATCCACAACCATAGAACAGCTCTTACGCACGGTAAAAGTTAAAATTGCGTGTAGTGGACTAATTGTTCACCGAATGACAAAGTTGGAAAACGACGCCTTCGAATCAACAATCCACAGACATTTTTCGCGCCAATCTTATGTAGATGACATTGTGTGTGTAACAAATGGATTTTTAAAAAAATCAATTGCTAAATGCAACCACATCTTAAGTTCAAGATACGATCAAAATTGGGAAAACTCTATAGTACTCTGAAGCATTTGTTTGAGTTGTCGAAGAGACGATCTAGTACAAGAACCGAGCAGGGAGTGGATAGTACTTTCAATCACCGATGACATTATTGAAGAACAGCTCTGAACGAGGACAAAAATCCCCACTTAGACCGGGTGACCGAAACGTCTGGCTGATAGGATGAAACATGCTGACCCACAAATTCCAAGGAGTCATGTTTGAAGACAGAAATCCGGTGAACCATTCTCCGCCATTTGAGTGAAACATACTGGCAGAGGTAGCCCACAGATGATTCTGAAGCACCATCAGCAAAACATCTTATACTTGAAAGCTCTGCTTTTTACTCACATCTCAACCAACAGTGTGTCTCATCCGGCAGCCTCATTTTGTGTGCATTCATTCATGGGTATCAATCAAACCACCAAATGCCTGTTCGAACAAATCCGAGAGAAATCACTCATCGTGGCTGTGAAATGGGGTAATCAAGTCAACTACATTTCAAGTGGTATCACATCTAACTGAGATTACCCATATCGTGGACATGGTCGAAAATTTACATCCCACGCACAGAGTCTGAGGTTGACTGAGCAAGCCCCATTGGACGACGCGGTCAGGATTCGTCTCCACAAACATTTCCTTCTCGTGCATAGACGGTCACTATGAATGCCCGGCAATCCATCTCCAAACAGTCTTCAGATGTATCTAAACCAAATAGATGTGAACAGTACTACCGTAGCCCTGACGTATTAAGTCATATGCGTTGAGTTTTACTGTCACAAATAGGGATCACAGAAACAGATCTTGCCACCATTGCACCTTTTCTGCTAAATGTGTGCCAAATGTGTTCTGTGGGACACTTTTTCAGAACAGGTATTTCCTTTACTGATCAGTTGAAACGATGAAACCATCAAACGAATAAAATCCTTCTCAAAAACCCAATTTCTTTCATTGCTTTTCGTGAGCATTTTCCGCGCGCAGTTGGTACGACAATGTACGACTCACGTTCCCATCAGCACACGTTGGCACTTGTGTGTACGGTGGACTGAAGCAACGTCGAATGTGTCTGGGATGTTGACGGAGGAGGATCACCTTATTCTTCTTTTCACACTGTGTTCTGTTTTCGTTTCTCTTTTGTGTCACAGTGCAGAAAGAAACCAGGCAAGTCAAAAATAATTGAACTGCCGTTTATTTGTCACAAAGATGTAGACAGAATGTGCATTTCAGACTGGCGTTAGACGAGTCGCAAATATTTGATTTTTCTCTTCAAATTAACACCCCACCAAGTCTCATTTTGTCTCATTGATTGTTTTTCCATAAAACAAATCTGCTTGACGTTCTGTTTTGACGCAATATTTATTACGTCTGCTGAACGAACGTTTGATGGAATGGTGACAATCACGAATAGACTGAACGAACAAAATCGGGTGTGAAGGTTCGGTGAAATGGTGAGCACGCGTACGTCTGTAAACGTGCAATAATCAAGTGTGAAAACTGGTCATATCTGATTCGATCTCAATCGATTTTAGACACAAATGATGGTAGACGACTATTTGCACGCGGTCTCAGTCGGCGACTAGTTCCTGTGTGATTCGTTTCGTCCTAATTATCTCGATCAGATCGGAGCATATTAACACCGGGACAACCGATGCAGGTCTACATGTGTGGGTGGACAGAGATTAGCGTAGACAGAATGCGTAGCTTCAGGTGATTTGATGACTGTATGGGTCACGTGACTCCATACAAAACAATACGTTAAGACCCCGAATTAAGGTGGTGGGTGTATTGGTAAAATAAGAGAGCAGTTGGTTTAGTAATGCATGCGAAAATCAAATGAAAACTGAATTTCATTATCATTTATTATTTGTCTACCTAAAGCAACTTCTACACATCTGATACGCGGTCACCTTGGTAGCAAAGCAACCGCGCGCACCAAGAATGTGGGTTTTTCGCCCATATCCTGGACACCACGGCTGCGTTGCAAGAAGTAACTTGGATTTGTACGAAAATGTACTTTAATCATGATCAACTATCTTGCAGACAGACTAAACAGATCCGCTTTTATCACCATAACTCAATTCAAGAAAAACCTTACATTGTTTAACCTTTCTTTGTTTCTCGCCTTGTCCTCGTTACAAGGCAGTTTCAGTCATTCCATTTCGATGTGTTTTACGACCGAAATTGCAAACCACACCTTAAATATTTGCTGTCTCGCGAAAACGGTTTACTTCCATTTCGGTAGCGTGGTCTCACCCCATCTGAAAAGGTTACACAAGAAGAAGGAATTAGCCTACCAAACGCGCAATACACCTGAGGTTCATAGACTATCATATATGGCCAAAAAAGACATCAGCCGTCTGATTTATATATTCTCAAAGCAGTTTCTATACCCTCGGAACATTATACACAGTGTCTAATGGATGAACCTACTCCGTGGTTAGAAGAAAAGTTTCCCTCTGACGAGACGGATATTGACCATTTGAATTATAAGTTCATTAGTTGTTCGAAGGATCCTCTCCCAGGTTTCAAACAGCCTAACAACTCAGAAATTGGAGGTAGGGGAATCTTTTACTTCCTCAAGTCCTCTGAGTTGCCTAAACCTTCTGGACCGGAAGGCGTTTTATCGGCAGTACTGAAGCCAGAATCTGAAACTTTCTGTCAACTAATGACCTACACTATCAAATACTCGCTAAATCATTGTACATTCCTGACTGTTAGTATCCTGTCACATTCTTTCTCATGTTTGAAGGATTGAGTAATAAAAGAAATGCTGCCCAATAGCACTTTCCATTTTGGTGTTCAAACTAGATGGACATGCTGTAATTCACCGTCTTCAAAGCAACGTCAGCAATCCTACTGACGAATACCAGTTCGCGTATAATCCCCGGCGTTCAACGATTGATGCAGTATGGTATTTGTATTTGATCAGACTTGTGTGCAGACAAATGTCCACATTTCAGTCAGAAAAGATTTACATTTGGCCCCTTACTGAATCAATGAGATGTATGTAGTCCGTTTCACTGAAACTTCTCTCAACAATTCATGTAAATCAGTCGAGTATGGCTTTTCCCTTTACACAGTGGTGTTTCGTAAATGAGTCGCAAAACTTGCTTCTCAGGTAAAGAAATATTTCAGTTTCCTCGCTTACTTACTCCACTGGCTTAGACAACTCTTTTCAGGCAGAACACAATGTGCCAAAGTTTGAGGAAAAGCATCCACACACCTATTAGGCAGTGGCGGTGTTCTTCAATGTACTGTTCTTTCTCCTGATCTTTTTGGCCACCCTCACTGGCGATCGTATTTGAACAAACAAGGATCATGTTATACATTAACTGTTAGCCCGTTTTGGTGAGCAGAACGTTTCTCTATCGTCTCTTAGCAGCTAAAAACACAGTGAAAATGTGCTCCAGCCGGTGTAAGAAGGAATGATAATATGTGTGGGACCGGAAACTAGATGTGAGCATTGCCTTTGTACAGAGCTCGACCGCCGTTCCGAAGTGAGGCACAGCAACAATACAGTTATGAACACGATTTATGGGAGCAAATATGAAATACACTTTTTCACAAAGGTGACAAGTCAGTTCATTTTCATTTTGAGATAACTGAATAACAATTGTGGAAATTGGTCATCAGGAAAAACGTCAAACCTGGAAGTCGACAGCCCTAAGCTGGTCGCTGTGGATCTTCCCATGGATTTTCCATGGTCTTTCAGTGGCTGTAGCTCCCTCCAGAATTTCGAAGCATATTATCAATAAACACATGTAAAATATTGCCCAGAAGCCACAATTCTTAGCTGATAAAACAATAATTAATCTTTTGGTACACAATCACGTGCTCATTCAAGCGTACGCACGTTGTTACGCACGCACTTGAACGATCGACTCTTGGTTTAGCAGACGCTCAGCTTGGCATGCAGAAGTGCAATCACACTGCGTTGACATCAGTCGTGCTTTGTTCGTACTAGTTTTGACCAATCGGAAACCGATTTGGAATTTTGTTGCCTATCTGTTAGTACCGGACAGTCTTACTCACCCAAGTGGGCTGTCATGTGCGACCGTGTGTTCAGTCAAGTGCAGATATCATAATTAAAGGTCCGCCATCAAACTAATCGGTATCAGTTTCCATTGGCATTCTCGGTCAGTTTTATCTTACCGTGAGTTCAAGTTCATTAATTGAATGCTCCAATGATAAGATCGGTACAATCATCAATGTGGTGTGTATGAGTATTCCACGCAGTCTACCCTCTTGCAATAACTGGGCATAGAACATGGGACTGCGTCCAACGGGTGGCACTGTTGCACCTGTTGCTGTGTCGGTGAACAAACCCTAGTGGATTGTTCCCGATTAGTGGCTCCTCAATTGTCGAATTCTCAAAGAAAATTAAACACGAACAAGCAAGACACTGTATTTTACAGCTTATACAGCATGATGAGGGGAATACATGAACGCATGGCATTGTCGTTGGTTATCAGCCACTGTCAGAGAATGAGACTGCCTAAACTGGATTGCAAAGAGCTGTTAGCTGATTTGTTGATGGGCTGGTGTCAAAGACGGGCTGTATTTTATCAGTCATTGGTCGACGTGAGAAGTGATGTGTGATGAAACGACTACTTCATGGACACATGCGTCATGACTGGATGTCTGTGTGGAATATGCATGGCTGTCATTGGTTAGTATTTGCAAAGCCCTTGCCCGTACATTGAAAGAATGATGATTACCACATCGTTGATGACGTATTTCTAGGGTGATGTTTGAAACTCTGACAACACCCACTTCTTGTTCGTTCAGTTGTCAGGTAATATTTAGATGCTCAATCGAACTGATAATATATTTTATGTAGGTATGCAACGGTAAATAGCACTATGATCAAGCAGTTACTCGCATTACAACGTTCTGACAAATTTATCGGTCATGAGTCCAATACCTTCCCACCCCCCATCCTCACTACACAGGCCTCCGGCTTGAGTTAGACAGCTTCACCCAAAAACGAAACAAGGAAATATTGAAATTTAAACAAGCTACATTTCTTCTAAGCGTTAGAGTTACTAAAGTTTAATCGTAAAATGTTTGCAAGTGATCGGTGTTGCTTCCTTGCCGTGATGATCGGTCTTGTGTACTAAGATGACCCCGGGAACCATAACGATTGGAGACCGAAGCACTCCTACAGAGTTGTCTATATTGCACAGCCCAAAGGGGGAGTAGACACAAAAGCAACACAGCGTTGTTAGAAGGCGTGGTTTGCTTTTCGGCTGACAGCGAACTCTCTGTGTAAAAGCCACAGAAGTTCACAGATAATAACGTGATCTGCGCGAATGTGGTCCGTCACCAAATAAGACCACTACAACTTGCCACTTACTTAGTCATCCTGAATGGGGTAAGATTCGCTATGATGCATTGGGCATCCTCATTTGGAAGACGGCCATCCAAAAGACGAATAATTGGACCCCTCGGAGACCTGTTCCCATCATACAAGATTCCTTTCTTTTCCAACAGGTGGCACTTGGTTGTACACGGGCTAGAACTGCTACCTCGAACAAAAAGCCAGATGATGTTGTGGACGCCATTTCGTGTCAAATTCCCAAGAATTTTCATGAACAGTCCTCATGCACACACTGCTCATGGACAGGAGCTATTTGGGTAGTCCATGAAGGCGGCTCGTACTCTCTCAGGAGTAGCCAGATACATGTAAAAGCAATCAAGTGCCATCCACTGTTGTTCTGGCATGTTATAATAAGCCTCTGGGTAAGCTTGATTTTTATACGAGACACGATGCAATGCAGTCTAGTAACCTACTGAAGCCATTTTGTTATTCATTACATTAAGTACAATTGTTAATTTTTCGGGTTTCCCACTTACTTTTCTCGTAAACTTGAACAAGTATCAAAACACTTGACTGACTATGCACTCAGTCTTGTGCATGCACTCTTTTTCCAGTCATTGAGATTAAAGGGTTGGAACCTACTGCATTATCTGCGCGTCTCTGAAATCCACTTGCATTTTTCTTACATTTTTCAAATTATGGAATCCCAAGCCGCCCGTTATACCGGCGTTTTCGAGGATAACCTTTCGCTCTTGGGTCACAGAATCAACAAGCTGCCTTTTAGTGAAAGGCATCCCTTCCATTTATACGGGTCAGGCTATATTACACCATATTGGTGTTTGAATAATGTAGGCGTGACAACCCGATAAGACACTTATTGAATTGGGCTCGTGATATTTTCTGTATTTTGTGGCTTCAGATAGAATATATGCAACCCCCGGCGGAAAACTCCCGGTTCAGCATACCGTACTCTTTCAGAGTAGGTCCTGCTTGCTCATGTATTAAATGGAAAAGTACGTCTCAGTTCGTATTAAGATCTTACCTAGTTATGGTCGGCTATCATCAGCTATATCTCAGGGGCTGACTTATCCTCTCTCAGGAGGCTGTCGTTTCAAAGCAAGAAAGTAAGTATAAAACTGACAAATCATGTTCCAGCCTCGAAACGTTCCCTCTCTTGTAGAAACCTGCTCCGGTCACCAAATGTTTGTATGAGGTTGAAAATCAGTCGATCGGAGGTTGAATGGACTCTACACAAGTTGCCGCCGAACAGAGTAGTACGCGAATCAGTCGAGTGAGAAACAAAACAGCTTTTTTCTGGCGTTACTATTTGGAAAAGATTGGGGCTATTTGCTACTTGTTATGACAGTTAAGTGAACAAACATAGATGAGACTGCCAGACACTGTCAGAGAAAGGATGTTCACGTAGCAGCCTAGTTATTCTTACGTATCAGCCTCACTATTCAGACACGTACTCATTGGGTGTCCTTCTTATACATGTATGCATTAAAACGCTTATACTAATTTCGATCAAGAACCACTGCATCACGAGGGAGTTCCAGCTAACGTGACACGATGAAGAAATGGCAAAGGTTCTGTTTTTTTTCAGTCAGGTGTAGCAACGAGCAGGTCCGCAGCTTTCTGCAGTCTATTATTAGTGAAATCGGCGGTAGCGTGGTTCGAACCGCTCATGAATTGACTACCATCAGTCTATCTCTGATGATCCACGCGCTAGGTCTCTGCAGTCTCAGCAGCTCCCGTGGATCACGTTACTCCTCAAAAACCGGTGATACAATGCTCGAACAATATCAGGCCACTCGCTACTTGCATACTTCAGTTCAATTCTCTAGCTTTTGGCTTGTACTTTTCATTCGGCTTTTTTCAAGCTATCAATGACGATATGATTGACTTTTAGGCAAGATGATGGCGTACAGGGGTGATGCGATCATCTTTGGTGCGTCAAAAGAGGAACACGATCGTTGCTTGAATCAGACCTTGAGGAAGCTTACGGTGAAGATTATACTGATCGAACACACGAAAAGCAAGTTCGGTGTCAGGGAACTGGAGTGCCATGGCTTCCCGGTGAAAGCAAATTGTGTTTAGCTTGTACGGTCATTTGTTCACACTCGCAAGCTTGATCTACTTACTGAATTCGCAGCAGAATACAAATGGGTCCCAAACGCACCCTGGTCACTTTCGACGAATAACCGAATCAGGGCAGTCAAAGAATCGAGCACACTTGTATGTTTATAGTACTATTCCAGATTCATGCGGAACTTTGAGACGAGAATGCAGCTATCATTCCTCGCTCAGTTATCTGACGTGGCCGCGTAATGCACAACGAGAAGGAGAGCGAGCATTTTGTGATCCAACAGTTGAACTTCCCATTTAGTTTCATTCTGAACGGACCACGCTAATTACCAATTCACCAAAATTTAAGATCATTGCAGCATAGGGACAAGAAGGAAATTATGCAATTGAACTTTACACGAATTGCAGAAACAAAAGGTGTTTAAGTAGTTTTTATAAAATAGGCTAAATTTTACTGAACTGGATGGCTTGTCTCGGTCTTTTTTCGGGGTGAAAAGTGAAACTTTATTTCGTGACTGGCAAAACTCTTTACTATATTCCGTAAAACCGAACGGATTTTCAGGATGTGTTATGGACTGTGCCGATTTACAAGAGAAGTCACAGATCCCCCTGTGGAAAGTACATAGGAATTCTTTTCGTGCTCATCTTATTCAAGCTGGTTGCTCAAATTATTTTTCATTGATTATCGAGCGATCCCCAACGGTGTATGTGATTGGTCACTCAATTCTCTGGCTTTGCTTCCCGCTGAGCAGAAATTGATCTTTCCTATCCGATGCTGTTATGCGAACAGCCGAGGCCAAGTCTGTGAATGGGGTCACTTTCGGGCCGAGATAACCACGGAGATTGATTCCCGTTGTGTTTGTCCCATTTTATCCTTTTATTTTTCACTTTTGCTTGAAATGATTCTTGGGATGCCCCTATCCCCGAGTGAGAATACAATGGTATCGATCTTCCCTCGAACTCAGGACGCGCGGAAGACGCTGTGCTTCCGAATGGAAATTCAGGTAATTTGCACTTTATTCTACATTGTTTGAACAGCCAAGTAGCAATACTTGAGAGACTTTCTGAACCTCCGGGATCAACTCACCGGAGTTGATTCCATGTGGTAAGTCCTAAACGAGGTGAACAATTTCAATCACTCGGGCCGTTATATATCGATCCATGTCTTTGAGACATTGCTTGAATTTGGTGGAACTACCTCATGAGCAGTTAGCTGCGATTATTCATGAATTATTGGGAACCTACGTCCAACTGAAACAGCCCAAGGTGTTTGGGACATGTTTTGCACATACCTTCTATTGAACACTCAAAGTACATTGGTCTTCGAGGAAATTAGAGCCTGAGGGTTCAATGTAAATTCATGAAAGCCTCGAATAGATAACCTAGTCGAGTAGGACGTGTTAAAATTCCGGGCTGTGGTTCACGAGAACTGCCTACTACTGAAAGCTTGGAGAGAAGACTGGATGACATGCTTCAGTTCTGTATTTAGTTCGAGTTTTGTGGCTGTATTGAGGTACATTAGCTCATTGAGCTATGATACCAATTTATTCAGAGCTTCGTCCTATTTGCTTTGATATTTTGATACGCTGTGTATCGCTGAATACGTGTGACTTTGGTTGCCAGGGTAAAAATAATCTGAGCAAAGTAGGCTAAAAAGTGTGGGCTTATGGAAATATAAATAAACTGATCATCAGGGTCACGTTGATTAATCTGGGTTATATTTATAATGGGTTACTACCTAAATATTCCGGTTGAAGCCGTTTGTTCGGCCATCATAGTCTTCATGGTTGTGCCTTTATGGGAAGGTCAAGAGAAATTCCTTCATAATCTGGGAATTTCACCTTATATATGCTTTATAACAGCCCTTTATCAATGACAGTCAAACATTCCAAAAAATGGAACTTCCAATTCGTGTCGATGTGACCGTGGGCAGCATGGTCATTTGAGCGCACCTCGTTAGTCGTTTATGATGTTATCGCGATAGCGACGACAAGATTCACTAAAATACTTTCCTCAACATCGCCGTCGAGGGGACCTAAATGCAATTAAAATGGCCTATTAGCGTGAATCCCCTGTGACATCTTTGGTTGCGTGTTTGATTGTCAATAGGAACATCAGTTACTGGAAAAATCACACAAAAAATACACAAATACACATTTCAGTGGTAGGAGACCCAGCAAATCAAATGAATGGGACAAAGTAATGCGCATTACGCCCAAAAAGCAGTGCCGGAAATCTCAGTCCCTAAAATCAGAACGAGAATATTCCCATGCTTATTCACTCCTCGCTGGACGTAAGGTAGCTGCAATTTTCAATGCAACTAGTACAACCGGAAGGCTGGATTGCAAGCCTAACGAAGGAGGGCCAATGTATCACACAAACCAACCTCAATGATTTGGATCGGAATAAAATGTTTAGATTTGCTGGTGTGCTTAATTAGAGGCACCCCGAATGGCGGGAAAATCTTTACTGTTAAGATTGAAAAGTTTGCTGAATTCCACTAGAAGTCACCTGTTTAGGTATTTGTTTCTCGGCATAATGCTTCGTGCTGCGTTCTTCTAGGGGTTTGTAAATAAAGTCACGCAAAACAATCTGCCTGTTCATTTTTCACTGGTAGACCTGCAAAAGTATGCGTAACTTCAAGGTCCAGTCAACAAAACTACCTTCTAATATCGGAAATCTTAACGTAATCGCAAAAACCGCACTGTTCTGGAGAGAGCATTCAAAGATCTACCCACACACTGTTCATTCTAATCAAAAGTGAATAAGATAGAAGATTATTTCACCACCAACGTCGCGGACTCTGCTTCAACGAGACTGTGAAAAATCATGATTGTTGAAGGCAGACCAAAAGTTTAATATCGCCTTTGGACAAGGTATCCTTAATAATGTTTGGGTTATTTCAATGTAAAAAAAGCCCTGTTCCATTTTCCGTCGGAGGCTCATAACTGCTACTGGTCGGTGTTGGCGAACATATGGTTTCGTCCGTATTTTGAGCATATTTATTCACCACAAGAAATCAAACCACAAGGTTATTGTCCTAAAGCCTTGCCACTACTTGCTAGTTACCATAAAGATAAAATTATGTAGTTCCGCAGTAACGCTGTCGTGTACGAGCACAAAATGTGTTCATCGGACACCCGTGTACAACAGTTTGGACAATACATGAACTCATGCTTCAGACCCTGCACTAATTGTTGACTCATGGATCCCGATATTTATAGACTGGTCTTGCTGGATCTGAGACGAACGTAAGCTAGAGCATGCCTGTAAATAAATTCAATAAAATTATCCTACTTGCTTGCTGCTTCCATACCAGCTACGGCCGGGTTTGTGTTTACTCATATGAACGTGAATGAAGTGCCACGACTACGTGTTCTACAACTAACTACGAATACAACAGTAATTTGGAAAAATCAGAGAACAAATGCGTGATTTTATCCATTGTAAAACGGAAAAGAATGGGCGTAACAACCCTCTGTCTCTCTTAACTCGGCGCGTGCTACATAACGACAAGAATTAGAGCTGTAATTCCAGTTGGTACATTGGCGGTTACATTCCTTTCCTTTTGTAACAATTGAAAGCGTGATCGATCAACAATATCTTGACCGACCAAACAGTGACACGATTTTGAGTCGGTTTTAACTGCCTTTGTTAATATCAGCCTGGTCCTTTGCAAGTCCTGAATGCAATCTTCTGTTGTCTGCTCCTACCTCAGTGCCCTCAACCAGGTAGACGAAAGGCTAGAGAAAAATTGAGACAAGAGAGTGTTTGAAGCTCACATATTATCTAGGTACAGCAAGATTCAGTTAGCTAGAGGCTTCCATGGGCTAACAGAATGGCTGGATCAACGGAGTAATCATTCATCAAGCCGACTCAATGCGGATAGCTACTCTGACGACGGTTTACACAAGGGCGAAAAATGAACTGCTCCATATCATTAGCCAATTTTGTATGTATTTCCGTTGCCATCTTGTTCCAAATCGTTGACTAAAGGGTAGTTGTCAGCACCATTCAACACAGACACGAAGTTATAATTCCATCTTTGAGTTACAATAGTTCTTTTAAAGTTGCAGTAAACCCGATTTGATGGAGGGAATCTCGGAGAACGAACTTGCTTAGGGAAACTGGAGTTTTGTGTCAAGACAGTGGCGTGAAATGCCACACTCTGCTGGCTGCGTGATCGGTGATCGCTGACGAGCTGTTTCAAATACTGTTGATTCGATCACCCCATCAACCCAGAATGCGAGAATATAGTCAATCGCTTTCCTCAAGGTCTTCGTAGTCCATGTCATGTAGGTAGTACAGTGTTGAGGCAAGATCCGCTCTCTAATGTGCTTTGACCGAGGCTCTCATTGTTCTTAATCGAGTACAATTTAGGTTGATCAGCTGCAGAAAACCGCCACTGCTGTTCCTAGGAGTTGGTGGGTCAGGAATGGTGCTCAGTGAAGAGGGTCACTTTACGACCCCAAGTGTGACAAAACTTCTGATGAGATGTCTTCCTAGTTTTTAGTTCGGCCTCGGAATTTTATGGATGTCTTGGAATTGGTCAAGGTGTCGGCCATCGATGTTGATGCATTTTGTATGGTACTGTGATATGGTGAACAACTGTGTCATAATGAGCTAACCGATCCAGAATATCCTACATCTACTGGGTTTCGGAGTTCGCGTTTACCCACGGATTTCTGAGTACAGTGTGCAGTAAGATCTTGGTAAACACCCAATTTCTCGAAATAAGTTAGCTTAGTTATCACCTTTATCATGGTCGAGATGTGTGTTGATCGGTAAGCGAATGGTCTTCCATTCACTAGGTTGTTTGCTTGGAAGAGCATTCTTCCGGTCGTAAACACAGTATAACAACTTCATGAGCAATCACACAATAAAAATTGTGATACAAGTATTCATTTACGTACAGTTTTATGAATATCTCATATTTATTCCTACAGTTTGGGTTCCGAACTTTACATGGATGACTTATGTGAGTAGTATAAATCATTGTTTTATTAGCAGTAATGAAATTGCATGTCACACATTTGGGGTTAGCTCTCAACCACTGGCTTCGAAATCACGAGACAGAGCCCATCGGTTACTCGTCGTGAACAATATCGAACGATCAAACTCACGTAAATTGTCATGTGGTAAGAGCAACAGCTACTTAATACAAAGTGAGTATGTATATAGTCCATTATGGTGGTGCTCAAACGGCCAACTTTGTGAATTTTGGACATTTATGACCCGGGTTCGACTCACGCCTCTGCTGGTTTCTCCCCTACTAGGAAACCTTTTACTGGCCGCGATCTACCCTCCCGGAAATATTTTTTCTCGTGCTTTAAAAAGTAATTAGAAGAATATTCTGGTAAATACGGTCTCCTATTTGAGTTCAGTCCGCATCTGTCTTGGATACTGAGCTAATTATCCTCAACCAAGGGCCTCAGGGGTAAACTATTATGCTAATGGAAATACTCGAGCAGATAGGAAGTATTGAAATCTCTATAAACCAGGACTATGTAGACCACCGTGAAATGAACCCCAAAGGCTACGGTAGTGAACGTTGACTTCGTTACGTAACTTACTTATATACACAGGTACATTCGAGTGTGCACTTGGCCACGCTGCTCCTTATTGACTTATTCTTCTCATTGTTAGTGACCACTGTGATATATATATATATATATATATATATATATATATATATATATATTCGACCAAATTATTATCATTGTTGTCATTGCTGTCTCTGTGAATGAGGTGAAATTGCATTTCCCGTGCTGGATAGAGCGAAATAACTGCGACATTTCCGTCCACCAAAAACTTGTCCCATGATGTATCTTAGACTGAGCTTTACTTTCAGTGTTGAAACATCGATATTTTCAAGCATCATTCGAGTTTGATAGAAACATTAGACCAGTAATGCTCAAGGTCAACGTGAAAAATTGTGCTGACAATTTAGGAGGCCAGATCAAAAGATCAGATTCAGCATTATCTGATGTTGGATGTTGGTGATGATGTATGTACTTCCAGAATAATTTCCCGATAATTTATCAGCGTGTCCCAAGACCGTTGGTGGCTGAAATGATTAACGATAACCTGACCATGACACAGATGAACGGCATAAATATCCTTACCCGCGCATTGGCTGTGTACGGTTCGCTGGGGCATCGAGATCGGGTCCAAGAGACTCGTCAGCTGAGAGGCATGCTAACATGTCGCAATCAATGGTTTCATTATATTTATACTATTTTTGGTCTACTTTGTCTAGTGTTTTCATACACCGAATCGTTCGTTTTTCTTGAAAGATAGGAATTAGAACCACTTCTTCCAACTCACTAGTGCCGGTCGATGGAACTGAAACTAATTAGAAAATCACTGATGACCAATAAACCAGTGGGTTTTATTCATTATCAAGGATAAGAATGGGTGAGCACAAATCCGCAAGTCCCAAAGCGGAAACAAGTCTGACCTAAAGGTATTTTCTCAGCTTGTTCTACCACCGACAAATGAAGTTTTTCGCGTCATACACTGCCCCTTTATCATGTATTTTTCACTGAACCTGAATCAAAAACTCACTGTAGTTGGGCCCCCCATGAAACACGTTCTACCTAACAGCAAAAAGCGTTAGAAACACGGGCCGACTACCGTGATGTGTGTCCACGTCAAAATGAACTTCCATTCCAATCACTGAGACAACTTCTCACGGCGCCTGCTAACATCGATCAACCACACTGTCTGTGTAACCTCGTGAAGCTTACCGAGAGTTAGAGGCTTGCGCATTCTTGCCAGGAGCAGTGTGCATGATAACTGCTACGCCTCGAGCCTTTCAGCTACTATGACCGCGTATGAGATTGGCGCCGCAGGTGAGCCAGACTGATCATGGGTGGAGAAAAAGCGCGTGCACCCATGACTACCCGCCCCCCCCCCCCCCCTACGTTCGTCCAACTCTCACCTCGCACACCCAAGCAGAATAGCACATAAGCCGAACGCGGTAGCCAACTTTGTTTTTATTTGAATGGCTAAAATAGGCGGGCAAAGTCTTTACTTTGTTCTGATCTATGAAACGTAATTTACATACTAATACTAATATATCATCTGATTTATTCATCACATTTTTTCTAGATACCATCTGATCAATATTCCATTGACCATGCCATTTCGCACGCAAAGAATGGCTCTTTTACTTTAGTTAGACAGAGTTTTGGTTGGAGACTTTCGCCGTGAAAAAATCGGCTACTCCTTGTGCATGACAAAGGGTGCTTCACTGCTTCTCAATTTCATAGAATCGAATAGATGGCAGTAAAAAAAGGAGTTACGTAAAAATATTGAATATCACTCGTCGTCATTCATCGCAGGAGTGGATAGCTGAATGGGCAACGGGTAGTTACCGCTAAAAGCCAGTGACGTAGAGGTGCTATATCATGTAACGTATATACTGACAAAGCTAGAGTGATGAGCTTGTATTCTGTTGGTTTTATTTATTACGAGGTATTTAGGTTATTGGCAGATAATGCTTTGGGGTGAATGGGATATCCCTTGGGACATCCTCCACCTCTCTGCTCTCCGTGACTCACCTATTCCTCGCCTGTGACTCCACGAAGCTTAAGGATGCATCAGTGACCACACCCCGGCAAATCGCTGAACACCTTAGCTAACCCAAGTTGAGAGTTCACAAGGTCTAAAATTCCTCGGTGAGACAGAGTCTGGTATGTTAAGACAGATGCTTCTGGATGGGTGGAAGAGACCTACTGATCCAAAGGCTACAAGGGATAACTGTCCGAGCTTCACGACCCAGCATTCCGAAACAGGTGAATGAACTGAACAATGAACCACCGGCTCCTATGGAACAAACCTGCTGCCTAACGGTCTGCATTAGATCGTTTAAAAGCTAGAGGTAAAACCTGGAACAAAAGGACCGAACAGTGCTGGAGACACCACTTCGTATCCTACTTGCGCGACTGACTATGGTTGTTCACGGAACTTCATGCGCTCATCATGCTACGGCGCCTCCGGCAAACGACACGCCCTAAGTCTTAACTATGTGGATCATGAAGCAGCAAGCTGGGATTATTAGCTGCAAGAAAGGATCACACGTGTGACATTTCCAGACATCTGTAGCCAGTGAATCACAATGCGGAATTTACATGAATACTACGTAGACATTGTTTGCCTCTCCCAAGTCAGCCAACCCAACTCATGGAGCCAACGAATAACGGTCTCAGGATTGGATAATTATTGGCTCTATCACAATTGCTCAAAACACAACTCCGGATTCTACGATTTCGGGTTTGCTCTGGACAAAGAAGCTATTGGTGCAACCATCTCTTGGGAACCAGTCCCATCCAGACTTGCCTTGGTGGGGCCTTAAATGCGTACCGCAAGATCTGACGATGAATGCGGTCTGGGATTCAACCTAATGGGCTGATAACGAAACCAAAGATGAACTGCATCATGACCTCCAAGAGGCAACCAACCGGGTTTCGAGGTGCGACGTACTTTTCGTTTGCAGGAGATGGGAACGCTCGCACAAGTATGGCCGACGAATCCGTTCTCCGTATTCTCGGGAAATTCAGCCTCGACCAACTCCACGAGAACGGTGGTCGAGTGATTGGTTTAGCTGACTTCAACAGAACGGTTGTCTGCAGCACTCGTTTCAATACTGAAAGAAGCACCTACATATGTGGTACTCCAATAATGACCACATCCTGGTGAGACTTCTTTGGGCCTAGTTTCTGGAAGATTGCTGAGTGTGCCGAGGTGCAAAACAGGGGAATGCAAACGGCGCCAACCATAAACACTTACATTTGTGCTTAAAAATTGTTCTGTCAACTCGCGCTAGGGTCTATGCCTCTTCCGGGTAAATCCGGAGAAACAAAAAAGCGCTGTTGAAGGCAATCAAAACCCGACCGATCGCCACAACCAACACACAAGAAGACGAAGTTTCAGCAGAAGCATAACGGACTCAAATAAAGTCGACAGTCAAAGAAGCTTCAAGAATGAAACTCGGGAGAGCTAAAAGGAGGGGAAAAATTAAAATCTCTGAGAGCACTTCCCAGTTGTCAACCAAAGTACATAAGGCCCGTCGCGCGGGTAGTAGTGAATGTCGCAAACTGTGACGTGAAGCCTCACGCTTCGCCCAGGATGATTACAAGGGAGAGTGAGTAGAAACACTCGATAAAATGTAGACCGCTTCAAAAATTAGTGACTTCCTTTTCAGTTGTAAGGCAAACATGATTCGCTTCTTCATGAACTAGTAAGAAACCTAAAGTTGGAACAAAGCGAGAAAATGGGCCGATGGGTCCAAAACTCCGGCAGTCGCTCAACCGGCCTACAGACCAACAGACGGACTAACCTGTGTCAACTTCTCCAGTCCTGTACGAAAGCAATAGCGACCTACCGAGTACCATGGAAATCACAGAAATTATCGGGAAAACGGAAGAGAGAAATACCACCGGGGAATACGGCGTCCCCTCTTAAGCTTATCAGACCTGGTATTTGTCACTGATTGACAGGTTATGTACACTGTTTTGACTCCATTTGACTAGAAGAAGCTTCCCCATCTGACTGGGGCATGTCTGTTCCGCGGCCCGTTCCGAAAAAAGGTGATGTATAGATTTGTGAGAACTACTGAGAGATTAGCTTACTCATGTGGCCACTAAGATTTTTGGTGCGTGGTTACGAAACCTTTTCTTTGAGGCTAGAGACTGACTCACTCGCCCAAAACAAGGGGGTGTCCACCGTGGTAGCAGCTGTGTGTATCAAATCTTCACACTGAGCCGAATGCTGAATCACCGCTGTTAAGTTCCAGCAACCAATGGTAGCTGGTTTCATCAACTTGCGGGCCACCTTTGGTTCGCGAGTCCATTTGGACCGTGATCTAATCCCAAAAGCTTTTAAGGCTGTTGAAGGGATGATACACAAAAAGTAGCGATAGGATTCGTATGTGCAGCGAAGAATCCTGTTAGTTCGCACTCCTTACCGGAGCTAGACAAGGTGGTCCCCTCTCAGCGGTGCTGTTTAACTATGCCATTAGTTGGACAATGAGTACAGCATGACATGAATACCCTGACGTTAAGCTTACCCAGGCAGTTTACATCTCCCGTCTGGTGTTCGGGAATGATACTGTCGTGCTAGAATACTTTCCTCCAATTAATTCTCGACCGAGTATATTTTTCCACAAATTTCATCAGGCTAGAGGTGAATTCAACCAAAACGAAAGTTGGGACAACCCATCTAGGCCGACAATTCAACAGTTATCCACCAAAGACTGACTAGTCAAATACGTCTCTCGGTTCAAGTACCTAGGTTCAGCTCCCCTTCCGAACGGCCAGGCAAAGGATGAAGTCATACCACTGTTCAGCCGCTCCAGGAGAACCCTCGTTCAGCTACTATAGATGATGTGGACTGGTCGCAAGTGCAGATTCGGTAAGAAAATTCGGGTTTATTGTATCGCTATCCACCCCACCTCCAGCTGTGGCTGCGAAACCAGGCCACTGAGAGCTGCTCATACCCGTAGGCTGGGTTTTTTCGATCACTGACACATGCAGCAATTCTTCATAGTCAGTTAGTGCGACAGCGTCCAAAGAAGAGACTAGCAGACGATGCTCTGACGTTGACGCTATTTCCATGCTCCTCCAGCGATGACGACTGAAGTTGTTGCTTTGGCGACCCGAGTCATGGGTAAGCGAACAAACGCTCTGTTCTGCTCTTCACCTTGGTTAGCTTTGTCCCGTTGGTAGGCAGCTCAAAGTGTGCACCAGCACCATTGGAAAAGATGTAGGTTTCCTAGGCTTTCGGTCGGTCTATGGATTTCGGTGATGGAAAAATAGCTGGATCACGATCGGTACCGGGCTCGCCTTCAGCTACTACGTGTGATGAGCAATGGTCCGCGTTATCCATGGAGCTGATTTATCCTTTTGCAAGAGATACTTGCGTAAAAGTAAAAGTAAGCAAGAAAATGCACTGACCAATCACAAACCGATCTGTTTGTATTCGGTCGATCTGACAGCCAGGGTCTGTCTATGTCTCGTCGGTTGAACCTTAGGCACAAAGCTGTGGCGCATCGGGCCGCGTGCAGTAGCGTACAGACCACCACAACTTCGGATGCAGATTGGTCGGGAGCCTGACTACCTGGAACAATACAATTTCATATGAGGTCTAGCATATAGTTCTCCTAGAAACTTTCAGCCATGGTGGAATGTGATCCAGTCTTAAGGCGTTTGTTGATGGAGTAATAGACATGGAAAACCTAATCAAAATGAAACAATAAAGAAATTTGGTTGATAAATATTCTGTTGAACAATTCGACCAATTTTAGCGACTTGTAAAACGGGAGTTTCTACCCATTACGGTAGAACACCGAATTGATTCTCTCATTACTTATGTGGTCTGAGTATTTTCTGCGAAACTTGATTCCGACGATTTTATGCAGCATTCGTTACGCATACGGTATTATTTGAGTACCATTCATGCGTGGTCCATATATACTAACGAACAATCAATACCGTCGTGCATATTTATATCATTCCATTGCAAAAACAGCCTGGTTCCTAGAATTTATTCAACTATTTTCCTGCTTATGAATACAATTCCTCTAAACATCAAGTAAGAGCTTTTGGCATTCTCATGCTATCCGCTGACAATGCTTGGGGCTCATTTATTTACCTGCAACTTTTCCTGAATAAAGTTTTCTCTATTTAGAATCCAGGTTTCGTACTACGATTAAAGCTAAAAAATTCGATTGCTTTTGTTATGCAGTCTCTTCTCATTCCGGACAACGCCGCGAGCACAAGCATTTATTTGGATTGGATGTTTTCTCTCACGTGTAACGCGCGTTTTTTAGACTGAAAATAAAGTCAGATAATTCATTTAAATTGGTAACGCTGAAATACTGACGTACTGTGCTATGCGCGATTTCCAAAACCAAACCTCACAGGTAGACTCAGTTAACTGCGTAGTAAGCTAATATTCGGTAAGAAATGGCGCAGTTGTGAATGGGAACATCGAAGTACGATTATCAGTCATCAGTTTCACACACTCTCTCCATGAACAGCTATGCCAAGCATATAACCGGATGATCGAACGGTCACGCTCAGAGTCTATGATTTCTGGCGTTCCGGATTTCAGATCAGCCGTGGACGGTTATATTTCCAAGTCGCTGCACTCCAGCACCGTTAGCATCCTTCTTCCTTAACGTCTTCACTCCTTGTTTCAAGCTAACGAAAGAATACAAGCAGCAATACAATCAGTCTAGTAGTGATATATCATGCAGTAACAACGCTGAGCTCATTACCGGAAAACAATCAACCGACGGGAGGGTGATCCATCTGGTTTGTTGGGATTCCTTACCCCCCTGCATGTCAGTCCTCATCATCCTCATCATCGTCAAGATCATCCGAATCACCGAACCTTTACTAGCATTTTGACCCCATGGAGCACAAATTTACACCATACCTGACTGAGATTTTAACCGTAACACGAACTGTTTTATAACACAACCAGCGGCAAAATATATAATGACTACAGCCAAGATCATATTAAGTTGATCCCCAAGTTAATTCGTATATTCCCCTGTCGGAGTCACATCACGAAGGCTGTCACTGTTCAGATACCAGTATCACGACTCTATCTGCTGAGTAATCGAAATACATTCGGAAGCCCGAAGACGGCCAACGTAATGCGCCGTCAGGGTAAGTACAGCCTGTTCGTCTAGCTCAGATTACTTGGCCTCACTGACCCCCCTGAGTGCGACATGGCGCACGACTGAGGACTGTGTCATTTTCGCACGGGGAGATCGTGGGAAAACATGTTTGTCACAACGGCCAGTTGTCGGCCAGAGAGGCTTCTGGCTGTTTGAGCAACAAGATAACGTACGCGAATACTTTTGATTCTTATATTCAACTGTTAATTCTCTACTTGTATGAGATACCTCCGCAAACCAAATGGATAGTTTCAGAACCCAATCACAGGTGGAACGGGGCTCTGTTCTTCGTATTGATCTCTTCTCTAATGGGATTCAACATAAGGTAACCAAAAGTCTCCGGTCTCTTTATTGTCCCTGTTATGCAGCCATATTTTTGCATACTTTTATTTTGACTGTATCCTGACAGCTCCCCTCTTTAGTAGACTTCCGAAGGCACCAGGGACACTGGGAACCAATCAATCATATCTTATCTGTGTCACAAGTATAAAAACCCAGCTTTTTCAATCGTTTTTTAATCACCGAACTGCTAAAGTTGAGAAAACTCTTTCTGTCCATCTTCCATTTCACATATTCCAGAAAAAAATCGGTCCTCACATCAACACCTGCCCCCAGATCCGAACGCACCCTACATCGTATTTATTTGACCATTCTCAGTGAATTTTACTACGTTGCTCAACAAAATCAGTATCAATGACTGTTTATCATTGTTGTGTTTATTGCTGTTCACCTGGGTCGTATTGTACCAACTGACCGAGTGTGTTCACAAAGGAAGCGTCGGTATCAAACTGGCCGAGACTGAAGTGATGTGCCTTGTCTTGTAGATCATTGCAAAACATCGTTTTCGGAGAGGAAATCAGACTGCAATTCGAACAGCTGATGAGGAAGCTGGGTTTTCGCTGTTACAAATAGGCAGAACATGTAGGCAGGGAAGGTAATGCAACTGCGTTCACCAACTACCCAGTTAGGGTCACATGGTCACCGTCAACCCTTTATAACCAAGTGTCCGCCTGAACTTTTCCACATGTAAACGCACCCGCGCAGGCTTGACGTCATGATCCATGCGGTTAGTTCTAACTTGCCCCGTATGTTTGTCCTATCATGATCGATGAGAAAAGCGGATATTTTCCCCTAATAATGTACGCCACATATCCTTTTCGGTCAAGTTCATCACGAGATCAAAGCAGTTCGATATCACACGGGGTAACATATAAATATCATCTGAATCTATTCACTCTGGCTTCCAAGGTGAAATCACAGAGTATCATTTTGTGGACACCTTGTCTTTGGAGAATTTTATGATTGATACCCATTCCTTACGGTGGTTGTTAGACGAGAACAAAGAAAATGAGATTTTTTGCAATTTGAAGGTGTATGGTTGATACGCACCGTACCGAATCTGTTCTTGTGTGATACTCATGGGGAAGTGTTTGTGCGTGCCATTCTTTTAGGAACAATTTTGAATGCTCGTTTCATGGAAAATATTTAGCTAATCTCCCCACTTTGTTTGACTATGAATCACTAACCACGTACATAAAGCGAAAGTGTCACTAGTAGAATCATCATCACCTGAGCATATTCTCTAGATTAGAATCTGAAGTAAAACCGAACGAAATGGCCACTGTATCACATCACGCAACAAATTCATCATTCGATCGATCCATCATGTTGAACACATAATAAAAGTGCTTAAACGTACACGGAAATTAAGTAAAATTTCTTGGTTAACCTCCTACAATCTACCGTTCTTTTTATGCAAAGTTGATGATCAGTGCACCGACTGAAATTGGGACGGCTTCTGAAGTGGGAAGGCATCATTGTGTGTTGCTCTATTTCACCAGTCGGTAAATTTACCGGTCTCTCACAAGAAAGACAAGGGTAGACTGAGTTGTAGTGTATGGATAAAATGCTCATTGTAGTACTTGTATCAAACGGAATCGAATCAAGATCACAGAAGGACTCGAAGTGCATGGATAATACTAATAAAGTAGGTATGACATGAAGAAGGAAACTTGTACTGTTATCTATCAGGTGGTTAAAAGAAAGGAATTGGATCGGTAGTTCGCCATTAGTTCATATTTAACGGGCACTGTACCGGGAGGGTCTCGTTGACGTAATGAAACAAACGGTTGTTCCGTTGTGTCTGACAGTGACAAAAATAGAAGCGACGTGAGTTTCTGTTCTTGAAACAAAGGGTGAAATGAAAATAGACGAAGGGAGAGACAGTGCAAATATATTTCGTTTGCACCACCGACGGACACCACAACGAAGTTGGCTGTTACTTGTTTGTAAGTCAAACATAGTACAATGACAGTTGAACAAAAGGAATGAGAAACTTGCCGTCAACTGATCAACACATACTGATGAACGATGACGTGATGAAACGAGTGACGTTTACGCGGGGCACCACGCAATACGAAACATCATTCTATCCGTCATTCTGAACCGGACACAACCAACCGCACACATGTGCCCACGAGATCAGACTGCTAGATCATAGCAATACAATAATCGCATCTCATTGCGAATGGTCGATCGACCGCCAAAATCAGTTTTCACTACCTTGAGCTCCAAGTGCACATGTTGTGCTAGGCGAGACTTAGTTCCATTTAAAAGTTCGACATGGTTGACTCGTGTATCACACTGTTCCTTCTACGGAAGGACAGTAAGAAATAATGATAAAACGGAAACTGTTAGTGAGTAGGTTCAGGCCGAGATATCGGAAGGTTCCGTCGTTGATCTTTCTGAGGACAGATAATTATAAATGCGGTTATGACAGGTGGGACTGAGGAACAAATTACAAAGGGGAGAGAAAAATGCCAAGTTCATGAAACAACCATTCGCTGGGGAGATAGATGTGTACGAACAATGGTATCTTTTGCGTAGTCATTCTTTCCGATTGGGGTTCATAATATGGTCCACCACGACCCTTTCTTAGGTCCGCCAATTGATTATGAAAATGGAACAAGGGTCTTTAAGAAATGTTCATGCAAAATAGATGAAGTAGAAGAGATAATGAATATCCATGGTTCTCAGCCAAGATTCATGAGTCGATGTGTTAGGAAATTGTACAAGACCAAGATTAACCGGAGTTAAACGACATCAGAGTGAATTCACACTGGTTATTTTATCCATCAGTCCCATACAATCAACCAAATATGACTGAATGATAAACGTGTGAAAGTATGACAGCAAACACAGTTTTTTCATGGATGAACAAATTACTGATTCAGAAACAATCCATTTTTGTCGCGTTGTCCAAAGTCAGTAGAAGAAATGATTGTTCTTCTTTTAACCGGGGAAATATTTTCGGTTTTTAGAATACCTGGTCTTCAAATGAAGATCATATAACCGATGTCCGAAAGGGATCAATTTCTTATCTGCAATGATAAAATATGGTTTCTGTGAAACCGGTAAATGATACTGCTCCAGAAAATAGGAGGGAAAGATTCTGAGAACGCATAAGGCGTGTGCTTCTGTGAAAAACTTTGATCGGAATATTTCAATGAATGACAACGGGGTGGACAAAACGTCAACAAGTCCGCCTTGGATAGTGATGATATCTACATTGTAACAAAAAAGAACTTTTGAAAAGCCATAAACGCACCTAATGACTTTGAGGTCACAAAACTCACCGGTTCGGTTGAAATGGGGAGCAAATGTAGGGGTTCACCTTATCCGAAGATTGTCGCAAATGATACAATGAAAAGGCCGAATTCATTCGGTGAAAACCTAGTCTCTCCAATCTATCAGAAGTCTGTTTCTTCTAGGAAACCTTTTTTGCTGCAGGATATTGCACCTTGTCTAGTGCCAAAGAGAGTTGGATAATTTAAAGCCAAGTAAAAGTAATCGAGAAGTTGGAGATTAGGTTTCCGCAGAATTCCTCATACAGTGCAAATGTTTAAATCATTGAAAGCCGTGGAAGCAGTGCACTGATGTTCCATTCTTGTTTTCGAGTCATCGTGGGCGCTTACTGGATTCGCACTGTGGACGATTCTCGACAAAGTTAAGAAGTCTGTAGAGTACATCCACGGTTTTCAGTGTTGATGTGAATGTTCGCAATGCATGTCACTGAACCGCTATTCTCCTTCTGGGTAATCGTATACTTCAAGTGGATTCCAAAATTCCAAACGCTAGGAATTTTCGTAAACATGGAACACGTGTCGAGACACAACAAAAAAATATCATATGATACGGTCAACGCTCAAAAAACCCATCACTATTCTTTTTCGTATGTCCATTAGGTAGGATTCTTGGAAGAGAAAAACTAGTTCTCTACCGCAATCAATTTACCAACTGACGAATAAGTCGGAAAAATGGCTGTGGTATTGTGATCAGGGCTGATTTCAAGATACGTGTGCACAGCATTCCGACTGACGTAGGCACAACAAGGCAACACAAGCGCTTGTTTCTAAGCTGCTCACATTCGTGATTTCTAAAAATCAGATCTCCGAATCCGGCTGGGCAATGTCACGGCGGATGAATCAGCGCCAAGTCGGTCGTGTGAAAATGATCAATACACATAGTCCACAAATGAGGTCTATGCTACTCCGACCACCAGACCCAAACCGAATTGATTCGACCACAAAACAGCCAATCCCATCCATCAGCTCACACGTTTTCTTTCTCTGTCCAAGGTACTATCATATTTGATGGTGATTAGACGTTCTAGCAATCGACAATCTGAGTTGCATATATTCTAACTTTGACGACTATGAGCTATCGAAATTAGCTGCAATCTACACAGTAGGTAGTCTCTTTGCCTGCAATTTTGGATAAAACGACAACGATCATGATGACTATTAACACTCTACAACCACTATCGGTGCTACTAGTTAGATGGCGTGTGCATACTACTCACAGAATAAGCAAATAGTCAATTGGTTGAAGACCAATTGTGCACAATCGAGCAGCGAAAACGGATGTCATTGCATTGCAAAGAGTGAATGCAACACGATGACCAGAGGCATACAAACCACGTGATTTCATCCTCTAATCGGATTACGGCTGCCCTAAAGTGGACATTTATGCCAATAAGCATTACTGATAAATGTGATTGACTTTCGTGATGACCGAATGAGAGGTCACAGATAAACCACATATTCACCAGGCATGTCCTTTGGATTGACACACTACTATTATCACTACCACTACTACTATTACTACTATTACTACTACTACTACTACTACTACTACTACTACTACTACTACTACTACTACTACTACTACTACTACTACCACAACCGTGGCGGAGGTATCATGTAGTGCTCAGAAGTAGTAAGCGTGAGTACGTGCGTGACAACACACTCTCGTAGAAAACGTTGAGAATTATTTCGATTGCATATAGTTGATGATAATGAGCAGTTCCGTCGTAGTCGAATCGTTTATATGTTGACCCGAAGCAGGACTTGCGACCAACCAACTATCATCTTGAAACAAGAAAACGTTCGGAACAAAACGGTTCGTCTATTTAGAATCAAGCTTTAAAAAATAATGAAATGATCATTCAACAATTAAACAGCTCATTTACACCAGTTATATGTACAATCCACGATAATTCAGTATGATTTCGATAGGAGCGTGTTGCCACGCACTATTTGCGTGTAGAAATTCAAAATCTACTCCAGAGCTCCATGAAAGCAGGAAATGCTTCAGCTAAAACTAAGCACACTGAGATGACAAGAACACCATTCGAAAAGACACGTAATCAAAATTGTATTATATGCTATCCTAATGTGCAGGTATTCACAAATGTAATGAAACAACACACAGTACTGTCATTGCTAATTATCCAATTGTGTTCGTTATTTCAGCTCACTTTTGACAATCTATGTGAGTTCCGTTTCCTCATCTAATTCCCTATCGTTATACAACGATGGCGCAATATTTCTGGATGGCATTCGCTGGCAATTTCAGGCTGTAAATTACTCAAAATGATCGGCAGGATTCAAACTCGTTGCGTATCGCTTTAGTGTTCCTAACTGTCGATGGTTTTATTCTAGGGCATAGAATACTTCCAAATAGTACTTGACACACTTCACTACGAAATTTCCTCATTAAAAGAAAAAACGCTCGCTGCGGACTAGTAACCTCTCTGTGATATTCACAATGCTCGAATTGATAGGACTTATTGAAATCGCTCTCACTCAGAACTACGCAAACCAAAGTAGTGAGAACACCAACGCTGTGGATTAGAACGTTATATGTTTTGTGGAATTGGTTTGTATAAATATGCTGAACCGAAGAAATAATTGGCAGATAAGAAATTGGCCAATCACAGAGAGATTTCGCCGTACCTGTCTTCGGCGATCTTGATTGGCTGAGGCTCGTCCACATGCGTTGCCAAGAGGCCGTATCCGACCGTATATCAGGTGACGGTGGCTGAATCACCACATTCATCGCGCCGTCCTCTGTCTGTGGATATCACTAAGTCCGTCCATTGGTTTCTACCGTTCCGCTCTGCTGCTTAGTGGTGACGTGATCATCACGCAGGCCGCTACCCAGGTCACGTGGTTGGTATGTATCTTCACACTCCCGCTGTATACCATTTCCATGCACTTAATTTTCTTCTTGACCTCGCCCTATATAATAGACCAGGTGTCGGGCTATCAAGACAGAAGATGGCACTCTTCGTGTAGGTAGAAGCTTCTGTGATCCGGGGTCTCTACCGCGTCTTCCAAGATACTGCTTCCATATTGGTTACAGAGGTAGCCACTATTTACTACCGTCCCAAGAACTCTAGTGAAAACTCAGTTCTGGCTCAGAATCTTTCCATTTTATGAGCGAAAAACGAAGACCATATGGGTTGTTGTCACACGTGCCCACTCTTTGCACAATACGCATTGGTCCGACCGGTGTGGACTACCACGCCCTGGAACTTAAACAATGCTCACAAGATTCCCCTTTCATCTATCGATTTATTCCATCGATCGGCAGCCCAGTCACTCGAGATTGCATTGTCTCAAGCCCTGGGCTTGGTACCGCACCAGTGCTGACTGCCAACATGACTTGGCTGCCCATAAAAAGTGACTTAACACGATCACTCACATCGTTCCTCCTTTGATAAAGACGAGCTTTTCTTGCTCTCCCAGGTTCACGCATACTTTTACCTCTCTCCGTAACAATAGATCTTCTCTTGTTGATGCGCCTTCCACTTCTTTGATTGATTCTTTTATCCAACTAAATTTCATAACAGTTTTTTCCTAAAAACCATAGAGTTTCTCGTTCTTTCCATCGATAGGGTCTTCCTGGAACATCCACGAAACATATTTCTTCTCCTTGTGTCAGGTACGCTGTCACTATTAAGCCTCCATGATGCTACTGCTATGCTAGTACATGGGTACCCACCAAATATAAATATGATGCGTATGCTATCTGCATACAAGAGGCTTGGAACACGCGTAACTGTGTTTCGTCCAGTTTCTGATGCGGTTCTCTTCTTGTGTTCTGGAGTTCGACCTGTCTCATTCGATAGGTCACCCTGAAGCCCAGCTCAACGTCTACAGGCAATCTCACTATCCCATCATTATATTTCCAACCACTTCGTGAGATTGCGATAAACACTTTCCGAAAGATCATTTGATGGTAATAAAGGGTTTTGCCTATTACTCGGATTTCCATTTGCTCTAGGCAGTTCCGAAATCCTACGCTTTCCAAACACGAGCCTTGGTCTGTAACGATCGATTTTGGAACCCCATGAATGGCTTAACCATGTCCAATCCCCACTGCACTGGCAGTATTCCCGCGTTGATTAGGAAAACTGACAGTTTCAATACAATCCATGAAAGATTTGGTCAAAATAACTACGACTGATGTCCTCTCGGTGAATATGTGGAAGGTCCCGTCAGATCAGTGGATCGCAATTCACCTCCGTCCGAAACCTGGATTAACTGTATTGAACATTTTGTGACCCGTATGTAGTATATGAAAAATGGCATTGCTCGCTGGCCCCAATCTAACCCATCACAGAATTTTGCACATCTGACCAACACTCTCTTTGTTGAACTAAGTCATATGTTCGATTATAGCCTGCATGTGAAAATTGTTGACACTTTGGAATAAATGCTCTGCGCTGTTTCGAGAGCGAATATCACGGACCCTTTTGATCTCGGCAGTCGTATCTTGAGTATTCCCGCGAATTTTAGGTGCCGTTGCATTCATGTCGGTCACGATATGTGTTTCTCGTCTTTTGCCATTTGTGTGCCTTCACTTGCTGGTGCTTTCATCATCTTATTTCGTTGACGATCTCGTCGCTGTTGATCTACCCGAAGCTTGCGATATTGCTCCAAAAGCAATTTTTTGACTCCAGAAATAATATTGATATCGGGATCTGGCTCTTTAGAACGGGAGAGAAAATCGGCCATGTGATTGTCCACACCAGTAACATGATTCATGTTTTGACCAGCATCACAAGTTTGCGGCCAGTCTTGATATGAAACCTTTGGTCTGGCAGATTAGCCCGCCACTTCTCCAATATCCGCACTGTAGCCAAGCATACCATTTCAGTTGAGTAGCATTTTCTGTCATCTGGTGGGTGCACTTTCCGTGCATGATACACCACTCTGCTCATCAAGTTTAGAACTGCTCTGATACATATATCGTTCGTGTTCTGTTCTGTCCCACCAATTCCGCTTCAGCAGTGTCTCGATTAATTACTAAAAAGACAGCTTACACATTTCAACTTCCAATCTTATTGGCTCACCTAAGATTGACAACCAGCCCTTCTGAAAGGATTGCCTTGTTACAAACCCAATTGGTTGATTCGGTTCAGACGACAGTTGGCAGTTGTTTGGCCATTCGGTCCTCCTCGATCGCTCCAATTTTGTTCTCCATCCAGGACAGACGAAGACGTGATGGTCGATCAACAAAACATTGTGCCATCTACTACACGAACCAGGCTGTCTACTGACATTGTACCCTCCAATTCCATCATAGATGTTACCTGTACCAACCATGAACTGCTCACCAACGACAGGCAATTATAATGTGGAATGTTTATTTAACACCGTGCGTCGTATTTCACAGAACCCTCCGGGATCTATGTGCATTTTTGTTCTTTCTTGCGGAGGGCGCACACCGGCTCCATAACAGACGTGACATTTTTCACAGATCAACCATAATGTGCGGCACAACTGAGCAATTGTCACAATGAGTGTTTAGCAGCTGGTATTGTAAATTCCCTCGTTTTCGAGAAATTTCTCGGTGTGGTGTCTTAGTTCCTTATTACCGACCTTGTGGCCCAAAATTGTAAACATCGGTCTTCACAGCTGGGAATTCAGTCTGTTTATTCACAATTCCCATTACTTTACGCGTCTGGTCAAGTTCTCCAAATGCAAAACGTGCTCGTTTATCACTCACCTGTAGATCACAATGCTGGTTCTATAGGCCGCAATGTTTATTAACTCCTCCAACAGCTTTAGCATTGGCAAAAGAAAAGCATACACCGAACAAAGTGCTATTACTTGTGTTCGATAATGAATGCTATTATTTCTGGATCCTCCTTCGTTTATCGGAATGAGCCAGTATCTTGAACGCAGATCGATGATCGCTTGAAATTTACTGGATTCTTCTACCATAGAAAGCCCCGGCAAAAGAATGTGTACAGTGATATCACTAACACGTCCACGACCGACACCAAATAGGAACTTCCTTTTGGACTTCCTCACCAGCAGTACGTATTAGCTGAATAGGCTAAGCTGAATCACAGCCGACTGCGGCAAGAAACGCAGAAGTTATCAACCTACTAATGAATGACAGATCCGGTCAACAGGTTCGATTTATGCTGCTTGCTGAGTGTGCTCACGATTAGGGGATTCATTCCAAATCCTGTGACCAGCATCACGTACGCCATTTGTCCCGCTACCAGTTATTTCTGAAATGTTATCCCATCACTCAGTCAGGCTTACATTGACAGACCAACTATAATCTGAAGGTAAATAGAAATTACGGAGTATGGCAGCCAAGTCCCGGTAAACCGCATGGCATAATAATCATCATACTGTACGCTGCTTACACTCTTACCTTACTTTTATTCAACTGTCTCCTGAGAGGAGATAAGTCGGCTTCTTGGATGTCCCTATTGGTAGTTGTCCACAAGTTCCGGTCTGCCTTAAGGCCTGTACACCGTAAAATCTAGCAGTTGTGCCAGTCGCCTACTCCGAAGACGGACTGAAGGCGTCCTCTGTCCATGTGTAACTTTATATTGACCAACCATGTCTGTATTTGGCCTCCAAGGGGTCATTTCCAGTCTGTGCAGATTGATGGCAATAGGCTCCTATTCGTAGGTTCCTTGTTGTGTCTTCATAAGACATGATCAAACCACTGCGGCGGAGGCACCAGAGATCCAACCAATCAAGGCTTTTTCTTGTCCTCTACTCTCAATGGCCAAGTTTTGCACGCGTACGTAAGAAGTGGGCGTATGGTAGCTCGGTATATGTGCAGTTGTGTGTGGAGGGTTACTTCACGGCGGGACCACAATGATTTGGGAAGTTGTAGGAACGCTGTCCTTGGACAGTCTACACGAAGTTTGCTCTCGTCCCTAACCTGGCCGTTTGACTGCATAGTGGAACTTAGATATATGAAGTGATGCACCTGTTCCGAATTTTTGCCATTGACGCGTATAGAGTGTCTTAGACTTTGCTGAGGCATGGAAAACTTCGTTTCTTATAGTGTTTATCTCCCAACAAACAGCTTTGGCTTCACACACAATATGGTCGAGAGCTGGTTGTAGAGTGGCCACTTTGTATTCTTCGAACGTTGCAGAGGACACGGTAGGTAAATAGGACCGGTGATAGAAGGCATCCCTGGTGGATGCCTGAGTCGATTTCGAATTCTAAAGACTCTTTGCAGTAGGCACGGACGAGTGCCTTTGCTGTCGAGTAGTACAGTCCTATCAATCTGATAGAACTTTCAGGCATTCCGTTGCCTCGCATGACACCCCAGAGTGAATCTGTCAATGAAGCCGAGTATATATATATATATATATATATATATATATATATATATATATATATATATATATATATATATATATATATATATATATATATATATATATATATATATATATACCAGCTGCTCCTTACCACCAAATTACCGTCTACCCCGGCTCCGGAAGGTCTTCTTCCAGCTCTCATAGATATGGAGCTGGGCCTTAAGCCGAAGAGATGAATGAATGTCTGACTTGCTGCGCATTACAGGACTTATGGAGGCTAGTTTATATTGTTCCCATCAAAAAGTTCACCAAGCCAACAGCCATCGGGAAACGGTTTTGCCTAATAGCGTTAAAGCCTGTATTGAAAATGACCGAAGTTCAAATCGTACGACTGCTTTCACATATAAACTTCCCCCATGGCCTTTTCACATCAGCGTCTCTCTCCAAATTCTTATTTACTGTTTATATAAGCTGCATTCAAGATATTTTTCCAGATTTTGTTTCAAAGTACACAGGTGATGTTTTTTTTTGCTTCAGACCATCTACTACTAATTCAAGGAGAATCCTTCAAACGCTGAACACTTTTCCACTCAGTCTGAACTCACATAGAACCTATCTAAATGTCCAGAAAGCTTTCTGGCTGTTTCGTTTACAAATTTCCCTAGAGCTAAAGAGATTAACATTATCATTTTCCTATCTGGAGTTCGCTCCATCAAGTACCCATGAATCACAATAAACGTAAAACTCTGGTAAGGTTTTTCTATTTAACACTCCATAGTAAATCATGTATACTTTTGCGCATCGGTTTGTTCTCCCCATCTTACCTTATTGTTCTCATGAAATATTCTCTGGTTTTCTGAAACAAGACTACAAAATACTGTTGCACAGTCAGTCATGTTTCTCTATTTCGTAAGATGTTTAGTTGTAGTGGAATCATTTGAGAGTTGTTCCTGAACTTGATTCGAGACAAACGAACCACCGTCTGACACGTCTTGTGCATGATAACACATGTTTTCTTGATCAAGTTGAAAATTCCGTTGCGTCAGTTGTTTGAGGATGGGTACAGGGAGAGAACGTGGTGAAGCAGATGGGCTCACAGTCAGACCGGAGTAAGTTGGTGGTCCTTCAAGCAGTTTTCGAAGGCTTAGCGGTGCTGGATGAGGCGTAAATAGATCCATAACAGAAGGAGTGGGTCGCCACCAAGGTTACCACGGTTACAGGAGTTAAAAACCCAGCCGGTTGTCAATAATTTACGCGGCAACCGAGATAGTCTAAATTGGACGTGGTGGTTCCCGACGATACCCACCGTAGCTCTCTGTGGGCTCCTGAAAGGTGATCTTCCCACATTAGGCAAAGAGGCAGTTGTTGGCAGGCCGCTTTGTGAACAGCCTTCCAGAACCTCTGCAAGACAAAATGTGTAGGATGCACAAAATACAGAAGGACTATCTTATCTTCCGTGTTCTTCCAGGAAGGCCATTATTTTTGAGGTAGACAGTGAGGTAATCCGGGCACACCCTGAGATCAACAGCCGTAATGAGTTTTGCTCGATAAATACATGTGCTGCAATTTCCTTGGCCAAGTGCTTATCAGACCAGAAAGAGTATTCGTGTGCAATGAAAGTTTTGGACGGTCGGGAAGTGAAATCTAAGCGGTGATCTATCTAAAGGAATATCTGTTGAACACGAATTTAGGCTCAGTGCTGATTATTCAATACCCATTCACGCATGCTTGTCCTTCCAGTGCAAGGGAGATATTGAAAATTTTAGGCCGGTCATTCTGTAATTCACTGCCATCTTTACGACGTGTAATGACCCATGTGTTTTCTGCAGCGAAAAGGGGGTGAAATAACCAAAAGCCGGACTCTTTTTGACCAAAAAGATCCCGTCGTTTTCCCGTTCATCAACCGAACGAATTAAATATGTAGTCGGATACAATACTGAGAGAAGGAGTTTAAGAAGAAGACTAAAACCTACATAGATAGCTTGTACTGCTGGTGAAGATTCACGATGAGGAATTCCATTTTTGTGTCGGTCGTCGACGTGTTAGTGATATCACTGTACACATTCTTTTGCCTGGACTTTCTATAGCAAAAATAACCGATGAATTTCAAAAGATCATCGATCTGCGTTAAGGACAACTGCTCATTCCGACAAACGAAGGAGGATCAAGAAAAATTAACATTCATTGTCGAATGAATTCGGTTTGGGTCTGGTAGTCCTATTAGCATAGATCTCATTCAAGGACCAAGTGTATTGATCATTTGCGCACGATTGACTTGGTGCTGATTCATCCGCCGTGACGTTGACCAGCCAGATTTGGGTCTGCTAGGGTTGTCTTAAAGCGAAATTCCAAAATGTCGAACTAGGTAACTTTAGACATACTTTTGTTTTACGTGATCGTATTGAAACATGACATCTTTCGATCTGCTGTTCGGTGGCGAGAGCAATAACTACTCCAATTTTCTGAGCGCTCAAATAAAACAAGCTTTCTTTGGTCGTTGGCTGGGAAGGCTCCCTAAACCATCACTGAGGTCCTGTCGTTTTTTCTTTGACTGAGAACTTTCTTCATCCGGTCACTTGTTTGTCCTTTTATCTATTCTTTAATAGCCGATGCAATGGACGCCTTAGTTTCGAGGTAATAGATCAAGATGAAAACTTGTAAACTGATACACATGTGCCACTAAAATTACAAAATATTCGTCAAGCTGCCTTGTTATCTCTACACCTGTCAAAGGCACATTTGAATGTCTGGATTAACAAATCAAAGTGGAATTACGTGCTACACGCTTTGTCTACACATTTTCATTCCACTTCAATATCTTTTTGGAATCCACGTGTGGTGGTTTGATTTACGGCTTTTGCATTGAAGCGTGAACTGAAGAGGCTATGCAGATGGACTTACACGAGAGTCAAGTGTTACTTGGATGTGTGTTTCTATAACATGGCTGTCTTAATTAATCACTGCTTGCATTTCTTCGGAGTAAATCGATTGTATTTAAGTCACATCAAGTGTGCGTGTGTGTCTGCATTTGTTTTACTAGGCGTTCCACAAGAAGAACATAAACAGAGAGAAGAAAAATCATGAACTACCGGATTGAAAACATAAATGCATGCGTGCACAAATCGTCAAAACAGTTGCACCAAGTTTGGACGCCGAAATCTGGCTCGCGTACAGGCAGAGAATCTACTGACTGATTCAACTCTCCATCCTAACTCTGGTATCAGAGATATGATCATTGTTCACCCCTCATTCTCTCATATCCCTTCACTCCGAATTCAATAACATTGTGTAACCAAATTGTATTGATGTATTTTATCAAAAATCGTCTATCATTATGTGCGCTTGCGTGAGTGCTGTAGGCATCACGTCATTTTTTTGTCTTGTTTCGTCACTACACCACTAGCCTATTTCGGCTGGATCAATAGACGAGTTCAGCTGATTCATTTCATTCTGATGGTCGTGTCGATTTATATCGGATTTCTTCGTTCAAGGGACAAACACATCCACGTGACCGAGACGCTCGACAAGCGGTCATCGATTGCTCATCGATCGGTTCAATCTTGATCATTTATCTTTAGGCAGAAGAGAAAACATGACATCATCAATTAGATTGTTTGATAATTGGGTGAGTTATATAAAGCTGCAGTTCAGATGAGCGAAACCGGATCTGTGTGTGTGTCACGTGTTTATATTTAAGTTCATAATCAGGACACGGAACAAACAGTACCAGATCAAGGTCGTACAATCTCCCAAAATGGAGCTTTGGGTGTGTCAGTAGTTCTGTATCTGTAATGGTTTGTGGGGGGTGGGTGTGTTCAGCTGTCGACACTAGTGTGCACGTGCCTTGGTGAGCTAGTTTTTCGTTGACTTTCGTTTACCATGGGAATGGTGATAACGAGGTATGGAGTTGAATGAGTTTTGAATGGTGCCGGTGAAACAGATATATGGCTTTCAGGCTGATAGTACCACAAATGATCCACAGGTGAAACTTGGTTAAAGCATCACAAATAGCTCTGTGAAAATATGCGGTGCGAGGTGCAGCTAAGTGGCAAACAAGTTTGATTTCAGCTATTCGTAATCACGCAAGGGCACCCCAAGATGGAGTGAGATAATGGGATGTGGGATAATGGGAGGTCAGATGGGAAGGAAGGGGGGGGGTTATAGGGTGGAGTAAGGAAGGTTTCACTAAATTCTACCGTGCATCAATATTAGAGCACGGAGTCCAAATTTTATGCCACTTGCCTTGTCTTTTTCATCTACGCAACTAAGACTTCATTGACTGTTGACCCTGTTGTTCAGCTTCTTGCGGTAGATGGGATCGTCTCTGAAATCAGAATGCTCTATGCACCATGAAATATCTCCTCAATATTACCCGTCTTAGTTATTAGCCGATGACGAATTATCATAGACAAGAAACAAGCGTGAACATAAGGAAGACTGAGTAATCTTTGAGCGAATAATAAGCTACAAATTTCACTTGTTTTACTGTCACTTAGTAGGAAACATCAATTGTTGTGTCACTCAGCCAGTCATCGTGAAACGGAACCAACCATATACGTGCATACCGCCTAAGGTCACGTTGTATCAGCGTTTAGGAGTACAGGTACTCGGCTCCTCATTGTGTGTTTGTGTGTATGTGTGTGTGTGTGGGTGGGTATGGGTGTGGGTGTGTGCAAGACAGCGAGATCACCGGGGGGATTACGTGACTCTACTAACGATAAGTGGCTGACAATTTCAAACAGGCCTAGATGTCCATTAGAATACAGTGAATTCTTTCCAGTGCAATATTGATTAATTGACTAATTGTTCACCTAGTAGGTTGCACCAAACATTTCGTACTTCGCTTGTAACTAATCACAGGAGCACATTTTACATTCATGAGAATAGAGAGAAGACATAAGTAGCGAGATGAAAGCATTTCGTTTGCTCTCGTCAACCGCGGACGTAAAACGTGTCAGCATATATACATGGTACAGTAGGGGGGTAAGTGCAACAGTAAAGTAGACACGATCGAAAGTTCTTACAGTGCGTACGATGGGGAGAGCGAAGTCTGTCGTGTTAACGCCAGGGTAAACAAATATTTTGGGTCAATCGTTTTCGTGCACAGAGTGCTGGCTGATACATCATGATTAGAGTAGCTTCACTGAACGCTAGTAGTTTCGGTACTGGATTGCGCAACAATGCTTTGAAATACTGGGTCAGGTCAACTTTGTGGCCTGATGCAATCGAGTGTCTTTCAATCGAAGAAGCTAGCGGTTTCACGTCGTTGTGTATTGCCCCAGCAGGTTGCGTCATCAAGTTTGACAGCCATTTGGGTATGTGTTCTGACACTCGTTGAGTCAAGCAACGATCCGTCCTGCCAATGTATACGTCACCGCAACTGCAAGTGAACTGATAGACAATATGTGAGACATTGTGATCAGCAAGACTGTTTGAGTGATTTTGAAAACATAACCTTTTGGTCGTCTGCAGCAAACGCAACTGCGCCGCTGTGTATGTGTGCCTTAGAGCTGACTTGAGATTACAATTTATTTGATTGAATAAATGATCTCCTTTAAAAGGCAAAGTGATAAAAACTTGCTTCTTTTCCACGTTCATCGTTTTCGCGCGCACAAGTCTCGGCCTCTGATGTTGTCTGATAAAGTTCTCCGGATAACCGTTAGCCAGCAGCATTCTTTTTATGAACTCCTGTTCGTTTTGTATTTGATCTTCTGTACAGATTTCCTGGACTCTGTTGGGGAGAGTTCTGACCAATCCACGTTTGTATGCCACTGGGGCGAAGCTGGAGAATTGTAAATAACGTCCGCCCCACTCTCCCCAACGTACGTACTGTAAGAGCTTTCGATCGTGTCTACTTTACTGTTGCACTTACCCCCCTACTGTACCATGTATATATACTGACACGTTTTACGTCCGCGGTTGACAAGAATAAACGAAATGCTTGCATCTCGCTACTTATGTCTTCTGTCTGTTCTCATGAATTGGATAAGGGGGACCCAATGTTTCACATTTTACATCAGCTGAACCAAAGATCACTTTTCGTAAATTATTGGCTTGATTAAAGATTTCAAACAGTAGCTGCTAGATGTCTGGCATTAGCTACTGAGCGATCGGAAAAATTGACAAATCTGCGCTTTACCAGATGATCAACTCGAACAGAGCTAGGTTTCGAATATTTGTGAAAAATAACTCACCCAGTTGGGTGGCCACGTGGTTCAGCTGATGGGACGCTGGACAACTCACGAGATTCCGCTTCCGGTGAGTTGGAACGAAGCAAAAGGTCGAAAAGATACGTCTCCACTTTGTCAGCCCAATTGATGCATCGATGGAGAAATTGCAGCAGAAGAATGATTGCTTGATAGAAGTGCACATGACAAATCGGCATTTGTGCACACAAAGCCGGAATATAAATCAACCCACTTCTCTTTCTCCATTTCGATGAGGACTTGAACCTAGCAGGGAATAGGAAAGGTCGTAAAACAGTTGTATTCAGACTGGCTTCGTCGAATTATATAGTTTGTTGAAAAGGACCGGAACAACAGGCAACCAAATCCGGTATTATTCAGAAAGATATCCATGATCAACTCTACAATCATGAGTTGTAATCCGAATACAAATTACCGATACCGCAAACTAAGAAATCCAGTAATCGGAAACTCGTATGCTCAGATGACGGAACGTCACCAAGTCAAAAAGTTCCAGGTGACAATCAGGTGTATTTATGTTAGTAATATGTTTCGCCCAGGCACAATGTAAACAGGACGAAACAATAAACAATCAGAAGTTGATTTGAGAAAATGGGCCAGCTGTGGTCCAACGGTTATTACGCTGAACTTAGGCCTTTCCTTCCCGTGTTCGATTTGTGCGGTCGCCGTAATCCGTTACTTTCGCCAGTTCGGGACCCCTTTCCTGGATTGGTGTATAAATAATACATCATATGGAATGGAAGCAAATAGAATAATAAAATAATGTACGTGTCAGGTTGATGGTAGACGGTATAAATAATTAGTCAGCGATGGATAGCCCGTCGGGTAGGAGATCATGGGTTTAAACAGAGTGAGCAACGGCAGCACTTTGTAGTTGCATACAGACACGTAAGTAACAAGTACCAGGTCACTTGTTACCGTGCCAATGGAGTTATGTCACTAACTGAACATGCGGAAACCGTCGGCGGTTGCTACAGGAGCTGTCGAATTACTTACTAATCGAGAAGTTATTCTTTCATCGATCAATTTCTTTGTCCTAACTTTGCTATATTATCTCGTAAGGAGTGGCTAATGCATGCAACTCGAAACCACCTAATACCGGCAAGGTTACGTCCGTGATTATCCTTGAGTGGTTGAAACTGAGTAACCATGAAGAATTTGCCCGAAAATCGAGGGTCCGAAACTAGTAAAATTTCAAAATCATAGACAATTCTAAAATTAAGCTTTCACTATTCCTCTTAAAAAGTCAGTGTCGTAGGAATATATATTGTTACATTTCCTTCACCTTTGGCTAAGGAGGTAAACATAATAAACGTGATGAAGCACGGAACTACTTGCTGTCTTGCGAATAAGCATAAAATCTGAAGCAAACCACTGAGACTGGCGTGGTGGTGGTGGTGGTGGGGGGGGGGTCAAGATGTTTGTTGCCTCTAAATGATATGCGCTTCAAACATTGCGGTATAGATGTAAACAACTGCTTCGAATTTATCTAATTGTGATTACCATCTCCTCACATTTTTGGGAAACTGGTGTGCACTAAATAACGAAAGTATAAAAAACCCATCCGAAACCCACTCGTATTTGCCGAACCCGATGTAACTGGTCTAGGAAAGGAAAAACGGTTGTGCCACGGTGCTGCATTGCATATTGGAGATGCACTAATTCCAAAAAAAAACCCAGTGTTTATCGAATTTCGATAGCACTTGTACCTGTCGTGTTTGTGTGCGTCAAAGGAAGAGAGAAAGGTTATTATTGGGGCACTGAGCAACGAAATAGGAACATATATATCACCCATTTACTTCCGAGTAGTGTGTGGGATTGATGAATCTTTGTTTGGCTGACTGTCCTTTGGACTGCATCTTGTACGCACAAACCTCAGGTCATCAGACCTATCAGAGGTACCGCACACGCCTTCTAGGTGAAAAGACCCGGCTTCAAACTCCGGGTGTGGAGGAGGGTATGAACCACTGATGAGCTCTAACAAGACCGGAACTCGGGTCTGGTGCTTCCGAGTGCTGGTTGGTCGGATGACCTGAGGTTTGCGCGTGAAACGTGGAGTCCAAAAGGACAGTCAAACAAACGAAAAATTAAACAATCCCACACTACTCGCAAGTAATTGCGTTATATATGTACTAAAAACGCGAAGCAGGTTTAAAAATGTGGGTCCGTTGCCCTCATCCTGTGGAGAAGACCTGATCTGGTGGGAGGCATTCGCTTGGAGTTAAGTAGGTCCGGAACCGTGTCTCCTTTTGAAAGCTGTCGGGCAATTCTTGCTGTTATAAAGGTCGACATCTGTACAAGCTTAACTTGGTGATTCGGATCAGCACGAACGGGAGCAGGGTGGCGCAGTGGTGACACAAACACCTTCGAGATGGGAGGGCCCGGGTTCAAACCCTGGGTGTGGCAGAGGATATGCACCACTGATGAGCTCTAACAAGAGCGAAACTCGAGTCTGGTGCTTCCGAGTGCTGGTTGGTCGGACGACCTGGGGTTTGCGCGTGAGAAATGGAGTCCCAAGGACAGTTAGCCAAAGAAAATAGCAATAAACGGTGTCAAATAAATTCGGGAACAGAGAGTTTATGACTGTTTGGCTGGCTTCAAGGCGGTAACGCATTGTAGATCAATATTTTCTGCATGCGTAGTGAGGTTTAAGCCTATTATTCATATCTCATATGTGGCCAAGTGCCCGGAGTCCCAAATTCATTCAATCACTCGGAACTCTCTACTCGGGTGGACCTGTTCGACAATGTCCGTGCCCCATTTCCACGCAAATCAGCATGTTCCACGTGCGTGATTCATAAGAATGGTCTCTTTCCATACAAATTACTCGCTTTCAGGCTGGCTAGTGCACCGGCAGCCTGGCAAAAGTTTACGACACTTTCTTTCGCAGATCTGAGAGGTTGTGTAGTTTACAAGGATGACATTTGAATGTTTGAAGAATCTCCCGAAGAGCATGTGTCTAAATTATATACAGTATTGATTCGGCTGAATGAACTAAATTAACGTTTAAATTTACGAAAGTACCAGTTCGCTGTGTAAGAAATTTAGTTTCTCGGTTGTAACATCAACCCCCGATTACGTACTTACTTACTGCAAAACACTTCGGGACACCGATTTAGAATGTAACGCTTTACTCAACTGGCAAGAAGCGTACATGGGCTGAAACGCAAAAAAATAGCAAAGTATATACAACGCATACAATGAAACCATAGAACGAGAGGTGAATTTGCATGGCATTCACCCCCACCAAGGAAAAACAACCAGTTTCAGTATGTAGGGATGGGTCCACAGTAAGGAGAGGAAAATGACTGACTCAGGCTTCTCTGTTGCGTAAATCATACGGGTGAGTTCTCTGTTGTCGAGGGAGAATGTTTGAAACTGTGTCGGGAGTAGGAGTGTTGGGTGTGGATGGGAATATGGGTATATCTTTAGTATCACGTTTCATCGCATCATTTATGGAATGCGGATTTGTTTGTGGTGTACCATGGGAACTTCCAATATCTGAGTCAGTTCCGATGCTGGCACTAGAAAATCGCCTGTCGGAGCCAATAGTAGTACAGAAACATTTTCTTCCTTGCCACTAGGCAGTTTAACGCGGGCGTATTGGGGATTACAACTGACTAGCTTGACGTCTTCAACCACGGGATCAGACTTAGTGGATCGATCCATCCGTTTGCGAAGTACGGGGCCTGGAACTGTAAGTGGTGTGACTGAGAGCTACGCCCTTATTCTGCAGGAACTCAGACAACTCAGTCGACATGAAAGTCGTTCCTCGATCAGAGTGTATGTATGTCGGCGTGCCGAATATGGTGAAAAGTTGGTATAGGCAATCGATAACGGTAGATGAGTGCATATCGGCACAAGCAAACACGAAGGGAAAACGTGAGTATTCATCAACGTTAGTCGGCATATATCGATTACGAGTTGTCGAAGGCAGAGGGCCCTTGAAGTCAATGCTCAGTCTTTCGAACTAATGTGTGCCTTGATAAGACAACCGATGGAAGGTTTATAGAATCGTGGCCTTATTTCTGCGCAAAAGTAGAATCGCGAGATCATGTGTTTAATCTCTTCAATCAAATAGGGCAGATTTTTGGATCATACAGAGGGAGCCTTTCGGGAAACTCCGAGGTGGCTCAGCGAATCGCACAGTTCTCTTAACTTGGAGGTACCAAAAAGAGTACCACATATGTTGCGAGATAGCGTATCAACAACTGCATTGTCTTTTCGGACCGGTAAATTACGTCATAACAATACGCGGATAGTTCATGTCTCCGTCGTTGAACGTTATCATTTTTGATCTTGCTTGTTTGTCTTCCGTCGTACATAGAGGCCACGGACCGCTGGTCAGTGATAAGTTTAAAGTGGCGACCTAGGAGATAATGTTACCACTTACGGGGGGCCTCAACAATTACACATGCTTCTTTTTCTATAGCAGAGTGATTCCTTTCGTTGGCTGTTACGGTACGAGAGAAGAAATCTACGGGTCGGTTACTATGGCTCCGTGAGGCGGTTATTGCGATGTCCGAAGCATCCCTTTCAACCACTAACAGGGCACTTCGGTCCACTGCGCCAACCATAGCGCTTTCTATTGTCTTTTTGAGGAGTTCGAAGGCACATTTTCACATTTTGGCAGAGGAAAAGTTGTTTTTCATGAGCGGATTGATGTTATCAGAGAACGATGGTATCCACGGCGAATAGAAGGAAAACAAGCCAATGACAAGACGCAGGGACTTCATATCATTTCATGGTGGGATCTTGCGCAAGGGTTTCATCCAGTCAGGATCAGGTCTTACTTCTCCTTGCGATATCAGGTAACCCAAAAGTTGGATTTTGTTTGTGGCAGTCGCAGTTTTGGCCTTATTGAATGTTACGCCGTATTTCGCGGTGGCCTTCAGGAAGCGCTCAAGTTTTCGATCGTGATCTTCCTTGGTCAAGCCGCATACTGTCACATTGTTTACGTAGACGAATGAATGTATAACACATTCAGCATTCAATATTTCGTCAAAGGTGCGTTGAAAGAAGGCCACCCCGTTCGTAACCCAAAATGGTATACTCCTGAATTGATAGAGAGCACCACATGCTTCAAATGCAGTATATGGCTTCTCGTGTTCCACGATAGGAATCTGATGATATGCACTTTTGGATCCACGGTGCTGTGTATTGAATAACGAGATATAGCCTCAACCATTTCGTCCATTCGAGGTGGCGGATAGACATCCAACTGAGTGAAACGATTCTTGTGGGTCATGGTCTTAGTTACAAGAACTTGCACTCTCCAAGAGGAGTTGGACGGTTCGATGATGCCATCATTCAGGAGGTGCTGGACCTCAGCCCGTATGAAGTATTCGTCCTCAGCAGAATGTCTGCGATCAGGCTATAGGTGGGAAAATAAAGGAAGAGACTGTACCTTGGCGACAACTAGACCGCACAGAAAAAACGTACAGTGTTTGCCGCCGAATGGTATTTTCACCTTGTCTTGTAAACCTAGAAAATCATGGCCAAGTAGAATATCAGCACCGAGGTTGCTCATGACGGGCAGTCTGAAATTGTCATGCGAAACATTTTGGTGGCGGATGTTTGCCAAGCAGTATTTTGTAATGGCACACGACAGGGACGTAGAGGCCATTGTTATTCGAGAGTTGCGTGATCGGGTCTCCCACCGATGAGAGTCTACAACTGACTGCGAAATGTAACTGTCAGAACTCCCAGTGTCTATGAGTGCTTGAAGTTCAACATTATTCACGTAGACTCGAATGATCGCGTGAGACAGACAAGGAGGTGCGGCAACCGTCAAAACAGAGGACAGTAGTGGACGGACAGCTGAGGTGACGGATGAGTTAATTGGTTCTGAAAGATATGCACGTTTGAAATGACCTGCTTTCCACAGGTCTTGCAAACGGCATCCTTGTCAGGGCAATTTATACGAGGACGCTTAGAATAACTAAAACAACAGTTATCTTCAATAACAGCGGACACAATTGGTTCGGTCTCGATTGTTGGACTGACTGGATTTGTCACTGGTGGAGAGCACACTAGGGTAGAAGAAGAAGAACAGGGAGCGTTCTCACTTGCATAGGCTTGAGGTTGTTTCTGAGCAGCCTCTAACGATCTAGTCATATCATGAGCCGGTTCAAAATTTAGGGTAGGTTGTTCTAGTAGTCTTGTTCGATTAGAGTTGGATTGAAGACCGGTACTGAATGCGTCACGCATAGTATCGTCACATTATTCCCCAGCAGATACAGGACGAAAGTCACAGTCCTTTGCGAGTGTTTAGATGTTCTGGACGAACTGGTCTATGCTTTGCCCAATCTCTTGTTTGCATATAGTAAGGAGATAACGGGCGAAAACCACATTTCTGGGGCTGACGTACAGGGGCTGGAGGGTTGAAATAGCACTGTCGAAAGTTTGACATTCAGAAACGTGTTCGTAAAAGTTTGAAGAAAGAAAACTAACTATTATGCCAAGTTTGTCGGCTTCTTCGGATTGCACTCGTTTCAGAAACACACTGAAGGTTCTCAGTCAGTTTGTCCACTTTTTGGATCCATCAGGAGCGTTCACGTCGGTGTCAAATGTATACGGGGGCAAAAAAGGGTCCAATTGTTTGTTTGTTTGTTTTACTAGTTGAGTAAATTGTGATGTCAGTCACTGATTACGTACTTACTAATTGCAAAACACTTCGGGACACCGATTTAGAATGTAACGCTTTACTCAACTGGCAAGAAGCGTACATGGGCTGAAACGCAAAACACAGCAACGTATTCACAACGCATACAATGAAACCATAGAACGAGAGGAGAATTCGCACGGCATCTGTCATATCATTTCATCGGCTGGAGTGAAAACTAATTAGGAGAATACACGTGCTGTCCTGGAATGTCAGAATCTGGTAACCGTTGAACGAGTAAAACACTTTTTAGATATGTGCACTTACTATTTACGGCATTCAAAAACTTTTGCAACCATTTCGGAACCATTACGTAGACTAAAACGGAATGAATAAGATCTCGTTTGGAATACTTGGGACTGGAGCTGCTGGAGCAGCTAAAAAATGGTATGGAAAAAGTAGTTGCCTATGTCACAGTCTCCAAGTGCCACGAAGATGAATTACTCTGCCGGCGAGAAGGAGGCTCTTGCATGTGTTTGGGCATGTGAAAATTGGCAACTCCACCTTTCTGGAACGCTTTTTGTTTTGAGTACTGATCATCCCTCTGTGACCACCCTACTTTGTCGCGGTAGCGAAGGTCAACGCCCCCTACGCCTCAGCCGCTGGTACGAACGACTATTGAGTTATGATTTTAATGTCGTCTATGTTGGCGGACAAAACAACCAAGTAGCTGACGCGCCTAACAGTCTTCCTTTGGATAAAGCAGCTGAGAGGAACGATCTGCAGGAGGTCAAAATGATTGCGTTTCTCAATGATTCGAACCCCAAAACGACTACGCTTAGTGATGTTAAGAAACACACAGAAGGTAATCCACCTCTAAAATCCGTCCATGATTACCTTTCCAACGAAAAGGAAAAAAAGACAACTACAAACCGAATAGTTACCAGTTCATGCTGTCAAAGATCAGTTTTCAGTAGTTAATTACTGTGTCATGAGAGGTCATCGTCTTGCAATACCGGAAAGTTTAGTTCCTGCTGTCATATCAGCTGGGCACGAGGGGCACCCTGGTATCGTGAGAACAAAGGTGGCCACCATTCAACTACAGTGTTGAGCCTTCAGTAAGGGAATGTGCACCTTGTTAGCATTCTGATGAAAGCACGAAGCCGTTGAACTCACCTATTCAGCCCATCGAGTATCTAATGAAACCTTGGGCGTAAATTGCAATGATATCATGAGACCGTTTGGAGACGCTCCTTATCATCAGCGGAACGTTCTTGTTGCCACATGTTTCTGCTCCAAGTGGCCAGAGGCCTTCCTATGCGGTGAAATTACTACTTCCATAATTCTGGGATGGCTGCAACATCTATTTCCGAGGTTCGGTCTACCTGACGAAATAGTCACCGACAAAGGTCCTCAATGTCGTGGTTACGAATTCAGAAATTACCACTCTCAGAACGGCATTCGCCGTGTGCATACGGTTCCGTACAATCCCCCATCAAATGGCATGGTGGAAAGCTGAAATAGCACATATATATATATATATATATATATATATATATATATATATATATATATATATATATATATATATATATATATATATATATATATATATATGCCTTACACTCACCTAGACAGCACCGACTGCGATGTCCGTCTTTTGTGTTCGCCAAAATTAGAGTTAATTCACCTTCTTTCGTGTAAATCTTTCTAAGTGCAAACCAGCCTCTGTGTTGCCCATAGCCTAATACTGTGCCCAATTTTTCAGGATCATTGAGAAAGTGCTATTACATAATTGGGTAAATGCCTATTCACTGTTATTATTTTTTAGCTTATCTGCTTATTTAGCTAATTACTCAGCCACTTGCCTAAGTACTCACTTTTCTATTTAGTCACCTACGTAACACTTGCTTACTTCCCTAGCTGTCACTGACGAACGAACGAGAATACCAATTAGGCACTCAACTAACTAACTTATTCACTTTTTATATGGTCAGACAGAAACCTTCCAGTAGTGTAGCCCAGGCTTTGGATCACTCACACGCACACGCATCAATGTGACTATGAACACCGGTCCAGAATACATGCCGATACGTGAAACCTAACTAAAGAGACCCTGTCATTGTTCAATGCTGGAAGGGTTCTCGGTTCTGGAACATATTGGTTGGAAGATCAATTCTCCATGCAAAATTGATTAATACTGGCGATGCTACAAACACGCAGTTGTTATTATGAAGTTGGATACCACGAAGTCTGTGTGCTGCAACAATTTGGTTTGATTTCTCATTTGACAGAAGGGTGGAAAAAGTCTCCTGTTTTTTTACTGAAAGTCGTCCGTGTTCAACACTGAGGTGATTGTGCCAAGCTGCTCGTTTTACATCAAACAATATTCTACCTAAGGCGTAAGTCACTTATTCGGTAACCGGTACACCGAAAACCAATCATAGGAATTCCTTGTAAGGAAAATTTATTCAATAGCACCTTAAAATCATTCGGGTCAACCCCTTAATGAACGAGGAAAGATTCTGTGCCGCAAAGTGGTCGGAGCCTAAAAGACCAGTTTGCATTTACTGGCCGAACTGACCAACCCCGGTCAAATATTCTTCCGAAAATCTTTCTCTGACTGTTCATTTAGACCGCGTATTTCTACGGAAATTACCTGTGAAATGAATAGGAATCTCATAACTGGATTCTTCCACATGAGATTGGAATACAATGAATAAATGTAATGGACAGAACTGTTTCCTTACTTCGATGTGGTAGGAGGTCTGTGTGACCAAGATATCATCTTTTTATTACTCAAATTGTGAAACTGACAAAAATCAGAAAAGTTATACTGCGTGCCAAAGCACATGGTGCGAAGTAACGAGAATTGGTGAATATACTGAGTATAACATTCTGATTCTCTGTCTTTTTACTGAATCAATGCCTTGTTGTGATTGGATGACGAAGAACTATTACTTGGCAAATTACTACACGGCGACCTGGTTTGTAAAGGAAGTTTTATAAGCCGGGTAATGTTTGACCGTAGAAGTGAGTTTGGTTTTGCTCAAAAGTGGTGGTAAACGGGTGGATTTTATTCGAAAGACTGTTTTTGGACGTTACACGTTATAGATAGGTTACTCATGAGCTTTCCCGAAGAACAGATCAAAAGGAGTCACCCGGGAACACGTGATTCGTTCCTATCTGGTTGGCCTGTTTGGTCAACTGGAAACAGTAGTGCTCGATATTTCGCTCGTGGTTGCACAGACAGACCAGAGGTTTGTTTAAAAAATCTATTAAATCAGTCAGCTTATTTTACTCACTTATTAAGATGGACTCTTTAAACACGGAAGGCCCTTGATGGACAATTTCACCGGTTGCCCTGATGTTCTGATCGCTGAGCTTGGCGTTTAGACCGCAAACGTTTCATCAACAGTAGAGGTGATATCGTCGTGCATGTACATGTTACCTCTACTGGTGATTAAACTTTTGCGATCCAAACGCGAAGCTCAACGATCAGAACATCATGGCAACCAACAGCCTGATCTACAGCCAACACAAATATTTAAGACCATTAGGATTTTCTCCCCTTATTTCGGTGAATATGCCAACGACACAGCAACTGTGGTGAACACGCACACACACATGATCACTCAAGCATTCGTACACAGACATTTGTCTTAAAAGCAACTGGTTCTTGCATCCGTTTGAAGACAAAATTCGTTGACACAATGAATTACCATGTTTGTCGAAATTCAAGTACTTAACGGACAGTGAACTTATGTATTTTAGAAAGTCATTTTATAAACCGTAGATGATAGTAAAAGAACGGTTTTGGAGTTATATATATACTTTTAGTTACAGAATTCTGTTCAAGATGGGCAAAACCGATGAGCAGAAAAAATAAGGGATTTAACTTGGGAGGGAGTTGTTTCCTTGAGTTGATTAGGTGTTTTGTACGCTCGAAGAACGGGCCATCTGATATCCCGGTTGGAAAAGGGGGAAGACTGAACCGAATTTCGGTCTTATTCACATGCGATGATCTAACAAAATCACCGGTGATTGATAAACAATCGAACATGTTCCCTGTAACCTAATGGTTGATAAGGGCTTTATTGCAACCCCTACTAATTGCTATCTACTGGGTAACTGAATTTCTTGTGCTTACTTTGATTTGCCCCTTTGAACAGTGAGAAAAACGAAAGAACAGACGGTGCCCTGTGATTTGGTTATCGCCCGCTACGCTATTGCTCTGTCGCTTCTCGCGTGGTTGCCGCGGGTCTCAATCAGTTTCACTACATGATTGAACGCCCGAACGGCAGACGAGAGTTTGTAAATGACTGGGAGCGATACTCAGTCGACTGGCGCTTATTGAGGCTATCGACATCACGGAAGTGAAATGATCTGTGTGGGTTAGTTAACGTGACATCCCGTGGTACAGCTTCACGGCCACGATTAGAAAAAGCCTCGGTCAGCCAGATGCATCTTACAAAATACCAGTTATAATTCATTGTTTCCGGCTCGCGGCATCGCACTTTTCGATGTGAAAAATATAAGTGGGTTTTCCATTACATTTTTCAGATGTGTTTGTGGTGGATCTTATATGGGTCCACCAGCACGACAGCTATTAACTCGAATTAAAGAGCGTCATTCAAGCTGGATGAGTCTATAACCAACTGGATCGATAAATAGTACAATCTTAGCTCGTTTGGTTAACTCTGGACATCAGATGAATCCGGACGCTGCTTTCACGCTTTTTATCGTGTTCCCCCTACCCCCTGCCACAAAATACGAAGACATGCAGTTGAGCACTCTGGAGATCTCTGAGGCTATTGGAATAAAAAGAAGTTGACCCCTGATCTGTGCGCCCAACATGGTTTGGTTCGGTCCTCTGACTCCCATGGCCCAAGAAGGGCCAAGACCGCGTTGAATCTATCGTGGAGTCACCCAGAGGGCATCAGCTAGATGAACTAATCGTGTAATAAGGACAATTCGACCGACAAACCCTTGCCCATGATTGGTGTTTATTCCGTGTCTATGTTCATAATCTTTTGTCTAATGTCTACCATATAATCTGTGAAAGGCTTGAGAACTAATTACTGGAGAAAATAATTGTTTCACCGAATTGGAATTTCATATGATGCAATGGGTATTTTCAGACTTATGAATGATTTATCGGTCAACAATTTTACCAATTAGTGCGCTTATCGTCATTTACATGTACAAATTAAAATCGAATTTACTCAACGTACAGTCTCCGAGCCTTGGGCCTCAGATGACTGCAGCGAGCGAAATACCATGTTGGAACTCGTCAGTACGCAGCTTCATTCCCCGGTAATCCGATTAGTACAGACTGGCATGCTCCGGATTGCAGATTATTCAGGACAATAGCTCAGGCTTCGACACAATACTAAATAACTTCAACAAAACTATGAAATATAACCAGAAACGGCGCAACTTTTTTCGTTCACTCAATTGTTCTTTTCGTTCTAACTACCATCCGAGAAAATTACAAAGCATTTTGATTCATGCTGAATGTTAGCATCGAATTTCAAAGGACCAAAACTTCGAATGCTCCTCATGGCAACATCATGGCAACACGAATCGGTTGTTGCTGCCCCATATTTTCAGTTCCATCCCAGGAAAAATGAATGCAATCTTAGCACAATTGAATAATCTTTGACGTGTATTGGAGGTGAATTATGCTTAACGTGTGAACCTGTCGGTTTTCACTCTTCATGTGTAACCGGCACAGCATTCCTATCACGGGAAACATGTTTCAGACTTGATGGATGTGATGCTGTCGGAGTGTGCAGACTGCACATGATTATTGAATTTCACACTAAATAATTGATTTCCTGTACAGGGCTGATTTCTCGGTTCTAAATTATCTAGGGATTCACACCACTTCTCTATGTGCCTTTCTCACTGGAACTGTTTCCAGCAAATAGTAAATTTGAACTGCGTGGCACATGTGCGACGAAGCTTCACAATTCGATTGTGCCAGATCTCGTATCTTAAATGAGTGAATATTGAACAGGACTAGATAAAACTTTGATTGTGCAAAATATCTTTCCAATCCTGTGTTGCCGTCGGCTATCACTGTTCGTTGATAGCATTTACTAAAACAAGGTGCACTCTGGGATAATTACAGTGAACTACTGAATAGGTTTTATTTGATAGGACTTTCTCAATTACTTTTCAGCTTATCAGTATTATTGCACATAACCTGAATAAAACGGTTATTCGCAATTTTCCTGTGCTCTTTCAAAGCATTGCCGATGAAAAAACTATCTCCAGCAAATCGTCTGATTATTATTTTTCCGTGAAGATACGATCTGGGTAACTCCGTTTTGTTTGCTCTATTGTTTCACTACTATGTTCCGTTATGATTTAGGTCAGTTATTCTAGTAATTAATCCAGTCTGAATATCTTAAGCGAAGTCATGCGATACTTTGATAAACCACATTCACCATATGTACTGGAATTTTCTATGCGTGATCTGCAATGATAAACACCGAATGGCAGCTCTTACAAATAATTTCGATAGTTATCCATTCAAAAATTATTTCAGTTTATAATTTGAACTTCGTGATAGGATTAGGGTGTGTCATAGCATCACGAATGACATGAACTTCATAGCTTCCTCGCAGTTGAGTGCATTCCATGCTACCCAGCGGACAATTTGGTGTGCGTGATCTTGGCTTGCAAGGTAAAATGGTATGAGTAATGTATGCTAATAAATAGCAAGGTTTAGAAATTTACTGAAGTTGATAAACAGGAACACTTAAATTATCATATCTCAGTTAGCAGCATGTGCTTTTACATATGAGGTGCAGCGTGGTATTATTGGTTGGCGACGTACCAGCCAATCACTAAATGCAATCTGCTCTCTTTGTATTGATCTAACTTTCTCCCTCTGTTTGAATCTGATTGGTTGACTTTTGTTCGGACTAGCGGACGCTGTGCCGTATCACTCTACCTGCATTGATTCATCACTCATATGTTGATGTTCATTCCGAATAATCTGTTGACTTATTGTTTGACTCACAACCTTTCCCTCCAGGTTCGAGACCGAATGGGCGCTCTGTGGATGTACATCGCAGAGGACCTTTCCTTGCAAGCCAGATGAAACACCTGTACAGTCGTGCTTTCATGGCTTTCAACGGTTATTTGACCGCTGGTACTGCATGATGAAACAATATGCAAATCTAATCCCCCACAACTTCGCATCAATTGTAAACTAAAAGTACGTGACGCTATTGGCCAAACAAAATCTAATTTGGTTGGATCAAACGATAAAGGGACGCGAGTCCAAATTGATCCGACTGAATGAAAGCTATCTGGGTTGACGGACTCAAAGCCGTTATTCTTCATTATATGTGCAGACTCTTTTCTCATCATCTCATGAGCCAAACCAAGGAATCGGAAATTCCGATTTCATTAAATTCAGCTCACCGTTCATAGCCGTGCAAACGTCTGAGAAGCATGGGTCAGTGTCAAGTTGTGAAATAGCGTGCACGTCTCTGAGTGAGATAAATATTGTCGAAACAATTGGCAATTTGATATTTCGTTGGGACGAGTTAGCGATAAATTTTAGTTGGTAACTCGTGTGAATGACTGACTTATATGTGTGCGCGGTTTCGTTAGCTACTGACTATATTGTGAATCCCATTCGGGTCATAGACAGAAATCGGTTCTAGATCTGGGAAGTTGGACTGACTTTTGAAATCTTCGAATTTTATCTCATTTGGCTGACACTAAGTCATCGAGGAATGATTTTTCGCGTGATCATGAGCTGTCCATGAAATCATCTTGAATGATTTCCTTCGTTCCCCTGACAGCGAAAACCAATGAGATGAATAAAGACCTTACTGAATGCAGGCACGAGGGAAGCAGAACAACACTTTTTGTCTGACGTATTCACAGTAAACGTTTAGGCTGTGTGTTCCTTTTAGTAGACTAAGCCACATCTTTGAGTACGGGATCCAAAAACTGGTGTTTATGAGTGGTCCGTATATCTCGAATTGCCTTTCCGGAAGCACTTTCCAGCAGACATTGCACACAGTGGGCTACGTGAAGCATTCAATAAGTGTAATGTTCACTGAAGCTCCAATATATGTTCATTTGGAACCAAATTCGTGCTTGAAGTCCAAAAATAAGCTATCAGGTTTTATCCCTTCGCCTTATGCATACCCATTCAAATGCTGCTATGGAGCTGCGTAAGTAAACCGAAAGACCAGACCTTTATCCTAAAACATCTGACTTCACAAGACCCTGGAAGTAATTGAATAATATACCAGTGCTGAGTGTGTACACTTTGCTGAGTCTAACCTGTCAATGGACTTGACAACAGAGTTCCACCTGGTTTACAAATTATAAACAGGATTTCCCCCGACATCATGTAACAAGGACCACAACATACGACGGGATACTTGTATTTCACCGGTCGAACAAGTCAAATCATGGAACACATACAGTCGTTTATACAGACATTTTTCCAGACTGCTCGGCACCGAGATTGCTATTGCCGCTGCTTGAGAGCTTCGGCTGCCTTCTGTCCAGTTGCCTGTGGCCGATGGCTTGCTTCTCTTGACCGTCATTTCCCTTCGGTTGGTCCGACTGCCTCAGTTGACGTCTCGATCGGCAGCTCTTCACTTGAGCTATTTTGATGGTTGCCGGAGATCCCGCTGCTTCTTCTTTGGTCGTCTTTATGCCCCCTTTTGCCTGCTTCGGGACGCCTCCTACGTATTCACCACCTGCTCTTTTGTCGGTGGCCCTCGTTTGGTTAGTTCGTTCGCCTCGATGTTCCCGCCTTTTCCCCGCCCCAGCATTCCCTGTTACAATCATACTATGGTATGCGAGACAAACTTCCTGCTTTGGGATTGCTCGTGTTCAATCTGAGAAATAAAAAAGCACGGAAAACTCCATGAGCACAAAGGCTCATTAAGGGCATCACCAGGACCCTACACTTAAAATAACTGACTATCAAAATGGCTGCTAACAGCCCGCTCATCACAATACGGATATTGTCTCCCCGCCGGTATACCCTAATGTCTCGAAAAAGTCCGTTTACATAAAAATGGAATTAAAGGGAGTCGTGGCATTGGAAATACAGAGCCGGAGACTTTAGCATGCTGTAGTAAATACATTCAACACCACGAAACTTAGGATCTCGTTCAACATCTGTCCGTACTTGCTAGTGATACTCAAAAACAGACTACCAAACCGGAGGACCTCACTTTATGTGTACTCTCATCCATGTTCCCGTGAAGCGAAGTACATGGGAAGAATAACTGGGCTTCTATCTGAGAGATTTCAAGGGCACTGCCCTATCTGGCTAGCAAAATAATCCATCAAACCGTATACAGTGTGATCTTGGCCCATGAAGTCGAAAGGGAGCACCGCCTAACACGAGACGGACCGTGCAAGGTCATCTATCGAGTGTCTCAAAGTGGTCAAACGAGGTATTCTATCCACAGCCCAGGTGGTTGCGATCGGGTTACATCAACCAACCTGAAGCTCCTTTTTAGAGTGGGGATGCGAGACTATTTTTCGCATGGTTCGGAATAACCGAAAACGAGCAAGTCTGCCTATTTGTGCTATTTTTGAGTGTCGAATTCCTTTCTCTCTGCTGCTTCATGTGTAAATCGAGTAGCATCATGAATCTGGTAGGCCCACTATAGCACTCGAAATTATGCCGCTCCTCAGCACAGTAAGATCACAGATGTGTTGAAGAATATATACTCGATCGCCAAAACTGAGATGACGGTTCTGGAAGAAATGTTTTTCTTTCTTCCTTCAAAATTGCATAGCTACGGTTTTCTTTTCCACCTCTCCATGGTTATAGGTACGCGGTCCTTATTTCCCCTTCGCGGATCTAAGTCGTCTATCTTCCTTTTTTTCTACAATAATTAACAATTTCGTTCCGGTTCGGTTCCCCAACGAAGACACACGTGATGGATCACTTTCAAGATAATTGTCCTGTTTTTTTCCAGTTTCGTATTCAGTTTTTCATAAATATGTCCCGTAGCTTCTACTCCCGTTTCTCTGTGCCTTTTTTGCATTCCGAATAATGTGCAGACTTTGCCTCACTACAGATCCTGATATCTATCGTGTTGACTCAGTGCCATTGGTGTTTTAGAATAATGAGAATAATGTTATTCCAGAAATGATAACGGTATACGTACGGTCAAATTTTCTCGCAATTAGAACACTATCACCAAGTTATTTGTAGTCCCATTTTGTACACAGAACTCTATTTGAATCTACTTTTGCTTTTTTGTCTCGTTAGATGACAATTTAAGCAACATAGTGGGTGATTTCAATCATGTTTCAACCCAAACCCCTTGCTTTTGTCCCAGCTGATCTTTGTACTTCTCCAACCAGAGGCAGCTGTATTTATCACCAGCTGGCCTGAATTATTCTCCCTCGATGTGTGTGCATCAGTTTCAACCAGTGACCATTGTCTGCTTCTGCTGAAGCCCACGATATGCTCGCGGTCTATTCTTCACTCTTCCAAGCAAACCAGCCAGATCCAAATCTGTCTGCGGAATTTTTTCACACGAAAACACAGTTCTCTCTTTCTCACGCATCTTCCTGGTTTTCTTTCGAATGGTCACTAAGCAACAATGTCAAACTTTCGTAGAGGTGATCAAGTTACTTTTCAGCACATGCTATACCTTAGAAACCCTATTCCCCTATGCCAGACATGCTACTTCTTCAATACTGAAATCTTTGAGTGGAGAGGAAGAATATTCCCGCAAAGTCTGAGATGATGAGAAATTAGGATACAGTTCTCTTTTACTAAAGAAAGAAGTTAAGAGCACTGACTCACTGTGTGCTGCCCAGGTTTTATGCAGCCACATCAGTAGCCGACTACGGCAAGGTGTTCGGCTGCTTAGTGGAAAGCAAACGAAACAAGCGGAATTTGCTGCGTACGTGGACAGTGTCAGCAGTGCGTTCATCCATCCATCAAGTGACTCTCCATTTCCATTTATTACCCAAGTTGGTGTGCGCATAGCCCCATTCTCCACAGAAGAATTATTTAGGCTTCTCCGTACTTTCGTAATTACCCCAGGCCTATCGTCATCACGCTTGGGACACGACCCTATGTCACTGACCAATATATTAGCTCCTCTCCTAAACAAATTTTTGTGCTCGCTTTCTGTTCTTGGCTGCTGGAGACTAACCACTATAATTCCTGTAACCAAACCCTGAAATTCGAATGTCTCAGATGTAAGCTTTCGTCTCACTGGTCTAACTTCATCTGGCCTTAAGCTTACAGATGGTGTCATTCCTGAATGTTGGAATTCTACTATACTACAGTTGGCCTAGAAACCGAGAAGGTGCACCAGGGATGCAACCGCTCCACTAGTCCACCAATATAACCGAATTCGGGAATGGATAAGCAAAGTTTGTGTGATGTGCTTTTCTCGACAGCTCAGCCGATTTTCCTTCTGTTCCACGGTCTCTCCTTCTTCGTTAACTGAAAGAATCACAAAGTGATTCTAAAAATTGGCTCCCACTTCGTGCACGCTCCATTCGATCCAAATGAGATAACAACCGGAAGCTTTTGCCTGTCCCATACAATTGTTGTCTGATTATTTATTCAGCGCAGAGGACTGGTTTCAAGAAATCCAAAGCTTCGGTAAATAATTCAGCAGTGCTTAAGAGAGCTGTCCTTTTCCCCTATGTATTGTTTTCCACCTACATCACTGGCCATCACCCACTTCTCCTGCACATTTCAAAAATGCCGATGATGTATCTGTTTGTCAAGACTTTGTTAGGACTTCGTTACTTTATCCGGTAATCTGTTCCATATTCAGGATTCCTCTGTTCCCTCCGGTCTAAGTTTAAGCTTGTCCAAATGCTTTGAATGTATATTTACCCTTTCTCGATCCGCTTACCTTTTTGATCCATCTGTCATTTCTACAGAACCAACAGCTAGAGTGGATTCTGTCAAATACTTGGAAATCCCTATGAATGCAAATATGAAGTGGTCATCTCACATACCAAACTGTGTGAAAAACTACACCAGCCATCTTACCAAGCTTGAAAGCTTGTGCATTTCACTGTTAAACAGAGTACTATTTTCCTTTGCGCTTATCAGTAATCTTCCCGTTCTCCTCGTCTGTGTTCTTTGTTGATTTTGCTGGTCTACTGAAGAAAAGATTTTGAAACTGTTCCTTAAGTTCTATTACCTATCGAGTAACTTTAATATCAATAACTGAACTATCTGCTAAGTTGTGTGAGTTACACCTGGCCGCATGTGAGAAGTCAGATTGCAAACTCATTGGAGAGAGTACTTGCCTTTTACACAGCGATCTACCCAAGTGCAATTCTCCCCGCTTATGCTTGTTCCTCTTTCCGATCCGTACCCTTTATCCTACTATCTAGAAAAGCTTTATTGTTTCTTATCAAAACCGAAGTCTCGCAAATCAGGCGCGAGTATCATCTGAATTTCGTAGCAACTTCGACGTGTAATCATCCATTTTTTATTTTGATTCGATGAGACGCCTAGTGTTTAGATTTCTCGACTCGAATGCGGATATCAGACCACTCCAAAGTCTGATCAAATACACTTAGAATAAATGCAGATCTGTAAGAATTGCATATACCAGGTTAATCGTACGTATTGAAGTCACTCGAACCAGGACTACGTGCACTGGAACAACGACAAGATCAGACAAGAACAGTAGCAATGTATTCTATCATATTTGGGTAATACTAACTCGTTCATGTACAAAAGTAGACATGTACATATTGACAGGTAACGTGCTAACCAATCACAAAGCGATTTGACAGTATCTACACGATCCAACAGTTACGATTTGGCTTCATCTGACTGATTGGATACTGGAAATCAAGTGATAACAAACTGAACCGCGTGTGAAGGCATTTGAATCAGCCTTCCTCTCTCAAAAGCTTCTCATTGATTTGGCTTGCTTGACGTACCGATCTTCGAACTGGTGTGGCAGACTGTAGTAGCATTTTGTCGGTTGTTTCGTTTTTTTTTCATTTAGCGCAGCGTGATCATCATCGGTCACGGTTTCTCCAGTGTATTCAGGTACTTCTGTGAAGTGAATTTGAGTAAGGAGGAGCCGAGGCTTGGTTGCTTCTTTAATGTCCGTGATCTCAACGGCGGATTGCCCAAGTTGCCTTGCCATGATCCCACTGGCTGGCTGAACATCTTTTCCTCGGAATTATGATACTTTGCTGGAATCTAATCATTTTAGTGACGACCTGAGACTTTAGATTTGAACAACATGGCTGGAATTTCTTTCGTCATTGAATGCATTGCATTCCCATACCGCATGGGAACAGTGTGCAGAAGTGCCACCCGCCCGGGCAATGTTTTCGAATTGGTTGTGGCAAGGGCACTCTTCACAGTACGTACAAAACTGCCTGCTGCGCTGTTTGTATTTGTAAGACAGACGTTTGCAAGCGACGTGCTTACATTTAAGTCAGAATTGCTCCGACAAAACTGAGGTAGAAATAAACAAAATACACAACAAGGTTTATTAGAGGAGGGGAAAAAAGAAAGCGTTGACCAAATTTAGAAAGTGATTCCATTTTACCCTTGTCTTTGTTGTTCAATACCCGCGGCAGGTAATATACAAGAAAATTTTTGTATGCGTTAGTTCTGGAAGAAAGTTGTCGAAATTCATATCCCTTTGGATGAGAGAGAACGACAGTGACTAGTCAGAGTGTAATGGTAGCGGTGGGTCCTGTACTATCTTGTAGGCTTGAGCTAGAAAAGATTCAGAAAGTTCTTCGACTAGTTCATCCAAAATAAAGTCCACGAGGAGGGGGGAAACACGAGTGATAATGGCCAGTCCGCGCAGGAAGGCTTTGAAATCTTGTTTTAAAGGGCCGGGGAAAATTACGGGATAACCATACAATAAGACCGGAAGAACAATTTGAAGACAACTGTTGTCGGGGTACGAACCTACCTGGGTCTTCTTTTATGAAAAGATAGGCGTCGCAGTTAACCGACACTGTGCTGGCTGGGAAATGTCTAGGCTAGCATTCAGATACTTGACAAAACTAACTCTGGGTAAGGATTTGGAATTCAGAGCAACAGGATTAGTAAGAAAAACTGAGCGAGAGAGACAGAAAACACATTCAAATTATCTAGATGGATTCAGTTTCACACCCAGACTTGGGAGAGAAAACTCCCTTTCGAGATAGGTTTTCATTGAATTTCCTGAACTGCGGGTAATTAGAAATAGCATGGCAAAGGACAACGCCATCAGCACATTTGAATGTATTGGATGAAGAAGAAACCGGAAGATCGAGAGATAGCACTGCAACCTGGAATACATCGGAATCGTTAACAAGGGGCTTTGAGCTTTTCGCCAGACCTTAGTTTGCTAAACTCGATTACGAAAATAGTTCGATGGTAAGGAAAGTTGTGCCGGACAATCGAGAGCTTCAAGCTTCTGGAAGAGATGAGATCGGGGTACTGAATCAAAAGCTGAAGAATAATCAAGGAATATGCAGCGGGCAGATGGCTCAGAGTTGTTTGAAGATTTGGTGATAGAATGGACCAAGCAAGCTACAATATCAAGGGTGGATGGTTTGAGTTTATAAGCAAACTGAAAAGGGTCAAACGGCACATTGAGATAGGTCCGAATAAGGGTGGAGACAGCCTTTTCAGTGACTTTCGGGGCAACAGATGTGAGGGCGATGAGGCGAAAGAGTGTACTTCCATCGGGAGTCTTCGGGAATTGGAATGATGGTAACTGGACGCCTCAGATCAAGGATCAAACATCCGGACCGAGACTCGTTTATCAAAGTAGTGAAGGCTGCGGCAACTGGAGCAGAGCTGTACTTGAGAATCGCTGGAGGAAAGCTATTAGGACCAGCAGCCGACGACTATTTGGATTTGCGAAGAGTTTGAAAAATGCCTACAGTAGAGAAATGTACTAGATCTGCAGAAATGATTATGAAAGTGGCTGTCAATAGAGGGACGTATAAAAACAGCGTCGAGGTGAATCACGTCTACCTTATTGTTCATGCTTTTGGTCTTTTGACTAAATCAAATTCTCATACCATGCCAGCGAAGCTTAGGATTCATGGTTAGCAGAAATCTTTTGGTAAAGGAAGCATGCAAATGCTTCATCTCTCTCTAGATCAGCAGTGAAAGTCTCTTGACTCCCTATTTTCAGCGAAACTTGTGTGTGACTTCCTTTTATCTTTTGAGTGCTTTGAGTGTTGCTAGGCAATCCTGCGATCAGAGGTAAAGAGCGTTCCGATGGGGCAACACAAGTTGAAGATGGTCCATAGGGTAGCCGCAAATAGTTCTGCAAGCTAGAAGATTGAAGGCATGGAGAAGAACCATGAAAATGCCATATCAACGGCTTCATTAAAAGAGGCAGGTTGTGGAGAGAAGGGTCACGAAGGCGAATTCTTGTCTGATTTGAAGATGTGAATTATCTGTGCACAGTGTGTGAATAGGTTTTTGTTCTCGAATTGAGCAAACAATGGTCACTTGTGGAGACAGGGGCTTTCATTTCAAGAAAAAATGGACGAGAATGATTGATAATGACTTCGTCTAACACAGAGTTTCCTCTTGTGTGAGAGGTACTAATATCACTTACCCAGACGATAAAATGTGATAAGTATTACAATGTATAAAATCATTCAAGATCATATGCAATTATTATTCTCAGAGGGGGAATGGAAATGGTACACAAGCATCATAGAAGAAGGATATATTGGATTGTATACAAGAAAGCCTTACTTACACGTTGATAATCATAATGTCTCTGAAACGAGAAACTCTAATGGAACAATATGCAGGAAGATATCCAATACTGTTTGATAAGTATTTGCCACTGGAAGCTGAGTTGACGCAGGTCACCACTCCACTCCCGTATTTTTTTGTTCTTCAGCACCCGGTCTTGACGATAACACTAGAATCCATCTCTGCAAATTAGAGGTTTGTCAACATTCTCGTCTACTCAAGATTTTTGAACACATACTGCACACGTCTGAGCGAGAATCCTTGTCCACAAAATGCTTTTTCAATTCGACAATTTAGAGAAGAGAGAACAAACATTACCACTGATCACAGGCAGCACCGTTATTCTAGATGGAGTGACAGAGCTAAGTGTGGCTTGCCAACCAGCATGTTTCCATTTTTTAGTCCAATTTTCCCTAAAAGTTGCCGTAGGCAAAAGACATTTATCGACTGGGCATATACCATTCTTTTTACTATCTGAAAATTCCAGTCGAGAATACGGTCAGCGTGTAACCATGATAACTAAGTAGGGTTATAACAAATCCGCTTTGTCAGAAGCGGGACGAAAATCGTAGCGCAGGCAGTGGAACGGCGCTCGCCATTAGAATATGGATAAAGAGATGTCTCTCGAAGATGTCGACAGCCAGTACTATCCAACCAGTATTTCAACTCAGATGCTCTAAACTTCGAACCATTGTAGGTGATGAGCACTTGTGGAATACCCTCCCGGCTAAAGCGTTTTCACAGAGCCTAGTTGACAAACGACGTGGTTAGCACTGATGTCCAAAGAAAATATTTCCGGTCTTTTTGAATATGGGTCGATCAGTACGAGAACATGGTATCTGTTCAGGAACTGGTCACAGAAATTGGCATATTTTAGTTACACTGGAAAGTAACTGTCGGACCACGGGTTCCATTTGTTCGGTTTCGACTTGGCTTTGTATATAAACGCGTCATAGTTCTTGGTCGTTGCACATATGTCCACATCCCGTTCAGGCCACCTACACTTTTACCAAGCCAAAGACTTCATTTTCTCCACCCCCAGGTGACCTTTATGCCTATCTTCCAGAACCGTTTCATGCAGGAGAGGAGGTTTGACCACCCGATCACCACAACACAGCCCTTCTCCAGGTTGTACGCATAGTTCTTCTTGACTCACGAAAAGCTATGGATACCTCCGTTCTATTTCCGGTTGCAAGCTTTCCTTGATAGCAGAAATTGCGGACGAGTAGTATCGTTCAGGTACTTACGTAACTCCTCCCTCGACACTAGAGCGATTGGTGACGTGAAATTACACTGTTAAACTGCAGCGAGTCGCCAGTGGCTTGACAGAAAATCAGCTTGCGAAATTGCTTCACCAGGACCATTGCTGTAACTATACTCAACCAGAGCAATAATCCACCGTTGCATCACTGCGGCTGTGGACTTGGCAACTGACTTATCGGGGCCGAATAGAAATTGTAGCGCTTGGTGGTCCGTTACAGCTGTGCACCTTAACCCAGACAGGTACTCATGAAGATTTCGTATAGCCAACAATGCAGACAGTGCTCCTCTCATTGTCCGCAAGCGTCTTCTGTCAGCTGCATTCGGAAGGTGAGAAAAAATAGATGACGGTGCACCCATCTTGTTTAAGTAATGCACCGATTCCATCCTCAAGTGCGTCCTTGATTCGCATTACTTCCTTAGATGGCGGAAATGAGGCTAACGTTGGACGTTCATCTATGCCGTTACTGAGATCTCGCAAGACCCTCTCGCATTGGTCCACCTGCTGCCTCATATTGAATGACTGTGTGAGGAACAACGGCCCCGCCTTCGCTGGTAAATTCGGTATAAACCTGGAATAGTATTGCAGGCAACCAAGGATCAATCTCAAGTGTACTTGATTCTTCGGTGATTCCATTTCGGTTATAGGTCAGGAAAGATCAGGGCCTGGCTGGTACCCACTAGCATTCACTGTGAACTCAAAGAAGCTCAACTTTATGACACTGAACTTGCATTTAAAAGGCTTGATCGGAACATTGTTGGCTACCAGTCATTCCAAGGTCTGCTTCAAGCAATGATTATGCTCCTACTTGTACGCCCCGAAGACAATCACATTGTTTTGATACTCCACTGCTCCGGTCAAACCTTCAGTCACCTTGTCAATAGCAGCCTGAAAAATGCCGGATGAAAAGTACAATCCAAAGGGCAGCAAATTGTACAGAAACATTCCCCGAGGAGTGCGGATGATGGTAAGTGGCCTGGATTTTGGGAGCCGCAGAATTTGCACGTTTGTGTCGGTTAGATCAATCTTCGAAAAAATGTACTTCCGAGCATGAATTTCATAAAATCTTCCCATTCCATAGTAGTCACCAAATATATTCGTAGTCATAGATTCATATTGTGTTTGTAGTGCCCACAAATACGTGGCTTTTTCCCATCGCTGTTCGTTGCCTCAACCGTCGGAGTCGCCCAAGAAGACGAATTGACTGAACTGATCACACCATTGGAATTGGTCTTTCTGACCGGTTGTCTTCAGTGTGTACGTAAGCTTGATATCTTCCATTACGTTCGATTCGGTCACCTCCACCATGTTGGACTTGGATCCTCAGCCTACCTGTAGTATGTGACCAGTTTTGCCACATGCGGGGCGTACGGCTTGACAGAATCAACATGTTGAACAGAAATAGAAATCTCCGCATGACATGCATCTGTTTTAAGGTTTGTGAGACTCTGCAGCATCGGAATGGCCTGACTGGTTGACGTGTTCTCGGTGGTTACGGCACGGGAGAGCTGGCTTGGACATCTTTTGTTGAAACAAAATTGTGGTCTCGGGTGTGGTGGCGGATTGCTCGTCATCAAGTTGCTCACAAATTCTGCGAGCCTCTGAAAAGTTAAAGCTCTTCTGTTCCAGCAAGCACCGCTGTAAGGTGATGTTGTTTATTCCGAAAATTAGTCGATCACGAAGCATTTCCTCCAACAGATTCCTATAATTGCAGTCGGCAGCCTGTTTATTCATTTGTAGAATTAATTCGCGACAAGACTGGCTTTGTCCTCATACTAGTGAAGTTAATTTCGCGATTTCGGTGGCCTGGAAACTGATGGACGTAACATGGTTCAGCAGTTCTTTCAGTTACTCAAATGTCAGTTTTGCGGGGGCATCGGTGCATACCAAGTTCTTCAACAACGAATAAAACTCTCGGCCATCTGCAGTCAGGAATAAGGCAGATTGATCTCGTTTAGCTCCTTTAGGAATATGAACCAGAGTTTGAATCAATAGACCCATTCTTCTATCTGAGACGGATTACTGTCCAGTTTCAATTGTTCAGTGGTCAATAACTCCATGACTTGACGCGAAGTTTAAGCATAGTATCCACCCGGCAAATTGTATGTAATGGAATCACTCGAACCAGGACTACGCGCACTGGAACAACGACAAGATCAGACAAGAACAGTAGCAATGTAATCTATCATATTTGGGTAATACTAACTCGTTCATATACAAAAGTAGGCATGCACATATTGATAGATAACGTGCTGACCAATCACAAAGCGATTTCGCAGTATCTACACGATCCAACAGTTACGATTTGGCTTCATCTGACTGAATAGATACTGGAAATGAAGCTGTAACACACCGGACCGCGTGTGAAGTCATCTGAATCAACACAAGGTCCTTATTAATGTCTTTTTTAACTTACTTAGGAGATAATGCTGTCTGATTTTCTTGCGTTACGAATTGTTGTTTCGGAAAATGGGAACGAAGTGACGTCATTCGCTGTATTAGCCGGAATGTTTGCTTGTATCTGATGGTCTAGCACGATAATTCATCAGTATGGTGCCGCGCCATACTGCTCCATTCACTTGTGTCCGAAACGGAAACAGTGAGCGCCCTATGAACGGCATTGGACGGATTACTGCTCCGATTGCAATACGAAGACTACCTGCTGATAAAATCATCAGTAGTCAAGTCATGTCCAACTGCTTGCCAGATTCATCGAATGTGTCGCTTGCTGTTTTGATTCCGTTTCAGAGTGACCCTGTGAGCATGCGTTATACTAGGGTGTATATTTTGTACATGTATGGCTCAGTACCCGAAAGGGAAGGAATAAATAAAAATTGAAACCCCGGTAAACGAAACTCAAACTGCGGTTTTTCCACTTCAAATCATGCTGGAGGCTGATGATCTTTCTTTAGGCATTCAGTAAATAATGTATGCCGTACAAACTACATTTTCAAACAGGAATTAGGAGTTGACCAATAATTTGACACCAATGACCAACGCGTGGATGGCCCACTAACTTCTCTCCTCAGAACAGGGGACACTGTCGAGTACATTTAAATCTGGGCTACTTGGGGGGGGGGGGGGTGCAATCCTATGAAGTAACATTGAAGTTGTACGATGTTCCACATGTGTGGAAGTGAATAAAGAACAGACAAATTATTTTGTACGCCTTTATTTAGCAACTGCTTGTGAAGTATGGCGTAGAAAACTATAGCCTATCCATATGGTACGCTTGCATTGAATTCCGTGAACTTTTCAGTCATAACAGTGAAGATTTTCGTACTATTCAAAGTGCCCTCTTCCGATCTAAGTCAATGAAATCCTGCCGTTGTTCATCATATATGAAACGCTCATAAGTTAAACGAACTCATCCCCAAAATGACAAGCGTCGTAACCGGAATCATCTGATGGAATCAATACGTGGCCTTCTTTGGTGAGCATACAATACCATCTTCCTATCACGTGATACTAACCACATTAGAAATTACCGCTACCTTGTCCCTAACAGGGAGTAAGAGTGCCTGGAAGTATTATCGAGCTGGATTGGGGACAGGGATTCCAAGCCCCGCTTAATGGGTTTAATCTGCATAAAATCGTCTTATTCGGTACGCTACGGTTTTTAACCCTAAAATGTATATTTGTGGGAGTATTTACCACACAGTCCAGCATGAAGTTCTTGCCTATCTACAACAAACATCGTTTCCATTGTTGATCCCATGTACTATAAAATAAATAAACTGATTTGTTTTCCGTTAGAGACCAAGGAAAGCATAAAAAGCTAATAATCTTTCCAGTTGTGTTGACTCATTTAAATGAGACGAAATGACCATGAGATGCTTTACAAAACGAAGTTTTGAAATGTGCTACTGTAATAATAGTCAGTAAGTAAACTAATACTATCAGACTTCGTGCCAAAGCTCTGCACTGAGCTTTGCGCTGGGCACTAGAAAATGAATTTCATCCAATATTAGGCCGACCTATCACGTTTCTCCGTCCTAATAATATCACATATAAGATTTATTTTTGGCTATGTTTACGGCACATTATGTGTAAATCCCATATATTATTGTATACCTTCCGTCACCTTATTTTACCATGCCTGTAAAAGCTTATCGAAACCCCGATTCTGAATTTGGATCCACCAGAAAGGAATGTTTGGGAATTCTTTTCAAATAAAAACTACTCTTACCTGAATTCTTCCGTTCTATCAAAAATACCTCGTTATTACACTAGTCTGAGCAAGTTTATATGGTGTTTTTCAGCCTTAGAGGAACAAAAAGAATTTTTCCACTGCAAAATGAATTGATAAAACAGACAGCTTTATCATTGTTTGCTAAAACAAGATCAACGAAGGGATCCACAGAATTTCTTCACAGCAATAATTTTGAATAAACTAGGTAAAACTTGGTAAGGGTCGACAAGTGAAATAGGCAGGTGGATGTCGTAATGAAGTTAAGGTAAACAGTCAGCAAGGACCTTTCCAGCAAATGCGATGGATACCATAGCGCGCTCATCGTATATTTCTGATATGAGTTCTCGCAAGACTATGTCAGAAATGAGACTGATGAATGTCAGACCTCGACAAAGAGTGATATAGTCCTTTTCACCAGACCATAGAAAGTTACTTGAGAATCCTACAGACTTCAGGGAAACGTGAGCAGCTGTACGAATAAAGAAATGACAAAGTGCGGAGCACTGAACAGTCGAAGCATGGGAATTTGACAAGACAAGCAAAGCTATTTTTAACAGTAATTCCTATATGTAAAGACCAGTGTAAGTTCTCGTATAAAGCTACACCGAGGTATTTCGCATGGCTCACAAGTGCAAGAGGAGTAGAGTTATTAGGGGTACTACCTCCTAAGAAATGCTATCGCAAAGTGGGAAAATGCACACTTGACATTTGGCTGTATTTAACAGAAGACCAGACTAATCCGAAAAGTTTGGGTAACGTGCAATATCTTCATGAAACTCATCTTACTCGGACTACCGAGTAGTAGACTTAGCCAAAACAACTTCATCAGCATACTTTGATAGATGAGATGAGAGTGACATAGTTAAGTCGTAATGTAAGTAAAGATTAGTTATGGAGAAATGACAGCTCCTTGAAGAATACGGACACTGCTTAAAAATTGTCTGAAAATTTTCTTACAACTTTGGTACATTGTGTTCTTCCACAGAAGTAGTCCTTTGATCACTTACGTAATTGGTGAAACTAAAGGATTCCAATTTTTTCAGAATCTATGATAGTGTCATATTATCAAACACAAATGTTTTGTTGGGAAGGGTGAACTTAACTGATCTGCACCAATCATTGAGGGACTCTTCAAGGAAATTGACTACGCACACTACCCCATCAGTTATTGAACACCAGGGTTTATACACAGCTTGGTATTCTTCGGTGGGACTGGTGTTAGTATTTTAAAGGAAATGAAGTACAACACGTTCAATTAGTTTCATAGCCGAGGAGTAATGTATTTTTGGGCTGAGTTTCTTGGTTCCCTCTGGTCACGAAAATAGTTGTTACAAGACGCCAAAAGTCAGAAGTGGAAAACAAGTCAAGTGAGTGTTTGACAGCAGAAGTCATTTGAGCACAGAGAGGTCCAGGCCCGAGTTTGAGTACTGCCGGAGAAATACACTCCGATACGGAAGCTTCGGTTAATTTTGGGAAATTGAGGTTCCTGAAAACTTCCTCGTTGGGGAATTTTTCAATTTCGGGATTGTTAGCCTGATAGAACACTAGGGGTGGGTCATTTGAGTAACTAAGGAGGTGCGAACTCAGATGGTCATCAGCAGGGAGACATTTCTTATGCCGTCTATGTATAATTTTCCCGGAGTGCTGAAACTGTTGTGAGAAGATACAAACCAGACGGCTGATTTTCTTCTTGATCAAATTTTGTGGTCAGGTGTGCTGCTCGTATCGTAGGCTAGTTCCTTCTTCTTGCGTAACTGCTTTAGATGGATAAGACCACTCTCTCTAAATGGAATTAAACCGTTTCCATGTGACAGCAAATGATAAAGATGTGGTTTGTAATTTCAATCGTAAAACACATCGAAAAGAAATGATTGAAATTGCGTTGTAACGAAGACATGGTGAGAGTCAAATAAAGGTTAAATAGTGTGAGGTTTTTTCTAGAATTGAGTTGCGATGATGAAGACTGAACTATTTAGCTTATGTATAAGATTAGTGATCACGATTGAAGTATATTTTCGTACGAATATGTGATATTTTCTGAACCCAGGTACTAAGGGTTGCACTAACTTTAGGGAAGGGGTTTGTAGGTGATTTGTCAGGATACAGTCTAAGTGAGACTCACCACGGATAGGAGTGGGACAAATATCATAGATCTTCCAATGTATGGGTAAAGTATCTTGTAATGATATGCAGACTTTCATCGGCCAATGGCACAAGAATACGTAGGAAAGAATCATAGAAGCAGTTACCTAGGTTTTGCGAGACTACATTTTCCAGTCCATGTCGGACAGTTCGCCTCCTTGGTTTTGGCTTCGAACCCAAGTTACTTCGTGCAACGCAGCCATGATGTCCAGCATATGGGCTAGAAAACCGCAGATCTTGGTGCGCGCGGTTGTTTTGCTACCAAGGTGACCGCTTATCAGATGTGTGGAAGTTCGCTTTAGGTAGACAAATAATAAATGATAATGAAATTCAGTTTTCATTTGATTTTCGCATGCATTACTAAACCAACTGCTCTCTTATTTTACCAATACACCCACCACCTTAATTCGGGGTCTTGACGTATTTTTTGTATGGATTCACGTGACCCATACAGTCATCAAATCACCTGAAGCTACGCATTCTGTCTACGCTCATTTCTGTCCACCCACACATGTAGACCTGCATGGGTTGTCCCGGTGTTAATATGCTCCGATCTGATCGAGATAATTAGGACGAAGCGAATCACACAGGAACTAGTCGCCGACTGAGACCGCGTGCAAATAGTCGTCTACCATCATTTGTGTCTAAAATCGATTGAGATCGAATCAGATATGATCATTTTTCACACTTGATTGTTGCACGTTTACAGACGTACGCGTGCTCACCATTTCACCGAACCTTCACACCCGATTTTGTTCGTTCAGTCTATTCATGATTGTCACCATTCCATCAAACGTTCGTTCAGCAGACGTAATAAATATTGCGTCAAAACAGAATGTCAAGCAGATTTGTTTAATGGAAAAACAATCAATGAGACAAAATGAGACTTGGTGGGGCGGTAACTTGAAGAGAAAAATCAAATATTTGCGACTTGTCTAAAGCCAGTCTGCAATGCACATTCCGTCTACATCTTTGTGACAAATAAACGGCAGTTCAATTATTTTTGACTTGCCTGGTTTCTTTCTGCACTGCGACACAAAAGAGAAACGAAAACAGAACACAGTGTGAAAAGAAGAATAAGGTGATCCTCTTCCGTCAACATCCCAGACGCATCCGACGTTGCTTCAGTCCTCCGTACACACAAGTGCCAACGTGTGCTGATGGGCACGTGAGTCGTACGTTGTCGTACCAACTGCGCGCGGAAAAGGCTCACGAAAAGCAATGAAAGAAATTGGGTTTATGAGAAGGATTGTATTCGTTTGATGGTTTCATCGTTTCAACTGATCAGTAAAGGAAATACCTGTTCTGAAAAAGTGTCCCACAGAACACATTTAGCACACATTTAGTAGAAAAGGTGCAATGGTGAATAAGATCTGTTTCTGTGATCCCTATTTGTGACAGTAAAACTCAACGCAAATGACTTAATATGTCAGGGCTACGGTAGTACTGTTCACATCTATTTGGTTTAGATACATCTGAAGACTGTATGGGGATGGATTGTGGTGCGGTCTCAGTGACCGCCTATGAAAACGAATAAAATGTTTGTGGAGACGAATCCTGACCGCGTCGTCCAACGGGGCTTGCTCAGTCAACCTCAGACTCTGCGCGTGGGATGTAAATTTTCAATCATGTCCACGATATGGGTAATCTCAGTTAGATGTGATACCACTTGAAATGTAGTTGACTTGATTACCCCATTCCACAGCCACGATGAGTGGTTTCTCTCGGATTTGTTATAACAGGCATTTAGTGGTTTGGTTGATATCCATGAATGAAGGCACACAAAATGAGGCTGCCGGATGAGACACACTGTTGGTTAAGATGTGAGTAAAAAGCAGAGCTTTACAGTATAGGATGTTTTGCTGATGGTGCTTCAGAATCATCTGTGGGCTACATCTGCCAGTATGATTCCCTCAAATGGTGGAAAATTGGTAGCTGGATTTCTGTCCTAAAAAGGATCTTCTTGGAATTTGTGGGTCCGCATGCTTCATCCGATTAGCCAGACGTTTCGGTCACCCGGTCTAAGTGGGGATTTTTTTCACCGTTCAGAGCTGTTCTTCAATAATGTCATCAGTGATTGAAAGTACTATCCACTCCCTGCTCAGTTTTTGTACTAGATCGTCTCTTCGACAACTCAGACAAATGCTTCAGAGTGCTATACAGTTTTCCCAAATTTGATCGTATCGTGAACTTAGGGTGTGGTTGCATTTAGCAATTGATTTTTTTTACAAATCCATTTGTTACACACACAATGTCATCTACATAAGATTAGCGCGAAAAATGTCTGTGGATTGTTGATTCGAAGGCGTCGTTTTCCAACTGTGTCATAAGTAAGAAGCACACTGCTACATTGTCATTCGGTGACGAATGAGGCCACTACATGTTATTTTGACTTTTACCATGCGTTAAAGCTGTTCTATGGTTGTGGATAAATTCACCCATAAAATTTATCAACTCCATCAATCAGCGATACATATGTAAAGCAAAATACACATTTCCCCACGCAGTGTATTTCACCATATAACGTGTTTATCTTTGACTTACTCGGCTTTGACTATAATTTTTCACTAATCCACTGGATGACACTTGATTGCTTTTGCATTTATGTGACCGGCTCCTGAGAGAGAATTAACCGGCTTCGTGGACTACCCAAATTGCCCCTGTCCATGAGCAGTGTGTGCATAAGGACTGTTTATGAAAATTCTTGGGAATTAGACACGAAATGGCGTCCACAACATCATCTGGCTTTTTGTTCGAGGTAGCAATTCTAGCCCGTGTACAACCAAGTGCCACCTGTCGGAAAAGGAAGGAATCTTGTGTGTTGGGAGCAGGTCTACGAGGGATCCAATTATTCGCCTTTTGGATGGCCGTCTTCCAAATGAGGATGCCCAATGCATCATAGCGAATCTTACCCCATTCAGGTTGGCTGAGTAAGTGGCAAGTTGCAATGGCCTTATTTGGTGACGGACCACATTCGCACACATCACCTTATTATCTGTGAACTTCTGTGGCTTTCACTCAGAGAGTTTGCTGTCAACCGAAAAGCAAACCACGCCTTCTAACAACGCTGTGTTGCTTTTGTGTCTTCTCTTCCTTGGGCTGTCCACTATGGGTGATTCTGTAGGAACGCTTCGGGCTCCAATCGTTATGGTTCCCGGAGTCATCGTAGTACACTAGACCGATCATCACGGCATGGAAGCAACACCGATCACTAGAAAACATTCTACGATTAAACTTTGGTAACTCTAACGCTTAGAAGGAGTGTAGCTTGTTTAAATTTCAATATTTCCTTGTTTCGTTTTTGGGTGAAGCTGTCTAACTCAAGCCGGAGGCCTGTGTAGTGAGGGTGGGGGGTGGGATGGTATCAGACCCATGACCGATAAATTTGTCAGAATGTTGTAATACGAGTAACTGCTTGATCATGGTGCTATTTACCGTTGCATACCTACATAAAATATATTATCAGTTCGATTGAGCATCTAAATATTACCTGACAACTGAACGAACAAGAAGTGGGTGTTGTCAGAGTTCCATACATCACCCTAGAAATACGTCATCAACGATGTGGTAATCATCATTCTTTCAATGTACGGGTAAGGGCTTTGTAAATACTAATCAATGGCAGCCCTGCATATTCCACACAGACATCCAGTCATGACGCATGTGTCCATGAAGTAGTCGTTTCATCACACATCACTTCCCACGTCGACCAATGACTGATAAAATACAGCCCGTCTTTGACACCAGCCCATCAACCAATCAGCTAACAGCTCTTTGCAATCCAGTTTAGGCAGTCTCATTCTCTGACAGTGGCTGATAACCAACAACAACGCCATGCGTTCATGTATTCCCCTCATCATGCTGTATAAGCTGTAAAATAATACAGTGTCTTGCTTGTTCGTGTTTAATTTTCTTTGAGAATTCGACAATTGAGGAGCCACTAACCGGGAATAATCCACTGGGGTTTGTTCACCGACACAACAACAGGTGCAACAGTGCCACCCGTTGGACGCAGTCCCATGTTCTATGCCCAGTTATTGCAAGAGGGTAGACTGCGTGGAATACTCATACACACCACATTGATGATTGTACCGATCTTATCATTGGAGTATTCAATTAATGAAATTGACCTCACGGTAAGATAAAACTGACCAAGAATGCCAATGGAAACTGATACCGATTAGTTTGATGGCGGACCTTTAATTATGATATCTGCACTTGACTGAACACACGGTCGCACATGACAGCCCACTTGGGTGAGTAAGACTGTCCGGTACTAACAGATAGGCAGCAAAATTCCAAATCGGTGTCCGATTGGTCAAAACTAGTACGAACAAAGCACGACTGATGTCAACGCAATGTGATTGCACTTCTGCATGCCCAGCTGAGCGTCCGCTAAACCAAGAGCCGATCGTTCAAATGCGTGCGTAACAACGTGCGTACGCTTGAATGAGCACGTGATTGTGCACCAAAAGATTAATTATTGTTTTATCAGCGAAACATTGTGGCTTCTGAGCAATATTCCACATGTGTTTATTGATAATATGCTTCGAAATTCTGGAGGGAGCCACAGCCATTGAAAGACCAGGGGAAATCCATGGGAAGATCCACAGCGACCAGCTTAGGGTTGCCGACTTCCAGGTTTGACTTTTTTCCTGATGACCATTTTCCACAATTGTTATTCAGTTATCTCAAAATGGAAAAGAACTGACTTATTGCATTTGTGAAATATTGTATTTCATATTTGCTCCCATAAATTGTGTTCATAACTGTATTGTTGCTGTGCCTCACTTCGGAACGGCGGTCGAGCGCTGTACAAAGGCAATGCTCACATCTAGTTTCCGGTCCCACACATATTATCATTTATTATTACACTGGTTGGAGCACATTTTCACTGTGTTTTTAGCTGCTAGAAGACGATGGAGAAACGTTCTGCTTACCAAAACGGGCTAACAGTTAATGTATAACATGATCCTTGTTTGTTCAAATACGATCAAGGAAAGGATATACAGAATTTCTGTACAGCTATAGTCTTGTAGGAAATAATCTAAATGGGGAACGGGACAACGGTGGGGATTGGCTAGTAGAGTAGACAAAATGCAGTGAGCGTAAGTAGTCGATGATGAACGTTTCTGCAAATATAATGAATGCTGTTGAGTGCTTATCACATAAGTCTAACACAGGATCCCTCAAAGCTATGCCAGACATCCGAGTGATGATGCGGAAACCTTTTGCGAAGGGTGACTTGGCCGCTGTTTATCAGACCAGGGGAAATTACGGTGGAATTATGGAAAATGTGCACTGGTGTACGGGGGAAGAAATGACAAATCGCGAAACACTGAACTATCGAAGCTGACGAATTCGATGGGACAATCGACTCAATTTTCTTACAGTAATTTATATATATACAAGGCTACACCTAGATGTTTCACATGGCTTACATGTCCATGTGGGTCAGACTTAACGGTGATTTTGTCTTCTAGAAAAGGCAATCGCAAAGTGGAAAAATTAATTCATTAAGTTTGACACTATTTACCAGAAGACCAGAGTGATCAGAAAAGATTTGGATATGTGCAATATTTTTAAAAAATTCATCTAAATTGGACTGCTGGGAGACGGACCAAGTGAAAACAAAGTCCTCGGCATGCTTGATTAGAAAAGCTGTGTGTGACAGATTTAAGTCGCCTGTGAGAGTGGAGGATAGATCAGGAGAAAGAACAGCACACTGAGGAACACTAGCACTGCCTAATAGATGTGTGGATGCTCCTCCTCAAACTTTGGTACATTGTGTTCTTCCTGAAGTATCGTTCTAACCATTTAGGTAGGTAAGGAAACTGAAAAATTACGTTTTCGTAGAAGCAAGTTTTGCGGCTCGTTTACGAAACAGCACTGTGCTAAGGGAAAAGCCATACTTAACTGATTTACATGAATTGTTGAGAGATGTTACAATGAAATGGACTAAGCACAATTCATTGATTCAGTAAGGGGCCAAATTTAAACCTTTTCTGACTGAAATGTGGGCGTTTGTCTACACAAATTCTGATCAAATACAAGAAATAAATACCATACTGCATCAATCGTTGAACGCCGGGGATTATACGCGAACTGGTATTCGTCAGTAGGATTGCTGACGTTGCTTTGAAGACGGTGAATTACAGCATGTCCATCTAGTTTGAACACCAAAATGGAAAGTGCTATTGGGCAGCATTCTTTTGATTACTGAATCCTTCAGAGAGAATGACAGGATGTGACAGGATGCTAACAGTCAGGAATGTACAATGATTTGAGCGAGCATTTGATAACGTAGGTCATTAGCTGACAGGACGTTTCAGGTTATGGCATCAGTACTATCGATAGTGCACCTTGTGGTCCAGAATATTTAGTTAACTTAACAGACTTTTGCAGCTTGAAGAATCCTCTACTCAACTATCTTTCTACTTTTGAATTTTTTTGGCCACTGGGAAAATAGGAAAGGATCCTTCCAGCAGCCAATTAACCGATAATTCAGATGGTCAATATCCATCTCGTCAGAGGGAAACGTTTCTTCTAATTACATGGTGAATAGATCCCCCATCGTCTATGTATAATTTTCCCGGAGTGCTGAAACTGTTGTGAGAAGATACAAACCAGACGGCTGATTTTCTTCTTGATCAAATTTTGTGGTCAGGTGTGCTGCTCGTATCGTAGGCTAGTTTCTTCTTCTTGCGTAACTGCTTTAGATGGATAAGACCACTCTATCTAAATAGATTTAAACCGTTTCCATGTGACAGCAAATGATAAAGATGTGGTTTGTAATTTCAATCGTAAAACACATCGAAAAGAAATGATTGAAATTGCGTTGTAACGAAGACATGGTGAGTGTCAAATAAAGGTTTAGTAGTGTGAGGTTTTTTCTAGAATTGAGTTGCGATGATGAAGACGGAACTATTTAGCTTATGTATAAGATTAGTGATCACGATTAAAGTATATTTTCGTACGAATATGTGATATTTTCTGAACACTGGTACTCAGGGTTGCACTAACCTTAGGGAAGGGATTTGTGGGTGATTTGTCAGGATACAGTCTAAGTGAGACTCACCACGGTTTGGGTTAAGACACGTATCGTTGAAAGGCATGGTTTCAGTTATCCGTACTGATATGCAGATCGTTATCAATCGGGAATACAAGGAAAAGTAGGAACGACGCGTAAAAGGAGTTAACTAAATTTCATGATCCGTGAGTTGCAACTTACACGGTCGTGATAAGATAAATATTACAATGACGCATACCCGGTCAAACCCAACAAAATATTAGGAAAAATGTCACGGCTTGTCACGCCACTTGGAATTTATATGTATTGCAAAGACACCACCTATTTTCTCCGTGAATCTCCGTCTGTTCTGACGGAAGCTTTTCTGGGTTTGGATTTCCATCATAGATTCGTCTATGTAAGCGTTCATCCAGGTTTCCTGGAGGAATACCATACAAGGATTTTGGGACGTACAAGCCATGGGGAAATAAGTCAAGTCCGAAAGCTTGCTGAACGGAAAACGTAGAAGGTTTAAACATAAAGCTGGGAGATGACAAATAATCCGACGTTGGGCGACAAATGGGAGCCTGCCATCTGGCTCTTTTTCGTTTCGTCATGTGATGGCTGTGATTTGTATTTGCATTATTTGCGAGTGGGCGACAGGTGGATTGTCAGCGTACAACATTTATTGATAAAAAAATATTTAGGTGATCTTTGCAAGGGCAACATCCCAGTGAAAGACAGCGAACAAGAATAATTCCGTTGAAAAAAGAACAAAATTATAAAGCGACTTTTAACGGGCGCGCCGCATGTAATTTCATAATTCATCTACTGAAAATCTCACGTTTAAGGTAAAAATCTACTTAAATTTATAATTTTAGAATATCTGCAAGCTTGAGCCATTATTCGCGATTCCAAAGACATCTAGAAAACGTTTTCTACTCCGAAAACCATGGACCTCAGTATCAGCATGATTAGATTCACTAGCAATATTATTGAAAACTCCTAACAAATGGACTAGAAGAGGGTAAACTGATTTTCACACCATTGAAGACTGTCTAATTTCGGTTTGAAATTTCATCTTATCTATATAAGTAGTTTGGTATTGTGTCTGGATGATAAGGCCAAATTTCCCTGGAAGCACAAGGCAGGTGTCTCGGTCGTTCCGGCTGATCAGGTGTATGCACAATGATGTTCTGCCCCGTCAACCCTAATAATAACCACTCTACTGGGTTTTATGCGTATGTTCGTTTCGTAGACTCATCGAACAGTAGACAGCTGATTTTACGGACATGTGCGCATCTGAACTTTAAGCTTTCGTTCAAAGACATTCGCAGTCTCCGAGCTGTGCTCTTTCTACCATACATTTTCAAAGTGGGAATGGAGATCCATTCATCTGCTATTTTAGGAGAGGAGCTGAGTGCTAACTCCGTAAGACAGGAAATTTCATGGACAACCCACGGGTCGCAAAAGGAAAGCATTTCGTTTACTCTTGTCTACCACGTACGTAGGACATTTCAGTTTACATATTACCCAGCCAGAAAAATAATACAATGGAATGGGCCAAATTAAAAACTATTGCAAACTATTACCCATCGCTAGTGAATACATCAAGGGCCTAATTATTTTGAACACAGAGAATATCCGTTTTAATTCTGAAGGAAAACCTATGAACAGGTGGACGGTGTGGCCATGGGAAGTCCTCTGGATCCAACTTTGGCAGACGTATTTCTGACAATGTTCTAAACAAAACTGTGATAATATTTCTCAGTTTCCCCTGTGCAGACGATATCATGATGACGTTTTATTTTTTCGAGTGGGGAACGTTTTATTCCTCTTATTTACACCCAAACTCTATTCTTCATAATCTCTGTGCTCGTCTCGAAGAAGAACGTGGCAACAGTCTACCATTTTTAGATATTCTAATAAGCACACGTCCGGATGGAACGTGGCAAAGGAGTATTTATCGCAAAGTAACTTGAGGTTGTCGCTATTTCAGTTCTCTAGCTTTGTACTCGGTCTAAAAACCTGGTTTGGTCCGAACTCTCTTCAACAGAGCACAGGAAATCTGCACCAGGAATCAAGTGCAAAATGAAGATGAGTTCGCAAGAAGAATGTTGCTAGTCATTGGTTATCCCGAAAAGTTTATCGAACAACACAGAAAGCCGAGGGAAGCGTGTAAATAGCCAATCACGCTTGAGAAGAAGCTAGTTGCATTGTTTTATCATTTAGAGGTGACCACTTATTAAACCAAATAAATAGAATTCTTTGGTTAGCCAAAAGGCACTCATACACAGGGGTGGCACTGTGTCTGTTACACACCACCACCCGAAAGTTTAAGGTTCAAAACTCATTCAGACAGTCCTGTTGATCCTGATGTTCCACATGTTTGCTATCATTTCACTTGCAGCTGCGGTGATGCATACATGGGCCGAACGGATTGCTGTTTTGCTCAACGTGTGTCAAAATCGATGACTCAACCTAATACTGCCGCAGAGAATGACACCGAATCTCCGGCTCCTTCAATTGCGAAACACTTAATTGCATAAGGCCGTAGAGGTTGAGCTGACCAAATCCTTCACAGTGATGTTGTGCAACCCCAAATCGCAACTGTTAGTATTCAGCGAAGCAATGCGAATCATGATGCATCAGCCGGCGTTTCGTTCACAAAAACTACTGATAACTCATTCTTCATAATAGAGGCAAAGGGTATCTCTCTAGTATGCGCCTGTTCACCACAGCTCAGCGACGTAGATTAGGGCGTAAGTCCCAAGCCATCACCTCTTTAGAAATACTTTCGGTTGTCGCTTGAATAATATGTCATTGTGCTGTTCCACCTCTTCCGCTGGCAGCGCATTCCGTTCAGTGGCAGGCCCACCGACCGCTGCTTCTTTAGCCGGTGTCCCCTCGTGCAGTCATATTCGCGAAGAGAGAGCTCTGCACGTAGTTCTGGGCCACAGTCGCCTCGGGTGATACTCCTGGTGTAGATCAAGTCCCCTCGGATTATCCGACATGCCACTGGAAACGACCCGGTAATCTTCAGCTAACCTTCGTAGCTGATCCTGCGTAGTCCTCCTACAAGGCGACTTGCGCCTCCCTGCAGTCGTTCCAAATTTGCGACTTCTACGGCCGTACAACTGAAAACAGCTGGCCTCCCTTATTCAACCCTAGGTCGCCGAAAGGATGCGTACAGTACCTTGAAAGCGTAGAGTGTGAAATTGCCGAATGATCCGTTTATCAGTCTAAGGATACTCTACGAGGAAGCACAAAGTTTGTCGATGTTCTTCTTCGTTTGTAGTGACGAGGCCACAATCACTCCCGGATCTTTTCTCAGGCAGAACGGAGAAAGTGTCTCTTGTACGTAGGAAATCTCCTTACAAGACGATATTATCAGTCGCATATGTGCACACTTGTTGGTGTTTGTTGGCAGGGACTACAGATCAGAACATCTTTCAAGGGCTTTGATATCCTCCTAAAGAGCAAGCTCATCTGTATTTGATGTGATCGTGCGCCAGATCTTAGGGTCGTCTGCATGGATGAGACACTGTGGTTGAAAAATTACTGGTAGATCATTGATATAGGCCAGGAAGAGGAACGGACCTAGAACCGATCCCTGTGTAACACCTTTGGTAGCCCCCTGCCATGTCGACGTCGACTGCGCTACTCGTACTGCAAAGGCCCTCCCTTTAGGAAAGTCCTCGATCCTTAGAAGTGAGAAATCCACATCACTGAGGGCCTTGAGCTTACCTAATAGACGGTAGTGCGGAACTTTGTCAAAAGCTTTGCTAAAATCCCAGGAGATTTCTTCCGTAGGGTGTCCCTCGGCATTGGCATTTATCCAGCTTTCTCGTGCAAGCAACCAATTTCTAAGGCAGTACCTACTTTTTCAGAATCCATGTTGTTGCCGGCATAGTAGGTCCCTTACACCGATATGCTCCCGGAGTGGAGTGGCCAGAAGGCTCTCCATGACCTTTCCTACCACGGATGTTACACTGACTGGTCGACAACTGACGGCCTCGGCTTTCGTCCCACCTTGTAAATTGCCACAACGACAGCTTTCTTCGATTCCTGGGGAAGCTTTTCCGTTGATAACGACACAGGGTGGCAGATGTAGCCCCCTCCTGCAAACAGGCTTCTGGGTGAGCGAACCGAGTCCGTTGGTAAAGTCTGCTCAAATATACGTCGTTCTTCTCGCTCCAGTTGAGAGCACTGATTACTGATGGTGTGGTAGCGATCATATCCCTCTTCCGTATCGTGACGTAGTTTACATGCATGATTCCGACTCCTCAAAAGACGTCCGACTGGTGAGTGAAACCAAGGCAGACCTTTTGCATGTAGTCTGTCTGGATGGTGGATCAAACTTTTGGCATAACTGAAGGATTTCTTCCGGAATTACTCACCAAGCCTTGTCTATCTTGTACGGACTTATGGGTACCATATCACTTAGGAGGCCGACTCCCTAACTTGTTGGAACTCCATTCGACAAACTTTGAGTGCACCCTGTGGTCTAGGAAAGAACATCACTCCTCTCTTCCAGCTGATGGTCAACACCTCATGGTCACTGCTCCTTAGTGGAGGTAGGTACTGAATCTGCCTTACATCGACACAGCAACACTAAAGAGATTCGACAAAACCCTCCGGGTCTGTCTGGTGATCCAGCTATAGGGAAGAGAAGTCGGCTCAGATGTACGTCGCCGCGCCTCCCCCTCACCGAGCTTGGCTCCTGTCAGCACTGTAGAGCACGTATCCTGGGAGAGCTACTTCCGAATCCATCACTTCCCTGGTAAGCCATATGTCCGTCAAGACGACCAATGTTGCCGAGTGGCAATCAACCCATGCCTCGACCCCATCTCGCCTATTCAACAGACGGCTGACAATAGACGATATGATAAGAGCTTGTCCTCGTCTGTCTTCCCTCTCCACGCGAGCCCTCGTGGCATCTCCACCGTTGTCTATGAGCTGTTTTTAACGGTTGAAGAAACTTCCATGTGGAACCTGGAGCCCGTTGCTCACGGTGTGCGGATTCTTGGTTCACCACTGCCACAGATTCATTTGCCGTGGCACTGCCCGTACACACAATTTTGGGGAGCTGCAAGAACTCAATCATACATACTTATCCTTCTCGGTTTTTGTACATTTTAGGTGAACCCACCCCTCACAACAATCTTACTTCAGGGCTTTGGCCCGAGGGCCAATATTTTTCCTACAAACGAAACAAGAGCATTGGTCTTCAAAGGTAATTGAACTTATATTTTTTTGTAATCCACCAGTAGATTGGAAATATCATAAAACAGTATGTCCACAAAGCACAACGGCAAAGATCCAGTGTAGCATGAAAGAAGCCAAATATATGTTTGCCTTGACACTAACCGAACAGACTTTACCCTCTCCGTACCGAAGGCATCGTAATAGCTTTCAATCTAGCACATTCCACTGTATTATTTTTCTCGCTGTATGATATATAAACTGAAATGTTTTGCGTATGAGGTAGGCAAGAGTAGACGAAATGCCTGCTTTTCGTGACTAATGTTTTCTTTTCTGTTCTCATGAACTGCATAAACGGGACCCATTGCTTTGCAATTTATGTACTGGTCTGAGCTCCTTAGATTGTTCATATTACCTCTGTTCCATCTAGATCCCAGTTGTAGAGTGATTCGTCAAGGGAGTTGATATATCTGTCGGTTTGTATGTTTGTTTTGTTAGGGGTTTCACCCTTCAAGCTCTATGACAGATGTCAAACTGTTTCGAGATGAATCTTGTTGTCGATAACTATCCCGGGAGACCTAACGGCTAACTTTTTTTAGACTCACAAAGCTGCATATAGATGAACGTCAAGTCCAAGCTGATATGTATCTGTATGTACATCTTACTGCGGTGCTGCTTCACTTCATTGAGATTTCAATAATAAATTGAGAGTTTACACTGAGTAACGTAATACACCGTAAAACTGTTTCAGTGAATGTTGCGGTGCTTTAGTCACTCTTGAATAAAATTCTCTCTGAGGAGCCTATTTGAGGGTGAACAATAAACAGATCATTAAAGATTGGAGGAAATAATGGTAAAATATTCGAACACGGAGTGGCAAACAAACACGTATTTGGTGCTTCAGTGCCTAAACATAGGTAGCGCATTTGTATAGGGTAGGTAAATGAAGTTAAACGGTAAAAGTGAACCGAATTGGTGTTCTGTAGCCGACTTCTCTGGCTTCGAACAATCTCGAATCATTGGTACAAAACAGATCGATTATACGGGGTATTCTGGTCATAACCAAAACCTTACATGAATGCTTATCGGTTCACTGGTATTCGTAAACATCCCTTTTAGCTGGTTTGTCTGGTTACAGTCAGGATGGTTGATTCGGCTGCTGTCTGACCAGACAACCGCTAGCCATTGTTCCACTTAGCTGGCTCCACTCTTGTCTGCGATTCCGGACAACCGATCATGTGCTGTCAGTATAACGCATAAGCATGGATCACCTGTCCCATATTCCCTGATGTATGTGTTGGCGCTTGTTTACACTCTCACTGAGCTTCGGCTCATCGGATTTTTATTCTGTCTACGCCCTTGCAGATTGTGCACGTGCAACCCTTACGAATTAGCAATACATCCAGCACACATCCGCCGACCCTGTCAATCCCTGTGTCCGTATGTCGAAGTGTCGTCGTTATACTTGATCTCGTTTCCGTCGTGTCAACATCTCTTTCGTTACTTGTTCATTTCAAGTCAAGTATGTGATTCATCCACTTGAGGGTGAACACTCAGTTGCTACGTTACTACTGCACTGCAAAAATCACCAATCAAAAATAGCAATTGAAAAAACGTGTTTAATGGAGTGAGTTAGGAAAATCGATGGTGATGGAACATGGATTGATGGGGAAAGAAGCGAGATAAGGAACTACAGAGGATTTATGCGCTCTAGTTCGAGCAAACTGACGCTTGTACTTGGATCGAGTGGTAAGTGCTGAGATCAGGATGAAGGGGGTGTGTGCTATCTTCTAAGATCTTACGAGAAATAGGCAGACATGCTTGTGACGTTGGGTTGCGATATATTGGACGGGAAGGTCGTTAGTGACGCCACTATGTGGAGACACATATTTTAGGGAATTAAAGACAACTTTAAAGTCTTTCGCAAGAAGTCCGGAGAAAATGATGACGGAAGCATAGATCCAGCAAGGAAGTATGTCTTAAAATACTGGCGTCTAGTTAAATAAAATGGGGTAGAAAATGGCTTAGGCCGTATCTGGTGAAAGAGAAGTCCTCGAACTTTCAAGAAGACTGCTGTGACTTGATCTGTCCGGGAAATGTAACGACTGATGATGACGAAGTAGTTGACAGACGATACTCTTCTTTCTGGTTCTCCGTTGATGACTGGGTATGGTTTGGATACCACTAGGTTAGAGTGTTGATTGGTATCTTCGAGACTAAACGGAACATCACAACACCTTGATTTCGACCTGAATACCAGTTGACGAGCTCACTCGTTTTTGTAAAAGGGGAATTGTGGAGCCGTCGAAAAAGAACCCTCACGCACCCGACCCGCCAACCAGGCATTGCTGAACCACGTCACCGGTTTCTCAGCATTGCCAGAGTTATCACGTCTATTCAGCTGGTCTTTGAGAATTTAGACGAGCGCGAATCAGACACGTATATTGTGTCCTTCACACTGATCATCCTTTTCGAAAGATTTTTGCCGTATACCATATCAAACGGTCAAATGTCTGAAAGCCAAGTTCGTTTTACTCTTTAGTTCTGCTGTGATCCCTGGACAGTCTAAGTGGCGTGGCTCTGAGTACCATGATACTTTTTTCTGCCGTTTAAAATTAGTGAAGCCTCAACCGTAACTAATTTATCAAACTACGAAAGTGGGATTAAGTAGAGGTGGTTTTCATCAATACTAAGTAAATTACTCTGATTCAGTCAGAAGTGACTCTATCCGGTCGAACCGTCCCCAATATGTCTACCCAGCAGCAAGTAGCAAAGGCAAGGAGAGCATCGCAGAATAGTGCCCAGATAACATATCACTGACCGATAATCTATATCTTTATGAAGATGGCTATGCCCCAAGAAACTCCATCGAATGCGTTCGCATCTGGTCTTTGCCACGATTTTAAAGTTTTCAAAGTCTGTGTTTTTTTGCTCTTCGTAAGCCCATGTTTGGTTAAGTGGACCATACATTCTCATAAGCTTACGGTCCATTTTCTTTCAGTTTGTCTAAATTCGTGCTCCTTGTGGTCTTTTTGCATTCAATTTAACGGACCGCAGATTGATAAAATATTCCGTAGTTATTTGGCGAAAATGATCTTCCCAGGTTTCGTATGCTTTCTGCAATTCGGTCACCAAATCATATGCATTCCTGTTTCTCGGCGTGACCATTGTTTCGTCTGCTTCCTCATCAGCTGCCCTTCATTGTGGTTTGATGCAGCCTTCAAAATCTATACTCTGTAACTTATTCTCTTCACTTTCCACTACTGCAGTGTGACGAAATCCTATTTGAAAAATGTCTACTCTCTACCGTTTAGGATTTTATTAGTTTGGTAGGTAGCTTCGGAAATTGAAAACCTCGTCTTTGTCCGCAGACTCCTACGCTGTATGGCTACGTCCGTTACTATCGTGACTAATATTGTGTGATATGGCCGAGAAAGGTCAAATTTTTGTTTCGTTCACTTTTGTCCCCATGTTGAACTTAACCCGATTGGATAATTCAAAAATCCACGATAATTGTCAAACTTTCGGCATTCCTTTTGTTTATTTGGTATACCAGTGGGTTGATACATCAACGTGTCAAATTTGGTCAGCCTAAGTGGTTTAGTCAAAAGTGATTGTAGAAGAACAGGTTAGGTTTCACAGCTTTTCGTACACTGTATTAGAAACATAATCTATTGATCTGAATTTATTCTTGGTCACTTTTCCCACCGGCATATTTAAGCAAGACTTTCAGCGTATCCAGAAAGATAACACTGATTATCTCGTTCTTTCGTCCCCATCTTTCAATATGAGTTGCGTACGTTAATTCCCATAGGGGGAGAATATTTTTTTAGTTCCATTCACATATACTCGGCAGTAAACACTATAATTTATAAATGTCATAGCCTCACTAATGAGAAGAATGCTGAAAATGTCCTTTGCAATACTGAGAACCGAAAACAGTTGACTGGATTTCTTTGCCATCGAATTCTTTCGTCTAATACATTTGAAGGTAAAATGTGCACCATGTAAGGTTGCCCTCCGTTCTGGGAGCTGAATTACTTTTCTTTGGAAATGAAACCTCATTCTCTGATATCCCAGAAATGTATATTTTACGAGTCTAGTGAATTCAGCACCCATCAGTCAATGTATGCTTGACAGTAATCCACATGAAACGTTCATCGTATTTCATTAGCCACCTGAACCGCAACTATAGGGGACGTGTGTTCTGATCTCGTAACTGACTGATTGAATAAAATTTTGTCAGTTGTGGCGGAAGAGTTCATAATCAAGGATTTTTCTTCCTCGAACGACAACTTTGAAAACTATCATGAGATGAATAAAAAATGGGTAGGTATCGAAATTTCCCCCACAAGGATTTTGGATCAGTTTTGAAAAATGATGTGTTGAATCCATGAAAACAGACTTGTTTGGAAAGAAGTTTTTAACGGTTTTCCGAACCCCACAGATTCGTATCCTTTTGATCATCTGACTGAGCAGCAGTTTAGCAAATCTTCCGTCACCAGCCGGGTTGATGTCAGCAATCCATTGGTTTTCCTTAAATCAGCTTTCTAAATCTGTAAGTCTAGACAGTTCGGTACTACCCTTCTAGTAGCAATTTCATTTTCAGTAGCATTTTGACTTGAATTTCGTCTTCTCAGGTGTTGTTGGCGAAGAAAAAGAAAACGGATTGAGTTATACTCCGGACATCTTAGGTAGGGCTCATAATATTATCTCCGAAAGAATTATTGATAAGTGTGTATACTTCAGTTAAGATGTGTCATCAGTTACTTTTGATACAGGAATTCTCACCATGCTGCAACAACGCTGAAGTCGCCGTTGAAAATCACGGAAACTCAGCGAAGAGCTGAATGTTTCTTTAGGCTACGGATGATAAGAGTAGCAAGTTAGGGATCGTTTCATCGCAATTTCATCCTACACCCAGACAACCAGGTGACAGAGGAGATTTGGTTGTCCAGTCTATTTTGTACACTGAAAACGAACTCGTAGATGACAAATATTTCGAACCACGAGGATCTACGTGGGGTATTGTATCGAAGATAATTCGTTCCCAAGAATCCAACAAAACGAGCTTTTGTTTCTTCACCAGCCAGATCAAAGCCGAAATTTCTATCTTGTTCGAGATACTCACTCTGTGATATACTGAATCTAACGGCAAGATGAGTCTACTTTTCTACTTTTGTTCTCCTAAATATGGTAGCCTTCGGATTGAAGTAATTCTGTAGTGAGTAAAATCGTTATTTGATAATAGAAATTTCTTTTTTTACATTTGCTATCGTCTTTACGGCGCCGTACAGCACCGTTAGTTGCCTGGGTCGCAGATAAAGTGGAATATGTTTGTTTGATCAACCGTACTGTTCAGTAACACCAGCCTGAGTCACGTGAGCTTCAGGTCTGCTTAGGAAGAGATCTGATAGTACCCGAATCGTTTTTCCATTGTTTCTGGTGTACTTTAGCTGTGCAGGCTATCCGATCACGTGTGGCCAACTCGTTTCTTCTACGCGCATTGTCACACTAACAGACACGTACAAACCCCGAAGGATGATCTCTATCCCCACAATCAGTTGAAGGTCACGTATGAATTTCACACCCAGATTATCACTGTGATGAAACGAAATAAGTAACTGGTTCTGGACACTCTTTACTGTTCAAAGCCTGTCCCGGTTGATGAGACTTATAGCGTAGCGTAACGTGCCGTTCCCGAGTACAACGAGAGGAATGGTTATCGACGAATAGCTGAGAATTTCCGTAGATCGATATCACTGACGTTCACGTACGTTTAATCCTCGTGTAGCCATGGTGCTTCTCTAGTTCCAACTGCAATGGCCTCAGCGCGTGTTGACTTTCGACAATTACACCTCCACTCAACTGGTAGCCACCAGGCACTACACTCTCAAAGCACTTGTGTTGGTTAAAATGGATAGCAGATGATGAACTGCTAGTTTTGAATGACAGGTTTCTTTGGATTAAATCCTTTCAACGTAATAGGGTCTTTCCCGTAACTGGAAAGCATTGCGTGCATCCCCTCAGTAAACACCGAGGGACGGTTCTGCACAAGACTAACCAGTTTTTTGAAAGGTACCGAAAACTTTCCTATCTTGGTGTTATTTTTGCTGTACCCGTACTATCCGGAAGTATATTTGTGTCCTAACTGTAAGTAATCCTCTGTCTGACAGAAACCGTATCTCTTTTCCTATCCTGTTCTCGTACGCATGTAACTGTTGTAAACCAACAAACGAAAAGTCAACTTTACTTACTAATTTGCTCCAATATCACAAGAACGACTTAGGGAAATCAATAATCGTTCAGTCAGCGCGTTCATCTAGGCCATTTCATTAGGTACAGTAAGATGTATTGTACTTATTGACAACACGTGCACCAATTTTTATCAGTCTCAAGTAATCTGTAAAACTTTGTCTTGAGAGATCTCTCGAAGGTTGCACCTCGAACTGTAATCTATACGATTCACGAAGTCTGCAACAAATAGTTCATCGTTTGTCTTTCATTTAATTCATCATAAGCCCTTCAAGAGTACAATCTATGACATTTACCATGGGAATAGAAGTGTAATTTTTAAAGTCAATATTCATCCTCCGCAGTGAGTCTATAAATAGAGGTGCCAAAAAAAGAAGGAAGACCTGAGCCTCGGAGTAGGAGGCTCTCTGAGGGTGACAGAACTAAGTAACGGAAATCGATTGTGGTTTCTACAATCGATGTCGATTGCATCAGCGAATAATTCTACCATTTCCCATCGCAGCCATAAAATGGTCCAGCCAGAATATGATTTCAGGGACTGCACATGCACAGATATATATTGAAACACAGAGCAAATATCAATGAATACGGAATCTTAGTAGGTTATATTTATAATAATATTTCACTAACACAGTGTCATAATTAGCAATCAGTTTTTGCCTTCTGTGTGGGGTTCTCTTCATGCTGACTGCAACAAACGATGAAACTCTTAGAAGTTGCCCTTTCTATTGTGCCAGTTAGGAATAACTGAGCTTTCGATTGGGAGATTTCATCAACAGAAAAAACATTTAGGAAATACAACAAATGCAACAAACCTCCCTTCCCGCGTCAGGTTTCCCCTATAATTTTGAAAAGAAAACCACGTAGAGTTGCGAGATTGTACGATTTATTTCCGGAACCATATTGCTGCATGTTAAATTGTGCCCAACGCAGAATGGCGAACGAGATCACACTTGTATTGGATTGGAGCCACACTCTGGAAGAGTAGGTATTAGCCTGCCCAATTAAACTTTCCGTAAGTCAATCTGGAAATAGAACCACCGTCTGTGCCGACAGTACTAAAGTCCAGAAACGGGAATCGATAGTTAGTTTCGTTCTCTAGCTTTTTCCAGCAAGATGACATTTAGCCTCAATGATACGACGAAATTCAAAAAGGGAAAAAGCTCTGAATACTCCAAAGAACTAGAATACTGCAGAAACGTCGACATACCATTTCTTACACTGAATCATTTGATTAATGAGATCACCGTCAAACTACCTAAACCGACCACCTCCAAGCGGCCTGAAAGGTACGACCTACGAAAACCGCGCACATATCAGCTGCAAAACTAGAGATCAATCTAGAATTTCCTTACTAAGACAGTGATGTGAGCCCCATATTACCTAACCGATTTACATAGGCTCTAGTCATCCATTTAAGAATGACCCGGATACCAATACCCCCGGATGGAAATATGATTCTTCCAAACCTCAAAATCTAATGTAACCTACGAATTTGAACTTGGATGCAGAGAAACTTATATCGAGAGAACCGAGAGACCTTTACGTAACCTTGTAGCAGAATATATTCCAAGTTGGGTCTTAAAGTCGATCAACTTGGGAGAGGGTACAGTAAACGAAAGGAAGTAAAAACATCGGCCTTGTCGACAGCTCATCTCGGATGGCACACCAGATTGAGTTCCCAATTGTTGATGTTTGCGGTGGCGCTAGTGATCGACAGATGGCAACCCACACCTTGCCAGCAAAAAATCTCCAAGTCAGTCTATTTCTGCTCTAGTGATAAAAGTTGAACTACGCGTCTGTGTCTGCGTATTTTTCCATAAAATAGGATTACATATACTCACCATTCTGTCTTGGGCTCCATTTGCGATGGAGCAAGATGATTCCGGAAATCAATCGTGCCGTCTTGCAACTCTATGTGTCTCGTTTCCAGAGTCATAGTGAGAGAAGAACTTTTCAAACGCATATAATTGATATAAATCTTTTGAGTATAGAGCTGAGAAAATGCTTCATATAGAAATACAACTTATTGTCAGATTATCACTTATATAGTATGATCAAGCTGCGGTAACTCTGAGCTCACCTTTGAATGGCCAAAGGAATCAGGAACGCGCATACAAGTTTCACCGTGGTTAAGAAGTCAAAAGGTACTCGCATCCAGCCAAAAGAGAGTTAAGACTCTCGGATGTGTCATTTGCTACACAGTTTCTGAGAACTAAGATTCTCAGGTTTTTATAACAGGGTATAGAAACCTCTCCGAGATCAGAAAACTAAATCCCACAACGTTGACATTAATGTAGGTCATTTCGACACTACGCCTTTACGTCTACCAAGCCCCCCCCCCCTACTTTGTGTTCTCCTTGTGTTAGCATAGACTTCGAAAGGTTCTCTACGTCCGACCTAGAAAAATCTGTTTTCGAGTTCATGCTTTGTTTCCTGCTGGTCCGGATGGACTCTCCTTTGCAATTATCACGTGTAAGGCTGTTCAACTTGCGAAGCTCGTGGCAACACTTTTGGATGAATTTCTAATAAATTGTTCACTCCCTGATTTGTGACCACCATTATTTCAGTATCCCAAAGGGCCCCAACACTACTAGCACGGGAAAATGTTTTCGTTCAATCAGACTGTGCACCGGGTTAGACAGTCATATCCTCCATAGTATTAACAATAATGATAATATCACACTGTAAAAGTGCCATGTAACATGAAGATTTGTCAGAGTAGCACTCCCTTCCGTTTACTTAAAGGGAGAATGGGATGAAGGTTAACAAAACGACAAAGTCATTGTTTGATCAAGAATCCTACACTGAATCAGTAGTAACAAGCATATGTGCTTCAACTGAATTTGTTTCCGTCGTCTCACTGAGTGTCTTTTCACTGGATTAATCTGAGAGAACTTCAATCGAAACTTCATCCGTCTTATCAAATGATGGTTATCCAGGGGGCAATGGCCCTTCCGTCAACACCAAAGATCCTTCAAGGCACCATAAAGAACTGTACAGAACTGTCACCTGGCTTGGTAGAAATTATGAACCGCGGTCCATAGACCCAGTCCTAGACTGGACCCACACTATAACTGGGAGGCCATCTGAAATGGCCTACAAAGGCTTGATTCATGTCGTAGAGCGCCCGGCTGTCATAGGCACTGTGGACGTTTCCGCCGCCCGGATTCTACATCAAACGTGGGAGCGCACAATGATGCGGACAAACGGTATTTAATCACTAAGAGCTTGTTAGTTGTACTTTATGGGACCATTTTATCTTTTTCATGACGGGAACATATCTATAAGAAACAGGTTTTTCTCCTAAAAGTATCAGCTTCGTAAACGCTTACATCCCAACGAAGTTGCCATTTTATTCGCATCCAGGTCACATATCGAAGCAGTTTGACACTTCGGAAACTATTCTTGTGATTTTACTCGCAGTTGTACCTAGCATTTTACTTGATTTCGTCTCTTTCTAGGTGACTTATCCTGAAATCACTGAAATGTGATAAGAATAGGCCAACTCTACCAAACCATTGCCTTGTTCATTTAAATACTGCACATTCTCCATATGGAGTATTTTGACAGAATGCCATATTGGAAGTTGTTCACCGTCCTATATTAGAGATGTTAGTTACCACTACCGAAAATTTATTTTCTCAGGTTAGACGTGGGTTCAGACTAGGTATTTCGCCCTTTTGATCAGATGACTAACATGTTTGCATGTGTTTGTGTGCATATAAGTATGTGTGCATATATATATATATATATATATATATATATATATATATATATATTATATATATATATATATATATATATATATATGTGTGTGTGTGTGTGTGTGTAAATAGTTCCTAGACTGACCGTAGTTTCAACTTTTCAGCTTCTTTAAAGCGAAAGTTGTGGTTCTTTCTCTGTTGATGGAACCGTACGACAGTTATCCAGTGGCAACGTCCATACTGGCTAAGCTAGGAAAGGATACACCGGGTCGATAGCCATAGCCTAGCTGATTGACACCGGGCATTGGACGAACGAAGACAGTTGTTTTAGGATTGTTTGCAGTCTACCTCTGAGCAAGTGACACGATATCTAGCTGTGAAATTCGACGTTAGTCTAGAAAATAGATAAGTCGTAGCAGGAAATGCGTCGAAGCTGTGAAGAATCATTTGTTTGTCATCTACAGATCCATTAAAATAACTGAAACATCCACATGAAGAGCGTAGTCTAACTGCTTGAGAATCTTTCAAGGTGATTGTTTTCTGTTATATTTCATGACTGCTTGCATCACTGTTTTGTCTGTAGCTTCATATAGTGTGCAACAGCTCGGGAATGAAATAATTTCTGAAAAAAAATCCAAGTTTCATCAAATCTGCTTTCGTGAATGTTGCTATGGGCACATTCCAGTTACTTTTTACTTGACCAAAGATCAACACTCCGATTTTTAAGTTGGTGACAAAATATACGCCCTCGCCTTTCTAATCGATCGGGTGCACTACTCACGTGCTGTCTACAACATCCATTCAGATCTAGGAAATCGCATAAGTGATCCATGATGATTACTTAGTACTACGTTTTCTTTCATTCTTATTTCCGTTGCTAGGACAACAACAGATAGCAGATAAAGTTTAATTGAAGTACTACACACAAAAATCACACTAGCCCGTATGTGATATCTGCTTCTAAACAGTTTGATAGGTTTCGGTGACGGTTCACTCCCTGAATTCATTTGACACGTGAGCATGGATGACGAGCTCGACGAGGGTTCTGTTCTCCAACACCGTGCCCTGCATCTGAATCGTTTTTGGACTCCGCACAACTGCAAACCACTCTCGATGGATCTACTATGAGCTTCACACTTGACCACCAAGGTGTTTGACATCGACTCAGGTTAGGAATTGGCAACAAGGCATCGCCATGCAGCCCCACCTGGGGCTCTAACCCTGTTCACGGTGGTTTACTTCACATCAAATGGATAAGACATTTATACGTGTGTTGTCGAACTTCGTTAGACGGAATTAATTCCCCTTTTCTGAATTTTCGCAGTATGTCACAAAACAAAGATGAAAAGTAAAATTCAATAGAACCTGATTTCAGTCACGTTAGTTCTGTTTCGATCCGTTGGAGTTTGAAATTATATGACCTTGTTCACCATGGTAAATTAATCCGACGTTTAGTCAGAAATGAGGTTAATTTCAAACGTAACCGAACCGCTGTCCACCGACTGAGTGACTCGTACAGCGCTAACCCGAAACCCAAAATCGAATCAGGCGAGTCGGTAATCTACGTATACTTTAGGGAACAATCTTTACAATTACAAACAACATACCACCATTTTGTAAGGCAATTCAATCACAAGGATCCGGGAATGGACATCTAATCGTCCGAAGGGTCTGGCGAGGAACGTAAGCCGAGTGATACGGGACCGAGTCATCAGAATAGGGCGTAGTTCAGCTTTTATAGCAAGAAACATTGACCAATCAGAGAAAGAGTGGGGAGTGTACGTGAGACGGTTGGACGGGGATATGACCGTGAAATTAGCTCAGACAAGGACCAAGAGGATTGCACGCACGCTTGGCCTAGACCTTCACGCAGACGTGACGTGATCTTTAGCATGGGAAGAAAGTACAAAGGTAACTCATGCGGTGCGAGTGAGAAAGTCGACAAGGAACGGAGGCTAAACGTGACACACAAAGTCGGGTACATAAGACGCACAAAAACCTGAAGGTCGTAGGTCTTTGGACTGATCGCAATGGAAAATCGGTCTCCTGTAAAAGTGCACTCATACGGAAAACGGTAAACAAACGGAAGCAAGGTAACCGGGTTCGACAAGTGAAAAGAAATGGAACAAGTGTGGGTCGAAGTGGTTGGAAAGGGCCGGGTAACACGCTAATTAAAGTCACGGTAGTGGGTTAATGAGACTGCGTGGGAATTTCACAAATGCACCAAATTACCGTTACACCAAATATAACTCATTGTCAAACCAAAGACCATAAGATTCACCATGGGTGATTTCTGTCCTCCATAAATGTTTCTTTCTGAATCGCTTGCGGTGTTTCTGCCCGTCAAAAAGGAGCAAAAATGAAGGGAACATGTATGGAGAATACTACATTGTCTAACAGCTAATCAACCATCTCACGTGAATGTCAGCCTCACTAGTGTAAAACGTCTTGTTTAGTTCAAAGGTTGATCTGGATTTCTAGGTCGTATGAACTCGGTCCGTTAACGATCCATTCTCTTTTCCCTACTTTGAAGAAATATGTACTGGAAACTAATAGAATCCCTTAATTTAATAAAAAAGAGAGGGATGACACTATGAGCCCTGTCTGTCAGACTAGGAAAACAATCATCATATAGAATGATGCACCAGGTCGTATCTAACACGAGGCCGTACATCATATAGATGTTGGAAAATCTATCCAGTTGTTATGAAATTTTACAGTAGGAAAACCACGAGAAAAGCCCATGGTTTATTATTTACAATTTTTAGCTAGAAGTCACGATTTGAATAAGATTTGGAATTTATTTCTTGTGAATAAGAGATGTCGCGAGTTTCCCGTGTAACTTGGAGGATTTTGGGAGGGTACAACGATGTACGTTGGATATTGATTCTTCAGAGGAACTCTGCTGTCCAGTGAACTTTGACAATATCCGTGTAGTGGTGTTAAGCGTTCATCCTGCACAAAAATCAATTTCACAAATATCCTGATTTCCTTGCCAGTGAAACTGACAAACTTTATGTGTTCATAGCATGCTTGTGCTTTCCAGCTCGCCATATTTTGCCATAGTTTCCGATTAATTTATGCTCACATCTGGTGCGAAGCAAATTTCTCCAACTAACCTGCTCATGTAATCGATTCCCACTTCCTCTGCTGATCACATTCATGGATCGATTTTAAGTGTGTGAGGCTCTTCATCCGAAACGTTTTCAACCTGAATTAATCCCATTCAAATAGGTAATCATTCCAAGTAATAAAAGGCTAACCAAAGCCTGAACCTTTGTTGAGACACGCCTATGACAACGCACAACCGTGTCAAAAGGTCAGTTGAGCACTACACCGCCGTTCTTATAGAAATCCGAATACTGCTAACATGTGAGATAGAAAAACCCAATGCCAATCAAAAACAAGATTACTTTCAACTAGAATCGGTTGTAGTTTCCATGATCGTACGACCGAAAATTTATTGGACGAAAAGGAGCATCATGAAAAAATTGTGGACCAGAGACAAATCGGAGGCACTTTAATTGGTCTTCTGTCAATGAACGCAGCTTAAAAAGTCCTCACCTGCGATTGTCAGTGTTAGAGAACAGACTGATCACATCATCGATTTCATCATTTAAGTGGGCTGCTCTGATTTGTGCCAGCTGTTGTTTCAGGATTGACTGTAATTGCTCCGCAGAAATTCAACTTGTAGATTCAAAAGTTTTCCAGCGACCAGTTTATTGTGCCAATGCATAAATCTTTTTGGATTATCTGATCGGTGACCCCTTGATAGTCCGATTCCCAAGGGCAGTTAACCACAAATAAAACCGGGAACCATATTCTTTTGTATAGCCTTAAATGAATACCCTATGTAGCATGCGAGAGGGAATACGTGGACATATACGGAGTTGATATTGACTTTCCAGCATGGTGGGTAAAAATCATTGGCCAAATAGGATCACAACTTGGAGATGACTGATTGGTTGACCGGTTGGTGTGAGAGGTAGGTAGTATGTGATTACTCCGTGGTTGATGTAAAGTAAAGTGTGGTGAAACGACTGGACAGTGGACACCTGTGTCATGATTTCTCTCCTATGTAGAATAGGCTGGCCTGCCGTTGGTTCATATCAACAAAACACTTGCTCGTGGGTCGGAAGAATGAAAATTGCTGCCTCGCTGATGACATATTAGTAGAGATTTTTGACTCCCCTGCCAATATATATATATATATATATATATATATATATATATATATATATTCACTAGGATCAAATTAGAATCTTTTGGAGTGTGAATAGATACTCCTTATTAAGGAGTTCACAAAGGAATCACAACTGTGATTTCTGTTAGTTATTCGTGTCTGAGTCACTGCTAACCCAACGAACTATGGGGCTGCACACACTCCAGAAGATTTAGATTAGATCCTAGTGAAGACATAACATCGGAGTGCACTAGTATGAAGATGAGTGGGCTGAAGAGTGCCGGGTACAAATACCTGATGGGCGGCAACAACGGCGAAACCAGTCGTGTGCTTCCGGAGGAATTTTGTCCACACGTTTACATACTACTTACTATTTGTATATATATATATTATATATATATATAGCAGAAGTAAGCAGATTAGCGGTAAAACAGTACTTGTGTTGTAGGCAGTTCACAATAACCGTGCAGATACATGCAAATATCGAATCAGCCCTACCGAGTCAGCGGGGGAGTTACAATCTATAAATGTCCTGTTGATTATGAAGCAGCATGGCGTAGAGCGTAAAGACTCATCCTATTCGACCAATGCTATTCCCTTCCTCACGAACAACGCATACCTGACTAAGAAGTGGTCAGCGTGAAATCCTGTTAGGCGGAGAAGTGCACAATCTTGTAGTGTTCTCTGTTGAGCCATTTTGCAACTAGTTTGTTTGAGAAGCTGAACCCATTTTTCACGCTCGACTTTCTTCATGCAGCCGTGTAAAATACAGTCCCGTTAGTCGACGGAGATATCAAATGCGTGTCTTTCTTGTGTAGCCTGTGGTCCTTTACCAGTTTTTGGGAGGAAATGATTCGGGCGAAGTCCGCGAAAGGCACTTAAGTGCACATTCACGTGAGTAGTAAGCATGCGGTTAATACACGATGCGTTTCAAAAAGCCTTTTTGAAACGCATCGTGTATTAACCGCATATCTTGCCTGCATATCTTCGAGGGAGAATGACTCCGTTGCACCATGTAGCATTGTTGTCATGCGAACCAATCTGTCAGCGTGAAGTGACGAACGGCATAATTGTATTTGATTTACCCATAGTGGTCGAGTCGTGTAATTCATGGAATTTTCAATCGAATGTATTTGGTTCGAATTCTCACTAGGTTCACCGATCAAATTTATCGTTTTCTTTTTGATTACTATTCGTAATGCACTGAGGCCTTGTGTGTATTTTCATCACCTCATGGTGGTCATGAGGTGTGTTGATTTTACTGCATTGATGCTGGCGAGCACGACGTAAAGACGTAGTTCAAATTTTCGTAACTATCTCTCTTTTGTGTATGCACTGTATTGATGACTAGTTTCACGTCTGATGATAAAGGAATATGAATTTGGAAAAAGAAGTCAGAATACCAATATTGCAAAATTTATGTCCACGTCATTTTCACTGCGTCTCTACACAATGCGTACAACAATGAACAGTTTATATCTGAGTGAAAGCATGCACGATCGCTGTTGCCTGACGTCTCAGATGCGCATTGAACACAATTGGGAATCTGTTCCAAAATTCAATTATGTAACTGTTTTCCTGTCTCATCTTCCAAGGTCACTCCACACTCACATTCGAGCCGGTCAATCACGTGACGTGGGGTACAGAGATAAGCGTCTTTAATCGGCGGAATGGGTATGCTTTTCGTGTGGTAGACGAATTTTTTGTTGGGCTGCCTAATAATTCAGGGCAACACCTGAACTTGAGCGTCGTTCCAGACTTTGTGTGACGTCATCATTCTTGAAGAGGAATCACCTTGTGATCTCTATTCATGGCACTGATACGGCGTTCACTTCGTAGACTATGTGATGTTGTGTCTGTCCATAAATTCGTCTAGATATCCGTTGTTTTGTGGTACTGTTCGAATCAGACTAAGTCCATCATCGAATGTGTCATCCGTACATCTGTCTAATTCGTCAGAAAAGAGTGTGAACTAGAACGCGTCTGTAAGATGTGGGCGCATAGACTGAAAAGTGCATATAAATTGGTGGGCCCGTGTTTTCTCGTGGTTGACTAGCCTTGAAGTTGATTCGTCGGGTGTTCGCGTTAGTTTAATATCAAAGTGAAATAGATTATTTTGCAGATTGCTTAGTACTTCTAGGATAACGTCTGTTCGCTGTTGTTGGTTACGACCAAAGTGTCTTCAATGTATCTTCTGTAGAATTTGGCTTTGGCAAGAATTTTGAGACATTTCTCATCTAAGTACTTCATGAATAAGTCAGTCATAATCCCTTTCTAAAGGAATTCTTATTGCGAATCCATCAACCTGTCTGTATGATTCCCTTTGCAACAAAAAGGAGACATATATAGGGTCTAGCAGTAACAGTCTTTCAAGGATGGACGTAGGTAACTTCAAAAAGAGTATATCTTTTCCAAGTGCTTCTCCACAGCGAATGGTAAATGGATGGGGCGTGAACAAAGTCTAGATGTTGCGATGCGAAGATATCACTACTAACTACGAGGTCGGAAAAGATTCATATTCCTCGATGATTACTGTCTGTCTGGTATGGGCAGTCCACAAAATTGGGGAAAGTTTAACCAACTGCCACAAGTGATACTTGATCAGTCAAAGAAGCCCGAGGTTTACGTAACCCAACTGGATGGATTTGTCCGGATAATTCCATTTGTGCATCAAATGCTGTTTTGCCCAGTTATGGGTTTGCATCTCTCCGGCTTTCGCTGAGGTGTTCATTTATCTCAGTAGAAAGCTAAGGCTGTAAACGACAGATCGAGGTGTAATAATTTCAAAGCTCAGTACAGAACAATACAGTTTCGAAGGAAAAGGGAATCAATATGACGGTACTACCATTCCGATCTGACGAAGGTTCGCCTTGAACGGCTATTTTTTCCGACCGTGCATGCAGCTGCTGTTTTTTAAAGAGGCAACGCCGTGTATTCGAAAAATCCGATGAGTATGGAATTATGAATATGGATTTGAAAAGAGATTCCAAAGCCAGAAACTTTCTAACGCGGTCTGAAGTTAACCGGATGAACTACGAGACCATTTTGGGTGAACTTCAGACGTTTCCTATACGTATCGTGCTTTTCAACTACCCAGATTAAAATAAGACATAAAATTCATCATACAGAGTTTGTAGTTGCGCTGTCTTCGGTAGGGTCATGCTTTGTATCAACCGTAGTTCACCAGCTGTTTTCTATGTGTCATGAAAATCGGTTTATTCTTTGAATTCCCACTGTTATCATGTACTTCTATCCTATCCTCTTCCTTATGCCACCTAAGCACAACACGCAAACATCTCAATTTCATACGAAATGTTTTATCCTTCAGTGAGTGTGGACATCGGATGCGGTCTGAAATTTTTTGGTCATAAACTCCAAAGCGGTACGTCTCATCCGGAAATTTTACTGTTCAAAATAATCTTAATAAAGACTGTTGAGGAGGAAAGACTTTCTTTGAGTTTAAACAAAAATAAAATGTAACTTCTGTGCAAAATATTTTGTTTTACTTTTCAGTCCGTGGAGGGGACAGAGTGATATCTCAGACGGTTGAGTGTTTCTCGCCTAATTGTATTGCCTATTCCCTACCCATTTTGCGACCCTAAACCTCATTCGTTCGAATCTGATTTGTGACGGACTAAATATCCGTGACTGATATTTTAGCTCATCCTCTCATTCCCCGATCCACGACATCTCCTTCTTTGTTTGATCGACTGTCTTTCAGAATCCATCTTTCACACACAAATCTCAGGTCATCCGACCAGTCCTATGCTCTGAAACACTAGACATTACTCTCGAGTAATTGTGAGGCGTATACAATTATCAAACTCCAAGCAGGTTTAAATATGGGTACAATGCCCCTTCCTGCACAGAAGACCTGACTTGGAAAGAGGCTTTAGCTTGGAATTAGCGCGGCCTTGGCCGTGTCTGCTTTCGGAGATATGAGACACTGCTGGCTGTCATAAAGGACGATATCTAAACAAACTTAACTGAGTGATTTGTGTCAGCCCGGACGGGAGTGGGGTGGTGCAGTGGTAACACAAACACCTTCGAGATGGGAGGGCCCAGGTTCAAACCCTGGGTGTGACGGGGGGGGGGTGCTCTACTGATGAGCTCTAACGAGAGCGAAACTCGAGTTTGGTGCACCCGAGTTCGGGATTGGTCGGATGACCTGAGGTTTATGCGTGAAAGGTGGAGCTGAAGGGACATTTCTCGCACCCTCAAATTGTACCTATGCGCATTATAAACAAACAAAAAATAAATAATAAATGGGAATAAATTTACGACGAATTCTAGACTAGGTTTCCTGACTACGTGTACATTAATAAGTGGCTTTTTGGTCATCTTTTAAGGGTGGATCTTTGATAATTATATTACCATTCCACATAACCAAAAAACAGATTGTTTTTCACTTGAAACAGTCTGTCAAACTTAGGATGAATACACGTTCAAAAAGGTCTTCTTGAATAGTGAGCCTGTCATCAGCTCGTCCACTACATACCACTATCCTCCGGTAGAACAAAGATGAAATCATCATATAACCCAACCTCGCTGGAAAGTCTGTTATACGCAGCTCTCATTCCTCATCCCCGTTTAAGGACGTCTCCACAAAGGGATATACCTGTCTGTGAGCCTGTGTGTGTGTGCAGTGCGTGTCTGTTTACTGATCTGATTGGAAGTTCAGCGGATAAAGACCCACCTTCCATCTCAGGCGCATTGAAAAAGAGGGATAGGGGGTCGATTGCACGTCACCCGAGCCTGAATTACGATAGAATTATGTACTGTTATGGGTGTGTCTTATTGATCGAAAAAAACCTGTGGTACAGTTGTGGACATTAGTATCCAATAAACCATTGGATCGAAACAGTTTGTGTTACTTAGAGATTGATAGCTTATTTGACCTGCCGAGTGAGGTAACGGGACATGACTGTGAAGACCTAATTTCGTCGTGATAGATTTTATCCGTCACGACAACATTGGAAAATCGCTGTGCTGAAAGAAGTCCATTGTAAGGAGAAGATTCTATTTAAGTTACTTCCAACGAGGATTCGTGTTTCCCCACTCCAAATAGGTAGTTTGAAATAAGTCTCACTCTTTGCAAAAAAATACTCTAACCAAATTAAGCGAACGGTTCCGTGAGGCTGAGATCATTAGTTCACTAAGAAGCGTATCAATCATTGTTCAAAACTCCCGAGTTTGTTTTGTCTTACCAGCCGTGACAAAGATGGCATGTTGGGTGGTACAGGGGATTCTTGATGTGAAAGAAATAAAACATTCTAGCAGTTTCAGAGAGTTTCTGTACTCAAGTGGAACCGAGCATGGGGTTCAAGCAGTCATTTCGCTTATCACAGTCTATCTCGCTAACCTGGATGAAATTGGTGGTATATATTTCTATATATATATATATATATATATATATATATATATATATATATATATATATATATATATGCACAGGCGAGCCCTGCAACAGAATCACAGTGTAATTCCCCAGCATCGGTCTTGTAATTACCTAAGATTACCTAGTTCAGAGTAGGAGCCGTATCAACAGGTTCGGTCATTTCGAGCATTTTGATTGGAGCAGGAACCCAGGTGATTCGTTTTACATGTTTCATTATTTTGAATTCCTTGAGAAGAGACCTGTGAGACTTTCAAATCTTTTGACCTCAACTTTTCTTCTGCTATTGGTCTTTCACTCGGGAAAAACCATCGGACGCTCAGTTCTCCCTCCTGATCGTGCAGCTGTTGTGAACACACTTGGAGATAGTACATTATTAAAACTTTTCCTAATGCTTTCATGGCAACTAGTTGTAAGTTTTGCGTCCTGGTTAATTACCATTATGACAACTCGATGACTGAGTGATCTCAATTGTCAATGCGGTCACTCGTATTTCCCAAGTTGACAAACCAATTCAAACAGGATCCTTGTCACAGAACTACAACAACTTCATTCCTATTGACCCTGCTGGCCTTTTCATTTTGATGTACACACTCAGATGTCTACAAACTTGTGGCAGTTATTATATATATATATATATATATATATATATATATATATATATATATATATATATATATATATAGTCAAGTAAAAACAAGTATCTGCCTTATACACCTTGGCGGATGAATATTCAGCAGTAAGTAGCTATACTCACAGCAATTACACGAAAAAGAAAGTCCCCGATACAACAGCAAAATACGCAATGTTCAGGGATGATTTAGGAGCTCCAAGAAACTCTGTCGAATGTGTTCATTCTGATCTTCGTGAGTTGATGTTTGGTAAAGTAGATCAATCATTCTTGTGAGCATGCAGTACTCTTTCTCCCAATTTGACTGAATTATTGTTTCTACTGGTCTTCTTGTATTCAGTTTGACGGACTGAAGTGAATTTGTTCTTTGCACTGGTTTATTCTTTGGTATTTGAACAAATATTCCGTGGAAATTTTGCGAATATGAGGTATCTGAATCTCCTGTAGATTCAACAATTCAGTTGTTATCTTAGATACGCCCCTGACTAAGGCAGGGCCGTAGTTCTGTTGGCTTGCTTGTCACCTAACATTCAACGCTATGATGAAGTGCCGAGAACAGCCCTTATGATTTTAAATGAGTATATTACTGTCTTTTGTTTTTGAGACTGAATCGACCATCCAGCAATGGAACCTCAGTCCACAATTCAAAAGGACATATCGAGAGACACTAGTTCACTTTGGTCTCTGTATTCCACGATATTGCCTATCCGGGCTTGGTTTAATGTATGAAGTTGGGCCAGAGTACAACTACACCGGAGTTCATCAAAGCCTCTTGCATTGATTCACCCGATTCCAAGCTTCTTTCTGTTGATACTAAATTACGGTCATGCGTTTGTCGATGATGCCTCTATCTTTCAGCTCGCCCACTTCATAATCCTCAGTGTCACCTCGAACTCCGTGTCTCTCGAGTGTCATCCGTTGCCCAAAAGAACAGCGACGTAAACACTGTCGATGTAATGCTGAAAGAATGTTTCTTTGTTTTCAAAAACTGAAAGAAGCCGCATGTCGAAGGGGGCCTAAATAAGCGTGCTATTCTGTACTCAGTAATCAACGTGTAACAATAGGCAATAAAAACTGAGGCCGTTTGTTCGGAATACAGCATTCGTCTCCTCACCTAGGTGCAAGAGTGCAAGAGTGGTACGATGATAAACACTCGTATAATTTCATCGGTGTGAATAGGATGCCGATCATCCAAGGTAGTGCTTCGACTGGTTGGCTTCTGCTTGCGTCAGATGAGAGATAACTTGTTATAGTAGGCAGACTAGAGCCATCACTGTGAGTCCTGTGGTGTGCAGAAATCACCCGTCCAGAATCAGTTTTAAGACTTCAGCCAACGGAATCACCAGCGACAGCGTGGCCCACGGTAGATCGACGACGTTACCTAACAAGCTGTGAAAGCAAACCACACATTGACTGGTCACACTGGCAGTCGACCAGGAGGGACGATCGCCAGATGAGTCGAACTAAGTCCATTTTGTGCAGTAATTGGTTACGGTCCTTGACTATTCTGTATAAACATTCTGAACTGCGCAGACAAACCGAGAAAGTTCAGAAGCTGGTTAGTATCTGTGCTAGTATAGCATGATTCCTACCATCGGTGTTCTATTACAGCATAATTTCTGCACTAAAGAGTACTGTTCAAGAAACAGAATAGGGTTTAAAGTATATTTCCTACGTTTATGAATCTAAATCCAAATTGAATAACGACAAATTAGGCCACAATTACTTCTTCAGTACGGTTTTACATCTCCTTTCAAAATACCTCAGCAGTATTCCTCATCAGTATTGCTCCGGAAATAATTAGCTCTAAGATTTCACAAAGCTTCAAATTACAGTGGTGTCTTCCTTCCATATCCTAATAATGGAAGAATTTGTACGCGTTCCTTTTTTTCCTGAACGGACTGGCAGTCCTTTCTTTTGCATCTCCATTCCGGCGCTTTCTGTCCACGGACCTTCTTGTGAGTGAAAATCACTGGTTCATCGCATACTTGACCAGATTCTGCTCTATCAAGAGGCTACGCCGGGGGAGATATCTTGACACGGCTTTTTCACTGTGCACAATTCTAGTGAATAACTTTAGGACATAACTCTCGGAACACTATTCTAAAGGTTAAACTGAAGTAAAAACAAAAAATGAAGACTGAAGTCACACTGTAGTGGCACCGAAGTCTTCATCATAGACCTTGTGGGTCAATCAAGGATGGGCATCGTTTGTCTATTGTTTTATGTTTTTCGTCATATATATATCTCTCTCTTTACAATGGGCACCCGTTGAGAAGCAGTGACATAACTACGGGAAGAATTTACTCGACCTCGTCATTCTCATATTTTCCCCTCAAGATTACTACTTTACCACGTTTTCTAAATAAAATACCATTTTGTTTCCGTTCCTTAGCGTGATTATAATGAAGGGGACTTAACTCTTAGCCTTAAAGCCCCATGGCCTGTTGAGTCAGGGATGACCAGGCATGACGCTCCTCTAATTTAAATACAGAGCCAAATAAGGCCGCTACAGTACCAAGCCTGGTTGCAGTGATTTACTATCCACGACCCATGTGACCGACAGCGGGTAGTATTTACACCTTCAGCCAGCTATATATATATATATATATATATATATATATATATATATATATATATATATATATATATATATATATACTGATAGTAAGTATTATGTAAACGTGTGGACAAAATTCCCCCGAAAGCACACGACCGGTTTCGCAGTTGTTGCTGCTCATCAGGTATGCGTGCTTCCAAGGAAATTTTGTCCACACGTTTACATGCTACTTACTATCAGTATGAGCGCTTGCACACTCAACCTTGTTTTTCGTTGGGTTAGAAGTGACGCAGACATGAATAACTATGAGAAATCACAGTTGTGATTCACTTGTGGGCTTTTCAATGAAGAGTATCCATTCACACTCCAGACGATTCAAATTAGATCCTATAAACATATATATATATATATATATATATATATATATATATATATATATATATATATATAAATATATATATATATATATAATCGGGTTGTGCCAGGTTAGACGGCTTTATTAGATGGACAAAAGGTAAACATAACGGACAGTAATCACCACATCCCAGATTCGATTCTAGTCCTTACAGATTAATTTTCCCCTTCAGAAGTTTTCGATCGATCGTGATCAGCCCCTTTTATGAAATAATTTATTTCTACGGGAAGCCACTAGTATGGATCTAAAATGAGCCAGTCAGTCAGTGTGTCCAGTGAATACATTATGCACACCGAAGAGGAAATATTCAGTCTTCTCTCAACCAAGTGGGCATCCTCAAAAAGACAGAAGTACGTTGTAATAAAATAAAAATGAAGCACTATTGTAGTAGGTGGTAGACAGCTTTGTTATTCTATGTGTTAACTCTGATGTTACAGAAGCTGGGCTGTGAAATGACCTCGATGGGCAGGGAGAAGTGGAACACCTGTATGCCCCAGTGCGTGCATAAAAATGTTTTTATTGAGGACGTGTGGAAAAAGTGGATATATATTTCACTAGGTCTTTGTGAAGGGGGTGAGCGGAGTCAGTGAGAATCTTCATAAACAGCTTTTGGAAAGCTTTACCGTGTTGGAATGTGACAAAGTGAGTGAAATGCCGTCTGGGCACACCACTGACAGGTGATAAAATCTCAGGGGATCTAGCAATGAACCTGAAGTCTTTCAATAACCGGGCAGAAAAGATGACGGGTGACGTACACTGCCAGTGAGGTAAGACACACGAAAAGACCAGGTGCTTGGTGAGATGACCGGGGACAGAGTGGAATTTAAGGCGTGAAAAATAGAAAGACAACCGTCCAGTTTCCACAAAAATTAAATGAAGTGCGTACAGCTGCCTGTTAGTTAAACGTAATGTGATCTTACATAATGGGATGTAGTAGCTGAATGAGCGTACTCGAATTTGACGTCTAATAACATTTCTGCCCATATTGTTCTTCTTGATATACTGAAACTAATATGTTTGAAAGTAGTAAGGTTGCGGTCCAGTACCGTTCCAAAGTACTTCACTGTTTCAGTGTGATTCAGCTGTTCCCATTCATTGTATTCTAAGTGCAGTCGTTATGAAAATTAGATTTCTTGCTGCCTTTCAAAAAGGAAAATACAATGTCACCACACTTGATTGGGTTAAGGCCTAAGCCATGAGCATCAGACCAACCTGAAATTCGAGCGAAACCATTTTTGAGATCATCAAACGTAGAACTGTACACATATGAAATTCAAATATGACATCATATGGATATTTGATAAGAAGAGTATTTTTGTACCCAGGAATAGTGTAAATGCACACAGAAAATACAAATGGGAACAAAATGACTACCTGGAGAGAGCCGTGTGTAGTGGTCACAAGAGGCAAGGTAGTAGAGTCAATCTACCAACAAAGAAACAAGCGAAAGCTCAATATAAGAAAGTCAACAAAAGGAATGCTTCTTGTTCTGGTCGATGCAATTGAAAGCACCATTGTAGTTTAGGCGGCAAATTCTGATCACTTTTTACTCTCCTTGTCTAGTTAAAATAGAATGTAATGTGTCGGAATAGCGAGGACGTCGAGGGTAAAACGTGATTGCAGGTAAGCAAAATGACCAGGATTTGGAACATTAAAATAGTGAGTCAGTTGTTGGAGAACTAATCTTTCGAAAAATTAGAAGAGACAGGGGTACAAACAATGGTTTGGAACTTCAAAGTACTTTTCTTGGGAATAAAAGTTATAACTATTTTCCTCGGACAGTCTGGAATGTTTCCTTCCTCTAGGTATCGGTAAAAGGGTCAGAAAGAATGGGGTTGAGAGCAATCCCGGTATCCCTGAATACCTTAGGTTTGAGTCCATCCGTTCTGGGCTGACTTTCCATCAATGAGGGGAGTAAAAAATGGAGGTTTCTCAGATTGATTCTCGTTAGGAAGTATAAGAACTAGATCCTACTGGTTTGGGGAAATATGTTAGGCTCTTCTAGGACAACAGCGGTAGATTTACGTGCAGATGAGCCCTCGTTTAGATCTTTCAAGAGCTCTCATGTACGGCGATGGCCTTTGTTTACAAGAAGGCTACGCACCTAGGTGGAATTGAGACGATATAACTAAATCCTGTTAGACTGCCGTAATTTCTTGACGGTTGGGAGCTTGTTTGAAAGTGATTTCCTTTTAGAAGCGAAGTTGTTTAAGGTGAAGTGGTGTTAAACTATCAGGGCTCGAGTGCTACGTCTCGACTGGGCGGCAAAGATTAGAGCCAAAAATAACCTACCTGGTGAAATGGTCCCAGGTGACCAAAAGGTCAGCTTCTGAGGATGTAGGGAATTCTGTCTGAGCTGTCACTTCACGCAGCTCTAAAATATTCTCTGAATAAATGTGCCTATTTCGCATTGTGCCATCACGGCCTCGAGTTAAATATGTGTGGTTGGTAAGATCAAGAAATAATAATAGGTCTTCCATGGACAGAGTATCGGGAGACCACCCATTCATAATAAGAACTATAATCACCCCTCCTGTGCACACCTTGTTGGTCATGCAACACTGGATAATAGCTACTTGGCCGATGGTGGTTGTGTAGCGTGAGCATTTATCACCTTGAAAGTCAGAAGTTCGAAACTATGAAGGCACACGGCTATCCGCAATGGCCTGGCTAGTTATCACGTCTAGCCTGTTGAGACATGGTGACAGGAATCTACACTTAGTCTTAGAGTCATGCTTACCGATTCGACCCTGGTGGTGTAGTGGGCGGCTAACGGGTATTCATCCTGTACTCTGTAAACACTAAATAATTCTTTGATGGAAAAGGAAGCGAATTCTTGTCGTTAGTATTATTATTAGTGTTATTATTATTATTATTATTATTATTATTATTAATCTTGAATGATCACGCTGAAGAGTGAAAAATTGCAGACAGGAGGTCATAGCTTGTATTGTAGCACTAATTTCCTATTGCCTGCCTGTTATTGCGGTAAATGATACACAAAAGGAATCAATAGGAGATGAGCTTCCAGTCGTGTTACGTGTATTTCGGTCTACTTGGATTGATCAGACAGTACTTCGGACCGTGGGTTAGTATGCCCCTATTTTTGTGGACTGCCAAGCATGAAAGCCAGTAGCTTAAGCAAAAGATATATCGTTTCAGATCTCCTTGTGACATATTCACGTCAAGACATTCAGACGCATTTTCGGGCTTCCTCTCCTCGCCAATCTCAGTGAATGAAATACTAGGAAACTGTCCATTCTTGCCTTAGTTTATCTGACACTAGTCACTAGTACAGTGCATACACAAAAAGATAGATAGTTACGAAAATTTGAACTACGTCTTTACGTCGTGCTCGCCAGCATCAATGCAGTAAAATCAACACACCTCATGACCACCATGAGGTGATGAAAATACACACAAGGCCTCAGTGCATTACGAATAGTAATCAAAAAGAAAACGATAAATTTGATCGGTGAACCTAGTGAGAATTCGAACCAAATACATTCGATTGAAAATTCCATGAATTACACGACTCGACCACTATGGGTAAATCAAATACAATTATGCCGTTCGCCACTTCATGCTGACAGATTGGTTCGCATGAAAACAATGCTACATGGTGCAACGGAGTCATTCTCCCTCGAAGATATGCACTTCCGATGATCCGGATAATTTCAGATAGAGAATGGGAAATGTTCGCGGTAATGACTTGAATCTAAACGAGCCACACTAATTATCAGATGACCCAACAAGCAACTGGATTGTTCAAACTGTGAAACACCAAAGAGATCACTCGTGATACACACTACGGATCACATTTCTCTCCATCTCACTCTCCATTTGACTCACGTTGTTCAGTTGATGAAAGCTGGATGAGATTGTGGTATCTTCAAAATAATTCCGAACATGCAACACGATCAATGCATACAGGGAGTAAAGTCAGTTCACTCGAATATCAGACATTGGTGTCGATTTTGTTGTTGGTGCTGTGATTCGAATCTCATGCCTCAAACATGATGACCAACGACTGTTGGATTGTTCAACTAGTCCAAACAATGTGTACGAACAACCGAGGGTAGTTCAAGTGGATGGAGAAGTTTTCCAAATGGAGTTGTGATTTGGATTGTGGATAAATTATTCGAGTGAAATAGTATCTGTGCAATGTGGTTATGCTCGTGGTTCTCAACTCAACGAAAGTTAGATGAACAATGTTCACTTCGAAGATGGTTGAAATGGGCAGTGTTAGATTTTCGGGAGGAAGATCAACATGATTTGACATTTTCAGTACAAGGATACATTTTCGGATTGAGGAGGGGGGGGGGGTGTAAATGTTGCATTACATCATGAAAGAAAAGAGATGGACCATTAGTTTAATTCAGTGATGCTGTGTGGGGTGTGCAATTGGATGTTTACACCGATTGAATCGTGCCGCAAATTGGCTAATGCTCCGTGACTCATTGTGTGTGACTGATCAATTTTTCCAATGGAATGGAAGCGTTAAACAAGGTGGGGAACGGGACGGGGGTTGGGAGTTGGAGAGTTATGTGATCGAAATCCCAGGAAAATTGTTCTCATTCGTTTTTGTGACCTAGTACCAGAGACGTTATGCTGGGTATCAGGAGGTAACGTGTTTGGTCTCCAAATTTCCCATTAGTGAAGATTTTTGGGACATTTTCCTGGTGTGCATATTTGTAGTTTGAACGTTGACAGCATTTCACTCCTTGGTTTGAGGTCAATGAGAATTTGCGCTTGTGGAATTCTTCTGCATAGTGTGAAACTCATTATATGGGTGTGTACCTGCCTGTGTGCGGAGAATCAGGCGGTGGTCGAACTGTCATCATCGTTGTTTTCAGTCTTTTTGTCTCGCATTCGAAAGCCCGCTTCGGCTATCGGTCTCTTCCTCAAACGTTAAGGAGCTGATTGGCCGCGGAACCGTCCCAGAAATGCTGTACTGCTATTGCATAATAAGGGAAAGTTAAAATGGAAAGATAAAGATATTACTTGACTTTATTGTCTTTCTAGTTGTTAGCAGAATTACCCTAGTCTAAGTTGGTTATTATCTATTGATCCACGATTGTTGGCTACTAAGCTTACGTGCATGCACTCACGTTGTATCTTACACAACCTTTTTATCCAATCATTTTTCGTCACTCACAGAAAGGCCTTGTTTGGTCATGCTCATGGCAAGTACAGCCTACGCTAGCTCAGTTTTCGAGACTTGTTTACTTACGCCCTAATAAACTGATTTTTTGCATGTTGTATTCTCAATAATCACGTATACCATAGATAAAAGAAGGTGTATTGCATCAAATTCCCTAAATGGACGAGAAAGAGGTTAACTCTCGAGATAACTACGAGGTGTTCAATTGCAATTCAACGATCCTCACTGATACGTAGAGCTCTTTTTCCACTGAGCACCTAATTTCACTGCTAATTGTTAACGTAACATTACTTAAATGACCTCACGTCAGCGCACTTTTAGAGACGGAGGAAATAGACAAAATAATTTACCCAGCCAAGTCACCTGTCTGTTCGTGAATCACTCGTGCTTGAAGTTTACCAGGATTTCCCGAAATCGAGCACTGTCTCGGAACGGCAGGGGCTAGAAATTCAACCAGATCTTCATTTATAAGTCTAACTCTTTAGGTAATGCAGGTATTCAAAAATACCCCACCGTGCTCTGCAATTTTGGGCGCATGAATACAAAAGTAGCTGCAATAACTGCATCAGAGTTCTCTAATAATAAATGTAGCCGAGAATTGCTATCGCTTCCCTGAGTGAACTTGTAAACCGAGATGAGATCTGTTTGTGTCCTTCCAAAACTTGCCCCCGGATGATAGACGGCAAAAATCAAAGGAAAATCGTGCTGCGCACGTTACTCACTCACCGCAAGTAGTATATTTATACCAACCAGTTCGCTTGCTGTCATTGTAAGCGAGAGGGTGGATGAACTCAAGGCTGCTTGATATGTCCAGTCAGAACCAGTGATCACTGAGCATATTTATACGCTGGTTCTTCCTTATTGTTATTTTCATCATAAATTCAGCATTTTTCCCCAACTTGGAAGGATTTTGCGCTGAAATCGTGGCCCGAGTTTGAGAAGTGAATTTGCACTTTCCGTCATCGTTCACTTGCAGCGGAACCAATGAGTGACTAACCCACAACTTCCGAAAAAATCTTCATAGCTCTTTCTCCTATAGTTCAGTCCCAAACTAGCCAGTGTGATAAATATTGAAACGAAAGTATAAAACCTGTTGTGTACTCTCGTCTTCTGAAGATCATTTGTGAGATACTTCAACGAATTTCCTTCATTTTTTCGAAACAATTCTTCATAAAATTTCAGGTGTAAACTTGTGGTTATGTAGTTATGGATATGATCAAGTGCATCTCAACCAGTCACGGCTGGCTTTGGTTTTTCCCAATCACGGTGCTTCTGTTTTGCTCAGGCTTCTCGCTGTTCATGGCCGCATGGCTCCACCGTTCGATATCGCGCTAGCTGTCTGTCGAATCAGCACACTGCTTTTATCACGATATCCACGTACTGCAACATACCCCTTCAGCCAAATATGAGGCAAGTCTTGCTCAGGAAATTCGATGAAAATGTTCGTAGTGGGACCGCTGTTCGACTTTCATCCGGTTCGAACCCACCCTCATGTCACGACAATACGAACCTCAATAAGTTCACAGTCGAATAAATCTTGTACGTCATTTATCTTCTTGTCATATTTCTAATTTGGCCGAAGTGGTGAAGAATGAACAAGAACTTAGAAACAATATTTACACTGGAGTGATCGATCATTCTAAACTCACGGAATTTATAAGCAACGAAGAATCAACTTGGCTCAGCGTGGATGTAGCTTCTTTCTTCTAACTGAAAGGTCTTGTGAATTTCGTGGCTAGTGATTGGATGAAGTGAGTCTTTTCAATACCATTGTAGAAAACTTGAATCTACGGCATTAAACTCAGCTATTGAGCGAAATTGCAACTGAAACTACACGAACCGAGAACAGAGTAGGCGAACAATGCATGGATGAACTCCGCAGGCCTTATCAGATACATATTCTCTTAAATATGGAGCAATATATGGCACCACTGATGGACAGTTTACTAGCAAATCCAAAAACGACCTGGTTATATCAGCAATAACTGACTACCAAGGTCTGGTTGATTCTGACTATTTGAGCCTTTAAAAGGAAGCTATAGCTGGTTGCTCAGTGTGCAGGAGCTTTCAAACAGCGAAACGAAATATGACAGTCAATTCTTCTGTTGATTTCCACACATAGTACCTCCAGATCACGCCCAGTTGTTGGATCCCATATGTAGAGACTGGCAGTAAACAGAACTTCCCGGATTTTCATTTTTCACTGGCTTCATGCGATGGAGACAAAAACCCCACGATACGGCTGAACACTTCCAGTGGACTCTGATGTTCCTCTAAATTTCGTATCACTGTCAGCTCGATTATCCAGTTATTTTCAGTTTGTTTCATCTACCACCCTAGATTCCATTCTTGAGTTCGTTAGTGACAAATTTCTTCAACTATCCATTCCATCTGCTAATCGTGCCTTTCTCACCTACATATTTCACGACTGCCAAAAAACCGGTGGATCTTAGAAACCACAGCTGACTACTGTAATTTTTAAGGACTCAAAAATTCAACGATTCCACGAACACTTGCGTGCCGGTTTTATCCGTAAGCTTGCCTATTTTTCCGAAATCTCATCCCGTTTAACACTTCCCCCCACCCCCCTTTCACTTCCTGAGTAACAGTTCGAAGCCTTTCCTACCTTATTCTCTGATTGCAAGTCCTCAGTGTTCTAAACTTGCCTAGCACGTTTCAAGGAAACACTCATACACTTTTGGTGTGGGAAAGTTTTTCACCCCATTGTATCTTATGTAATACATTTGGCCCACCTACATCCCACCCTCGGCCACATTTGGGCTACAGCTGCTCATTTATCCCTTCTTCTGGCTAGGGTAATTAAGGGCAAGGCCGTTCAGTTATTTGCCAGCCCATTGCGTCAACTTCAATTTCGGATAAGCGTTTCTTTTTCCTTCGTTTACTATGTTTAAAAAATGAATCTAGTTCCCCTTATTTGGCTTTTTAGTTCCGCACTGCCGTACTAGAGATTAAAGGGGAACAGTACGGAAGAAATCTGTCTACTGACACATAAGTACGCAAGTAAACAAACGTTTTTCTGTAGGGAAGTACAGCCAGTCCATGTCATCACGTGAGGTCATGCAGGGCCTCTCAGAGGTGAGGAATCAGCGAGCACGGGTGACTCAATGTCAAAGTCTGATTGGTTGGAAAAACTGTCTCATGTATGGGCGTAATCACAGTGATGGGCGTACGTGCGTGGGTGAGTGGGTGAGTTCAAGCGGTCGGCACGATTGTCGGCTTGGTCTTGGCACAGTCAGTAGTTCTATTAATGATAGGACCGCGCAATGCCCATCTAGGGTTCTCTCAGCCATAATTCCACCTTCAGTTACGTTCTTTTTCTCTGATATATTTAAGATTTTTCACTTTTTCTTAACTCTCCTTTGTATGTCCAGCCTCCTTACGGGGTAACTACCCTTTTCATGGACGTTATTCTTATTCAGTTTGTACGACGTATTTCTACACTTAATTGCGCCAAAGAACAAAGATATAGACTCACAATCTGTTTTATTAGGATCAGCATCAGAAATTCGATTATCAGATATCATTGGTGCACTGCTAGTACAAATTAGAAAAAACAAGTCGCGTTACATTCTGAAAGCTCTAGTAGAAAATCAGCTAAATGATGTAATGAGTACAGTCAGTGTTTAGTATCGAAATTGGGAGTCTCGCCGTTGCATCGATCAGTATTCTTTTAAACTGTCGAGTGAGATAATGTTGTTCAGTATGCACCTATCTGATTTTTATCAGTCCGAATCTCAGCAGACTTTTCCACTTGGTCTCGCTGAAGCACACCGAAAAAAGGACTCAGCTTTGAAGCTTATCAAAATTTTTTGACATAAACCCAACTAGAAATGAATTACTTTCTGGGGTTCATCATTCAGTAACGATGACATTCTTCGGAAACCACGTTGGCTGCTTTTTAAACGTTTAGCCAAGGATTGGTTTGACCTTTCTGAATCACTACCTCTTTCCTGACATTCTAGTCTCATGTGCTCAGAATTCAATCATAATACTCATTGAGAAACCATCCTATTCAGGTTGCACGAAGAATGTCAAACAGAATACCTATGCCCATATTGTAGTAAGGAATGCTAGGACAACAGAACGATGCGAGAATCAAGCCAATCGGGCCAACCGATTGAGCCACAGACCAAGGAATAGATGGTAGAAGTGTCGGAAGCATTCCGCGACCTACAAAAAGAAGCATACGGACTGGTAGATGAGACTCCGTGGGATTTCAGGCAAGCAGCGAGGTAGCTCATATGAGGGACCATCGATCAAGCACTCAACTGGAACAATCGGACCAACCGAATGTAAATGATGCGCAAAAGAATCAAGCTAATGGTCACAGGCACACGGTCTGAATGCAGTTGAAATACTCAGGAGGCCGGAGGATCAGCGATGCTACAGCACGGTTATGCATGTTTTACCGACTTGACTTGTCTGGCTACTCGAATATAGGTGTTCCTCACCCGTCTTGCTTTCTTCGTGACAGTATGACTGAAAGACCCCATCCGTCGAATTTGTGCAAACATGAACTTACAGTGGTGGACGAGGTTCTGGAAAACAGATCCACTCGGTCGTTCATTGCAGGTAGCAGATGTCTGGCAGTCAATGAGGTAGCGTCTATTTGTCTCGGGGTGTCCCAATGGATTGAGAACGACTTGGAGAAGGAAGTTCGTCATCTGAGAACAGAGACCTGCTTCCGGTGACCGGCGGGTAGTCAGAGGTCAAGGGAAAGGGTCCCACAAGCGAGCTCAGTGGGGCAAGCACTACGGTAATAATGGTAGATAAGGAACAGAGATGAGCCAGTGTTTGCAGAGTGGAAACTAGGTAGGGGTCGTCGGTGGAACAGATGTCTTCTACCTGACCTGGTCAAAACGAGTAGGAGAAGATGAAACTTCATATTTCGAGTAAATATATTATTCATTTATGGGACGATTTGTAATCATCATTATTTTTTGTTAGTTTTACTGACGCTCTGGCTTTAGCTTAGGGGTAAAAAGCTGTTCAGGCTTCAAAGTCACCGAAAAGTGTTAGAAAGACTCTTCAGAATTGAAATGTACACTATAAATAGACTCATTTCCAGTTATCAACCAGTTCGCTTTGGTTACGTAAAAGAGGATGGATAAAGAGGGAGCGGGAGGTCTGAGTACGTGGGATGTGGAGGAATCAGCAAGAACAGTGTGCAAACTGAATGATGTAGCGTTGCTCATGGATTCATGGATTCAAATCTGAAACACGATAGATGACCGTCAGACCACGAGGTAGCGTGGCGCGGTTCTTATTCATTGAGCCTAGAAAAATAACAAGAAAGCAATAAAAACAGTTAGGGGACTACACAAAGTTGCACAAAGGATGTAACTAACCAAGTCACGCTTACTTCTCGGATCTGGAAGAAAGAGGTCATACATTTTTGACGGTGTTTTTGGGTCGAGCGCAGTTTGTTCTAAAACGTGATACCGCGAAGATAGGGATGAGGACTGAAGAACCCTTCCAGTAATAGGGCGTAGGGAATGCATGCATAACTCGGCGTAGTTGAGAGAACGACTTTTATCTCACTAGACTATCGGGAAGAACCATTAGAGGATGTCATCGATAAATGAAATCACAGACTGGTGACTAGAAAAAAACAGAAAACGAGAGTTACCAGTCAAGTAGTTATAGTACTGACACTAAATTCGTTTCTGAGCAGCTGCGGTCCAAAGGTCAACAAGGCATCTTCAAACCCTTCTGTCCCGGGTTCGAATCCTGCCCCCGCTGCCGGTCACTTCGCCCAATTGGCAGCCTCTGATTAGCCGCAACCCCTTTTCTTGAAATATTGTACCATCACCACAGAATAAAAAGGAAGTAAATAACGGATAAATATGACCATTCACTGTCACTGGTTCGGCCGCTAATACGACACATGCTCCCTTGAGTCCTCTCTGATCGTTTCGCGTTCTGCACTCTTTGCTCTGCAGATACTCATCAAGTATCCATGGCTCGTGACTCAGTTCTTTTGATTACTAGCGAATCACCATCCGATTCGTGATTGTAGCCATTGATCACCGTACACTGTTCGTCTCGTTAGTCCAATAGGCTAAATTAGTAAGCTCGATGTGATCCTTGCAAAAAGGCACCTTTTTTGAGTGTCTGCTTTGAGTCCGTTCTGTTTTCTAGTTCGCATTTTCTATGAGTAGTTTCAACTACCATAGGTAGTTTTCATATAATAAACCGTAGCGTTTTTAACGACCAAACTGGTTAATTTATAGGACATATTACTTTTGGGCGTCCAAAAAATAAGACTTGGAAAAGCCTGTCGTATCCTCAATGCAAATGATGATTCCTGACTTCATACCTGCGAATCCACAATTTTGGATGGTCCAGGTAGAAGAATAATTTTGAATGGCCTGCATAACCAACTAATCTACCACGTTTACACATTTGGTTGGGGGCTTTCCGCCGGCCCTGGCTTCAGGGGTTAAGGATATCGCGTGCAGCCAACCGAAGAATGTCCGTACGATAAACTGTGGTAAGCAGTATTGGGGATACTTGGCATGTGGACAGAAAATCGGCTTAGGTAATTGGTGTGAGCATCAAGCTTGGTGACCATAACACACAGACGCCAACTCAACTTCTCCGTCCTATGTGAGAACAGGTCTCCACCCTCAAGGTTGATGAGGCAAACTTACACGTGCATTGGATGCAAATGCCTCCAAATACCGTTGTCTACATTAGCAATTTTTTGAAATAATTTAACGTTAGATGAATCGGTGGAGCCGCTGATAAGGTACAAAAACATAGTCTACCCTTTCTTCATAACAAAGCTAGGGCACTCAACGCATTTTGCGATAACAATAGATCGTTTAACTAAGCAGAGGGAATTACTTTCCTCTCAAATCACGGCGTTGCACGCATCCCGACCACATTCCGGTTCCCGCCGGGCGAGCAGTCCAAATCGCCCAAGCCCTCGAAACCCTACAATCCCTGATGTATGTTGATGCCGCCGCAACTACGGTAATAAAGCGAAGAAATAACCGGCCGTGCGTGTATCAACTGAAGCAACACGGAAACACATCAGCCGACCGGTTCATGCAATGATCGTATCAGGCCTTCCCGATCACAGCAACCCATTTTTATAACCGATAGATCAGCGTAAGCATCATTCCTGATGGATTGCTGGAGCAATTGAGTCTGAATCAATTGAGCATCCAGTTGGTTGTTGCTAATAAAACACCTGTCAAAACTTTCCGCAAAAGTTTACCCACCCGGAACCTCAATTTGAGTCGTAACATACAGGGAATATTTCTCACTAATGATCCTCCTTAGTCGATTATCAGTATCGAATTTCTTCAACATTTCGACATCATGGTTGCTTCTTCAGGACATCATCTTGTGGACAAGACTACTAAAATGGTGACTGATGGCACCATCAACCGAGTCATCAATCTCTCCAGTCCCCGTCATTCCGGTCGATGAAGACCGTTACCAGGATCTCCTGCACGAGTTTCCTGGAGTATTCAAACCTATCAATCTGCTGCCCCAGGTGTCAACCGAGATGCTACACCGTATGGCGACACTGAGTTCTCCTACTGATTTACGCTTCCGGTGCTTAGCAAGTTCACGAGCCTCTCGAAAAGTCAGCTGACGACTGATGGCCTTGTAGCGATTGTCGAATACTAAACAATGGAACCACACAGGGTCGCTTCCTGATTCCGCACATCTAAGACCTCAACAAGTTGGAACGTTTCGGCGATTTCCAGTGGAATAGATTTATTTTGAGCATATAGTCAATCTTCGTTATTCCTAGTTTCATTACAAAGACAGTTGTAATCACTCTTTGACCCATTCGAGTTTCATCGTATGCCATTCACCCTCCGCAAAGCTGCGAAACGTTTCTTTGATCGAGAAAGTATTTCTATCTTTGGTCACGTGATATCGGCCACTGGTGTCTCTCCGTTGAAAGAAAGAGTGCAGGCGATTCTTTAGTATCTCATACCGTCTTCCTTCAAAACACTCTGACGACCCGATGGTTTAGTTAGTTTAGATGATCGTTTTGTCCCTAATTGTGCACAGTTCATGCGACAACTCATTGGATTTACTATGCCTTATAACCAAAACATTTGGGATTCCACTTACGTCAAAATGAAACAAGCTATTTCCAAAGTAGCTGCTGTTGCTCATCACCTACCAAACGCACTCCAGGTACTATTGACTGAAGCTTCAAACTTAGCTGCTGCTGCGGTTCTACAACAATAGTTACAAGGTATCTGATAACCGGCTCATGGCGTTCGTTTTTTCGATGTGAAAAACGCAAGTGGATTTTCCATTACATAAGATTCAGGTCCTTGTGCCAACAATACATTCTGTGAATATATTTCAATGTCCAATGGATCACGTTCATCCGTGTGCTGTTCGTCCCATTGGAAAGTGACCGACGAGGCTAGCCCAGTGATTAAAACCGGAATAGTTACTGTGTATCATTGGAACAGTGGTTCGTGCATCATCGAATGTTCACTTGCATTATTTACACCCCACTATCCAGACCGCGATAGCTCAGTTGGTAGAGCATCTACTCGGTATGCGGAGAGTTGCCGGTTCGTTTCCGGATGGTCGCGTTCGACTTTTCGACGTGAAAAATGCAAGTGGATTTTCCATTACATAAGATTCAGGCTCGTGCCAACAGTACTTTCTGTGAATGTCTGATAACCGTTGTCTTTTTTTTCAAAACTTCAACAACCTGCTAAATCAGGTATAGTAAACTGGGCTATCCACTATTTCCGACATGTCTCTAGGAGCCACAAGCCAATAATATTCACCGCGTGATCAACCACAGACCATCACCTATATTATATTACTCAGTTCACTGACGGTATACAACACATCTCGGGTGAACTTAGCCTTGTGGCAGAAGTGCTTCCGCTTATCCATCTCGTTGCGCCAGCCGGTGGTACAGACCTCGCATCTATCGCCGCAGCACAAGTACATGACCTCGAGAGGGAGTAATTTGTCACAACAGCTCTCCACTACTCGAGCCAATGTCATTCACTTCATCAAAGGAAAAGGTCTTCTGCGACTTGTCACAAAGTACTCTTCATCCGCTGGTACCATCTGCGTCCAGCAAGGGCGTCTCTGGGGTACCGCATGGACTGTCACTCCGCGACCCGTAAGCCCCGAATAAACTTCTCACTGAAGTATTCCTGTGCCGGGAATAAGCAAGGATATCAGTGAGTGACTACGTAGTTGTTTAGAATGCCAGCAAGCCAAAGTGCGCGGGTATATTAAAAGTCCTCTGGGCTATTTCGCTACATCGGGCCCATGTTTCTATCGTGCAAACGTCGGTCTACAGGTTTTCCTTTCGTTTATTAGCTACTGACGATCTTACAGTGGCCTCTGACAATTGTTTATTACCCACTGACGATTATTTAGCGACTGCGAACCAGGGTACAGTGACGAAACCTTTTCCATGCAAGGTCACATCACGTGTGTTCGATTCCAGGTACGGGGCTTGGTAGCATTGTGCGAGTTACTTGAGCTACTGCGTACTCGATGTAGAACCGATCTTTAACACTTCTCATTTCATCATCTAAATGAGTGCTTCAACATCCGCAGAATTCCTAGTGGAGTAAACTGAGATAATCGACCTAAGCGTACAGGTGACAACAGATTCACGTCGTAAGCGGAAAACAATTCGTGTTCAAGACCACGGAAGAATCGTCCACTGTGCAAGGAAAGGTGACAATTCCAAGTATCCTTCACGCCATCTTGGAATCAACACCAAAATCTGCAGAGTCATGGTCAAATGGGACTGAGATTCCAACCTTAAAAAAGAATTTGCATAACGTCAAATTTTCGATGAATTTGTAGTGGATCTGTGTTCATTGATAGAGGAAAATAGTACAATGACTTTGGGTGGGATGAGGAAAAATATGGAAATGATACACCCGAATCAATCGACCAGTTAATCCTCTATTGATCACCTTCTTGATGATCATGGTCACACCACGAATAAACTATGTGTTCATCCGTCTAAGTGAAACAGGCCTGATATCGAAGAGCCACGAGCTCAGTATGCAGCAAGGTTACAGGATCACGGTAGCTCCGTCTTACTTTTTCTACAAAATTGAGACCATAAAAACAACCGTTAAAGAATATAGTTTAGGGAGGTTAGAGCAGTCATGCAAACAAGCAGTGGATTGAATTTCGCCCAACTCGTGTGTGACATTTAACAAACAGTTCCAACTTTATCTAATCTTTTGAAAATCATCCGAATTTTTAAACCTATTTTCTATTGACGATTGATGCGATAAACGGTTTTTATTAAATAACTTGGGGATTTTCCGTTATATCCGAGTTGGTGACTCGTACACTGCCACCATACCCAGTAACTGGAATCGAACACGCGTGATACGACCCTGCACGGTGTGAGTGTACCGGGAGAATTTGGTTACTGTACCCTAGGCTGTGGTTGCTAAATAACCGTCAGTGATCACTAAACCACAGGAAAACCTGGTGTAGGTCTTCCGTCTCTATTCAAAGGATTCATTTATCTGTGAGTATGAATCGACCATTTATCGAGGTTTGCTGATGCGATACCTCTGAATGATTGCTCATCCGAAACAACGGTACGTGCTTTCCTAGAGCGGTGGGTAGCCCCACTTGAATGCCCAGCTGTTGTGACAATCAATCGGAAATTATGAATAGAGGAATAAGCTTAACATAAGCCGCAAAATCATATTTAAAAGTGAAGTTAAAGCTTCGTCCAGTTGTTCTGAAGGCCAGATTATCCTCGAAGACTGCTAGAATAACTCAAACTAATTAGACCCCAACTCCGAAACTATAAAGCAAGAAACACCACCTGGATTTACCTCATCGACACGGAACGCCCTTCAGCACGAATTGCCGAATCCAGTGGTGAAGATATCGAAAATGGAACGGATTACCTTTCAGTTACAGTCCACGATATTGTTATCATGTAACGAACATGAATAACTGTCCGAGTATTAGGAGTCTTTGCATGATTTCTATTGATACCTTGTTCAAAAACGTGCCAACACCGCAAGTAATTTAAGTGATCTTCTAGCACGTGGAGCAAGAACAAACAAAAAACTAGCCAAATCAGTGCCTCATCTGAGCATAAAAGTTGCCATCCTGTACAAAAACCTGACAATCTCATTTCAAAGCGTGATGGGTCGAAAAACTGACGGATGACTTACGAGAGCCTCATTTGGTTCACTTTGGGGACACATCCAATTGACACACATTGAGGGCATAGATCAGTATTTGGTTCAACAAACATTGCCTAACACGTGTTTCTAACAGGTTAATCTAAGTGAGGGCAAAACCAGCTTTAGTTGAAAAATGCTGTTTTGTCCGGTTGACCGTTTTACGCTTTCATTTTGTTAACAAAGCAGAAATAAGGGCAGCTAATGGTAGTGCTTAAAAATGTGAGATTATAACCACCAATTCGAACTGTTTACATGGGCATATGTTTACTACTCCTAGCTACTACTTGCGAACTAGATCCCGAGAATAGTCTAGGGAACGGGCAAAAAAAGCACAATTCAACCGGTCCCCAAAGGACGGTAAAATTCGGTAGGACAAGTAAACGACAACATGTACTGAAACAGTGTAGTTTGTCTATCACGTCTAAAAGTAAGAACGACATCAGACAGAAGGTTAGCTAAGGGAGCCAGGATTCAACAGTCCGCAAGCAGAGCAAACAGAAGTACCCTTTCCAGTTGCCGAAAACCAAATCAAGTCAAAATGTGGCTTTATTCATCCCAAGGAATGGATTTTCAGCACTATGCTCATTGCTACATTGTCCGTTGGATAAACTCATTATACATTCGGTTAATTAAGGGGAACAGAAATACTTGGTTCAAGAAACGGTATCAAAAAATGATAGCAAGATGAGTTAAGTCAAAGCGTTTTTGAGTTCATCAGACACTAGTGATAGTTTGTTGAGGTACCTCGCAAGATTGGGCAAGACAGATAGCCATGGGGTTAACTGAGCGTATTTACTGCCGGTGGACGAGAAAGAAACACATCCAGTTAAATGCATGTGCAATAAATGAGTCGAGTCCGATAAGGTATTAGTGGAAAGAAAAGTGCTTTTTTGTAGGAAAATTGTTTACAAAAAGATGAGAGATACCACTACCTCGTGATATAACTTTGATAGGCCTGCGAAAAATGAGAAAGTCTTGTCGTTACAGCAAGCACGCGGGTAACAAACAGCCCTGTGGCGTTGAACAACATACGAACTGCCTAGGACCAAGTACTAATTATTTGTCTTTGTCCAGAATAAATTTTATTGGTGAATACACAGCCAAACTCAGTCATTTCCAGGTTGCTGCACGTGTATTTCAGTGTCCCTTATCCATGCCAACTCCACTCTCTTTGGGGTTCCACGGGGGTTCCTTGTTTTCACTACTCAATCACAGTATGATCGTCTCGATTTCTTCAGCCACGTCCAGAACTCTAAAATAGCATAATGTAAACTAAATGACCGGCAGGTGTGCATAAAATGTATCCGTGAGGTCGGAGCTATGCGCTGTGGTTAACTCTCTAAGAAGATGACTATTTACTCTCAACACGAAACGACAAGCTTCATCATTCATCGCACGGTTTTGTTTCAAAGATATCGGTTGTCGGACACTGGGAGCAGCACAGCGTCTTCAGTGCATGGTGGCTAGCTCTTGAATTCGTTGAACGAAAACTGTTTTTTATCTTTGTACACCAGTACCTTGGAAGCGAGCCGAACTCTCAGGCTGCCATGTATGTTATGGGCTGATGGAGGTCGGTGTGCCTCTTACTGTTACTGACACTTTCATCTGTTGTGATACAGCTCATAAAGGCTTAGATTACAGACTATTTCCAGGCAGTCACCACGATTGATGGTCACAGGCATCTGCTCCTACCGCTTGTAAATAACTTCGTGTTTAAATGGAACAAATTTTATTTATATTATGCTACCTCTGCCGTCAAACCGTCCAGGGTGTGTTGCAACATCAGCCCATCATTCCATCTGTGGTAGTCTGCTCCCGAAATTCACCTATTATTATTATTATTATTATTATTATTATTATTATTATTATTATTTCGGTTGCCGCTCTAGTTTGGTTGATGCGATCAAGTTTATAGCCGCTTTTTCCAATCGCAGTAAAGGTCTTCATTGCAATACTCAGAGGGAACATACACAAGCGTGGAGAAGAATAGCATGGCTATGAGAAAGTGCATAATCAGAGAGGGGTGGTCAAGTTCAGTTATTCACTCGGATACGGTAGATGGAGAGGGAAATTTAATTACGTCCAAACGTTTGGGCCTTGTCACGTAACCTAGAAGTAACACCAAAACGGGTCATGGATACCAGTGGGTTATTCCGAGGACGGGGAGAAAGGTTATGTAAGCGATCAAATCGAACAGATAAGATCAACAATTAGAGTAATCACGATTACGGCCAATCGACTCCTGTCACAGAAACAAGGCATAAACTGTGTGACGCAATGGGACTGAGCAGACAAATTATCACGGGGGCGAGGAAGCGAAGGCTTCGTGGTCGGTGTAGAAACTGGTGGTTAAACGGTATGAGAAACAAATGAACTGTTCGGTACAGATAACAATTGCGGTAGATAGCATGGGATTTGGACTAAACCAGTTTAACGGAGTTTCTCGAATGGGCGAGTTGAATTTCCATGTCCAATGGCAATGATTCTTTGCAGGCAATTTAAGAAACGCGTGGAACAACGACGTCAATCTCAATGGTTTCGAAGACTTTTTGTCAAATTAATTTGGTTGAGATTTTGCACACGAAGCTATTCAGCTACAGAACAAAAACAATATAACGACAAAGGTGTTCCACATTTCCTAAGGCGGACCAGAGGTATAGTGTCAAAAGCCAGTCTACTACTACGTCAACCTAACCGAAAATGAGCAAGAGCAACTAGTAAAAGGAACTCATTGAAAGCGGAAAACTGTTTTTTGACAATGACTAACTGCAACGGGTGCTCCGCCCACACTAACCGAGGGTAGTCAAATAGTCATCGTCATGGGATTTGGACTGCCAAGTCCTGGGTTTGAGTCCCGCCTCCGTCGGTCGCTTCACCATTCTGCAGCCCTTGATTATCTACGGCCCCCTTCCATAAATGTACGTTGCCGTATAGTAAGCAAACTAATTTTAGTAGTATTATCGTTCGTATCGTTATTATTATCAATAAGAGAAAAGGACAACGGACATCGGGGTATGAACCCATCAGTTAGAAATAATTGTTTTGCACTGATATTAATATCAATGTACACGTGGTGTCTGAGTGAGTGGTGTCCTAGATACGAGACCGTTGATGGCTCATCGACCGAACAGGTGCGTGGGAAATCTAGTACCATCCCTGCTTTTAATGAAACAATAAGCAGGATCGGTAGCGGTCTGGTGGCACTGTTTTCCGAATGAGACGTCACAGTTTCCGTGTGTTTGAAACGTCAGGTACGAATGCATTAGGCTCACAATCATTTCTTCTACTACTGGTACGAAGTCGTCGGACCTTTACTCTGCGTCCCCCAGCCGACTGACAGGTACCTGGATCACAGGAGAGCTCAACGTTTATCGGCACTGATAGCTTTGATTAACCCTTTGATACTACTCTTCATTTCAGATGAACGAATGTGCCCGGTCTGATAGGTGTATCATTTTTCGCATTTGTAGCTTAACATCTTTGACGATGTTCACATTGATCCGAACTGTCCGTCTCTGACACTAGATGTGCAGCACCTAGTGGATTCTACCATAAGTTCTGCAAGGACCTGGCAAGTTTCTGGATCGAACGTAGTTCTGCATGTACGATGGCATTCTCTCTGATTTTAGGCTACAAACGAACTACCTGGATGGCTTCTTTCAGCAATCCAGTAGGGCGATTTACTATACCATTGATCACTGGATTATACGGTACTGTTAAGGAATTTCGGATAGCATGAATTTCCAAGGATGACTTGAACGTGATTTCAACGAATCTTATTTTTCCTCATGGAACTTTCAGCAGATAGCACTGACTGAAACGAAGGACCATGTATAATTTCGATCAAATCAATGTGGGGTTGTGAAACGGCTAATGGAGACTTGATCAACATACAACGAAAAAGGCTCTATTAGTTTTGACGCTTATCAGGAGATTAGCAATTGTTGAAATCCTGTTAACGGGGTTTCTGTGCAAGACTTTTCAGGGCATTACAACCGGTTGAGAGGGGATTTCAGCACTAGTAAATTTCCTCGACAAACATTTTACAAGTCGGAGACCAAGTACCTATCTCAGTAGCGGTAAAGCCGATCAGTGCATCCTTAGCTAAGTGGTTGGATTGCTGTCCTTGCAAATCAAGGGTCGGTAGTTCGATCTTTCTTGGAGTTGGACCATCTGTCATTAAGTGGTGTGATTTTTTGACCGGCTGTGGGCAAACGGTTATAGTCATGGACTTTGGACATTCACTCTCCAGATTCGATTCCCACCACCACGTTTCCATGAAAATGCGATAACAAAAGCTTACAATAGTTGTACGAATGTGGACAAATCCTTGTTTACTCAAATTGATTTCGAAGATATACGGGTTACTGAGACTACAAGATTGAGGGTTACATTTCACATTGGTTTGAAAATGCATACACATGCACAAACAAGCACGCACGAAGAGTATTAAGTGAGACCAAATGTGTGGTTCAACACGGTATGTGTTGAATAAATATGATATGATTCACTAGTACTCAAGGATCTATAAAAAATAGAAAATTCACTGGGGTCACCAGTTTAGTACCCGAAGTATGGAGGTACTAGGTACAGATCCCGAGAATGGTCCAATGTTACGAAGGTTGCCATATGCTGAAAAGATGGTAGATTAGGGGAACGACAGTGTGTGCAGTTCCGTACATGGATGCTAACCCAAGTCTTTGAGTAGTCTTCGCTCATCACCGCCAGTGAATGTTCCTCAATGTTCCACGACAGACTACCTAGAATTCGTTGACTCAATTTCATAAATTTTGGTTCGGTTTGACGAACACTGGATGCTGTCCTAGACTTTCTTTTTTCCACTTCGAGTCGCTCACCGCTGGGCTTCTCCGATCGCGCAATAATCAAAAGCTCACCCAAGATCTATTGACATACCAAACACATATATTTCGCACGAGGCCGCTGTAGCCTAATTCGGAAGAGGCAAACTTGTTCTGAGAATATTTCAAAGCTACCGGAAATGGCTGCTCAGTCAAGGTTCTCTGCGATACTCAGACACAAATCTTTCGGTCCCCTGGGATCATCTCACCGGCTATTCACAGTTTCGCTTCAATCTTTGTTGTTCAGTTGAAATTTTGTATTCATGCCGTGATCGTCTGTCATCTCCCGCAACTCAAGCAAATTCGTCGCAAGAAGGAATATGCCTTCATGATCCCCCAGCCGTCAAGATTCTAACAAAATCAATCAAGACTGAGTTATATCGCTTCAATTTCATCCGCACGTGTAACGTCCTAGTGGATGAATCAACACTACACATAAAATTTCTTTGAAGATCAAACTGGTGGATCATCCGCAAGCAAATCTGCAACTGTTGGAGTAGATAAGCTCAACAAATCATTCAACAGAGCAGTAAGATGATTTTTTCCTGTAATTCCTAAAGAGAGTCAACCTCGTGAACCTCCATTTTGCGTCCCCATCGTGACCGTCTACAAGGAGCTGCTTCTCCTCAACCCCGGAAAATCATCCGGATCGGATGGACTCAACTTTACAGTGCTCAAGAAGAATGCGGTTAACCTCAGCAACTTTTTTTCTGACCTTTTCAACCAACGTCTGAAGGACAGAAAGATTCCATGCCTTCGGAGAAAAGCAGCTATAATTCCAATTCCCAAAAATGGTTCTTCGATATTAAGCTCCATTGCCGGCACCTCTCTCCCTCTAAGTTTTTGAAAAGTTGAGTCTCCAACGACTGAACAAAAACTTCAATGTTTCCGATTCTGGTCGGTTTGTTTACCGGAGATCATCCTCCACCCTAGCCTCCTTGACACTTTAGATTCTGTCCGAACTTGACAAAATGAATGAAACGGTAAGAATATACTTCCTCAACTGCAGTAGTGCATTCGGCCTCGGCGATAGGAACAAGCTGGTTTCCTCTCTAGTGTTGAGCCTTCACTTGTTTCTTTGTTGGGCAGATTACCTTCACAGTCTTCAACAGTTCATTCGTTATAATAGCAAAATCTCTTCCCTTGTTACCACGACCCACGGCATTCTCCAATGGGCCACGTTGTCCCCAGTTCTATTCTCTGTGTACATTTACGCTACTCCTGTGTACGGAAAATACTCTTCCCACCAAATATGCCGATAATATCCTATTTGATGTACCTCATGCCTGTGAGACTATTTTTCCTACCCTCCAAAATGGCGTCACTCAAATTCCAGATTGGTTTGGTGCTCACAACTTAGGCCCTAACCCAATCAAGTGTGGAAACATTGCATTTTCCCTTTTGAACGGTATCAAGCACTCTAGTTTTCAAAACGACTGCACTTCCATTACAATAAATGGGGAACAGCTGAATCATCATGATTCAGTGAAGTAACTTGGAGTGCTACTCGGCCGTAACCTTGCTTGGTTCAAACTTTTCGATTTCCTTTTTGTAAAAACTAGACGCTTGTCTTTCTATTTTTCACGCCTTCAGTTTCATTCTGCGTACACTCAACTTATCAAACGCAGTATGTTTTCGCGTGTCTTACTTTACTGGCAATGTGCTTCACCCATCATCTTTCCTGGTCCGTTTGTTGAAAGACTTCAAGATCATTTCCAGATCCCCTAGGATTTTATCATCTGGCAGCGGTATACCCCAAAGGCACTTTCCTCACTTTATCACATCCCAACGTAGAAAAACTTGCCACAGCTGTCAACGAAGATTCTCACTGACTCCGCTCATCCTATTCACAAAGAGCTGATGAAATGTAGATCTCTTTTTTCCACGCATACTCAATACAAATATCTTTATGCACGCACTCGAGTACTTCTACTACCCGTCACTTGGCAAGGTATTCGCACAACTCAGCTTCTGTAATGTCAGAACTAACAAAACTTGTAATAACAGATGCTTACTCCTCATAACTGAGGTTTTTCATTTTATGTCGTGTGAATTTCATTTGTTTGAAGACGTATACATGGTTAAGTGAAATTCCAGTACTCACCTTTCGGGGTGTGTGAAGCACTTACTTGACCTGACTCGAAACAGTATATTTTGTTGATCATCTCTTGAAGCTAGCGAGACGCCAGTCAAGAAATAAGTTAAGGATGCCACGGTTCAACCGTCCTCAAGTAAAGCAGGCAAAAGCGTGTTTTCAATTGGCGGAAATTAGTGGCCCTGAGAGCAAGCGGAGGAACAACGATCAAGCCCCTGTGGCACCGAGCAACATACAGACTGTTGTGTTCAGCCCCACTAGCTCCGGCAAGAAGACTCTTTTGCTTCCGAACCATCTCGAATTATCACAAAAGAAGAGGCAGTTTTTTATAAGATGCCTTTTGATCATAGCCGAATCATTGCAAGAAAAATATCTATCCAAATATTCCTCACAACCGGCTCTTCTGACTAGCTAGTTCAGTACTAATCCTGATTGACTGATTTTATCCCCATTCGGTCCAACCAGGTGTTGGCAACTAAACAAACCATTGATTCGCTATGACGGCTCTAGTCTTACCCTGGGTTCTGGACAGCCGATGAAGTGCTGCTTGCCAACCACACCAGGCCGTCTACTAATGATGTCACTCAATATCCTCACATTACCTAGAGCTAAGCTTGTATTAGTTATGTACGTCCACCTAAATTATTCTCACTCAGTGAATTTAAACAAAGAAACTCAGTCACCTCGAGATCGCTACAAGTGCTAGTCGTCTGTCCACTGGCTAGTTCACCGTATGCTCGGGAAGCTCACTCGATTTAGTCCAACTGTCCGTTTTCGAGTTGACATCATTCATTCTGTATGTGTGCTTGTCTGTGTGGGTAAATATGCTGTCGGTGTAAGGGAGAGGTTCTCTTAACAAAGAGATCACTTGCCGTATCGATGTTAGTCACGAGCGTCTTTGCGTTAACTGGGTCTGTGAAGTGGGCAAGCTTCTCAGTGCACGAGAGGCTCACGTGAACTACTTCAGAAAGAAAGAACACTAATTGTAAAGAAGTAATTTCATCAGGAAACACATCATGGTCCTAATATGACCATGGGGTTATTCAGAAAGATTGGTTTATTGTTCAACCGGGAAAGTTCGACTAAGGCCATGGGGACGAATTTGTAGCCTTAAAGCAGACCAAGTGATTGGCAAAGAATGACAGACTATTTGGGGAAGGTCATCGGTCAACATGCACTACGTACCTTTTAGTCTGAATTGAGTCACATGATTTGGTTTTCATGATTCTTTCAGCGGTTGAAGGTTGTGGACTTAACAGGTTCTACAGAGGTTTGAATGACAGAATACCATGCGTCCCGGAAGATACTTAACCAAGTCTATTAAGAGCGATATTTTCTCCCTACATAAGAGATGATAGGCAAAAATCATTTCACTGTTACGTGACTAGCTTTAAGCGGTTCATGTGTCTTTGCGGTCCTAGATGCTAATCAGTGTGATTTATTTACGAGGTATCTGAATCCCTCTCTACTGCAGGATCATCCGTGGTTCAAGAACCAAACGCGATAGTTTGAGGGCCTTGCGCCATAGTTAAATCGTGGTGCGAGACTGTAAAACTGAGAAGTTCGGCGCTTAAACTACGGAACTACTCGAACTGAAAAGACGTTCTAGAATGGTTGCAACCCAGGATTACGCACGTCGAAGTAATGATAAGACTTAGGCTGCGGAAATGTGTTGCCTTTTTTCACAGAACTCATTCGTACTGTAATAAGCAGCATCAACTCTATTCCGTGATTGTTTGCAAAGTGTTCGATCTGCAAAATACGGGAAAAAAGCTCCATAAACACGCGAGCTCAGTAAATGCATCAGCAGGATCCTACACTTACAATAATGGAACACCAGCATGTCTCTCAGCAGCCTGCTCAGTACACTGCTCCCGCAACGAAAGAACACTGTCCCCAGTGTTATATACCCTTTCAACACACTCAACCTAGGAGTATTCGGTTCGTCGGGACCACTCGTCTGTCAGGCCATTCCACAAAATCACTGTCGGCCACTGCGCCTCAAAATCACTCAATTATTAAGGCTTCCCATTTTACCCGGTCAGCGAGCACGAGCATGAGCCTATAGGCAGAAACGCAATTAGGTCAGAGTCACACGCTGGTGGAAATACAAACGGAGTGTACAACCGGATCAGGCAGTTTAGCAAGTGACAACATCGGATTGGATAAAGCAACCGGAATGGAGCATGGCTAGCATCAACATTGTACGTGTGCGTGTGCGGAGCATACCCGTGTACGTGAAGGATATGAATCATTGGTCCAGTGTGTGTGTGTGTGTGTGTGTGCGTGTGTACGAGACTGCCCTTCTGGGCACGTCACTGTTCGAGTCGAACACAAGGTGCCACTGATACATCTGACTGATCTGTCTCCGTCTCACTCGCATTCGATGATGTATGGATAGGACTGTCCATAAATTTAGATGAAATTTGACCAATTACTTGAAATGAAGTCATGGTTATACACTCAAGCTGGTGAGGGCCCAACCAAATCAGCCTCACCCTGGCGCTTTTCTGGAGATTTTCAACTATACTTTGAATAACGTATTGCCTAATCACGAATATACTTTTCCCATGCAGTGATAAAAGCACCTTTTGTTTAGTCAGAGGCTGATTCTAGTCGAGTGGTGGATGGATACCGCGTTTAAAACTTTAGGTGAAACCAGGAGTTAGAATCCAACAAAAATACTTGGGGTCCGTTAACTCTAAAAACGCAAAGGAATTGAACATGAAATATCCGAACGTGATTCATCAGCTGTTTCATCTAGTGCGTAAGGAATCATAAAGAGAGCATATTCGCCAATCCTCCCATCCATTTTTGGGACTTGACCATGAGGTGAACGATTTCAAACCGAACATCTAACCATCAGACTTTCCTGTCTGACTCTCGACGATTTGTTTAACATGAGATGAGCGTCTGTACAGCACGCTGAATCATAGTATATACATATCAAATCTCATACTACTAACATACCAGAAATTGACAATGTTATAGGCAATATACGTCTGTTATTGAAAAGAAAATGTAGTTTTGTGAGCACTTCAGAACTACTCATACTAATGTCTGACTGGTCTTCTGCTCTGATGATCTTACCTCATCGACAAAGTTAAACTGTTGTAATCAGGTTGTCCAGCTAGAATATCCACAAATGACTCTATACCTGTTCAAGAAACAATTTTTGAGCATCTCAGTTATCAGTCAGTGTGACCTGCTCCGATCGAACGGTTACGATTGCAACCTAGTCCTCGGGGTACTTGACAACGAAACGCTGATGCTGGTGTGGTAACAAAGCATCGATATTTTTCATACGTTAACTTTATCGTCGAAACAGTGTCAGCTTTGTCTGATGTCATGCTGAGTCAATTTAGTAAAAAATCCGGTTTGCCAGTGCATTCTATATTCTTTAACTCCTTCATAAAATTCCTCGTAAATTAAGTCCTTCGTTTTCTCGTGTCTTGAGTCAGTGGCTGTTCTGCGATTCTGGTTACTGATCACGTCACAATATTTGTATTCGTCTTGTTAGTCAAGAATTACAAAATTAATCAACCTTTTCGTTCTGCGCAGCCCAGAATTGATCACTTGCTATTTTTTCCTGAAATTTTAAACAACTGCTTTTTGGCTGATATGCTAAACGAAAAGTGAAAATAATACACCATTTGTGGACGTTGGCACACATTATGGAAATGGTTTTCGTTGAACAAAATTAGGCCAGTTATTTTGTCTACCTAAATTATCTTGGTTATGTATTGCTGGATAACTAAATTGAGCACGATTTTATGCTTGTTTGTCCGTTCCGAAACGGTTCCTATTGTTCAAAAGTTAGAACATTTGTTCTCTGCACATTGTAAATCCGATCTTCGAAAGTTTTGTATGAAACGCCAAGTGCTTCCTTCCCCAGATAATAAGGCATTGATTTCATTACGAGTGTCATTTTCCCTTAAGAGCCTTTACGCTTTGAGCAGTTCTATATTTTATTATATTTTGAAGTTTGAAGTTTGTACCTTGTGCCTGATCGATTGATTCCTTAATTTGCCTCAAAGTCGACCATCCCCGACCCGAGTGAAACAATGTAAACCTTTGAACTCCCCTACTTATTTGAATCGCCTTTGCTCATTTATTCCCACACTACCAATGAAGGCTTGTCCATTGATAGCGTGTGCTTTCCCAAGCTTTTCCCAAGCCCTTTCGTATGTTCTGGTTTGATGCACAACGTGATTTTTTTTAATCTTGCGATTACATTTTATGGGAGGCACCACGATCAATAACTCTACTCCTCTTCCACCTGTAAACCATGTAAAACTTCTCGGTGGAAGTTTACCAGAGAGCTTGTAGACTTCTGCGTATCATCAATCTTGTCTCTGTCATAGCCTTAACGTACCTCCTATCAGACTCATGGGATTAGCACAGAATAGCATCAGCTGCGATTGCCGAAAAGATCCTCGCTGACTGTTCACACTCATTGCATTGCGACCTCTCTCTTAACCAACCTCACATGTTGACCAGTTCCATATTTTTACTAATTCCTTCAAAATTATCGCTGTACAGGAATTCTGTCGTTCCTTTCCTTGGTCATGTTTTACCAAACGGATGAAGTTTTATCTGAACTGTGAACCCGTTTTGACGTGTAGAACTCATCTTCATTTTTCTTTTAGATGGCTGGAAATTACGGTACAAACGTGCTCAAGCCAGTGTAATAATAATAATAATAATAATAATAATAATAATAATAATAATAATAATAATAATAATAAAGTTGTGCGACAACCAAGTGAGGAAACTGATGCAGGTGCGGTTTCACCTCTTGAAGCTCCATTCCGCAAGGCTATTGAAAGCAAAGCTCATGACTACCGGCAGCCTCGTCGAAACTCAAAATCATCCGCAACACCACCGTCTAGATGCTGTTGTGTTGTTCGAGGCCTGGTACAATAGATACGAAGACGTCATCATTGTGGAACGTTTACTCCATGTTGACGAGACCGAATTTGACCGGATTTCGAAAGTTCCGTCCTGGTGGGTGCTTTGTTCGGAATGAACGGAGAACAGCACATAACAGATCCGTTTATTAGCGCATCAGTAGACATGTACATAAGTGGGCAAGCAAGTAAGTGAATATTCTATTGGCAAGCCTAAGCAGTACTTGCGATTGAGTGCGGTCAAGCCGGGTGGCACAGCAGTAACGAATCAACAGGCCTGTATGGCTCAGGGCCACAGTCTGATTGGTTAGAGAAAGTAGTCCATGGCATGGGTAAAGTCACAGTAATGTGCATACATGTGTGCGTCCATGTGTGACTAGTTATGTCAGCGAACAGACATCAATCACAAGGCGCTCAATAACGGTTCGCGGGTTTGAGACTGTCTGATTGGGTACGACACAACAGTGGGCACGTCCGATAAACCGATTACATCCTTTCGGCTCAGCCCAGAAACATGTTCTTTAATGACACCGTTCAACAGTTCCTATGACTCTTCAGTCAGACTTGATCTTTTTCAGAGCCTGATTCACTTGTCTCCAACTGATGAAAAGGACACCGATGACTTCGTGACCTATGGTGATCAGTTCGACGGAGAAATTGAGCGATCTTGCCCAGGATATCCCGAGAAAGATTGATTCCGCTGTTTCCTTTCCATCTGGGGTCTTTGCGCACACCGATATGAAAATGTGAGGACTTTACCTTTGGTTGAAATTGATCAGGAGCTCCGTATACCAAACGATAGCGAGATACGAACGCATTGGCAATCTAGGATACGATTCTGTGATGATTCAATAGCAAGATACCATCAGAAGTAGCCCGTGCTGCGTAGCGCAAGAAGACTTCCCCCTCAGCATGAGAAGCGGATAGTAAAAAGATAATATATATGCTTTGATTTTTTTGCTTTTTCACAGTGCGTCTTTTGATATTTTTTGCGATCTCGTATTTTTGATTGACATTTTTGTATTTATGAAACACGGAAGTTCAGCAGACAGACCGAACAGCATTCGTGCCAACGACTTCTACTCTGAGTCATGCCTTTCAACGCTTCCTACCGATGACATGCCTCATACCTTGGGCTTCAACTTGGAAGGCTGGTAGTACCTACTGCAGAGACTCCCGAGTGGCTTGGTTCGGCCTTGACCAACCCGTTTAAATAGAGCACGGAAAGGTATTTGAGGAACAAGCATACCTAAAACATGAGCAAGTCATCGGAAATGTAGAACGACTGACTAGGTAAGAGTGTAGCTATCCGCGCTAAACACGGTGAAAAACCTTGTTATTACTCCTGCGAGGTGCCCACCAAACGCGAGCAATGCTTCGGGGACTTCGGATGTCGAACATAGAAATACTCCGACCATAACCAATGCGGAATGGTCAGGTCTCGCAACCGTAGAATAAAACACCGCAAACCGCGGCGTTATACTCTCAACTCTTAGGAAAGAGCCGGGTATCACGGCGGTGCCACGGGTGTCGCAGGTTCGAAAAAGATCTGTTCTGGCTCTTACTATTCGTGATGTGACCTTCTCCCCAAAGCCAACTGTTGCTGTTGTCATGCTTCCGAGATACTTGAAGCTGTCGACTAATTCTAGATGATAATGAAGGGTGAGTTCAGGCAAAGGCTCCCGCCAATCTTGCAAAAACATTTTGCACTTGTAAGGCGTAGAGTGCATGCAATACCTGGATACCTCAATCGCCAAGCGGCCTATATTGTTTTGCACTACCTGTGTACTATCACTTAGAAGGGCGGTATCATCGGCATATTCCAATTCGAAAACTCTGTTCCCTAGGAGAAGTTCAACTCCACCTTTTGGAAGACAAGACAAGGCGTTTCGTAGAACATCATCTATGGCAAAGCTGAACCTTGAACCTTGTTGTATTCCGCAGGAGATGGCAAAAGGGGACCAATGCTGGCCGTAGACCTTAACCCAACCTGAGAGTTGGCGATACAACTCTTTGGGAAGGGACACATACTTCTCAGGTACTTCGTTTTTCAACGTACAGTGCCACTATACAGTCCTATCGATAGAACTGAAGGCCTCGAGGTTGTCTAGGAACGCGATTACCATAGGTCTTTGGAAGATATGACAGTGTTTAAGCAGCTGTGGCAAGGTGAAGATCTGATCGATACATTCACGAACGGCACGAAACTCAGCTTTCTCCCGGCGAGACTGTTCGCCATGTGTTCGGAATAACCGACGTAGCATGGCAGATGCTAGTAGCTTAAACGCTATTAGGATAAGGCTTACACCCCTATGGTTAGTCTAGTCTCCGCACAAGCCCTTCTTTAAGACGGCGATAACAATCTATTTCCCTCACAAGGAGTGATCTGCTAAGAATTTCGAGCAATTTAGAACCGAACCTGAAGTTTTTAACAAGCTGCACACCACCATCTTTAAAAAGAGCCAGGGAATGTCATCGGAGCCCGGCTATTTTTATGGTTTGGACCTCTCTTCCGATCTCCGCCTCAGTGGGTGAGGCTACTGAAGCAGACCATGGGATGTGTGCCGGAAGAGCTATCAGGGAGGATGACACTAAGGGCCAGCTAAACTGTGTCTGGAAGTGATCCGCCCAGCGTTTAAGACGCTGCTGCTGATTATGAATTGGCGAGCCATCGGCTTCACATATCGTTTCGCCCACATCCAGTGGCCTAATGACAACGACCACGATGAGCTTAACAGCTTGTGGGGATTCCCAATGGGGGAGCACTTTTCGTCCCTGATTCACGTCACGATCACCAACTCCTGCGATCCTTACGAAGGCCTGCTTTAGGTGCATGCATCGTTAAGAGCTGTATTTCATTATACTATCTTCCAACCAGGATCGACTGGCGTGCGTCGAGAAGGCTCAGAGATTCAGCAGAATCTCAAGGTCTTATGGAATGATGGGACGGGCCACAATTTACTGGGCCAGCGGAATGCAAATCTTTCTTGATAAGCAACCAATGCTGGTTAACGTTATCAGGTGAAGCCGCATCTAGCTTTTCAGTTAGAGCTTTTTGGAAAACGGACGAGATGGATCGGAAAGCCTATCGCAATCTAACTGTCATTTGAGCGTGCTTTTGGCGCACCCACCAAAGCGCTTGACAGCTTAGTGCAAAATAATGCGTGACCGGAGCCAAGGGGATGCCCCAATACGAACGACAATCTTGTATGCAGCCCTGTCATTTGTGGCTTATACCGATGCGGTCGATCTGGGTTCATTGCTGACTCGAGGAGAGCGTGTCACGTGGGGCGCTTACGGTTAAACCGTCTGAATTTTGTACCGGAGAGAAACAGACGATGATCACAGGATAGAGCCTAAAACCGTTATCCATTTTTCGAGTGACAGGAATCTAACCCAAAAGGGCCTCCTAAAGACGCCCCATTCGATGACAGCTGACCTAATCCAGCGTTCACGCCTTCTCCCAAAATCACAATATCATCCCGGGTAGCTTTGAGTAGGAACTTGTGTAGTTTTTGGTAAAAACTTTCCTTGATTACGTTTTGGCTGCAATCGATGGGCGCATACACAGAGATAACAAACTAATTGCGTAAGTGGGTATGACGATGGCTCAATTTGCACGATCCTCTATGTCTCGCTGCGTACAACCGACACTCAACTTGGATCCAGTTTAGTAGTGCCGCTTCTGCCATTTAAATGAGAGCAATGCTGATGCTTTCAGGACCAGAAGCCGCAGTCTCAGGGTCTCTTGAAAGATGTTAGTGAAACTTCACAAGGATTTGATGGCGGCATTATGAGGTTGATGGAACTGGAGTCTTGAATGCAACACACCGATATCAAGGGATTCAAGTGTGCTAGCCAAACCCGTCTGTTGTCCTGTGTGCATCAGGGTTCACAAAGTGAATTTGGATAGCCTGATGGGACATCGAGAATGAAAGACGACATGAGCCGGTGGTTGGGGGTTGGGTGAGTCTTGCAAGCTATTCGAGGAAGGACGAGTAAGAACAAAGACAAGATTTCCACCGGGGGCACTACAGCTGGTATGGTCAACCGAAGTCCCCGTGAGGAGTTCTAAGGCAAAAAATGTAGAAAGGTAGTGGAGAAGGGGAAAATAAACAGTTGTGTACCGTGTGAGGGAGATTTCGTGGACGCGGGTGAGAATTTAATCGTTCATTGTATTAGCAATTTCTTCTACGGCTGCTTGCTTTGTGGGCTGATATATTACTTCTCTGCCCGGTCCAGTGTAGGCTTTTTTGTTCTGGGATACACCTGTAGCCTTTGCGCAGCCGAGTGCTTCCTGCTAGGTATTCGCGTTGGTCCACTTGACCCGGTGGCCAATGCACGGTTATTTCGCCTCTTCTGGGGAACCTTGTCGAGTAAGTTGGACACAACAACGAGCGATAGCCTTATTTGGTGGCGGACCACACTCTTCATCTCACAATGCCGTCAGCAGATTGATGGCGTTTCAGAGCGGATAAAGCTAGACACGCAAAAATTCCACCATATCCTCGAGAATAGCCCCTGATTGTCTGCCATCACGTATTTGGTGAGTTCACCTTGCTCACTGTTAACCAGCGGAGCGACAGCCATCCTACGTGCCACTTGGAGACGCGCCCTGGTAGCACGCAGCTCTGCAACTTCTAACCGATCTCGTTCACAGGCCGGAACCAGTTCAATACACACATAAATGTTACTGAACCTCAACGGATTTTTCACTCACACCTCAGTCTGCCACTGAAAGACATGTGTAATCATATCCATGGTTGCTCTCAGTTGTAAGGCCCACCGACTGAACTACTGAATCCGTTTCCTGGTGTTTCTCAATAAATCTTCGCTTCCATTCATTCCAGAAGCATTCATCAAAACGACCTATGCCCTATGCCACGCTACCTCTCGGGGATCAAGAGATAATTGCACAAAATTCTCGGCATCAACGGTTATGCAGCCCACTCCGAGTAAGCTGCTTTAACTGTGGTTATCAAAATGTCCAACAAGATTCTCCGTGCCCACTTCGCCACTTCTCAATTGTTTAACACTAGAACAACGAGGAGGAAACTGGCTCGCACTAAAAGCCGAGTAGCTTTTTGTTTTTCTGAGAAATTCGCCGAAATTCCTTGACTTTACTTGATGATAAGTTTTGTACGTTTCCTCCAGATGTCGCAGAAATTTATCAATCTCTTCAAAATCTAACAAAGCCTATTCACAGAAAAACAAGTTGCCAACTTGGACACTGATGGCGGCTTGCGTTATCTGATCCGCCCTCACACAGACTGATAATCATATCTTAAACCTTTGTAGATCACCCAATTTTACCGGTTTAACTTGCGACCCCATAACGTTTATGGCATGCCAACTAGGCCGGTAAAACGTCAGAAGATTTTGCTCCTTACGGCAAGGTGACGATACCCCATATTTGGGACGGAAGTACACACTATTTAGGTCACACCCATTGGGTTGTTTTTAGCTGATGACTTGTCCGACAAAGTATTAGGTTGAATTCGTTCCTTTCACGACGTCGACGTGGGTTGCAATTCGACGGGAACCTATGCGGCTAACGCTACGGAGGACGGGAAATGGAAGAGACAAGCTGGAATCCCCGGGTAATTTTATTTCACGAATAAATGAATGCAACAGAATGTATTTACCGAAACTGGATACAACTGGACAAAGACGGTATGTGCTAATTCAAATACCTTTACACGTGCTGCGGTACTCTATAGCTCCGTTTCTAGAATCCATATAATCAGACGAAGCCGGACCTTGGCAGTCAGATCTTGTAGATACCGCGGAATCACTTTGTGATTGATCAGTACCTTACCTGCCAATAAGAGCATATCTTCATTTGCATATAAACAAGGTTGTACTGACCGAATCGAACAGAATACACTCCCGCTATTCTCGTACTGTCTTGTCATTTCCTGGTACCCATAGTCTGGGTATGAACCATTGCATTACGTGCAACTGGCTGAGAGCGTGCGACTCCTACTTTCGGCGTTGAAGCCTTGAGTCACTGACTATTGGACATTTGAAACTGCATAGTAATCCACGTCAAAAGGAAGTATGGGTCGAACGATCCCAGCTCTGGTGCAGTGTTCCTAAAGGAGCTTAGCGAGATCAGTCTGCCTTATTCCTGACTGCAGGTGGCCGCAGGTTTGTACTCGTTGTTGAAGTACTTGGCTACCCCGAAAAGCCCGCAAAAACTACCTTTCGAAACTGTTACAGCAATCAATTTCCAGACCACTGAAAGACCGAAATTCAACTCACTGGTGAGAGGACACAGCATGCCTTGTCACGAATTCATTTCCTAGCCGAACCAACAGGCCACCGGCTGCAACCATGGCGATAGTTTTGAGGAAATGCTTTGGGATCTACTAGCTGCCGCAATCAATAGCATCAGGGTACTAATCTCAGCGGCTCCAGAGGCAGTGTGGAAAACATCTTTGGAGTTCCCTCAGAACTTCGAAAGGCATACACCATAAATATACACACCCTACTCTACGCCTTCTTTGTTGACGATTCACTACCACACCGTGTTGCATTGTCCGAAAACCTGCGTTGTTGTTATCAGCGAAGGAACTAAAGATCTTAGTGATTACAATATCTGTGCCGTGTGTATCGTAAACCTATTCAGTTTCTTTGGCATGGAGTGCATACTTTGGATCACATCTGTTCCCAAGAGTAATGACCCGTAATAAGTTTTATCAGCTAGAGCGCCAAAAACAAAAGCAAACTGATTACATATGCGTCGAACAAACAAGATGGATTTGATGGCGAATTCTGGATGCTTGTGCACATAAAAACGAAGTTTGTTTACACTATGCAGCCATTTAGGGGAACATTTGAAAGGGAGCTGAGATGTGGTTGATCTCTGACTGAAGACGTCGTTTGAGGTTGATTGGATGGTTTGTGGATCAAAGGCTACTCCTGAGCTGCCCCACAAATGCACCTAAAGTACGAGTAACCTTGCGTACACGATGCCGTGACATTTCGCGAAGATACTTCATTATTCAGAGATTTGGAAAGTATAACCTTTCGGTTATTTTATTTTCAGGGTCGTGGTGAATAACAAATATTTAAGAAAAGTGCTAAGGTGTCATTTTTCGAGCAAGAGTGCGATGAATTCAAAGTAGCATTTCCCAGTAGCGCTCAATTTTTTCATATTAACTTCGGTATCTTCATTAACATTCAAATGCGGTCAGATCGGTTCGTTTGGAATTCTAGTTCTCCGGACTTATGAGAGAAAGTGTCCGTACAGACACCTCGTCGTTCTAGTATTAGGTAAGGCACTCCAAAGCAAGGAGACATTTTACCTTACTGAATGGCAGAAAAAGCTTCGTAAACCTTGGCCCAGAGGAAACATATTTCCAGACATCGATGGCTCCGAGCCCTGAAAGTTGTTCCTCATATAGAGTCATTGCGAATTCTACCAATCCACTCATCCGCAATAAACAAGAACACTCCACCCGGGATTTTCCAACATGTCATGAATACAGGAACCCTGGATTACTAGCTAAGGCGGTATATCTAGATGAACTAACGGTCGTTAACCGACTACCAAATGGACTTCAGCTAGGAATCACAAGCACACCCAGTGATAAAGACAGTATCTTCTCAGCCTAGTGCAGTTTCGTTGTAATAACCGAGTAACTAAGGTCAGGGCTCGATTAATGATAATCGGATAATAGATGTTTCAGAAGATGAAATGATTGATCTAAGTTAGTGACAACGCTTGGAATGTTGCCAAACACAGTTTTTCACCACACATTTTTCTCGCAGAAGGAAAGTTATCTGCAGATGGGGAAAATGACGGGTTCACTATTTGACTGACACGGACTAAGGAATAGCTGATTACTATTCACAGGCTTCTCATCATTGATCATTGGCATTTCAGTCGCAACTCTTCCGGTACCAGCCAAACTGAATGCAGGCAATAGTTGCAACACGCAGTTCAGCCAATACCGATTATACACTGAACACAAGTCACGGACAACAAAGGAAAGATACGGAAACACGATAACACACATGTATATAGTAAAGCACCACTGCTCCCAGCTGCATCACTTACAAAGCGTTCGAACAAATAGGTTCAACTAGAAGTCGTGGGCCACAGTTACAAGTCACTGTTGGTGTGATTTGCCTTGGTAACAGTAGATAGCATATGGTGCGCTGTCCGTTTTATTTCCAGGTAAGCAAGTGTCGAAAATGAGCAAGCGTAGACAGTGCATGCAACTGACCCAGGTGAAGCAAGATCATCCAGTGTGTAGAGAAATTGCATTGGGTAAAGTAGTTTTTTCATATGTGGTGCGTGTGTGTGGTCTTGGCATCTCATGAGCAAGGATCAATTGAACAAACGTAATATTAGACTAGGTAATGGAACAGAGATCAAAGGATATAGGAGCACCAAAGAAACCCTTATATGTGTATTAGCCCTTCAAAAGCGATACGGAAGCCAAAGTTATTCAACAAAGATTATCAAGAGTAATCGATAGAACTGTCTACGCTTCTCAGTTACAAATTCTGTTCGTTTCCAAACCTACCGTGTGTTTTCGTTTGAAGGGCATATATTGCCGAATTTTACCTCTTTTTGTGTGTATTCACTTACGTGTTCCTATGGAATTAGGTACATTGGTCTCACGACTAGGCGCTTATCTGAAAGCGTTCGTGAACACCACCTAGCTTGACTAAACGGGGAAGCAATTATGACAATTACGAGTGCTGTGTGCTCATGTTTTGTTGAGTCATACAATTCACTGGAGGTGATGAACTCTTTTCGAACCATTTACGCAGTTCGAGATAAGTGATCAAGACATGTCGAGTGTTGCATCTTAGCCATAGCCGAAGCTATGAGTATTCGTCTCTACAGTCCTCTCGTGTGGGCTCAGAAACAACCTGTGGAAGCTTTTATGCTCTCTTGGCCCATGTCTTGTTCCCTAACACGTGTGCAACCACCTGATCAATTTCACGTGCACACTCGCACGTGCAGAGACAGATTTGAATCATCATTCCCCTTTCTTATTTTGTGAGTCATACATATTGTTATGTATGGTAGTGTGTTCTCAACAGTTTAATTATGTTATCGATACGAAAGCATTTCACGTTTCACAGCAGTAATGCTGCTCGGGCCAGTGGGATCATGGAAGGGGAACAACAGAGAAACTTTTGTAATGTGTAAATTCATACCACACTCCACTCCGGTACACTCAACTTTTCTCACCTCATTAGTTCGCTGATAAAGGACGTCGTATTGGTGTGTTTATGCAGTATAACTGTCAGGCTGTAGGCCGATACGGTAACGCATTGGTGTAGACCACCATTCCCTACTCTGATGCAAGTGTTGGCACCTGCTTATACACTTACTGGGTTTTGGCTCATCGGGTTTTCTTTCTTCCTATGCCTCCGCAGATCGTGCGCGTGCAACCCCTAACGGAAGAGCGTTGCTTGCAGCGCATCCGATGGGGCCAGCTTGTCTATGTCCGCTTCGAATCGCCATCGTTGCGGCCGTTGTTTCCTTGTGTCGTGGGCGCGTTCGTTATCGTGTTGCAGTATACTGGTGTTCGAATAATGTGAAGGATCCCGATAGGACACCTACTGAGTTGAACTCATTAGGATTTCTGTGTTTTTATGGTTTAAGATCGAATACCAGCACCCCCGGAAGATCACTGACCCTGCATTCTACAATAGAACTTGTGTGGAGAGCAAGTATCCTCCGCTGGAGGGGGGTGCTCGTGTTCGATCTACCAATTCCAAAAACATGAAAAGACTCCATGAGCACAAAGCTCAGTAGGCGTCTCCTCGGGCACCCACACTTACATTGCTGGAACACCAAAATGGCTACCAGCGGCTTGCTCACTACGCTACTCTCCCCTTCAACGAAAGAACCCTGTCCGTTGCGTTTTATATTCCCTCACCACACACAATTCGTGAGTACTTTATTCACCGGGACTATTCATCGGGGCAGGCTATTACACAAGATCGCTATCGGCCACAGAGCGCCTCAAATTAGCCCCAATTACTAAGGTTCCCCAACCACACGGTCCTGTTACCAGGGTCGTCAGTTAGTAGTAAGCGAGCAAGTGTTCGACCTGCAAAGTACAAAACACAGAAAATTCCATGAGCACAAATTTCACTGAGTGTCTCTTCAGGGGGGGGGGACACCTGCACTGATCAAACACTAATATGACCACCTTAGCTTGCCTACTACACTTATTATTTGCTATGACCTTTTATTCTGTGGTGGCCTTGAAACGGGCCAAATTCGTTTTAAGACAGACAAGTGTAACAGCAATCAGAAGCTTATAGAAATCGCTTGCATCTGCAATGAAAATACCACCAATAATCAAAGCTGTTGCACCACTTCTTACTGAAAGATTTGAACTCCACCACTGTCGCCAGGTTTCGCATATCTAACCCATTGCAATCTAGAGTGGTCCAACTCTCGGGAATAGGGTAGACGACTTCCACAAATACTATGGTTTTCAAGTCATTTTAAGCCAAGTTTCTTAATTCATGAAAGGAACTCGTCATAAAGGCAACCTTGATGGAGCTGCAACGTCAAAAGCAATTAACTGAACTGCAAAGCACGGTCAAAAGTGCAAAAGGAAATAAAAACAGCACATCAGTTTTACTTCTTTTTTCACATTTAGTGCAGAATAATGTACAACAGTTCAGGATGAGGGCCGCGGCCAAAGAAAGGTATAACAGATGGGAAAGTGAAGGTCTGCGGTGGGGATGGAACCCAGGCCTTCTTGTCCAAAGTTTCTCAATGATAACTGTTTAACCGCCGCCGGGAGATCTTGTGGGAAAAGACAGTTTATCCGGTGGAATGCAAGATCGCAATCAGCCGATTTTACAAGGAACTGCCCAAAATCCAGCATTCCAGATGATCGTTCTGAAAACTTTCATTCGTGTTTTAGTCAAAAGTTCATTTTTTCTTTTTTTTGTTGATGCCATTTGGAGGGCTGGTAATAGGATCCACTATTGTCAAGATAACCGCATGAACATGAATGTGATTGATATCACTTTCATTACACGAGGTTTCCTTAAACTCTATTCGTGGAAAGGCAATAAGCTGACAATAAGTGAATGGATCTCACCAGCTCATTACAAGGGATTTCTTCGAGCGGAAAAGTGGAAACTACAGTATATTCTGCAGTTTAAGAGTACGGCAGCTTGGTTTGGAACGTTCATTTTTCACCTCAGAGATCAGAAATCCGAATCCCGTAACCAACACCGGTTTGTCTGATGGTAGAAAGTAATCCACTGCTGCCTGGATCGTAACCACGCTTGATCTCTTCCAATGCACTCATGCACAAACGTGTCATAAAAACGCAGTCGAAAATGAATATATAGGACCGGCTCTAGGACCCACTATGCTACTAGAAATAACCGGCTGACTGGTGCAGAACCACATAAGGCCACAATAAATCAAGCTTAGCAAAGACCCAGACTACGGTTAAGTACAGTCTATCTTCAGGGTGGCCGGCAGTGGGCAGATTCTAACCTCATCCCTCCGATTTCACAAGGAAACACTCTTCATCACTAGACCAACACCAGACATATGCTTTTCCAGAGTGCAGCTATTTTAGTAAACACGGCATTCCGGACTGGATTATGCATTTCCAAATTTCGGTCTGCATACCTAATTTACACCTCAGTTCAGTACGAATTGAAGTAGCGGTGTGCGTGGTTAGCAGTCATCAACTGCACCGCTGAAATAGTCACATACACTTTATAACCAGTATGGACGTGTTGTTCCCGGCCGCGTAGCCGATTCATCACCTGACCGAGTTCAACTCGTGATCGGAATCACGTGGACAGCCCCCAATATACAATGCGCGACAAAAGTATAGGACCCTCCCCGTTTTTCTTCATATTTCCGCCTTTGTATTGTCTAACAGGACCATATCCGACTAGAACGACCGAATGCACCGTACGATACGGCATAAAAAATTTCAGAACAAAACCGAACACTTCGTGCTAATTAGAGCAGAAAAGGTAAAAAAACGAGGGTGACAAAATTACGAGACCCCCTATCCCGGTGCACTATCCCACAGAAAATTTCGCTGAATCAGAAAGACCATTGGTCTGTGGATTTGGCGGCTGACAGCAAACACGTGTATCATGTGCACCAGAGCACGTGATGCACCCCAGGTATCTGGTCAGTCCCCGGTCGAGCTTGCGTCGGAACTCACGCCGAATTTTGTCTGCTCAATTCTACAAGGAAAGAAACTAACAAGCTTTAAGACGGGAGCTCAGTTTGCCTGAAATCAACAGGAAACGCAGAAGACTGTGTCTGAAAAGTAACGAGCAAGGTGTGCCTAAAAATTGGATGGGTCATCCAGAAATACGAACAAAATCAGATGAATGCAGACTAATCCGTCTAGCCTCCAATAACACATGATCCACCTCAACGGAGAATGCTTTCACAGGAGTCAGTGTTGAAAGCGAATGTTATGAGGAACACTGAAAGCTGTGTTGTGGGTGAAATACAGAAAAAAGTGAAAAAAACGTACAGTTCTCACACCACTGAATAAAGAACACCGTTTATCGTAGGTTGAAATACGCGTAGCATGGAGAAAGAAAAGGCTAATATCTACCCTAGTGACGAAAACATTTCGCTGAACCGGAACACTGGAATGATTACTACGACGATGTAGAAGGAACGAAAGGATTATGAACCAATGAAACAATGACAGGAGCTCAGTGATGGTTTTGTGGAACCTTCTCAGCCAGCGGCCAAAGTGAGCTAGTTATACTTGAGGACACACTAGATTTCGTTGTGTATATTTGTACCTTGGGACAGATTTGGCTCCTGCTACTGGCCAGCAGATTACAAGAGGACTTCATATTCCGGTATACCAATGCTTCTGTCCACTGTTCGTGAGCTATAATAAGTTGGCTGCTGTCCCATGGGATCAGGGTCACACACTGGCCAACCTCGGTCCCAGATCTAAACCCCATGGAATGTACCTGCTGGCGAGGTGTACAAGGATTCCATGTTTTACTGGCCAAAGAATGAACCGATAACCGCCTTTAAGAGAGAACGGGTGATCGATGGCCAAGGGGCAACCGCTAGTCCTGTAAGAAGTATGCCGAGAAGATAATTCGTGGCTGCTAAGCAGAATGGCGGTTGTACACAACTTTGAATGGTAAGTATTTTACCTCAGTTGGCGTGGGTTCTATAATTTTGTCGCCTCCTTTTTTCGCACATTCTGATTTAACCAGTTCATTAGCAATCAGTATGCCGTGAAATTCCTTACTCCGTATAGCAATGAACATTCGGTCTTTCCAACCAGATACGGTTTCGTTAGAAAATACGGAAGCAGAAAAATGAAGGGGACAAGTTCCCGCAATTTTGTCTCGCACCGTAATGAGTTGGCTCCGTACCAGCCAAATCAGTCCGGAAAGGGAGCAGTCTAAATGAATGCATGTGTGTGTGTGTTTTACTAGATATTTCTGTTCATGATCATTGGCGGTTATATTATTGTGTGCACTCATCCCGTGGGAATATTGCCTCAAACTTATCTCTTTGTTTGGCCGTTATATTTACTTTTTGGAATTTTTCGAATGGCACCAACATTGTATATTATCACAAAGTAGTGGAACTATCATAGAGTTCTCATGATGTGTTTTAACTGATGTAAAATACTAAAGCGGAAGCAATATGGCCTTATTGGAAAACACCCTGCAGGCTAGAATGTAGCTGCACGCCATTTAGAGCATCACCAATACCCAGTCAACAGGCCCCCGCTGCTGGGGGAAATTAACGACTGGGCGAATCTAGTAAGAACGGTCTGAATATTCTGCCCCGGGGACCGTGATACGCCAAGGGATCTGGGTAAATTCTGGTACTAATAACTCGCCAAATGAACCCAAAGGATACAAAATTTACCGGATTGTGAGGAGTTGTCAGCATCGGTCTGGTAGCGTACATCAGGTGTTACTGGTGCAAGTCTTCAAAAACTTTATTGGCATCCACTGACGAACAGGATGCTCGTTTATCTGTGGAATGTACACCACAGTTTCACGGCCATTATCGATCGATTATCACGGCAAAGATGTCTATATTTTCTCCTCTTGGCTATCAAATGATATTCCTGTATTCGTTGACACATTCACATTAAAAACGATCGAGTACAATAAACCTTCACTTAGCGCTATCATTGGAGATTTCAATTAGTCAAACATCAGTTTTCTGATCTGCTTCTCGGTAACATATATTGCGAATCTCTTTATAACAGAGAACCGGTAGCTCGATTTCCTATTTGTTATTTCCGTTCACAGCAGAGCACTCTTATCTAACTCCGATCATCAAGACTCATCCCAAGATGTAATCCAACTCACGTCAGATAATGCATACTCCCACTCTTGATGGCAAGATTGTCCAGAGACAGTGCGACCCGTAAACCCAACACCTGTGCAAGGAATGGTCGAGGGCACTGTTCTAGGTTAAAGCTACAAACCGGATATCTCAGAGCATTGAGACCATTTGACAAATTGCTTGGACGTTTATCATGATATTCGTTGTCCACTCTAGTTGATTTACGTTCAACCTACCAGGTTTTCAGTCCCTTATTTGAAAATAATGAGACCACAGAAAGAAAGTGTCCGCATGAAAGGAAGTTTCTCATTGATGAGGCAAACAAATCTTCTAATCAAATCTGTAATCGAAAAATAAAAAACGGGAAGGCTGTACACTGACATTACACCTGGATGTCCTAGTCATCACCACTCTTGGAACATAATTTCACAAATCCTCGGCGGTAAGAGCTGTAAGCTCCCGGACCAAAACAAAGGCGGTAGAGCTCAATCGGGTGCTTTCTCCACCATCGGAACTCAAAAAGTCGCTATCAGAGTTCGCTTTTGAACCTGGAGTAGTTATTCAAGCTTCAAGCTTCAAGTTTCCGGGATTAGATGCAGTGGGACACCTCCGGTATGATCCTCATCGCCATCCACTCTTGGCTGTGGCCTCAGGACAGTGATTCATGCCAACGCTTCATCAGAAAGGAATCAAGTTTCCTTTTGAAAAATTTGTAGTTGTCCTCTCCCACCACGTCAGCTGGCAGTGAGTTCCACAGTTTGGTTGTTCCCCTGCAAAGATGGTAAACCAACGGTGGCCTAGTCGACTGCAGATTCATGAGCATCATCGAATGCCCCCTTGAGAGCGAGTGGCCACGAAGGGGGAATTCCGCCCGCAACCGGGTGCCAATTTAGCCCCGGAGTATTCGCCGGATGTATATCAGGTCGTCTTGCACCCTTCAATATGCCTCCGAAAACAGACCAGGTTAACTCCAGCCGCCTGTCGTAACTGATCCCTCTTAGTCCAACAACGAGACAAGTGGCGGCTCGCTGCACCCATTGCAGCTTCGCAAGTGCAGAAGCCGTGAAGGGAAATGTAGCCGCTCCGCCGCACCCCAGCTGAGGACAGACGTGTGAGGTATATAGGAGTTTGAAAGCACCATAAGGTGGCTTCCCAAAAGTCCGACGGATTGAACCATAGATGCTCCTCGCCGAGGCACATACCTTGTCAGTGTGATTTCGGGTTTTCAGTCTAGATGACACTATCACTCGTAGGTCTCTTTCAGTGGTGGACACTCGAAGAGTAGCTCCCTGAAACGAGTGAGTATCCTCAGGCCTTGGTCTCCCTAGCTGCAACTGAGCGCACTTTTGGACGCTGAATGGGAGTGCCCACGCTTTAGACCACTGTGTTAAAGTATCCAAGTCCACTTGTAGTGCCTCGCGATCCGCCGTAGTTTTGACCACACGTCAGATTTTGAGATTCTAGGTATAAACCAGACAGGGGTACACCGGTTGTTGTGGCAAGTCGTTGATGAAAGCTACGAACAGCAGTGGGTCTAAAACCGAGCCCTGTGGTATTCCGCTGGAGGCCTCGTGCCACTCAGAGCATGATGAGGCTACTTTCACACAGAAAGACCTCCATTTGAGGAAGTCTTCGATTTACGTGAGTAGTTGTTTTGCCACTCCTAGCGATCTCAACTTATGGAGTAAGCGATGGTGAGGCACTTTTTCGAACGCTTTGCAGAAATCAACGTAGATAACTTCCGTAGGGTGGCCCTCCTCTCTAGCTTGTGCCCAATGTTCACGTGCTAGTAGCAGATTTGACGGGCAGAATCGACCTTTCCGGAAGCAATGCTGCTGGTGGTTGAGAAGCTCATGAATCTCAAGGTACAGTTGCAGTTGCTTTGGGACCAGGCGTTCCATTACCTTTCCTAGCACACACATAAGACTTACTGGACGGTAATTCGCAGCTTCCGCCTTTTGCCGCCCTTGAACCTCTGGATGATAACGACTTTCTTCCTTTCGGATGGTAGTTTACCTTGTCCCATCGAAATTTTAAACAGTCTCGTCAGTGGAGGAGCGATAATTTCAGCTAGTTTCCGAAGGACTAGCCGATGGATCCCGTCCGGACCAGGCAATGTGTGTGGCCGTAGCCCTCGTGTAATCTTGGCAACCTCTTCTACCACTAACGATGACCATGTCATGCTGACTGCACTCTGTGGAGGCTGGGGCAAGGATGACCCCTCCTTGGCATAAACGTCAGCGTAGTGACCAGTCAATAGTTCTGCTTCATCGCAATCGGAGTCCGAAATGAATCTATTATGAAGCAGTGTTGGGATGCCTGCGGGAGCCTTAGTCCTCCTCCTCAGGTATGCAAACGGCCTTTTTGGTGCTGAGACGGAATGGGCTGCAAGTCGCTCTTCGTAGTCTTCACCTTCGAACACTAATTTCTAATGCGTTTGTAACTGTCTTATCCCGTGCCGGAGGACCTAAAAACACTGTCAAGCTCGGTTTCTTTTTCGCATTTGACTATGTAGTTCCTTGCCAAACCGTGGAGGTCCCTTAGCATGACTTCATCACCTGTGCGGAGATGTAAATAAGCCCATCAGTGCAGCTAGTTCTAATCTGAAGGAATTCCGTGCTTCATCCACTTCAACACTAACGATCGGATCCCATGGCAGGGCGGCATCAGCCTTTTTCATTTCAGCAAAGGGTATGCGCCACATTTTCGGCCCGGACTACGGATTCTGATGGACGAACGCATCTCGTCTCCAGTGGATGACTAGCATCGCGTGGTCGATGGAGCCCATTGGCGGCAGAATATCGATTTCATCTATGTCAGAAGTTCGAGGGGAGAAAACCTGGTCAGTAATGGATACCCGATCTGCTTGACTTCTGGCCTTTTCGTGCGCATGCTGATGCAAGGGAGGTTGCACCCTGTCTCATTCAGACAATGGGAGAACCTGTCCGCGGCTACGTGCACCTGCTAGACACCCAGTCAATATGAGGAGCATTAAAGTCTCCAAGAACCAGACAATGGCCATCCGTCGCCCATCGGTGCATGGAATTCGGAATACCTTGCACGTCGGCCGCCGGAGTACGATAACTGATCGCAAGCACTGCACAGCCACTGTTGGAAAATTTTACTCTTCACCACGGCACCTCCCCGTATCCACCTAAGTCTACGAAGGTATCAGGTATGTGTACTGGTACCCCGTTTTTCACATACATGGCAACACCCTCTCCACCTCTGGTACGAATTCGATCAACTCGAAACAGTGCATAACCTGGCAGTGAGACCTCTGAGTCCCGAACATCATCCGTTAGCCATGTTTCGGTAAGTGCAATGATAGCCGGGGTTCCAGTCTGTGCAAATACCTCCAATTCGCCCCCTTTTGTTCAATAATCCACGGACATTGGTCAGCAGCATTTTGGCAGATGCCGCCCGGTTGTTCCCTGCCCGAAAATTGTCTACTGCTGTGCGCTGAGAGGGCTCATCGGTAGTAGCGGTGGCCAGTGCATCTGTAATCTCCTCCGAACCACGCGAAAATCCCGGATGTAACGGTCTGTTTCACCGTTTTCCCTTTTCTCCCTAATCTCTGCACAGGCTTGACCCATACTTTGACGATCTTCAGGAGAAAGATCTCGGTGTAGACGAACGGGCTCCCCCTTAAGGCTGTAGGATCATCTTAGAGCCTCACTCGCTTGCCGCTCTGACCCGAATTGTTGCTGCCAGTCCTGCTTCGTCTTCCGTAAACAGCTTATTCAGGATCAGTCTGAGTGGCATCATATCATGATCCAGTTTGTCCGGCGGGGGGGGGGAAGTTGCAGTAGCCTCTGGGATGTTTAGGGACAGGAAGTATTGTTCACGGGGTGGAGGAACCCTCTTCGGGATTGGTGGGACTTCCTTCCACTTGTTTGTGTCATCCTGAGCGTCGACTGGTAGGTTCAGTGGGGATGATGGTCCGGCTGCCGCAGCTTGACACAAAACATTGTCTGCCGTCGCAGGTGAAGGACAGTCCTTCGTGCTTTTCTTCCTTTAATTCGTTTGGCGAGTAGCCTCACAAGTTGTGGCAGCGGCCGAGGCACAGGACAACGAGGGGTTTGCATTTGGTGTACAAGCCTCCGTTGTTGGCGTGCTGGGGCGCACTTGGGTCGCCGGAGAGTCTGATAGGGGATGGAGCTTGGTCACAACACCATTAGAACACGCGATTTTAATAATCGTATTTTCACACTGTTCCAGCCACTCATATTTATCTGCAGGAATTTTGGCATGATGAATGTATATCCTTCCATTACATCCACCACAAAGCAGAGCTGTTGTCCTAGATCGCAGTTTTCTTGCAAATTAAACAGTCACACACTTTAACACAGTCCGTTTCACCCATCATGTAGTGATAATCCCCCGAGAGAGAGATAATAATCCACAAATGAGAGAAATTCCCGGAACCCGACGACACACTTCACTGGCGTAGAGCAGTCCTGAAATAATTCAATTGACCCAACCAAGTACTGACTGATTTCAGAGAACTAAAGATCAGAGAGGCTCCGGTGCCTGACAGATTTCAACCCACCGCCCTCACGGAATATCCTTCGTATTTGGCTGAACAGCTTGCAGTATGTTTTAACAAAATCGGTGAGGAGAACATCAATACGGATCTTTGGAGACCAGCTTGTATCACTCAAACTGGAACAGCACCCGAGAATTTGTGCAAATTCATCAAAATAAGGCAAAGTTTCGCAGCTCTCCTCAATTCTTCATTCTAATGTGTCAAAAAAAGTTTGAGAAAGTTTCAAGAGAAGTGGTTCAAAAATCTAAGTCGGAAACAATGAAAATCATCGAACGCAGTGTGTGTAAAGTACAGGAAAGGTCTTTATTCTCCACAAACTCAAGCACATACATCCACAATCTTTTTGGCTGCCAGTTAACCATGGCACAGCTTGAAGTGGTCCCGCTGGGACTGCAATTGAGTGTTCCTTCTAAGGAAGTGAATCAGCTACAAACGCGTGTTCAACTTTAGAAACTCTTTTACCAGTTTATAGATCCCATGTTCACGTCCTCCGACAAAGCCGGCTATTTCAAATCAAAACTCTATGACATTTCAGAGCAATAGCTCTCCGTCCCCATATGCCAATATTGTTTGTCATCAGAACATCAAGTAGCTGTTAAACAATTCAAACAAATGGGCTGTTTATTGTTTCTTCAGCCAGATAAATTAGCAAGAATTGTAGCCACAATAAAGGAGTATGTGCAAAAGACGGAAGAAATATTGACACGCAACGACTCAAGCCAGACGCTTCACCGGAGAACAACATTTTGATAGAGAAACAGACATCAAGACAGCTACAAATCCTGCTCTTGCATGGATTCTTATGTGTAAACATACATTAGAAACTAAGACCGGTTGGTACACAGGCGCGTTATTTAAGAGGGGCATCAAAAGTCCACAATTCTGGAGTTCTTTTGAGGCCCATATTATGTATGCGTAACTCGGTCTATCAAAAAACGTGCACGCTGGCTTCTTGCTCCCATTACTCCATACTTCCATTCGCAAATATCTACCACCTCTCTGCCCACACGACTCATCTGAATTTGCAGACACAATAAACAAGATATTAGTGAGTTTTGATAAAATGCACTCCCTTGAAGTTGAACCGTTCTTTGTTACTAAATTACCTCTTCTTGAAGCTAAAGATTATTTGTGATTTTATTTCTTCGCATAACTTCCATTTACCCATCCCTACTGAATACATCAAGGGCCTAATTATTTTGGACACAGAGAATATCAGTTTTAATTTTGAAGGAAAATCTGTGAACAGGTGGACAGTGTGGCCATGGGAAGTCCTCTGGATCCAAATTTGGCAGACGTATTTCTGGCAATGTTCTAAACAAAACAGTGATAATATTTCTCAATTTCCCCTGTGCAGACGATATCATGATGACGTTTTATTTTTTCGAGTGGGGAACGTTTTATTCCTCTTATTGACACCCAAACTCTATTCTTCATAATCTCTGTGCTCGTCTCGAAGAAGAACGTGGCAACAGTCTACCATTTTTAGATATTCTAATAAGCACACGTCCGGATGGAACGTGGCAAAGGAGTATTTATCGCAAAGTAACTTGAGGTTGTCGCTATTTCAGTTCTCTAGCTTTGTACTCGGTCTAAAAACCTGGTTTGGTCCGAACTCTCTTCAACAGAGCACAGGAAATCTGCACCAGGAATCAAGTGCAAAATGAAGATGAGTTCGCAAGAAGAATGTTGTTAGTCAATGACTATCCCGAAAAGTTTATCGAACAACACAGAAAGCCGAGGAAAGCATGTGAATAGCCAATCACGCTTGAGAAGAAGCTAGTTGCATTGTTTTATCATTTAGAGGTGACCACTTATTAAACCAAATAAATAGAATTCTTTGGTTAGCCAAAAGGCACTCATACACAGGGGTGGCACTATGTCTGTTACAGACCACCACCCGAAAGTTTAAGGTTCAAAACTCATTCAGACAGTCCTGTTGATCCTGATGTTCCACATGTTGGCTATCAGTTCACTTGCAGCTGCGGTGATGCATACATTGGCAGAACGGATTGCTGCTTTGCTCAACGTGTGTCAAAATCGATGACTCAACCTAATACTGCCGCAGAGAATGACACCGAATCTCCGGCTCCTTCAATTGCGAAACACTTAATTGAATAAGGCCGTAAAGGTTGAGCTGACCAAATCCTTCACAGTGATGTTGTGCAACCCCAAATCGCAGCTGTTAGTATTCAGCGAAGCGATGCTTATCATGATGTATCAGTCGGCGTTTCGTGCACAAAAACGATTGACACCGGAAGTTTGTTTGCCTTGTCATTAACCGAACAGATTTCCTATACCCCTCACCGAGCTTTCAACCTAACCCGTCCCACGGTAGTATTTCTCTCGCAGCATGATACATGAACTGAAATGTTTTACGTTTGCGGTGGGCAGGGGCAAATGAGGTGCTTGCATCTCGCGACTTACGTCTTCTTTCTGTTCTCACGAGCTGCTTAAACGGGGCCCAGTTTTTTGGAAAGGACAATGGTGAATCTTGTTTAATTCCTTGCACTTCTATTCTCATAAAAGTTTTCGAAAAGCATCCTCCCGAGGGTTGAGTTATGCCTCGACGTTTGTTTACGGAAACATTCATTTACAATAGATGTCATATAACACTTCTCCAACCACATCTTTTTCTTGGTCGACCGCACTTGGAAACCTTTCCGCAAGTGTGTTCTTGATTGCTGTAATGCAATAAATCCTCTTAATATATCTTTACTGCTATGAATTTTACAAATGCAGTCATCTTGTCTCCACTTCTGTTGACACCGATTCGAGATTATTTCACTGATGGTACTCAGTCTATGACCATCGAAGGCGACATCTCTGAAACTCTGTCTATCAGTTCAGATGCGTTTCAAGGTACCATTCTGTCTCCTCAGTTTTTTCCTCTTATATTCAATAGCCTCTGGTAGTCTTCTGACGAGTGCGCTGATGGTGGTGCTATCAGGACCCAATTCAGACAAAGGCTTGCAGTTTTCTGAACTTAATGATTCTTTGTATTCTATTAGCTACTGGGGTTCGTCGTCAAAGTTATCTCTTAGTGAATCTACAAAATACTGGTATTTGCTCTTCACTTACCAAATAAAGTCGACCTCTAGTCCAGAATAGTCGGTCTTCTTTGCATACTGATAACCAGGCAATGGCCAAGGTTCGGTCAGCGAAACGTTCCCATAAACATGTCTCAGTGTCTCACCTAGGCCCAGAACATAATTAACGCTTTCAGAAACATTCGGCGGCAAAATTTTATGTACTACACCTGAGACTTTTGTATGTACAGCGATAAATGACGAAAAGTTCTGTGAATTCATGCGTGGTTCCACCTGATATTAGTTGTTGCAGTCTATTTCGCCTGTCTTAGAATAGAAAATTTTTCATTTCCCGCCCTAATTTTACCAGGTTCCTTACTCAGAATCACTTTTGTTTTCCCGACTAACTTTGCACTAATATCTTATCCCGCTCAGCTCATCCCGTGCATACGGATTTAACTGACTGTATGTGTTTTTCTTACCCACCAGATGTATATCTACACCTTGTTCTATTTTCTGACAACTGCTCATCACTTGCATGTCTTAAGTTATGTTGCAAGATACTTCAACAACCCATTACTGTTGAATGTCTTAACTTGGCTTTTGTTATCAATCCCTTGTTATTGTTGGTGTAGCTGAGTACTTTTTCGTTCTTTTTTAATTATTTGTGTGGCGAAGTAGCACAAGCAATGAGTATAGTGATAAAAATAAAGTCATTTTGGCTTCTATTTGATTTGAAGTTTCTTTTGCATCACTTCTCATCGTTGTTTCTTGGTACACTCATTCATTCGGCAACAGTACTCGTCTACCTTTTAACATGTCCTACGGAAATATTACATCGGAGTCACTTTCTAATATTTTGACTCTTTCGCGCCGCAAAACCGTCCTCTTCTTCGGGGTTGGATGATCTTATTTCTGCTAACTCCAATTATGGAGCTAGTCCTTTAGTTGGAGCTTTAGACTGGGAAAGGCTCTGAATTGCTGTGTCATCCCCATCCGAATATCATCAATCCCAAAATCATTACTACATTCTCCGGTCCGATAACTCCAACACCCACTGCACTGAAAAAGTCCAAAAAGGGTACCCTCACGATGTTCCTACTATTCTAAAAGGAAGTCCTCGTGACGCTTTCCAATTTGCACTTTAGATGCTGCAGCTTCCCTATCAGCCAATCTCTGACAAAGCAAAATCAGTCAGTCAGGGGTGTTCATCTAGAAAACTTTTCCGTTTTTGTCCCGATCGATTGGTCAGGACTTCTCTTCAAATTGAAGTCTTTCTGATGTTCAAAATAACTACCTACTGGCTATCTAACTAGTCCAGTCAAACGACAGCAAGGCGCCAAGTTAAACGGAATTTCTTCCAAACAGTTGGTCAGCAGTATTTAAGAGTGGTATTCTTTCCCATGTACATTTTCTACTTGAAATGTTGAGCTGTCTGCAGTTTTCCCTGCTCCTTTTAAAGTATAAATATGTCGTGCCGCGTCAAACAATCTACAGCTCCTCCGACCTTAGTGCATTTGCCATTTGTCAAATGTTGAACAGTTTCCTAACCAATCTGGTCTCAAGCTGAATTGATCTAAATTTTCTTGCAATATTTTTACTGCTGCAAGTTCAACTATTTACACAGGCAAGGTCATCATTACCAACGGCTCTCTCTTTCTCTTGAGTCGATTATGTAAAATATAGAGGGGTCTCCAAAAATAGCAACTTCAGATGACATTGACACATTCAGTTGTGTTGGGAAGCTGCAACGTTTGTCTTTCCACTTCATCAGCTCACACAAAAATACAATCACATTTACTTACGTCCACCTCCGTGTTGTAATTCTACTCCCGTAATGTTCTGCGTCCTTCCAAAAACTTGTGGGAATTCCGTCTATCCGATCAGTCGTACGTAATAGAGTAGCTAATACACAGACTACAAGCACAAGGAGCTTCCTAGTCCGAACAAGAATGGTCGGAATATATTCTGTATGGTACTGCTGGCACCAGCTTGTTTATATTTAAAAAGAAGCTTACAATTTTTGGCAGATTACCTACTGATCAAGCATAAAGCGACTCCGATGCATCCGCACAATCTCACTGTCAAAGTCCATCTTCACTTGATTGGTTAGATACTGGAAAGGAGGCCTGTGCGAACTGGATCGCGTGCCGAACCATTAGTAGCACCACAAAACTTCAAATATTTACAATACGGTCTAATAGCAATTAGTCACGTTGCCATAATCCCTAGTAAACAACTGATCTTTGAACTTATCGAAATACTCATTAGGTCATGTACAGAGTTCTCCCACAAGATACTCCTAGGCGATAAACAACTTTTGCATACCGGATTTTGGTCCTGCTACTGCCACCCAAAAACACGTTCTAATTTTCGCAGCACACCTCTCTTGCAATAAAATCTGGAAAATTCCCCTGGTTTGCATTTTAATGATCACAAAAAGAGGGTAGAAGGTAGGATTGGGCTCTAATTTCGGGAAAATAATACGACTTCATATGATCAGCAGTGCCCTATTTGAACGAAGATAACAAGATGGGCGAGGAACACCTATATTCGAGTAGCCAGACAAGTCAAGTCGGTAAAACATGCACAACCGTTTATACTGTCCTTTTACCAGACCGTGCTGTAGCAACATTGATCCGCCGGCTGCCTGAGTATTTCAACTGCATTCAGACCATGTGCCTGTGGCCATTAGCTTGATTCTTTTGCGCACCATTTACATTCGGTCCGATTGTTCCAGTTGAGTGCTTGACCGATGGTCCCTCATATGAGCTACCTCGCTGGTTGCCTGAGATCCCGCGGAGTCTCACCTACTAGTTCGTATGCTTCTTTTTGTAGGTTGCGGAATGCTTCCGACATTTCTACCATCTGTTCCTTGGTCTGTGGCCCTCAATCGGTTGGCCCGATCGGCTTGATTCTCGCATTGTTCTGTTGCTACAGCATTCCTCGCTACAATACCAAATTGTGAAAGTCATACTATATATATATATATATATATATATATATATATATATATATATATATATATAACACGGATCTGGTACAGACAACTTGCCAAAGAGACCATGGGATAATAAGAAAACAATGGACGAAAAGAAAAAGGATAGAGATGTTGGAAAGTTTCTCTATATATGCGTACAGTTCTACGAATATGGTCAGAACAACCTTGCGGCAGTTCGAGCAGGAGAATGTTATCTTATATCTGCTGTCGAGGGTGAAAAATGCCTTGCGTTGGTATCCACTTGGTCGATGAAAACCGTACGGACAAAATTTGTGTTTACGCTTGGATCCATTCGTCAGTTTTTCGAACGACTCTCTCTGTCACTCTGGACGCTGTCAGGGTATTTTGCACATCCTGTTTTCGTCCGCGACTGAAATCTGGTGCTCCCACTGCACTCCCCCGTAGGGATGTGGAAATGATTAAACCTAAAAAGGTGCAGCGGAGTACAAACAACCTCGGGCCAGCTAAGGTCGCCTCTGGCTATTCCCAAAGGGGTACTGAAGAATACGGGGTGATCTCATCTGTACCGTGCGTATTATCTGGAGACTTGGACACAGAACTAAGAATAGTTCCGTTTCTGCAAGCACAGTCGTGCACGGAGACATACGCCTTCACTAATAGATAGACAATCTGTAGACCTGGCTTTGGTTTACCATCCATTTCGTAGCGTGTTCCATCTATAAGACGCTCTTCTAGCTGAGGTGGTGGGAGAGTCAAACAGACACGTATTCAAGTGACTACTCGATGTTTTTGCAGGTGATAGCAGGACACTCATGCCACAGTTTGTCCCAAGGCCGAAGTGAACAGACTTACACGAAAATGCTTTCTTCTGAATCCACATTGAAGATTTAGGTTAGCTGGGCATCGGTGATACAAATCATAAAAAAGTGACGTGAATTGTGTTTCTATAATTTACCGCGAATTAACTACATCATTTTTAGATTTCCCCGTGTGACTATAATGTCACTGTTCATCTCATCACCCTTATGTTCTACCCACAAAACCCATAAGGTGACATATTGAAAGAAGCGCTCTGAATGGGAGTGTCGTTTTCTGCTGGGGTACGCTGGTAGCCTTGTGTCTTAACTCCCACTTTCACCTGCGGCCTCAAAAATTGATTCTACGGGCAGTGGCTCTATTCCAGCAAACTGCTTCGAAGGTAAGCTAGACCAGGTAGAGAACAGTTGGGTTTTCAATCTCGGCAAGACAATGTTTCTGGAGCAATTGAATCAGGCTTGAACAGAGCGGGTGGATGAGACCCGTGTCCAGATCTAACGACTGTAAATACGACGCTATCATAAAATTCTGGATTTAACAGATTCCCTCCCATAGGAGGGAGATGCTCAACCTGGTGGCAATGTGTGACCTTTTTTGATTAACAATTATACACTTGAGTATGAAAATGTCATAACATTCAGCACCTACATCAAAAGTATACTTCTTAATTCTTGTCTCTCTGTCTGGCTCCTTTCATCATCCTTATCTGTTTATTCATTCAACGTTTCGTTTGATTTTCATCCCATTAATGAAGCAATTCTGTTCAACCAAGCCTCAGTCAAGGGAAACAGAGTTCTACTCTGAGTCACGGTTGTTTACTTGAAGTGCTTTGGTAAAACGTTCTCACTGGTTGAGAGTGGAAATCAGACTGCTTGGTAAATTCTGTTCCACTTTCTTACTGAACATTTGGAGAAGGTACCGGCCAAATCCGATCGCTGTACAATAACAGGATTCTACCATGCTCGTCCTAGGGTTGTTTTACTTATAGATTCAGGCAACTGGACTACTAACAGAACAAAGTGACGCCATAAGTTCCAACAGGAACACTTATTAGATGCTTGCGCGTGTGTTGTGGAAGGGGTGCAGTCCATAACCTCAAAGGCTCACTGCACTATTAGGTATAGCCGACAAACAGATCATGATACTTGGAACAGAGAACCGAATGAGGTCACAGATAGGACGGGTGTAGTAACGAGCCGAACTGCAGTGGATTACTGTGTACCACCAAACGGATTTGAGTCACAAAGTTTCGTCATTTGTAAGCGTGAACCAGAACGGTCTTATCAATAAAGTTTGACAGATGGTCCGAACAAGTTTTTTTCTTAACATTTGAACGTAGATTCGAGCTGTGGTACTTAATCCAACCCGGAATATAACATCTGCCTTGATAGTTCATGCTCGGAAATAAGCACAATCAGAACTGAGAACAGAATCGCTAGTAAGTATGCTATCTGTTTTTTCCTGAAGAACAATTTGGCGAACAAGCCTGCTTTCAGCGCTCCAGCTACTCACCAATAATAGCAAATTATAATTCAGATAAAAACGTATGGAGTAAGAATGTTTGCTTAAATCAAAAAAGCAACATGTTGAAAAGGCGGCAAACTGGTGTGGAGAATGCGGCTGCGAATGTTCATACACTGACCGCGTGATCGATAATACTTATCTGCGGAGTGTGAGCACCGATCGGCACCTTTAGTAGCAGCAGTTCGAACATGCGGGCAACGGAGGATAAGGCTCTCACGAAATGTTTATGTGCACACAGCCAAACGTTCTTTGATTGGATTGCTATGGCCTCCGCTGTAGATAATAATCTAGCCTTGACATCTCTAGACCGGACCCAACATCATCATCGTACAGCGTTAAACAGCATAGCCACACTGACCATTGCCTTTCTCACCATCCTGCACGTTGAATTAGAAAGTATGAGTATACAATATGGGAAGGGAATGGACCTACACGGGAGAGAAAAGGAAAGAACGCCCCAAGAACTAATACACGGAATACACAGTCCAAATGCACAAACGCACATAGATCGATTATTCTGATCCAACAGAAAGTGACAACACAATCGCCACTGCTCATCGTTCACCGCCATATCCTTCAGTGTCTCCAACCAACTGGTTGACGGATCTTTGGACTTCAAACACGAAGGCGTGAGGCATCTACTTTTTCTAAGTTCGCTGTACATTTTCTCATTCCCGGCTGCCACGTCATCTGTGGACCTCTACATGGTTTCCCCCACTCCCGAGGAGGAACGAAAAACAGGGCACGGCACGGTAAACGTGCGTTTGTCATACGTAACACGTGCCCAAACCAATGAATCCTACCAAGCTAGATGCGCTGTAACAAAACATTCTCTGAACTGGTACCCAATACCCGACTTCTAACCTGAGCACTGCTCACTCAGCCACTTCGTCCAATCTTAGCGATACAACGCAAACATTGACGGTCGAAAACCTCAAGACGACGACCATCTTCCACACGCAGACCCCATGTCTCGCAATCATACAACAAAACTGAACGCACTGCGGCACAATACACATGACCTTTCAACTTCAGTGAAATATCGGGTCAGCATCACAGGTGTTTTGGTCCAGCGTACGCCGCTCGAGCCTTGGATATCCGCGTGCTCCCATCCGTCGTCACGCTGCTGCATAGGTAACTGAAGCGGCCAACGATTGCCAGCACCTCTCCATAGAGCATTAGGCTCGGAATCGTTGACGTCCAGTCTTTCAACATCACTTTACACTTTGGAGGTGCAAAGTGCATGCCGAATGGAGCTACTGCTCTTGCGAGTCTATCTGGTGCATGTGTTCATGTGCAGATGCACATGTTCCGTGGATCCCAATAACTCTATTCTGCAGTCCTGTAGACAGAGTCGAAAGACTTGCGAACGTCCATAAACAGGATTACCGTTGGTCTTAAGAAGGTATGATGTTGCTTTCACAGCTGTCGGAGGGTGGAGATTTGATCGACATATCCGCGACCGGCGCAAAAGTCAGGTTGCGTCTCGCGAGTCTGCTTTTCACGCGTTTAGTGCAACGTGCGATGTATAGCGAGAGCAAGGAGCTTCGATGCTATTGGGATAAGGCCTAAACCCCTAAGGTTAGTGCAGTCACTGCACAAGCTGTGCTCAAAGGTTGGGACAAAAATCGGTCCCCCTCCCCACAAGGAGGGAACCTCCCGGGAATTCAAAACTTTTGAGGACGGAACATAAAGTATCCTAACGAGCTGCACCCCACCATCTTCAAAAAGTGCTGGGAGAATGCCATCGGAGCCCCGGCGCTGTGATGTCCTAACGCTTGTATTACCTTTCGGATGTCCGCCTCGGTAAGCAGATCTGTCCTGTTAAAACAAACATCATTTGTGTGGATCTGCTTGAATTAAATCAGCCTAAGCATCGTGGCAACGAGTCTAGTGTATGTACATCGACGCTGAGTCAATAACGCACCCAACATGCAGGATTAACTATCACAAGAAAATAACAGAATTAAAAGCGAGATCTTAAGCATCATGTTAGTGTTACTGTTACTGCAGCTGTTATTATCGGTACAATTATAGTGTAATAATAATAACAATAACAATAAGAACTGCCATAGTGATACCAATAAGAGGGCATAGAATCCAAGGCACATACTATATAATGCACAAAAAGCTATCGCGTGCATGCATAATATCCACGAGTGATACTCCGGAGGGAAGCGAAAATTGGGAGGGAGAAGGAAAGAATCGCCAAAAACAGACAGGCACTAAAGTGACTGACATTATTCTGACGGGCTAAACTGACAGCACCGCTTTGCGATGATATTGTCTTTACAAACTGGTTTTCTGACGGACCGCAACTAGAGGAATAGAATGAGAGAGGACAAACGGGAATTGAAGGTACTCGGGTGCGATACTGGGGCGACGGTTGACTATCCATTCGTCAAGACGCAAGGAGCAAATGGACGGACTGAAAAAATATTAGACAGGTGTGGTATATTGAGGTCTTACTAAGTGGTAGACGAATCAAATAGACAGGAAGAACTGACTGGCATGAGACAGGCCTTTAACAAGACGCACGCGAGTTCCTTTTTCTATAGCAGTTGGAATGAAAATTGCTTAGATGGGCTTAGGAAAATCTTTGTCAAAAACAGTTAGGCAGGGCATGGCACCGATAAGCATGAAAACGGAATTAAACCAGATAAGTTAGAAATATGGAGAAATAGAACATTAGAAAGAACTTGAGGACTGGATAGGACGATGTTTATAAGAATAGTATTCAAGGGGATCCCTGAATTAAAGTTAATATTGAGTAGCAAGAGCTGCACGAGGCGATTTTAAAGAACAAACAGGTCAACGAGGAGAATAGAGACAAATACATTGACTGCCAACAGCGGGAAAGCCCGACTGGAATCCACAATTTAGTTTGAAGACAACTGTGTAAGTAAACGGTAGATTGTTTCGTTATTATCACAAATTATCTGAGGAGTGCGAAGCACGAGGGAGGCCACAACAAAACAATGACCAAAAACCATCACCCCTAACTATGAGAGAACTGAGATTGGATCAGATGCACACAATCAGGGACAAGTTCCCTTTCTGAACGGATTGAACGGGTACAGAGTGCATGGTACTCAGTACTGACTAGACCACGTAGCCGTTCTGACGGGCCCGTAGGTACTCGCTCGCTGATACGCTGAGTTTTTCACTACGATATCGCGTAAGACGGATTGATTGACGCAATGCCTCATTGATGGTCCCGCGGTAACCACCCTTTCGAAGCAACGAATCAATGGTTTCTAAATGAGTCCAACCTGCAGAACAGGGCAAGCGGGGAAGAAAACGGACAAAAAGATCACTGTGGCGAACGAAAAAATAGAAGAGACCAATATCGCGAAGGACAGGAAATTCTGACAGATGAAACTATCTAAACTATCCGGATTAACTAAACAGATGCACGGACACGAGTGTGGAGGGTGCGGAACAAATTAAAAACAAACAAAATGCTTATGGTATGCGGTTGTTTTGTTTCGGAGGGGGCGCGAAAAACCTCACACGAATACATAACCTTGTCCCGACCTGCAGCAAAACTTCCATACGGCTGCCAAGACGGTTGTAATCAAGTTTCCGCCTCAAAAGAGTATTCATTGAAGTTAACGGCAGGGTTCTGTGTCTTTGTGCTGTTTAAAAGCGTACAGTGAATTCTCAGGTCCATCAGAAACTGACCACAACCATTTGTTTTGACTGGCACTATATCTGAGAAAACATCCGTTGCCAGGCTTACTTGTCATATGGTTACACGTCCCGATTGTTTTAGCCTAGTGAGCCTCAGTGTTTGAATTAATGGTTTGTCTCGTTCAGCTAACACTGCACTTAATCTTAGTATTCCTGATACGATTTTCCCACCAGATTGGAGCAACACTATGAAGACACTGGTGTTTAAATACCAGTCCTCCGTAATGACCAGTTTTTTGAGTCATACAGAAAAGACCTAACTGCTACAGCGTACACTCGACCCTTAATGAACAAACTGATATCACATCGACACCAAAGATTACTGACTTCGACAGATGCCAAACACATCTTCCGTGCACGCCACGATACCTCGTCCGTAACTGACTTCCGGGTGCAATGTAGCTGCTCAAACAACAGATTTTATCTTCCCAGCTAATAATCTCCCAACCCGGCGGGGCTGGATGTTAAACCAATCTTGCCTCGAGGTCGTTTTTACACTTTGAAGGTAAAAAAACTTATAAGGAATAATCATTATTCGTTGTTTACACCATTCACTAAAGCTATGCAGACGTGCAGGACCGAAGAGGGCAAGCCACAATGTCAACGCCTTGACCGACTACAGCACGTCATAGTTGAATCTTTGCGTTGATTTTTCCAAACAACCAAAGTTTCGGCGAGCAGAGTACGACGTGGGACACCAAATAGGTATGAGTAGTAAGTACCCCAACGAGCGAAGGCGGTGGGTGATACCATCCTTATTGAGTATGTGACACACTAAGTCTGAAAAGGCGCGCACAGACTGTGGAGTTGATCATCTGGTGTTGTCACTAAAATCACGAGATACTCCGCATACGACGGTGATCAAAGACAGACAGCCGATTAACATAGGCGGTTCGAACAGGTCCGGTATTTCGTGCATACTTGAGCACCAGTGCAACAGAAGGGCATATCACAATCTCAAAGACCCACGGGACTATTGAGGTAGTCGTCAGCCAGACCGAGGTGTGGTAACGTTCCGGACAACAGTGAGTTACTGTTTACCACCAGTGACCGGGGTCCGGACCTTTGACCTCCGAGGTGGTGAACAAATGCTCTAAACCACTCGACCACCACTCTCACATCGCTGCAGGATTCGGAGTGCAAGAGATCTCCTCGATGAGGGGAACAGCAGACTACCCATGGAGCACGAACTAGTTCTAAGGAACCGCTTTGTGGGGAAATCGGTGCTGAAGGTCAGTTGATTTATTTCATCACATAAATGTATATATATAATTACTCACCGATAACCCGATACAATGCACAGAGGTGTGGTGCCATGCAAAAACATGAGACAGCAAAATAAGAGTGAAAAATCAAAGGCGAAGTTTCTCAGGAGTTTGAACAAGCTGTCACAACATAAACACCACGAGCCATATCCGACAAAGTATTCAGCCAGCTGTGTAGTAGATCTCGGGGTCCCCAACCATGCAAGCGTGAGGAACCGACAGAAGCAAGTCTTGACGTCAACACTTTGACAGACCGGTGCCATGTCATGGCTTGACCTCCACGTTGTCGCTTCCAGCCAACCTTAGGCTCAGCGAATAGATCGCGACGGGGAAGTCGATGAGGTGGCATACGTAGCACGTCCCAGCCAACGAAGCCGATGGAGTGATTTGGTAGCACCAATTGGGTACGCGGCACGCCCGGTTCCGTAGATGCACGTTCGGACTGCCGAACTGCTTATTTGCCGTTGCCACCAAACTCGCGAGATACTCTTCAGACATCGATGATCGAACACAGACAACCGGTCGACATCGGTCGCTCGAACAGGCCAGGTCTCACAAGCGTATGGAAGAAAACTACACACAGCAGCGTTGTACACCCTATCCTTCAGTCGGAGAGAGATGTCACGATGTCTCCACAGGTGACGTAAATTGCAGGACGCAGCTTGAGCCTTCGCTATTCGGCTTTCCACGTCGTCTCCAATCCGTCCATCAGAAGTAGTACAGCTTCCCAAACAGACAAACTTTTCAACAATTTCTAACCGGTCCGTACCGAGAGTGTGTGAGGATGGATTCCTACCAGTCTTGTAGAAGCACTTCACACTTGGAGAGTGGAAAGCACACCTCGTACCGCAATGCAGACTAAGCGAGGTTGTCTAGAACGCACCGTAGTAGTAGCATCGTCGCAACCCAGTGCGATGTCATCTGCACAGTCTAAGTCTAAAAGTCTTTTACCAGGTAGGAGCTCAACGCTTTCGTTCGTTTGATTTCTTTGGGCCCTTCTTAGGATATCGTCGATTGCAGAATTGAACAGGAATGGCGAGATTGGACAACCTTGACGCACGCCACTTCCAAGTGGAAAGCGAGGTGACGATAAGCCATATGCTTGTACTCGGCCTGAAATCTGATTTTCACATACCTATCAGGCACTCCCTGTCTGATAAGACAATCCCAGAGGGCTGTCCTATCAACGGAATTAAAAGCTGCTCGGATGCCCAAGAATATGATTACCGTCGGTCAACGATATGTGTGGCGGAGCTCAAGTATCTGACAGATGGTGAAAACTTGATCGATGCACCCGCGGTTGGGACGAAAACCGGACTGTTCTTCACGGACATGTTCGCGCACTAGGGACAATCTTCGGAGGATATTCACGCTAGCAATTTTGATGCGACCGAGATCAAGCTTATCCCTCGATGATTGGAACAGATGTTTCCAGCCGCTTCCTTGTATACATGGATGATAGATGCACAGTTCCAACTTTCTGGAACACAATCGTGGAGCCGAATCTCGGAGAAGAGGCCGGGGAGCGCTTTGGAGAGCCGGAGGGAGTTTGTCAGGGCCGGGAGCTTTATTGCGTCTCAAGGGGTGGAGCGCATGATCGATCTCTTCTGTGGGTGGGGTAGTGCAGATAGTCCATGGAGCATGAACTGGTTCAAACGGGCTACTGAGTGGGGGCACTGGCGCTGAAGGTCAGTTAAACTGTTCTTCAAAGTGTTCTGCCTATCGGTCTATACGCCATGAAAGATGATGGATTGGTTGGCCGTTTGTCTTGCAGATCACTTCCCTCACTCCAGGCTTCTTGGTCCCAGTAGATCGGATGAGTTGGAAAAGTCTCCTAGCATTGCCGGTGGCAGCAGCTTGTTCCATTTCGGCAGCGCGTTCCAACCACCAAATCTCTCGGTCTCTGTGCAAGCTTCTAGCCAAATTTCGTCGTAGTTGGGCGCGGGCGTTGTGGTTTTTGCTTCCTGTAGGGATATTCCGGCGGCTGTCTAGCAATTTCAACGAGCCGAACAGCGGGAGCACAGTGGTGGCCAGAACGTACGAACACAAGAGCCTCTGAATCTTTGCCCGGTAAAATCGGTAGTTTCTGAAGGCAATCGAAACTGGATCCGCGTCTCTGGTCCTCCATTTTTCTCTCGACAGTTGTAAGAACCGTACTTGCACTTATCGAAGTAGCGAAGGATAATTCCAAGGAGAACAGAAGAGAACGCAATAAACCAATGGTGAAACCAACATAGGACAGTTAATCTTAACTTCCGTCTTTATACAACGTAACCATACAGGCGGTTGCGTACGCGTGATACCAAAGACACGGTACGCTGTGAAATGATTACGGTTGACATTTGGGTAGGAGGCAGTTAACTCATTAAGCGAGCGATCTACAAAGAATCGTCCCGTTTGCGCCTGACATGAACTAAAAGCTCAGAGACGATGTAGCCCATCGTGAGGGAGAAGCTATGGCAGCAAACATCAATAGTAAAACATGTTCTTTACTTCCCGAATTAGCGCGTTAGTAAACGAAGTCGCTCATTCGAACAAGCTCTATGATATACCTCGTCAGAGTGAAACTACAAACCAGCAATAGCAATAAGCGTCACTTATTATAGTGAAGTACCCTTCCAGAATACTGTCTGTTGCCAAACCTCAGAAGAAATCAAAAAGGCCAAAAAGCAGCACGTACTGCGATTGTCGGGGCCGGATGCAAACTATCTCGTTAGATGCATAAACAACAAGACTTCAGAACGGGCGACTGTTCGTTGTAAGTCCTACTGACCAGCTCAGGTCCGCACTATGCCATCACGCGAATGTTCATACGTAATTGACGTCTAGAATTGTAAGCAGTGGAAATCGATTACATTTCAGAAATTGCGATGACTGGATGGGTAGACGTAAACTGCAAGAGGTGAATGGGTCTCACGCCAGGGGAGAAACAGGCCAGAACCGGGAACATCTAGGTAACTAAAGTTCAATTCTTAGCTTCAGTTCACTTAACCACTAACTTCGCACTTGTGCCCTGGTTTCGGTTGCTACCTTCTAGCATCGTCGAGTAAACGGAAAAAAGAATAAGAACAAGCTGGAAAAGATCCGAACAGTCAAAGTAATAAGTGAAAGTTGAGGAGAAAAATACTCCGAACGCAAGTACCCTACTGGCGGCGACACCTAGCCATATCGCTCAATGTTCCCAACTATTTGGCAGGCGAGTCGCGAGGACCTCAACTCGGAAGTCTAATACGTCCTACGTTGCCAAATTCACTGGTCAAGGTTTTCATACCTTTTTGCCATGTCGTGGACTGACCACGTCGACCTCAGTTTCAGCTTCAGTTTATTCAACTCTTAACCTCGCACTCCTGTGCTCTGGTTTCGGTTGCTACCTTCAAGCATCGTCCAGTTAACGGTGGAAAGATTAGAAGCAATAGTGATAAAGGTCCAAAAAAAACGAAGTATCAATAGGAAATTAAGACAACAAAGAAAGAGTCCGAATGCAACTACGCCACTGGCCGCGACACCTAGCCATATCACTCGATGTCTCCAACCATTTAGTAGGCGGATCACGTGGACCCCAACCTGGCAGTCTAACACGTCCTACTCGGCCAAGTCCCGCAGCCAAGGTTTTCATACCTTTTTACCGTGTCATGGACTGAAAACCTCGACCTACCTTTCAATCACTACCCGCCTCGGAGAACAGCGTACGCCGAGGAAGTTTATCGGTGGGCACGCATAAAATGTCCCAACTTCCTGAATCTGTTTGCATTCTGAACTTGATCCAGAGGTTGACCTCTGGTCTTCGACACCTTACGCCTAACCTCAGAATTGCTGATACGGTGTTCCCACCATATTCGGCCGATACTGCGAAGACATCGGTGCTCGAACATCGACAGTCTTCGCCTAACTTCTATTCTTAACGGCCATGTTTTTGAGTGGTATGAAAGAACGAACCTAACGGCCGCATTGTTTACTCAACCCTTGACAGACAACCGGATGTCAGGCCGACGCCACAGATGACAGATGTTTGCAGAAGCCAAACGCGCCCTCTGCATACGCGATGACACTTCATCCGATATCTGTCCACCTGGTAAGATGTAACAACCCAGGTAACAAAACTTATCCACTTCGGCTAGAGCTTCCCCGCTAACGCAAGCTCTGGTGTGGAGCCAATCCAGTCATACAGCAGCATTTTGCACTTTGAAGGTGCAAAACGCATTCCAAACATTGCTACACCGTTGTTTAGGCTATCTAAGAGAGTTTGCAACTTACCTGAATCTTCAATCAGAAGAACATCGTCCGCGTATTGCAAGTCACACAGTTTACTGTCTGAGCAAAGATCGATGCCGCTATGCTCACACGAGGATAAGGTCATCTCAAGAATCAATTCAATCACAAGATAGAAGAGGAAGGGTGAAAGAGGGCAACCCTGATGAACACCACTTTCCGTGGTGAACTCGGGTGAAAGATCGCCGTAAGCACGAACTCAGTTTCGGCTGTTTGCGTACAAACATTGCCAAAGTAAAATAAATCTTTCTGGCACACCTTTCAATGAGGCACCACCAGAGAACTGTGGAATCAACTGAATCGAACGCCGTTTCAGATCAAGAAAGACAGAGATTGTAAGCCTACGAAAGATGTCTGTACTCTAAGGTTTGCCGAAGAGTAGAAAGGTGGTCGACACAACCCCGACCGAACCTGAAACCCGCTGGATTCGCATGCGTACACATTCCGCGGGCGCTGGATAGTCGGCGGAGAAAAAGCTGTGGACAGTTTGGATGCGATACTTACCAAGCTAGTTCCCCGAAGATTTTCACAAGAGGATCTGTCACTTTTCTTGTAAATCGGCACAATCACCGATTTACGCTATTCTCTGGGAACCTACTCATTATTCCAGATTACTCGGAGTTTTGTTAACCCCGAAACCAAAGCTCCGCTATCATCCTTGAAAAAAATGGAAACAACTCCTCCGGTCCAGCGGATCTACATCTTCACTAGTAACCTATCTCCTGCATAACCTTCATTTCTGATGCAAACGTGATATCTACCTGCATTGTTCCTCTGGCAGATGTATTCGGAAGATCCACCGTTGAAGTGGGCCAACTGAACCGTCCTTTAAAGTGCTCTGCCCAACGATCTAGACGACTTCCCTGAGGGCGAATCAGTGAGCCGTCCGATTCCTTAATTAACTCACTCACACCGAGCTTCTCTGACCCGGTTCCTCTAATTAAACGGCAAAGGTTGTGAGTATTGTCAGTAGATGCAGCCTTTTCCATTTACCCATATTTCGTAATCCACCATTACTCACGGTCATTTCTCAGGCTCCCAGTCAGTTAGCGTCTCAGGGATTTGTTTACCTTATTGAATGTGGCATCTGGAAAGACGAATCCACGAACATCCAACAGAGCAACTGACGTTTGAGGCCTACTTGGACCGGAATCCCGGGTGGCATTAGATGCGACATACAAGGCTTCCTTGATCTGTTGCCAACGTTCATCAGTGTCCTGGACATCCAGCCGCACAGATAACCCTGTAGACAGCGCTGCTGAAAGGCAACTTATCGGTTATCGTTTAGAAGCAACTGCGGCTTTTACGTTTGTGCGACCACGGACGAGGCGTGAACAGAAGCGAGCACGTACCAAGTTATGATCTGAGTTTACCAGAGTAGACCAAAATGAAAGATAATCTACAACTGATCCACGCCAGCGGTGACCAATCACAATATGGTCAATCTGAGTCCAACCTTGTGAAGACGTAGGAGGACACCATGTCAGTCTATGCCGCTTCTTATGGCAGAAGTTCGTACCCGCCAGAAACAATGTGTGACCAGAGTACAGCTGGATAAGACGATCGCCGTTGTCGGTACGATCGACCTGGATAGTAAACGGGCCTCCAATGCGTATTTTGGAGTCTCCCAAACGGCCAACCTGGACGTTGAAATCACCAGCAATGACCACGTACGTTGAACACATGCCACGAAGCAATTGAGACGAACCCTGGTGGAATTCGTCCTTGGTCTCGTAAGAACTGCGGTCAGTAGGCACATACATAGGCACGACGAACAAGCAGCGATACTTGTTTTGTTGCTGTTGACACGCATAGAAACGTCCAACTGAACTGCACACAAACGGCTGTCGACTGGAAGCCAGTCTAGCAGTGCACGCTCAGCTTTCATTCTCAAAGTAATCCCAACGCCGACCTGACCAACAGTACTAGAAACCGGATCACCCGAAACGCGGAGTAAAGCGAGAGACTGAGATTGCATCTGGGGTGCGAAGAGTGATCACAAAAGTGGGGTCTTGGATGCGCGTTTCGGAGACACAGCATACATCTATTTTGAAAGTGTCACGAGTCCTAGTTAGAGCAGCCTGCTGCCCTATCTGACATAGTACGCGCGCACTGAAGGCAGCCAAGTCAAGTGAACATTTAGGCTTAAGGAGTGCATTCGACTTATGCCTGAATCCTGAACTACTGCTTTCTTTAGAATCGCAATTATCCGTGGCATTTTGCATCGGTCTTAAACTGAAGGATGAAAAATTGGAAAGGCCCTTTACAGGAAAGATGCTGGGGGTTTCTTGACTTCACGGCTGCTCACACCGCAAAAGGGGTTTTTCTTCGAGAACCCCAACCAGAGCCTTTGAGTCAAAAGTCTGACCCATAAGGCAGTGCAGCGTTAATCCAGCATGGGAACGTGACCGAAGCCGTGGAAGAACTTCTGGTTCGTCATGCGAGACCTGATTGTCGCAGACATTTAGTGTTCTTTGCTGGTGCTTTGCTATCGATCCGCCTTCGAATCACCCGGAATGTCAGCGTTTTAGATATCCCAGCTAACAGGAGACAGTTGTGGTTTTAGACATCGAGAATGATCTGACTGGAACATTGTCGAACTACTGTTACCACTGTCTACTCGCTTCACTATTCAAGACCGAACAGATTAAAAGACCGCAGCTAAAATCAAGGCACCGGTGCACGTTAACCTCATACATCCTCATAGTTATCAGGATGGCGGCGCCCAAGGTTGCTGGAGAGCAAAATTGGGTCAACACTGTCACCGGTAGTACATAGTCTACCTTTCCTAGCGTGCTTCTGATATTGCTGTCGCAAAATTTGCGGAGTACAACGTAGGTTGACAGCATGGACGTTATTACCGTTCAAGTACCTTTGTGAGCATTCAGAATAACTAATTCACAAAACACTAGTGGTGGTTGAGCGGTATAAGCCTGAATATTATTTCCGCCGTAAGAAATCCGGAAGCTGGATTCACATATATCAAACTTTTCTATACGCTGGAGTATCAGAAATCGGTGGGCACTTAAAAAAGCCGGGAATTTCGCGGAAATGACGCATGAAGCCGCAAGTCACACCCTGGACAGAATCCCTAGTATCGGAAATTGCCTACGGGTGGATAAGCAATAGTTAAGGTTCACTTTTACCAACAGGTGTCAAGGAAATCGATAAAACTGATGATGTCCTAGCCTACGAGTGACCTAGTGATGATGGGCAAGCCAGGTGTAAAATACGTAATTCAGCTTAGCTATCCACCAGGTGTCAGAAACTTTTAGTATTTCAGGATTTTAGCCACTCTATGTTATTAGTTTTTCTATGGCTTCGAAAGCACCCACTGTGAGAGGAAGTAAGAAACAATAACTCACCCTGTTTGTAAGCCACTTCAGGAAGATATGTAGCAGTTCGATGGTAACCCTTTTCATTGACGAACTCGATGCGAATCCCGTGGACGCCAATCTATAGATAAGCCATCAGTGTTTAGGGACATCAACAAAATCGCGGTGGACACAAAGCACTCTGCTAATCTGTAGATTTGAAAAATGACAAGTCTACATTTTGACAATGACACCTACAACCAGTGGGCGGCTGAAAGTACGGCAACTAAGACGACTAGTTCGGCCGAAATTTTGTGATACATATGCCCAAGGGTGATATTTTGCAATTAATTAAGTGGTTTAAGAATGATTCTAAAATGCAGCCACTTCAAGAGAGACATCAAGGTGGTGACAATGAACTCCATGACCGAGGTTCAATGGTGGAACTTTGGTAGAGCACACTACGGAACAGATATTATCGATAAGCCTAACTACAAGTCAGGAAATTAAGGGGACTGTAGTATTTTGCTATGAAAGAAACTTGTAGTACAACAAAAAGTCTCATTGGTTAATCAAAAATGAACCGAAATTGAGAGCTGACCTGCCAATCTTGATAATGTTTGCCTTCTTCAAAATGTAACAGCAATGAAACGGAGCAAGTCAAGTGAGGAAACTCGTCTTCTGTGATTGGGGAAAATCGACTATCCCTGACAGCACTAAAAAATAATGAAGTATGTAAAACCGGATACCTCGTAATGGCGTACTCCCGCAGGCCATGGTGAATATTGAGAGCAGTAAACGTGCCAACGCACCCGCGGAGACTGTCATCCCTACCGACAGTCCAGGTTACAAACAAGGGACTGAAACGTATTATCACAGGCGACATTCTTACTATGCGGTGTTAGGAAAAGTGGTGGGTGCCCGAGGAGGGTCTATTTTCTTCAGGTGACTATGTAGCACATCAAAGCAGTAAAAACACATCTCGCGGCGAACGACGCGATGTGCATCCAAACCATTCCTAGGGATTATGGTCTTCGTGGTGGGACAATCATCGTCGAGCTTTTGCTTCTTCGCTCCGAAGCAGGAAGACGACGTCCTCGGACGAGACATCCCACCAACGATCCGAGCGAGAAGCCGACCAATCCGATTCTCAAGGTCGTCCACCGGTTACGAGTTCAAAGTTGTCTTGAAGTCTTGGAGTACTACACGGGTTCGAGGCTTTGAGCCCAATTGTCCCGGTTCTCGGGGAAATCCTTGATCTTCTGTCGGATTCACCGAACTGAAACGAGAGTAAAAAGAAGCAGGGGGATGGGGGTGGCAGCGAAAACAAGATACACATAACATGATGCAGTGTCTCACTGTGGGCAGTGCCTAAAGCGGAGTGGGGGTGCGGCATTCATGAACATATATGCGATAAAAGACATCTTTTTTGTTTTTTTGACAAGGAATTATTGGGAGAGACCCAGGTAGAGGTCTAGCTCTTTCTTGAAGGTAGTTTTGTTCTGCGAGAGAACAATATCTTCCGGAAGTGCATTCCACAGAGTAATAACCCTATAGCTAAAAAAGTTAATCCTTAGTGAAGTCCGTGGCCCCGGTTTGAAAACTTTTCTGCTGTGACCACGGAGAGAAGAGGCTGGACGGACGGAGAAGAAGCAATCGCCTTGACCTGATTCAAAAAGGTGGAACATCAAAAACAGATCACCTCTTACGCGTCTTACGTCAAGCGGATAGAGGTTGAGGAGTGAGAGGCGGACAGGATAAGGTAGATGGGATAGACCCCTTATTGCCTTGGTGGAGGCCCGCTGAACTCTTTCTAGGATCTCACGGTCTCGGACAAGACCAGAGTGCACTATCTGACTACTGTACTCCAGCTGAGGTCGGATATACGTGCCGAAAATTATGGGGAAAACATCCTTAGATATGCGCGGGAAGGACCTTCGAATCATGTTTAGGACTCGAAAGGCAGACTTGCTCGCAAGTTGGTGATGATGAGAGAAGGATAAGTTACGATCTAACCAGAAACCGAGCACCTTGTGTCGATCAACCCTTGGCAGTGTGGTTGCTCCGTTAATGGAGAACGTGTGACCAGTCTCTCTGCCGAAAGACATGCTCACGCATTTGTCATCATTAACTGGGAGGTTCCAATCCTCGGACCAGCGTTTCGCTTCATCAACTGCAATTTGCAGGTCTTCAACGCTTGAACTCCAGAGGGTTACATCATCTGCGTACATGGCAATGTTCGCAGGAATGTCTGTCGGAAGATCGTTTATATAGATCAAGAAAAGAAGAGGACCTAAGACCGACCCTTGGGGGACCCCAGCTGTTACTGGGGAGGGTTGAGACAAAACATTCCCGACTTTAACCACAAAGGTGCGGTCGATAAGGAAGCTGCGTAGGATGGCCAACATGGAGCCTGTGATCCCGTACGTCTGCAGCCTATAAAGAAGAGGGGCATGTAGGACCTTATCGAAGGCCTTAGCAAAATCGATGAATACAGCGTGTGAGAGCTGGCCATCATCATAGGCTTTCGTTAGACTATCCATGACAGTAAGCATATTGGTGATGCATGACCTGCCAGGAAGAAACCCATGTCGCGACGGGGAGAGGATCTTATTTCTACGAAGATGGGAAAGAATCTCACTCTTAAGAATTCCCTCAAAAGTTTTGCTAGGGATGCTAGTGAGGCTTATGGGTCTGTAACTAGAAGCAAGGTGTGTACAACCCTTCTTATAGATGGGTGCGATCACTGTTTTTTTCTAGCTACGAGGGAAAACTCCATCGTCAACACATTGCTGAAAAAGCGAGGCATGAGGAGCAGCTAATGTATCCGCGGCTTCCTTGAGAATACGGGGGTAGATTAGGTCAGGACCCATAGAGCAATATTGGTTGAGCCGTCGGAAACCTTGAGCGACTGCACCAATGGGAATAGTGACGCGGTTAAGGGTAGTGGTCAGAGATAACGGGTGCATGGTAGGGTGGATGATATGGGTATGGAGCTAAAATTTGTACGGAAGTAGGAGCTGAATGTCTCGGCTACTTGGCTAGGGGAAGTGATTGGAGATCCGGCACTATCTTTGAGAGCTAATGGCGTCGGAGCTGTACCCCTTAGACGGCGCATTTACTGAAAGAAAAATGCCTTGTTGGTCCGTGCTCGATCGAGTACTGCATCCTGATAGGACCTAATCTTGTCTTTGCATATGTTCCGGATGATCCTGAAGACTTCTGCATCACGGGCAAGGCCTGTGGCTTTATATCTAGCAAAGAGGCATGCGCTTTCGCCTAGAATACGCCTAATGGGACGAGGGAAGGGTCGCTTAGCGGTCTGTAGACGACGAATTCTGGGAGCAAATAGCTTATCAGCTAAGGAGATAAACTCTCTGAGATTCTCTGCCATTTCATCAGCAGAGTTACCTGGGTTAGTTGGATTCAGCTGGGAGCGAAAACATGCACAGACTTGGTCAAAATTGGTCCTTTTGAAGGATCTCGAAATTCCGGTTTCTGAGGGAAGGGGAGGCCATTTCACGATATAATCGAATCCAATGAGAATGTGATCACTTTTGCCGAGGGACGGCAAGTAATGCATCACATCTATTAGGAACCGATCAATGGTGATGACCGGGTCTAGTACGGACGGGGCGTGGCCTGTGCGATATCTAGTCGGATCTCTTACGTTCTGCACCCATGAGTTTTTCAGTACGAGATCAAGGAGGGGTTTACCAAAAGTGATATCCGGGGCATCAGCTCTTTGCCAGCTTGTACTGGGAGAGTTGAAGTCACCAGTGACTAACAGATGGGTGAAGTCTGTGTAGCTTTTCAGGGAGCCTAGTAAGCCTATGAGACCTAGGCTGTCAGTTGAATTGCATGCGGGAGGACGATAGACAACACCAAGCAACAGGGTATCTGTCCTAGAGAGGTTAAACACGGCCCACAAACAATCAATACATGGAAAGGTTGGGGTTGTCAGTAAGGGGGGAGGAGGGATCGAATTATCGTAGTATATGATTATCCCGCCGGCACGACCTCTGCTGGAGTCCTGCCTTACTGCGAAATATCCCGGAATGGATATTTCGGCATCAAGTATGTCGGGGGAAGCCAGGTTTCTGTGAGGGCTATGATCTGAGGCTCCTTATTCAGTGAAAGCTGCCAAAGCTCCGGGATCTCATTCAACACGCTCATGCAGTTGCTGTAGCTACACTTGAACACATGCTCAGGAGTTGTTGCAGAATCGCCAGAGGCAATTAATTTTGGGTTTGAGGAGGGGGAAAGAGGGGGATTTGGGGATGGAAAGGAGGTCCTGGGGGAGTTGGGGGCTAGAGGGTAAGCAGACTGCTGGGGGGACCGGTAGGTTTTGAGGTCTAGTAACCTGGGGGGTATCATACCAGGCGGACGGTCTACCTCCTTCGGTCTCCGAAAAGGGTGGGCTGCTTTTTGTGGTTTGCCCTTCTGCGCACTGCATGATGCCCTATTCTGAGTTTTCCTGTTGGTGAGCTTGTTTTGCATGACAGCACCAGATATATTATCTGGTGCTTTAACCTCCTCACTACTTCTTTCAGTAGAAACAGGTTGCAGGTTCATGTCTGGGCTCAAGGATGAGTGAGTCTCGTCCGTTGAAACAGTCTTGTTGGCTATGATGGGGCCTGGGATACTTCTCGTAGGCGACAGATGTTTAGTGGCACTAGGCCTACTACTGGGGGTACTTTCGGCGACGGGAAATGGTGTCAGTAGGGAAGTGAGGGATGGTGAGCATGCAGCTCGGTCCTCAAGGCGAGTTACCTGGACAACTGGCAGCACTCTGAGCTTAGGATCGGCTTTTTGTGGAATTTTTGGCTTAGCCTTCTCACTGCGGAGCCTCGAATGAAGTGGCTTATCAATGGACATGCACTTGAGCCCTTTTATTTCCTCCTTGAGCTTTGCGGCCGAGGAAACAATTCGTTTGGCGCATCTGTGGAGCCCATTTCAATGAGAATACCGCGAACCCGGTTGGTGCGTTTGGTTACCAACCAAGTGGATCGACCTTTAAGTGGGAAAGGGAGCTTAAGGCGATTAAACAACTGGGCGTGGGTGTTATGTGAGTGATCTGAACTGAGGAAGCGGCCCCAAAGGATGACTCGCTTGGAGCAATTCTCGGTGTCTTGTAAAATCTTGGTGGCGTCAAGAATTTACTGCTCAGAAACTCTACACACCCGATCGGCTGCCTGGGACACCGGGAGGGATTTGATAACCAAACTCCTCAGGCTGGTCAGCTGATCCTTAAGGGTGCGGATAGTGGCCCTTAGCTCGGCTATCTCTGCAGCCTGACTTTGGACTGCACATTTTAGTGCATCCCTTTCCAGCGCATTATGAAGGACCCTTTCGTCAGGATTGAGGAATGAGACATTGGCCACAGAGGGGGAATCATACTGCCTCATGGTGAAAGTAACCTCATTTGAGCAAGCGGTTATATCAGTGGTGGAGGGCATTGACATTATACAGGACCCAGTCAGCACAGATAAAGATAAACTTAAATGGAGGGGGACGGGCTGTGTGTTCTAAAAATTTCAAAAACAGCTACATTCACCGAGGGAGACGACCGCACCGCCTGTGTACCGCGGTTCAGATCAGATCACAGGATGCGGAGACTGGAGCCAAATTTGCACCCAGTTTCTTGCACCCGATGCTCAAGGGACTCTCACACGCATTCGCAGAAACATGAAGGTACAACACCCGTTCCAGTGGCCACGACAATGCAGCAAAGTTTCTAGTTGCCTGGCAGCCCATTTCGTCTTCTCAAAAAAAAGGGAACCCCGGTGGGAGGGCAAGCAACCTCGGACCCAGTGAAATGTGAGACATGGTTATAAAGAACAAATACTGAAAATCCTTCCAAATGTTCTACGTGCTTTGTAAATTTGACTATGTTTACCATTACCTTGAAAAGCTCGCTTATACACCACACATTTTCACTTTTGTTTATCCATATGAGACATCTGAATTTGGCCTTGAACCGTCTCTGACTGTCGTGCTGGAGCCACGGGGCTTTGGACCTTTGGGTTTTACTGTGAAGTCTATTTGGCCGCATACTTGAGGTTTGTATATATTTGCATCCTTTGTGAATTTCAATTTAGTACCGTAGAAACTACGAATCAATCTTGTTCTGGTCTTGGGATTCGTTTGAATTGGCTACGCGTTGCTCGATTTGCGATAATTAAATTACAGTGGTAGCATGACAAGTGACCTCCTTCGAAGGCCGGACCTTGAGGCTCACTTTCTTTGGTTCTTTCTATAGACTGCCTTGGTCTTGTTTGCGTGGATGATACCGAAGGCTTTCGGTCTTTCTGCAACGACCGGTCGAGGGAAATCCCCCACAAAACCACTGCAGTTCCATGTTTCCTCAACACCACTCACTTATTTACACTACTGACTTGTTTTATGCACTGTTTGTTTTTACGGACTAACGCTTGTTTGTTCGCGTCCAGCGCGCTGCTCTGGCATGCCTTTGTTCTGAACCTGCGTGCCGCACGTGCTCCTTTCTCGCACACCGCAATTCGGTTCTCGTTTTTTGAGTCCCTGTGACTGCATGATTAGGGTTTGTATCTGTTTTGTATCATTGTTCATCCAATAATCTGGTGTCGTAGAATTTCACGGACGGTCGCCTTTCGATTTCGGGATCCGTTGCGAATTTGGCTGCGCTTTGCTCAAACGTGTCTTACAATACTCAGTTGATCAACTCGGAGCGAGAATACACGCAACATGCAAAGAAGGGATAGAAGCTATTGGAATCTGGACAGGATGTTATACGGAAGTCTTGGGTACTTTTGAATATTTAGTTTTTGCTAGGTCACCTAGTCCTGCCAGTGCCAGCTCATGTATTTGTAGTGACCTCGATCGTTTTGAGAAAATGACTGTCTTCTGGACACCATTTTGGATCTATTTCCTCTACAATCTTTTCTGACTTTTGACATCGACCTCATAGTGTTGTCCGGTTGCGTACGTTTTACTGGACTGACTTTTCCGAGGTTTCCGTCGACCTCGTTTTGAATCACTTTCGCTTTCGGTCGTTCGCCGATTGTACACGCTCGCAGTTCGCTTTCTGCATAGCCGTTGCGTTACATTTCGTTTTCCGTTTGGTGTATCTCTCTTATCGGTACTGTTTCGGTGCCACGATATGTAGAATACACCTAGCATCTGTAAACCTAATCGAGTCTTCTCTATTCGTCCGGTAGAGGGGATATCGTTGGTATTCCGCTGCTAGACCCAATAGGAGACACGTTCACCAGCCGCTCTCGAACGTCTTCTATATATTTCTGAGGGTAACATGGATTGTAAGAATGTCGATCTAAGTATATTAGACCTAGAACAACAAATGTTATCAGCTAGGCAACAGGCCCATGAAGCAGAAGGGAAGTGTAGACAGGACGAGCGTGAGCAGAAGGTCAGCTACTACGAACTGTTCAATAGGTCAGGACAAACTAAAATAGGAAAAGCCGCGCAGGTTGAAGAATGTAAAACTTCAACGCCGTCAACCATTGATCTGCCAAGAGCGGAACTGACAGTTGTCGACGGACGATCTGAACACTATTGCAAGTTTGTCAAACAGTTCAAAACTCTCCTCGAAAACAAGATAACCGACACTGGGGAGAGGCCTCTCCACCTGACTCATTGCTGTCGAGGCTGAGCAAGAGAAGCCGTCGATGTGTGTACCATGCTCGACCCAGATCAAGGCTACACAGAAGCAAGGAAGATCTTGAGGGACCTGTTCGGCCAGCAGTACGAGGTAGCCCGTAACCTAATAGAGGGCATGATGGAAGAGACAAAGAGAACCAAGGGCGACGTCTACACCATGGCCGACCTGGTGATCAAGATGTAGAACCGCTCAATAGCCCTCGACCATTTAGGTTACAGGGCTGACCTCAAAGCAATGCTTACCTTGGAGAGCGTAGTCGTTCACCTGTCTCCCGAACTACAGGGTCGGTGGGCGGAAGAGGTGGAAAGTATAGGCCGAAGCGACAGGGAGGCTAACTTCGAAGACCCGACCGAATACTTGGACAGACGAACCAAAATGGCGGACAGTAGATTTGGCCTACTCATCCGGGACAGTAACCGAGTAAGCAAATCCAGCACCAGCCAGACCCAGACCACTGCACGGGAACATCCGAAATACCAGCCTTGGACCAATGCGCACACTATTTCACGCGAGGCTGTAGCGCATCCGAGAAGCAGGTCCTGTGCGCTAGCCACGGGCTACTAAAATGCCCCAAGTTCATCAGCGCCACGATGGACAAGCGTTGGGGGTTGGCGAAGACGACGGAAGCTTGCTTGATACGCCTCAGCACCAAGCACTGGGCGGTAGGTTGTCGAGCGAAGACCAGAAGTGGTCACGCAGGCTGCTCGGGCAGACACCATCGATTATTACACCAGGCGAGAGTAGTAACACCAGCGATGAGCACCAAGCCTAGTGTTATTCGTTCAACGTCGCGGTCTACCAGTAAACCACTACGTTTAGGAGTAGTTGTCGTGGGGGTGGTGGCCTCAGCTGGGGTGGTCAAAGCATTGGCTTTCGTTGACAGTGGATCGGACACTACCCTGGTGAAGGAGCGGTTTGCCGACAACCACGGGCTCGCTAAAAGTACGACGCCGTTAGCAGTGGGCACTGTGGGTGGAACACAAGTGGTGACAACCGGCCGGTTGAGGTTACAATTCATCTCCTTAGACACTAACGGGCAAATTGAGTCAACGGAGGTATTTACTTTAGCTGATCTCCCCATGAGAGCACCACCGTCGGTGAACGCAGTTTTGACTAGGTGGCACCACCTGCATGACGTAACCGTTGTAGACTGGGAGGATGGAGAATTGGACCTCGCCATTGGCTGCCACTTGCCAGGGGCACATTGGGTACTTGGCCAGAGAGTGGGCAACAGCCAGGCACCTTATGCCGTACGCACATCTCTGGGCTGGATATTATATGGTCCAGCGGTAGGACGCGGTTCCGTAAATTACGTATCAGCTGAAATGAACTGCACAGAGCATCAATTACGGCTGCTGTATGAAAAGGAGTTTCAGGACTTTAGAGACGAGAGACTATCGTCTTATCAACAGGGACCACTCCTCCCTGCAAACAGTGCGGCAAGAAGCTAGAGGCCTTAAAAACAGCTCGAAGTTCCCCTCCCACGGAGCACACCAGCTGACCCTTGGGTCGATAACAGGAACTATGCACTGCAAAGAACATTTGGACTGAAAAAAGGCTGCTTTCGAGACCAGGATCTTTGGGAACGATAGGCAGAATTAATGAAACGAAACGAAGCTATCGGCTACGTTGAAAGGGTGGCTGCCTCCACCCACGCCCGAAAGGGGATCTGGTGTCCACCTCACCACCCGGTTATAAACCCCAAGAAACCCGAAAATCTGTGGGTGGTTTTCGACTGTGCAGCCAAGTTCCAGGGCAAGTCGTTAAACGACCGCCTACTACAAGGACCTGACTGGACCACACCGCCAATAGACGTTTTGTGCCGTTTTCGAGTGGGTAGAGTGGTCTTGTCCACCGACACTAGGGAAATGTTTCATCAGGTAAAAATACCGGTAGGAGAACGAGATGCGTTGCGTTTCCTGTGATGGGAAGAGAGCGACCGGGACAACGCAGTGATGAATTATAGGACGACCGTCCACCCCTTCGGGGCCATATCACCACCGTTCTGTGCGAACTAAGCCCTTCAGGAAGCCGTTAACAAACATGGAGGTCTGCTCGATCGGTCGGTGGTAGATAGCGTCAGCAGGAATTTCTACGTCGACGACTACCTTGGATCATTCGACGATATAGAATCAGCTCTGGCGCAGTTCAGAGGCCTGACAAGATTGCTAGAAGAGGGCGGCTTTCATCTAACAAAATGGGTGTCTAACGCTCCAGAAGTGCCCGAGGTCATTCCGTACCACGAGAAGGCCCAAAGGGTTAGAGATGTGGACGGTTGTCCAGTCCCTACCGAAAGCATTCTGGAAGTAACCTGGAACGCGGAAACGGACGGCTTTGTTTTCGAGCTAAACTTCCCGAGTTGTCTCCAGCCCGTCGAGGCATACTATCCGCTGTCTCTAGTCTGTTCGACCCGCTCGGTTTCGTCTCTCTCTGACTGCTACCCGGAAAGATCTTGCTGCAGCGGCTGTGCCGTAAGAAATTTGATTGGGTCCAGTCACTGAACCGAGAGGACCGGCTGGACTGGGAGGAATTTTTAAACAACTTGAAGAAATTAGGGGACATAAGGATTCCACGGTGTTTGACTCCTGTCCATACAACGCGGACGGAAGAACTACATGCTTTTTTCGATGCATCCTTAGTCGGTTATGGGGCTGTGGTGTACGGACGATGGTGCACAGGAGATGGACAATATACCACGAGGATCCTGTTCGCCAAAGCCCGCGTTGCTCCACTGAAGTCGGTCCCGATCCCACGCCTTTAACTCAGCGCAGCCATGTTAGAAGTCGGGCGGTACAAGAGGTGAAGAGATGTGTTTGACTTATACATTTGGTCGGCTAGATTTTGGACGGACTCAACGATAGTAATTTACTATATCAACAACGTCAGGAGCCGTTTTAGCGCTTTCGTGGCCAGCGGCTCACTATCATCCAAGACGAATCGGCCATGAACCAGAGGAAGTATAACAGGTCTGGCGATAACCCAGCAGATCTGTGCTCCCCGGGGTGCGACTAACTTCCGGCAACTCGACACGTGGACTGGAGGACCGAAGTTCCTGCAAATGCCTAAGTAGGGCTGGCCTTTGTACGAAATAAAACCCCCCCTGTAATTGGAACTGGAGATCAAAGTCGTGGTGATGACGGCCACATCCGTTGAAGAATCATTCTTTTTGTCACCACTGGTCAGATTTTCTTCCTGGCTGAAGGCACTTCGTTCATTAGTTTGGTTGGCCAGGTTCAGGAGACTTTTGCTAGTCATGAAAAGGGGTCCGCCCCCGGCCTGGTACCGGTGGGTCCCATAAGATCTTATGAACTACGATATGTTCAAAATGGTACAACGGGAGGCATTCACCCCAGAACTCGAGAAGGCCGATGAAGCGAACCAAAGCAAAAAAGAATATCATCTCCGAGAGGCGAATTGAAGCATATAAGCCCCAAACACATTACTGGACTACCGCGGAAGGACGGAAGGTTGACGAACTCCCACCTGAGCTTCGACACGAAATACCCCATATTGCTGCCGGCTCGGCAACCTGTGATAGAGCTAATGATCCAACACGTCTACACCGTGGAGGGACATACCGGGGAAAGTCACGTGACTAGCGTCATCCGAAAGCGCCTTTGGTTGCTGAGAGGACGAGCGACTGTAAAGCGCGTAATCCGACTTTGTGTACATTGTGGGAGACGCAATGCCACGGCGGGCAAACAACACATGGCCCCGCTACCAGAATGTAGAGTGACTCCGGGTTGATGGCCATTCAGCGACACCGGGTTGGACTATTTCGGGTCCTTGTGGATTAAGTGTGGGAAGAGGCTGGAAAGACGATACGGGCTTATCATGACATGCGTGAAGTCACGCGCGGTACACCTAGAAGTTACGCATTCGATGAAAACCGACCTTGTCCCCAGGGCCTTGCAAGGCTTTATCAACCGAAGAGGCGTATCAGCACATAAATACTCCAACAATGGGTCGAACTTTGTGGGGCGCTCGCCGGGAACTGCAGCTTTGGCACAAAACGTGAATAGGGACGAGCTACAGAATCCGACCGTGGCATGTGGTATGCGATGGCACTTCAATCCCCCGCAGGCCAGTCATCGCGGTGAAGAGTGGAAACGCCTGATCAGGTCCATCGGGCGAATATTGCTGTCGATCATTGAGCAACAGCCGCCCGACGACGGAATGTTGCGCACCGTCATGACCGAGGTCGAGAGAATTCTGAACAACCACTCACTGGTTCCAGTAATCAACGGCGACCCAACCCATCTGGCGCTCACCCTGTGTAACAGCCGGTCGTGGAAAATCCCCCTTTTTCCCTCGCGATTCAGTGTTTTTTCCCAACATCACTCATTTCCATACACTATTGACTTGTCTTTACGAACTGGTTGTTTTTCTGGACCAATTGTTGTTTGTTCGCGCCCAGAGCGCTATTTTGGCACATCCTTGCTCAGGACCTGCGTGACGCACGTGCTGTCTGCTCACACGCTGCTATTCGGTTTCTCGTTGTTGAGTCTTTGTGATCGTATTATTGAGGTTTGTATATTGTTTATGTCATTGTTTATTTTAATAATCTAGTAACGTAGAATTATCACGGATAATCGCCTTCTGATTTCGGGATCCGTTGCGAATTTGGCTACGCATTGCTCAAACGTTCGTAACAATACTCAATAGATCTATTTGGAACGAGGAAAATTCACGCAAAATGCCAAGGAAAGGATCAAAGGCAGTCGAACCCGGACAGGAAGTAATACGGCAAGTCTCTGGGGAGGTTTTGGGTACTTATGATTCTTTAGTTAACGCTAGATCGCCTAGTCCTGTCAGTGCTAGCTCATGTGTTATTGAAAGCAATATTGATCGTAAGGACGTTGATTTATATAAGCTGAGAATAATAGAACTAGAGCAACAGTTACTTTCGGCTAGACTACAGGCGCATGAAGCAGAGAAGTGTACACAGAAACAGCGAGAGTATAGGACCAGTGACTTCGACACTTCCGATAGGTTAGAGTGCAATAAGGTAGGGAACCCCACGCAGGTCGCCGACTACAAACCACCATCGATCGATCTGCCCAGAGTGGAGTTAACGGTTTTCGACGGGCGAGCTGAGCAATATTGCAAGTTTGTCAAACAGTTCGAGACGTTCGTCGAAAACAAGGTGACCGACCCTGGGCAAAGGCTTCTTTACCTACTCACTACTGCCGAGGCCGAGCGCGAGAAGCTATCGACGGATGCACCATGCTCGATCCAGAACAAGGCTACACAAGGGCAAGAAAGATTCTGAGGGACTTGTTTGGCCAACCTTTCAAAGTAGCCCGTAACCTAATAGAGGGCGTGATGGCAGAGGCAAAGAAAACCAAGGGCGACGTCTACACCATGGCCGACCTGGTGATCAAGATGCAGAACTGCTCAATAGCCCTCGACCATTTAGGTTACAGAGCTGATCTAGACGCCATGCACACTTTGGAAGGCATAGTCCGTCACCTCTCTCCCGAACTACAGGGTCGGTGGGCGGAAGAAGCTGAACGGATAAGCCGAGGCGACAGAGAAGCCAACTTCGAAGACCTGACTGAATACTTAGACAGGCAAACGAAGATAGCTGACAGCAGATTCGGCCTACTCATCCGGGACAGCAACCGAGCAAACAAGCCCGGTACTAGCCAAGTCCAAACCCCTGTACGGGAACATCCAAAGTACCAGCCTTGGACCAACACACACGTCATTTCACGAGATGCTACGGCGAAACCAAATTGCAGATCCTGTGGTACTAGCCATGGCCTACCAGAATGCCCCAAGTTCGGCAATGCCACAATAGACGAACGGTGGGGAATGGCGAGGATGGCAGGAGCATGTTTCATCTGTCTCAACACCACGCACCGGGCAGCAGCCTGTAGAACAAGGAATCGATGTGGTTACGAGGGCTGCACGGGCAGACACCATCGGCTGCTGCATCAGGCGAGAATAACCATATCCGAGGCGAGTGCCAAGCCCAGCGTGATCTGTTCAACTTCACAATCTGCCAGTAAACCGGTACGTTTAGGCGTAGTGGCCGTGGGAGTAGTGACTCCGACTGGGATAGTCAAGGCGTTGGCTTTCGTTGATAGTGGATCCGACACCACTTTAGTGAAAGAGCGGTTTGCCGACAAACACCAACTGGCTAAAGGTGCGACGTCGTTAGCAGTGAGCACGGTGGGCGGAACACAGGTAATGACTGCCGGTAGATTAAGGCTGCAACTCATCTCTCTAGACACTAACGAGGAAATTGAACCAACGGAGGCATTCACGTTAGCGGATCTTCCCATGCGAGCACCAAGGTCGGTGAACGCAATCTTGACTCGATGGCCCCACCTGCGGGATGTAACCGTCGTAGACTGGGAAGATGATGAGGTGGATCTCCTCATCGGATGCGACGTGCCAGAGGCGCATTGGGTGCTTGACCAAAGAGTGGGCGACCGCCAGGCACCTTATGCCGTACGCACGGCTCTGGGATGGATGTTATACGGTCCAGTAGGGGTACGCGGTTCCGTGAATTACTTATCCGCCGAAACGGACCGCATAGAGTATCATCTGCAACGGCTTTATGAAAAGGAGTTTCATGACATTGGGGACGAAAGACCGACGTTGTCTCAAGAGGATCACTTCGCTCTACAAACGGTGCGGCAAGGCTCTAGAGGCCTCAAAAAACAGTTCGAGGTTCCCCTCCCATGGCGCACACCGGTCGACCCGTGGACTGACAACAGAAATTATGTTCTCCAACGATTACTACGACTAAAAGAACGCTTCATTCGAGACCAGAATCTGTGGGAACGATACGCGGATTTGATGAAGCGAAACGAGGACCTCGGTTACGTTGAAAGGGTGCCTGTTAACACCGACAGCAAAAGGGGTATCTGGTATCTGCCTCACCATCCGGTTATCAACCCCAAAAAACCCAATAAACTGCGCGTGGTTTTCGACTGTGCGGCCAAGTTCCAGGGCAAGTCGTTAAACGATCGCCTACTACAGGGGCCTGACTGGACCACACCACTGATCGATGTTCTGTGCCGTTTCAGAGTGGGTAAAGTGGCTTTGTCTGCCGACATTAGGGAAATGTTCCATCAGGTGAAGATTCCGGTAGGAGAACGAGATGCTTTGCGTTTCCTGTGGTGGGAAGGGAGCGACCGGGACAACGCAGTGGTGAATTATAGGACGACCGTCCACCCCTTCGGAGCCATATCGTCACCATTTTGTGCCAACTACGCCCTCCGAGAATCAGCGAACAAACATGGCGATCTAGTACATCGGACGGTGGTAGAAAGCGTCAGCAGGAACTTCTACGTCGACGACTACCTTGGGTCATTCGATGATGTGGAATCAGCTCTAGAGCAGTTCAGGGGTCTGACGAGATTGCTGGAAGAGGGTGGCTTCCATCTAACTAAATGGATGTCGAACGCTCCGGAAGTGCTGAAGGTCATCCCGTATCACGAAAAGGTCGAAAGGGTAAGAGATTTGGACGGATCCCCACTTCCTATCGAGCGCACTTTAGGGATACAATGGGACGCGGAAACGGACGATTTTGTTTTCGAACTGAACATTCCCGAGCTGCCAATAACCCGTCGTGGCATACTATCTGCCGTCTCAAGTTTGTTCGACCCGCTCGGTTTCGTCTCACCATGGCTGCTACCCGGAAAGATCTTGCTGCAGCGGCTGTGCCGTAAGAAATTTGATTGGGACCAGTCACTGGACCGAGGGGACCGGCTGGACTGGGAGGAATTTTTGAACACCTTGAAGAAATTAGGGGACATAAGAATACCACGATGTTTGACTCCTGGCCATACGACACGGACTGGAGAACTACATGCCTTTTCCGATGCATCCGAAGTCGGTTATGGAGCTGTGGTGTACGGACGATGGTGCGCAGGAGATGGACAATATACCACGAGGATCCTGTTCGCCAAAGCCCGCGTTGCTCCACTGAAGTCGGTCTCAATCCCACGCCTTGAACTCAGCGCAGCCGTGTTGGCAGTCAGGGTGGTGCAAGCTGTGAAGAGATGTTTCGATCTCTACATTTGGTCGGTGAGCTTCTGGACGGATTCAACGATAGTACTTTACTACATTAACAACGTACGGAGCCGGTTTAGTACTTTCGTTGCTAACCGGCTCACGATTATCCACGATGAATCGGCCACGCACCAGTGGAGTCATGTCAGGTCTGGCGATAACCCGGCCGACCTGTGCTCTCGAGGTGCGAACAACTTCAGGCAACTGGACACGTGGACGAGAGGGCCGAACTTCCTGCAATTGCCCAAACAGGACTGGCCCGTGTTCGAATTAAAACCCCCTACGGAATTGGAACTGGAGATCAAAGGCGTAGTGATAGCAACCAACGTCGTCGAAGCGTCGCCCATTTTACCGCGACTGGTCAGGTTTTCTTCCTGGATGAAGACGCTTCGTTCGCTAGTTTGGTTAACCAGGTTCAAGATAAGTTTACTAGTCATGAAAGGGCTATGGCCCTCAGGTCGGATACCGGTCGGCCCGATAGGTCCCGATGAGCTACAAGCGGCAGAGTACGATATTTTCAGAATGATACAACGCGAGGCTTTCGCCCGAGAACTCAAGAGGGCGGAAGAAGTGGGGCTGACCAATGAAGACATGCCATCTCCAAGAGGCGAGCTGAAGCGTTTAAACCCCAAAATCATCAACGGACTGCTGCGGGTGGATGGTAGGCTGACCAACGCCCACCTGAACTTCGACACAAAGTATCCTATACTGCTGCCTGCGAGACAACCCGTAGTAGAGCTAATGATTCAACACGTCCACGCCGTAGAGGGACATGCCGGGGAAAGTCACGTGACGAGCGTCATCCGAAAGCGTCTTTGGTTGTTGAGAGGACGAGAGACTGTAAAACGCGTGATCCGACGGTGTGTGCAATGCAGGAGACGCAATGCCACAGCAGGCAAACAACTCATGGCCCCGCTACCAGAATGCAGGGTAACTACGTGCTGGTGGCCGTTCAGTGACACCGGGTTGGACTATTTCGGGCCCTTGTGGATCAAGTGCGGGAAAAGATTAGAAAAGCGATACGGATGTATCATGACGTGCATGAAATCACGTGCGGTGCACCTAGAAGTCGCACATTCGATGACGACCGATTCGTTTCTACGGGCCTTGCAAAGATTTATCAACCGAAGAGGCGTACCGGCAGACATATACTCAGATAATGGATCGAACTTTGTGGGCGCTCAACGGGAATTGCAGCGTTGGCACAAGAACATAAACAGGGACGAACTGCAGAATCGAACCGTGGCCTACGGCATACGCTGGCATTTCAACCCCCCACAGGCCAGTCACCGAGGCGGCATATGGGAACGCATGATCCGGTCCGCCAGACGGATATTGCTGTCAATCACGGAGCAGCAGCCGCCCGACGACGAGACCCTGAACACCGTCATGACTGAGGTGGAGCGAATCCTGAACAACCGCCCCCTGGTTCCAGTATTGAACGGCAACCCCACCCACCTGGCGCTCACCCCAAACGACTTATTGACGCTAAGGCCGAACGGGGGTTTCCAAGGGCCGGTAAACCTTCGTGGGAGCTACCTCCATGGGTGGAAGCAAGCGAACTATCTGGCCAAGGTCTTCTGGAGGCGATGGCTACGGGAGTACCTACCGGCTTTGCAGACTCGACAGAAGTGGATGGCCAAAACAAGACCATTCAAAGTTGGGGACGTGGTTATGATCGCCGACGAACGCGCACATTTCAGCGCTTGGTCTTTGGGAGTAGTTACGGAAACCATCAAAAGCACCGACGAAATGATAAGAACGGTGAAGGTGAAGACAGCTAACGGAGTGCTCATTCGTGACATACGCAGTATTAACCTACTCGAGAGCGAAGACGGAGGAGCTGATAACCCTGTGGCCTAGTAAACCTTTTTCACACCAGTAATCGAGGTGGATAAAGAAACACCATATATACCACACAATCTCCGTCAAACACGTTAAGGTGCTCGCGGTCTTTTCGTTGACATTACAGAAGGTTCTTTCCGATATGTGGTGATGAGTGCGATTCCATTATACATCCCGATACATACGCGCATGCACGACGCACTCTACATCCCGTAAACCCATCATACATGTGACAGTGTTCTTTGTTCGCCTTTTGTTGACGCTACCGAATGCCCCTTGCACATGTGGAAGTAGTGGAGCTCAGGTCACACATGCATGCTACATTTACTCGTTTTCTTGCCACGCGGTCTTTTGTTGACATTGCAGAAAGTCCTCCTTTGATGTGTAGTCATAACTGTGATTTCATTGTAACCCCGGCACACACGCACACGCACGCACACACACGCACGCACACACACACACACTCAAGCGCGTACATCCAGGACCGGACGGCCCCTTACGAGGACAACGTCTATGTGACCATTCACGCCCGCCATCGGTCATTTGGTCCTGTGGAAGATGTAGACTAGCCTCACGTCTATGTAGCCAATGGGTTAGGTGCGACCAGTAGTAGAACGTCGACGACGAGCATTAGACGCGCGCACTGACAGCAGGGCCTAGGCAGGTAGGAAGAATCAGTACCTTTATACCGAACCTTTGACTTTGCTAAGGATCCAGGAGGATTTTGGTGGGCGGTGTAACAGCCGGTCGTGGAAAATCCCCCTTTTTCCCTCGCGATTCAGTGTTTTTTCCCAACATCACTCATTTCCATACACTATTGACTTGTCTTTACGAACTGGTTGTTTTTCTGGACCAATTGTTGTTTGTTCGCGCCCAGAGCGCTATTTTGGCACATCCTTGCTCAGGACCTGCGTGACGCACGTGCTGTCTGCTCACACGCTGCTATTCGGTTTCTCGTTGTTGAGTCTTTGTGATCGTATTATTGAGGTTTGTATATTGTTTATGTCATTGTTTATTTTAATAATCTAGTAACGTAGAATTATCACGGATAATCGCCTTCTGCTTTCGGGATCCGTTGCGAATTTGGCTACGCATTGCTCAAACGTTCGTAACACCCTGAACGACTTACTGACGTTAAGATCAAACGAGGGTTTCCAAGGGCCGGTAAACCTTCGTGGGAGCAACCTCCACGGACGGAATCAGGCCAACTATCTGGCCAAGGTTTTTTGAGGCGATGGCTTCGGGAGTACCTACCAGCTCTGCAAGCTCGACGAAAGTGTCTGGTCAAAACAAGCCCATTCATGGTCGGGGATGTAGTGATGATCGCAGACAAACGCGCACATTTCAGCACCTGGCCTATGGGTGTGATTATGGAAACCATCAAAAGCCCCGACGAAATGATAAGAACTGTGAAGGTGAAGACCGCCCACGGAACGCTAATCAGCGACGTACGCAGTATCTGCCTTCTCGAGTGTGAAGACGGGGAAGCCGTTGACAAGAAAACCCAGTAGATTGTCCCTCACGTGTCTTCCAGGTGGGTAAAAAGAACCCCATGTGTGGGGGCATTTACGACATACTGACGTATTGGGCTATCTTACACCCCGAGGCATACGCCCTTACACGGTACAGGTTTATACCTCATGATCTCCGTCAGATACGTTGCGGTGCTCACCGTTTTCGTTGACGTCACAGGCAGCCCAAGGCATATGTATTAGTAGCTATCATGCACCCAGACACACCAATCACACTTACATAATACACTTTCATACTTCATGAACCCCATCAAAACACGCCGCAGGGCTGACTTTTCCTCGTTTGTCACTGGCATTATTGAAGATATCTCCGGTAAGTGATGGTTGCTACTATTTGGCCATGTACCGAAGTGAGACCTCACCCATAACACCCAAGCCCACCCACCCACCCACACAAACACAAACAAACACACGGCCGAGGGGCAACGGCTCACCCGAGGAGAGCACCTTTGTTTCGCCTCCAAGCCCGCCATCGACCAGATGTTTCCATGGACGACGCAGAGCAACCTCGCCTCGGTGTGGTCACCGGATCGAGTTCTAACGTGGGCAGAACTCTGACGACAAGGCATTGGGTACGCGCACTGACAGCAGGCTCTAGGAAGGTATGTGATCTCAGTACTCTTATTCCAAATCTTTGATTCGGCTAAGATTCGGGAGGATTTTGGTGGGCGGTGTAAAGATCGGTCGTGGAAAACCCCCCACAAAACCACTGCAGTTCCATGTTTCCTCAACACCACTCACTTATTTACACTACTGACTTGTTTTATGCACTGTTTGTTTTTACGGACCAACGCTTGTTTGTTCGCGTCCAGCGCGCTGCTCTGGCATGCCTTTGTTCTGAACCTGCGTGCCGCACGTGCTCCTTTCTCGCACACCGCAATTCGGTTCTCGTTTTTTGAGTCCCTGTGACTGCATGATTAGGGTTTGTATCTGTTTTGTATCATTGTTCATCCAATAATCTGGTGTCGTAGAATTTCACGGACGGTCGCCTTTCGATTTCGGGATCCGTTGCGAATTTGGCTACGCTTTGCTCCAACATGTCTCACACTTTCTACCCCATCTACAAACACGACTGGGTGTGTGGTGAAGAACTTGGAGGACCGAAAAGAAAGAGAAAGAATAGAAGAAAGAAAACAGAAATTTACTATTGATAATGCAGAATAAAATAATAATACGTGGGAAAAAGGGGAATACGTTGTTAAGAAGTTCAACGATTTTGAAATTGGTTAGAAGTATCGGCGATGCTGGCTTCAGTGAAAGTGGAAATGTCCTAATGTAAGATGTCAAATATGGGACATTTCATCATACTAGGAATGCACCCGCAACGCGACGCAAGACTACCTCTGCCAAATATTCAGTTTGATTCCAAAGTAAGTCCAGGACTTGTTGTACTCCGGGTGATGAGTTATGTGCTGTGTCGTGTTTTGTGATGGCACTTGTCCTGAAGTCTTGAAGTGGTACATTGGGGCGAACTTAAGGCTGAAATGATCCCGGATCTCGTGGTTATCTTTTTGTCTGAATGTCACCGGTGGGCCAGACAGAAATTTTTAAAATTAACTGCGGAAGGTGGGGGATGGAGGGGAACCCGGCGCAACGAGATGCCGCAAAGTCCTCATACTGAACCATGGGGAACCGACCATTAGGGAGTCCAAAACAAAGCGGGATTCGGATAACGGGAGAGCTCGGGATCTAATAAGGCCTGTAGGCATTGGTCAAATGGTGGGAACAAAGAGAACTCGTAGGGTCGGATTATGGAAGCAACCGCGACCGGGATTACATACAGGACCAGAGAGACCAATCCTGGTTGAGTTCGTAAACCCGAACGTCAGGAGCCAGCTTCTGGCAACAGCTGGGGATGTTTTTCACCACTCAGTGGGCAGATATCGTGTATTGGTTGATACTCCTCAAATGGGCATAAAAGCACGAGGAAGTGCCAACCTAGGAGAAAAGCAGGGACGACCATCGCCTCAATACAGAAGTTCGCTGGGAACAAGCTCGATAATACAAACCGGGAATTATATCCAGCCCAGCATGCCAAACAGTTGCTGTGACCCAGTGGTTGTAATTGAAAACGTACCGGAAGACGAGTCGCGGGAGATCTCAGTGGAAGACGAAGGTAGTCTTAGGCAGCCTATCGTAAGAACCTCCGGATAGACAAAAACGGAAGTTGAAACAGTATTTCTCATGGGGCGCACCCATGATTCTGACCTGGCGGAATAAGCAGTCATAGAGGCTAACCAACAAACTACGATGTCCAGAACATTAGGGGCGAAAAACTTAGCAGCCACTCTGGTATTCCGCCCGAGGCAAGACGTAAAAGAAGAAAACTGCTATATCAACCGAAAGGGCCACGGTACTGCTTTACACCAAAGCCTGCTGCGTTACAAACAAATCAGCGGAACCAACCACTACAGCCTCTCATTTCAATGCTGAAATAGTGGCAGTCTCAGAGTTGTGGCTGCCCCAAAGCGACCATATCCCACAGGGATTGCAAGACCTCTGCCTGGTCTATCGACAAGACAGGGGAAATGACAGCAGGTGATGGAGTAGCCTTCCTGGTCGGAAGAGGACTAGTGCACATGGAATCAGAAGTGAGCTTGTGCACAACAGACACTCGAATGTGTGCTATCAGTGTAAGATTGGCTACTCGAAGGACAGCTGCTGTATGTGTGTTCAGAAGCCCAACTTCAGCATTAGACGGGGATCCGAGACTAAAGGGCGCACTGCAGCAGCTCCAGCATCAGCAAGTGGGCCTCTAATAGTGAGAGACTTTACCCTGCCTGGGGTGGACTGGAAAACAGGTAGATGTGTCTCGGGTAGAGCACAGGATGTAACACAAGTTTGAGCAATGCGTAGCAAATTCACAACGGATCCCGAAATCAAAAGGCGAATATCCGTGATATTCTACGACAGTAGACTATTCAATGAACAATGACACCGAAAAGATACAAACCTCAGTAACGAGATCACAAGGACTCAACAAACGAGAAACCGAATTGCGGCTCGAGAGCAAGGAGCGCGTGCGTCACGCAGGTCCAGAACAAGGATATGACAAAGTAGCGCTCTGGGCGCCAACAAACAACAATTGGTCCATAAAAACAAACAGTTCGTAAAGACACGCCAATGGTGCAAGCAAGTGAGTGATGTTAAGAAAAACACTGAATCGCAAAGGTTTCAGGGGGATATTCCACGACCGGTCGTTACAAAGGAAGACTTCGTTAATTGAATGCACAGCAGAGCCCGTGTTCAGCGCGCCAGAAGAGCTACAAGTTACAGATCTGGCAGCAGCTTTTGGGCCTTGACTTGGTGATCATAAGGCACGAATATGAATCGGACGGGTAAGATTTGCTGAAGCCCCAAGGCAAAAGCCATCATATCACTACTGCATCTTTCCTTTGTCTCAGGCATGCGAAAGCCGTGGGAAAACCACGCAGAATTTATGGGGGGAGGGGTAAGCATAGAGGAACTCTGAACTAGGGTTACAGAACTACTCTGGGGGAGATCGGGTGAGGAAGCTGGAGCAGAGGAAATGTGCCGGAGGATCAAAGAAAACTTAATGGAGCCGCCGAACAGTTGGCCTTACTCCAGGAGTGCAAAAAGAAAGGCATGCCAGCCTGGTGGACGCCGGCGGTTGGGCTGGTGGGCAAAAAGAGGGACAAAAGCTGGCAGATCTCCAAGGCCACTGGTCACGAGAGAGCCTGGCTACGGTACACGGAGGATAGAAACTCAGTCATAAAAATCCAACTACGGACAAAGAGGACTTTCAAAACGACACTGGCCAGAGAAGTTTAGCAAAACCCTAAACGTTACTATGGGTATGTTAGGCCTAAGGCTTCGCTTGGGAGTGCAGTAGGACCTCTGGTCTTGGGGAGCAGGAGTGGGATGTGTAATGGTGGTCTCAGCAAAGCAGATGCCTTAGACCTGTGCTTCGAGTGTGTACATGGACTTGATAGGGATAACAAAAATCGATCAAAACGCATGCTCTTATCCATCTCAACCTGTAAATTGGGGAACGGGAGACAGAAATCATTGGAAGGACTTGACATACACAAGTCAGCGGGGCCTGAAAGTATACGCCTAGCTTTCATGCAGCTATTGGCTTCCACTATCAGTACAACTGTTTGCCGTCTATACCGTGCCACACCTAACCAAGGGATACTGCCCTCGGACTGAAAGTTAGCTGCAGGTGTGGCTATCCACAAAGGAGGGTCATGGTCAGATAAAGAAAATTACCTTCCTGTTAGCCTCATTAGCACTCTCCGCAAGTGTTGAGGGTGACCGGTAAGGGCACGTGTTTGTAAATACCTACTGAGCCACAAGTAGCTCTGCAAAGCTCGGCACAGGTTTGCGAGTTGCAAATCCTGTCTTCTGAATATTAAAGTATTCCTGAATGAAGCCACAGACCAGCTTGACGAGGGCAGGATGGTTGAAATTTCCCACCTAGACTTCAGCAGGGCATTGGACTCAGCCAACCATCGCCTGTTGATGGGGAAACTGAAGACGCCTGGGATTGGAGGGCAAATCCAAAGGGGGTATCAGCTCTCCTGACGAACAAGACGTTTCATGCTAGAGTAGGGACCTGAAGGTCAAATGCTGCAGAGGTAACCAGCGGAGTACCTTAAGGACCAGTTTTAGGTCCACTACCTTTTCTTATGTACATAAATGATTTAGTGGGAGGATTATCGCTAACGAGATTCATTTTCGAAGACGACGTAAAATTTGTAGGATTAGAAGACCGTGAAGAACTTGCGAGGGGCCTGATGCGGGTAGCTAGTTAGACAAATAAACAGGATATGCCCTTGAACGAAAACGAGGGTCGTCAGCCGACCAGGGCTTCCGTGGTATAAGCGGTCTTGGGCGAAAATGGACCATTACAGTTGCGGCGAAACAGTCAACAAGGGACTTGGATGTCCAAATGACTGCAGGTTTCAAGTGTGCCGAACAGTGCAAGCTTGCCGCTCACAAGGCAACGAGTGAGCCCTTTTGGCTGGGCTCAGCACTTTCTTGCTGACCGGTGGAAGTGTTCGTACCCATGCACAAGGCAGTAGTAAGGCCACCTTTGGCACACTGTATACAGGCTCGAGCACCTATTTTGAAAAAGGATGCAGCCGGCCTGGGAAAGGTCCAGCGACTAGCTACTCTGATGTTTGAAGGAAAACGGAGGAAATAATATGGGCAGCTACTGCAGGAAATGAGACCATTCCCACTTGGGAAAAGAAGATCCAGAGGAGACCTCAGTGTAGCATTTTAAATCCCGAAAGGTGTATCAGGCATAAGTGCAGGGGATTTATTTGAACAGGCAACTGACTGCAGAACGAGAAAAAGTAGTATCAAATTGTGGAAGCCACTCTGTAGGCTATATGTGCGAGTGAATTTCTCCAGCAACAGAATGTTGGGTGTTACAGCTATTCCGATCATGAGTGTTGCGTAGCGCAATTCACGAATCTCAAAGTCAGGACAAGATTGGTTCTCTGATTATATAGTACTGGATTACTAAATTATACGCATATAAATATGTACAAACCTCAACTTTATGGCTACAACGTTTAACAACGAGGACCAGAATTCAACAGAAGGTCAATGTCAGGTACCACCGTCACGGCAGTCCAAGTTCGAATCAAAAATTATACCACTTCAAGTGAGCAAAATATAAACAATTGTTGAAGTGTGGTGATTGATGCATGCTGTACTTTTTCGAGGGTCAATGCGATAAAGAGCATGGTCTCAACAGTACAACTATGTGACAGCGGCTAACGAGGATTTCCGCACATGTACTTTACAGTGGGAATGTGGGATGGACTAGTGGAGGAAATGGTTAGCGCGCAATGCTTGGGGCTTTTCTGCGGGAGACTGGTTGATAAGTGGGACGAGTTATTCACAGAAGTAGGATAATGCGGATCAGGGAGAAATTTTAGTTTACTCCAGGCTTTTCAGTACCCCGAGTCCGTGCCTACATTCTGAGGCACCAGGTGCAGTGGAACGCCAAAGTACTGGTTGTCTCTCGCCTGGATAATGAGAGGAGCGCTTCTTCTACTTCTTTTTCCAGCCAAATTAAGCAAAAAATCCATTAGAGTAACAAAACTGGAAAGAATAAGCAAAGTCGCAATAGTGGGTGCCGATCTCTGTGTGTACCACTGAAAGGATTCCGGACGGCGGATAGGCCCTGGCCGCTGTCAGTCGTGCGCAAACTGACCTGACCTGGCACGGGCTGGAAGATACTCCACTGGATGATAGGGCAAAGGGAAAAAGGGAAGTGGTTGAAGATCAAAGTCTTCACAGTATCTTATACCTGGTATTGTCGGTGAACTGGAAGATAGATCGCTGAACAGTGGACGAGGGTTCGGCTTGAGTAGACCGAAGTATTTCACTTTGGAAAATCCATCGGACGTCAGAAAGCGACTTTTTAACTGCGAGTGCCGCTCGCGGCGCGGAAACACCAATTTATTTCGATTCACTCTGCATAGGACAGAAAATCACCACCGCCAACCGAGCTCCCAAGAGCCTTTCGACGGTATGTACACAAATTATGCACCGCAGCTGCACCTTGTATATCTTCGAGTCCCCACTGTAGACAAAATGGAAACGTAAACCCACATCACACATCACCTATGAGGGACATTGAGCTTCTTGAGCTTTCAGTGAGACCGTATGCAACAAAAGAAAACCCCATTTACAACACCCATCAGGCGGGCCATAATGGTACCATTTGCAACGACTAATTGCGGAAAATCCTTCAACGACACAACAACATCCTGGCTCCGTGAATATGCCTGATCATATGCATGATTCCTGTGTCTCGTACTCTTTACATTTTGTGAGATAAAATTTGTTTATTCGCGCCCGACGCGCGACTTCGTCGTATCCCATTTGGATTGGTGTACCTCAAGTGTCCGCTTGTCTCAAGCCGTGAGCTGAGCCCCCGTTTCGAATCTTAGTGATCGCACACGTGAGATTTGTATGTAATTTACACTTTTGTCCATTTTATAATCCAGCATCGTAGAAAGTGCGAATCAATCTTGTTTTGGTTTTGGGATTTGTGCGACTTGGCTAAGTACTGCTCGAAAGCGTGTTTTCAAACACAAATTGATCAGTTTGGAATGATGATACACGATTCGACCAGAATATGGCCAAAACAATCTGAAACCGGACGGGAAAGAACTCGGCAGTTCGCTGGGGAGGGTTTGGGTGCTTCCGATTCTATAGATACTGTTAGATATTCTAGCCCTTATATGTTACTAAGGGCGTTGTGGATTCTCAAAGAATTGATTTATCCAATTTTGGGGATCGCAGAGGTAGAAAAACAGTCGATGTTCGCTGGACGGCGGGTGAAAGCGCGGATGAGTAAATTAGACAGAGCTAACCACGACATAGTGCTTGTAAAGGAGAAATACTGGAAGCCCTTCCAAATGTTCTACGTGCTTTGTGAACTTGACCATATTTGACAATACTTTAGAAGGCTCGTTCTTAAGCCACACTTTTGCACGTTTGTTCATCCATGCGAAACAATTGAATTTGGCCCTGAACCGTTTCTGACTGTCGTGCTTAAGCCACGGGGCTTTGAAGCTTTGAGGTTTACTGTGGAGTCTATTTGGCTGTATACTTGGGGTTTGTATATATTCGTACCTCTTGTGGATTTGAAGTAAGTACCGTAGAAACTACAAATCGATGTTGTTCTAGTTTTTGGATTAGTTTGAATTGGCTACTCGTTGCTCGATTTGCGAGAATTGGTTGACTGCGCCTTTGAAAATGACCCATGCAATAGACCAAAACAGCCCTAAAGAGGAGGCCCTACTCCGGTCGTCAGGCGGTTTTTACCGAAAAAACTATGGGCCAACCTACCGCTAGTGGAGAAGACAATTTTTGATGGACGAACAGAACAATATCACAAGTTTTTGAACAGCTTGAAACCTTTATCGAGACCAAGGTGACCGACCCTGGGTGGAGGCTGCTGAATCTAACCCTCTATTTCCCAGGGATGGCTGCAGAAACTGCTTCCGGTTGCGCCACTCTCGACCCAGTTCGAGGCTACATAAGAGTGAGGAAAGTTTCGAGGGATCTTTTTGGTCAGCCTTCTAAAGCTGCCCCTAATTCGATAGACGGGGTGATGGAGAAACCATGCCAACAAATGGCCAAGTCTACACCCTTTGAACCTGTCATTAGGGGACAGAGCTGTCCGATAGCATTTTGATACTTGGGAAGCAGGCCTGACCTTGACTCGATGCACACCTTTAACGAGATAGCTCGTCGTCTCCCACCTGAGATACTGGGTCGCTGGGCCAAAGAGGCAGAAAGCAAAAGCCGGGGTGCCTCAAGGCCAATTCCGAGGACCAGGCTGGGTACTTAAACAAGAATAGCCGACAGGAGATTCAGTCGACTCATTAGCAATATGAGCAGAACGAACAGACCTAGTACACCAGCGGTGCGGTCGTCTCCCTCGGTGAATGTAGCTGTTTTTGAAATTTTTAGAACACACAGCCCGTCCCCCTCCATTTAAGTTTATCTTTATCTGTGCTGACTGGATCCTGAATAATGTAAATGCCCCTCACCACTGATATAACCGCTTGCTCAGATGAGGCTACTTTCCCCATGAGGCAGTGCGATTCCCTCTCTGTGGCCATTGCCTCACTCCTCAATTCGGACGAAACGGTCCTTCATAATGCGCTGGAAACGGATGCACTAAAATGTGCAGTCCAAAGTCAGGCTGCAGAGATAGCCGAGCTAAGGGCCACTATCCGCACCCTTAAGGATCAGCTGACCAGCCTGAGGAGTTTGGTTATCAAATCCCTCCCGGTGTCCCAGGCAGCCGATCGGGTGTGTAGAGTTTCTGAGCAGTAAATTCTTGACGCCACCAAGATTTTACAAGACACCGAGAATTGCTCCAAGCGAGTCATCCTTTGGGGCCGCTTCCTCAGTTCAGATCACTCACATAACACCCACGCCCAGTTGTTTAATCGCCTTAAGCTCCCTTTCCCACTTAAAGGTCGGTCCACTTGGTTGGTAACCAAACGCACCAACCGGGTTCGCGGTATTCTCATTGAAATGGGCTCCACAGATGCGCCAAACGAATTGTTTCCTCGGCCGCAAAGCTCAAGGAGGAAATAAAAGGGCTCAAGTGCATGTCCATTGATAAGCCACTTCATTCGAGGCTCCGCAGTGAGAAGGCTAAGCCAAAAATTCCACAAAAAGCCGATCCTAAGCTCAGAGTGCTGCCAGTTGTCCAGGTAACTCGCCTTGAGGACCGAGCTGCATGCTCACCATCCCTCACTTCCCTACTGACACCATTTCCCGTCGCCGAAAGTACCCCCAGTAGTAGGCCTAGTGCCACTAAACATCTGTCGCCTACGAGAAGTATCCCAGGGATAATCATATACTACGATAATTCGATCCCTCCTCCCCCCTTACTGACAACCCCAACCTTTCCATGTATTGATTGTTTGTGGGCCGTGTTTAACCTCTCTAGGACAGATACCCTGTTGCTTGGTGTTGTCTATCGTCCTCCCGCATGCAATTCAACTGACAGCCTAGGTCTCATAGGCTTACTAGGCTCCCTGAAAAGCTACACAGACTTCACCCATCTGTTAGTCACTGGTGACTTCAACTCTCCCAGTACAAGCTGGCAAAGAGCTGATGCCCCGGATATCACTTTTGGTAAACCCCTCCTTGATCTCGTACTGAAAAACTCATGGGTGCAGAACGTAAGAGATCCGACTAGATATCGCACAGGCCACGCCCCGTCCGTACTAGACCCGGTCATCACCATTGATCGGTTCCTAATAGATGTGATGCATTACTTGCCGTCCCTCGGCAAAAGTGATCACATTCTCATTGGATTCGATTATATCGTGAAATGGCCTCCCCTTCCCTCAGAAACCGGAATTTCGAGATCCTTCAAAAGGACCAATTTTGACCAAGTCTGTGCATGTTTTCGCTCCCAGCTGAATCCAACTAACCCAGGTAACTCTGCTGATGAAATGGCAGAGAATCTCAGAGAGTTTATCTCCTTAGCTGATAAGCTATTTGCTCCCAGAATTCGTCGTCTACAGACCGCTAAGCGACCCTTCCCTCGTCCCATTAGGCGTATTCTAGGCGAAAGCGCATGCCTCTTTGCTAGATATAAAGCCACAGGCCTTGCCCGTGATGCAGAAGTCTTCAGGATCATCCGGAACATATGCAAAGACAAGATTAGGTCCTATCAGGATGCAGTCCAACGATCTGTACTCGATCGAGCACGGACCAACAAGGCATTTTTCTCTCAGTAAATGCGCCGTCTAAGGGGTACAGCTCCGACGCCATTAGCTCTCAAAGATAGTGCCGGATCTCCAATCACTTCCCCTAGCCAAGTAGCCGAGACATTCAGCTCCTACTTCCGTACAAATTTTAGCTCCATACCCATATCATCCACCCTACCATGCACCCGTTATCTCTGACCACTACCCTTAACCGCGTCACTATTCCCATTGGTGCAGTCGCTCAAGGTTTCCGACGGCTCAACCAATATTGCTCTATGGGTCCTGACCTAATCTACCCCCGTATTCTCAAGGAAGCCGCGGATACATTAGCTGCTCCTCATGCCTCGCTTTTTCAGCAATGTGTTGACGATGGAGTTTTCCCTCGTAGCTAGAAAAAAACAGTGATCGCACCCATCTATAAGAAGGGTTGTACACACCTTGCTTCTAGTTACAGACCCATAAGCCTCACTAGCATCCCTAGCAAAACTTTTGAGGGAATTCTTAAGAGTGAGATTCTTTCCCATCTTCGTAGAAATAAGATCCTCTCCCCGTCGCGACATGGGTTTCTTCCTGGCAGGTCATGCATCACCAATATGCTTACTGTCATGGATAGTCTAACGAAAGCCTATGATGATGGCCAGCTCTCACACGCTGTATTCATCGATTTTGCTAAGGCCTTCGATAAGGTCCTACATGCCCCTCTTCTTTATAGGCTGCAGACGTACGGGATCACAGGCTCCATGTTGGCCATCCTACGCAGCTTCCTTATCGACCGCACCTTTGTGGTTAAAGTCGGGAATGTTTTGTCTCAACCCTCCCCAGTAACAACTGGGGTCCCCCAAGGGTCGGTCTTAGGTCCTCTTCTTTTCTTGATCTATATAAACGATCTTCCGACAGACATTTCTGCGAACATTGCCATGTACGCAGATGATGTAACCCTCTGGAGTTCAAGCATTGAAGACCTGCAAATTGCAGTTGATGAAGCGAAACGCTGGTCCGAGGATTGGAACCTCCCAGTTAATGATGACAAATGCGTGAGCATGTCTTTCGGCAGAGAGACTGGTCACACGTTCTCCATTAACGGAGCAACCACACTGCCAAGGGTTGATCGACACAAGGTGCTCGGTTTCTGGTTAGATCGTAACTTATCCTTCTCTCATCATCACCAACTTGCGAGCAAGTCTGCCTTTCGAGTCCTAAACATGATTCGAAGGTCCTTCCCGCGCATATCTAAGGATGTTTTCCCCATAATTTTCGGCACGTATATCCGACCTCAGCTGGAGTACAGTAGTCAGATAGTGCACTCTGGTCTTGTCCGAGACCGTGAGATCCTAGAAAGAGTTCAGCGGGCCTCCACCAAGGCAATAAGGGGTCTATCCCATCTACCTTATCCTGTCCGCCTCTCACTCCTCAACCTCTATCCGCTTGACGTAAGACGCGTAAGAGGTGATCTGTTTTTGATGTTCCACCTTTGTGAAGCAGGTCAAAGCGATTGCTTCTTCTCCGTCCGTCCAGCCTCTTCTCTCCGTGGTCACAGCAGAAAAGTTTTCAAACCGAGACCACGCACTTCATTAAGGATTAACTTTTTTAGCTATAGGGTTATTACTCTGTGGAGTGCACTTCCGGAAGATATTGTTCTCTCGCAGAACAAAACTATCTTCAAGAAAGAGCTAGACCTCTACCTGGGTCTCTCCCAATAATTCCTTGTCAAAAAAACAAAAAAGATGTCTTTTATCGCATATATGTTCATGAATGCCGCACCCCCACTCCGCTTTAAGCACTGTCCACACTGTGACACTGCATGATGTTATGTGTATCTTGTTTTCGCTGCCACCCCCATCCCCCCGCTTCTTTTTACTCTCGTTTCAGCTCGGTGAATCCGACAGAAGATCAAGGATTTCCCCGAGAACCGGGACAATTGGGCTCAAAGCCTCGAACCCGTGTAGTACTTCAAGACTTCAAGACTACCGGACAGACTGTCCGAAGTTCCTGAAAGTCACGGTTTATGAACTCGGCAGTGGAAGATGCGGCTAAGGCATGTCTTTATGCCCTTACAACTCATACCAGGGGGCAGCTTGTCGGGTGAGAGCAAGGTACAACCACGAAGGTTACCCGAGCAGACATAGTCGACCACCACACAAGGTGAAGCTACGCCTTAAGGGATCACAAAACCGAGTGCGGTTTGTTGAACGTCACTGTCCACCTACAAAACCGTTGGTCCGGGAGTAGTCGCCGTTGGAGTGGTGACCTTCAATGGCGTGACTAGAGTTTTGGCCTTTGTCATCAGCGGGTGTGACATTACTTTGGTAAAGGAGCGGTTTGCGTGCAAATATCGACCCGAGAAAAGCTCGACGTCGTGAGATGCGAGAACAGTGGAGGAAGTCAGGTAAAATTCCTGGTCGGCCGTGACTGCAACTCGCCCCCCTGAACAACAACGAGCGGATCGAGACAACAGAGGCACTCAAGCCGACTGATCTCCTAGTGCGGGCATCAAAGTAGGTAAATGAAGTTACATCTAGATGACCTGACCTGCGGGTATAAACCAAGTGTACTGGGAGGATGAGGAGGTACATCCACTTATTGGATGCTACGTGCCGGAAACAAACTGTGCGCTGGAACAGAGATTAGGCAACCATCAGGAAGGCTTCTGTTGGGAAGGAGATCCCCGAAGACGGTACTCAGAAGTAATAACACGGAATAAACCACTTGGTTGCGTAGAAGAGGTAGCTGCAGCTACCGGCACCAAAGGGGAGATATGCTTCCTGTCTCATCACCCGGTTTTCTGTCCTAAAATGCCTGAAAGTCTTCGGGTGGTTTTCGATTGCTCATCCACCTTCCAAGGGAGGTCCTCCAATGATCGTTTATCACGAGGGCGTGATTGGATAACACATCTAATTGAAGTTTGGTGTCGGTTCGGGCTAAGCAGAGCGGTCCTGTCGGCTGACAGCAGAGCAATGTTTCTTCAGATGAAAACAAAGGTAGACAGATGAATGCATTGCAATTTGCGTGGCGAGACGAGAACATCTTTGGCAAATCAACGACAGATTATACTCTGACGGCTCACTCCTTTGGAGGTATATCGTCACCCTTATGTGCCATTTCTGTCCCGTGGGAAACAGCAAACAAGTGTAGAGCTTCGGTTCACCAATCGGCGTTGGACAGTGTCATCAGGAATGTATATGTCCGCCTTTATCTTGGATCGTTCGATGACGCTGAAACGGCTATAACATGCCTTAGTTATCTGACGGGGTTGCTAGAGAAAGGCGGGTACCATCCCACAAAGTGGATGTCTAACGCTGCGGTGACTCTTGAGGTCCTTCCTTATAATGAGAAGGCAGAAGAGGTTCGTGAGTTGAACGAATCATCGCTGCAAGTGCAGTGCACTCTGGGAAACAGCGTAACTCGAAGAAGGGTGAAGTTGCCTTTGAAATGGAAGCTCCCGATCAGCCCGGTACGCACCGTGGCAGACTGTCAGCAGTTTCCAGCTTGACTGATCTACTTGGTTTCACTTCCCCGTGGTTGCTGCCCGGACGGGCCCTACTGCATGGGCTTTATAGGAAGTGGGTTGACTGGGACCGGTCACCTGATACAGAAGACAGGCTAGACTGAGGGTTCTCGGTCACTCTGAAGGACTTAGAGGACAAACCGATCCCTCGTTTTTTACCTTCCAGCAGTGCAAACCAAATGTGGGAGTCGCACTTCTACTTTGATGAGTCCGGGGTCGGTCACGGGACTGAAGTGCACGGACGGCAGTGTCTGGGTGGTGAAAGCCACACCCCGAGGAGCCTGTTTGCCAAGGATGGCTTTATTCCCCCAAAATCGGTCTCATCCCCACGTCTCAAACCCAGTGCAGCGGTTCTGGCTGCTGGAGCGGTGTAAACGATAAACAGGCACTTCATCTCTGGTGGCTGGTCGGCCGGGTTCTGGGCAGACTCGACGATTGTGCTGTACTAAATCAATAACGTCGTTAGCCACTTCAGCAAGTCAGTAGCTAACAGGCTGGCGGTCATACTCAGTGAAAGGACCGTAGGTCAGTGGCAGGATGTTTAGTCTGCTGACACTTCAGCTGACTTACTTTCCAGAGATGCGACGGATTTCCAGCTGCTAGGTATATGTCAAGGCGGGCCTAAATTTCTGCACACTCTCGCAATGGACTGGCCTCTATACGAATTGAAAATACCCCCTGTATCGGAAATGGCAATTTAAGGCACTATAATGACGGTGGCTGTCGCCGAGCCTACATCTCTTCTGGCGCCGTCAAACAGACTTTCCTCTTGGACAAAGGCGCTCCGGTTGCTACTATGGCTTAACAGGTTTAAGAGTCATTTACTGATCATTAAGAGTCTCTGTCCGTTCAACAGGGTAAGCCTGGGTTCGCTAACCGATGACCAGTTACGATCTGCAGAATATGATCTTCTCAGAATGATGCCGTCCGAGGGGTTCACCCTGAAGTTTAAGAGTCCTGGAGAGCCGAGATCAAACACTGGCAGGACACTGATCCAAGAGGGCGGCTTAAAAGCACCAAATCCGGAACTCACCAATAGCTTGCCAGGGGTAGGAGGTAGGCTGACGAACTTTCAACTCGGCTGTGACACAAAACAACCAATGGAGTACCTGCACCACTACCAGTGATGGACCTGTTAGTTTAGTACACACACCCAGTAGATAGAAAAGCCGGGAAAGCCGCTTGACGAGCGTTATCCGGAAGTGGTTTTGGATAGTGAAAGGAGCAGCTGGCATGAAAAGCACAATTCGACTTTGTGTTTAAATTAGAAGGCGTGCAGTAGCCGTGGGGAAAGCAGCATGTGCCTCCAATGCCGACTTGCTGAATGATTCGAGGTTGATGGCCCTTCAGTGACGCTGGGCTTGACCTTTTGAACCATTACGGGTCAGAAGCGGGGGGGGGGATAGGGAGGAGATATGGTTTTACCATGACGTGCATGAAATCTCCAGCAGTACATTTAGAAGTCGAGCATTCCATGACAACTGATTCTCTAGTACGAGCCCTGCTACTCTTCAAAAAAGGGAGGGGAGTGGGCTTCGGACATATACTTAGACAACGAGCCAAAAGTTATGGATGCCAAACCGGAATCGCTGCTATGGAACCAAAGTACAAATAGGAACGAAATTCAGGATCAAACGAGGACGATGGGGTGCAGGTGGCCCTTCGACCCCAATGAGCCAGTTGCCATGGCGTCTGGGAGCGTCTGAACAGGTCTTCTAGAAGAATACTGCCATCTCCAATGGAACAACAGCTACCGGACGACGCGACATTACACATCTTCATGGCTGAAGTAGAGAGAATCTTAAAAAATCGCCTTGTGACTCCTATTCCCTTTATAGGCCCCATTCATCCAGCACTTACCCCAAAGGACCTTTTGGCTTCAGGGTCATATACCGGATTTCAAGGGTGGGTGAGTCGCTGAAGTAGCTACTTACACGGGCGAAAACAAGCGAGTTATCTGGCCAGGGTGTCTTGGAAATGATGGTTACGTGAGTGCCAACCAATCTTACAAACCCGACGAAGGTCAATAACCGAAGATGGGTCCCCTTAAGTTGATGAAACAGTAATGACATCCGACAGGCTTGGGCACTTTATTGCTTGACCTTTGAGTGTCGTCAGAGGAATCGTTATTAGTTCCGGCAGGCTGGTGAGAAGGGTGAGGGTCAAGACCACCACGGGAAAGCTGACTAGTCATGTGCGCGGCATCAGCCTCATTGAGGGCGAAGACGGACCATTGGATGCTACTGACCCGGCCGTCTAACAGCACCCAACTTCAAGTTTAGGATCGAGGAAATGTACGCGCGAAAGTTAAACATGGAGCGCCCACCCAAAGCGACAATTCCCTGCACACTGAAAGTGTGTATATTCACGTCTTTTGACGAATACACTCAATGAAGAACAAATACGTATGTTACCGATTACCATTAGATCATCATGGTATCTTGGGTTCCCAATGGTTCATCATTTACAAAACGATACCACCAGTTGTAGTTGCTGCTTTCACGCGCAAAAGCCCACTCATACGCACATGAGCTTTAATGGAAGTTAGCCCCACCTTTCCACCAGAGTGTGACGTCATCTTCTGAGCTTCTATCTGTTGTTGAAAATAATGAGGACGATTCCACAAGAAAATTGCTGCTGTTTTAACCCACACACACACTTGCAAGTACATACAAGTGCACTTGCGAGATTGGTTGCTCAGACATGGCATGTGGGCTCGAAGCCCATATACTTAAGTGAAATTTGTACTAGTGGACGAACACTGGCTGTTACCGACAGCGCTGCTGAATAACGGTCGACAGAAAAGAGGGCTGCCTTTTGATAAGGGAGAATAACCAGCTGGCTTAACCATCAAATCGCGTGTGATCGCCATCAGTTTTGGTTACATGCACAGACGGAAGGACCCGGGTAAGAAAGGAGAAACGATGCACTTATTCCATAACTTTGACTTTGCTCGGGTCTGACCGATTTTGGTGAGCGGTGTAAAGACTAATGATGAAAAATCCTTCAACGACACAACGACATCCTGGCTCCGTGAATATGCCTGATCATATGCATGATTCCTGTGTCTCGTACTCTTTACATTTTGTGAGATAAAATTTGTTTATTCGCGCCCGACGCGCGACTTCGTCGTATCCCATTTGGATTGGTGTACCTCAAGTGTCCGCTTGTCTCAAGCCGTGAGCTGAGCCCCCGTTTCGAATCTTAGTGATCGCACACGTGAGATTTGTATGTAATTTACACTTTTGTCCATTTTATAATCCAGCATCGTAGAAAGTGCGAATCAATCTTGTTTTGGTTTTGGGATTTGTGCGACTTGGCTAAGTACTGCTCGAAAGCTCGTTACGCTCTTGATTCACATATAATCTCGCGCCACTTATCATCCAGGGCCTCACTGAAGAGCTGGGCGGTATGCGGGACTATCGCTGCACCAGGCAGACTAAACCGAGCGCTGACTACCCTGTTGGTTACGCTTTGCTACCTGGATATCAACTTAACTTGATTGTTCATCAGCTTTCTCTCGTGTCCTCTTCTCCTAGTCTAAAGTCATTTGGAATGGACTGTTCGGCTCAATACCAGACAAACCATTCACTGCGTCGTGCGTTTCTTCGAGATATCCTTGAATTCCCCTCTCTTCCAAGAAGAAAAGTTTGAGATCACAAAGCATCTGTTCATACTTTTAACCTTCTGCCCCTTGATATTTCGCATGGCAAGGCTCCAAATTTCTGGAAGCAGGCGGCGTCAACTCGGTAGAAGTTTGCCCAGACCCGCAGGTTACATTCTAATTGAGGCAGTACTATAGACAAGTAAATGTTCACAAGCATTTCCGTCTACTGGAAAGACAATGTCGAACGCCGTTTAGGGAGCCCGCCACCAGCCCTTTTTGCGTCAAAGCTGCCCTGGCCCCACCATTTGAAACTAATAATAATAATAATAATGGTATATTTCTCGGCTATGGTCGAGACACACGCGCAGGCGCATGATCATGGTTTACAGCGTTACTCATTAAAATGAAATATTCACAAACTTCAGGTATAAAAGTCAAAAGCGCCAGCTGTATAAGAACAGCCAGAGATAGTTTATATGGATCACTCTAATAATGGTTTCCGTGCTAACTTTAAACCGGTTTCGATTTCGAGCTGGGCGGTGGCGCACAGCGGGGATATCGAATAGGTAGTTCATTAGTGCTGCTAACGTTGCATTATCAACGGAAATGTTGCAAGCCATGAAAAACGGCTGTTTACCGGGTATCTGCGAACAGCGAAGTTTCAAATAGGAGGAAATAGAGACTGCATGGAAATGCACTCGGGGAAATTGATGCATGCGAAGAGAATAGCAAACCATAAAGCTGATGCAGACCCTTAATGTCGGTTCTACCGTGGTTCAAGAAAAGGAATGAGTTACGAAACAAGGAGACATGAAACCAACTTTTTGAATGTACATTTTTTTACTTTGGTGAATGTGGAAGTAGCCAAGGTCCATATGAGGGTGAGTTAAATTTCAGGATCAGTAACCTATACCATTCATAAATGTGAAAGTGCAACTGGAGGGCCCTGGGAAAGTGGAAGATCAATCTCCAGCCGGACACGAATCGAGGGGAAACCGGACTGTTGAAACAGATACTAATGTGGAAAATCGCCTCATTGACCTGGGCAATATTATGCTGTTTCACTGATAAATATATATACATATATAGATGTGCGCTGAAGCATTGAGCCTCAGTGTTATTCGGCGTCATTACTGGTAATGTTTTACATTCTATGGGTATAGTTCGTCTGGCGGGGTGAAGGATATATGTCGGTCAATCAGTCCAGTGTGGCGAGATATGACAGATGTAAATGACGACTAGTACAATAGCGGGTTGCGATTGAACCGTTACTTGTGTTGGCTGTAATGTTGATATCAGCTGGAGTGGTTTTTTTGTTAGAAAACCCTAATTATTACGATAGGCAGTTGGGGGTATTTCCTGCCGCGTGGCTTGATTGCAGTCCTAGATGATATGAAAGGTCCCACTTGGGTTCCCGTCGGTACGAGTTATAGTGGCATCTTTGGTTATCCAGTTTATCGACTGAGATGGCTGGAGGCGACAAACCTGAAATAAATAGGGATCACAGTCTGGACGTGGTTCCAGCTGTGGGTTAGGGTAATATATGACGACAACAGTAATGAACTGGTTTGGTTTACGTGAATGGGACAAAGATTAAGTTCATTTAAGCGGTCAGTGGCACCTACTCCATGTTTTGGGTGGAGTAGGCTCGCCGAGGACTGAGCTATAATGCTGCAGCTTAGCAAAGTTGCGTCAAACGGTTGGGCCATTCTGTATGCATTCTAAAGGATTATTGGTTTGCAAGTTGGTGTGGCTGTGTTGGAATACTAAGAAAAACCTAGAGCTTTAAGGTTAAAAGGATCTAGAAATGGTAACCCTTGATCTAGTTCCCTTATGCAGTCTGCAGTTCAGCACCGAGGCGGTAAGGTGGGTTTGAAGGAACAATGAGAGTTAATGAGACTAGTACCCTGCTAGCATGGCACTGTATTTGTTACGGTCTCTTCCGGTATGGTGGTTACTCTATACTGAATGGTTCCTGAGGGGCCCTAAAGTGGAAGAAACTATGATGGTGTCGGGGATGACGCACTAAAGGAAATTGGTCTCGTGCCGAGAAACACAGCCGTAAGTTCGTCTACGCTCATGCTCGATGGTGCCAGTGTGCTGAGGTTATACTTGATTAGGAGCATAGATATCTGATAAACTGGTGTTTGCATGGTTACCGTGACATTTTTCTCGTCGTTAGCATATTGCAAAACAGGAAAACACCTATGTGAGAACTGGTTTGGAGAGCCGTGAGAGGTGGGAACGGGATGGGGCCAAATTTTTGTCGAAGAAGCGAACTCTAACGGTCTACATTCAGTGCCCACGGTAGGCGGCACTAGGACCTGCTTCAGTTAGGGAGGCAGCAAGATACACATCCATTAGCATCCAGCTCGTGCCGCTCCAAGAGTGCACCACACTTTTTAGACATTATTATTATTATTTTTTAGTTCACGGTAACTCCGGGGCCTTTTACCCCACAAGCTGCTTCTGCGGTGAACAGTCCGTGGCAGTGGACCAGAGTTGGGCTTTCTGGTGCCATTGAGAACAAATGGCTCTTTCCAGCTTTGAGCAATAGGTCCCATTTGTATGTCCAGTGCCGGATTTTTCCTGTATCCCTAGCTGGATGGTCTTTGCCCCCATACTGGAAATCCTTCCAAACGTTCTGTATGCTTCGCGAATTTGATTGTGTTCGACATTACTTTGCTAAGCTCGCCCGGAAGCAACACTTTTAGGCATTTGTTTTTTTGTGAGACATTCGAACCCGGCATTGAGCCGTTCCTGATTGTGATTTTCAACTAAGTACCGTAGAAACTACAAATCGATGTTGTTCTGGTTTTTGGATTCATTTAAATTGAGTACGCGCTGCTCGATTTGCAATTTTTGTGACTCACAGTATTCAATTGGAACCTGGACAAGAAAACCCGTTGAAAAAGCCCAGTCGAGGAAGCAAGGACCTTATGAGACAACAGGAATTAACTCGGCAAGTCTCTGGAGATGGTTTGAGTGTTATTGATTCCTTGGATAATGCCAAGTCTGTTAGTTCTATCGGTGTCAGTTCATACATTGCTAATCGCAATGAGTTTGCTGATATTATTACTTATAGAATGAGAGTGATGGAATTGCTGAATCTGTCGCGGTTGGTTACAAAGAAAGCGGAGAGTTTTGAACAAGGAACTCGTCCAAGGGAACCGGAAGGAAAACCATAAATTTCACAGTACCATCCTCCAAAGGGCGACGTAATTGGCGAACGTCATTCTTTGAGAACAGAAGTCAAGAACACAGTTGGCACGATGCAGCCGGGATCATTTCACTGCACCCTAACAGAAAGCGTACTGCAGTCGAAGTAATTATTTTCATAACAAAACAAATGAACGAAATGTTTGTAAAAATGAGACTGGACAGCCAACATCATTCTTGGCAAAGTGTCTTCACCTGAATCCAAGATGGGGTAATTCAGACACATCGTCTAGGATGGAAGTACATATAAAACTGCCATACAAAGGTGATAAAGTAAGTGAGTTGACCAAAAAGCTTTTGCCTTCAGCAGTCAGCCTCAACTACTACGCAGCCGACCTGGAGATTATATTTACAACTAATCAGTTAACTAGGCCGTCGGTGAAAGAAGCCTTGTCTATCTACTCTAAATCAAACTGCATATACCAATTGAATAAGAGTACTCAGCCATCTACATGGACAGAATGAAGGGACAGCTACGTCATCGAATGGATGAGCACGTCCCAGTTTGGCTTCAGAGGACAATGAGTAGCAATTCCACCAAAAGTGCATCGTCAACCGAGCTAAGGTCCATCAGCTCATCCATAACTCGACATCTCTACGAGACTAAGCATTGCATCAAAGCAAGTCAAGCCTTCAAAGTGGTCTACTTGACCACCAGTACCAAACTATTAGGATATGTGGAGGCCCTGTCGGCTCGAGCGCACGAACCTGAACTGTGCAAGCAACGTAAAGTTGCTGTCAGTTTGTCTTTGCCGTGGTAGCGAAGTGTGATACTTGATGCGTGGTTATCCGATAGACATATATGAATGTGTGCATCATGTGATTTTGTCTTTGTTCATAAACACTTCGATGACTCATCCTACTATGAAAATTATCACCTCGACTGCAGTATACACTTTACAAAGATGCAGCGAAATGATGTAGGATACATCGTGCAATCAGTGCTTTTGACTCCTGTCTTCAAATTTTGTGGCGCGGAGAGGCTGTTTCTTGTTTAGCAATCTTTGGGACAGCCTAAAACCACCAGCTTTTCAGCATTTAACTTACAGTAACTAGGGCCGGCTCTTTTTGATGGGCAATCGAAGCCACTTCTTACATTAGCGGAGCCGTTCGGAAGTTTAGTTCAGTGCAAATTTGCCGATCCTGGGCGAGTGCTCTTGCATATAAAGCACCGCTGGAGGGCCAGAGATGCCCCCACAGTTTTCACCATACTTGATCCAGCAATAAGGTACATCGTGGCACAGGGGATCTTCAAAGATTTGTTTGGACAACCACTCAAGTTGGCTAGAAGCTCGACTGATGGCATTTTATCGGGAGCAAAATAGGCCAAGAGCAAAGCTGAATTATTGTCGGGTTTGGTGATAAGATTGTAGAATTGCAGCGTGGCACTTAGGCATTTAGAATACTAGTCTGATAAACATTCGTTTTACACACGAGAAAGCCCTGTCCGATGCCTGATTCATAATATACAGAGCCGATGGGCAGGGGAAGATGAGAGAATAAGTGAGCTTCGCCGAGAGTCTAAGTTAGACTATTTGACGGAATTCATGGGTCACTTATCCTGCATGGCAAACACCCGATTTGGGCAAGTCGTCCTCGAGAGTGGCAGGCTGGCGCGAACGGCGTCAACTTCGGCTCGAATTGAAGGGAACGACTGTACCCAGAACCGGTCTTTGGCTAACATACACAAGGCAAGTCGAGAGGCCGCGAGGTCAACTGGGTTCAAGGTAGGCAGCTCACTTGGTCGATTATTGGATTTCTCGAACTTTCGACGAAAGATTGAACCAGATCTGTCGTTTGCAGCAAAAATGATCGATGGAAGCCTTGTGCGTATGGGCGACTCTCGCCGAGCCTCTAAATGCCATTTTAGAGTTAAATGTAAGCAGGACGGAGGCGTGAGTAATCAACGTGCATTCTTACATACCCCTCAAAACAATGGGTCTACTCACCCGAATGAACCCAGGACCACCTGTTCAACAAGACGTGATGATTACAGGCCGGTGAGGTAGGGCATCTCACCGGTGGGCATCATGAAACCCAAAGGATTGGGGAGGCTCATGGCCTTTTAGGACACGAGGTTGAATGCTCCTCTGGTTACGCGTGAGCTTAAAGAACATTGTGGACGAGTCGGAGGGCTTACCTCTCGCACGATCAGCACGGCTGCAGAGAATGATATTAACCATTCAGTTGGGCTGACCCTGCGATTGGCATCCTTGGCCGATGGGGGGACCTTAGACATTGTGGAAGCCTTTATAATAGACAGCTTACCAATGGGATCAGCGGACTCTAATAAATTAATCGCCGGGAGATGGTCTCATCTCGAAGGCATAGCTTTCGAAGAAGCACCCAGCCCCCTCGTTGGCATACTATATTGGTGCCACTTACTAGGGGTTCATTAGGCGATTGAACAGAACACGATCAATCGTAAAGAACCATCGGCTACGCGAACGATACTTGGTTGTACACCTCTGAGACCATCGACGAACGAAGTACAACAACGAGCTTTGGTAAACTGTTAAGTGACTGCTGAAGGAAGTGCCCAGGTAGAACAGAACCAGCTTTCCAATACTAAATCTTACGGCCTATCTCGGGAAAATGAAGTTCACTCAAAGAAGATAACTCGATGCTCTCAATGGTTGATTCAAAGACGCAACTTGGCGACAGGCAAAACGACGTTGCACCGCCAAATTTATCGCCTATAGATCGCCTATCAAGAAATAGGTAAATGGCCCAAAATCTTTTGACATATCTCAAAGGGGACCTTCTTGGGAAGCTCAGTTGAAACTTGAATATCAGCAGGCCATGCAAAGTAATTCGGAGTTGGCAGGCCAATTAGTGGCTCACGGTACCTGGATGGAACGGCATGGCCGGAGGCACAACACAATTACCGTTGGCCAAAGCACCAATTACTGTGCTGAACTTGGCATCCATAAACGGACCCAAATAACTGTACTGTTATGGGTTCTTCGGGGAGTCGTAATGGTAAAAGGGTATGGTGTCACCGTCGGAGTGTGCTTCGCATATTGAACAGACACTCAAAACGTGGTACATTACAGGAAACTGGGGAAATAGAGGAATTGTTCGTGACATAGGAGAGTTCTATGTTTTAGTAGAGGGAAGCAGTAGGGATGGTATTATTCGGATATGTTATACAGTGAGGGAAGAATTCCGTAAATCAGACCGCGGATCGAAGCTTTGGAGGGACTCGTCCGTCGAGCTGGGTTACGTTAATAAAATTAATACCCGATTTGGCACCCTGGCCAGCAGACTCACAGTAATTCATCAGTTAGCTGCCCCGCGTCTCCTGTGAAAAGGGTTTGCGGACACCTGACAAATCACAGACGCAGACAAGTGGCCTAGAGTGCCACGCGGCTTCTAATGAGACTTGTCCCAAGACCGCAGGTGGAGATAGTGAAACGAAACGATTATAACGAGTCAAGCACTCCACGAAAAATGAAAACCTAATAAAGAAACTGTTACCCCTGAACTAAGCTGTTGGAAGCTGTTTCCAGATGGACGAGACACGAGATACTGTTGAAGACCATGGAGAGACAGGGTTTAAAAACAGGTTATAATTAGAGGGAGTACCTCCTGGCAAGCCGAACGAAGCTGGGGTTGATGTCCTGCGCCTACGACAACTACGGGCTCCCCATGTGTGGCAACTGGGCTATCTAGGACCAGCAGTGAGGCAAAGGTCAAGCAAGCCTTTACTTGGCTGTATCCAAAAACTGAATCAAATGTTAGCTAAGGGGTCACTGAGAGTCAGGATGAGTTTGGTGAATTCAAACCTGGAGTGCGGAGCAAAACATCGTACAACAGCTCCTGGAAAACACCATATCATACACAAATCGCCATAGACCATTTGCAAGGAGAAGAACATACTGGTTTGAACCAGTAGGTCAATAGTATTCGTCCACAATTTCGGGTCCCCAATGGACAGGGAACAGCAAAGCTGGTGATCGGTTATTGCCCAACAAGTCCTTGTTAAACTGGAGTGGCAAGCGGACAAATATTAGTCATCCTTCCGGCCACGGGAGTTCATAGCTTTTCTTTGCAGACACCAAACTCATCAATTATAACCGTCTATTCCCAACAAATGGACGAGAGGTACGCAGTAAGCTAGGTCAGAGTTTAAAGGTAATGCTAGTATAGAGGACTGGGAAAAATTGTCTCAATAGTGTACAAAGCAAGGTAAAGAGAGTTCAAATTAGGTTTGCCACAAGTTAAGGTAAATTCGGAACAAGTTTATCGGCAAAAGTGGGGGAGTCAAGGTCACTGTATTAATATGCAATGACGGAGGTCAAATGACTGGATCGTCGAATAATGCAAAAAAATTGGCTTGAAAAAGTTGGAAGTGGCCAGGTGACAAAATGGAGCCAGAAATATCACGATCGTAGAATAATTTCAGGATAGCTGCAGTCAAAAGCGTATTGGTTGAAAATATGGAGAGAAAAAATACAAAAAAGACGAGCTTATTGTTTTCCACTAACAGGATTACCGATTCTTGTGTCTGCAGAAAGTGAGATTAAGTGACCTTCGCGAAAAGGTACGCGGAGTTTTGAGGAGGGATCCAGGAAAACTCTCGCCTGATTCTGCGAAGCTGAACTTCCGATCAACGGATGCAAGGCCTGTTTATGATAGATACTCTGGAGGATGCCAATAAACAACAGCCTTTCATGCTTTTCGAAAAATGCTTGTTATGATATGCCAACAGAAAGTCAGTAAAAAGTGAATTCCATTTGCCTGGTTTGTTTGCGGTACTTTAGCCATCGAACTGCGTAAAGGGTTGAATGCTAATGGGGAGAGATTAGGGGCAGTTTGAGAGACGATGAGGAGGGTACAAGTGGCGCTTCCCAGGGAGGTTTCTGGTATTTATTAGAGGGATGATGCAAGTGATCCCTTTGTGAAGTCCGGCCTTAGTTCTTCAATCTTCGCAGCTATAAGATTCCAGACGACAGAAATTTGGCCTGGTATCGGAGATAGAAGCTTCTTGGCAGCCTGCTGAGAGGCCGCATAATTCGATGTTTATGTAAGTCCAAATCATTCTTTGGGTTTGCCGGCAGAAGTATTCCGGAGGATAATCGCGAGAAAAGCTGCAGTCTGGAAGGGTTTCAGCCGTGGTCACTTGGTCAACAGCGTAAAGTTCATCAAAAACCTAGACCAGTTTCACAGGCCCTATCCTCCGTGATGAAACGATTGACAGTGTGGATCACCAAGCTCCACGAAGAACCCATCTGCCCTCTCTTCAAATGCCGATGGGTGGTTGAGATAACGAATCTCTAGTGACATTTTGTTTCAAAGTAAAGAGTACTTTACAATGAAGGAAATGGACCGCGGACTTTCCTAGAAAGTGGGTTAGCCACAGAGAAACTGCTTCGTCGTTATGAGAACCGAAAGTTAGTGGGTATTTTAGGTTATGGTGATGAGCCGCAAATTTGGCGTTTATTGAGTTCATGTAAGAAAGACAGAATAATTTTTAGTCTCCATCGCCAAAGAGAATCCAGTTGTAAAAGACTGCAGCAAGACTGGAAGCAAGCAATTGTGGTACCGATGTTCAAGGGCCGAGAAAAAGCGGCAATCGCCAGCTAAATACGGGTGAGCCTTACATGCATCATCTGGGAGGTGATGGAGCGGCCTTTGGCCGGGCGAGTCGAAGAACACTCTGATGAGCACAAAGTGATTATTCGCGCATATCATGAACTTTGCAAATCATGCTCCTGCATCGCCAACCCATGGGCGTATTTTATCCTGTCTGGTGATTTATATGGCTTTGAAGACCTTAGAGCTGTTACAACTTTGTCCATTATGATATCATCGAAAGCGATTGAAGGCTGCGGCACCCACGGCAGAGGTAGCCAGGGTTCGTCGTACGTAAACACCGAGGTGTGATGGCATCCCAGGGCGTCTGCCTTAGCTACATCTGAATCAGCCACTCTCCCGTCAACCACAAGTGCAGCTTTGCCTGGTGTTGCTCTTGTTTGCCTTTCTAGATATGCAAATAGTCAATCTGGTGCGTGAACTCATTCAGCCGCTAGCTTCTTTTTAGTTTGTATCGTTTGGCCACATTCATGGAAGGGCTTTGGGTTCCTAGTAGTCTGTATGCATCGTAACCCGCTGCCGTCTCCAGATACTGTCTCGAAGCTCGGTTTCTTCCGCGGAGTAAACATCGGAGCTCCCTGTCAAACCATGAGGGGCCCTAGGCTTGGGACCGTCGACGGTGTGGCAGGCAAACCTCCGTACCCGTGAGTGGGTTCCATCTCGGATAAAACACCAGGTTCGGTTCACATCGTCTGGATCCTCACTCTCCCAAGCCATTTTTCAAGCTGTTGCTTTCATATCTTCAAGGAGTATGAGCGAGACATTTGGTTCACGGTGCGACGTCTGTGAGATAAGAGCCCCGTGCCTGCGGCGTACGCTCATCACGGCATGATCGCTGGCCGCATTAGGGGGGGGAGGGTAGCATATTTACGCAGGTAAAGTCCGAGGCCCTACTTCTGATGTACAACCATAGGCCACCTTTACCTCTGGACCGAACTCTGTCCGAAAGGAAGAGATAGTAGCCTGGGAGGGATACTTCCGCGTCCGATGCCTCCACTTTCAGCCGGTTTTCGGTGAGAGGCACGATCGCAGGTCTTCTGGCTGCTGCGAATGAATCCAGTTCGTCAGGCTATTCGAGTAACCAGCGGACATTGCTAAGAACTACTTGTGCCACCTGACCATTAGTAAGTGTGTTGGAGAGGTGTTTATCCCTGAATCGTCGCAAACGGGGGCCAGTGAGCGAGTGGTTGTTGGAGGCGGAGCGTTAAGCACAGTCTTCCCTCCACGACATGAAAAGCCTGAATATAGAGATTAACCTCCCCCTTTTCACTGGGCTCCCACATTTCTGTATAAACTAGATTTTATCCCCAGTAGTCCCCCTGGTTTAGATCCTTAGGTAATCGCACGTTATGTCCTTGAGATTCCAGGAAAGTTGCAGCACTGACTGAACTTGTTCCTGGGAGGGGAAAACAGTCTTGAGCAGGCTAGACCGCCCGCCTTCTTGTAGTTTGCCCAAGCCGAACTAACTCGTCCGAGCGATCTTTACTACCCGTGAGCAGCTTTCCGAGGACGGTCCGCGGCTGCAGTAGATCGTGGCTGAGTCATTCCTGGGAAAATGCTACTGTCGCTTCCGGGAGGTTGGCAACCAAAAGGCAGCGAGATCGTGGAGGTAGGAGAGTCCTTGAGGCCTCTTTCGTTTCAATCCCTGCCTCGTTTTGTTCTGACTGGATGACCTTACGGGCTTCCCGTGAAGGGCGGTAAAGGGACCTCTTTTGTTATGGCGGCGCTCTGTTGCTGTGGGTGCGGTACCAGATGTTGGTGCAATATCCGCATAAGTGTCAACACAAACTGAACTGGGTGCCGGAAGCATCGCGGTATGCGCCCCACAGTTCTGGTTTTCAATCGGGCGTGCAGAACGTCTGCAACGATGTGCGGGCGCAACTAGGTGGATCGCACCTCCTGCCTCCAGAAATGGTTTTCAGGTTGGGCGTCCAGCGCACGGTCAGCCCCACCCACTAGCACCGGTTGCGGATTGAAAAAAACAAGAAAACAGAACAAAAGGAATGCCGTTCGTATACTCAAAATGTTGCTGTCTCCTCCAACCAACATTGACTCTCCATCGTGCTCGCTTCAAATTTGCCTTCATAACCTAACGCTCTTTTCGTCCAGCAAAAGTTGCATTCTTTGGTGCACAATTATCGCATACTTAAAAATCCATCAATATTCCTGGCTCATTATTCCCGGTCCACTTCCCGCGGTTTCATGCCAAACTATTCATTAGTCTTGTTTTCAAACTTAACCACTCTCTAAGATAAAGCCCACCCCTTTTTGCTACTTTTACCGATATACTCGATAAATAACACATTTATTGCTGTCACTAACTTCCGTACCACAATCTCCAGACAGTATATGACACTGCAAAATTTATCTCTTGGGAATCTCAATAATCGACGACTCTGTGTTTGCTTGCTTTCTCTGCCAGCTCCGCTGTTTGCCCACTTAGGGCTGTTGCATTGCAATGTCCTCATCTTGCAAGGTATCGTGTCCCACTTTTGCATATCTGATAAGCTCTTGTGCAGCAGAGTTGTTCTGTCGCCACAAAGTGGTCCACCTCTTGTATCAAACAAACTGATAGTCTTCTGCCCATCACTTCATCGTTTTTGCCAGCTGTGTCCATCCTATTGTTGTAGTTGAGCACCACGCAACGATTTTTTCGATGATTCCTAGTTCATGCTGATGCATTACATTCCTTTTTTCTAAAATCAAAACAATCCACTCAAAGTCCATATGTTTTATCCGGTCACTTCCTTCACCATCACTCTGGCAACCACGGTCCAGATGTGTAGCCTATTTGGTTTATCACACACACTCCGCCATATCCGGCTGCCGAACTTTGCAAACCTATTCATCGGTTGTTCTGTGTATTTCCTTTCCCATGCTCCATTCCGATAGATCGTCTCAGACATTCCCGGTACTTGATACATTTTTTTCACCACGTGAAGTCTTTGGTGAGAATTATCAGTATGTAAATACTTACCTGTCATTCAACCGGTCATCCCCCTTGCAAGCCACGTTTCTGCTTCTATCGTAGCTACGCACCACACGTAGATTTTTTTTTGTCAGTGACCAGTTTCTTGCTGAAGCATTATTTTCCTTTTTTCTGAAAGCAAAACAATCCACTCAAAGTCTATATGCTCTATCCGGTCACTTCTTTTACCATCAATTTTACACCCACAGTCCAGTGTGATGTCCGTTTCCTTTTACAACCGGCTCAATCGATTTACGGTCACTGTACCCCAAAATTGCTATCCTCGACCGATTTTCTTGGTCTTTATGTATTATGCCACAATTTTTTAGCGTCTAATTTTTCATCGCAACTCCTCTCATACATTGTAAAGCTCTATTGCTCTAATACGTCTCCTTCAGGAATGCTTCTTCTTCACGATATCCACGTATCCGTCAATCTAGTTGAGTTCTCCGACAGGACAGTCTTCCTTCTGTAGGATTTGTGTGATTTTGTACCATTCTCCACCCACCTCACACTTTGGCAGAATAACTACGCCCACCTCCAGCCGGACCGACCACTTGACCTTGAACTTAAATTCACCGGGTGGTATCGCAGCAATTGACTTGAATGCCTTCTCCTATATTCAATCGCGTTCGCATAATTGTACAGTCCTACTGTAAATTTCATTCACCTTTCAACTGCACTGTTTGATCTTGCATTGCAGCATGCTTCGGGGTTATCCGAAATAAAATACTATTATTATTATCATTAATCGCGGCCTCAGTGAATATCTTGGCCCGTGAGCCATTCCAGTCTGAAACGAAGGAATCCTCACAGAGCGGCAAAGAAACCCGGGAAGGAACCAGCATATTGTCCGTGGTAGTAGCTCCCAATAGATGGACGGTTGTAGCACATGTTTCACCCTCTGTGAAAGTCTTCCCCAGCGGCGATGATGATGGCGAGAGTGATGACACTGATGATGATGATGATGATGACGATGATGACGATGATGATGATGATGATGATGATGATGATGATGATGATGATTCTGCTGTTGCTTCCGCAGCCGCTGATAGTGATGGGCAGGTTGAAGGTGGGGGTGGTGATGATGGTGAAAACCCTGTCCTATCCACGACCGGGGGGGGGCTTTCCTCGCTGAAGGCTTTACAAGCCATACAGAAGTCGAAAGCTTGGTGCATATAATGCACAGCGCTTTGAGCAACCTAACGCGCCGTTAATCGGGGGATACATAAAGATCCCTGCTTATTTCGGAGCATTTGAGGCAAATCCAGTCGTAACCCTTATTACACAGAGAGAATTTGTAGCGAATGCGAACTACCCCTGAACAAACCAGGCATATGGGTGCGGCTCTCTTGGCCTTTTGGAGGATTTTTGGCTGAGATATGATCCAAAGAATGACTGTGCCACAAAAAAGCAATCCCCAACGCAACTCCGAAAGACTTCCCGGCGTAGCGCAGTCGTATCCACAATAGTACTTTTGTATAAAAAAAGAAATAGCGGAGGTGGACTGAGTGTTTCTGTGTTTCAATAATTTAGCCAAAACCATTACTCCCTTTGGATTGCGCCAAGCCTTTTGTTCTTGTTTTCCCCTATACTCACTCCTAAAAGGAGGTGATATCTTGTAATAGGCGGACCCATTTTTTATGTAACGAGAAATCTCGTTTTGAGAAAGGCACATTGTAGTTTCTAGGGTCGCTGTCTTATCCGGGATATTTCGATCAATTTTGCTTGTTCTATGGAATCGCTTTCAGATGCGACTTTACCAATACGGCAAATTAGGATTGAAATGAGCTTGCCTTTTGCCGTTTGTGGTTTGGAAGAGTGGAGAAATTCATCCAAATTCGGGGTGCGTAAAAACGACCGTAATTGATCCCATTTAGCACGACTGAACGAACCTGTAACGAGTAGATTTTGGTGATTTTTTTGGGATAAGTATTCTACGGGGGGCCATGGAAATTTATGTTGGACCGAGATGGACACCTGTGTAACACCCAGAGTGAAAATCAAGTCTGGATTGTTATTTGTTCCCTTTGGTGAAGACACACGTTTTCCCCACCCCCCAAGGCCGATATTAGTCGCAAAGTCAAGCAAGTATTGCGGAGAGAAGAAAGTTGACCGACAAACGCCCGGTGCATCAAAGTAGCCGGCTATGAGCTTGGGTCTACCAGGTGAGTCTGCGACGAAATTAAGAGCGTTCGTTGTAGTCAAGAACTGGAAATTAACTGGGCCAAGCGGAAAGTAAGCACAACGGACCAAAATTTCATTATGCTCAGTTGTGATGTTTAGCCACACCGAATCTTCCATGCTGTCCAGAATTGGATGCTTAAACAAAGATAGATTAGATGGCCTCCCCCGCGCTGGTTTGACTTGTTTTTCCTGAAGGCCATGTAACTTGCCATAGCAGTGTCTTCTGTGGGAGTGGTTTCAGACAACCATGTTTCAGTTGTTGAAATGAAATCATGCTCTCCCTTGAGGCCGTGGAAAGCAATGGGCGCTCTTGTTTAGTACCGATCGAGCATAGGATAACATCAAAGATGAAAGCACATGTGCGAGTTCACTAACATGAACACTAATAAAGGCTGCATCAAACGTATTATTATCGCGTGATTGTGGTGAGGTAAAGATGAAGGTGATATAATGTCAAATTGGGGAGTATCCACCGAAAAGCGGGGGATACTTTTGTTTGGACAGTGCATAGCCCTAGGTGCTTACAGTGGGGCGTATAGCTTAGACGCGCTTTGCTTATAAATCGGTACTTGCACTGAAGCCCTCTTGGGGATGATAACGGCTACCCAGAATCGTCCAACCCCGGTAACGGGCCCTCTACTAGCCTCAGAAAATCTTCTCTTCCAAGTCATTGTTCTCAGTCACATAAATTGGCCTATAGTAAGGACAATTGTACTTCAAAGTACTCTACCACATCCAGACCCTATTCAACCAGTACGATATGGTAATCTTCCTCGGTCGGGCACATGGGCCTACTAAGGAGATCCTGTAGTACATTTAGGCGATTCTCATCAGTCCTCCAATGACGTGTGTAACCGGTGAAGCGAACGTTGACCAGGCTGGCTGAAGGCTCTAGAATTCAGGTTGGCCCCAGGTTCCTCGATCTACCGGTTGTTTGGAGTCTGCTTGCATAAGTCCGCCTGGTTCCGGCACAAACTACATCATCGCCACGCGGTTCTGGAGCGGGAAGCACTCCGGGCCGTCAGCTCCGGCCACCAGCTCACTTAGTCTCTCATTTCCTGGACAACTAATATAACCACCAAAATCCATCAGTTGCTGTCGTTCTGCTTGCTTCACTCACTGGACTGGAATTTGGTCCATATACACTCTTCTGGAATCCAGAAGGTTAAACAGGATGGTGTTCTTTCGTGGGAATAGGCATTGATAGTTTTGGTTCGTTTTTCGTGCTACAGTTAAGAAACATAAAAAGCCTTTGGCTGCCTGATAATGCGTTTCCTATCCAGATGGGTTCATCTTGAAGTAGTACGTATTACGACTTCTGAATTCTTTCTGAAGGCATTCCAAATGTTCTTCGCCAAGTGAGGCTTTCCAGGAAACCTATATTCAGACAGCGGTTAAAACTTGTCGGAGAACAGAGAGATTCGGAGCGATGGTGGGGTCTTGCAGACCACGCCTTACTACTAGATATAACTGTGGCTAGAGGAATACGGTGGCACTTTAGTCCACCCCACATCGTACACTGCGGTGGCTTTTGGGAAAAACTGATGCGATCGGTCAAAGGAATACTCGAGACTCTTTCCCTCAGCAAATCTTGAGTAGGGAGACTCTGAATACCCGTGTAAGTAAAGTAGGGTGCATACTGGAAAATAGGCCTCCCTTGCCCATTTTTCTCTGATTCTCAAAGTGAACCGACTTCCATCCTAATGATCTGTTGCCACGGCGGCCGAAACTGGGGATAGTAATCCCAAAAACTCTGCGTGGAACATATCTTGTAGGATGGAGAAAGGCCAGTGAACGGGAACGGACGCTCCAAAAGCTTTGGACTACGGAATATTAGCCGACACTGTGGCCTCGTCAAGAAAGGATCGCCAAAATAATCGCTGTGGCTTGACGATACTCTCTTGGTGAGGGGCCACTAGCACATAAACTAAAGACTTTTCGAAGTAAATGAATTTTGTGTTAATGAAGTCCAACGCTTCGTGCACACGGTGGTGGTGAAGAACAAGGGAGAATCACGGCAAGTTATTCGTGCGGAGTGTATGCTTCGGGGAGACTGCGGCTGGAGCATCCGGAGCGACAAATGCAAAGCAAAGCGAATGTTGATGGAATGTACCTCCAAGCTCCTGATGCCGATTGAAGATTTGCTCGTTTCTCAAGTATCACTCCGGTGACCTGAATCCTGTACAAAACCTTGAAATCACGGAAACATGCAATTTTTGTGCGGCATGCAAAAGCCTCAGTGGAGTTGATTTGTAAAACTCCGGACGAGCCCATGACCTGAGTTCGCCCCGAGAAGTAGCTGAAACATTGAGACAAACAATTATCGGCTGGGTTCAGTAAGGACCCTTGTCTAAGAAGTCCCCTCTAATTTATCAAAGCGTGATCGGAATTCTTACAGATATTGCAACGGTAATTCAGTTTTTTGTGTGTAATTCCCACGCAGTTTCCTTTTCTCACTAGGGTGACTCCAATCGGATTGTTGCCCGGCTCTTCCCAACCGACTGAACCTGTACGCCTTCCCTTCGTTTTACACGCCCAACCCGGTTAACCTGTCTCGGTTCACCTACCGTCTTCCTACGACTGCACGTTTACGGTGGACCCATTCTCCGATGCGGTCAATCCAGGGGCCTGTGACCTTCAAGTTTTGTGCGTCATGTGTGCCCGACCTCGTGTGTTATGCTTGCATCCGTTCTTAACTCGCTTTCTCACTCGAACCGCAAGAATGACCTTTGTGCTTTCTTTTCATACTAGAGATCACCCCATGCCTGAGTGAGGGTCTAGGTCAGGCGTGAGCGAGATTCTTTTAATCCTTGTCTGATCCAATTTCGTGGTCATACCTGTCCCTCTGTTTCATGCACGCTTAACACCCTTTCCCTGATTGGTCAGTTGTTCTTCTCATAAATGATGGATTTTTCCCTATTCCAATGACTCGGTTCCGTATTGCTGGGCACATGTTTCCCTACGGACCCACCTGATGATTTGAAGTATATTCCCGGACCCTTGTTACTGGAATGCCTCACAAACTGAGGTATGTCGCCTGTAATTTCAGTGATTGTTCTCTGAGATACACGCAATTCTCCGACTCGCCTTATTCGATTTGGGTTTCGGGCTCGCGTTCTACGAGTCACCCATTCTCTTGGCAGGGGTTCAGTTATGAATATACTTTGCTTCGGGCTCACGTCCTCGAATTGATTCTATGGCTAGGAACAGAACCTTTTTACCGTTGAACCTCCTGGTGGTTATTCCTATTTCAATCCGAACTGCTTAATTTTATTTTCTTTAAGTTCTTATTCCTGGCCAAAGAGATTTTTGTTCTTCACAGTTCCCAAGTTACTCTATGTCTTACTACTGAGTCGATGAGTGTGTTTCTAAATGTGGAGAGGAAAACTTATATTATTGCACCAGGGAACTTCCCAACGGAATTTTTCTAGGCGAACTTGCAAAAAACAGCGGAAAATTGTGTGACCGGCTGTGAGCGGTACCCACGCCGAGACAGTGGCACTTACGTCAGGGTCTCGGCAGATTAGGGTTTTTCAACATCCCTTTCTCCCTCGCGGAAGCCGGTCGTTTCGTGTAAGGGTTTGATTGGTGGTAAACGAACGGTTGTGGAAGTCCCCACCAATTGCCGCCACATACTTTGTGCTGCCTAGACAACACGGTTCATCCATGGATCCCTGAGCGTCCCACAGCACACGTCAACAACAACAGCCGAAGGCTTGCTCACGCCTTGCTTGTGTGAGCCGAGGCACCTTTTTCACCTGGCGTCTGATTGCCATCGCGATCATACTCGACAGTGTGTTTTGCTGAACCCCAGTCATATTTGGTAATTGCTCTGGTCGTACTGTTGAAGTCTGTGTACAATTTTCAATTTTGTACTTCTTTAATGCATTACTGCCGAACAAGCGAATCAATCTTATTTGCTTTTGAGATCCATTCTTATGGCTAAGAGTCACTGGAAACCTGGATAACTAACTTTGCGGCTACCAGCTCCACTGCTCGCATGTCCAACAAGGCAAGTCGTTCGCCCTCCTAGGTAGTATAGTAGACTGTCATGAATGCGAGAACACGAATGTCATCTTCATTGACTCGAAGGTTTGTTCACCGTTTTGGACAAAGTCTACCAGGTTCTTTAATCGGCCGCTGCGATGTTTTGACAAGGGGTATGACGTTTGCGCTCTCTTTCCCAGCATGCAACTCCTACCACTTTTTACTCGCGCTTGCTGCCTTTGCGTAGATCACGATTAGACACGCCTTACTCTGACCAGTTCTCGGATATTCAGGGGGCTGCTTTGCTCCTCGGGCATCACGCCTCTCGGAGCCGAATGGTTTTTTGCAAAATAGTTTTGTTGACCTCATCACTTTCATTCAGCCTGCCTTCACTGGTTAAACCGGCAGCCTGTTACGTTCTTAACTCTAGAGGTTCAAGTCTTGCTGTCTGCACAGCCGTGTTCCCCGCCCCTATCGTTTCAGCTTGGCTAGCAACGGTGGCCCTCGCAGCGTTAGTTGCAAACACCGATTGACTGATAATTCGAATCCTTACCTGAGGTGGCTTCACTAGCACTACGTTATGTCCTAGAATCTAAAACTCCCTTGCTACCGCTGCTTTTTTCTGTTTTGTATCATTAGGTGTGACCTGGATGACTCATCTGTGCGATATCTTGCGTCTCCGGCAGCACTGAGGAATCTGCCTCTGTGCGGCGGACCGGCAAACTTCCTCATTTTCTGCCCCAGTTCATCGTTCCAAAGGTATTACTGTGTTGTGAAAGACACGCCCTGGGATAACCACTGATCTCAGGAAGTTCACTGAGCTGCTTTCAACAGCCATTTTTCACCCACCCTCCTTTATATAGGTGTCGGATAAACCACTAAAGGCTACATTTCTGTTTCGCCCTAGTACCATGTCGTTTGAGTTCCGAAGCTTGCAAAAGTCGACGGAAGCTTTCATTGGTAATCCTTCAAAGGTTGTTATTCGTTTACAGAGATGTGAGGGCACGTGCTGACCCATGGCTGACAGTCAGCTAAACCCAACCAGCGAATGGCACGTCACAGCCTCTCCAGAATCCAAGTCAGTGCTTGAGCCCGCGGATTTGCTGGTGACTAGGCAGAGGGTCTATAAGACGCGAACGAAGTCCCGTCAGAAGTTGGCTGGTCATGTTACCAGCCTACCAATCAGAAGACAGGCTACTGGACGTAAATATGAACCACTCGGTTTGTGTTGCAACGGATAAGGGCAGTAAATGTTTTTTCCCCAATAACCCATGCGTTCTGCGCCGACAAACTGAAGCAGTTCGTGGGCTGAATAGACTTCTCATTGGAAGTGTCGGAACAGCTTATAACAGGAGAGTTTCGATTATTTCCATCTCTGGTCCAGTCTTCCCACGCTCAGTGATTTTCCTACTTGGGAGTCTTTCCTTTCTTCTGGGATTCCATTTTCGGGCAACCAGTGCTTCGGTTATGCCAATGCTCTTTCCCCCTTCCACGGAGAGGTGGGGATGCTCTGCTATCGTCCCAGTGACGGCTATCTGTAGCTAAGATCCCTGTAGTTCCTCGGAGAAAGCTTGAACCTCACTGTGAAGAGCTTGTAGCTGTCGTGAACTTGGAGTGCTTCCCCTGCGTCCTGCCGTGCGATGTCGGCTTCTACGCCCTCGTGACAAAGATGGTCATGATGTTCTAGGATCAAACTTTTGCAAGGAAGCGTAGGGAAATACTTTTTGTAAACCTCTTCACATAAACTCTGTAGGTTCATGATCAGAGGGCTTTTCTTCACGTTGCCCTCCAGTGTGCTTTAAAACGTCGTTGGAACCAAGGGTAATCTTTCAGGCCAGGTCAAGTAAGGTCGGGTCACGGAATCTGAGGTTCAGGTCAAACGAACAGGTTCACATTTTTGCATCAGTGGTCGTAAAGATAAATCCCACTGGGCTGTAACTTTTGTGTTTTGCGTTATGCCCCTTTGTTTGGTCCGTAGATTAAGTCAGATCATGGGATATGGGCAGAGGCCCAATTTGTGACCCACATTTTGCCCATGAGTTTCCCGCTTACCGCCACAGAAAGAAACAAATTACCAATAATTTTAGTGGTCACGACTTCGCAGCAGAATTCCAACTATCTGACCGGGTATAACCGTTGCCCTTAAACAAGAAAACCCTGGAAGTAGCGAAGGAAACCTTAGATTCTACTGAACAATGAAACGTGACAGCTCGGCAAACATACTTCATCGAAGGTGAAAACTCATCACCTACTCCGATGGTTCTCTCAGTAGGCTGTCGTGACGACGCCTGAAACTGAAGACTTTCCCGACTTACGCTGCGTTTGCAGATGCGACTGGAAGATGAAGTAAAAAATTCGAAGAGAAAAAGGCGAAGGGGTAGGGAGGAATGAAGTGCGGTGGCTTAGAAATTAACTAGGGTTAGCAGCTTTGATAGCTTCCGTAAAAACGAGACAGAATGAGGACTTAGGTAAAAAGGCACTTCATCTTGCTAGGACTCTTTCTGCTACATGGTACATAAAACAGCTGCCGTTACTTATTCATTTCGACTCAAAAACAGGCTAAGAACCAGTAATCTGTTGAATGACTGTGTTTTGTTTTGGAACGTGCTGGCAGGGAAGGAGATCTATCTGCCTGGCAGCTAACCTTACATTTTTTCTTGGCCTTGGGTTTTCAGGCTTCAGGCTTCTTCAGGGTCCGTCGGGAATTTTTAGCCGCATATTTTTGGGAAGCTGAATACCTCACCTTACTTTTCTGGTCGATTTTTGCTTTTGGAGATTGGTGGCTCCCTCTGTGACGTACTTGTCGCAGGTAGTCTAACATCGGGGCCAGTCTTAGGGTGCAATAGGTCAGCCGTTGTTTTTGTATATATATGAACTTTTTATTGAGCCAAGTGGTTACTACTCCACTATGGTAGATTTCTGGACGATAAGAGTAGTGTTCGGTTGCCTTGTGTCCCAATTTGTTCTAGTTTCTTACCTTGTGGAAACGAACCTAGCCTCAGGCACCCTAGCGACTTGGTTATCTGCGCGGCCATAGGAGTTCCGATCTTTAGTGACCTCACCTAAGAAAGCAAAAATGAAAGGTAAGCATTCATTTCAGTTTATTTAAATTAGCACAGAACTTTGTGTGGATAAAGCTAACCATGCACAGGTAGTTGTGGTCTTGGCGCATTTCCGTGGCTTTCAAAACCGCGTGTTCGAGACAGAAGCAAACAAATGCCTATACCCAAGCAGCCCGACGGTCACCTGAGTATACCCTGGTCGTTCCCTGAGTGTCCCCTTTGAAAAAGTAGACACTCAGGTGACGGTCACGGAAGCTTATCGAAAGGGACTCCTCTGATCCTATTAAATTTGTAACACTAACTTCAACACCGAAATACGTACATGCTAAATAATATACTGATGATCTACGAAATAGCCGAAGTTCAGCGCAAGCGTATAAGCACGACCATCTTACAATGAACTTAACAATAATTCCGCGCACAACATTTAGCGGAGTTAATCCTCGGAGTTCAAATAAAATACATGTTTAACGGGGGTTAATTATATAATTCACAATGGGTACATCTCTGTACATTGGGCTCGTCAGCGAACAATCGTCATCCAACCAAGGGTCATTTTCGTGTACTTTGCAGTACCTGGAACAAAGGAAATAAGATTCTTGTTGAATCTTTGCAGTACGAAAAGTCGTTATAATTTTCAACCTTAGAAATCGGCTTATAAGAGGGTGCAGCAATACATAATATATTACCAAGGATCAAACCGAAACTGACCTCAACACTTTCGGTTTGGACGGCCACTTCCTGAAATGGTGAATCAGTGTTGATAACCTCAGTCGGTCTGCACCTTTGAATCCAACGTTGGACCTTTTCGTTTATAAAACGTGTTTTAGCTCCGGCAAAATTGTGCTTCTTTACTGCCTCTACGAACACAAGATAGGATAACACAGAACGGCGTACTCACTGACAGTTATTCTACAGACTCTTGTATTGGCAAATGATTGACGCCCGTGGACACCGCGCCAATTCAATTTGTTCAAAAAGTAATCTGAGATCAGTGTACGCATTATTTGACGTACACAAATCCAAATGTTCGCATTCCTGTTGCAACAAAGAAATGCAACTTCTAGTCACAAAGTTATGAACAATATAAGTTATCATTTGTTTGTAGAAAGTTTCACTTCCAATTTTTTCATTCAACCTCTTGAAATCCCATGCTTTTCGCACGGGAATAACGCACTGCACGAACTGTACCGATGCACCGGCAACATGTTCAAATTTGCACAGTTTAGACTTGACGTCCACCATCGTTTTCTGCAGTTCCACAACCCGAGTGGTAAGATTATTCATCTGGCTGCAATTATTGGACGTAATATCAGAAGTTGTACACACACACACCAAAGTTTTTCCATAAGTAATGTGTTCCGGAACTCGATCTGTTGCATTTTTGTTTTACCTTCGGTACTGTTTCCGTTTTCTTAAATGTAGAAAAGGTGGCAATCTGTTTTCAACATGCACATACTGTACTAAGTGCCTCCGAGTGTTTCGAATAGGGGTTGATGTTGCTGGTATAATGGAATGAGTTGTGGCTTGGGATCTGCACACGTCATCAAAATAGATAAATACGTACGTGGTGACTACTGGACACCAAAGATAGCTGACATTAGCAGTTGCTTCCAGTTGACTCCGTTTTGAAGGTGTAGCGGCGGACATGTCTTCCAGAACCGGCGGTGGCGACAGATCAATGTCAGCCGGTAGTGTTTTCCGTCGCTTGGTTTCCTCATCGGAACTCGTTTCTGAAAGGTGCTCTGGTCTCCTGAAAAAGACAATTTGTCAACATTAGTTAGTATACCTTTTCCTTTAAGCATAGCAATCCATCGCCGCTGTCGCGTCGGAAAGTGATAGTTCCGACAATTCTTCCAGAAGTCTTTGACAGCGGAGAGCATCTTCGAATGCATCTATAGAAGACGTTCGGGTGCGGCTGGCGAACGTGTCTCCTATCGGGTCTAGCGGCGAATACCAACGATATCCCCTCTATCGGACGAATAGAGAAGACGTAAGTCGGTTTGCAGATGCGAGGTGTATTCTATATATCGTGGCACCGAAACAGTACCGATACGAGAAATACACCGAACGGAAAACGGAACGAAACGCGACGGCTGTGCTGAGAGCGAACCGCGAGCGAACGAACGAAAGTGAAAGTGATTTGAAACGAGGTCGACGGAAACCTCGGAAAAGTCAGTCCAGTAAAACGTAGGCAACCGGGGAACACTGAGGTCAATGTCAAACGTCAGAAAAGATCGTGGAGAAAATAGATCCAAAATGGTGTCCAGAAAATAGTCATTTTCTCAAAACGATCGAGGTCACTACAGCAGCCCCCCGCTAGAAAGCACGGAAAGCTTTCGAAAAAATGTCAAGGAGGAAAAGGCATACAAACGGTATTCGTGTGCGCGAATGCGTGCATGTAGCTGTGCTGTAGGATGCTGACGGGCAGAATCCGTGGTATGCAGGAACCGTAGGATGATGGTCGAGCGTAAACCAGATTCGTTGCCAATGACGTCGGTTGCGTAAATCGTCATCAAGGTGTGCCACACCAAAAACGTCCAGTGTCGGGTAACCGTTAACCAATATGATATCCGGAAGCCAAATCGATAGGTTCGTAAATGGGCAGGAACGAGAACGACAAGGCCGATCCAGAATGCAAACGTTGGTGCCAAAATTCTCCAGATTTCGTGGGACCAGCGAAGCGTACCATATGGCGAGGTTCCATGAAACAAAAAGAAACGAAAAACTGGTGTAGCAACCGCAATGGACTTGACTAGAATACAGTAATAACTAATGAGGTATGTTAAATCGTGTCGAAACGATAAACACGAAAGTTATTACTGCGAAGTGCAATGGTTAAGATCGTGTTTGACCTAGTCGCGAAAACGTGCTGGGCAAACGATCTTCCGACCGGAACGTGAGACGGGAGCCTCATTCACGGACGGGTGCGTAGGCGTGCTCTGCTGACTTGAACGTGAGACAGTATTCTCATTCGAGGACGTAGCAGGGCCAACTGGCTGCTGACTTGAACGTGAGACGATAGCCTCATTCGAAGTCGTAGCAGTACCAACTGGGTGCTGTCCTGAACGTGAGACGATAGCCTCATTCGAAGTCGTAGCAGGCAACGCTAACTGCAGACCTTGACGTGACACGGAAGTGTCGTCAACAGGCAGTGCAGGGTTAACATCGAATCTCATGTCAGCGGGCGACACGCTATCATCAACGTACGCGGCTTTGAGACGATCGATGCTAACAGTATCGACGCGACCGTGTCGATCAACCTTAAAGGTCTTATCGTGACGAGAAATCACGCGAAATGGACCTTCGTAAGGCTGTTGTAATGGTTTCCGTACCGAATCAACACGAATGAATACATGCGAACAAGTTTCGAGTTCGGTCGGAACAAAAACCTGTCGTCGCTGCATTCGAGTCTGCGCCGGAGCGAGAGTTTGCATGTACGTAGACAAACGATGAACGTAAGTCTGTACGGCAAGTGAATCTGTACTCCGTGGCGTAAAGAATTCCCCCAGGCAGTCGTAATGTCGTGCCGTAGACAAGTTCTGCGGCGGAACATTGGATATCTGCCTTTATGCAAGTCCTGATACCAAGCAGAACTAGCGGTAACGTTTCGTACCAGTCGGGGCTCTCGTGTGCTCTAAGAGCCGCTTTGAGTTGGCGATGAAAACGTTCGACTAAACCATTCGATGCCGGATGGTACGCGGTCGTGCGAATGCGTTCCGTACCCAGCATGTGAGTTAATGAAGAGAATAGATCGGACTCAAATTGTTGCCCTCGATCGGTAGTGATTGTGGAAGGACAACCATATGAAGCTATCCATCGTTCTATCAGATGTCGAGCCACTGATTCGGCCGTGACGATAGAGATGGGAATAGCCTCGGGCCACCTCGTAAATCTATCGATGCACGTTAGTAAATAGGTATACCCGTGTGATGGGGTCAATGGACCCACAATGTCTACGTGGATATGATCGAAGCGAGCATCAGGCGTAGCAAAAGTACCGATAGGCGAAGCTACGTGCCTATGCACTTTAGATCGTTGACATTGTAGACACTGTTTTGCCCACATACGAACATCTTTATTCATGGACGGCCAGACGTATCGTGCAGCTACTAATCGGAGACTGGCTGCGATGCCTGGATGTGAGAGTCCATGAAGGGTATCGAACACGAGACGTCGATATGCAGAGGGTACGACTGGTCTAGGTATGCCAGTAGACATGTCGCAGAGTATCGTCCCAGCACTGGTGGCTAGAGGTACGGACTGACACTGTAGCGACGATGACTGAGCTGCTTCCATACATGAAGAATCCTGTGCCTGTGCGGCAGCCATGGCAGGGATGTCTAAAACCGGAGATTTAATGGCATTAAGCGGAATACGCGACAAAGCATCTGCAACGCAGTTCGACTCACCTTTAACGTGTCGTAGGTCAGTCGTGAACTGAGAAATATAGTCTAAATGTCTGACTTCTCGTGGAGAGTAACGATCAGACTTAGTATGCAATGCATACGTCAGAGGCTTATGGTCTGTAAAGAGGATGAAATATCGACCCTCGACTGCATGGCGGAAGTGCTTAACGGCATTATATGCAGCCAGCAGTTCGCGACCAAAAGCACTATATTTGGTTTCCGTGGGATTGAGGCGTCGAGAGTAGAACTCTAATGGCTGCCATATCCCAGAAACAGACTGTTGCAGGACCGCTCCGATGGCAAAGTCGGATGCATCCACCGCTATGCTTAGCGTGGCGGAAGGAACTGGGTGCATGAGGAGCGTGGTCTGAGCTAATGTCGCTTTAATCTCCGAAAACGCTATTCGTGCGGCATCCGTAAGCGACAACTTACGTGGATTGCCACGAAGTAGGTCAGTTAATGGAAGCAAACGTTCAGCGGCATGGGGTATGAAACGACGATAAAAGTTAACTAACCCCAAAAATGCCTTGAGCTCCTTGATTGAGGACGGTACGGCGTAATCTAAAATAGCGCGCACTTTATCCTCGCAAGGCTTAATACCCTCTCGAGTGATCTTGTGGCCGAGGAACACAAGTTCCGGCTTGCCAAGTTCACATTTATCAGGATTGACTACTATTCGATGTTCGGACAAACGTTGAAATAGTAGCGTCAAATGTTGGAAATGTTCATCTACGCTCGACGATGCAATTAACAAGTCATCGATATAGACGTGAACAAATTCCAAGTCTCGTGTAATGCTATCGATAAACCTCTGGAATGTCTGAGCAGCATTTCGCAAACCAAAAGGCATACGTAGGAACTCAAACAAACCAAAAGGAGTCGTGACAGCGGTTTTCTCGACATCTTCAGCGGCGACTGGGATCTGGTGATAGGCTCGCACCAAATCGATCTTGGAAAATACAGTCGTGCCGTGAAGTGATGCCGTGATGTCGTGTATGTGGGGTATCGGATAACTATCGTAACGGGTAACCGAATTTAGTGCGCGATAGTCGCCACATGGTCGCCAGCTAACGCCATCTTTCTTAAGAACCATGTGCAGAGGTGAGGCCCATGGACTGTGAGAAGGACGAACAATACCTTTAGAAAGTAAAGTGTCAAACTCACGTTTGGCGAAAACCAATTTGTCCGGTGCCAGTCGGCGAGGTCGTGCCGTGACTGGGGGTCCGTTAGTGACAATGTGGTGTGCCACACGATCGGTCACTGTCTCTATCTCTTCAAATGGTTTAGTCAATATGGGGAATTTAATAAACAAAGACTGAAAATCGTGCGGAATGTTAGAAAACAATCCTGTGATTCGGTGTGCATCTGTTCGAGCTGCAGTACCCGTAAATTTAATGTCCGACGAAGGATCGATAAGCTGCAGCCTACGTGAATCAACAAGTAATTCATAGTGCTGCAGAAAATCGATTCCCAGTATGCCTGTGGGAACATCCGCAAGAATGAACGTCCACAGATACCGTCGTCGTGGTCCCAGGTTGACCGCAAGCTGTCTCGTGCCGTAGGTAGGAATGGAGGAACCATTCGCCGCTGACAGCCGAAGCAAAGAAGCTCGTGGCTTGTCTTTACCAACCGGCAAGACAGAAACTTGGGCCCCAGTGTCGACTAGGAACCTAGCGTTAGTGCACGAATCATGCACGTAAAATAAACGGCCAACCTGAGACTGATTGCCGGCGAGTACGGCCGCTTCTACTCGCCGGCAGTGGCGTTTCCCGCCGCGTATGAACACGGCTGTCTGCACCTACGGGCGGCTGGTCCGAAAACGCGATGGAACCAACAAAAGCCGCTGGTAGGATGATCGGGTTTGGATGAGGCAGGTGAGGCGGATTCACGGCGGACGTGGGCAGTGGAGGGCGCCCGTCCGTGCCGTTGTTTACGTGGGCTACTGCGAGGTGTAGGTATTTCAACTCTGTCCTTGAAGGACGGGCGGCGCTGGATGGATCGAGAGTGCCGAGGCCTCTCCGGCGATTCATCCAGGTCGACACCCCTAGGATTTCGCGATGTCGTGGCAATGAGGGGATTAGCCCCACTGCCGACACGTGCGACAATTTTGTCAGCCACGGCGGCTGCTCGTTCCAAGGACGAGTCCTCGAGGAGAGCAGTAACGGTGGTCTGAACGTGGAAGGGTAGAGAATCCAACCACAGTTCCTTAACTATCTCCGAATCCTTATCGGCGGGCCCTGCCAAAGACCGGAGATGAGCTAGGTGGCGGCTGGGTTTAGTATCACCTATGGGGTGCCGTGCTAGTAGCTGACGTAGCCTTTCCTCCCGAGAAGGAAGGAAATGTTGTAGTATAGCCTCCTTAAGCCGATCGTACGGCTGCACTTGAGGAGGATTTAATACCAAATCCCTCACCGAGGCGATAACATCACCTGGAATAGCCTCTAAGGCATAGGAAAATCGTTGGCGTTGGCCAACAATCCTACGTGCCTCAAACTGCAGCTCTAAGGCTGCAAACCAAACCTCTGGATCGTGAGGGATAAACGCCACGGGTTTAAAGGCAACCGCAGACAGAGTGAGATCTGTGTCGAGCTGCGCCTTATCCTCTGACATGGCTACGTTGCGATAATATATCGTAAAAAATATATATCGTGCAACGAAAGGAGGACGTGAAACAGCGATAAATCACAGACTCACCGGGCGGGCGAATAATCCAGGAGGTTCTGGAAGTTCTTGGGCTCACCAATATAGAAGACGTTCGGGTGCGGCTGGCGAACGTGTCTCCTATCGGGTCTAGCGGCGAATACCAACGATATCCCCTCTATCGGACGAATAGAGAAGACGTAAGTCGGTTTGCAGATGCGAGGTGTATTCTATATATCGTGGCACCGAAACAGTACCGATACGAGAAATACACCGAACGGAAAACGGAACGAAACGCGACGGCTGTGCTGAGAGCGAACCGCGAGCGAACGAACGAAAGTGAAAGTGATTTGAAACGAGGTCGACGGAAACCTCGGAAAAGTCAGTCCAGTAAAACGTAGGCAACCGGGGAACACTGAGGTCAATGTCAAACGTCAGAAAAGATCGTGGAGAAAATAGATCCAAAATGGTGTCCAGAAAATAGTCATTTTCTCAAAACGATCGAGGTCACTACACATCTACAAAGGACGGACACTGAGTCGGCACTTACCTAACCTTTTATGCACCTTGACATCGTAAACAGCAGTGATAGGTGGTGGTGGCTGGCCCTCACGAACGAGCTTCTGGATTCTGCTGGTAGAGCAACGAGGCCACCTAACCTCACTGCGGCCAATCATCCATTTTTTCATTTACAGTGGCAACGCAGCTATCCACTAAGAACTCGACAACGACAAACATCTGAAACGGAATAAATATAGACTATTTTCAGAGACTTACCATAAATTCTCCCATGTGTGCAATATGATATAAAACACTCACATGTCACCGTAAGGTAGCAACAAACCTTTGCACATGACCTTATTTAGACCGTAACAGACCGTACTGATGGGCAAACTGTGACAAAAGAATATGTCCAACTACCCGGAGGTATTTGAGTAGTCGAAGAATTCGTCATAGTATTCAAAGAAATAAGCATGCAATAGTGCGCCTTCCATTCTTTAAATGACGGCCGGTCTGCGGTCGATCAGTGCAGAGTTTTAAGGGGTTTTATTGCTATAAATGTTTGAACCAATGCTGATCAATGGGCCATTCGGACCACTCCGTCTCACGGACCCGGAAAAAGCGTTGTCCCAGAATCTTACATTCGAGTACAGGTTGGCCTCAGCACATCGTTCCTGCGTGCGACGAAACACTTGTTCGGCAATCAGGTGTCGACTGGTCACACAGTTATTAATAAACTGCGTGTGGGACTCAAACGGAAAGGCTGAGAAATTATCCAGTGGTCGGTGAATCCGCAAATCAACACCAATGTTCAGCCAACTGTGCACGTTGAATATTTCCTCTTTTTCTCCGTACAACCTCATGAATTTCTGGACAACCCGGGGCAACTGGCGTTCAATATAGTCCAAGTAGTAGGGAGACCACTTGGCGCTACACAAAATGTAAGCGAAGGCAGAAAAACACATGAAGCTCCTGTAGTGATCCGCCGGCAATACATTCTTGGAAACCACAAGTCCGAGATATAACAAGCATTTGCTGTACTCCGTTGATTTCCAATATTCGATGTCCTCCAGCATTCGACACACGCGAGGAAATTCACACGTCATATGTTTCTCTATAGCTCTCAATTGTTCGCTTACCTGTTGCGCACCACTAAAATCCAAAATCAGTCTACGTCCAGAACGAGATTCACGCCAAAGACCGATCAATCGTCGCATTATTCCGAGACAGTCACTGTGCATGTAGTCTTTAGGAAACAGGGCTATCATATCCACCGGTAGAACTTCGAACGGAATACTGCCAGTATGATGACCACCTTAGCGATGATTTCGAAAGTCAACGTCATTGCGTAGCCTTCCTGTGGTTGATGGTAAAATGAGACGGCGCTGGATGCAATAGCCGCGTTGTGTGCACCTGTGACAGCGGTATAACCCAGAATGATGCTTAACCTGTTTAAGCATTGCCTTGGCTGGATTATGTGCCACAACACTCCGCAAACCCGTTCTGCAATGAAGACCACTCCTACGAATAATAATTCCATCGGATAATAATGATGCCAATCCCTGTATCAGGTTTCCCAAATACAGAATCACGTCAATAGGTTTTAATATTCCACAATATAGACCAAAAAGTATTACTCGCGAGGTGGGGTCGAAGATGTAGGTACCTGTACATTTCCGACTTTTTCCATGATTTTCAACGTCCCTTGGTGCGACACTCCTTTGTTGTACCGACGTTTTAATGTAAAAACACACACCTTTTGGTCGTCACCACCGCGCGCAAAAAAAGGCTGTAAATAAATCTTTCACTCTGGCTCGATCTCCTCTTCTGGTTTGGAGTGTCTTGCAATCATATCGGTCGGAACTAACTGTGTGAAACAAAACATTTTAGAAGCTTCAACGGCGTCTCTTGGCACTTCGCTCAATACCATCCTGCACTGTTCAACGGATGGCTGTCAGACCGAACTGAACTGAAGACATTGTCGGACATTGGCTCTTTGACGCTCATTTCCTGATCACAAGAACACTGAACAACTGTGAGTTTGAGTCACACCTATTGTTTCATTTTTATTCTTGATGTACATACCCTTTTGGCCTTTTTATCACCGCACGCTCCTCCGCCCGTCTTAGTTTGCTAGTGTCGCCTTAGATATTGTTGACAATAATTTAGTGTACCACATAGACAGAGTAGTACGCTACAAAATTGGTGAGCCCAGGTTGTTTTTTTTCCATTATTTGACACTAGCTTCATTCTTTTGGTCCAAGTTCCACACCATTCACCATGTCTGACAGCGAATCTATTGACATCCACGCGGTTGCTCTGAAACTGCCAGTTTTTGCCCCGACCAACCCTCGAGTGTGGTTTCGACAGATAGAAGCCGTATTTGCCACTCGACGTATAACCAGCGAGCGTGTGAAGTACTCTCACGTTGTCCAAGCACTTCCCTTTGACATCGCTGTTGACGTGGAAGATCTCCTCGATCCCATTCCACCAGAAGCTCCTTACACGAAGCTTAAGGAAGCAGTCATTCAGCGTACCGGAAAATCAGCCGGAAAAATGCTCCGTGAACTGTTCACGTCGGTGGAGCTCGGAGACCAAACTCCGTCCCAGCTTATGCGCCACATGCGGTCGCTACTGGCTGGACGGCAAATGGACGACGCCATTTTCAGGGAGATATGGGTTGATAAACTACCTCTCCCGATGCAGCAGGTCCTATCAATGCTGGAACCCACTACTCCACTTGACAAAGTTGCACAGCACGCCGACAGAATAATGGAATGCTACCCGGCTGCTAGACCTTGCGTTCACATGACATCACCCGCCGAAACCACTCCGACGCACGAATCCCCTACGACATTACCAGTTCCTGCCCCAGATCGCCGTGGCGACGTTTCTCGCAGTCCTGATTCCCCGTCCCATCACTCGTATATCGATAAGGACATTACGGACCTAAAAGAAACCGTTCGCATGTTGTGCAATCAGGTCAGTGCAATGTGCAGCGCATTTACTACTCATCGATCTGTGTCCACCGAAGTACCTCATCGACCTAGATCACGGTCCAGAAACCGCCGATCACAAACCTGGTGTTGGTACCACCGCACTTTCGGCTCCAAGGCACGCCGCTGCGATCCTCCATGTTCATTCCGCACTTACACTCCACAGTCAAACGACCAGGCCAGCCAGTAACGGCGACGACTAGGGCTGGCCCTCCACGTGAAAGTCGCCTATTTTATATCGTTGACCGGTCCAGTGGTCTTCGATTTCTCATTGATACCGGCGCCGAGATCAGTGTAATCCCCCCACCCAAACATCACAGCCTCAAACCATCTCACTTTACACTGCAAGCAGCAAACACAACAACTATTGCTACATTCGGCCAACGGTCCATCACTCTTGATTTAGGCCTCCGACGCTCTTTTCAATGGGTTTTCATCCAGGCAGATGTCCAGACTCCCATTATTGGCGCGGATTTCCTCTCACACTTTGGTCTAACAGTGGACCTCAAAAATCGCAAGCTGGTAGACACCACAACCAAGCTTTGTGCAGTCGGCATTGGTAAATGCACCAACTCTCTGGGTATTCGGCTGGCGATCCCGCAATCGCCGTTTGCTGACATTTTGAAGGAGTTTCCATCCCTCACTAAACCGTGTCAGTTCACCGACCCAGTCTCTCATGCTGTGCAGCACCACATCGCCACAAAAGGCCAACCGGTCCACTTTCAACCACGACGACTCAACGCCGACAAACTCCGTATCGCACGCCTTGAATTCGAACATATGATGAATCTTGGCATCATTCGACCGTCTTCAAGCCCATGGGCCTCGCCTTTGCACATGGTTCCAAAATCATCTGGTGATTGGAGACCCTGTGGAGACTACCGTGCTCTCAACAACGTCACCGTCCCCGACAGGTACCCGATCCCACACATTCATGATTTTGCACAGAATCTCTCTGGGAAGACAATCTTTTCCAAGGTTGACCTCGTAAAGGCATATCACCAAATCCCCGTGGCCGAAGAAGACATTCCCAAGACAGCCATCACCACGCCTTTTGGCCTGTTCGAGTTCATTCGCATGCCATTTAGATTGAGAAACGCTGCTCAGACGTTCCAACGATTCGTCGATGAAGTGCTTCGAGGTCTACCCTTCGCGTTTGGCTACATCGACGACATATTAATTGCCAGCGCCTCTCCATCAGAGCATGCCATTCACCTGCGTCAACTCTTTCAACGTTTCCAACAATACGGACTTCAGCTGAACCCTAGTAAATGCGTGTTCGGTGTTCCGTCCCTCGACTTCCTCGGGCACCATATCGATCAAAAAGGTTTGACACCCCTCCCAGATAAGGTGCGCAGCATCCTGTCATTTCCTGCGCCTCAAACGATCACACAGTTACGACGTTTCTTGGGAATTTTGAACTACTACCGTCGCTTCATTCCCCATTGTGCGACCATCGTTTCACCTTTAACCGATCTTCTCAAGTCCAACGTCAAGACGATCGATTTCACTCCCGAGGCTGAGACAGCTTTCGCAGAAGCCAAAAAAGCTCTCGCGGATGCCACCATGCTGCACCATCCACATTCAGATCCAAATACTGAGTTAGTCCTAACGACTGATGCATCAAATACTGCAGTCGGTGCAGTGCTTCACCAAATAGTGGACAACCAATTACAGCCCTTAGCGTTCTTCTCGCAAAAACTCCAGGCGGCACAGACAAAATACAGCACATTTTCTCGCGAACTCCTAGCCATTTACTTGTCTATCCGTCATTTCCGCCACCTTTTGGAAGGACGACAATTTCGTGTGCACACTGACCACAAACCCCTGACACACGCACTTCATGCCAAGCCTGACAGACATTCACCCAGAGATATCCGCTATTTGGATTATATTTCCCAGTTCACAACAGACATCCGCTACGTGCATGGAGTTGATAATGTTGTGGCTGATGCATTATCCAGACCTGACATCAACACGGTGCAGACTAAATTCGATCTTACGGAACTGGCAAATCTCCAGCATGATGATCCATCCTAGCTCGAACTGCGCACATCCTCCACACTCCAGCTCAAGGATTCTCCCCTACCTTTAGCCGATGGCACAGTCCTATGTGACTGGTCTACAGGTAACCCTCGTCCTATCATCCCAACTTGCTACAGGAAGATCGTTTTCGATCATTTTCATTCTCGTTCCCATCCCGGTATCCGTGCATCTCGCAAACTCATTTCTGCCAGATTTGTTTGGCCCAATATGAATTCTGACATTGCATTATGGACTAAACAGTGTTTACAATGTCAGAGAAACAAAGTCCACCGCCACACTTTTTCTCCTCCCAGTACGTTTACCGTTCCCGACGTCCGTTTCACACATATTCACGTCGATCTTGTTGGTCCACTACCACCATCAAATGGACATACCCACTTATTAACCGTTGTTGATCGTTTCACACGCTGGCCAGTGGCAGTACCCATTTCCGACACCTCGGCAGAAAATATTGCGAAAGTACTTTTCCAACACTGGATTGCTACATTTGGTGTACCGTCTACCGTCACCACAGACCGTGGCAGCCAATTCCAATCGACTTTGTTTCGTGAGTTCACTAAACCGCTTGGCTGTAGACACATCACAACAACTGCATACCATCCTTCGTCCAATGGCATGGTAGAAGGCTTACACCGTCAGTTCAAAGCAGCACTGATATCACAGCCAAACCCCAATAACTGGAGCGACAACCTGCCACTAGTTCTCTTAGGTCTGCGGTCATCAGTCAAAGACGACCTCCACAGCACGTCGGCTGAGCTCGTTTTCGGTAACACCATATGCCTTCCAGGTGAGTATGTTCAACCTAGCACCGATGCCAGTCCTAACCCATCCCAATTTGTCCAACAACTCAAAGACCGTATGTCACATCTACGTCCAACACCCACTCGCTTGTCATCCACACACGTTTTTGTACACAATGATCCATATACGTCACCTTTCGTTTTTATTCGTAACGATGCTGTTCGCAAACCACTCACACCACCGTATGACGGACCATTTAAGGTACTTAGTCGTACAGACAAATATTTTGTGGTCCAGAAAGCCGATAAGCCAGACACAGTTTCCATTGACAGATTAAAACCCGCGTATTTTGATACAACTCCATCACCAACCACACCGACACCATCACCATCCACAGACACGCTATCAACAATTCCTGTTGATGATCCACCCTCTATCATCACACCAGACACTACACCACACCCGCCAGCACCACCACAGCAAAAACCTTCCCTGGTAACCCGCCGTTCCGGCAGAAACGTTCGACATCCTGTCAGATTTCAAGACTTTGTTAGTTGACGTTTTCTTTCGCTAACCGTTTCCTCTTTCTATTTTTCTATCGAGCGTTTATTTTGTACAACAAACGCTCTGGCGGGGGAGTTGTGTAGGTACCTGTACATTTCCGACTTTTTCCATGATTTTCAACGTCCCTTGGTGCGACACTCCTTTGTTGTACCGACGTTTTAATGCAAAAACACACACCTTTTGGTCGTCACCACCGCGCGCAAAAAAAGGCTGTAAATAAATCTTTCACTCTGGCTCGATCTCCTCTTCTGGTTTGGAGTGTCTTGCAATCATATCGGTCGGAACTAACTGTGTGAAACAAAACATTTTAGAAGCTTCAACGGCGTCTCTTGGCACTTCGCTCAATACCATCCTGCACTGTTCAACGGATGGCTGTCAGACCGAACTGAACTGAAGACATTGTCGGACATTGGCTCTTTGACGCTCATTTCCTGATCACAAGAACACTGAACAACTGTGAGTTTGAGTCACACCTATTGTTTCATTTTTATTCTTGATGTACATACCCTTTTGGCCTTTTTATCACCGCACGCTCCTCCGCCCGTCTTAGTTTGCTAGTGTCGCCTTAGATATTGTTGACAATAATTTAGTGTACCACATAGACAGAGTAGTACGCTACAAAGAGGCGACAAAATATTGGCCACAACCGGTGCGATGAGTCACGAAACAAATTCATACCGTTAATGTACAACTGGATATAAAAGCAGCAGCCGGCTGAGACAGGTCTACACTCCAGAGCTCGTTGCAAGGTTTCACTTAGTCCAAAATGTACCTATCTACCGGCGCCAACGTTTTTCTTTTGGATTCTCCTTGGTGTCCCCAGCAACGACCTCGGATCTAATGGTAAGTCAAGCTTGTAGTGTACTACTCTGTCTATATGGTACACTAAATTAATGTCAACAATATCTAAGACGACACTAGCAAACTAAAATGGGTGGAGGAGCGTGCTGTGATAAAAGGCCAAAAGGGTGTGTACATTAGAAATTAAAATGAAACAAAAGATTTGACACAAACTCACAGTTGTTCACTGTTCTTGTGATCAGGAAATGAGCGCCAAAGAGCCAATACCCGCCAATACCTTCAGTTGTGTTCGGTCCGACAGCCATTCGTTGAACAGAACAGGATGGTATTGAGAAAAGTGCCAAGTGACGCAGTGGAAGCTTCTAAAATGTTTTGTTTCTCACAGTTAGTTTCGACAAATATAATTCCAAGACACTCCAAATCAGAAGATGAGACCGTGCCAGAATGAAAGGTTTATTGTTAGCCCTTTTGTATTGCGCGGTGGTGATGTTCAAAAAGATGTGTGTGTGTTTTACATTGAAACGTCGGTACAACAAAGGAGTGTTGCACCAAGGGACGTAGAGAACCATGGAAAAAGTCGGAAACGTACAGGTACCTACACAACTCCCCCGCCAGAGCGTTTGTTGTAAAAATAAACGCTCGATAGCAAAATACAAAGAGGAAATTGTTAGCGAAGTAAAACGTTGAAAAACGAAGTCTTGAAATCTTACAGGATGTCGAACGTTTCTGCCAGAACAGCGGGTTACCAGAGATGGTTGTTGCTGTGGTGGTGCTGGCGAGTGTGGTGTAGTGTCTGGTGTGATGATAGAGTGTGGATCATCAACAGAAATTGTTGATAGCGTGTCTGTGGATGGTGATGGTGTCGGTGATGCTGGTGATGGAGGTGTATCAAAATACGCGGGTTTCAATCTGTCAATGGAAACAGTGTCTGGCTTATCGGCTTTCTGGACCACAAAATATTTGTCTGTACGACTAAGTACCTTAAATGGACCGTCATACGGCATTTTGAGTGGTTTGCTAACGTCATCGTTACGAATAAAAACGAAAGGTGACGTATATGGATCGTTGTGTACGAAAACGTGTGTGGATGACGAGCTAGTGTGTGTTGGACGTGGATATGACATACGGTCTTTGAGTTGTTGAACAAACTGGGATGGGTTAGGACTGTCAGCAGTGCTGGGTTGAACATATTCCCCTGGAAGGCATATGGTGGTACCGAAAACGAGTTCAGCCGACGTGCTGTAGAGGTCGTCTTTGACTGATGACCGGAGACCTAATAGAATTAGTGGCAGCTTGTCGCTCCAACATTTGGGTTTTGGCTGTGATATCAGTGCTGCTTTGAACTGACGGTGTAAGCCTTCTACCATGCCATTGGACGAAGGATGGTATGCAGTTGTTGTGATGTGTCTACAGCCAAGCGGTTTAGTGAACTCACGAAACAAAGTCGATTGGAATTGGCTGCCACGGTCTGTGGTGACGGTAGACGGTACACCAAATGTAGTAATCCAGTGTTGGAAAAGTACTTTCGCAATATTTTCTGCTGAGGTGTCGGAAATAGGTACTGCCACTGGCCAGCGTGTGAAACGATCGACAAAGGTTATTATGTGGGTATGTCCATTTGATGGTGGTAGTGGACCAACAAGATCGACGTGAATATGTGTGAAACGGACATCGGGAACGGTAAACGTACTGGGAGGAGAACATGTGTGGCCGTGAATTTCGTTTCTCTGACATTGTTAACACTGTTTAGTCCATAATTCAGAGTCAGAGTTCATACTGGGCCAAACAAATCTGACAGAAATGAGTTTGCGAGATGCACAAATACCAGGATGGAAACGAGAATGGAAATGATCGAAAAGGATTTTCTTGTAGGAAGTTGGAACGACAGGACGAGGGTTACCTGTAGACCAGTCACAGGACTGTGCCATTGACTGAAGGTAGGGGAGAATCCTTGAGCTGGAGTGTGGAGGATGTGTGCAGTTCAGTCAAGGATGGATCATCAAGCTGGATGTTTGCCAGTCCCATAAGATGGAATAGTGTTTGCACCTTGTTGATGTCAGGTCTGGATAACGCATCAGCCACAAAATTATCAACTCCACGCACGTAGCGGATACCTGTTGTGAACTAAGAAATATAATCCAAATGGCGGATATCTCTGGGTGAATGTCTGTCAGGCTTGGCATGAAGTGCGTGTGTCAGGGGTTTGTGGTCAATGTGCACACGAAATTGTCGTCCTTCCAAAAGGTGGCGGAAATGACGGATGAACAAGTAAATAGCCAGGAGTTCAAGAGAAAACGTGCTGTATCTTGTCTGTGCCGCCTGGGGTTTTTGCGAGAAAAACGCTAATGGTTGTAATTGATTGTCCACAAGTTTGTGAAGCACTGCACCGACCGCAGTATTAGATGCATCAGATGTTAGGATTAACTCGGTATTCGGATCCGAATGTGGAGGATGCAGCATGGTGGCATCTGCGAGAGATTTTGGCTTATGCGAAAGCTGTCTCGGCCTCGGGAGTGAAATCGGTCGTCTTGATGTTGGACTTGAGTAGATCGGGTAAAGGTGAAACAATGGTCGCACAGTGGGGAATGAAGCGGCGGTAGTAGTTCAACATTCCCAAGAAACGTCGTAACTGTGTGATCGTTTTAGGTGCAGGAAATGAGAGGATGCTGCACACCTTATCTGGGAGGGGTGTCACGCCTTTTTGATCGATATGGTGCCCGAGGAAGTCGAGGGACGGGACGCCGAAGGCGCATTTATCAGGGTTCAGTTGAAGTCCGTATTGTTAGAAACGCCGAAAACGTTGATGCAGATGAATGACATGCTCTGATGGAGAGGCGCTGGCAATTAAGATGTCATCGATGTAGCCAAAAGCAAAGAGTAGACCCCGAAGCACTTCATCGATGAATTGCTGGAACGTCTGAGCAGCGTTTCTCAATCCAAATGGCATGCGTATGAACTCGAACAGGCCAAAATGCGTGGTTATGGCTGTCTTGGGAATGTCTTCTTCGGTCACGGGGATTTGGTGATATGACTCTACGAGGTCAATCTTGGAGAAGATTGTCTTCCCAGGGAGATTCTGAGCTCGTTGCAAGGTTTCACTTAGTCCAAAATGTACCTATCTACCGGCGCCAACGTTTTTCTTTTGGATTCTCCTTGGTGTCCCCAGCAACGACCTCGGATCTAATGGTAAGTCAAGCTTGTAGTGTACTACTCTGTCTATATGGTACACTAAATTAATGTCAACAATATCTAAGACGACACTAGCAAACTAAAATGGGTGGAGGAGCGTGCTGTGATAAAAGGCCAAAAGGGTGTGTACATTAGAAATTAAAATGAAACAAAAGATGTGACACAAACTCACAGTTGTTCACTGTTCTTGTGATCAGGAAATGAGCGCCAAAGAGCCAATACCCGCCAATACCTTCAGTTCAGTTCGGTCCGACAGCCATTCGTTGAACAGAACAGGATGGTATTGAGAAAAGTGCCAAGTGACGCAGTGGAAGCTTCTAAAATGTTTTGTTTCTCACAGTTAGTTCCGACAAATATAATTCCAAGACACTCCAAATCAGAAGATGAGACCGTGCCAGAATGAAAGGTTTATTGTTAGCCCTTTTGTATTGCGCGGTGGTGATGTTCAAAAAGATGTGTGTGTGTTTTACATTGAAACGTCGGTACAACAAAGGAGTGTTGCACCAAGGGACGTTGAAAATGATGGAAAATATCGGAGGTGTACAGATACCTACAAGTTTTACCTGTCTCAGAGCTCGTCATATAATCCCCAAGGCGGCCATTGATGTTTTCATTTGTATAGCGGCCTGCCCCACAACATCCCTGGCCGAAGGAAAAGCTGGAAGGTATATATTTATTAACTCAGTTACCTTCTGTGAGGGTAGTTATCATTTTGATCGGTGTTGTAAACTTCACTTCTCCATCTATCAATGATGATTCTGTTGCATACATTGCTGATCACCATGAAGCTTACTTTTCGTGAAGGTGGTCGCAGCCAAATAAGTTGACTCACACTCCTCCGTTATGCACGTTTTATCCCCCTCGTGTTTTCACAGTTACCCACATTAAAAAATTCAAAGTGCATTACCTAACAGCGGTAGAGATTGTAGCAGCTGTGACTTGTTGCTCCTCATCTGCTGCAGACGAGACCTTCGGTTTTTCAGGAGTGTCGATGTCATCAATTAAATCATCGGACTTGTTGTTCGTCGGAACGGAAAAATTGCCTGGGAATTTGTAACGAGCTTCGTAACAGCTAACGTTTTACACCATCATCCCATATGAGGGATCAGTTGAAATCGCTCCCAATAACCCTGCCAACAGCGATCTGCTTCCTGCGCCTCCATTTTGTAGTTCTGGAACAGCCATACAATTTTGGGCGGGTCTTTTCCACCTACAGATGAAAATGTAAATAAAAATAAGTTGGATTTACCCTCTGAAGAACATTAGCAACCGATCAAAAGCAGTGCCATCTTTAACAGAGTAGCCTGAGAGGCGACAACGAACAACCACCGCCAAAAACTGGCCTCCGTGATAGGAAAGCATTAAAACAAACAGAACATCCAAATTTATAATACACAGTAAAATGGACAGTAAGTGTCAATTTTTTTTCTTATTACAGTTTTTTAACATGGAATATTAGGTTCGTGATTCTCATGCGTTCACCATTCCAGAGACTTCTGTATCTAAATCCAGTGGGGACCAAGCTATTAAATATTCAGGAATGTGGCTTAACAGAGACTCTCGTTCGAAACTTTTTGCATTTGTGATGGATTCCCCGATATTTATAGAGGTTTTGATTGTTTTGGGGGGGCATCGCACTGATTTCCTGCGAGCGTCCCCTAGGGGACACTCAGGTGACGATCGAGTGTCCCTTAGTGCTGTCTGGGTGCAGACTTGTACACTGTGAAGGCCCTTTGAGGATTCATCACATCGAGATTTCTTTGATCTTGCGTAGCTGAGATGATCTTGTATCGGAAAACTCACAAGATGTTTGAACTCCTTAATTTGGGCCACACTGACAAGGTCCCTCGGATGTCCGAGTCGGGAACCAAAAGCTCACATTAAGTAGGATCACAGTCAAGTAGCTGAAATGGAACCAAAGAAGAACCGACAAGTGGGAACTTCTGTCCAGTAATACGTCGAATAGTCACACTGTTAGGATTAATCCTAGCAAAGTGATAAAATCAATCCGGAGCCTGACGTGAAATTATGGATTCTACACTCCCAGTGTCCACAATAAAAGTGTGTTTGTGGGAAATCCTAGCGCAGCGAATGAATAGTAGCAATTATTCCAATCTGGATGAACAGAAGAACACAACCTTTTGAAGTACAAATCATCGTTATTTATTTACACAACCCAAAGTCGCATGTATATGTGTTTGTAATGATACAAAAGGATGATAATTAATAACTGCTTTATGGGCAATCATCAGACCCACAACAGCTCGAATGAAGCCGGGGTTGTGTGGCCTGGCGTTCAGAACGTCTCAAAACGGGTTCACTAGGTATTTCCGAACCAGAATCAACATGTGGGATATTTAGGACGCTATCAGTATCAGCAGGAACTTCAAGGACTCTGTATTGAGCTTGATCAACATGTCTCTGGTGCACCGACCCATCATCCATATCCAAAGTTTGTGCCATGCGATTACCAAGTTTTCCAAAAAATTCCAGGTGCTGGTAGTAAGTCATTTTCCCGTTGGTAGGATGCATCAGCAGATTCAGTGCATTTTAAATTTGAGCGGAGCACTCGACACTTGAACAATGTTGCTGGACTGGAGCGTGTGGTACCATGAGCGGCATTTCTATACTGATGCAGACAACTGTCTACACCTTGCTCAAGCTCTTGGATGTTTAATGGATTGATTGCCTTAACAGAGCTCTTCAACGTACGAACGAAGTTTTCGGCCACTCCATTTGATTGTGAATGTCTGGGCGCCGTAAGCAGGTGACGACATCCTATTCCTTTAAGCCTGGTGGTAATCTTTCGAGTAGTGAGATGGCTTCCATCATCAGTAATCAAAGCTTGGGGCAGTTCTTCACGGCTGAATGTCTTCCTCATGGCAGTAAGTGTGAAGTTCGCATCAGATGATGTTGTGAACTATACTTCCGGCCAACGAGAATAGGAATCGATTATTACCAAAGCCCAATATTTATTAAGGAAAGAAACACAGCATTTGGCATGAATTCTTTCCCAAACTTTACAAGATACCGGCCATGGAGTCCATTTAAAAGGCAGAGAACAGATTTTTGTGTACATAAGGGTCACAACGTTTGGTGAATTGTACAATATCACAATCGATCCCAGGCCTCCAGCAAGTCAGGAGAGCCAGTGCTTCCATTTTCTCAACTCCCAAATGACCAAAATGCAAATCAGATAGTTTAATCGCCGGATTGAAGGAGGAACCACAGTGCGATCGCTTAAACTTAGAATCCCATCTGGTGTCACGGTTAAGTCCTCTCTCGTTGAAAAAAATCAGGAAATCGACTCTTGGTATTAGTATTCCACCCTCGTTTAATTGCAGAGTAAACAGATCCAAAGTATCAGCGTGGATCGCGAATTACATCTTGTCGGTTCAGAGCAAGTGGTCGCACTAGCACAGAATCGGAGTTACATGGAACACCTGGCTGAGTGTATCTGGATATATAGTCCACATGAGGAATCTGTTTACCACTGCGATGCTGAATATCGTAATCATATGTAGAAAGCGCTGTATACCATCGCTGGATCATCGCAGCAGTGAACTTGTGTAATGATTTGGATCCGTCATAAATAAAACTCTGCTTCACGATCAGAAATAATGGTGAATTTGGATCCAAACAGATGAAGCCGTTTGACGGACCAGTAGACAACCAAAGCTTAAAGCTGCTCTTGAGAATAACCTTTTTCGGCAGTAGTGAGTCGACGTGAAACACAAAAAACAGGGAATCCATCCTGCTTTAACACAGCCCCGATTCCAGTGGATGACGCATCAGTGATGAGGGTGGAATGTAGTTTGGGTGTGAACGAAGGCAAAAATGCTTTGGTCTCAAGGTATGATAGAATAGAATGTATTGATTGTTCTTGTTTGGCTTACCACGAGAAATTGCCGGATGAGAGTACTGTGAAAATAGGTTTCATAATGGAAGAAAATTTCGGAAAAAAACGTGAGTAATATTGGAGTGAACCAACCAAACAATGCAGTTCAGTATCGTTTTTAGGGTACCCACGTCAAGCAAAGGTGCGAGACGCTTACGATCAGGTTGATAACCAGCATTAATTATGTGATATCCCAGAAAATCTAGAGAAGTGGAATTGAACACACATTTAGATGGGTTAATGGTAATGTTAAACTAACAAAAACGTTGAAAGAACTGTCTAATTCCATCATCATGAGCTGCTTGTGTGGGTGTATGGATAACCACATCATCTTGATTACATTCGACACCTTCGAGCCCCTCAACGGTAGTATTCATAACAGACTGAAGGATGGCTGGAGAAACGCTCAGTCCAAGAGGCAGAAGCCTGTATGTGTACGGACCAAACGGGGTATTAATAATAGTGGACTCACGGGAATCTTCATGTAAAGGAATTCGCAAGTAAGCATCCTTCAAGTCAATAAGTGAGAAGTGATCGGAGCCATGGAAGCGAGACAGCATATCCGCTGGTTCTACAGTAGTGTATGTACGCTGACGAAGTCTGGCATTCAAAGTGGTTCGATAATCCCCACATATTCTTGGAGTATGTCCGTTGGATTTCAACGGAGCAACAATGGGCTTTGCCCACTTAGATGATGAAACGGGTTCAAGTATCCCTTTGGCAAACAAATCATCGAACACTTTCTTCACGGGTCCCCGAAGTCCGTAGGTCATTACTCGGCACTTCACAAACACGGTATCTCCATCTTCACCTAACTTTGCAGGGGTTATCTTCATGTCACCGGAGGCCTCGGAGCACCGTAAAATTAATTCAAACAACGAAGATTGTTTCTGTGCCAGAAGTGATATAGAAATGCCAACTTCTTTATTGGCCTTTAACCCAGGTACAGTCGGACCAGTCTCGGTGACGAGGAGGGTACACTTAAATGAATGTTCAATTGTATCTTTGAGAGAAGTATTACATGAGCCAAAATAGGCAATGTATGTCCAATGATACCTTAAACAACAACGTCAGTCTGGTGTAGCTGAACATCAGGAATGGCACGACGTAAAACAGAAATAGGAATGAAAGACCGGACACAACCAGTGTCCACAATGAAATCATGCTGAAGAGTACCACCGACCAGAAAAGAACGCAAAATATGTTTTTGTGTCGGTGCACTCACCGTAAGAGAAAAACTGGGAGAATCATCCGAGATTGAATGGTCCGGTTAGCAGAAATAGAACATTTGAGAATACCTACAGACTAACTGAATGTGGCCAATTTTTGCCATATTTGAAACACAGCGCCAAAAAAACGACAGATGGTGTGAGAATGAAAATTTCCACATGAATCACACAGACCATATGTAGTCCTTGCTTGAAGTGCATCATTGTGAGTCCTCATTGATTCCAGGAATCAGACAGTCAAGAAGCTGTGTTTCTAGCTGATCTCCAAAATTACAACCAGCAGCTTGCGTCTGGAGCTGAAGAATAAAATCCCGAATATCCTGCGAATCTTCCCGTTCAAGCTGGCAAAATTTTGCACGTTCGGCAGTTTCGAAGTTAACTGGCTGGGTATGACGGAGCACATGATTCCTAATGTCTTCGTATTTCAGGGAAACGGGCTTTTGTGGGAAGAACAAGTTCTTTGCAACAGAATACGCTGGCTTTCCAACAGTAATCAAGAAGACAGAGGTTTTGTGTTCATCCGAAATTTTCTCATAAGCAATGCACCACAATTCGAATCTTTAAAAATAATCCCTAATCTCACACACAAGAGCATTTTAATCCAGAAATTTTTCATGCTACAGGACCGCATGACTGTGAATGACTGCCGCGACGCCAAATGTGAAATCTTATCGCAATGAATGAATAGTAGCAATTACCCAAATCTAGAAGAACAGGAGAACACAACCGTTTGAAGTACGAATTATTGTTATTTATTTACACAATCCAAAGTCGCATGTATATGTGTGTGCAATGATACAAAAGGTTGATAATTAATAACTTCTTTAGGGACAATTATACAGCTTCTGTTGCAAATCTAGAAAGTTGATTCCTGCAATCGAGCGGTCGCGCAAGTGATCCTCCAATTAGTGACTGTAATCGCACTTTACTGCTTGTCTGCAGTTGAAGAATGAATTCGCTTACTGACTGGTTTCCATGTCTACTGAGGTAGTTAAATCGGGCTTTCTCAGCAGCCACTGAATTGACTGGCTTGAAGTGCTGTAGAATAATGGTCTTGAGTTAATCTTATGGTAAACTGATGGAAGAATCTGGAAATGACAAATTTTTCACGAAACTGTATGCGACCTTTCCAATGGAATGAAGAAAAAATGCTGTTTTCTTCGCATCATCCAAATGGTTTCGGATCAAACACCAAAATTTCGAAAAGTTCTCTGTAGTCTTTGATCTGTCGGGATGTGGAATTCACATCAAGAAGCTCTATTTCAGAAACAATCGTAGTTTAACTCCTTTGCGCGACGCCAAATAAAATATCGAATGGATTGAATGGGCTTGACCTCGCACAGAACTACCGAGAAGGAAGCACACCAACACCGCAAAGGATGTGGCATAGTATTGGGTGCGCGCGGTATCACGTATATTACAAAGATGTATCATAACGGAGAGAATACAGTAAAGCAAAACAGAAAGAGTCAATCTTGAATATCACAGGACCTTTTCCTAATCTATCTTAAATGCCTGTTTCTTAGTTTATTTTTCCATCACCCATCCACCATTAGCTAGCCAATGATAAAAATCTTTGTGAAAATCAGATAATTTAGTAGGAAAATGAGTGATGCTGTTTGGATTTCCTTAGTATTATCCCGCACAGAATATCACGGAATCAGAACGCGAATACGGCACACTACGAACCCCAGTACTTCATTTATTGCGCACAAGTATGTTCAATATCGGTGTAAGTGAATACAACAGAAATGGTAAAAGTCACATGTATAGTCCGTCATGAATACCACAGAATGGTATACTGATAACCTGTAAGACAAAATACGTCATTTTTGTAAAGCTGATATATTTTAATAAATATTATGGTACTTTTATTATTATATTTCTTGTAAAATTCACAAACTTCTGCATAATCTTCGAAGGCACATGTAGGAGTCATTTTAGCCCAACAGCGTTGGGTGTTGCTCTGCCTGGGAAGGTAGCTCCAATAAGCAACAGTTACGCTTCGTCCGCCAAAGTCGGGCAATAATAAACAGTGTGAAACAGTAAAAAAAACCAGTGAGTTGGTCAGCAAGATTGTGTGCGAAAATGACAAAGGAGAATTCTTTGACACCGCATTCGTTGATCTTCCGGCCAACAACCGCAAACGAATTCGATATCGACCCCAAAACCAGCACGATTTTTCAAAACATGCTGCAAATTTATTTGCAGCTAATTAGGAAAGCTGTCTACAGCCGGAACTAGAGTTCAGATTAATTTAAGGAAAATTGGTTATTTTCAGTTTACCCGTTTGGATAAACTCCTTCTAGTAGGTTTCCGAATCAAACATCTAGTAGTGTATCAATCAGTCTATATGGTACTCTAAGTTAATGTCAACACTTTCTAAGACGACACCGGCAAACTAAGATAGGTGGAGGAGAGTGTTGGGGAAAAAAGCGGAAGGGTGTGTACATCAGAAATCAAAATAAAACAAAAAGTGTGACTCAAACTCACTTTTTTCCACCTTTCTTGTAATCTGGATGTGAGCGCTAACGAACCAGTTTTGGTCAGTATTTTCGATTCAGTTCATTCTGACAACTGTTCGTCGAACCGGACAGGATGGAGTCGAGATGAGAGCCAAGCGACACTGTGGAAGCTTCTAAAATGGTTCATTTCTCACAGTTAGATCTGGTGGACGTGATTCCAAGACACTCCCAATCAGAAAACGAGACTGTGCCAGAATGAAGGATTTGTTGGCAGCCTTTTGTATTGCGAGGTGGTGCTGTTTGAAAAGGTGTGTGTCGTTATTTTACAACAAAAAGTCGGCAAAACAAAGGAGTGTTGCACCAAGGGGACGTTGGAGATCACGGAAAAAGTCGAGAATGTACAGGTACCTACGATCTCGACAAAAAATTCCCATTGCTAGTGCGGACCGTCCTTTGACGTACGTGCCCATCGGCGCTAGGGAATACTTCATCGAAGACTCCCTTTGGCTAGTTTCCCCTAGGTGTGTTTCTACCTGGAAGCAAAACTTAATCCGTGACACGTGAATCTCGTTCAGGCGATAACCTTTTGTGACAAAGTTGGGACTTCCGTCAGTACTCTTGTCGCCATTCTTTCCAGAAGGCAGAGACTAACTGCTGGGCCTGAAACCAATCCTTCGTATAACCTTTAATAAGAGTGATCCCTCCATGGATGAAAGTTGGACTGGAATGTAGCAGCAGGAAATCGCTAGATCTCAGAGGTCTCGTTGATGTTGGGTCATCATGCACCGGTATAATTGACCTGTCGCTGATGATCAGTTCGGTAACAGCGAAAACACGTACACAGTGAGTCGTCTGTGAGAACCGGACCACCTACCACAGCCGATGTTATTCGTCTGAAAGTAGGAAACATTCTTTACCCTAGGCCAACACGGCGACTTGCCTCAGGTGGTTGAAGTAGCCAGTCGACATTAAGCCTTAAAAGTTCACTCACTAATCTTTCGCCATCCAGCAACACGATCAGTCTTTTTGATTCTCTTCCTGCTCCAACAAAACTGGGACCCTTATCTCTGAAAGTGAATTCAGGCGTTCATCTTCTCGCGATGAATCACAAAGGAGACAGCATAATACATCTATTGTTAGCCTATGGGTCAGTTCTATATGCAGAGCCTTCATTAGCATACAAATAAACAAAAATCCGAATCGCCTTTTGTTTACTTTTGTCAATCTTAATTTGAAACGCGCCCGAGTAATCAATCCCGCAAACCCTAAACGGTCTACCTTCCGGAGTCCTACGCAGGAGTAACGGGCCATGATCTGTTCGAACGTTTGCGAAAATAACTCTGTACAACGAAAACATTTTTGAGTATTCGACGTACAATGACCGTGCCCTTAACGATCCAAAACTCCTTTCTAATTGATGCCAAAACTTGGGAAGCTCCAACATGACCGGTAATCTCGTGATAAAGCTTTACAATCAGTTCTGTGACTTTACAACATAGAGGCAGGATGAGCAACGAAGCTTTCGTTAGATTAGGTGCCACAGACACACGGCCCCCTGAGTAAATCAAGCCTTCATGCACAGTGGGTTTTAAGGGCTTCCGAACATTTGTCGCCCTCAGCGGGTTTAAGTTCAAAGACTTCAGATCTTTTTCGAATTACTGACTCTCGATTAGTCTTATTTATACGAGAGAAGCATCGCATATCTCCTTCACTCCCACAGGTCCTAAACAGACAGTGCGCTGCCATCTAAACATCATTACGAGAATAAAGTCTATGAATCGTCTAACCCAGGCAACAGCAAGCTTTAGTTTAATCCATATTGAATTACTCGACGAGAGAGTTTCTGCGATCGAGACAGTGCAGTTACGAATAATAACAGAATGGATTTATTTCACTTCTGGTGTTTTCTCTGACAATGCAGACTTGGACGTAGGCAAGAGTGGCCAATCATCTTTGCAATGACTTAAAAACCTGGAACATGAAATTATTTCATTCATCAGCACACAGACAGCGCCTCTAGGGGTAACTTCCGCTGGATTCTGATCGGTCGGCATATGTCGCCGCCGGTGGTATGATGTGCGGTTTCTTATGAGTGAAACGCTATTGACCACAAGAGCAGTGAATCGCGCTGTGACATTATTAATATACTGCTAAACAATGGTGGAATCCGTTCATAGAATAATATGATCTATTTTCAGTCGCAGCTCTTCAGTAAAGTCGTTCATTAACCGTGTTCCAAGAACAGCCGGAACTAGTTCAGGCCGTAGTATAGTAAGGAATTGGCGGGGTGCTAGTAGGGAATTTTCTATCACGAAAAGACAAATAGGTCATAAATGTGACTGAAAACGCATATATCCAACTACACCTTGACCAGTTTGTGAAGCCTCACTAATGACGCGCAGCTCCACTGTCTCACATAGTGGACGTTTAATTTATCAGGCATCTATCGGCTGGAATGGAAGCTGTAGATTGTATGTTATTCAACCACTTCGTCTATCTGTCTCGCTGACGTTCAACTACCTAATGATCTCCGCCTAGACTTTGATTGCATAAATATTGAATGATATTCCTTCGCTGGCAGCAACGGAGGAGTGACCAAACCTGGAGGATGATACAAAGAAGCTACACATTTTAGGACCCCTCTTTTCGTGTGAGGTACATCAGGAAACTACCTCGAAAGGGATGCTATCACTAGTGACGTCCCATTGCACTCCTCAAGCCCTCTGGACATCGGGTGCCTGCGTACTGATACTGATATTGACACAGGACAGGTCGTTTTCCTTCGAGTACGTGAGGACCCCTGGATATTGTCCGAATAATCCCACAGAGCACATGGAGAACAACACAAAGTGGCGAACAAGCTCAATTTCAGTGATTCATAATCATGCCACAACATCACATTTTATATGAACAACGTCCAGAGACAGATCCAGGTCACACATGTAAGATTTGACGCCCTCTCTCCCACTTAATTTTGACTCATCGCTCTATCTTGATTTCTGTTCTGTTCATTTACCATTGCTCATATAAAATGTGATGTAATGGCATGATTATGAACCACTGAAAACGAGCTTATTCGTCACCTTGCGTTGTTCTCCGTGAACTCCTGGACAACATGACGCCCACTTAGTCAGATGAATTCCTCCTTTCTGAAGCATAGCGCTCAACTCCTTTAGTAACCTAATGGCGTTATCAACACTTTCTACCGAAACCGAACTATCATGGACATCGAAGTTCTGACGAACGGCACTAGCCTTCACGATTGATTATGCATGACCATGGTCACTGGTTGTACTTCGTAACGCGAAGATAGCACAAAATGGAGATGACGTGGCTCCAAAAGGATGCACATTCATTTCGCAAACTTCCGGCGGTTTATCCAAATTACCCGAATCCTAGAATAATAAGCTCAGAGCCCATCTGTCTACCACCGGCACTCGAACCTGTAGAAATATTTCCGGTATATCTGGAAAAAACGCCAAGGGATGCTTTCGGAAGAGCATGAGTAACCCTCAGATAATATTTGTAAAGTCCGACCCACCTAAAAACTCACTGTCCAAGGACATTCCTATGTATTCTGCTGGGCAATCAAATACTGCTCTCATCTTGCCAGATCTACTAGGATTTACCAGGAAATTGTGGAACAGAAACGGCTTCTTGATCAGTAACCCTTCGGACCTATCCCCTCATTTTATGATCCCCTGTAACATCTCAATGTTTTTGGGGTATTTCTGGTCTACATTGAAGACGAGGAAATTTCTTTTCGATATACCACTGCAAGCATTTACATTTATAGTACTGGGTAAAGGAGAGTATATATGCAGCTATAGATAGCAGTGAGTGAGTAAGTGTGCAACAAATCCGGAAACTTAACGACATGTTCCAACTTGATGAATGTTTTCCTTTGTGCGAACGGCAGTAAGTGTGAAATGTGTAACCACGTGACGTGAAAAGGTAAGTGTGAGAAACGAAGGTGTGAAGAAAAAAACAGGTGCGGGGCCGGGGAGAATTCGTAGTCAGGAATTATAAGAAACTCAGTTGTTAAGGCCACTGCAAAAAGAACTGTCGCACGAGGTTACGTTGCTTACACAATTCCGGCTTCGATGGTAGAATTGCTATGGCATATGACATAATCAGTAATCTCCTGCGTAATCCTTTCGCGTGAACTCTAGGAGTTGTCAGGACCGGTTCGAAAGCTCTCACTGTGTCGATTCGACATCCACTATCCATCAGATATTGTAGGATTGCGATATTGATAGTCCGGAATGTCCATTTGCGTAAAAAAGCCGGAGCGTGTTCTGATGTCCTCTAAGACAGGCGTCTCGTTGTATGTCAAATATACTGTGAACTACGACAGCACATAATCTGATATAGAATAGAAGATTGAGACTGATGAGGCAATCTGTCCTTGGATTGTTGAACAACGGAAGGCTTGGCTTTTGTTAAGATTCGGAAGAGTGCAGCGGGAAAGGACTTCCCGGAGGCTTTAGATATGTGTAGCTCCAGTATTTTCAAGGCTTTGTCGCCCTTGAACGGGACTGTTAGGAAGATATCCTTTTTCTTGAACATTTGCACTCTCTTTTGTGTCTCCTCTGCCCCATATGTTGACGAATAAATAGTTCTGGATAGCCGTTTTTTAATAATATGTCACGTATGTGTATGTGTCAGGACTACAGGTGTTTCTTGCTCTGTAGGTCAGACAGCTCACTAGGTTTCTTTTGTACCTTAGGGGGCAAAACTTAAGAAATGTGTGTACTGTCCCAACCATGTGCATTTCCGATAAACCTTCCCTTTCATACGTCCGTCCTCCATTCTACGTGATTCCACATCGAGAAGAGCGAGGATATTGTCCTCCTCTATCTCCATTGTAAAAGTGGTCATTGCATGGGTGTTGCTGAATGTCCGCAGCAGTTCGGTAATGTCTTTTGTTGAGTCTCAAATTATGAAAGTGTCGTCCATGTATCTGGTATACATATATAGACTATCAATGGTGCTGCATAGTGGTCCACTTTCGAGTTTTGCTAAGAATACATCCGCCAGAAGGGGTCTAAGTTGTGGTCCCATTTCTACCCCTTCTTCCTGTCTGTAATATTTTCCTTTGTACAGATATTGTACGCTCCATGCACATCTAAGGATTAGTTATTCCGGCTTCGCCATTGGAACGTCCAGTGTGATATCATTATCGGTCAAGTACTGAGAGATGAAATCTACCGTCTCGAGCAACGGAACGTTTGTGAATAGGGATTTCACATCCAGGAAAAGCATAGTGCGTTCAGACAGATCCTGGTGCTTTATCGTCTCCACAAAAGAGAAGTAATCTTCCACACTAAACTTTGATAGTGACTTAGGCACAGATTCAAGAATTTTTGCAACCCACTAAGATGTGGTGTGATAGGCTGAAGTGCTTATGTCAATCACCGGTCTTAGGGGGTGTATTTGGTTTGTGTACTTTTGGTAATCCATAGAGTCCAGATGGTTTCGAGCCGCAGGGTACAAGCTTGTCGTAGAGCATTTTGTTTGACTTGAGCTATTTCAAGATCTCTGCCAACTTAGTCTCGGCTTCTTGTGCTTTGTCAGTCTCACCGGAAAGGTAATTGAACTTGCTCTCAGTAGATAAGATAGTCATTTTTCTGTCATAGTCGCCTCGCTCCAGTACAACCTATCCCGCACCTTAATCCGGTTTTGATGGTAGTATATCTTGACTATTCAATAAATTTTGGTTCGCTTCTCGATGTTTCTTAGTCAATATTCCGTTCAACGGAGATCAAGTAGCGTGATGCTTTTGACATTCATAAACAAATGATGTGTTCAGGCTGGTATCAGGTCATACAACTGGCTCATTAAACTTCCAAACTGAGTTTCAATTTCCACCTGATGCTAACGTGGTTGATTTGCGCAAAACTTAGGTCCGAGAGGTAAAGCCTCATACTGTAATTTATTAAGCGTCACAGAAGAATGATTGAGGACATACCTTTCCTGATCTTCCGGTAATCTGGACGGTGGTACTCTTGTTTCCGGGCTGCTTCCCAAGCTTTTAGACAAGGTGAACCTAAAAAGTCCATAAATTCTTTTCGATGATCTTCAGGCAGTTCTCCAATGTTTGTTCCGTATCTATTCACTAGCTGCTCTACTTTTTCTAGACTGGATTTGGCTGAGTCAAGTTGATTGAGCGCATGAAGTCTGATAGACCGGACATTGGGTATCACATGGAACTTGCACTGTTCTTTCCAGTAGATTTTATGGTACCGATTTTTGCGGACACATTCCTCAATGAACTCGATTGTTTCTTTCTTCTCAGCGGACCTGTCGGTAAACTTCAGGTACTCTTTGAGGTCCTTTATCGCCACCGTCCGTTTGTAGTGTTCCAAATCATAAAATATGCCCAATGATTCACGAAAAAGCTTTTAACACGAAGAAATTTTTCTCGACATATCACTTCAGGTATTTACATATGTAGTACTGGGTGAAAAAGAGTATATGTGCACCTATAGATGGCCGGATTTTTTGGCTCACTTACTCACACACTGCTATCTATAGCTGCACATATACTCTTCTTTACCCAGTACTATATATGTGAACGCCTGAAGTGATATATCGAAAAGAAATGTCTTCGTGTTACGAGCTTTTTTATGAATCGATGGGCATATTCTATAGGTTGAGGACGTTTTGCTAATGACGCAAGTAGTTGCTCTGCTGGAAGGTGGATACATGGCAGGTTAGTATCGCAGGTTCGCCACTGTTAACCCACTTCGTAGTGTCCATCAACTAACCGTGTACTCTTCTCTGCAATATGCCTAGCTTGCATATCCGCTAAGGAATCCGCTCTTTTTCATTGAACACTTCCTTCGTGTACTCTAATTCAAACAGATTTTGGATCTCCTGGGAGAGTTCAACAAATTTCAAACAAATAATTTCTGCGTTAACCTGGGCTGGTTTTCACGAGAGTACTCTTACAACCCAACCGAAGGGTGATTCGGTTGCAGAGGGTTTTTTCTTGCGCCTATTCTGTGATCAGTGGTCCGGTGAGTGTCAGGCCAGCCACAACCAATTAGGACTCCAAAGCGTTTATCGAGAGCTTTTTCGAAACTCAATCCCCCAGAGTGTGGTCAGCTGGTGAAACCACTCACGTCATAATCCTCGACGTATGTTACTGGAAGGTTGCTGATTGCCTAGGCCTCATCAGTTCTCTAAATGAAGTATCCCTTCAGCAACTCTAATGACAGACAAGCCTCTTTACACGACATCGTCTTCACATCGTACAGAGTGCGAACAGGAATTTTTCTTTCATGACCATCTAAACGGATAGCATTTGAAACAGAATGACAGATGAGGGTCGTTTCTGACTCATTATCCAAAAGAGTAAACTTCTAATGACCCTGAAGAACCATGTAACCCCACAGAGAAGTAGCTCAGGCGGATACCCTTTGCATTTGTGGCTGCGGAACCACTGTCAATCTGTTCAGTCTGATCGGAAGTAGATGGAATCATGTCTTTGTGCAATAAGCCGTCGTGATGGTGCCCACTATCAACACGGTTAGAGGTTAGAATAATGGAAATATGCAAAATAGTTTAGTAATTTCGTGGATATTTTACCGGAAGATTTGTCCCAGAATAGACTGCGTTGTAAACAAAAGGTTGAGAGACCGGAGTTTCTTAACTTTCTCAGTTGACTATAAATCTCCAGAAATCCCTATGTCCTTGAACTGCGAACAAAGGGTGGCAAGGAATCAACACGTCAATTACAAACTCCCGCTAAACAACCTTCCTTTTTGGGTCCCGTTTTGGCACAAGTTATTCACAGTGACGGTGTGAACGTCTCAGCTCGCGTTTTTTTATTGCGGTTGTATCTGGTGGATATCCCAACTTGTCACTGAGATCAAATGTTATCTCAATTTTCCAGGAGAATCCCTTGGAGGCAATTAGTCACTAAGGAAGGTAGTGAAAATAATCGGAGGGAACAGCGGCTTAGTGATAAAGTTCGACCTGATTACTATAGATGGAATAAGTCAGAGGTCATTCGAAGTTCACGTTGTTTGAAAATATACAATGAAATAAAACGTGGAAGTGATTCTAAAGGCATACAGTTAACAGTAGACTGCTTTCTGTCTCTCGCATAAAATGGCCAGTAGGACCCCCATTTTCTATTGTTTTCTTCTGGAACCAAGTTGACAAATAATTAGAGTAAGAGGCCCGGTTGGTTTATTGGAGGCCCATGTCAACAAAGCTACTACATTGGTGATTTGTTGTGTTTGTTGGAGGGTGACTCTGGCATTTGACACTGACTTTGATCTTTTCCTTTAACTCGTTCGCCACTGTAAAGTGGTCGCTGTAACACTGTGTTGACACGTGAAATAAGCCGTCGGACCAACTTACTACCCAGATCCTTGAAGATAAGCGTAAACTATCGAGGTTTTGTAGCACATACAACTTTCCAAAAGTTAAAATGGTACCGTTATTACTGGCACTAAACTGAACTGCTGATTTCCATCTTGTCGGGATACTGAGAAGACAATACCTAACATGGGATGAGTTACTCGTCACGTTTTCGACAAGATTCCTGATAAACATCTACACTTCACGAAACTTGGACATCGCATTACGTTTCTCAGAATCTTTATCATGTTTCCACTTTTCGTGTCCATTTTGATTTCAGTCTGCGCCTTCCCCATATCAGCCTAGGAATCGATTATCTAAAAAAGACCACCAATTGCATATTCTTTGCCTCAGTTGCTAATTTTGCTCAAGTTGCCCAGTTTTTGCACCTTCAGTGGTTGTGCCACTGCCCTCTTTGGTAGTGTTTCATTCCAAAAACATCACCAGTTATGTACTGCTATATATACGTCACGGATATCGTTAATCGTATTCCCATATTCATGCAGTTTTTTTTCCTCCACATTCAGGGATACTGATCTATTTCCATTGGATGAGGATTTCGTTTTTCGAGGAAATTAAATTGATGATTTTTGCTTGACGATCTTTTCGAAATCAGTGCATAGGGTTTTGAGAATTTCTACGCATAACCGTCTTATTGATACCGTTTGCCCCTTATCTCTTTGCAATGCCTTATTTTCCTTGAGTTCACCTTACTTTTTAGTGATCAGCTTGGAGCCATTCTTGACTATCTGACTTTGAGCTGAATCAGCAGAGCAAGCTTCTGATAGGTTCCTTTCAATCAATCTACGTATATGCTAGATTTTTTATTTGTAATTTAAGGGATTTATCTGATCAAGTACATAAAATCACTCACACCGTGATGTCTTCTGTAACTATTGGTCATCCATTTTTTCGCGTGCCTCCTCCGTTTACGAAAAATAAACCATTATTATTATTGTTATTGTTATTATTATTATTATTATTACTGTTTTATCAATCTCACGCAAACTGAACTTAACAGAACACCATCCTAATTTTATCGTAGAGATACTTTTACGCCCAATTGCTAGTCAATACTATAGTTTTCTTACATGGCTTTCGGACCAATCACTTGAGAGCTTCCGCGTCTTGAACTTGATTATCGGGCTGGTGAATTACCTTCAGGTCACCGGGATTTACAAGTCCCGTGACCTGACCTGAGCACGCGCCTAGGCCGAGTTCGCTATTCAAACTCGGCTTAGCATTTTCAGTACGAAATCGTTTCAGTTACACGAGGTGAACGACATTTTGACGAAGCGGGCTCTCAAAAAACTCTAAGAGTGGTAAGATCTGGACACTCGATAGACAGGGGCCTGATCTAAACTGGAAAATGCAGTGCTGCGAGCGAAGGGAATTCGCCGACAACTCAACGAGCTGGACGCAGAATTGTTCTCGACCACTTCCATCCTGTGCAAATAAGACCGAATTGAAGTTTTGCAGTATCATTTTTATTAAATTTGTATTGGTTTTTGTTAAGTCGTGTCACTAGAGTTTCATCCCTTCTTTGTCGAACTCGTGTGCAGATCTAGTAGTTAAGGCGGTCGAGTATGACGTGTGTCAAAAATGGACACTAGTAGGTTAATGCAGTCAAAACCATGTTACGAAGCGCATAGGTGCAGAAAGCTTCGCAAAAACTAGTCCTTTAACTGGCTCTAACGGTTACGCCCTCGAGTGACTTATTTCGTCCCGACTGATTAAAACAACTGCTGGCAGCTCATTGGTTGATTTTAGTTCCTTTCCTTCAAAACGACTTTTGGTCGCTGATTGGTTGATTCTGCGCAGTCCGGTGAGAGGGACTGTTGGCTGCAGATTGAACGGTTTTGTTCCGTTTCGTCACGAACTGATGTGTCCACCGACTCGCTTCGCTAACCTGAGCTTTGCCGTCGAAATTTGACAGACAATGACTCACTGCCTGCTAGCGGAACTACGCTATCTATTGGTTCATCAGCCAATACCCTCATAGGCGTATGCAAAGTGATTAGTAATCCCGGTCCACTGTTCGATGGAGCTTCCTGTAACCTAATTGCCGCACTCAGTTTGCAACACATTAGTACGAAAGTGTATCAGCCAGGCCAGTGATATGATAGAGCATTTCCACCAGCGTTTACCAGCAGCCCTTCGAGCAAAAGGTAATCCACTTTGAAATGGAATACCATCGTTAGAGTTCCTTAGCCTGCTCAGTACCGATGAATAAGAAATGCACGTAGCACCGGCCGTGCTGGTATATGGCTGTAATCTTCGTCTGCTTGCAGAACTGATAGCTCCCTCGCCAACCGTGACCTTTGGCTACGGCAACTGCGCTCAACGCCTTACTCAACACATTCAAGTGGCCAAGACAAACCCGCCAGGCAAACAGCAGTCCACGAACTCTGTTCTGGTTGTGTCAAAAACCGCTACTTGCGTATTCTTCCACGTAAATAGTATTCGATCACTACTACAACCGTCTTTATGGGATCCTTTTCGTGTGATAAAACGCAGAGCGAAAGTGTTCGTCATTGGCGTCATTGGACGACACGACTCCGTATCTATAGACCGCCTCAAGCCTCCCACCATCAAAAGCGAGCAGCCCGGACGACTTGCACCTGCTCAAGCCGCACAGTCACAAGCACTGAATGAACTAGAACTCGCACTGCCAAAGATTACATCTACCCAAACCCAATACTTTAGGCTGTAGCGAACTGGAAAGGAATGAGTATGAATGTGTAAGTTCATCAAAAGTTTACTGTAGAAAGACATCACTAATTAGTACTTAGCTCTAGGTGGTTTGTATGCTATTCAATGCCAAAGGGCTGCTCGTTGTTTGTCTGCTTGCTGTAATGACAGTTGGTTTCCGCAATTTGAAAAAAACACTTTTGAATGCCGTGCATGCGGATAGTGGAAACTTAGTTCCCCTAACTGGTATGGTCGTGCGGAGTCGCTCTAAAACTTAAACGTCATCTACACGGTTTCAATATAAATCGTGCTTCACTTATCCCACTGACTTATACCGTCTCCTGAAGAAAGTTGGAGCTTTTGGCTTTTTCGCCTTTTTATTAGGTCTTCCCCGGGATCTAGTTTGTACCTGATGATCCGGAGTACTAAAGGTCCACCAAGAACTCCGAAGGAGAGGGTTTTGATCAATATTCATTGGTAACACTTTCCTAACTCATTTCCTATCGACTTCAGTTGTCTCCGACTTAGATGATTTTCCGTAAATTCGGTGTTAAATTTAACATATTAGACAAAAATTTCCGTATAACTCTCGGTTTGGCAAATGTAATACATTTCCCCACCAGAAATGAGGATTGTCCAGATTTTGTTTTCACAAACAAGGTAGGGTTATTTGTGGTTCAACTGAGTGCGCCACTTAGCAGTTCTGATCACTGCATTGTGAAAGTTTGCCCAACAACCTACAGTAAGGAGAATCCGAAAACATTGTTAGGACTAACATGCAGACCTACCGAACAGAGAAAGTGCTATCCTGGAAATCTATCAAACATGCGAACAGTTATGAACCCTACCGATTTTATCGTTTTTTCTAACTCAAATCCCTTAATTTCTTGTGAAAATTTTACTGATTGTCCTAATCTGTGTTCTCAAAGCTGATGTCTGTTTGAAACTACTAATGTGCAGGCCCACAAATTCTTCTTTCCATTCTTCAACCTAAATAACCACTAAGGGAGAAGAAAAGGCCCACAAAAGTGGACGAAACAGGGTGGACAATTATGCTGATAATATTGAAAATTGAACACAAATAGGCTAAACGTAGACATCATTCTGGGATACCGCAGTTGATGAGACAGGGGAGTGATAATAAAGTGTTTTGTAACATTAATCCAAGGAACGGGAACCATTCCGTTGAAATCGAAGAACTCGAGGAGGATTTCGGGTTGCTGCCTCAGGATATCTGTTTGCCTGAATAAATAAGTACTACTGAACTTCTCTAAATGGAACTCACCGCTGTTTGAAATCAGCTAAATACACTGAAGACTAGTAAAGCATCAGGCCTCGATAGTTTATCTTCTGTTGTCCTGGAAGTGTGCATTGATGGCCAGTTGGGTTCTTTGGAGAATATTTCAGCTGTTGTGTAAACAGCGGTAAGATCCTTAACACATGGAAACTTGAAATGATAACGCCTGTTCCAAAAAAGAGCCTAGTACATGCCGACCTATTGCACGAGCATCTGTGATGCTCAAGACACTGGAGAAATTTTTTCCCCACTTATTGTCGCTGAGAACGCTACGGAAGATATCTATTGACTTACATATAGATCGTCCAGATCCATCCTTGGTGCCAAAGCGTACCTCGTGAACTGTATAACTACCGCTTGGAGAGGAAATGCAGATTGGCTAAGATTCTATTCCTGGACCATAAAAAAAAGTTTTGGCACTGTCGATAGATCAGTGTTGTTGAATCCATTATCCGATTAGGGGTCCGTTGAATCAAATACAGACTGATCCGTGACTATTTCACTGACCGGACTCAGTTTACATCCTCAGAAGGAGTGAGATCCTCTCGATTTCAAGTCAATGATGATGTGTTACAGGACAATATCGTCTTAATCTGCTTCTCCTTGTACACGAAACAACTGCCTAATCCATTTTCATTTATTTCATGTTAATAAGCGGATGCGGTGATGTTTGGATGTGAGCTTTCCAGACCAAAGGTCATTCTGATAGTCCAAGGCAGACTAGACCATAAAGTAATTTTTTGCTGTTCCCTATCTCGGAATTTAGGTGCATCTAAATGTCACGCTATATCATTTTAATTAGTCACTAGAAGATCAAATCATAATAGCGTTGACAGACTCCGTTTATTTTCCGCACACAACGAAAATATTCCCTCACCGTCCAGACTCAAAAACCTATGTGTTTCACTTACCTACTATCTGTCGTGGTCTATGCGCGTCAATGAGGTAATTTCCAACGTTAGAAAGCTGTCCTTTTCTCTCTCAGACTAAGCGTGCTCTCTGCACCTCGTGACTGTATTTCGAAATTTGTTACCCTTGGCATTATTCCTCACTAGATTTACTGCTCCCCATTATTCTTTCCTGGCTTGTTGTAAAAAGGATTTCCGTTTGACCATACGATTCATAAAACACATCTCTTAATGTAATGGCAAATCTATAGTAGCACTAGTTGACACCTTTTTAAACGAACACTTTTGTGCTTGTGATAGTTTTACTTCGAAAATTCTCCCTCAGATTCCCGTCATCCCCTACGCAGCGAACTTACAAAGACTGTCTCTCCACTCTCCACACGCTTGGAGTTCACAGGGCTGTTCACCTGCATTTCAGTATACCGTAATTCTGTTTTCCCACATCTCACTAGTCTGGCTGGTGATTGTGGGAAAGTTTTCTTAGAACTACGAAACAACTTGAAAGTTGAACTCGAGTCCGTTTTTGCTATTTTTCCTTCGCTGAAAATGTGCATAGATTATATCATTGTTGTTCACGGAAATGATGTAAAGGGCCAGAAATCCACCCTGTTGGGTGCTTGGAGCAACTACTGACTCAAGTTGGCTTGCACGTGCAACTTAAAGTGGCCCCTGTGGCAGCCAATGGTAAAAATTCAGTCCGGTTCGATGATTTCGTCACAAATTCTATAACCGAATGCTAGTACTAAGTTGTAAAACTTCTTGTATGATTACCATTACGTTCGATTTTACTCCGAGTTTCCATCAACTATAGCAGCATCAGACGTTGTCTGTGTTTATGTGAACACATGAAAGAGCTCAATTAGGGACTTCCTTTTCCACACCGTGTCAGACATACCCACATGCAAATGGCCTAGTGAAAACTTGGATGACCGTCTGGGCTAAACTAAGCGAAATATCAAGAATTATTCGGCGCCTAGACGTGGGTACGATGGAACTCAAGTGTGGCAAAGTTGCAATACACATTACCGAGCCCGAAGAAGTGACTAGTAGAAACTCCAACGATCTAACTGATGCGATTTGGCAGGGTATGGTAATCGGAAATGCATTCGAGGGCTGAAACTATCAGCAACAAACGTGGTAAGTGCTCTGGTACTAACTAAACACATCGAATGAGTGAGAACAGCGGTTGAACTGGCACGTAATTGAAATTCTTATCACCTCAGTTGTTTTGTGCAGACGTTCACAGATGCAGTCGAACAACACAAAGTAATGTTGTCAAAGGTCACTAGATGTCAGAAATAATGTGTTTGAGTAACCTGGGTTGGTTGCCCTTGCACGATCTACACAAAAGTACTAATCACTGACTCATCCAAAGCTAGAATAGGTGCAATACTGCAACACATTCGTGGGCCTCGACGAGATTTGAATCCTCTCACGCTTCTGCACCGCATAAGTAGGCAGACGAACAGCATATTCTTCCTCAGACATTCCAAGCTTTCTCTTTATCAGATTTGGCATGAAATAATGCCAGATGGTTTGTAGAACTTGTACTGGTTTCTACGTCATGCACGGAGTCCTCGGTCCGGATGTACGACCGATTGGAATTTTTTCTCGTCTCTATCGTGTCTTCCACGCTGGTTTCGTTAGTACGCGTATCCATCCATAGTCAGCTGACTTCACTGTCGCACGCACCCGCACGTACGGTCCATTGGTTCACATGTTTGATGGATCTTTTTTCGAATTAAAGCTTGCACAGAGATACCACGTCTGTTATTTCACTACGGGTTCATTGATCTCCAAACCATTTTGATTTTAACAACCGGGCCACTTGCTGTCAGTGACTGATCATTACATTAGATTTCTGCTAAGTTTATTTTGGATCAAGACCACCCCCAAACCCCCTTGTCCAGAAGGCTTATTGATCTGCATTCGTAAACTACACAGAATAGTAAAACGGGTCCCAAACTCCATGATAACGTGAAACATGTATAAACCTTGAACCAAGACGTTGTTCCAGCAGCTTGAAAGCCACTGCTGAGAAGTTTCGAAGAAACTTACTTTTCTCAAGAGCACATGGTAAGAGCTGCCAGATGACAAGTGCCGCATGCATATGAAACTTGTGATTATCGGCTTTGTGACTTTGAGCTTACTTAAGTGAATGTCTTATTTCTGTGGTTAAGTCGTGTAACTTTTGCCCGACAGCGTGAGTTCTTGTGCATAAGCTTATGCGAATGAGACGCAACCAGTTAACCACGGAGTGCAGATGACAAGTGACCTATATAAGTACACTAAGTCAGGAAAGCACTCGCAGCGCCCCCTCACATCAATGACGTCACCTCAACTGATGACTAGAAATTCCGTTTTCACCATAGAGTCTTACGCTCTTGTAGTGTCCTGGAGATGATTGAGCTTGCTTACAACAAAGCTATTCTAGATAAAGAATTATGACTGCTCTGCTGGATGGCGGTTGAATCCTTAGTCACAGAGATAATCTTGTATGCGTTGTCACTTTTACAGTTAGACATGTCCGACAAACTACACAGTTTCAATGCATCTATTGTCGTTCACATGTCCGACCTATCTTTGCCTACTTGTGGCAACGGTTAGACTTTTGGCTTGTTGCCAGTGGGATATTCTCGGGACCCAGTCGGAAACGGGTAACTCGGAGTACTGAACTGGTGAGCATGATGTGATTTCCTCATTTGTTTAGTGGACTTTGAAGTAATGGTCAACCATTCCATCCTATCCCGTAGGTGATACGTCGTATTCTTGTGATTCGATTTTACTTTTTCTCACTGCATAGGTTTTAACGATTTTTTGACCTGTTTCATTTTTCTCTGCTAATTGCAGTATGAGTGACGCCAGTGTTCTGTGAGGCGGAGGTGAATGCGCTTGCGGTCTTGTTCGCACTATTCCGAGAAGGTAATCCCATGACTTGATTGGCGCCTCTAGAAACGAATGTTGCTCTGCGTAATATGACCACGAAAAGTAGGAAATTATATTCATTGGGAGTGATTTATTTATTTCAAGACGCTTTTCCTAGCAGCTCTACTGTGGCCGGCTTCAAAGAGCAACCGAGCAGTTACGGCTCCGTAAATAAATCCGGAAATTTTGCTGCGTTGTATTTTTGTGGCTACTGGTAACGGTATTACATCATGTTTGTTTTTACTACGTATCTGTATGCTCACACGTAGCAACTGCGCAGAGCACAATTTCAAGTTGCGTTCCAATTCAACTGATGTTCCCGCACCTTCAGTGCGCTTGGTTCGTGCCGGAGCACTTACCAAGTTTGTTGCGGATAATACCAGTTCTCAAGGGAATTTTTAATGATCACAGTATTCTTCTTAAATTCATTTAGAGGGTGGTCAGTTGTGGTTCCTTGAAAGGCAACAACTGAATCTATTATAAATTTGCCGAACACGCCAAACTTTGCCAAATTTTATTGAAGGAAATCACATGACTAACCATGTTGAGGTGAGGAACAAAAATAAATGGCACAAAAATGAACAGTTCCCTAGCGTGTGAGACTTGAGAACATGAACCATTATCTTCCAAACAAATCCATTATCCGTCCTGGTTGTCAGTGTTGACCCATACCACTGTTCTGCGGACTGCTATGCTAACGGGATCTAGAAACACAAGCCAAAGTAGATGCACTGACCATTTTAGAAGCAACCGACGACAGACAAACATAATCCCATCAAAAACTGTCCCTATTTCAGAAGAAACCAAGGCTAACAGCAGGACGTCAGTTGGTTCACAAAAGAACATGCCCAATGGCCGCATAATCATGACCAAAAAGAAGCCGAAGTACGCAGGTAGCCGAGAGATCATTCTCGATGAGATGTGAGCGAGAAGACGAATCATTATTTAAAGAGCTGAACATTCTTTCTGGTTCTGAATTCTCCGGGTGATAAATTATGTATTTCTTACCCGCTGTTTCTTCTCGCTATACCGTGTCAGAACGAATAAAACCCATAAAAGAAAACAGTCAATCATGCAGTACGCGCTGCATGTGTCACATGAACGAATAGCTTTTATTCAAGGTCACACTGGTGAACAGGATTGTGTAACTGGTGTGCCTGACCTAGTCTGTCTAGTGGGCGTGCAAAACCACAAGGAGCTTAAACGCAGTCAAGGATATCAAAGGTTTGAAAGTAGTATTAGCTATGAATAAATAACATGGAAAAAGTGGATAAAATTGGTTATTCGTAAATTAATTGAATGGAGAATGCTTTACTATTGGCTTTTACAAAAAGATGAGAGACACGGAAATATAGGTTACCGAATGACACTGTGTTGGGATCTGGGAAGGGAGTGGGATTTAGTGATACGTATTGGAGGATCAGGTGTGACCACGCTTTGTTGAATAGAATAGCTAGGTGAAAAATTAGGATTTTCTATGCTCCGAAGATCGTAACTCAACCTGTTCCACAGGTAGACCGTCAAGGAGAAGCTTGTACTTCTCTTGTACGCAATCCGGTTTGTGTGGTACGGTCAACTGAGCCTTGTGATCCATAATGCAAAAATCGTGTTGTACGAAATCTTCCAGTTTGTGCTCCTGAAAATCAAGACAGATGATTAGCAATTGATAGATAGATATCGCCTCGAAGGCATTTGGTGGACAAAAGGGCTTGCTGTTCGGTACGAATACACCTATCCTAAGTTTATTGTACCAGGTCGTAACGAAGGGTCGAAATATAAAATACTGATTAATTTAGTACTATTAAAGTTAGGTCCAAGATGCTAATGGATCGATATGAATTGACTGACTGTGATGAAAGTATCGGAATATTAGAATTAAAAATATGTTGAAAGTCGAATAGTAATTTTATTACAAATCTAGCCAGCACAATTCATCGCAGATAGTTTTCATTACTGATGAATGCATGTTTACCGCGCCCAAAGCAGTTCCCTTTTGCTGATGTTTTGATCGTACTGTCTCCTTAGCAGAAAAAAAAACGAAAAATGACAAACGTTATCTATGTTTTAACTGAAAAATCTCCCGGACCAGAGGTAAACTTGTGGTTGCTGGTTGGTTCCATGAAGATGATAATGATGAGGCACACAACGGAACTTGAGGAAACTGGTGATCTGATAACCACTCTGGTGGTCTCCATGCCTAAATTTCTGAAATTATTCATTGAAAATAAGGGCGAGCGAACTTAATGTTGACAAGAAAAAAATGTGTTCTGGAAATAACTCATTTTACTAATTGCGGTTCACATTCTGTCGTGTTTGTGGGTCCGTGATGTCTGGAAAACCACTAATTATATATATATATATATATATTTATATATATATATATATATATATATATATATATATATAATCCCCAGGACAGCAATATAGCCATTTCATGAGCATTATATACTTGTTACTTTCGTGGTACAATACTCTTAAGCCTCAGAAGTGAGTAGTATACGTATGAGCGGAAGAAGTTTCTCGGAAGAACACGACTACCTCTGCCATCGTTGTTTTGCATCTGATGAGGTGGAATGACAGTAGAACCAGCTTTAAGATTCCTAGAAAACATGTACCCTCTTCTTTGTGTGCTATTTAGTTGTTGTTTCAACCGGTGACCGCGATTTAGTCATACCCTAGGTTAGCTGCAACGGACTCATAAGTGGCTATCCACGAATCGCAACTGCATTTCTTCTCCAACTAGCTTAACACTCACATTGTGGATGTACCAACGCAGTGACGTTTGCGGCTTCGGATAGCGTGCGTCGTGAACCGCAAGGTGTGACCTAACATCTGTTTATCCCTTTTGGTATCCTGTTACTTTGCTTCTTCACCACGGTCTGGGCCCTCTCTTTCTCTCCCTTTAGATTATGTTTCCTTTTATCCCGTGCGATAAATTTTGAACACCAGTGTTTTGTTGAACGGGTCACGCACGCAACCAACCGTCTGAGCATAACAAAGCAGCAACTGGTGCTAAGCTCGACTCATGTCTATTGTGTTAAAAACTGTTTTTACTAGCAGATACAAGTTAGCAAAACATTTTGAACATCCTCGGCATATCGATTGGCAAAATACCGTGCGATATTTACTTGACATTTTGAATCCGAAGAAGCCAAGGAAAATTGAGAGTTTCACACAAGAAATAATTTGCTCTAAATTCTTCCCTATAGACAGCATATAAAAAGGGGTTATCTGTAATGGAGCAGGGGTGGATGATATAATTTTGTATAGGATCTTGATCTCTGCGATTGACTTTTGGGTTCAACTGAAGGGCTCACGGAAGGTATCTTCTCGGATAGTGATGAAACTTTCTCAATTTAAACATCAGCCTGCTCGACAAGGAGCTCATAAAAACCATCAACATGGAAATGAACAGCTTCATTACTGAAAATCAGAGATAAAGTCATAACCTGCAAAATCGTAGGCAATGATTCATCCTGTGTGGTTCAATGAAGATCTACAGTGTTCAGTAATTCTAGACACACCCCGCGAGTTTTGTATTTCTATTGTTGTTACTGATAGCAACATAAGTAGTTAGTTTTTCGGGTCTTCTGCGACGGCTGAAACTAACTCAGATTTTCTGCATGAAATTAAGATGAACAAAATCGGTATTCAGAAATTACTACTTCGAAAGTGCAAGTGTCAATATCGAAGTTAAGGGGCAAATTTATTGGCTCATTCCAACGACCCTGTTGGATATATTTGTCCGAATATATGCTCGCTTAGTGTGATAATTCTAGACCACCTGCGGCCACTTGCGCATTCGATTGTAAGCCCGCATTGACTTAGACTGATTACAAAAATATGCGAAAAAGTTCTGTTGATTATTACCGAAAACTTGCGTACAAAAGAAGATTCTGTCTAGCTTTATGATTGCCAGGGGTGTAAAACGAATATTCACAAATGTTTATGAATTTTGTCAATTGAAACTGAAAAGCTATGAGTCAATTCCGATAGATTGCGCGTTTATTGCGATCATTAGTAGAGTTTATGCGGAAGCAAGCAAAACGATACTACCCTTCTGTGACTTCAGATATCAAAATGGGATGGCAGCCCGAGATGCAGCTGAAGTTCTCCCAGTTCTTCGTGCTGAAAGTATCACAGGTTAGTCACCCTTTCTCAGCTGTCTTTGATAAATTGTCTTCGTATATGCATACGTTGCACTTGACACTCGCTCTGGTGGCATCATACGGTTTACTGATAAGGCTTCCGATTACCTCTTTACGTCTTGATCGGTATCTTTGCCATTCTGTACTCAATATCTGATAACTAAGCAAAAATTTTCTCAGTAGATATTTACGTCCACAATTAGCACTTCTGATCATAGGGCTGCACTTCCTTATTGCAGTAGCAACTCCTAGCAACCCTTGCGCACTGTCTGTAGACGATAATCTGGATAAGTATAGATCATTTGTTAAAATGCAGCACACCACACAAGTGAAGCTAAGTGTATCCAGTCCATACCAATGCAGATGTATTCAGTAATCACAACTCACCCCCAGGTAACTCAATAGTGCGAAGAGAAAGGCTGAAGGTATCGAATCATACCTTTCTGGCCCAAGAAAGGACCTCCTAGCCGTTCTTCAACCGTCACTTTCTAGACCAGCGCATATATATATATATATATATATATATATATATATATATATATAAATCGGTTTGAAATCATTCATGGTGCCAAAGCAAAAACAATAGTTACAAAAATGGGGGTAGGCGCAACATAATACAGGGAATAGATAGTAAAAGATAATGTGCTGTGATTTTTTTGCCCTAATCGTACACTTCTAGATTCTTTGTGTATTTCTGTTTGTCTGCATCACCCTTTTTAGTAATGGAGAGTGGCGGAGGGTATGGCATTTGAAAGGCTGATTTCTATTCTGAGACATGTTCCTCAAGGTTTCTAACCAGCGGCAGTCCTCACCGCTAGGGCTCAAACCAGGAAAGCGGGGAGAACCAACCGAAAACACAATGCTGATGCCACCTATATGCCAAGTCATAGCCTGATCACAACGTCGATTCTTTTCAGCCTCATTTAGCACGTGCGAATAGAATACTGAAAGGTAAATGAGGGGCAGACATGTCCATATCATCGGAGAATATTCAGAGTGATTACTTCAGTGAGAGAGTGACTATCCACGCTCAGCACAAGGTAACGACCGTCGTGAATAATCCTGTGATTTATCCACCAGACCCGAGCAATGCACCGGAGACATCGATTGTCGAACACAGAAATGCTACGAGCATCCTCAACGCGGAAAGGCCAGGTATAGCAAACGTAGAGTAAAACACTGCGAACTGCAGCGATCTACAACCGGTCTTTAAGGTAAGGCTAGAAATCATGGCGTGTGACAGACTGATGGAAGTTGTTCTGGTTTTTGTCATTCGTTATGTGATTTCCTTCCCAAGTACGCTATCACCTGCATTCAAACTCCAGAGATGCTTAAAATTATTTACTAACTATAGCTGATCACCACAAAAGGTGAATGCATACACAAACTCCTGCCATTTCCAACTTGAAGGCGAAAAATTCATACCGTATTGGGAAACCTCTACCACCAAGCGGCTCAGAGCGTGCTGGATGGCCTGCGCATTGTCACTCATCATGGACGTGGCAAACATTTTAAGCTCCGCTGGAGACAACAAAGGAGGGACGAACATATTCCGTAGGCCCTAACCCGACCCATTGTATGACGATACAACTCTTTGAGGACCGCAACATACCTCCTAAGTACTGCATTTCTCAACAAACAATTTTACGAAGCAGTCTTGTTGATAGGGTCAAAGTCCGCCCGAATTTATAGAAAAACAATGATCGTTGTTCTTTAGAAGGTACGACGGTGCTCTAGTGGTTGTCGAAGAGTGGAGATTTGATCCATGACTGGCGCGAAACCCAGTCTGCTGCTCACGAGTTTGGCACAACCTGTGAAGTATGACAGACGCGAGCATCTGCGACCATACTGGGATGAGGTTTGTGTTCCTGTGGCTGGTGCAGTCATTGTGTATGCCTTTCTTAAAGATAGGGACAAAAACTGATTCTTCCACACGGAGAGGACTTGTTCTGAATTCCAAACCTTTGAGAACGAAAACATGAAGTTCTCTAAAAAGCGGCACTCCACCATCTTTGAACCGGGCTGAGGAGAGCCATAGAAGCCCGGTGCTTTATGACGTCCTAAGACTTTGATTTTCCTGTGATTCTTTGCCCCAGTTGGTCGATGTGTTGAAGCAGACCACGGGACGTGTATTGGAAGATCTATTGAAGAGAATGACACGGAGGGCTAGCTGAAGTGTGTCTTACAGTACCTCCAGCGTCCGAGAAGTCGTAATGAATTTCGCATTGGTGGACCGTAAGCTTCACAGATTGTTTCACTCACATCAAGTGGTTTCGTACCGGTTACTCGGACAAGATGAAGAAAACTTGCGAGGATTTTTGTTAGATGCCGCATGCTCCATCTCTGATGCACGGTACCATCATCAGATTTCGCGATCCCTATGTAGACTTGTGTTCAGTGCGTGTCTAGCTATGAGCGAAATTTCGCTACGCTCGGTTCTAGCTGGAGAATTTACTGGAGAAAATTTAGAAGGCGCAGAGATTAACTAGAAACCCAAGGTCTTGCAGCGTGACCGCAAGAGGAACAACTCATTTGGTAAACAACCAGTACTGGTCGATGTTATCAGGTGGGACTACAACTAGCTTTCCGGCCCGGCGCGTTTTAGAAGACAGATAACTGAGATGGATAGGAAAGCTTATCGCAATCTAACCGCCGTTGTAGAGCGTGTTTAGTGCGCCCACCGAAGCGCATAAACAGCTTAGTGCAAACTAGTGAGTGGTCGGAGTCAAGGAAAGGTTCTAGTACCAAAGATTATCTTGTATATTGTCAGGCAGTCGAAAATCACCCTGAAAATTTATCACCAGGAATGTGGCAATCACCTTTCTTTCAACCCATGGACAAGTACCTTGTTAACGCTAACTAATGACAGGCTGGCATATTCCACACAGAAATGCGGTCATGACGCCTGAGTCCACAGACCAAACGTTTCATCACACATCACTTTTCATACAGGCCAATGACTGATAACATACTGTCCACTTTTCCCGCTAACTCACTAGCCAAACAGCCGTCCACAAAATGTGATCCCCTTTAGCCAAGCACACCTGCTGAACCACACTGGGCAATCAGTAGCAACGTCAACTACAGTTATACCTGGCTGTGAAGCATTGGAAATTGTTCTCAGTAAATAGTTCGAGTTTTGAGATTTAACTAACTAAGGTTGAAGTGGGTTTGTGAGCCAGACGTTTTTTGTAATTGTAGATATCAGACTAGGTCAGGAGAATTATTTCATAATTAGAACATTTCGTCTTACATGCGGCTTAAAATGCCTCTTACCGATAACCGTCAAACTGAATGAAAAAATGAAATTCCAGTTCGCATCACTGTGAGCTCTGGCGTCGAGGTCATTTGAGTGCGCTGCAATAATGGCTTATATTTTTATTGTTATAACCATGAAAATATTCACTAAAACCGAACTTTCTCAGCATCATCTTAAAGAGGACCAAAGTAGAATTGCAAAGGTCCATAAGTTAGAATCTTCTGTGGCCGATCTTGTCGGGCGTTTTAACTCCAGCAGGAGCACCATTTATCTGATCACTCACAGAATAGCTCCCACAAATATACATTTTGGAGTTAGTAACTCTAGTGTACCGAATCAGACGATTTCATACAGCTTACTCTCAACAAGCAGCGCCTGAAATCCCTGTTCTTAATCTAGCTCGACAATATTTCCAGACACTCTCACTCTCTGTTAGGCATAAAGTAGCGGCCACTTTAATATGGTTAGTATCACGTAATAGGGAAGACGGTATTGAATGCTCAACGATGAAGGACAAGTATTGATTGAATCAGGTGATTCCAGTCACAGAGGCCTGTCATTTTGGAGACGAGTTTGACTCTCTTATGTGTGTTTGGTATATGATGAACAATGGAAGGATCTGAAAAAACATTGGTATTAAGAAATTGACCAGAAAATTTACCTCGCCGAACATCAAATTATCGTACCTACCAGTTTTCTTAATCTGGATCAGAATAAAACATGTTAAACTATGTTGGCGGAATCCAATTAAGGACACCTTGAATAATGGGAAAATTTTCCACAGTTATGACTGAAAGGTTCGCCGAATTAAATGCAAATACACGGTCTGGATAAGCTATAATTGCTCAGAGTAACGCTCTATGCCATGTTTCACACGAAGTTGGTAAATAGAGTCGTACAAAACAAAATGTCTGTTCAATAATCACTTCTATACTTGTGGAAGTAAGATGCACTTCAGTGTCAGTTCACACAGTTATTCTCCAGTAGCTCAGATTTAAACGTAATCGAGAACGTTTCCCGTTCTGAAGGGAGGAGTGAATGGGCTATCCGTTCAATAAACATTGCTGTCAAAAATGGGACATGTGATGGAGCATGAGATAGAAAATCATTTTCTTACCAAATTGGTGGGCTTTGTGACAAAAGAAATTGTGATAAGCCCTCAAGAATAAAGGAAAACCCAATGAATAATGCTGTGCGTGAAAGTTGTGTTTTTAATAAAGTATGGGTTATTTCAGAATAAATGAATCTTGTTTCGTTTTTGCTCAGAGGCTCATATCCCATCACAGTTGTGGCCGACCGGTAGTGGAAAAAGTAGTTTCGTCTGAAGTTCGAGTATTGATACTCTCCGCACTTAATCAGACCACGGGGGGGGGGGGGTTGTCCTAGAGCGTTGCTACTGCTTGCTAGTTATTTCAGATACACAACCATATAGTTCTACCCTTATGCTGTCACATACGAGACCAAAAAGTGCATATAAATGCCATACTGAAGGAGTTTCAATTAGACCAGCATATCCAAATATTCCCTATTTCATGTTATACAAGTTACGGCTACGCTTGAATACAGTTTCCGCACTTGTTTGTGGGTATTTATACTTGGGAATGGGACTATAGAGTGGTCACTGATAGGGAATAACCCAAAAAGACTTGCGCACCGACACTATATATATATATATATATATATATATATATATATATATATATATATATATATATATCCCTGCCATTTGCTGCCCATTGCGATGAGGTGGATTTGGGTCCATTGCTGAGTCGTATAGGGCGGATGCCGTGTGATGGTTAGAGCTCCTAAGTTTCAGACTGACGCGGAACATACGATGTTCACAGTACAGAGCTAAAATCCGTTCCCCGTTTTCCAAATGACAGAAATCTAGCCCGAAATGGCCTTCTAAGTGCGCCTTATTCGGTGACAGCGGACCCACCCAAATATTTAGATCTGTTAATATTACAGTATCAGCCCGGCTCGCTTTACTTAGGAAGTCGTGTAATTTTCGGGTGTTTTGGATGCAACACACAGTGATGCCAAGGACTTTAAGAGTGCAAGCTAAACCCGTCTGTTTTCCATTAGGCATCAGGATTCGCACTTTGAATGTGGCTAGCTGGAATGGGCACCGAGGACGAAGGATGGCATCAGCTGGTGGTAGCTGGGTCGTGGAGACTTCGAAAGTAGTCAGAGAATTAGGAGAAAGTACATGTCCAGGATTTCCACCAGAGGCACTACAGCTGATACGGTGGATCGAAGTTCCCATTTGGTGTGATAGAGGAAGCGAATGTGGGAAGGCTTTCGAGATGGAAACACGAGCTGTTGGGTTTGGCGTGAGAGAGGGTTCACGCGTGCGCGTGAGAGAATAAATTTTCATTGGACTGGTCATTCTTTCCACTTGTGGGCCGTTGTACTACTCAGCCTCCCGGTCTATAGTAGATCTTTTTGTTCGAGAATGCACTCCTACCCTTCGAGCAGTGAAGCTCGTCCTAAGATGCAAAAGCTTTGACGCAGGTGAGCCTATTACCAGCTTTCTGTTTCATGTACCTCCTCTGAAAAACCTTTTCGAGTGAGTTGAACGAGACAAGTGGCCATGGCCATGATGCGTCACATTCGCTCTCTCAGGGCACTGTCCATAGGTTTACGTGACACTTCAGAGTGAGACACAATGGCCTGGCGAAAAATTTATCTACAGTCTTGGACACTGCTTCTGACTGTCCGCTACCGAGTGTTGCGTGAGTCCGCCTTGTTCACGGTTGGCCGCGAAAATTGCGGCTGCTTATCTACCCACAACCTGAGGATGATCCCGGTAGCATACTGCTCTGATCTGCCCTTCCAAGCATTCTCTGCGGGAGAGAAAGCATTTAGTGTATTATCTCTGCATTGGAAAATAGAGGCCCATGGTTCAATGCAGCATACATCTGATGGACTAGTTTCGAAAACCGCACTCCTGGGGCTCGAATTTAAAATGGAACTAACCAAACCTTAACTACGAAATTAATTTACCCCCATTTCGTGCTTATCCCTTAGCGATTTATCCGCTAAGATATTTTTGTCACTCCCGACCACTGATCATTCCAGTTCTTCTCCTATCATTTGTGTTATAAGCACTGTTATTGGACGTTTATTTTTTGATCCCAAGATAAAGGTACCAAGACAGGTTTATTCTCCAACATCTTCCAATCTTCAAAACGGAGATTTTTAACGGGAACCAATCACCGCCACTGTAAGAGTACTGGCAAACAAAAAGTTGATAGACGGCCGAGTTCCGTGAACAGAAAAACCGTTATCGCTTGATAGAAATCCTTGGTAAAACTGAATCTAGAAAAGCGGATCTATAGTCCAACCGGCTCGTGACAATGCGGAACAAAATCGTCCAATCAGCCGATAACAATCATTCTCATCGAACCGGCAGGAATCATCCATCAGCAGCCAAGATTTGTTTTAACCCAACAGGACGAAGTTAACCAGTCGGGTGCGTAACTTAAGAAGCCAATCAGAAGAGCCCTCCATGGAAGGTGTTTTGCGCCAATGCGCTTCGTATCATGTTTTTGACCGCTGTCACCTGGCATCCTAAAAAAACTGTCAGTTTTTGTGTGAATAAAACGAGATGGTTCGGAAGCAAAGAGGTCTTCTTACTGTGACTGGTGGGTGGCGTAGAACAGTCACCCGCTCAGCAACCATAACAACAATAAGTATAAATTGGGTAGTAGCTTACCCTTGTTTGAACAAGTTCATCCCCAACCCAGAGCGATGCTGTATCTTTACCTGGAGGGACACGGACGGAAGAAAGGTAAAGTGAGTTTAAGCTTTTCGTTTTTTTCTCTCTATTTATTTCTACTGTGTACTATGCAAAATTCTCAGGGGGCATGAAGCATCCAGCAGAGAAAAAGAGAAAATCGAAATTTAACTCACAAGCGGGAAAAAAGAACCCCAGGACTCCATGATTTACAATTCTAATTACTTGTCCACTTGACGTCATAAGACACAATCTGTTTGTTCTGGGTCATTCGAAATGTCCCCAAAGCCGTTGATCAACATCGATTGCCAGTTGAATGCGGACTTGGTCAGCCAATCTCTTAGACGAACACGTGTGTTCCGGTCACCTGCCGTTGTCCCATATTCAATAAGAATTAGTTTTGTGACCCATAAAAGTACCGTGGGTTCTTTTCTAACCGGGTAGATGTTATGCTCAGAAATCGGACAATGACCAAATTTTATATGGAGTTCAATGGTTTGGAAAACATACAGCTATGTTGTGTTTATCAAGCGCCGAAAGTATCAGAACACGCTCCGTGCTCTTCGATCAGATGGAACAATGGATGGGATCCATTATGGTCACCTGTGGCAACCAAATTTGGTTGTCAAGGTGATCAGTCATGTGAAAACCTTATTTGCCATGCAGCTCTCTGAAAAAATTGATTATTATCACGTGGAAATTTTGAGTCTTTTGCCACGGTGGGAACCACTACGTGTTTTTGTAGTTGTGCTTCTTCTTTTCTTCGGGACAAGTTCACAGAGTAAGTAAGCTGACGGTATTTCTGTGAACTTAATCAATCGGATAAGTGAAGCGTGTCAATGTCGAGGTGGACAACACCAGGTGTATTTCATCGAAATTGAAACATTACATACGAAGTACTCCTGATGCCTATGCGAAAAGCCACTCTTGATATTCACTTTAGTTGAAATTGGTGAGAGCTTGGATAAAGGTGTGAGAATTTTGTTATCCACAGTCATCATTTACCAATGAAAAGAACAGTGAGCTGGTGGGTAGAAATGAAAATGATGGACCAATAGGGACTGGCAGATGTTCACGGCAAAAAATGCTTAAGACATTCCGCAAGTTACTGAATACAAAGCTTGAAACTTAGTTCGGAAATTGCTAACAAAGAGTCCAAGAGGCAGGGTCACCATGGATATCATTATCATCATAATTCCCATCATCATTATCATCATCATTATCATCCGAATCATCATCATCATCCGAATCATCATCATCATCATCCGAATCACCATCATCATCATCCGAATCATCATCATCATCCGAATCATCATCATCATCATCCGAATCATCATCATCATCCGAATCATCATCATTATCATCATCATCATCATCATCATCATCACCATCATCATCATCATCATCATCCGAATCATCATCATCATCATCATCATCATCATCATCATCATCATCATCATCATCATCCGAATCATCATCATCATCATCATCATCATCATCATCATCATCATCATCATCATCATCATCATCATCATCATCATCCGAATCATCATCATCCGAATCATCATCATCATCATCATCATCCGAATCATCCGAATCATCATCATCCGAATCATCATCATCATCATCATCATCCGAATCATCCGAATCATCATCATCCGAATCATCATCATCATCATCATCATCATCATCATCATCATCATCATCATCATCATCATCATCATCATCATCATCATCATCATCATCATCATCATCATCATCATCATCATCATCATCATCATTATCATCATCATCACCAACAACAACAACAACAAAAACTAAAACATCAGCTACTTTTAAAAAAATGTTTAATAATATCTTTGTCAACTGAATTTGCACGAAATGTACTCTTTTTTGTCATTTGAATTGGCTGCGAGATCAGTTCGCCCTCTGGTTTACTTTCGTGTACCTTCACTGCTCGATCCATGCAACATGATGTGCTGTCACGACCGATATTCGAGTTCCATGAAAATGAGTACCTCTTTTGATCTGTCGATGATTTCAGTCTCATCTGTGATAAAATATTTCTCGTTCCGGTGGGACACCACATGCCATGCTTTTCAGTCTTATTCTCAGAGTTCCCTATATCCTACCGTACATCGCTTTAGCATAGTCCCAACCTGCCATCAAGTATATTAAATTTTACCTCATTTATCATATCAACACAGCAACAGGTGTAGATAATCTATTTTCTGATAACCCAGTTTTTCTAACACGGTAATAAGACACTCGCAACAACGATTTATCTGTTTTTTTTTTAGTTATTTCATTTTGTGCGCTCAGGAAACTGTTGTGCTGTGGAGACACTCCGAGTTCCCTGATTTTCTTATTGGGAGAAGACTGCTGTGGAAGAAGTGACCGCAAAATCGGCCGTGCCAAATAGATAAAAGCCGAAGAATGAAGGAGGATTTGCGACTAGTTCCAGCGAACGAGTGGTTTTTGAAAGAATCCTTACGGGTAGAATGTTTGCAAAGATCATTCTGAGCAATTGTACAAATATGACTAGAATACTGCTCAGCAGGAGCTCAGAACCCTCATTCTTATGACCGTGAAGGAGCTGGAATGTGCTCTCTAGCTTGTGGATCGACTTTGGTAAAATGCCGGTGTGATAAAGGATCACTTGAACGATCGCATATGTCTGGTCTTTATGAAATCGTCTCTCCTGGTCTATATTCATCCCTATCTTGCATGCCTTAACATCTGGTCACAATGTAACTATGATGATGAACAATCGCGGCTAGCGTATTTCACGCCAGGAAAGAAAAAAAAGTTCAAATGGGAGGACGGCTTTTTACACGAAAAAGTTTGTAGCACACCTGCTCAACTCATTTCTGTGAAAACAACCGTTAATCGGTTGTGGTTGGCGACTCTGGGCAGAAACCTTAGTTGAAAATCAAAATAAACCAAGTGACATGAAAAGGTGAGAAGAGAGCTGTAACTAGTGGTATCAAGTCAATAAGAGGTGTTCGAATACTACTGCACCACAGCTCGCGACACCCACCCACGTCCTCCAATGTATCTGACATTCTAGTGGGCAGATATCTTGGACCGCAGACAGGAAGCATATTATACCCTGTATGATCAGATTTTTCATTCCTTTATTCCACGTCATGGGTTGATCACCCCTGCTCATCCACCAGTCACTGCCCACCTAAACGAGTATTGCACACCGAGGAACGCATTGTAGTGACATATTCAAAGCACGTTCCAAAGACCTTATCCTGGTGTACTTTAGTTATTCATTCAATGATATTTAACTTATCTAATACTCTGCGTCTAACCTCCTTACTGATGATTTGGCGTTCCAAACAAACTCGAACAGTGCTAGGAAAAAGTCGGTGTCTAAATGTCTGCCATCCCCGTATATCTTACACCCGCTGCGATCAAGTTTCTAAACCGTTGACAGGAACTGACTGGAATCCTTTGCAGAGTACACTCGACCTTTGACAGGTAAACGGTTGTCACTTCTGCGTCACAGACAACGGCCTTTGGTAGAAGCCAAAGGCCCTCTCTGTATGCTTGATAACAAGCCATTCCTTATCCAACCTCCGAGTTGAAAGCAGCTACCTAGGACAGAACTAGCTTTCCTAGCTTATTCCCTCCCGGGGAACTTGAGGGTTTGCTGTTAGAGAAACTCTGTTCTACAGCAGTATCTTGCTCTTTGAAGATGCAAAACAATGTTATATTTCATACTGTCTACTTCAAATCACCATCTGCCTTGCTGTTTTGATCCATCCCAGTAGCTTTAGTAAGAAGGCTCATCCGCCTTCGAACCATCTCATTTTATTAGCTAGGAACACATTGTTTATATGGGAAGAAACAGTCACTGACATCGATCGTTGCAACACAAACTTGTTGGTTCCAACTTTCATGGGGTGACCTCTTTTCTCTTTGATTTGTTGGCGATATAGCTAGCTACCAGTTGACGGGATTCCGTTTCCGTCGTATCGATCCGTTGCCTTGTCGATCACTGGTATATAGGTCTGGATTCTAGACAGACACTGATGTGCTGACTGCTAACGCGTTTTGGCCATCTTTCAACAATGAGTCAGCCCATACCTTTACACGTACGGAGAAAGTTAGGCACATAAGCAAATTACCAATTAATTGCTAATCAATAATGACTCATTTCCGACACACAATTTAGTCGAACATAAATATATTTATATAATCAAAGTCCAGAGTTGCTGTTGAACTTACAGTAGGCAAAACTCAATGGTATATGGTCCATAATCACGTTCCACACTACCACATTTTCCGAGGGTACATAGCTGTTTGCCGGTAGATTTGTATCTGACCTGAAAGCGTTTGTATGAAATGAATAAATAAATATAAGCATACGCACAGATAGATCCAAAACACTTGACGAACTGATGAATAAGGATGAAATGACCATGCGTACACCTTAGACGTTAACTACTTTGAACCGGTTCAATCGAAATTGGGACCAGATGAGACTATCAAGTCCTTTCGATGTATTCAGCGCGGGGACATCGGTAGGTACATGGAAAAATCCTGTTGTATGCGGCCATGTGATAAGTTTACTGCGGTGGATACTGTGCTAATGTAATTTAGGCGGTTAAACAGTTTGACACGTGTGCAAACTACGTCCGAATTGTGTTCTCGTAGATCAGCTGGTGGAATTCGGGTTGTACTAGTCAATCTTTGACTGTGTCCACGTGACCGATGAATAGTAATATTAACCAATACCACCGAGCCGAATTTCCTAAAGTTGTATTCCAGGATGTAAATGAGGTTCGAAAGTGAAAAACTGGTCAACGGACTTTCACCAGCCCGTGTACAAGGCGTATGAGCGACTGAGGTCATGTAGTGGCACTTTTTCTCTCCATCTTCCGGACTGATATGATCTGTTGATTCTAAATTTGGTCATTTTACAAGAATGTCTTTCGTTTCGGTACGTGCGCTGCTGTAATCACCATAATATGGCCAATATTTGGGGTTTTCCGTGTTTATTGCTTTTGACTGAGCTTCAAGTACTGTTGATTTGAGTTCATGATAACTGTGTCAAATTTCGCAAGTCGAATAAAGAATGAGAGGGGATTTGGGCCATATACCACGAGTAACCGTGTTCTCTCGTTTGAGCTGCTTAATTGTTTGCGTGAATAAGAGTTACTGTCCAATTTGTTCATGTTTCTCTACTACGATGTGGGGCTTTGTGGCCACGTAATATGCCAAGCTCACTGAAGTCGTTCATAGGCACTATTTATTGTTGAAAATACTCCAGAGAAAAAAAGTCAGTCTGAAATGACATTTAAAAAATCTATATGCATTATACTGGCCTTCACTGACTTTTTTTCGTGTGCCGGAGAAACGATGCAAAAAGAAACACAGAAACTGAACTCACGGTCACATTAAACATTTAGCTCGAACTAAAAACTCACTTTTTCCATCTCTTTCTGACGTTTAATTCTTTCATTCAAAATTTTGCTGATGCCCATTCCCACAAATTATAGACAAGCCTGATTTCATGTGATTACTGACTGACTAGGAGATTTATTCGAGGTTTACCTTCTTATTACATTGGTACCATTCCAGAGAATAAGTCTGGTGAATATGATATGAGAGAAACAACCAAACTGCAAGGTGTACAAATAAGTAACCTTCATTTTGACAACTGAAAGGTATTTTTCTCATTGCTCTGAACAACTCCATTTATGGTACTCTGTTTTTGTGCACTCTGACCCAGAAACATGTTTCCCATTCAAATCTTACTAAACACTTCACTTCCAACTTGATTATCCCCAATTCCGGGACCTTGGTGCATTTGATCATGTACCAATTGTCGGATCAAGTTCCATCTGGCATTACGGCACTCCTCTCCGCTTCAGATTGCAAACTTCCTGACTACAATGACCTCTCTGCCATAAACACTTTTGCTGTACAAGAAAAACTTCTCTGTATATGACCTCTCACCATATAATGAACCCTCCTGAACCGACCAAGGAACACGTTCATTGAGATCTTACTCCGAATAAGAAACATTTTCGGGGCAAAAACGTCCGAGAATTTCATTTTCAAACAAACTTGTCCATGCTCTTTTGTCTAGTGATATGATATCAGTTTTCTGGCTCGTTTCCACACCTGACCTATTGTGACCTCATGTAGTTCGCCAGTCCAAGCCCAAGGGTCTGGTTGCTAGCTGTTCCAAATAGTGCAATGGGCCTCTGAGGCTATGAAGCATACCAATTCTATTGCACTCAGGCCCAGTTATGTATTAAGTTAGAATCACTAGGCCACTGGGTTCAGTGAGTTCCAACCATAGTGACCGAGTCTTATTTGGGTCAGCCAGCAATAACGTTAAAGGCTTTAGTTGACTGAGGGTAAGAGGGTTTCTGCTTCATGTAAAGACGTCAAAATTGTTCGCTTATTAATCTGACCAAGACACTGATAAGGTAAATACTAATCATGATGTTCATAAGCCTTGTTTCTCCCAAATTTTGATGAACTTTTTGATGATGCATCTCAACGTTTCGCGTTCCACTCATGAATTGTCATCAAGTCGACACAAGTCCTTCTCGTTAAATTCACTTAGTAAGATCGCTGAAAGACTCAAATGCATATCTGTTTCGCAGATTCTACTTTAGAAGTGACTAATTCCTGTTGACAATGACTCTCCTTGAATGCAATACCTCTCAGCAAGAAATAAGTTGAAGAATCTCGAATAGCGTTTCTTCATAAACGGGGACTACTGTGCTATTACAACTAGTCTTTGATAACCTTTTCAATGTTGTCTACTTTCCCCTATCGGGTGCACATGGCAGCGTCCAAGTATGAGATAAGTTTGTGCGTAAATTCACCGTTGTTGCGAAGATAAGTTTAATGCATTCGTCAAACTGTTTATCGTATTCATTCATTCCTGGGAATGAGTTTATTGTAGACAGTCCTATTGTCGTGGTACCCGCTGCGGCAAAGGATGGAGGTGACCGCGGGATCGATTGCACTGATCAGTCCACAATGACAGAGAGAAGAGAGTGATATGATTATTTCTGAAGCACTCAGCAAACGAGCAAGACAGATCCTACGGTGGGACAGTGGAATCCAGATAGAACCTCAAATAAACGAAAAATTGCTCAAACTAATTGCTGTCGGTCAAGGCGCGAATCGTATCAGTTGAATGAACCTAAAAAACACGGTATACAAAAGGAAAAGAAGGAGAATAAATAACTTTCCCCGCCATCACTAAAACAGAATTAGAGGGCACATAATGCGGGAACCAGTCCTGATATAGTACAAAAGTGAACGTTTTTAATCCACACTTATTCATGAGAGGTGACCACATTGAAAGGCGAAACCACCTGCTAGATGCTTTGGGGTCACTCAGAGTCACTGCTACCTTCACAAGGCAATACCGTGACAGGAAAAAATGTATTCCTTCACCAGAATCGAATAACACTAATCTGAAGTCTACGATCATAGATTTGAAAGAAATATCGATCATTCATCGATTGACCTGTAAGTGACAAGGACAGTCGGTGTCTATCTCCACGAGGCTCGTGACTGAACTGGTCGGTGTTAATCGACACTCCTTCATATACACGAAACAGGTAGACCGCATTCGTTGTCACCACATGGTACGACATATTTAGGCCGGTCAGGACTAAACAGTCTTGATCTATCGTGGTTCGATAATTTTGTTGCCATTTCCCTGGAAATAAAACGTTTAACCTTTCATGTGTTATGACTGAACCCTTCTATTCCGATTTCATTATTTAGACATTTTGTATCTTCATGTCTTTACTCCAAATGGCAACATACTTCCCATATCATATTCCTCGATTTGCTCTCCAAAGACGTAAAAGGTATTGTCATTTTACGCAGACATCTTCGTTATTTAACGGGGTTCCCAGCTGTCAGCCCTTTTTTTATGTATGATCCAACAGCACAACAACCGTCTGAATATTTTGTCGAAAACACTGGTTGACAAGACGAATTCGTTTTTTGCAAATCTGTTTCAGTGGGTCCTACACGATCTCGTTGTGAACATGCTTGCCTATGAATTCTGTGCAGTGCCCTATTTTGCCAGATTCCGTAAAAAACCATTACATTATCAACGCGGCACTGAATTACAGGCTATGCTCAGTGTTCCCTTTCCTCCTTAGTTCGTGTTTGTAATATGCATTTATCGTACCTGTATTGACGGGTGGGGGGGGGGAGTACGTTGCTGCTGAGTATACTCACCCCCGGTGAATGTAGCGTTTACTTGACTTGACTACGACCGCCTTAAACGTTAATCGACATTAAGAAACATAGCAACAGCGAAATTTCAATGAGGAAATGAATAATATTTATGCTCATCTGTAGTGATCTTTCCTGAAATTTGTTTCCCACTGTCAAGAAGGCTTTCGCAATAACTCTACCAATACAGCAAATATAATATAATATTGTTGACTAGTAACCTCAGCACATCCGATTAGATACCCTTTTTTCACACCAACGATCAAAGAAGAGTAGGGATCTCAAATTTTATTCAAAATTGGTGCCTAATTCTATTCAACTCTAACAGCAGTTTGATAGATGTTGAGTACGTGATAGTCGCGTGATTTTGTACTGACCTGGAGAAGACAGAATTTGCTTGTGTAAAATCACCAATTAAATCAAACCATTGCAAATTCTATCTTAACTCTAAACAGTTTGTATGTTGTTCCATGCTACAGGTCCGTTTGACTTTTGTCAGCTTGCTCTAAGGATAACTGATTTTCGACAGCAGAAAAAACGCTTTTGACTGTTCTGCTTGCGGGCGGTTGAATCCTAACTTACTTAGCTAACTTCTATCCTGTATCGCTCCAAATTCTAGACGTGATCGGCCGACTACACTGTTCCAGTACAAATTGTCCTTTATTTATCCCCACGACGTTTGGCTTGTTGCCCTTCCCGTGGGCCTTTTCGGGATCTAGTTTATATCTGGTAACTGTGAGCGGAAAAAAGTTTAAGTACCCTGTCGCCCAGCTCATTACCAAGCCTGACTTATTAGCATATCATGCTGAAAAAGTCATTAGGCTCGAACTGGAACCTCGGGTTTTCAGTTTCGGTCTGTAGAAAAGAGAAGAATAGGATTACGGGAAAAAAGAGAAGTCCAAGTGAATTCTGTGACCAAAATGCTTGCACCGGATGGTTTTGCCAGGGATACCACACAGAGTTAAAGCCTGTTGCACAACTAGCAATAACCGTTGACCACAGTCCGGAGAATAAGAGTGGAGAACCAAATAAAGTCCCAATAAATGACATTTTGCGAATACCATGACCCTACTTGTGGCTTCATACTACAGTACCTCCCATTCCAACCATTCATTGAGCCCGTGTTTGTAAAACAGAGTTTGTGACGCAACCGCTTTTACCATGGTAACTGTCAAACACCCATCCAACCCCATCCCAACTGCTCCGTAATTTCCTGTGTTGACACAACCAACAAACACAACACGTGTCATCAACTGTCACAAAATTTTCACGGACTTCACAATATCTATCATAGCTACCGCACGTGAATGACCCGCTAATTGTCCCCTTATTGTTACCTATCTGGTATATTCACGGTCCACGCTAGTCTTCTGCATTCAAACTGTTCACTCGTGAGTTGACGGCCGATGGACAGAACGCAAATTGATGACCATAACCGATTTTGTTCACATTCTTGTTCCTCTTGTGTTCAAATTATTACTTTTGAAGGGTCTCCCAGACGCCTTTCGGGAAAGGCGAAATACGATGAATGGCGAAGACGGATATGTGAGAATGGGACTGGGTGCATATTTCAAAGTACTTTTCACACAGATTCATAGTTGCAAAATACTCAAAGTCGTAAGGGATCTACTGTTATTACCTTGGTCAGACTTTTCTAGCTTTTTCAGGTGGCGAGTATGACGGAAACAGTTCATTCTAACCGAATTGCTTATTTAATTTGAGTGCTTTGGGTATTTCATAGCAAAAACTTTTTTGTACTCAAGTGGCAAGGTGTCTTGTAATCCTTAGAATTCGTTCATATTGTAAAAGTTGTTCCGATAATTAGTCTGGTGAGAAACGTTGCCTGGTCACATCTGTACATATATAGATTCAGATAATTCAAATCAATAAAGCGGACTAAAACACTTGTTCAAAGGACAATGAAGAGGTGGACCAGACAAACAGATTGTCTGTTCTGTTAACATGAAGCTAATAAAACAGCGTACATGACATCCATTTCCTTGAGTCTCTCTCTATGGAATGATATTTGTGCACTGTACGGGCCATATGAGAAATACGGATAAGACAGTCTAGTGTTTATCACTTGTGTCTCTGAATATGTAAGTTCATGAATATACAGGGTAATTCAAAACTGGAATATTCTTTCCAACTAGTTGAAGTAAAACATACCCTTGAGAAGCTTTTTTCTTCAACGTTGAACCTTCGGAAGATCCACGTACAATAGCAGCAGATTTCTTTCCGCTCGTGAACACAGCGGACATTTTGGATCTGAGAAGCAGAACTGAAGTGGCTTCGCTGTTTCTTTTGAAGGCTGGAGTGCTGGCACACACCCACTTGGGCACACGCCCGCAAACTGTCTTTTTGTGTTAGTCTGTCTTCCGTGATCGGATGAAATGAATTTATGCCTCCAATATTAAATTGTTATTTGCCAGTTCTACTGTACACACCTACAGCTTACCCGTACATATGCACATACATACACACACGAAGACAACCGTATACGGCTATCTCTGTACTCTTATGGGTACATTTTCATTTGTGTGATCTTGTGAGAAAGAAGCGTCTACTGATGGTCCAAGTAACATAGCCGGTTACTAAGACAACCGGGCAATGTGGCTAAATACCTTGAGGATATCAAATGTTGAATGAAATTGGTTTCAATTGTCCCCAGCGTTTAATTGGGCTGACCACTGATGCGTTACCAAACCCGTCTCTTCTGCTTTGCTGTAAAGAAGGAGAGGGAGAGAGAGAGGAAGAGAGGGCGAGAAAGATAGAGAAAGAGAATGAAAGATATTATTTTGGTTGAAACAATTGAAACTTCTTCAAATTGAACTTTTCAAGTATTTAATATTGTTAAATGAAGTCAATGAGGATGGTAGTGAGAAGTACTCCACAAAGAAAACATACTCATTTTGTTCAAAACTTGATGACATCACTGAGCATTGCTTCGATTCTCTTATTTGTCATATCTCATCAAAATTCTGACTGTCGGTGCTCACAACGATCAGCACACGAAACCAGTGTCCATGGATTCTGTGCTCCTAAAGCAATACCATAGTAGGAAAGGAAATGTATGCTCTCACCAGGACCGAATAACATCAACCCGAAATCTACAACCAGATTTGAACGAAACAGGGGTCACACATTGATCAACCAATAAGCGCCACGGTCAATCAGAGTCGATCGACTTGGTTCACGTGACTCGCTGACCAGTTTGAATCGACATGTACGAACATACACGCAATAAGTAGACAACATTCACTGTCAGTACATGGCGCGACATGCTAGGCCCTGTCAAGAAGCAACAACGGGGTCCCGTGTGTGAATCACCCACCGCTGATCAAATTACTCTTTTGCTAACCCCTTAGAGGCCGGGTCATCTCTCATTCTAAACTGTCCCACTGGGGCTGGGAAGAAAGCCTCTTTGATTGGATACGATCTCGTTTTATTAGCGTAAAATACCACGGTTAAATAGGCTTTTGATCCCTGTACCCAGTCTTTGCGGGAAACGTTTTGGTCTGACTAGTGCGGCTGGCCAAGCCTACTGATGAAATGATGCTAAGACTGAAGACGGCTTGAAAGGATTCACTTTTTTGTCTATCCACGCCATCGATCGGCGATTCCGTCGTTCGTAGTTCCTTTATCTCAAGTCTTGGGCTCAGTACCGAACGGTTTCTGACGTGTTGACTACTAATGAGACTTAGCTGTCAGCCCGCACCCTCATATCTGAATTATTTCACTATTATTTTGCAACAAGTAAAGGGAATAATAAGTAATGTGTTGGATAGAGCACGAACTCTTTAAATCGATATATGCTGTCTTTGTTGCTCTACTAGAGCTTCATTCATTCAGACTCTGCTTGAATACTGATTCTGAATCGGGTCGGTTCATGCCAGCTCCGCTGAGCTCAAAAGTAAGTTGTTGTTCCTTATTAGTTACAGTTCTGTGGCTTCATCTGTGTTTGGATGGATAACATAATCTGATTACACATTGACTGATTCAAATTCTACTTTCGGTAGATCTTGTGCAGTAGACGGTTTCGTGGTCTTCAATAAAATGTCACGATTTTGCTAATTTGCTTACTCCTGAATAAAGCGATTACAACATACACTATGAATTCGTTATAATGACTCACATTTGGGACATAGTTTTCTTCTTCTTCTCGTTCCTTTTGCGTGCAATTGTCTGACAATAAAACACTAAATCGTTTCGAAAAATATGAAAACCTTTTCATTTTCAATAGTTCACATTTCGCTAACGGAGATGTAACACAAAGTGCCAAAAATGCTTCGTACGGGACAGTCGTCTCGCATCTACTTGTTGCCATGACAAGCTATTCGTGAGATGGTGATTTGATGGCGCCGGTAATACTGAAGTAACGATTTGGATGGACGCTTTTATGGATACAGTAACGGAAATTGGTCTACTCTCCTACGCAAGGAACCACATAAACGAATTCAAATGCTTCGTCGAGGTTCGCATTGTTTCACTTTTTCGGTTGAATGGATAATCCGGATAGGTTAGATGAAAGAATAATTTGGTGAACAAGCTAGTTCTCAGTGCTTCATCTAAACGCTAAATACACCAAATATAATGAATATAATATGTCCAAAATGCAACCTTGTTAAAGAATGCGAATTCATTTGTGCGGTTCCGTAGGCAGCAGACTAGAAAGGATTCCATAACTAGGTCTTGGGTGACTATATCCATAAACGCGTCCATCCAGTTCGTTACTTCAGTATTATCCGGCCCCATGAAATCACAATCTCACGAATAGCTCACCATGATAATAAGGTGATACGAAACCAATGTCCGACACCAAACGTTTTCGTTACTTTGTTTTATCTATGCTAACGAAGTGTACGGCCATCGCGATTGCACTCACTGTTAACGGTCCCGGACTGAGTCACCCCTGTTCAAATTTTTAAACCGTTTCATTCATTATATAATAAAGCAACATTCCTATCTACTCACAAGGCCTCATGTGACTCTTACTAAAGGTAGTTAGTTTAGCTTCCATATTGCAAGATGAATCAAATTATATAAAACTCCAATCTTCTACTACTCACGCTCAAAATATGTACGATATTTCAGTAGGTGAAGATGGGACCAATTTCAGATTGCCAGCTGGTGATGGAAACTTTCACCAAGATGGCAAAATATGATCATTTAAAAAGTTAAAATGTTAGTCGCCTTTTACAAGTGGAACACTAGGAGTTCTTCTCAAGAACATCAGATCGTTTGAAAATCTTCCCTTTCACCTGACTGTCGGCTGGGTTCTTAAACCCTCATGGCAATCCAATGTCAAGGGAAAAAGGAGAAGCAGTGAACTACATACCTAGCTAGTGAGAGAGTTAGCAGGTTGAAATTATGCCTGAAATGATGTGACTGCTTCTGGATGACGTGAAATGATTCATCATGCAGTAGGAATGCTCATGTCACCACTCAGTACCATGAAAGCATTCACTGCACATCTGTTTCATCCAGCATGTTGGGAATCGTCAGCTGCAGTGCACGTTTACTGAGCATCCACTGAGACTCGAACCCGGAGTTATCCATTGTGAGTCCGGTCTGCATCTAAACGGTTTGTTTACCATCAACACTCTATTATACAGCATCCTTCGTTTACTCCTCACCATTCATTACAACACTTTAATCAGTCATTCTGTTAGAATTCTCTCGGTGAAATTAGGCAACAAAGCACATCATGCGACTGACGGGTTTGCGAGCAATTTCGGAGTGGTTTAGACTGTATTCGAATATCCGAGTGAGCTATACCGAACCTGTGCCGTTGTGAGTTGTGGAAATATCGTGCTTTCGTTATTTCGGATCTCTATTTACCAACGGAAAATGAGTTCAAGTGACTCTACCGAACAAAGTGCATGTGGGATCTACAGGTAAACTATCGACCCTCGGGCCAAAGCCCTGATTTGTAAGTACTGTGAAGGGAGGATTCATCTTAAATGATGAGTTAAAGTACGAGTGGTTAAGTTATAGCACCTGTCCATTCCTACAGTTTTTGTGTACTGACTGTACGGTTGTAGGAAAAAGCGAAGCATCCGATTCTGAGGCACTGGAGAATCAAGTACTACCGCACCAAGTTCGACGAGCACCACATCCCACGCAGAGGTTGTTTCGAACTTCATAAGCTACCCCTCTTAAGTTCCAAAAAAAGTCTTCCGAAAAATCCGTGGTTGCTGATGATACCTCGGTAGAAATCCGTAGGTAAATTAAAGATAACTGCCACAATACTACGGTTACGGAGGTAGCCATTATAGTCGGCTGAGACTCAGACCCTAGTCCTGGTCAGCCGGAAACCACAGTTCCGTGAAAAACCGCACAGCCGTGCCAATGGACAGCTCCGCCGCCCAATGGCTTCTTGGGGTAAATTTTCTAGAATCGACTGAATACGAGGCACAGTCGACTGGATCACGTGTCTGTACTATGGGACTTATTTGCCAAGATTTACTCTTCGGAAGAGAAAAACTTAGCAAACAATTTAAACGTCACAGCCGTTTCCCGTATAGAGAAACTAAATGGAAAACTGTAACGCACGACTGCTCAAGGTGGTCCTTGGTTCCGGTGGTGGTCAAACGGTTTTCATCGTGGACTTTGGACAATAACGACTTAAGTTCGAATCTAGTCACCGCCAGTAACCTCCTCTACTTGGCAGCCTTTCATTGGCAGCAGTGTCCTTCCTGAAGTGTTATACCTTGTCTTATGGTAAATAACAAAAATAAAACTGTGAGACGAAAAGAAAAAGCGCGTTTTTTGCTTCAACGATCATACAGAATAGAAGGGCAGAAGATTCCTCTCCTTCGAGATCTGGACCGAGAGTGTTGGTTCTGTATCGCAGAATCATGTTTTTTCTCCGTCTCTCTGTTTACACTCAACAAAGGCCAGGTTTGGTCCCGTTGGCGTTAGCCTTTGTTCATCAATTATGGGTTTCTTGCACGGTGTGGCTCACGCCGGTCTTATTGACCATTCAACCTGTGCGCTAGACGCACAGGCATGTCGCCTTTCTATGGGCACGAACCCTCTAACCCGGTTCGTTTGTGTGCGCAATGACTGCTCTCCTCTCGAAGAATTGCGTCCTCGTGCAGACACCCGCACATACGTACGTCACTGGTGAGCGGGATATAGGTTCTCAATCCCCATACTCCTACATTTTGTGTGGACTATCTCGTTTCGTTTCCTAAACGTTCCTTCTGATGATTGGTGCTCCGTATGAGCCACACACACATGCATCTTCAAGCACATTCGTAAGCATCCCTCGTTGTTTGACGGGAGTCACACTCAGCTTTTCCAGTGCTTCCCCGCGTGTTAACATCCAGCTATCCTTCTGATTTGTTGTTTCCTTCTGACAGTTAGCCAAACACGCTTGGGCTAACGTGTAACTCTCCAGTGTGCGAACATTCTTCCCACTGTTTCCCGCTAAGACAGCAAATTGCTGTTTTGTTATCCCTCTGTATGTTGTAAATCACTTTTTTATTTTCTGTCTCTGAAGGACGCATTATGCTTCGAAACCTTTCGATAAAGCTGATTACAAAACAAATCACAAGTCTTGGTTTCTACCATTTACTGAAGCAGTCGTTTGCTTTAATAATGGTACCGTACCATGAGGCGGTCTCGGTTTCCATTGAGTTGGAATCGATAAATTACGCATAATTCCACTGTTTGTTTAAGACCGGGACTTATAACCCTTAGGTGATCTAATTCCGTGCACAGAATAAGCATAGAGTACAGAGAAATGCAGAAGTTGAAATTACGCAAGTCACACGAACGCTGAGTCCACGGGAAAACAGATAAATTCATCCGGGATTTCCGGGTACGAAGGAGGCGTCTGTAACTCAGATGGTACTTACTCGGTCTCTCCAACCATGCAATACCCGCAGCGGAGGTATCACAAAGGATCTCATGGAGGCGGATGACAGGAGCGGACAAACTATCATCAGGTCGTCTAATGTCAGGAGTCTGTTGAATAAAAGCGATGAGCTCGAGGCGTATGGCGTGGTTCCTTCAGCCAACGCTACATTACCGGAGACATGTCTTACGCGGGAGGTAACGAACTCGGACGTGGCCCACCGAGGTTACAAGCTTTACTATGCTGACAGAAGCCCTCTGAGAGGAGGAGAAGGCGCGTGCTTCGTACTGTCTTACTATGTAGTATGCGGGATGCAGTGTCTTCCGTGGGGGCTGCACGTGTACGATCTGCAAAGACAGAAAGAAAACTCGGTGAGCCGGAGCTCAGTAAGTGCATCAACAAGCATCAACACTTACACCGATAAAGATGGGAATGGCGATCTATCTGAGCATATTACAACTAGCTCTGGTAAGAACACTCTTCCGCCCTAGAATCACCTAGTTTTATTAGTTTAAAACAGCGAATATCTAGATTGTTGGTCTACGTACTCAGCCGTTGCTCACACCTTATTCATCCCGCTGGTGTGGGTGATCAGGCCTTGAGACTTAAATGCCACTGGCAGGATTCATCTCTTATTCTATTGATCCACCCAATCGGTCGGCTATCCTGTCACTCGTGTTTCCGTCGTCTCAAGCCTTGGGCTTGGTAGTACACGGGACGTGCCATCGGTAAAATCGAACCTCTATATGGACCCGTAAGTTTTCAGCCAATCGCTTTTACTGTTGTGTAAGGATACCTCCAGTGAGTTTGAATCGGTCAGTGCCATTTATTGGTCTCCAACACGCGGTCCTCCTGAAACACTGTCTAGTGTTCGAAGTGGGGTGGGTGAAGATCAGTGTCTAATTTTGGGTGAATTCAACTCAGCGAGCATCCATTGTTTGAACCAATGATGTACACCGTGTGTAGGTTCGTTTTCTCGCGAGCTCCTCTCAGTGGAGCAGGGCCTGTTCAGATGTTCCGACGTGGAGAAGATTCAGTACCTATCCCCCCCACCCCTGGCAGAAGTGATCACGTGATGTTTGCCATTCACTGGAAACGAGGGGCGGTATTGGTATCCAAGCCACAGGGCTGACTCAAAGTTTGATGAGTGCCGTTCAACGAGTTAGAAAGGCTACATCCTTAGAGTCGTGGTATCCACAAGGTTCATATGATACACATAAGGCTTGAGAACCAAACCTTTAGCTGCAACATCCATACAGCGACTGCATGCAAATGGTCCTCCTTGGTTTAACACGCAACCCATTCGTCGTTTCAAGTATCGGAGTCGCGCATAAAGATTAGATTACACAACCGGAGGAGGATAGGATCGCTATCACAGCGCCCTAAATTAGTGCACCCAACTGAAGCGGGACAAGCGACGTAGATTCAAGGAGACGCTGGCGGTGGACTTAGTTCGCATATCAAAAAAATTACCAGCTTATCTGAGGTGAGGGACCAGAGCCACAACTGCCATTCCAGCCTTGCAGGTTGGCAACTCCATGGTGGTGACAGAAAACACAAGGCAGAAATATTGGCGAGGCACTACTCGTCAATCTATGTTCCTGAACTGCGTCATCATTATCCCCCACAAACTGCGTTAGACTGTCTCTCTATGTCGTAGGAGATTAGTGAAGAAGAGGTGATCGCCGGCCTGTCTACCATCAGAATCAACCGATCCGAAGGACCAGATGACGTGCATTTTTTGGAGTAAAGGAGTTGGTTGTTATATTAACTCAGCTATTCTTGAAACTGTTCTACCTGTCGCTATCAGCAGGAAAACTCCACCAGGATTGGAAGAGAGCTGTGGTAGTTCCACTATACAAGGATGAACTGAGGGCTGAAGCTGTCAACAATCGACCTGTTAGTCTACATCTGTGGCCGATAAGATCATGAAAAGCCTACTGGCCACTAGACTGAAGTACCATATTGGAAGAAGCAACGTTAGATGTGGGCAACAACTCGATTTCTGGAGAACCAGGTCGTGTCCGGCAAACTTGATACCAGCACGGGAACACTAGACGAACGCAAAGGCCGCATGACACTACGGATGTGATCTCTGTGAACTTCTGAAAATCTTTTCACGAAAAGCCGCTCGATTGTCTAGAAGTTAGGCTCAAGGCTTTCGACGTATTGGACTAGTTTATTTTATGGATCGAGTTTTTAAGGAGGAAGATTTTCGGTGTACGATTAGTGCAGTCCGTGTTGACACGACAGAAGGCTATTATCAGTGTGACACAATGATCGGTTTTAGGCTCACTGCTCTTCTTGGCTTACATGAGCGATCTACCGGCAATTTTACAAACACGGTGTCCCATTTATATATGGAAGACCTTAAGATCTAGCGTGCAATCACATCAAATTCAGATAAACATGGTATTCAGGAGGACCTCCAGGCCCTTGAATAATGGTCTGTTCTATGATCCCAATCAATCAACGCCGGCAAGTGTGCACACATGCTCGTGGGGAAACCATCTGATAATATTATCTACTGTTTATGTGATTCACTCACTCATCAGGCTGTTTGTAAAAAAACCTTGGTTTGGCCGTGGCTTTCTCGCTAAAACCGAAAACTATCTCGGACAAACTTTGTGCATCTGCATGGGGTACACCTGGACTTATTCATTGATCATTTGGCCAACTTTCAATCGACGCTTTCAAAGGGCTGTAGGACTCCCACGTACGATCAGACTTGAATATGGAGGCCCTCCTTGTTCGGACGCAGAATTAACAAAACTAAAAAGTGTGTAGAGGAAAGCAACTCGTCTGGCTGAAGGACTAAATGGAATCATCTACGAAGGTGGTCTGCAGATTACCGGATTGTTTACTGAGGTATACTGAATAGTCCGTGAGACCTGATCTCCACCAAGCGTATTATTCGCGACGATTTTGTACCGGAACTACGTGCAGAACTCTCTGTCTTTCTGCGGTCACTACAGTAAGCGGGGTTATCAGCTCCCACTAAAGAAGCAGGAGTCTGCAGGTCTACCTTTGGTGTACCTTCTTTCTAGGGTAAGGGTGACGAACCCATGGAACGCGTCATAAGCTGAAGTAGTGGACAGGCCCAACGACCAAGTGTTCGAGCGAGTACTAGACATTTTCTGAAGAGTTGGCTTTTAGTGAATCATGCCTAAGTTTATGTTGTTCAGCTGCGGTGATGAGGTTTATACGGGAGAGATTCCCTTTGTCTTTATAATGAAGAATGAATAATGCGGTTTTGAAATTGGGCTGATACTGTCAGAAACGACTGTCTTCACAAATGTCCCACTTCGGAACCCTCTGATTTTCTGTATCTGCAACGTCCAACGGATGAATGATTGAATGAAGATTCGGCCCTCATTGTTAATGTTTCCTTCGGTCTTCTTACTATTATTGTTCCTTTGTTCGTGACTCAGTCTGTTTCCGATTTTTTCCATTTTTTTTTGTGCAACTAAGTAACTATTTGTTTAGTCGCATCAAAGTGTCCTCACTTTCCTCGATTTTCTCAGTCCAATGTCAGTTCCACACCTAGTGATCTTCTACGATTGTCGGGCGGTTAGCCACATGATCGATGTCCGCTGAGATTTATATTTCTATTTGTCCTGCTTAGGTTCCTCTTAATAGCATGGCATATTTCCACGGAACATGTCTTCCTTCTTGACTGGAATCGCTTTGGATCGGTGCCTTACTCAAATAGCTCAATAAGGAAGCTACGGTATCACTATCAGTAGTATAGAACAATTGTGTCAGTGTTAAGTGATGAATGAGTGGGATTACAGTGGAAGGTTTCTTTCTATAACGGCCAAATCTGAAAGTATCAAGACGGAGTATAAAAGCCAGGATTAATTACGTTTTCTTGTTTCACGAAATAATGAAGCTCTAGTGGATGTTTTTTCCTTCAGACCGAATAAAACGGACAAAACAAAAAAATTTGCCTCATCGCCGAAGAATCACTGAAACATCCAGAAAAAGCTTAGCAAAGTCAGATCAACAAATCTGATAAGTGCGACCCACTTGATTTCAGAAACAGCCACTAAAAGCACACAGACACACCGTAGATCACATATATAAACACATTCTGTCAGGACACAATCACCGACACGAAATTAATTTTTTTGGTCGGCTGATCATTGTCTTATCACCATGTATTATCTCGAAAAACTGACTAAACACACACTGGGCGATGTACCAGACAAAAACACTTTGTGTTATCGGTTATGAATGAGATCTAATCACAATACAATAAGTAATGTTGGTTGAGGGTATTCGTGAGAATATATGCCATCTGGCACCGTGGATGCTCAGAATGGTTTCAAGATGGTGTAAGACACAAGTAGTGTTCTTCAGTGCGTACTTCTTTTTGAGCAGACTATGTTAACTTCTTTCTCTCTTTCTGCCTCCCTCTTTCTGGCATTTTTGTGGCTTCGGGATCTTTAATTCAGTTTTGGTCATAATACTACTACTACTAATAATAATAATAATAATATTAGTAGTAATAATAATGTTATTATTATACTCTGGTCCCTAAGATTGCGAAAAATAATTTAGTATTCTCGTTGCCTTGTTCTTTGTTTTTCTTATTGAGGCTCTAGCGTGCCAACCAATCCCATAATGTAAAGATGAACGTTAAGTGTTTATTCATATACTACTGGGTAAAAGATGATCCATGGTCTGACTATGACAAGTGATGAATCAGAGTACTATTTTCACTAGATTCTTTTACAAGAGTGCTGCGGAACGCGATATGTCTATAAATGCAAAAGCGCAACGCACCACCAGCAGGGATAACTAGCAATCATGAACGTGAGGTTCCCAAAGGAGAACGGCTTAGAGACTAAATAGTCCGGGCGTCGTAATAACCCAGCTGAAAGTGGACAACTGCTTGCCAGCTTGTGACTCTCGAGTTCGGGGTTCTAATCTGAGACCAAATAGTTGACAGATATTTTACCGTAACTATATCCCCAGTATACCCAACCTTCTGGTCTAGGTAGCAGTAAACAACAGCTAGTCTGTACATGGCTTTTATTGTCCGCCCTAGCCAGCAGTAGAGTGTGTGTGCGGGCATGTGCGTGTGCGTGTGCGTGTACGTGTGCGTGTGTGTGTGTTCATACAGCCGGCTCTTCGAGAGTGAGTATACCTCTCGAGCTTCGAATTTCTAGTATTACTACTGAACACTTCTGCAGTAGTTAGATTTTGACTTTTCTGAAGTCTCGTGAGGGAAATTGCGTTGCATTGTCCGCATATGAAGACCGTGAAAGACACTGAAATTTGCAATTTATACCTTCAAAAGTGCTATTCTGGACCGCAAAGTGACCGGATAAAACTGCCTATGTAAATCAAGTGGAAAGCAAACCAACATGGGCTAGTTCATTGTGAATGAACTGATCATATCGGTAAATTTAGCAGCGCCTTTCATAGTACGCCCGACTCGAGTAGCAAATCAAGTAGTATTTTCCCATCTGTATTTCATCCATTACCACAGCGATCAGCGATAATCTGCTTGCTTTTTAATCTCGTATTGTCGTCTAAGAAATCAAAATAATCAAAAGTTTGGCAAAGTATGAAGAGAACTTAAAGTAATGTTAGCAATGTGATAAGTAAGTTGTGTGGATACAAAAGCCTCGTTTGTCTTGATAAGTGGTGATATTTTCCTGCCCATAATCGATGATTGGATGGATCTTGTGGAAGTCCGACAGACCATAAATGAAGAAGTGCAGTGGTCCGACTTTAAATATTTTCCTTCCATCTTATGTACTATCTAAGGACCATTATCCTATCAAGGTTGATGTAGCATTTGATAAGTGGTATACGGTTACGTAATAAAGTCGACATCACCAAACTGACTATGAACTGAACCGAAATACTAAGATGAAGCTATTATTTTCAGACTGGTAAAAATTCCCAGCTTCCTGTCATTAATTTCACTCAAGCTGCAAAACAGAAAATAATTTGTGTGACTCGGTGATTGAGGAAGTATTCCGTAGTTACCGTTAGGAATCAGTTAAAATGACTTGGGAGAATGTTGTACATGGTGGTAAATTCTACTTGACTTCATTTTACGTATTTGAAATGGGCTGTAATAAACCTGTAATAAAGTCACTCACTGGTACTGAACTACGTAGTCGCCGAGATTTCTGACTAAGAACATCACTCTGTATTCTTTTGTTTTAGACTATTTCGGTGAAAATACGAGACACCGAAATATATGGAATGTGTTTCTAAATAATAATGCAAATCGTGAGTTAAAAAAGTTGCTAAACAAGCTGCTGCTGACAATCATTTGTCTCAATATGAAAGGTAACAGGAAAAAGTATTTATACCTACACTCCAGACCGGAGCAAGGACTGATCACACATAAGCAAAACTGCTTCAGCAATGGGATGACTGGGAAGCTTGACCGACTGATTAGGCGTGAGTTCAAATGAGGCGCAATATGTTATCCGTTTTGATCATAAAATGTGTCAGCATCATCGCTGAAATAACTAGCTGGTTCATCCGTACCTATCCGTGATTTTGTAGATAGGCCTAAAACGTCAACACAAGATATGGTTGTGTGGTTGCCATAATGGGGTGGAAAAGCCAGCTGTCGAACTGTGGGGAGGTGAATAAGATACGAAGACGTATACAAAAGCAAATTACGAAAAGCCCTAATAAAGACCCCGAAAACAGATAGGTCAGGGTAGCCGAAGAAGTGAAAGTAGCAGCTACTTTAAGTGATGGTCACAGACTGCTCAGACTTATTCGCTACACGGATGGACGGTGGACCACAGGTGAGTGAGACGATATGCGATAGAAATAAAGAGCCTATTCATGCTGGGCTGAATACTTCAAAGAGCAGTTCAGCCGGCCGCTCTCTAATGTGTAGTAACTCCGACTTCATCAACGCCGATTCCATGGGGAGTATCACTTGAGCCCCCATCGGTATTTGAAGTAGAGTCGAGCATTCGATTTTTATGGAGTGGAGAAGCGGCCGGTCCCGACGAACTTCCTCCAATTCTTTTCAATATGGGTAGAGATGCGTTGATAAAATCACTTCCCACCTTGATCCATGAAGTTTCGAAAGAGAAACATATTCCGTTATTATTTGGTGAGTCATTGGTTTTACCCATCTTTAGTAAAGGAATATGTTATTATGGTAGAAATCATCGTGGGATCAGTTTAATTCTGATAATTATCATTGGCTTTGATTTTACTGCGCTGTCCGGCACCGGCTTGCGAGAGTAACGCCAGCAAACAGCGGACCGGATTCCGCCCAGATTTTTACTCTTCCTCAACTACTCGAAACGCGCCACAAACGTCTTTGACCGAAAGTAATGGTTTTCCTCTACTTGAAAGGCGCCTTCGATTCAGTTGACCGAATAGCCCTATTCAGTGCTGTTCACCGAAAAGGTATGCCTCAGAAAATCGTGATTCTTTTAAAATCATTATACTCCCATGCTTCAAGCTGCATAAGGGTTTACGGTGTATTATCCAGTCCTTTCGAAACGACCAGCCGTGTTCGACAAGTTTATCTCATTTTGCCATTCCTATTTAACTGCATTATCAACGAGATAATGGTGAATTCCTTGCGAAATCTTCAGGATGTGACCGTCGAACTGACGAACAGTTAGAAATTAAGTAATCTAGATAACGCGGACGACCTTGTTTGCCTGTTCGAATGCACGGGACATACGCAACGTGCACCAGGCAGACTCACAAGGGCCGTAGCTCTACTCGGTTGGCTCTTTGCACACTCAAAGTGCAAAGTGATTTTGCTATGGTGGACGTTAACGGTTACGAGCTTGGTGCTCGATCGGGAGGAGTTAGCAATTGTCGACCGTTTCAGTTACGTCGGCGGTAGTGTGACGGCGGACGTAAGCACCGTAGTAGAGATGAACACACGTACGTCTAAAGCTCGAGAGGCGTACTCTGGACTGAAGCACTTGTGGCGCCGACCTGATATTTCACTGAAGTGGGCAGGTCGAATGTACCGTGCGGCGGTGCACTCAGTTCTGTTGTATGGATGTGAGGCATACAGTCTGCGTGTGGAAGTTTTTGGCCATCTGTTTTTACATAGCATAGCTAAGATTGGATGGAAAGACCGAGTGATTAATGCTGAGGTCAGAAATCGTGTATGGGGAACTAGTTCAGATAATTTTGTATCACAGTGTATACAGATTAGTAGACTTCATTGGTTTGGGTACATGTTGCGCATAGCAAACACGTCCACCGTACCGTGCTATGTTTTGCACCTTCTCGAGAGTGGACGAAGCCACGTAGAGGTCAACAGATGACGTGGCAGCAGGGAATGACTTAATAAAATGTAACTGTCTCACGTCTTCGTGGTTGAGGTCCAAAATACTCTTAGCCAGTTGGCTTGAGACAATGAAGGGTACAGCAGCGAACCATGAGAGGTGGTACAGTACTGGTGCTTCTACTGACCATTCAAGCAGTAATCTACCTAAAAAGGGGCCAAGAAGAAATCCCTTTGCTAGGCCACCAAGCAATAGCGCTCATCAATTTTTCCATCAAGATATCTTTGAAGACTACGAAGAAATTGTCCGTCATGCAAATGGACGAGTTTTTGGAAGGTTTAGTGACACAAATTAAAGAAAAACAGAACTAAACGGGAATGGAATGCAATCTGACTATCACTTGTGGGCTGACTAACGTCACCACTGTTTTGCCACAATAATCGAAGTGCAACTCAAACTTCTCGGAACTCTAAGGAACACATTTTGCGGCTGCATTCCACTGCACTTCACCAGTCTGGGTCTCGTAATAGCACAGCTTTTGGTAAGAAATTCATGTATTTCTTCGATGCACGCTCAGTGATAACTCCAACTTTTTCTGACCTTCTTGGATCCAGCAAAAAATGATGTGGTGAGCACTGAGTGACTTGCGAATTACATTCTGGTTACATTTTAACGGCGCAATCAGCATCAACGTATCCTTGCATCACTTTGTTTTTAATCCTGATCTATTTTAATATTGGAAAGAAATCTTTTCCTGAGAACAATCTGACTTTCGTCCTTTCAAAGTAGACCAACAATAAAATGACCATCCGAGAACCTAACACTCGCTGATCCTTTATTTAGAACTTTTGGTTCTTTAAAGGACATCACAACTCCCTTAAGAATGGCAGTAAAGTCTTCACTGTGCAATTTCCGAAGCAGTTCTCTAGTGATCTTATCTGTCGAGGAAAAGCAGAAGTGACTGGTCCCACCAATATCTTGCCAAAAACCGTAAGGTCAGCCCCATCCACCAGCACCGATGGCGGGTTTCATGCCATCGCTGTCACATCCCTGCGCCATCCAGTAAAGCGTTTGCGAATCGCATGCTTACACCGTCTCCGTTCTGCCACGGTAGGCTCACCTAACGATTTTTCTCATTCCTCTAATGGCTTCCCGTGGCCGAAGTACTCCCTCTGTATGTACACCCAACCTTTTCGACCGAATTACCACCGTCGTCGTTCTACCACCGTTTGCACACCTACCCATTTTGTCCGTACTTTTATCGTTTTTCATCACGAGCCCCATCCGTACCCATGCCCAATTCCTATGTTAGAAATTGCAGTTCAACCTTAGCATCTCATACGGCCATATTCATTATCCTTTCATCACCATCATATATTCCTTGCTCAGCCCTGCAAATCCGTCTTTACCTTTCCATCGGCCAGTGCTTCGATAGGCATCTTTCAGCTCACTTCGTTTGTGCAACTGCCTGCAGGCCAGTAGGTCTCCAGCACCATCGTCTCAGCCCCTCTGAGCAAGTATTTCTTATGCTTATTGTTCCGTCACAGGTTTTCTCGTCCTGGTGTCTCTTTTTTTTCTCGGCCATCATCGTGTTACACCTGTGGTAAAATGATCTAATTAGTCATCTCTTACTTGCTTCCTTTCGGTCAGTTTTCCCATCTTCTGTTTTGAATGTTTTCGCCACAGGCATCTTTTATTCGATCTCCAGATTGCTCTGCTCCTTCACGTTCCACTTGTTATAAAGAAGACGTTACGTCGTGAATTTCATGTCAAGTTTCAAACCATGGGATCTGCCCTTACTCGTCCTCTCTGATCTTTCATATCCTCTTTTCTTCCTTATGTCGTTTTCCATCACATTTACCGCATCCTTGCACCACAGTCCATTTCACTTCCTTGGTTCCTTTCTCCGCTGATAGTCCACATTACACCGACCACTTTCAAACCCTATTGGCTCTGCGTTCCCCAAGCCATTTTCATCGTAATCATGCTGCTTCATAAAGTGAGTCCATTTCTTAAGGCTCCTCTCATTTTCGACCGTCGTCACTTGATGCACCTGTACCTGTCAAATTATTCGATCTACCTTTACCTGTTTTCTTCGGTCTTTTCTTTCATCCTCTCTTGTTTGTGAACTGTTCTTCACGGTTGTCACCATCTCTGTGCTTCCAAGGTTGTTTTGTTCTCCCTGTCGACCCACGATATTCTACGTGTCATAAAGAAGAAAATATATCATGATTCTCCTAATTAATTCCAAGTCATCTGATCTAACCTTACCTGTCTCTTCTGATCACTGCTATTCCCGTGTTCTAGCACTCCATTGTTGCAAGCTCCAGCTTCTCTCCTTCACGGATATTCCATATTCTATCGTTTTTATGGAGCATATATTTGCTCTGTATTCTCCAGTTCTTCGCCGGCCATCTTCTCGCCATCATCCCGCTGCCCGTCCATTCTGAAAATAGCCATACTTCACAGCCACCGTATACTAATTTCTTCGAAACGAGCCTTCTAACCGACTCGCCTTCCACGATCTGCGTCGCTCGCTCCATATTTCAGATTTAGTTTTTTAACCTGTTACCAATCATTAATCGCAGTGTAGCAATGCTCCATTGCTATTTATTCCTTCTCCATGTTTATCAGTTTATTCCTCGTCGTCTCTTGTTAACACAGCTGTTCCAACCGAATTTTAGTCTCTCTTGTGTAAAAAACCTCAGTTTTCATTTATCTCCACTTGGGTCAATCAGATTCCACCATTTGATCTTGACTTCCAAATATACCGGGCATCAATTTGAATCCATCGATGGGTCCATTTAAACTCGCTCCATTATTTCTCAGTGTGCATTCTTTTACCTCACGTTTATCTCTCTCGAGCCTTTCCGTCCTATGGTAATCATACATTTTTCTACATTGTCACGAAATATCTATCCATATTATCGTCCGTACTATTTGATCATGTAGATGGCCTGCTTCGGGCCTCTCCGAAAAAAAACCGCTTATTATTATTATTATTATTATTATTATTATTATTATTATTATTATTATTATTATTATTATTATTATTATCGGTATTATTACTGAAAGTGCAAAAAACTGATGCGTGCATCGAAACCTCTGTTCGATGGGAAGTCTTAACCTATCGGCAACTGAACTCCTTGCTGTCGAGGTTACCCAGAAGTCTACCCTCAACGTGACTCTGCTGACGAAGACGCGAAGCCAACTGGAGGTTTCAGATGCTAAGGAGCAATTAGATGGCTTAGACTATCTCTGCTTGAATTGAATATATGTCAAGGGCCACGATAACGCAATAAACTATCTTATACTTTCCAACTTTTACCCATATTCAAAGTCCTCATCGGGATAGAGGTGTAGGTATTCATGATTCCTACTCATTCTGCAAATGCTTCGGTAACGAACGTCGAATCTGAGCTGTTATCGATGGGTATGCAAGTTAAACTACTCTCCCTAAGATCGACTACGCGAAAAATAACAACGCTTAGGAGTGTACTTCTTCTTATTGGAGCATCTCATGGTACTTGTCTGGACAATCCGGTTTATTGAACTCTTCCCTGCATAGTTAACCACGCAAGAACCAACCTTTATCACGTTGCATTAAGTTCCACCTTTCAATGGCAGACTAGTTCGTCAGTACTGTGGCACATTCAAAGTTTTACCAAGACATATACACCGGGGACTTCTCCGTCGATCATTTCATAGTTCTATCGGGGTTGGGACATGGTTTTAATGTCCTTATTCTGCGCAAGGTTCAGTCGGTGATTCACGGTCACTGTAGGGAGGCTTTCGTTGGTAACAAACATCTTCCAGCACCTACTTCTTGCAACCCGAATCCGTTTCGTACGATACATCCTTAAGGTTGTGAACTGAGGCTCCTCACTGCTGATTAAGATATGGCTAGCCATACGACCCATCTTGTGACCAGTTCTGTACATAGTCCGCAAATGATTCTTTCCAGCGAGGAGCACGAATCGGGATCACATGAAAAATTCACTTGCAATCAATCATTCTACTAGCAAACTCCAGTAGGTCATTTACAGTTTTCCTTTGGAACTTTCCACCGAAAAAATCTTCCAAGAGTAACAACATGGGGTTTATCGAGCAATTTTCATAGGATATGTCCTGCTCTTAGGTAATCTGTGGATGGGGGATGCGCCACATGCCCTTTAACGGTGCCTCTGGTTCTTCCCTTTTAACAATGCAACAAACGGCTGTATATCTGAGCATCATATGACATCTAGTTTTATATTTGTGTCTGGAATCATCGTATGCATATGATAATAGCCGGCGCCGTTTTGACCACACACCAAGAGTTTATTTCATGGTAGTTCCCGCCGAATAATCACCTTTCTAATTTCCCTTTGGACCTTCCAGCGCAAAAGCCACTACCTTGTTAATGCTCTACCTACCATACACTTTCAGTCTACGTTTTACTCTCTTACAGGACACTTGTGGATAGCCGTTGGTGATCTTTGGTCAAGCTGGAAGACTTTTTCCGGTTCTAACTTCAAGAACTCGGATTCAGAAGTATCTCTGAGAAGCTAATGTTCCTTTTCAATCTTTCTTGACGGAAAATGGGGTTCTTCTTTGACATGCTTCCTTTTCAAATTTGCTTACATTGGCTGACATAAAACGATCATCTCTACGTATCTACGGTGAAAATGCACAGGGTTTAGACAACGACTTGCCCGTCCTGGTTCCACCGTCTCTGTCGCCCACAGCTTCTAGCTGACCTGATAATGGGAGCTCACAACCAGACTTCACAACAGTTGACAAATCTGGCACATTAGGCGAAAACAGTGGACGACCAACACGGATGAAATCGAATGAATGTAATAAAGCTCTGATAATATCAGGCCGCGGGAATGCTGCAACTAGAAACAAGTATTACGAGATCAGTTATTCTTGAACTTGATCGGAGTGGAATACGCTTGAAATTGGATGACAGTACATCCACGATTGGCGATTCCCTTCGAATTTTCTATTGCTCCACACCAAAGGCGAGCTAAGAATATCCTCCCTTATAGTTTGTTTGAATGCTTCGAGCTATACTTGTTGGACCAATTTTTGGATTCTATAGATCTCCACAACAAGTAAATCAGAAGTTCGAAATGGTCTCGGAAATACCTGTACTATTTTGATAGTTGGTACACAGCAGTTTACTCTCGTATGATAAAAATCCAATAGATTAGTATGTCTATTAAGAAATTTCAGATGTTGAGACGAAGACTACCATACTCATTGACGATGTCACCTCGACTGGCGATGAAACGTTCGCAACCTAGAAGCCTAGTTCAGTGACCGGAAGCCGCTGAAGAGACCAAGACCATTAGTGATAATCATTCTACCTTATTTGAGGAATTAACAGTCGAGGAAATTCAGCCACAATTCAAAGGTCTGTTCGTCAACCAATTAAAAATGATGAACAACTTTTGTTTGAGAAATTTTGTGGTGACGAGAACGCTTCTGCGGGCGACGCGATGCCCTATGATTTCTTGTCCAGGACTCATCAATCAGACGTAGTCAGTACGGCTTGATACAACCAGGTCGCTTTATTATAGGTCAGAGAAAAGTCTGCCAACGTTGTCATCCCTTTCTTTACGTATATAAAGGAATATGTTGCACATAAATCTGGCATACTAAACACTGGCTGTTCTTGTCTTGTCAATCCCCGGTGTGCGTAGTTCCAGGTACGGGCTATTTAAATACCTCCGGTAGTCCGAGGTAAGTCAAGCTCCACAAATATCTACGCTGATCGCATCAATGAAAACCATGGAGGAACTAAAATGTGTCGCTAACTCCCCCAGTTATCCCGCAGTACTTATGGTAACACTGCAGTATCTCAGCCAGCCTAATAAGAATCAACAGCTGCAGCGTACACCCACCGCGCTCCCACTGGGACTCGAACCCGGGAGGAAAGACTGTGAGTCGAAAATCTGAGTATCAGGTTATCAAAGCCAGACATTGTCTTCATGTTTTCCACTCTCTTACCACTTACACCGCATTCGCCCTAAAAACCACTCACGATCATATACCAACGGATCACTTCGTGGTTCATCTAACAATCTAAGGTACCCTAAGATGCACCGGGATACATAGTGCGACTTCCGTCAGTCTAGAAAATTGTTTTTAGTTCCCCGTTTATATTTTTACTACTGATATCAATGATTGTAGTTAGTTGTGGCCGTCTCCGTATAATGGTCGACCAAGGGCCGTTTTTTCACCTATAAAAAAGGATTAGCGACACACGTATTTAATAATAAATCCTCTGAAATGCAGTTTTTAAGGGCGCATTTATCTCAGTTACGCACGAAAGGAAAAATGATCCCATCATCATAACCAGTAGATTTCACAGAACTGAATTTTTTGGTAAAATATATTTGTTCAGTTAGTCAGATCAGATGTTTGGCGTAAAAAGAGGATAAAAAAGCAATGTGATAATTATTTCCCATGGGACTTAAAATGAAAGTGGTTCCCGGATCACGCGACTACTACCTCGATTTCCCAGACCCATTCTACCGTTGTCTGCTACGTAAATAGATGGCAGTCCGTTGATACACATCTCGGAAAGTGCATACATCTGTAAACAGTTGGTCTGCCGTGTATTTTGAACGATCCAGCGTTAGATACGTTGAGATCTGTGCACGCATGTGGGGTGAAGATAGGGATGGGAAGTGGGAATAAAGTGAAAAAAGGATCAGTCATTATGATGAATCATGAGATTAGGCTAGAAGTCTTCTGTGTGGGATTTGTATTTGATTCGTTGTCTGCAATCCAGATTCAGTACGTTCCGCCACGAATATTTATAAACAGGTTTTTTTGAATTAGATGATCTTCTTTATGGATCATTTACCCAGCTCCTACCTGTGGCCCCACGACTCTTAAGCGTACATCAGAGGCCACGCCTCGGCGAACCGCTAGACAGGAGGTCCAAAACAGAATGGGGATAACCAAGGTCTAAAAACCTCAGTGAGACGGTGTTCGGCATGCAAAGACACTTCTGAGTGAGTGGACGAGATCTACTGGCCCAACGGCTACAAAGAAAAACTGCCCAACCTACTTGACCCAGTATGCCGGAAGAGGCGGATGAGCCACACAACAAGCCATCAGCTCATCTTTAACAACCCTGCATCCTGTAAGGCTTGGGCCTGTTTAATAACGAGCCCTGGAGTGCCAACTAGACAACTTCGATTGCACTTCAGTGATACACACCTATTTTCAAATTGTTCTTTCTGTACTAGGGTGGTCAACAGGATAACCTGAAATTCGGATGAAAATCACTTATGGGGATTGATTAATGAATGCGGACTTTTTATTACACAGCTTGCAACCATTTATTCTACCCATCCGTCGAAGCGGTTTGGTGATCAGAAATACTAGCTGCACTATAAGCGCTGCTATACATTAGACCTATTCGAAATGACCGTTAGACTCTTCCAGTTACAAGGCATCACAGTCACCCATGAACCAACCAAAATCCTGGGAAACATTTGTTCATTACACAATAACCAAATAACGGAATAAAATAACTGCACCCAGAGCTATAAATAATCATAGTTGTGTCCGACTTGAACAGTTTGGAGCTTAGACAGATAACCTCGCACCCATACGCACACTGCATGCACTTGGTCCAAACATCTCGCATTCATAGACACGTCCGCAGTCATACACACACGTATATAGTTGACGTTAGTCGTGTTTCGTCCAGGGTAGAACCAACCAACAAGACCATGTCACATGGGCGACATTGCGTGGTCTAATTCGAGAGTACAGTGTGCTCACCGGAAGTGGGTCGAATTTCTATATATGCTACTGAAGACGATCACAGTAGTTAGACTTTGACATCCGGTGAGAAAAGCTTTGGATTATCCGCTTGAGACGATAATGACCGATACCGAGATTCGCTTTGTGCGATCACTCCGTGCTAAAGTAAACCATTTTTGAAGTTCCAATTAGAAAATCTTGGTATCGGTTATCATCATCTCAGGCGGACAAACCAGAGCTTTTTTTCGCTGGATGTCAAAATCTGACTACTGCTATCGTATTCAGTACCATATATAGAAATTCCGCCCTCCCGTGATGGAGCCACTTCCGGTGAACACTCGGTACATTTGGCCTACGCTTTTACTAGCATGCAGAATTGACTCACACACTTGCCTACGTGTTTGCGTTTACAGCTGCTTGCCTGTAATTGTGCTTGCCGTACTTTCCTACTGAATACACGTTTATCTACACAAGCGTAACTTCCTCCCGCTTACTGAATTCGGGACGAAACAACCATCACAATAACGTACCGTATTTTCAGGGAAGGCGATAAAGAAGACCTGCGAAATATATCCTAAATAAGTTAACTCGCGTTTCATTGTCTAGCGGATTAGGGAAATTGATGAAGAGGTGCCATGTTAACAAGTTGATTATATTTTAATCTAACTATAGTGACTTGATAACCTACACATGTTTTTTCAAAGGGATCCATTCACAGCACCACAATGGAGTTGAATAATTGAATCAATCAATAGATTAGTTTGATTTTTGTTATCTGTGCGCATTGATAACATCACCCCGACTACTGATGTAAGCATTTCCGGCCAAAATGCTAAGCTCATTAGTAAGAAAATCGACAGTATTCACGGTGGTTGACATATATTCGTAACGTCCCAACCACATTCGTTGATCACAGCTCTCCAGTTCGTTGTTCTGTTCGTGAAAGTGTCTGAGCAATAGAAGTCCCAAATCAAATTTATCTCCCAAGTAGCGCGGAAAAAATAATCAAAATAGACACGGTAATCGGACTGATTGTGGTGGCAGATATTGGCCATACTAATCACGGTTACTAACCTGAACGAACTGTTCCGTAAAATTGTGATGCAATTGATTGAGTCGACTTTCCTCTGGCAACACGTGATGTTGCAAAAATTGTTCCACCACAGATTTGTACGCGCTGTTTGCGCGTACCACATCTGGCACCGATTCCATCTTGTCGCCATCCACGACGGGATTTGCATCTTCAACGTACGCGTATGAAGTGGACGGAGTTATACTGACCCCGATCAGATCGATTTCAAGTCGTGCCACGTCACGCCGTAGTTCAACCAAAGATTCGTCCACCAATTTGGCGCAATACAAGCGTTGAGCATTGGTCAAAGAAGGCAGTTCGGCAGCCCAGTCGTGGGCGGATTTACCAAAACTGAAAACAAACATTCCAGTCAATGTTTATGGACATTGCACAAATATGATATTTGATAAACGAGTAATCTGTTCAACGGAACAAAACAGATAAGCATCCGAGGAGAAGAACAAAGTATGCAATGGGGATATCTGTTCAAAAAGGAGTGCAAACTTCATCAGTTCAGAAACGCAGGTTGTCAAACAGCATACTTCACGAATCATCATAATTTGGGGGCAGTATATCTCCTCATGTTCCAATATATATGTTGAACATATACATATCTGCCATGTTTTCCGACACATTTCGTTTTCCAGCTGTCCTTGTGATGAACTGAATCAAAGTAGGAAGCATATTTTCCAAACCCCTTGGCAACAGTTCTGGATCACTCTAGGGTGCTATCTTTTTTGCTTTTCCAATTTTCCACCTACATCATTGACCTATAAACTTCCTCCGTGTGTGAAGTACTTAAATATTATTAACGATGTCGCTTGTTGTTGGACCAATTCTGATCCTACGATTTAAGAAACTTTTGTAAATACCTACCTCAATTAGAGCATTTTAGCGCCTGAACTGGTTTAAAAAAATAACCTTTCCAGGTGACTTGAATGTGTTTTCGGCAACTCCTGCCCTCTTTCCCCAATAAATTATGCTTCCAATAATTCCAAATCCCCATTTAGAGTAAGCTCTGCCAAGTACTTAGGTGGTACCATGGAAAATAATTTACGATGGACAATTCACATTCAAAATTGTATTGGAAAACCGGGATGTCTCGTTGTTCTAATGCGGAAACTCAAGCAGTATCGAACACCGCAGTCAGTTATTTCCAAGTTCGTCTTTGAACATATTCTTCATATCCCGCTTTACCATTCACCTGAAATTTTCCGCCGTTTTTTGGGTACCTACCATGCACTTTGTCAGCTCTTTGCATTCTGTGTCCGATCAACACCTTACCTGTGCTCTCCTTATGATACAGGTCTACGACGATTGGGAAAAAGGCTCTCTTGGAGCATGTATACGCGCCAAAATGAATAACAACAACAGGCGTCGGAATGATTTATCGTGGGGATTAGGCGCACCACAATTCAATGACATTCGGTGGACGTTCGCATCAAGTGCCCGAAATGCGTCCCGGATGTCTCCTTGTCTCTCGTGTCAGTTGGATATGTGAAAAGTATAAAACAAAAACGAAATAATCGGTCATTTCAGTGCCACGTTCAGTCTGCCCTAATTGCCGTTTGAGGCGATGCTGACTTTAATAACGTAAGTCCGATTTTATTTACTCAATATGAGCCACTTAACTAATGGATGTGATTACTCATTCCTAATAAGGTCTCACAATGCAGGTTACGGATCAGAGTAGGAACAGGACAGTTCTTTGACGATACAAAATTCACTGCCTCCATTGTACTCATATTTAAGCAGATGATAAAACTTCTAGGAAACATCTGGGTTCAGTAAATTTAGATTAACCTCCAAATCGATCAGACACAACAAACACAATATTGAATGACTAACTGGCATAGTGCCCTTTTCCGACTCACTATCCATTTTCGATGGCAAGTTTGGTCTGGTCTTTTATGAATCGTCAGCGATGGTGTTTGCCCACCGAGTCTCAACCTGAGGTCCATCCGGACTTGCCAGATTGCGACCAAAACACATGGAGTGCTAGTTTTGTTTCCTTATCCGCTCTCTCGCTCACTCACTCACTCACACACTCACTCACCATCTCTCCTTCTCTCTCTCTCTCTCTCTCTCTCTCTCTCTCTCTCTCCCTCTCTCTCTCTCTCTCCCTCTCTCTCTTTTCAACAGCTGGCTTGGAACGTTGCCAACTCGTGACCAACACCGCGATGAACGTCTTCTCCGCAGAAACCAACGAGAAACGAGGTGGGTAGAATGGTGACTTTGTATTGAAAACGTCTGCTAATGGAGTATATAGTTAGTCTGGAACTATGCAACATATCAGTTAGTAACGAAAACTACCCTTCAAAGGAACCATCAGTGGCGCACGTTTACTGAGCCCCCGGTGGCGCTCGAACCCAGGGTGAACTGCTGTGAGTCGAACACCTAACCACCAGGCTATCCCAGCTGGCCCCCAAGTTCAGTTCAGTTCAGTTTATTCAACCATTAACCACGCACTCCTGTGATCTGGTTTTGGTTGCTACCTTCCATTATCGTCCAGTAAACGGCAAAATGAACAGGAGCATAGTGATAAATATTCAAAAAGTCAAAGTATCAAGCGGAAATCAAGACAACAAGGAAAGAGTCCGAACGCAACTACACCACTGGACACGACACCTAGCCATACCACTTAATGTCTACAATCATTTGATAGGCGGATCACGTGGATCTCAACATGGAAGTCCACTAGTCAAGATTTTCATACCTTTTTGTCATTTCATGGATTGACCACCTTGACTAACCTCCAAATCACCACTTGCCTCACAGAACGGCATACGCTGGGATGTCTATCGGTGGGCATGCGTAACACATATCCCAACCACCTTAGCCTGTTTAGATTCAGTACTTGATCTAGAGACTGACCTCTGGTTCCTAACACCTTACAACTATTCTCAGCATTGCTGATACGATGTTCCCACCATACTCGGGCAATGCTGCGGGGACATCGGTGCTCGAACACCGACAGTCTTCGCCTACCTTCTACCATGTTTCTGAACCGTATAAAAGATCAGACCTAACAGCCGCATTATACACTCTACCCTTACCAGAGAATCGGATGTCACACCGACGCCACGAATGGCTGAGGTTGGCAAAAGCCAAACGCGTAATGACAATTCATCCGATACATGATGAGATGTAACTACCCAGGTAACAAAACTTATCTGCTTCAGCTAGAGTTTCCCCGGCTAACACAAGGTTTGGTGTTGAGCCAACCCAGCCCTGCAGCAACATTTTACACTTTGAAGGTGCAAAAAATATCCCAAACATTCCTACACTGTTGTTTAGGCTATCTAAGAGAGCTTGCAACTTACCTGGATCTTCACTGAAAAGACTAGTATCGTCGGCGAATTCCAAATCAGACAGTTTACTCCCTGAGCAAAGATCGACGCCACCATTCTCACACGAGGATAGGGCTATCTCAAGAATCAATTCAATCACAAAATTGGACAGGAATGGTGAAAGAGGGCAACCCTGACGAACACCGCTTTCCGTAGGGAACTCGGGAGAAAGATCGTCCCTAGCTAGAACTCGGCTTCGGCTAGTTGCATACAAACATTGGTTCCCAAAGGGTTTTTCAACATATGCACTATATATATATATATATATATTCTGTGAATCTAATCTCCTACTACTCATGTACATCTGGTTTTCCTTGATAGTATACTGGTCCTGTGTGGTTGTGGGTTAACAAGCATTTGCGCATAAGCGTGGGATGAAACTAAAGGTGAGGGCAAAACAAGCAACCACTTATATTTTTCAAACTCACTTTAGTTCCATCAGCTCGGCTAGATAGTCGACCAGATTACGTTGATTCGTACTGTCCTTGGTGTCTGCGAGCCGCACAAGGTTGTTCACCTCAAACCCCACCACGGGTTTTTTCTGCCTGACCTGTCTGTTTGCCTCAATCGCGGGGTCGTTGGTTGATTGGTTGGCTGCATTCAGTACATTCACCAGAGCCAGACCGCACGACAGCAGACGTGGGATACATTGAGCCGTGCGTAACTCTGTGGCACAGTCGCATGCTGCATTGAGTGCATTTCGAATTTGTTCCACATTCGTGTCAAAGGTTAGTAACATACGCAGGGCGTGAAGATGTGCCGGAAGGCGGTGACGCAAGGGAGCTATCAGGATGAGGAGCTGGTCTGCCTCTATTAGAGACTGTGAAGTGGGAGTCAGATGAAACGACTGATTACAGAATTCGGATGCGAGATAAAATGGGTACAAATCATAAGGCTAGTTAAAAACCAAATCCTACTGACAAATTTCACGAGTATTATTCAGTAAGACTACTGAATTTCTCCTGATGCTGCACCTACATGACACATGGCAAATTCCGTTCGCGTCGTTCGACACGCGCAGTTAACAATGAGCCACGAATTCCAATTCATAACTAAGAGCCGTGGGCATGTCTGACTTATTCCAAAACAGACCATGCCCATATAAACCTTTTTAATACATGTTCGTATATGAGTGCAGTGGAAGTCCAATGCACTAATTTAGATAACTGAGAACCAGATCCTGATTCTTGGAGGGGAGGACCACACAGGGTCCCAGTGGGTCAGATGTGGTATCGAGCCGAACTACAATGAATTACTGCCTGCTACCAAAGTAACCGGTGATGGCGGGGATTCGAACCTCTGAACTGTAAACCACTTGACCCACCACTATACTTAGCTGAGTGCATGTCTTGTCGCGTATGCGCACATAACCAAGTGACTGTTCAATCAAAATAATTTCATATCGCTAAATGCTTTTTCAGCTTATAAAAACGCAATACTCGATGGAAAAAGAGCCAGCGCAGGATATTGTCAATTCATGTCCATCTTTATTTCCTTCTGCGCAAGCCAAGCATCATAGACACGAGGTGGGCGGCCAAGGATAACTATTCACCATCTCTGAGATGGTCGGTAAACGTTCTAAACTATTCGACCACCACAAGCAGCAGTGTCTTCAGTTCGTGGAACTTAACCCCACCCAAGTAATTCGCTGGGTGTTAAATAACAGAAAAAACAAATTCCAGAAGGTCGTTACGATTTTCTCACACCGAATCGTATGTCAGTCAACTTTCTACGTCTGTTAGGTTGTCAGGACGTAGGAATAAGTTGAAATAATTGGGCTCATTCTTCCATGCAACTGGAAGGCTTAGTGACAACTATTGAGTACGTCAAGACCGAACGAGATTTGTAGTGTATCGAAAAAATGAGGCACTACGTCCTGTGCTAAACGGGAAAAATGTAATGTAACGCCACGCTACTGACATTATTTTGTCCTCTTTAAAACTAATCAATATCAATATCATTCATGTATGCACTTTTGTTCCGTATGTTCTCTTTAGTCACAATAGAAGAACACTCGGATTCAACTTCCGAAGAGAAAGCAAGTATCCACTAGTTGAATGACAGTCTGAGCCGCCAAAAATGGGTCGAATAGCAATATCAAACCTGCAGTTCAACTTACATTCTGGTCCACAGGAGAATCAGACAATCGAAGAATACGTTCCATCGGGGGCAGATTATTCAGTAAAGTGTTCACAATAGGTTCGGGTAACAACTGATCAACAAAAAGTTCGGACACGTCCGCATCCGCTTGCATAACCAATCCTTTAGGGGATTTTGGAATGGTGATGTGCGTGCGTAGCTCGATTACAGCACGGGCCACATCTGCTGCGGTAAAGTGAGCTGAGGCCATTGCAATAGCGATGGACTGGGCAGCTTTTACAGAGAGCAAATTCAACGAGGCACAGGACCGTGGTGGCATTCGCTTCGATCCCAATCGAAGGGTACGATTGAGACCACATTGACCAGATAACGAACCGTGAATAAGCGCATTCTGCACTCCGGGACATGAGTTTGAAGAGAGTCCAGACGGAATCACAACACTCGTGACTGTACTTCCTTGATCACCAACTGTCGGCTGGTTTGGAGAGAACGTGGAAATCGTAAAGGAAGAGTTTTCACAAAAACAAGGTGATTATGACCAAGATTCGTCAAGGGAACCAATTTTATGATTGTCTTTTGGATATTTTGGAATTATTATTACCGTTCATCTTCTACGTTAATCCTGTCAAGTATCAAACGGCAAATAAAGGAAAACGGTGTTCACTTAGTCCAATACTAAATACTTGAAAAACCGTTGTAGACCACGAGTTTTAATAATGTCACTGAGCTTGCTGCACAAGTGTGGTTGTTAAAAATTAAATGTTGTTCGAAATTAAATCAAAAGACACATGAACGGGCACTGGAAAGTATTGGTTCTTTAGCATACAAAATAAGGCGATTTTTAAGTACAAAATGTGTACAGGAAACCATATGTACGCAGTTACTGATTTATGAACAATGTGATTGGTGGACACAAACTTGCTAAACGCTGTCGCATGATTTGTAAGCAAACTATGCGCACAAGCTATGCGCCCTGTGATAAACAATATCCAGGTTTGTACTAAAATAAGTTATACGAGCAGCACGTGTTTGGTCGTGTATGGAAGTGCATAGACGGTGAATGGAATGCAAATTGAAAAAAATGAAGCCACTGAGCCAGATGGGATTTCCCGTATTACTTGTAAGTAGGATAAAACCACCACAGTTCCATTCGTGATCGGTTTATAAATTATAGAATCACAGAAACTAAAACTGCGAACACGAACTGCTCAGGTTCAAAGCGGATGGGAATAGTTTCTATCGCGAGACAATAATTTCTGTCGTTGGTCCCCATTAGGATAGTCGGTAAGTGCCTCGGGTTTGAGATCAATTTTCCTTTGTAACTATGGTATTCACTGAAGACACTCGCTACATCATTTGGAACATGAAGGCAATGGCTAATGCGGTTACGTAGATATGTGAAATATAAGCGGGATGTGAATGTTTTATAAATAATAATTAAGGAATGATTAGTTTGGAGGGTTGTTATTTACAGTGTGGGGTTTTCAAAACCAGAGGGGATCTTACCGATTTCCCAACCACTCTTGAGACAACACTGTTCCATACCAATCAATTCCTGAAATATATTACTGTACAATTCGGTCTGATAGATTTGAAAACTATTGAACATTGATCCAGGTGGAAAAGCTCTTCAATCCCGAGGGGTTTCGGGCCCACATAAACTTGGACACCACCCACACTTTAGCGCCACGTGTATTCTGTCAACTGCATCACATTACGCGGAGGCTTTCAAAAATTTTACCGATGTTGCTTCATAACCGAATGGGGCTGGAATGTATGCCGTGATAAAGCTCGAGTGGTGATCATGCTTTGGTTCAAACACCCACAAGTTCGGCGACTTTCCGTTCGGACCAATTCGAAAATTTTCCTGTGTTCGGGGTACTGCTCACAGGGGTCAACCGGGCAATAAAGTGAACTTTAGACCTTATGGCACGGGATTTGACAGCCCGCCATCGATCATCACCTCCTTTCAACAGTTTCTATATGGTTGTGACTCCTTCCTTGAAGCAATGTACCATTTCAGTATAACGAATAGAAACAGACGTAGAGCATTATTTTTAGGTTTCTTCTGACAAACCTAGAGCATTTAACTTGATCTTATTGTAACGGTGAATGCTGGGGCAAGGGAAGGACGTGAATATCAGGGCGAACGGGCGAACCAAACGAGGGCCACAGACAAAAGAACAGACGGCTAATATGTTGGAGGCGTCCCAAAGCAGGCGAAAGAGGCATACGGACTACCAGAGGGGAAGCCGCTGGCTATCCGGCAATCAGCAAGATAACCCAGGTGAGGGGCTGCCGATCGAGCTGTCAACTGAGACAATCGAACCAACCGAAGAGAAATGACCCTCAGCAGAAGCAAGCTATCGGCCACGGGCAACTGGCCAGAACGCAGCCGAAGCACTCAAGCAGCCGCAAGACCAATGTTGGTGCCGCAGAGTCTGAAAAAGGGCCTATATAAACGATTGCATGTGTTTCATGACTTGACTTGTTTGGCTGTTGGAACACAAGTATCCTACCGTGTGCTGTCGTCCTTGTTACATTATGAAGCTCCCATTGAAAATGATACCCAGGTACCATAGTGTTGTGTTCGATTTGGGCAGCCACGTACGTAGTCAGTCAGTCTCGCACGCACACACACTATGGACCTTTAATCCATACCCGCACACATGGACACATGTACGTACACATGCATACAGGGTTAACGCCAGTTATGCTCCATCCTGGACTGCTCTGGCCAATCATGTTTCCATGTCTTCTACGACCTTGCGCTGTATGATCCAGTTGTACGCTTGGCTTGTGCTTTCACAAGCACGTGACTCATTTACCTACTTACTTGCTTGCGTCTCTATGCTGACGTACTTGCACTGGCATTTACCTTACATTTTTGCTAAATACACGTTTGTCTGTACAATCATGGTTATGTTTGGCCTACTGACTACGGGACAGCACAGGAGCGCCGACCGGGTGAAATGGAACTTTCCGAGCAACGAAACTAATCTAATTCTACTAAGACTTCCCCTGCCATGTCGACGTTTTGTGTACGGCCAAGTCTCAGCCGTGCAACATTTTTGCACTTCGAAGTTTCGTAGTGGATCGCAAACTCGGATGCACTGTTGATTGAAAGAAATAGTCCAATGTGCGGCTTACTTGGAACTGTGATCAGAAGCATGTACATCCGCGTATTCTAAGCCAAGCAGTTTGTGGGGAAAAAGGAAATCTGTGTGACTGTTGCTGAGCGGCTTCAGGGCTGTTTCTAGAATTACTTTAATTATGAAGCTGGAGAGGAAGGATGGGAAAGAGTGCAGTTCTGACAATCACCACGACGAGTGATGAGCTCAGGTACACGATCGCCTTAGGCACAAGCTCAGCTTCGGCTGTTCGCTCACAGTGAGTGAAAAGCGGAGATGAATTTCACCGGTACGTCCTTCTCTAAAAGTCAGCACAAAATAACTCTGTGGTAGGTGGCGTCGAATGCGTATTTCAAATAAAAGAAAATCGAGATTTTAGACCTGCAGTAAGTGTGTCTGCATTTTTAAAATCGGTCGTACGGCAACAGTGTGTTGTTGGTACAACTCCGACTGGGTCTGGAACTGACTAGGCGTACTCCGTTCACAAGAACGCGGGATAGTCGGCGTAGAACAACGTTGCCGAGCGGTTTAGGTGAAATACTTCTGTTGTGTCCTGTTTAACCAGTCACACACGCACACAGTGCTGATATTAGGCGTGTTTCATCGCAGACAATAATGACTAGTCAATCTCGCTGAGTATCGACCGATCTCTCTTGACCTGAGACGAATGTACTTTAGCGCATGTATGCAACTCAGCTCGCGTACTTGCCTACATCATCGAACAAATGAAGGGAATTTTTATTTTTCATTATCTACTAAACTAATTTCCCCCGGGTTTTCATTCAAGGGCCCATCAGACCTCCAGCGCGTCAGCGTGATCACACTATAGTGATGAACCAATCCACCGTCTTCCACTTGTTTCACTGTATACGTTTCGCGCACGCGGCATTGGTTAGAGCTACTTCCTACGCGCTTCCACGGCACAAGTCGGCATGAGGTCTTGTACAGAGTGGACAAGCGGCTTGGATACACTCTGGGGAGGTCGAATTTCCTAACTTACTGTTCAAACGTTTGTTAGTAGGTAAAGTGGGGCAAATACCATTAAGTAAATAATAACGTAATGACATCCAATGGGATACTGAAGTGACGAGAGTCAAGTTGACGGGGCCAGTTTTTCTCATTCCAGAGGAAGTTCGATGCAATAGAAGTGTTTGGACGCACAGGTTCAGAGTATTAGGTTTCACGATGTACGTTCAAGGCAGGGAACATGCATTCGTGTCATGGATTCGACTGTCGTATGATTCACGGTATTTTCACGGAATCAAAGATGATTGTGTAATCATGCTAACACTGAGGCTAAAATGAGAGCGAATTGAGTTTGCACCCATGGCGAAAGCCCGTCTGGACCACTGACCCTATCACACTTAGAAGGAACATGCCTTCTATGAACTATTCGTTTAAGGTTAGTGTGGAGCCTAGAGCCGCTATTCGACAAAAAATACCAGTCAAGTCCGTTAATTTGCTTCTCTAATATCTAATTCTCTTGTATACTATTCCAGCTGACTATTATTTACTCCGTAGTATTTGGTCCGTTTTGTCCACTAACAGGCATTGAAGTAGTAAGTTGACCAATTCGGCTTCCCCAGGGTGTAAACACATTTTTGTTCACTGTGTACTTAGGCCCAGTGAGAATGCACGCAGTTGGCACTCCACGGTCTTCCTGTCGTTTGTCTCCTCGATATACTCGATAGCAGAATCTGAGGGAAAGTGGTCTCGTTACCACACCTGACCTGCTGGGGCCTTATGTGGTTCTCCGCTCCAAGTCTCAGGGTCTGGTTGCCGGTTATACCTGACAGTGCAGTGGGCCTTCGTGACTATAGGGTATATACCACTCCCACTGCACTTATGCACAAGCATGCAATAAACGAATAAAAAAACTCCATTCCGTGGGAAACTATTCATTTTCCCCGGTCACTCCCCGACGGGCTCTAGTAACTCCAATACGAAAACTTCTACTTCGTCATTGATGAAGGATGTAGACACTTACCAAAGGTTAGTGCTTTGCTAATATTTTGTTCTGTAATTTGGATAATCAGACTGCCAGGAGATGTGCTCACAGTTCTCACAGTTCAGGTATACTGTTGTAATCTATTCCTATGTATCTGAATACGTGTGTGTATGTTTGTGTGCTTCATAGAGAGAGAAGCAGTGGAGGCGTGAATCACCAAAACACATTGAAAGTTATCACTCCATTGTAACCGGGGCAATCGAAGTGAATTTGATCAAGAACTTAACTTAATTCTAGTTTTCAACAATATTTGATATTCACTAACAATTACTTGCGAGTACTTGTGGGATCGAGGATACGTTGCTTGGCTGACTGTCTTTTGGACTCCGCCTTTCACACACAAACCTCAGGCCTTCCGATCAACATTACACTCGCAAGCACCAGACTCGAGTTTCATTCTTGTTACAGCTCGTTAGTGGTGCATATCCTCCCCCGTATTCAGGGTTTGAATCCGGGCCCTTTCACCTAGAAGACGTCACCTCGCTCTCGTCTCCCAAATTGGTCAGCCGTGGCGATAATCGACCCTCTAAATTTTCAGATGTCTAATGCCTTTAGCACTCGATCACCAACGTTTCAAATAATTTCAAATTATCCGGCATAGTGCTGACCTACGTAGCACATCACGACTTTGGTAATGATTGGGTTATCAGCCCTTGGGATTCAACACTGCCAGCAGGGCGTATCGATATTGTTTTCTTCACTCGTCTTGTTCACGTCAGCGTTTTAAAGTAGATGACTTCTTCTGTGGTGGAGGAATTGCAAGACTAATTCCCTTTTCCTACCGATATCCCTTGCTTATTTGCGTAGATTCCAGTATACATACTTAGAAGTCACAGACGGAATCTGCACAACAATTCGGGGCAAGCATTTACTAAAGGTACGACAGCGGCAGCTTCAATCCCATAACGTTAGCAGATTTATTTGCCTTCATACACAACGGCTGCTTACCAAATGTTCATTTATTGCCACGATATATGAAGAAGAATATCATGCTACGATGTACACCAAAGATGAGACCATCTCAACTAATAATGATGGTATATTAGTACTTCATTTCTTTTGACATTAGGCGCATTTGGAACTGCTACTTTTCTAGAAAAACAAACCAGAAGTTGTGGACTGTCATCATCAGAATCCTGTGAAACAGTTTGATAAAGTTCATCCAAGAATCAAAGGCCGCCGCAATTTACAGAAGATAATCAATCATAGGTATCATAAACACCAAATAAACTGGAAAAGCATCTAAACAAAAAGCGAGGGAAAAATTGTCCTGTGTTGCCGTCTATCTCTTTCACACACTCTCAATCTTTCCAGTTTGGCAATTGCTTGTGATTATTGCTTTTTCCATTTCATCTAATTCACTTTGTTCGTGCCAGAGCCAGACTGTACATTTTTCTTGATCAGCACAAAAGACAATCTTAAGAGGCTCCCTCTAGTTGACCGTTGTTCGGGCTGTTGTTTTCACCTTGCCGTATCTACCACGGTGTCATACAGACGAACATAAAACAAATACTGGGACATACATACATACATACACACACACACATTCAGACGCACCGATTCACACTGGCAATGGTTGCAAGGTACTGGTAAATTTATACTACTGCTTATTTATTGAAAATGTGTGCGTTCTAATTTATGCCACACAAATTCACAATGTTTCTGAGTAGACAACAAATGCCCGAATAAACCTGCAGAATAAACGGAAGTTTGTCGAAATTCTGCTGTCTTGTTGCCCGCTGATTTATCACAGCCATAACCTCGATCGGATGGACTCTATCCGAGTTTTACAATCGGTATATTTCTGGTGTTCTCTTTTTGTTTCACCCTGCCAATCGCTCCGAATGTGCATAGACGGCACCATTGTGGCGAAACCCGATCTTCTCGTTTGATCACCAAAAGACAGCTCCTCGAACTCGACTCACTTGAATTTCACGCTTGTGCCTGTCCTTCTCCCAAACATGGTTTCTTATTCCTCATACAGGAGTTGTCGAAATTCGCCAGACGAATGTGCCTTTTCGCAATTATTTCCTCTTCTCTGGGCTTATCGTAATATATTGTAACACAAGGATAAAATGTAAAACTCTAAAGATGATGTCAGTCAAGTTAGTTCCGTTGCGATCGGCTGACCATTGAATTTGTTTGACCTTGCTCACCGTGATAAATTGGTCCGGAGTTCAGAAGTTCGAAATTAGTTTAATGCTAAATATGACTCATTAATAAACCGACGAAGGTGAGATTCACCATGAGGGGTTTTTTCCTTGAGAAATAAATGCTGATCCTACTAGAAACGTTTCCTTTTTCGAATTGTCTGCCATATTTCTGTCTATCAAGAAAGAAGCGAAAACGAAGCGTAATTCATCCACGGCAGAGCACTCAGCTTTCCTTTTACCGTTCGTTTCGAAATACGGACTCCGATCAAAGCTTTCAACTTTGACATACTCTAAATGTTACTGGAGAGCAGACGAATTATTCTGCTTTCGTCCGAATTCCCTGGTTTTTTGGACTACTCATTCGCTTTTTAGGCCCACATCTTTCTTCTTATTCCAGATACGGTCGTTTGACATTTCTCGATATCTTACATCATGCAAACTGATTCGTATTTAGCAGAGCACAGATAATTCGCCATTTTCAAAATCCGTTAGTTTGTTTCCGTGTTGTATTGCGCAGACAAATTTCGGTATTCGCTCGCAATCAACGCGAATGAGAGTCACTTAGGTCACGTTGTTCTGATAGTGAACCAAGTATTAGGACTCGCCGGTAGGGGATCAAATGAGTAAATACTAGGGCTGTACTCGATGGGAGAAGAGGTGGTAGAAAATACACGCCTATATAGTCGTAAAAAGACTAAAATTATCCCTGACCTCCCTCTGTCTACACTGGCACTCAGTTCATTTAACTTTAACTAAGCACACTATGCACGCACTAATACGTGTTCGCATATAGGACTAGGTGGAACTGTTGGTGCCCGTTTACTCGGAAAGGTCATATGACCAGTTACCTTGACATGAATTCGATCCTGACTAGTACGGCTCAGTTGAGGTTCAGTTTACTGTTGCTCAGTGTCTGTACTTAATCGCGAACTCGAATGCTAGTATAAAAACTTAGCAATTTCACAAAACTTTCTTTGCCATTTGGGATAAACTTACAGTTGTTGTATTCGATTTAATTCTAAACCGTCGATGCAGACGACGTATGAATCGATCCGTCAGTAACCGACTCTCATCAATGTGAACCCAAACGGAACACTCTTCCAGACGCGTTTTGCTCACCTGGAATGCACAAACAACAAAGATAAATTATGTAACCACAATGAGCGCTCCGGAACCTGATCTATAGATTAGAATTCGCCATTCAGCAATAATCTTCCCATGGCTCCAGCTAAATGAAAAATGGCTTCGTACTATTTTTTTGGTCCACGAAATACTTCAAGTAAAGTACACTTCAAAAACAAATGCTTAGAAAATTCGACCGACTGCATCTTAATGACAAGGATGTTTTCGTCTAATTGATATGGATAATACTCCATTTCTAGACTGGTGTACCAAGCTGTTGTTGGACTGAGTTGGCCCTGAGCCAAAGTTTGTCCTAGTAGGGAAGCCTTGTTCAAAATAGATCAGTTCTGTGACCTGGACAGTTACCTTTGACCAGGAGGCGTAAAATCAGATGAAGGGTGGTAGCGAATACAAAACGTTTATATGCACCTACTTTACACCGGCTTTAAATCAAACAGCAACAGCAAATACAAAAATAGAACGGAAGTACAGCGTAGTAAAATGTTGTGATCATTCTCTTCTTTCATCGAAAGCTTTTGATGCTCTTTGTCATTTTGCTTGCCGGAATGACACTTTGGCAGGCAAACCACACAGAGTTCGCTCCACTGCTTTCTACTCTCAGTCATATCTCTGAATGTATCTAACCAGTGATAATCCTCGTCCCTTGGGCCCCAACCAGGGGGGTGGGAAGTACCCACTGAAGCCAGTGATGGCGCAAGATTTCTCATACATCCACATCAAATCATGGCCTGACCACCACGTCGATTCTTTCAGTCTTGCCCAGCACGTGCGAATACAGCACAAAAAAATAAATGATGAACAGGTATTTGCAAAACATGTCTCAAACACCAGAGGCGGTGTACAGTGACCACTTCGTTAAGAGGGCGGCCATCCGTGCCTAACATACGACGGCGCACCTTGTCATTACTCACTCGATGTTCCCACTAGACGTGAGTAATGCTTCGGAGACATCGGTTATCGAATACGGAAAGATGCCGAGAATCCTAAACGCGAAGAAGCTAGGTCTTGCAACCGTAGAGTAAAATACTACGAACCTCGGCGAAGTACATTCTTCACCTAAGAGATAGCCGGATGTCACGGTGGTGCCACAGGTGTTGCAGGTTTGATAAAACTACTCTAGCTCTCGTTATGCATGAACTGATTTCCTCCCCATCACCACATCCCGCTGTTGTCTATTTCCCAGTGTACTTCAAGCTGTCCACTATCTCAAGCCGACCACCACAAAGGGTGAGCGCATGCACTGGCTCCCGCCAACCTTGCGAAAACACTTTGCACTTGGAAGGTCTACAGTGCATATCATAGCTGGATACCTCAATCGCCAAGCGGTCCAAAGTGTGTCGTATTACTTGTGTATTCGCACTCAGAAAGGCCATATCATCGGCACATTCCAAGTTAAAGTCTCCTTACCCTGTGAGCAGTTCAATTCCACCGTTCGGAAGACCAGACAAGGCGTTCTGTAGAACATCCCCCATGGCAAAGTCGAAGAGAAATGGGGATATTCGGCAAACTTATGGTACTTCATTAAAGACGACAAAAGGAGATGAAGGTTGGTTGTAGGCCCTAACCTGAGGTTTGACGATACAACTCTGAGGATTGATGCATACTTCTCATGTACTCCCTTTCAGAACAAATTATTTCACAGTGAAGTTCTGTCGACAGAGTCGAAGGCCGCGCAAAGGTCTGGGAACACGATGACTGCTGGTCTTTGTGAAACTTGTGGAAATTGTGTGCTCTAACAGTTGTAGGGATGAAGATCTGATGGATACGTCCACAACCGGCACGAAACCCGACCTGTCTCACGCGTTTGGTACAACCTGCATGCGACTTGGACGCTAATATAGTTGGGCTAACATGCACATGGTTAACACAGTCACTGCATCAGTTCTTCTTTAGGGGTGGGGCAACAATCAATTCCCCCAACAGAGAGGAAACCTGCTCGGAATTCCAAACTTTTCGGAACAGAACATGTACTTTTCCAAGGAGCTGTATTCTACCATTTCGAAAAAGGGCTAGGGGTAGGCCATGCCTTGACGTCTGGATTTCCTTTCTGGTCTGTTCCTCTGTAGGTGGATCTGTCAAAACGCCATACTGGTTGGTTCGTAACCAGCGTTTAGAAATCTCCCCCAAACTGACTATCAGTCATTCAACCCGGTGGACAGCGCCAGACACTCGATTTCGTCATCCCACTTTGATGGTAACACTTCTACCACGAGAAGACGGTGAGTAGGACTTCCTCAGCAGAGGCTGCGACAGACGCGTGGTTATTTGGGAGCATTTCGAGAGGCTTTCGTGATGGGTAGCCTCTCTCGGAGCCTGAGACACCCATCCCCGACCATACTGAGGCATTTGGAGGATGCATAAGGTGTGATTGGTATTTGATAATTGGAACCACCTGTGGAGCCGGCTAGAGGTCAATTGTCTATTAAGAGTATACTGTACACTACCCAAGCTGGGTCCGTCTTTATATACGGCTCAGAAACATGGCTGTTTAGGGTAGAACGAGCTCAAAGACTGTCGTTGCTTGAGCGTCGACATCTTAACAGCATTCCTTGAATATGGTGAGAACACTGTCAGAAATGTTGTGGTTGGGCTTAAGGTATTGGGAACCGGAGTTCATTCTGTAACAGATCATCAATTTAAACAGTTTAGGTTGTTTGGGACATTTGTCATGAATGCCAACAGACAGACTCTCCCGGAGTACACCGTTCTCCGAGGTAGTTGATATTTAGAGTGTAGGTCGAGATGGTTAGTCCGTGATATGGTATGAAAATATGAGAATAACTTGGTCAGCATGTTTGACCAAGAAGGATTTGTTAGGCCCTCGGGTTCATGTTCTTGAGATCCGCTCACCCGGTAGTCTCGTGATCAGTTATTAATGTGCATTCGAGTTTTCTCTGTTGTACCTCACAAACTTCTAGTCGTTGTACTCTCATGCAGACGATGCTTTGTGGTGGCAACCGGAAACCAGCGCACAGAAAGTGCGAAGTTTTTGAATGGAAGAATATATATTTTAATAAATTTACATGTCAGCTTGAGTATAGTTGTACAATGCATTTCAGCCAAAATGAAACACAACTGAGAAGGGTGGGTGAACAATTTTGATCAAGCCCAAGGGAATTGACGACATCTTACTCCACCACTGCCTAATGTAAAATACCTGACCAATCGAGAAACACGATCTGTGAATGGGATAACCAGGCAACAATTTGTCAAGGCTGCTGTTACCCTGTACATCAGATTTCTGGACAGAGGTTATCGGTAGATAGACCATGTCGCTATTGATGGCCCACTGGGACCCATACTGGAGGACATCTTCGTTGACAAACTCGAACTAGCTGACTATCAATATTCAGAGGCTTAAATTATACTACCACAATTTTGACGACATGCATGGTTAGTAAAACTGGTGAAGACGGAGAGCACTTTTTCGACCAGTTCAGTAAAATTCATCCGAATAACTTTTTATCTCATGTCGCACGCACGAAGACGATCAAATCAACCTTATGAACCCCGAAAACTCTGGTCACCAGTACGATCTGATCAGATTTTTCTTCCAAAAAGACAATGTCTAAATTACACTAGTTTTGGTCTAATTGGCTACAGAATCGTTTGGTCAGAGAGTTATTCCGCAGAACACTTGGGATTTGCGCAGACAATAAATTAAACGACGAGGAAGAAACAGTTATTGGAACGCTACAACAGTTTGCTCGTAGACGCCGCAGGGTTCAAGAGAATGAACATGAACCACGAAACGTGATAAACGCTGGCAATACTGAAGATGGTCCTCAAGACAATGATATTGGTCGGTTAATTAACAGCGTTTGATCTCTGCGCTTACCGATTTCAGTGTGGAGGTTTCCCATTCTACATGAGTAGAACATAAAGGCAGTTGTCTCGTCGTACATACACATTTCGGTGTCGCTAGGTGAAATGATGCAAGACAATTGTGCCACAATGACGTCATCAGCCAATTCAACGTAACTGAAGTCAAAAAGCGGGACGATGGCGAACATGTTTTCCATGATTTCATTCTCTAGCCAATTACAATCCCATTTATGTGAGACAAAATAAGGGGAGACAAGAACAGAACACATGTTGTCACTAACTCAATCGGTCAGTCAATCGACCAGTTAGCCGGCCGACGAATAGAAAAGCAGGGTATGTGGTAAAAGTAAGTCAGAGACCCGGATTGGTATCACATTTGGAATGACCTTCTCTACCAGAAGGGATATTCAGATGGAAAAGAAAACACTATTCCTCCATCTTCCCAGCAAAGGGGAAGCGGCTGCCGAAGGAGTTAGCAAAGTTGTATCTGCCACATGTAAAGCCAGTTTTCACTCTGCCAACCTCAGATGCTTGTCCTCGACATTGACCATCATAAAATGCGACAGCAAGGATAAATTACCTGACCTTTTCAATGATCATTTTTCAATTCAAGTGCACCTGTGGTGCCACTCATGTGGGTCGAACGGCAAGACATTTGTCTGAACGTCCTAATGAGCACCAACCACGTTGGCTTCAACGTGGAGGAAGAGGAGCTGTATCCTCGCTCGTCTGTTAGACACAGGCCATAAGGTTGATCGGGTTACGTCATTCGGCGTCCTATACAGAGTCCAACCGAATGCGTTAAAACCAGTCAGATATGAGACATTAGCGACGGCCGCGGCAATCAACATCCGCCTACTAAGCCAAAAGAAGCAGGTTCAAGCAGTTGAACTTCTGTGGCCGAAGGTTGATATCGTAATTCCCGAATGTGATACCGATCCGGGTCTCTGACTTACTTTTACCACATACCCTGCTTTTCTATTCGTCGGCCGGCTAACTGGTCGATTGACTGACCGATTGAGTTAGTGACAACATGTGTTCTGTTCTTGTCTTCCCTTATTTCGTCTCATATAAATGTGATTGTAATTGGCTAGAGAATGAGATCATGGAAAACACGTTCGCCAACGCCCTGCTTTCTGATTTTAATCAAGGCCTTTTTCCGTATGCACAGAAATTAGGTTCCTTGATAACACCATATCTGTGGGAAACCAGGCATCGCGTCAGACCCGACAACATCTCTCACATAATCTATTCCTAGACTAAAACCAGACAACTGAACTACGTCCAAGCATTGATCATTCTCAATCACAAACGGGATCTATACCTGACTCTCCCATGGTAAAAATATACCTCAAACTCTTCATTCTTTCCCCAGAAAGATGGTATCTGTTATTCGCAATTTTCCTTTCGTCACAGCCCATTGGATTCTGACTATATATGAACGGTTACCGTGACTGTCGTTTAAACTTGTAAAGATGCGGTGAACTGATCCTGGATATTTTGTGCAAACTAAAGTCTCCGGCTCCTTGGTTTGAAATTCTGACGGCAACATGTGTTTCCAAAGTAGACTCCGTTGAATTGATCCAAATGGTAAAAACCTTCAATCGCAGCTGGACTCCAACCAGTGCCCGGACGCCTCCAAACTTACGTACCGTGTGTGGTTTACCAGCTGATCTGTGAGGCGACACCCAGGGGATTCCGGAATCTCTGATGTGGATCATACAGTTTAACTACACTAGCACATGGCATCCCCGACAGTGAACTGACCTTGTAATTTGACTACCAACAGTAGGATTTTCCTACAAAACAGATCAGAGAAATGAGGTCGAATCGCTTTGCGTGTTCAAAATCGTCATCCTTCGGTGAGATTTCAATCTAACTCTGGACATCACCCACGTCCTACAATATTTTCCCTAGTCTAAGAGCCTTGCGCCACAGTTTAACAACCTTGTTAGGTGCAAGGCTCTTGAAATACGGTAAAGGACTTTTGAACTACGGCATTTGGCTTCTAAACTGCAATAAATACTGTTGTAGTGCCTGCGCTCTTCGAGGCCTCATCCAGCGGCTTTGAAAATCCCGCACCCAGATCATAACTTTTAGCTACTCAGGTTACAACACGTTTGCAATTCAGACGTACAGAGCTCGTAAAATGTAGGTGTTTTGTTCCGTCCCACTAACTCTAGTGAGAAACCAGCTCCGCCTACTGTCTCCTTTTAGTTGTAAAAAACAAAGGATAGGTAGGCAGTCAGTCCATATACCCACGCATCGCAAACAGCGCATTGGTCCGACTGGTGTGGCCTACCATGTTTTGAGGCCTAAATGTCGCTGGCATGATTCGTCTCTCGTTTGTCAATTCATGCCATCGATCGGCTGTCCTAGCGCTCGTGATTTCGTGGGCTCGGTAGGGGCCGGTGCTAACGCACTGTCTGCCAGTGAGACTAAACCTTCAATAGAACGATCTGTCAGACTATAACCTCACAGTAGGTAATTTCCTCGTTATGTGCCTTTGGCGTACGGGCACACCGACGCTACCGTATGGATGCCGGGAGAATGTCGAGACGTGAATTTATCAAACCCGGGCCCAAGGATTGCCCAAGATCGATGTTGCTACTTTACTGCTCTGACCGGGTTTGCTTGCTACGATGACCCTGAGGGGTCTGCCGATTGGAATGCAAAGCCCTCCTTCGGTGTCACCCATATCGGATAGTTCGAGGGCCAACAGACAGAAAAATCCAGTGTTGTCAGAAGGGATGGTGGGCCTTTGGCCTGACAACGAGTTCTCTACGTAAAAGCCATAGGAGCTCATAGACAATAACGTGTTGTGCGCGAATGTGGTCCGCCACTAAATAAGGCCATTGCCTCTTGCCTGTGGCTGAGCTACCCTGAATCGGAGGTGAGATTTACTAGGACGCGCTGGGCCGCCTCGACTGACAGAAAGACATACAGAAGGCCCATGGCCCACTTGTTCGGTCACCGGCACCCATCATACCAAGTTCCTGTTGGCCAACGAGCAGAACTTGGTTGCACATGGACTAGAGTTGCTAACTCAGGCAGAAAGCCGAGTGAGCCTGGGGAGGCAACCTCGGGCCTAATCCCCAAGATTCTTCATGAACAGACCCTCTACACACATCGCACATGAACTGGTGCAATTCGGGACATCCACGAAGCCGGCTCATCCTGTCGCAGGAGCGAGCCGAATAAAAATAAGAGTTACGCTGCTGTACATGGCAGTCCCCATAATGAATTAGCTCACCGGCTCTGAGTATCTGGTGTGATGTGGCGTAGACCGGGCATCGGTGCCATAGAGAAAAGGGGACTTGTGAATAGAACATTCATGACGCGAAGTAACTTCTCGTTCGAGTTTCAACTATGTATACTATGAGAATGTACTTTTTCCTTTTTGTGAAACATTTATCGAGCTGTCATTATTCTACCAAATCCCGAATCTCAATCCAAAACAAACAGATATTGTCAAAAATAAAACAATGAACACCAAAATTTCGAAACCTACCGGAGATATACAAACTTTTTTCAGTCTATATGGAGCCACAAATCGTTGCTTGGGTTTCATATTGTACGGCATCGGAGATTCTGTGTAATTGAATCGGGGGTTGTGGATTGCGGACGGTGAGGAAAGGGAGAGAGAAATTGGTGCATCAATCCTTGTTCCATCGTTTGACAGGTGTGAGTCGAATAACCCCAATGCAGTTGTGTTTATGTGTGCAAATTATCAAACGTTGTGACATAAATTGGCACTGTCAACATGGCATGTATGTGTTGAAACCAGAGAATAAAGCCATGTTTAAATTTGTGGTATGTCTCTCTGGTTGTAACTAAACCCACTGGGTTTATATGGAAATCTATATGGTGGGAAGTGGGTTGATTTGCATCACCTATTAGACTGACACTGATGTCATCAATGTAATGTAGAAGAACTTCTGATGTGCAGTAGACACAATAGGGCTGTGAACTGCGAAGCATATGCCCGTGTCACTAGTGTCAGAATGGTCTCTCATACGTCGGACTACCACAGTTGCAGTAACCGACCTTGTGGTGGAAGTTTGTCTCGTCGGGTTCCGGGTCTTTCAGTCGTGCCACTAGCACCAATGAGAAGACGTTCCTGCCCTCGAATCATCCCAGTTTATTAGCGCAGAACACGTTGTTTATTTAGTAAGAAACAGTCCCTATCATCAATCGTTGCAACACAAACTAACTGATTCATCCTTGCATCAAGAAGACTGTCTTCTAATTGGTTGATTGGTGATACGGCCAGCCACTATTTGATGAGAATCCGTTCACTTCTTATCGATCCGCTATCGTGTCGGTCGCGGACCTGATGGCTCAAACACTGGCCTGGGTTCCGGATGGGCGCTGACATGTTGATTGCTAACAGGACCCGGCCAACTGTCTACCATGAGTCATTACATAATCGCACACCGGGGCTCATGATTTACGAACCTCGAAAGTCACTGTCGTATAACGGAGATAAATCATCACTTGGAAAAACCGACACCGACACTTGTAGAGCTGTCTTCAGCCGATTACGCTGCTCGTAAATCCATAGGTGCACGTGTTGAGGAAATCTACACCGCCACAAATCGGTGTCGAGGAATTCAAATCCGCTGCCGGCTTTTGCCTACCTTAATTACTTTTGGAGATATTCGATGTCAACTTTGAAGTTGAGCGGCTCGTGCTTGTACGTGATGCAGAACTGTATATTTCACTTTCACCGGAGCGCATTGTGTTGTTTTAATCCGCAGGGTCATTCAAAACTGCATATAAGAAGAGAAACAGCTGAAGGTCTTTTCTTCCGAGTTCTTCTTTGCGTGTACAGGTTATCCGGGATCGAGTTTACCACTCGTAGCGCGAGATTGGGAATCTGCGAATTATGAATAGTACAATATTCGGTCGGGATCCGTAACAGCACGTTACTAGCTTCCAGATTTTCTAGAACACACGGTTAATATGACAACGGTAGGTTACACGAGGAGTTTGTATGAATCATCAATACCCATCAGGCTTCCTCGGACGAGATTTCAGTTCATTTCGGACATTTTGCAAGCAACCGCTTTTGTCCAAACATGCTTCGAGGCAACCTCAAAATCCACTGTTTTATGGTTATTACTCGCTGCTCACCAAAATATCAGTTTCATTGTATTAGTTTCCGATTTAAAAAGCGTGTTGGGACAGAACGAAAGACCAGTTAAGTGGTTGTAAAATCTGCCAGACACCCACTTCATAACCAAATATGCTCGTGTATTCCACGAATGCGCACTAGTCGATTCATGAGAAAATCATACTGTAGGTAATCTATTTACAAGGTTAGTTCACTGTGGTCGATGTCACGTGATAATGTGCATTGGACTGTTGAACTGTATACGAAAAGTCTGAAGCCGTTCGGTGTTCACCCTGCTCGTGAGTGGCATTCATGAGTGGGTTTGAATCTCGTCATGGTTAACGACTTTTATTCCTTGGATCACGGTAAAATTTCTCAAATTTAATAAGTTGTATTCCATGAAACAAATATTAGTTTCACTATTTCTGGAAGGAGGGCCAGGCTGTGTATGAAATGATTCTTCTTGCAGTAATAACTCTCAGCGGATCAATAAAATCCATGGAAGCATACTATACAGTTGTTTCTTTGAATCTGTTGGAAATTAGGATCCGTGCATGTCCACTCAGCCTCACCTGTGAATCGAACTGGAGGTGCATGGTTGTGAGTCACACACACGTACATGTAAGTTACCAATTCGTTATTATGACTTGATTCTCAACGGGGTTTCACCCTCAACGCTACTCGAAGAAGGGAACCTTTCCGGTCAGCCTGTTAGTGACGCGTGGTACTTACGAAGATGTACTCCGAGATTCCAGTCCTAGTTGGGTCCTGGTGATGGAGCAGCTACTTCTATGGTCTGCAAAACTGAGTGGATCTTTGAAACTGCTCGATTAAACATTTCAGAAATAATATAAATATTCTACTACTCATACTGACATGGATCATTTGTAGAACGCACTGATGGAACGAAGAGCCGGAATGATGTGGGTGATGGGAAACCCACTTGCGTTTTTTACATCCAAAGGTCAGTGTCACTAGCCGGAATCAAACCAGTGACCTTCCGATTCTGGTAAGTGATCTATATATATAATGTCAAATAACGCAGTTACTTATGGACGTGCCAAAAATTAATCTCTCAAGGAATGAACGGAAAACTGCTTCTGTCAGTCACCCATCATACCAACGGATTTGGTCGTAATCATAGACTGTTCAGTACCAACGTTCACGAACACCACACAGCCTCGTTGAAAAGTGAGATGTTGTGTAAAACCCGATGGTGAAACTTCATTTCATCAAGCGTAACCTAGTAGATATCAGGTCGTACACTAAACTCATATCCGCCCCTTGAATCAAGGGCGGCATGAAAGCGAGATAGCCACCGTGGTGATCATGTTTAGCCAATAACATGGGTCATCCAGATAGCTTCGAGGTGTGACGTAACCAAATGAGGAATGAACGACACAACCATGAGCAGAACAGTGTCGTCGAAAAACCGAACGAACTAATAGTACCGGAATCTACTGAAGGTCATCCCATACATCTGACTGAATTCGTGTCCAATACAACTTTCTTCTGGTGTCTGAACGACATCAATAACAAATAAAGATGGCATAGAATGCTAATAAATCCATACTGTTTCTCTGCGATTTCTTTTGAACAGGGCCATTTAGCGCGATTAAATTTAACATTCTAACAAGGAGAAATCACCACTATTTTAAATGTGCACACGGATTTTATCATAACGGATTTAAGACGAATTGGGAGACGCACGCTTTTCTTTTAAACTTCTCATAAACGGCGTACATTCAAACCACTCTTCTATAGGGCACGTGTAATCGGCAGTGCAAGCCAATTTCAAAAAGAGGAAGGCTTCATACCCGACTAAAGCTCACCCATTTGGTGCCTGAATTACAGATTTTGCCCAACGCCAAAGGACTTCCATGCTTATTCGGAGTTTCACGGAACCGATGACCTCTTACGCCATTTATCAGTTCACCCTCCGTTGTCGTGACCCCTACGTAGACAGGACGGATCGATGTCTCAGTCAACGAATGGGGGAACACGTACCAAAGTGACTGGGGCAGTGAATGCATCAACCCTCACCTGGATGGCAAACGACCACGAGAAACTCGGCTTCGTCGGTCGCGAAACACCATGTGACCTTTTGTCCTCAGACCCGTCTGAGTCAAGAGTTCCGACAGACCGTACGAAATAGGAACCCAAACCTCTTATTCTTTTGTGAAGCTGTATTGATAAGTAGTACTAGACCTGCAGTATGTGCGCAGGAATTGCTGACCCATAATGTTTTCCTTATGTGCTCGACACTGTCTGTTTCTATTGTGTTCCGCCGTGCCCTATTAGGATACGAATTAGTGTGATTAACTTATATGATTGTATATAATAAAATAAATGTATATCTTTTATTTGGTGTGATCAACTGCATCAAGGGAACCCAACGTCTCACAGGAATTTTAAACATGACCTACATAAATCGATTTATCTAGGGCAATGTGCCTTGGACGTTGCTAAATGCTATTAAATCCAGTTCTGGACGAAGGAAAAAACGCAGCCAACTGGTTAAGAAATACACCGACCTTCATTAGTAATGACTGAAACACAACGTTCAGGAAAATATTCAATGATGTTCCGGATGGTCATCAGTTCTGTGCGTCCCATTCTTCGAGGAAGGCGGGTGTCAAATAATTCAGAATACCAACGACTATTCCGCCGGGATAGGCTAGCTTCACAAAGGGACACCAGTCGGGTTCAAGTTTGGATTGTGAGCAGGCCAGTACATGGTCTTGATGTTACGGTAAAGTAGCCACATTACGGTTAGGCTGACTGTGCGAAGCCATATTGCCATGTAGGAAGAAACTGTACCCTGAAGAATCTTCCGGAGTCGTCGAAACAAGAAATTCACCCAATAGTCTGTAGTGGAAGTCGACCATCTGCTTCCCTTCTAGAATTGCTAGCTGAGATTTGCCGCCTCAGACGTTGTACCCCACGCCATCAAAGAGCCACCACTGAAGATTTGTTGACTGAAGACCAGCTGACTGCTTTTGACATTCGTCCAGGGAGGAGTTTAGAAGCATTTAGCACTCTCTGAGGCACAATTCCCGAGGCAAATCGATTCATTTTGAGTGTTTAAAATCCGTGTGCGTATTTGATATGATGGTCATTTGCTACGTCAGCATACCAAATTTGGTCCCATTGAGTGGTTTGGTTCGAGAAGAAGAGCAGGAAAACAATTAAGGTTTAATACCATTTCGTGCACTATAGTCAATGAAAAGCAACCTCGGGTGGCATTTCCCGCGCACCATTAATTTGTCCTAGTAAACCGATTTTACCAAACGAACATTTGATGGTGCAATTGTTTGATTCAATTTCGTATTTACGTATGAGTGCAGCAGGTGGTGATGGTGGGGCGCGAGAACCTGTATTCTGTAAACGGGAGTGTACTGTTTTATAAAGACTTCGATAAATTCAGTGAGGTAATCAGTTGGACCAAATTCAAGTGGTCTTTATTTTTTCACGATAGCTTTTAGATCTATTGATAAGTAATAACTGCTTAAGAAGAAAATAGGCCAACTAAGCAAAATCGATGGTGGTCGGTTTAGGGCTTCGTCACACGGTTGTAAGTCACTCGAAAAATACTACTGATATTTTTGCGGATGTCATTTGTTTATTGGAGAGAGAGAAAAGAACAACTGAAAAACCAAACTCCCATCTGAAATAAAATAAAACTGACAGGGATCTACGGAATAAGCTACAACACCTCTCGTGCAAATAAAATCTGTTATGGAATTTACTGCTTACCAACCACGCCCAAAATTTGTTGCTGTCCCAGTCGTCCAGGAACGGGCGGCACCGGTGGCGGTGGTGGTGGTGGTGGTGGAGGCGGAGGAGGAGGAGGGGGAGGGGTCGGTGATGGAGCAGTCCTCGGAGGTGACAGCACCATTGTGGTTTTTCTGCCTCGAATCGGTGTTACTTCCGTATAGTCATTTAGTCGAGGCAATCCAGTGTGACCTATTTCGACCGGACTAGTACACGACGCGGCGAGTGAGTGATTGATCAGGGTGCTCTTCTGGGAAGCATTTGACGCATCTGATGAACTCTTGAATAAATACAGAAATCAATACTGTTCACTCTTCTGTTGGGTTTTCTTGTGCGAATATGAAGATGATGATGAGTAGTATGACAAAATATATGCAGTCAAAACACGGCTAGTTTAGATCTACCGAGGTCTACGAATAAGTATAGGGGGAACGTGATTATTATCCGTATGAAGACCAATTATTTCCATGATCAGTTTTGGCCTGAACTAATTAATGGCAAGAACAGCTAAGGTCTTTGGTACAAAATTAAACTGATTCGATATGTGCAAAATTCCGTGGGATTATTTGTGTGTCAGATCACGCCTAATCAACGAAGTTTCACGTAGCTCTGACAAGTTTTGCAAAATCCAAAATTATCTGAAGAGTGTTCAGTGACTTGAATTGTTCTATATAATGAATTATCAGACAATATCGAAATCATTACTGGTCTCCGTGAAAAAATTGCACGGCTGGTCCGTCAGTCCGGTTGAGAATAATCAACAGCAGCAGTACCACCCAGCATCCCTGAGCAGGATGCCTAATTACCAGACTACCGGGGCTAGCTCTCGATGAATTATGGAGCTCCAGCACGACGTGACATGACGGGCCCTTCTGTCACGAATCACCAGGTGCTGTGGATAATCACCGCTATTTAGTTTTGGTACTTTGATCGTGCATGCTGTTTGCTGAATCGTCTTGTTCTGTTGACCACCACGATTGTGTTCTTTCCCCGAAATGTGGTCGAAAAATACGAGCGTGCTGATATCCAAAATATCACACTGCCCTGGTCTTTCGGGCATATCACCAGAGTGACTTCAGCGATATTACTCAGACCCATAAGATATTTATCTATTTATCTATCTACTCTTTAATTTGCAATTAGTTATGAACCTTTTTTGCTGAACACCAACTGTAAATCTTCAGTATTGATTCGATCATCGCCTTTCGTCATCTGAACAGCACAGTCCACAAGTGTCACTCGACTGATCCGTGTATCCGGGTGATTTCGAGGTGACCTCCATGGGTTGAACTGGAAGCCGGTTAAGTAACCTGTTTGTCGAACATATCTCGAACTAGGGTGAGCGATAGGTGATGTAATCAGTGTCAGAACGAAATTATAGTTACAATGTCCGTTATTGGGCGTGACCTCTTATCTTCTGATGATGCAACATCAGGGTCATCGGAACACTACGTCCTGAGTCATCCCCGGGACACAACGATGTTGAGATTTACCGGGATGGAAACTATCCATAGGTAACTAGCTTGACACTGGACAACAGAGATAAGTGGCTTTTAACTTGCCTACGATTTGCGGATACAATCCTGATCCAGGATCCGTTGTTATAATCCGTGGACCTTGTTCAACGTGCTTTATTCTGCCTCAAATATCTAGTTTATAAGCAATCAAGTTGTCCGGAGCACAAAAAGAGTGTTGTTCCATTCTTAGAGGTCCTATTCAAAGATACCTCAGTCAGTTATCACAGTGTAAACAAATCGCCGTAATCTTTTTTATATTCTGGACAGTTTTATACTTTGTCGATCTTTTCACTCAAATCTGGTTGTACAGACGGTGTGATTTTGGTCAGATGTTAATGCCCTCCCTCATACATCGACGAGCTCTACATGTTTGACCACGCTGTTATTTCGTAAACTGCGAGGGTTTCATGAAACACAAATTCCACAGACAAAACATGGCGAGAAAGTCATAAATAGTCGCTTTTGCCTTTCGTTTTATTAGCTGTTGTAACAAAATAATGTGAGCCGTACACTGATTCCAGTGGAATTTTGACCACAAAATCTTCATGGCCTCCACCCATCCGCTGAGCTCTGATCTGTGCGCCAGCTCATTGGAAACATCCGAATCCACCTCTATTTAGACTCACTACTTGGAGGCGCGAATCTCTTTTTCAGCTCTAAACCCTCCTATTTAGTACGTGGACAAGTTGATTGACAAGTTACAGGGGAATAGTGCAGGTACGGCATTGGTTGAGTCACTACACTGTATGCGAAATGTTCTTTTTTCTGAACAATGAAATTGTGGGTTAAGTCAAAGGGGCTTACGAACTGATGCAGCACATGTCAGTCCAATAAAACTCAGTTTTAAATAAATAAATAAATAACAAAATACAACTCATTGCTATCTTCAGTAAAATACTACACAGTCTACGATCAGATAAAATACAATATAATGAAAGCAGCTGAGACTGAAGAAGCTTACGAGATTTTAAAGCGAACTGAGAACAGTTAAATTTAAGTAACTATTGTAGGAATTCAGATGAACTTGAAATTACCGAGAACTCTTGGGTATTGGTCTGATCGTTGCCGTCTGTCGTCTGAACAGCACAGTCCACAAAGGTCGCTCGATTGATCCGGGCACCGGTAACGCTTGCAATGACTTTATCCACGATATCTTTCACTGGCATTGTCATAATGTCTCGGCCTTTTGGGTCGGGATTGAACCCGTCAATTTGTTGAAGTACAATCTGCGATGACGAAATGGATTAGATAAATCGAATCGTGATGTTCGTGGTTATCGCGAAACGAATCCAGCTCGCTGAACTGTTGCTATGTCAATATGTAGAAAATGCTGGGCTACTGAATATTATTCACGTTAGTTAAAACCGTAAAGGGAGCGGAAAAGTTTCTAACAATTATACAGTATGCGTGTGAGTCGTAGGAGACTTGATTTTCATTTCGAGGGAGAGGATTTAGAGAATCGGATGGGTTTAGTCCAAAATGTTGTCTTTTTCATAAACTGCATAGAGGTTAAGGCAGAAAATGCTGCTGCCAAATTGCTGATGGAGTTCAATATCCTATTTTCCCTCCTTCCTGAAGTACTAATTATTACTGTGCTTACTTATCCCCCCCCCCTATTAGAATGAGGAATATGTTTATATAATTTCTGACTGCAAATAAAGTGCTTTTTATGGTTACCCATTAATTCAAAACAATACTTTGCTATGTGCTCAGTGTGGGCCTCAGCCCAGAAGCCTGACGCGTACTACACGGTCAAGTTCACTGGTAGGGGCATTTGCGTCATTTTGCACTTCTGGAGAGGACCTATAAAATTTAGGACTTTATAATTCCGTGAATAAATTCAACAAAAATCCAAACCGTAGGGGGAAGTGTGAGGGTATGGTCTGACAAAACTTTCGACAGACGGCTTAATCACACTGGTAGACAGTGTCAGAATCAGCCCAGAGCGAGTCAACGAAATCATGAGTGACAGGATAGCCGATCGATGGCGTAGATCGATGAAATGAGAGGTGAATCCAGTCAGCGATATTTCTAGTCTCAAGGTTTGGTTGTCCATACCAGTCGAACTAATACGTTGTGTGCAACGAGTGGGTACACGGGCCGACATCCTATAAAACGAGATGATTCGAAGGTAGAAAAGACTTCTCATTAAACCTAATGGGACACCAATCAGAAATTAAAACAAGCAAACAGTTCCAGCCCCAGTGGGCACCCAGTGGATATGCCCTGTCGATGATTCCCAACATGGAGGAAATAACAGTACCGTGGTTTCGCGGTTTTCCATAATGACTTAAGCGTAGGTACTGCATGATGAATTATACTATATGAAACTTATCTCCTCCTACTTATATTCAAGACGGAGCTTGCCTTCGTCGGGTTCGTTTTGTGGCCGCTTCCGAGGGAGTGGTAACCGATTATCGAGGTTGAGCCTAGTGGTACAACCAGTGTTTTAACCACCTATACACTTGTGATCAGAATCGTTTTTCAATACATATAACAAAATGAGGAAGAATTCGGCATTATACATGTTCCATGCACATTTATAAGTGATAAAATTCCTTGGAAGAGTAAAACTAACCTGCGATACAACCAGTTCAATCAGTTTGATGTAAACCTCAAGTCGTGGACCGGTTTGTGGAAGCAGACTCAAGGAGAATAAGAGACTTCGGAATTCAGTGGACAAATGATATCGATCAGTAGCGCCTGATTCTCCATCGAAAAAGTTACATTTCTCCATACTTGAATAGGGCGACGCGTCATAACTGATCATATATTGTTGCAGTTGTTCCCGATCAATTGCAACCTGTGGTCAGAACCACCAATGGTATTGGATCGATAATAGGAGTCTTGATTAGGTGGTTGGACAGGAGAATCAATGAATATCACCAAATGTTTTTGCATTTAGAACGTTAAAATCGTATTATGTGCACCTCATCTTCTCAGACAGGAACAGAGTGCGTGACTCAGAGTCCAGTACATCATTTTTAGAATTACCACCCCAAACTTCGGTAATTCGTGTCAGAAGAACACTATCCACTAAACGACATGGCAGTAGTAGGGCCTATCGGTTGGGCTATCGAGTATCTGACCAAGAATAGGTAAACAAACTGTGTTTGGTCTTCGTTTCTTACCAAAAAAGTAAACAGATTCATTTTGCCCAACTAAGTAAACGGCGAGTACCCAGAAACATCAGAAAACTGTAAATGACGATCAAGGGACCGGAAGTAGCGAATCAAAAACTACCTTTTGAACATCACCAGTAACGGTTGTCCAGAAGGTAGATCCACCAGTTGAATTAGTTGCTAATTTCGAGTTTTTTTCATTTCTTTCTCCCACTTTGATAGAGCTCGACCAGTGCCATTCATCCCTGTGAAAATCAAGCTAGAGTGTCCATGTATGAGACCCGTCTATGTCTTTTGTAATTGTTGTGTCGTTCACAACAATCTCTGAATGATGCAGTCTTTTTGTGAATCAGTCAAATAATAGACGCTTGAGTGTTACCTAGATATGTACCAGCACAATGGCTTTTTGTTGAATCGCCAAGTATGATCCTCAATAGAAGCACAATAGTCGAAGCTAGACCACCCTTTAGCCTGAATGAGAACACAGGTAATGTATCGACTGGCTGAAGTTTATTGTTTCATTGGGCACCTAAATCGTATGGTTCGGGGACCAGTGAACTTGGTTGCTTTTATATGTTCTACTAGAACGGAGTAGGCCCACGTTGGAAATCGATGGGCAGCTAGGGCAACCAATCAACTGGAGGGAAGCAACATTTATGTTACCAATATATCATGGTGCGATGAGGTACCAATTCAAATAACCAAACAAATAAATAATTCGAACATACCGAGAAGTAAAATATTTTTGCGGGGAAATTATATAACTAGTGTAATCTGCGCCTTAATAAAAGGGAAACTAAACTGTCCGTTCAACAGCAATGTCTTTGTACGTCAGCCTCGATAAGTAGACAATTTAGTGCAATTTGATTTCTATCACTGCTTGTCAGAATAAGTTTCTAATTTAGGAGAAAACAATCGGAAATGCAGATTCGGAAATCCGCGTACTGTGCAAAATTTCCCCTCAGTTTACTACGGATTGTGTTTCAACTACTTACAAGGAAAACTCATCTGCTTGATACATGCTTCCATCATTCAACCAAAGTTAAATGTGGCTAACCTGTCGCTCGTAGCTATGCACAGCTTGCACTAACTGTGATTCCGTGCAACTCATTCGCCACTCGGTAAGGTGACGATCAAATCCAAGCTCATTCAGTTCCCATCGAATTTGAGCATTTAGCAACGGATGAGTTGAACCTGAAGATGAGAAGAAAAAAATGAACAATTGCACATCATCATCATCGTACATCAATGGAGAGTGAAGTCACGTCATCAGTGACACCAACTAGAGGTAAATGTTCCGTTTTTATCTTATAACATGAGGATTTGTGAACATTACTTAGTGGATGGACATTGCTTTAAAGACAGATCTGACTACTGTTTGTTTCTGTTGAATGCCAGGATCTCCTGATTACTTAGCTTGACGTGTACAACCTAAACGTCGGCGGTCAAGACATCATCCCAATGTGGGAAACGTTGTTCTTTCTTTGTGCTGGTGAGATTAGCCAATCAGCATTGCAATCTTTCCGTTACTTTCAAACTCTTAATGTAGTATTCAGATTCTCTTTTTGCAACCAATTGGCAGTTTGGTTTATTTGGGGTTTAGCTTTGGAATTCGTTTTTTTCTGGTATTGAATACTACTTGGATTACCAATCAGTCGTTGAGGGACCAGAAAAATATCAGGAAGAGCAGACGAAGATAAAAGAATGGTGAAGATGAAAATTGTGTAGCCCGTGGGAGAGAACAAATAGAAGATGCATGCTAGGGGATGCCTTGCCTACGACATGCACATCGTCCATAGCTCGGTATGTACACACAGAAAACACAAAGTTAATCCTAATGTCACCCCGGACATTCGATAACCTTTGTTGACCAAAGTGAGAGAGATCAACGGATGGCCGACACAACGATCGCTTTGTCAGCCTTTCTCTGCTTAGTGATGAAAGTTGAAACATGTACTATTGGTTGTGCTTTCTCCAAACACTATCTATATATATATATATATATATATATATATATATATATATATATATATATATATATGGTCTGATTCTCAGTACGGACTCCGTGGATAAGCGGGGCTATCAAAGATGCCCAGCAAACCAGATGAAACAGCTTTAATGCCCAAATATTTTTAGTATTAAGTTGAACTATTGAGAGGAATGACAAGTAATTTCACGGAGATTTTTAATACACTACTACGGCTACCTCTGCTATCACTTAACAAACTATGCTCATTGTTCGAATACTTCTTGTGGATGGACTATTTCAAGAATAACCTCAATGATGATCTTAGTGTAAGACTGGAATTGCATGTAGAATCCAGTCAACCTGATTACTTACCAGTCTTATCCATTTTACGAGATGTGTAGAAGAGTCGGTTGACGAAACATAGAAATACCACACGATGTTCCGTTTCCATCAGCTGCGACATGATATAAACCAAACTGGAGAAACGTGCACGATTTTGCAGTTGCCCATATTGCGTAAAAGCGGACAGAACTGGATTTTCCAAGTTTTCCACGTCCACCCCAGTGGTCGCGCCGTTCAAAATTCTCAGTACAGGCATGTATATCCATTCAGGACGAATGTCCGGGGGAGGGAATTTGTTCGTTAGATTCTGTACGGCTCCTTCCGGAAACCCCTTGGCGAAGTCTAAACACGCTACCAGGTTGCGTAAGACCTTGGGCGTCAAACCAACAGGTGCAATAAGCCTGTTGTATAACCGGGGAGGGGGGGGGGGACAAATAATTAGGAAACAAACAAACCAAAAAAACAAAAGCGTGCAAAGCTCAAAGCAGAAAGAAATTATTTTCCGTCTGTCCTATCACTGGGAGACGGAGCGTGCAACAAGTACCATATCTGGACGACATATTACAGTCGAACGGTCCTTGTGACGAAGATGTGAACAACAGCAAGCCTAATGTGTGTAATTACGGAAAATGCGTAGACGAATGTAACAAATCGAAGGGACTGGGGTGAGTTTGTAAATGGCGTTTGCACAAGGATTAAATAGCATGGCTACAGCTGCGGTGATAACAACAATAATGAGATAATTAATTGGCATATTCTATAGTCTGTTTAGTCATTGATGTATCCTGTAATTTTAATAAACCCAAATCTTAGTGTCATAATCAGTAATATCTTGGTAACCACAAAGCTCACGCAGAAAGCTTACCATCAGTGAGAATTATTGTTTCTTGCCAAAAGGCGAAATTAAAGTGAGGATTTGTCTGGAATCACGTATGGTTGATAAGCTTCGATGGTTTGTCTCGTAATTCACCTCGGTTAAATGGAGGTCTCCAGTGAACATAAACGTCATGAAGACCGTGGAGTTACCTTGAATAGGTCTCTGACAACGCAATATTACGCAGGAATAACCTAAAATATCTCGACCATACCAGCAATTAATTCAGTGCCCGTATCTAAATGTATCATTTTCAATATGCACACCGTTCTACGCCTTTTCTTGGAAATTCATTGTAACGATTTATTTCTCCGTGCATGAAAACCAATCATTACTGGATACCACATTCATAAAGGTTGAAACCATTAAATTAGGCTAACGCAGTCTAATGATCGTAGAAACTCACCACTGTGAAATAGTACTTACAATATGTTGTTAGTGACAGAACACCCTAACACTGAAATGTAGCAGTTCTTCCTTTTCCGAGGGGTGCAACATATCACAAACCTGAGCGTACTTACTTACTTTGAAGCAAACCAAACACCGTGACAACTGATTGAGATTAGTACAATCCATTTTGACCGATTCCCACCGATTGGATGACTCAAAAAATATTCAATAAGTTGATTTATCCTCTTGAACAGTTGTCTCGCCTGTAGTATATCAATTCGCGAACGCTTTAAGTGCAATACGCACAGAGCCAGTGTTTCCACCAGGTCGTCTGTGTACCGGTCAGGTTGATTGGCATTCAGAAGTTGAATTACTATGCTGTCCAAATCGTCGGCAAATTGGCTTCGTGTTGAGCTGAACAGTTGCTTTTGTTCAGAAGTGTCCCCCTGGTTAGACAAGATGGACTCAAGATAAAATTCCGGAGCTGGTCTTTTTCGTATTGGAAGTACAGTCCCCACAGGTGGAACTTTAACGGCGTTGCCTGAGGCCGAATCAGCTGATTTGCCTACTGGACGCGCCGAGTCCCGTGATGCGCGAAATGATTCACGTAGTGAACTGAGCAGTTTCGATTGTCGTGGAGTCCATGCTGATGACAAGATGGGCTGTCCAGATTCACATTTCCTCGGGCCGTAGCAGACGGCAGGTGGTGGAATACGGGATGACACTGTTATCCGATTTTGCAATCTGTATAAAAATGTTGAATGGAGTGAAAAATATTGGGTTGAGTGGAACAAACCAACGAAACGCCTATCAAAATCGGCGGGTTGCAATGGAATATTTTTTAGATTAAAACCAATTCACCATGGAAATTGAAACTTCCCCTGTTCTGAGCATAACTGTGTGATGGTATGGTCTGACGCATCGTTCGATAGACGGCTTAGTCGCGCTGGCACCCGCCCGTTACCGAATCCAAAGCTGGAGACTACGAAATCATGAGCGACAGTATGCCCGATCGACGGCGTGGATCAACAGAACGAGAGATCCATCTTGCCAATGGCGTTTAGGCCTCACGACTTCGTCGCGCACACCAGTCGGACCAATACGAACCGGCATCCCATATAATCATTGTTTTACACTAATAAAGCCAGATGATTCGCAGGCAGTAGAGACTTCTCACTGGAGTTAGTAGGTCGGATTAAAACAGGATGAACGTGTGCTTCTGAAAATAAATGTGGTTGCGGCGAAAAACGGTCATTTTGAAGTACATTGTTCACTGAGGCTAGGCATGTGTGGTTTTTGGAATTAGAGATAATTCAGTGGATTAGTTTGTCCATCATGTGCATGTAAATGCCGGTGATGAAATTTCGTATTTTCCAGCTTTGAAATGTTAAAAACAGGGCCAATGTGTCCACCAACGCCTATTCTATCCTTCCTTACACACACGCACTCACATATTTGGTCAGCTTGGTAAGAGTTAATGACAGTTGATACAACTGACTCAACTTTTCCGCTACACTCCGAACGGATCTGGGATCTGATACTTTGACTCAACCATCAATCGTCTTTCGGTCATGAAAATCAAGTTCATCTCCTCCGCTCCGACCAGTAACACTTGTGTGGATCTGAGTCACGTATGTGAAACTTGTTCTCCTCCTTTTCTTTATTTTACACCCATCGCCCTATTTTCAGTTTTTCTCACTGAACATTGCTCATATAAAATGTGACGTAATGGTGTGATGGTGAATCACTAAAAACGAGCTTGTTCGTTATCTTGTGCTGTTCATCTGTTCTATGGGACTACGTGGAAAATAAGCTTTGATTCTGGACCTATCTAGGTTACGTAACATCTCCAAGTAGTAGACGTGATGGAATGCACGAAACAAAATGTGGTCTAACACCACAACATTCCTTATGAATAAGTAAAGGAGAAACCGGTCACTCAAATGAATTTATCTTCGTTCACAAAGTCCGTAAGGGGAGAAGGGTCAACGGACTGATTACGAGAACGTATGGCACAGAAACCAACGCGCTTCTGGCCGCGATAGCCATCTCGGTTCAGTCGGTCAAGGCAACCGTTTGAATGCGCCCTAAAATGCGGTGGCATTGAGAAGATAATGCAAGGGCAAACGATGATTGTCAACGAACTGATACAGATGAAATAAGGTCAAGGCTATCTAACACAGCGAAACTTGTGGAATACATGAAATTTCTCGCCACCGAGTAACTAAATTACCGTAACTGAATCAGATGGAGCTCGGACTAAGCGTTCGGACTGAAATATTCACGAGACCTCAGTTAGCACCGCTATAACAATAAGGACCAAGGAGAAGTATTTCAACAAAGTCCAATCAAAACCCCTCAAGCTCTGAACTTATCTGTGGTAGCAATTACATAAATAGAACATTTGTGTACAAAACTACTTTGAGCACTTGACCACCCATCATTGAAAACCACCGAGGCATTGTGCAACAATTTCATCATTCGTGCTGTGTATCGTCCGCTGCGTAAAGTCTCAACAGAATACCTATTGGATCTCGAACCCCGACGTTTATATTAGTGAGTCACTCACACGGTAGAACCAGTAGGCGATCTCTGTCTGAGTGACGAGGCAACTAATGTCTAAAAACATGGATGCTGGACACTATATAATGTGGTGTTTATGTCAAACTAACCATTAGGAGCCAGTCCGTATAACCTGAGGTCTTGTGTGACTCAACAGTCACGCTTCCCCGATTCGGAATTGGTTGATATGCTCTTCTAATGATTTCTTTTATTCCTTTACTTACTTCCTTTTTCATTGTACAATTTTGATGCAATATTCCAGGAATGGGATTGCGACCATTTACAGGATGGCAGTTAGGGAAAATGACCATTGGCAACTGTTGGGTTCGAACCTGGAGCAGACGGGTCAAAACCTCACTGTGATGACCATTTGGCCATCACCGGTGAACAGAACGGACAGCTGAGCAGTGCCTCTTTGGATTTCAGTTCGTCTTCCTGAACGGCATCCATGATAGTCGTGGAAGTGAAACTAACACACTATAGTTGGAGGCACTTCACGGACAAAGATGAACTGCTCATAAATGACGTTCTATTGTGGAAACAAATCAAACGGATGAATATTGGCGAAGAGTGGTCGTTAGCTCCCTGGAAAACAGAACATATTATGAACAGTTCAAACTCGACCAGTCAGTTGTGAGACGCTCGGAGTCTGATCAGAATACCTAGCAGAGGTAACGGTGTAGTGGTCTGAAGCGTTCACTTCATGATCATGTTATCACGAAGCCGGTTTATGCTCTCCAAGTAGCCAACTTCAGTAAAGTAAAGTAAAGTAAGTTATAACCAGGTGAATCTCGCCACTGATTGACCAAAAGAGATAGAGTAACTGGTTTTTACACCTTTACCAGCCAGTGTATTCTCTGATCCGCTGTATAAACGGTAGAAAACACCCGCACTGAGATATACCTTCTGTTTCCCCAGATACACAGCCACTTTCCACGGAAGAATTCGTGAAGTTACTTCAAACCTAAAAATCAGCTTGGGACCAGTCCACTATCTGGAATTATGATTTTCGTCATCCATATATCTGCTGATGCTGGTGCAATTCCTGCCTTCTGGAAACCCGTGACAATAGTACCTATTCCCTTACGTTTTCATCCAATCGCCATCACCTCTTCTGCATTCACTTTGGCCGACCGTGCTATCCTCAACGGAGTGAATTCATCCTTTGTTGATCCTAGTGACCCATAGCAGTTTGCGTACAAACCCAACAGATGCACTCTGGATGCAGTTGATTCTGCTTGTTATTTCATTTCAAACAACTGAAATCTTTCCATGAATTCCCTTCGTTGTGTTTTCGTCGTCTATTCTTTCGCATTCGATTCGGCTCCCCGTTCTCCACTTCCTTTGGCTGTACCATTTCTTTACTCTCGTGGTTGAAAGACTACTTTTCCAATATAACTCAACGTATCAAAGTTGGTACAAGTTTATTGAATCTTTTAACTGACGACTCTGGTGTTCTTCAGGATGCCGTCCTTTCCTCCTTTCTCTTCATATATATTTGCGACTCGATCAATGCATCACCTGCACAACTTTTCGAATACTCCGATGGCTCCGGGAACTTATACAGTATTCAGAATTTTCCGTCCCATTTTGGACTACTTCTCAACACTTCCAAATGTTTGGAGTGTACTTTCTCCCTTTCTCGTTCCTCTTACTCCAGTGAACAATCGGTCATCAACACTGCCCCCATATCCGGAGCTTACTTGGCCAAATACTTAGGTGTTACAGTCAGCACCAGCTTACCGTGGTCCATTCGTATTTGAATTGTGTAAAAGTTCTACATAGATTGTCAGTCAAATTCCTAGGTTGAGGTAGTCTGGTGTCACACAATGTGTCCTTTTTTTCTTTAGTCCATCAACGTTTTCTCCCAGTCTTACCGTATTGCCCTTCTGTAATTCGTCCTGGTCTACTGAAGGAAGATTTTATCACACCACTTCGTGACATGTTTTTCCGATTCCCATAAACTCTTTTTTCTTCAAAGTTTGTGATAAGGACATCATAGCCTGAGGATTCTTGCGGACCCCACCCATACCTGTAACATGAATTACCTGAATGGTATTAGCATTTCTCCACACGTTCCGCATTTAGAATCATCCTCTCCCGTATAAACATCCTTCGCAACTCAACTGTACCTTATTTAACACGTGCTCTGGTTGACAAGATGAAAGTCACACAGGAACTTTGCATGAATCTCGGTGACAACAACTGCTTTTATCATCGGCATTTACATTTTGAGCTTATTTCAAAATGACTGCAGTCAGTTTACCTCCATTTGGCTGTAATGTAAGCTTATTAACTTCTTGAGGACCCAAATACAACATAGCACAGTGCTTTGAAACTACGATTACCTTCTTTCCTATTTACCGCTAGGACACTTTATCCGGTTCCCAACGAGTTCGCCCTGAGACTCGAACCTGTGACGTATGATTTTGTGTCCAACACCTAACAAACAACCACCCAGCCTGGTGAATAGGTGTCCGACTCATCAGTCGGGAACTTATGAGGTTCTCCACTCCAAGTCTCAAGGTCTGATGACCGGTTATTCCCAATAGAGCAGTCGGTCATTATGGTTATCGGGTATACCCATTCCACTGTGCTCATTTACCAACATGTAGTAAAAAATTATTCACTCCGGGTTTGAATCCCAATTGGACCTCGGTGAGTGTGCTCTTCTGATGTTTCCTAACAAGCCAGCTAAGACAGATGCAACTGTACAGTGTTCGCCTTTATTCCCAATGGTGAGCAGTGCGTTGATACCTTCTGATGACTGGCATGATAACCAAATCAAATCTCCTTCGACTGAGGTTTCGTTTTGCTTACCTTTTTTTTCGTGGTGTTTGCTCGACATCTGATTTTCGGACCGTGTCACATGTTTATCATCAGTCTGCTCACTATAGTACTTTGATCTTTTTCAATTTGAGGACTGATGCCGAAGGCTTATGCTTTTTTTTGGACGCATACTCCAACATAGTACACTAAGACGAGTATAGTAGTGCCGAAATGCACGGAAAACACAAAGCTCATTCTGTGAAAATAAACCTTACCGTATGTCAGGACCGAACGAGTTTCGGAGTATATCGATAAACGGTGCGCCATGTGGTATGTTAAACGAAAAAACCACATAGATAACGCGGCGTTGTGGGTGGAGTAATTATGATTAGCTGACGTTTCGGTTACTGTGGGTAACCTTTCGCAGGAGTTTTACAATAAATAAATAAAGTAAAGTTCGTCTACCAAATGAAGACAAATGTGAATGGTCATGTCAAACGTGAATTTACTACGATGTTTTAAATAAACACGTTCATTGAAACGAGATCAAGGACCGCGTTAGGTCTTGGACCAACCGAATGCTAACAGTTTGAGAGTATGTTGTCCATCCACGTTCGGACTCCAGATAAAATACATTAGCCCTCAAAATCAGAAAAGTCATCTATCCGTACAATCAAAACCATCTTTCATATACCGTCGAAAATAATTGCAAGAAATTTGTTCTGATAATGGAACTCACACTGACGTTTGATGATGTCCAAGATTAGGAGCATCTGGTTTCCGCGAATATGAATTGCTTGTTGTCAACTTCGGTTGTGGAAGTCCTGATGCGGGCGGCTTCTGACTAGGATCTCCTTGGTTCTCTTTCGTCCGATCTTTACTCTCTCCCCGGAACTTTCGGTTCAGTTTGTGTAAAATTCCCATAGGGATAAAAACTAACTTGAATTTTTCAAACGTGGATTTGGACGTAAAACTGGGGAAACCTGTTTGTTGAAAAAAGAACGCAACTGAACATCACTGAATGTCTCATTATATAACCCAGTCTTACCGACCGAAACTCCTGTGCGCATGCACGCACACAAGCTAGCACACAAACTAACACCTACACGCATACATTCAGACGCACTTGTGACCCATCATTCGTGAGCAACACATTATCGAAAAAGACGTCGGTCTTTTGAATCCCCACCACCCCTTCCCTTCAATGACTAGAAGAGGTTGGGGGAGGGTATTGCTCATTTTGTGTGAACTATACCCGGCGATCAGTGAGTGGTGTGCCTGATCGGGTCACGAGATAGCAAACAAAAGGTCATCACCTGACCTGTGGTGGGTGGTTTTTACTCAATTCCATTTGGAAGAATATGATTTTTGCATTAGAAGAGCCACTTAAGCCTCGATAGCAAGTGTGGAGTTATTTGCACTGACAATCGCAGATGAATATATTTGCTTTGATCAGTACATTTAAATTGGAAGAATTTGAACGTTATCAGAAATTATTCATCACTCGCTATCACATTTCATCTTCTCGCGGACCTCTACGAATGTTGATGTAGCCCGACCCACTAACTCCAGTCAGAAGGCTCTTCTGCCGTTTAACCATTTCATTTTTAGCTTAAAACAAAGATTATTTGGGCTGCTGGAACTTGTACTCAGTCGTTGCACAAAACATCAGTTCGACTGGTATCGGTGGCCAAGCCTTCTAGTAATATAGTGTTGAAGCTAAACACCGCCTGATAGGATTCATCTCACGTCCCATCCGTCCACTCTGTCGATCCGCAATGCAGCAACTCGTGCTTCCATTAACTCAACACGTAGATCTCGATACTGGACAGCCTCGAATTGCCCATCCCATGGCTTGCTGCGATGTCGATGGCTTGCTGCTCACATTCCACGAATCAATCATCATTCTCACCAAGGTAATCAACGCAGCTGTTTTATCCGACCTGTCATTAATCCTCAGCAATGCACACTCTACTAGCCGCAACTGAAGGGACTCGAACTCGGAGTGCATGATCGCGGGTCACACACACACACACACACACACACACACACACACACACACGCCACCATTAGGTTATCTGGACTAGTTCTCGGCGGTTTGTTGTGCCTCAGTAATTACTAACATGGAGAATGTTAGCGTTCAAAATCAGAGACGGAAGGAACGATATAGGCCTCCGTTGCACAAACCTGCTGTTACAATATGAAACAGAGTATTGTTTCGAGTAATGGCAACTTCGGACTTCCACCGGAAGTAACTCCATAGTCTTCTGACTGGTGGATCAAGAAGTGCCAAAAATTGCAAACTGAACTGCAGCACTTCAGCTGAAACTGACCACGGACAATCATCATACGCCGTTGTGCAGGCGGCCAACCAGTCAATCGATCGATCAATCAATCAATCAATCAACCAATCATATATATATATATATATATATATATATATATATATATATATATATATACTTACCGACGAGAATTACAAAATAGGATGGGGAGTATAATATAGCAAAAGATGTGGTTTTTTCTTTTTCCATCAAACACGTTTCGATGTTTTCTGTCTTTTTGTTTGTTGGAATGAATATTTTCTGGTTGCTAGGCACGGCGGTTAGACAGACAGCCCGCACGGCGTTCGCACCACTGACTTCTACTCTCAGTCATATCTCTCAATGTATCTAACCAGTGACATTCCTCGTCCCTTGGGCTTCAACCAGGGGGGTGGGAAGTACCCACCGAAGCCAGTGATGGCGCAAGATTTCTCATACATCCACATCAAGTCATGACCTGACCACCACGTCGATTCTTTCAGTCTTGCCCAGCACGTGCGAATACAGCACAGATAAATTGACGATGTGCAGGCATTCGCAAAACATGTCTCAAACACCAGAGGTAGTGTACAACAATCACTTCGTTAGGAGGGCGGCCATCCGTGCCTAACATACGACGGCGCACCTTGTCATTACTCACTCGATGTTCCCACTAGACGTGAGTAATGCTTCGGAGACATCGGTTGTCGAATACGGAAAGATGCCGAGAATCCTAAACGCGAAGAAGCTAGGTCTCGCAACCGTAGAGTAAAACACTACGAACCTCGTCGAAGTACATTCTTCACTTAGGAGATAGCCGGATGTCACGGTGGTGCCACAGGTGTCCCAGGTTTGCGAAAGCTGCCAATCCAAAAGGGTGGGAGTAGAGAAGAAGCTTCCAACTACAGACCAGTGAGCCTGACATCTGGTGTTGAAGGTTCTGGAAAGAATTCTGCGAAACCAAACGGTTGGCTTCCTATCCGGGGATGGATTGATTGGTGGAAATCAACATTGCTTTATGAAGAAGAGCTCGTGCACGATGAACCTCTTGTGCTTCCTGAATGAAGTTACGAGGAGACCTGATGATGGCGAGAAGGTAGAGGTCTGTTACTTGGACTTCAGGAAAGCCTTTGAATCAGTAAATCACAGGCTGCTAGTGCACAAGCCTCAAGCCTGTGGAGTTGATCGGTCGCTGGGTGACTGGATAGCCGAGTTTCTCAGGGAAAGGAGATTGTACGTTTAGGTGCAGGGACACAGGTCCAGTATGAGTAGGGTTGCCAGTGGAGTCCCACAAGGGACGGTCCTTGGGCAAGATCTGTTCTGTTGTGCATAAACGACTTAGCTCATGAATTGGATTGTCCACACCATTTTTTTATTGTATTATGTTGTGTTGTAATGTATTGTATCGAAGACTTTAGCAAGTTAACAAAAACTCACTTTCCAGGTAAATAGAGGGAAAATGGGTCATTAACACTTTGAAATACGTATACAAATAGGTGTTCAAGAAATAAAACTGGTTCAGCCACCGAGGTCAGTCCAAAGTTCCTCTGTGACTTTTATTTTGTCAACCAGGACACGTGCTAAGCAAGGCACTGCAGAGTAACGATCGATATTTATGTGGCATAGGATAAGTCTAAATTCGGAACTTCTGGAGGTATGAGAACGGTTTGCAGATAAGTCACGGTACAGGGGATGGGTGGGGTCAGCAAGAATCTTCTTGAGGGATTTTTCACAGGCTAAAATGTGCCAATCCCAAACTTAGGAGATAAGACAGCCCATGGAAATCAAAGAGACACGACTGATAGTGACTTGGCCGCGGTGAAGTGTCATAAGATGTTTCTTAAATAGATCAGGAAATATTTCGGGAGGGCAGTAGAGTAAGATTGGTGGAACACATTGATGAACAAAATAAAGAATGACAGCTTGTGTGGCACCAAACTGCCTTAGCCTACGAATCTGAAAAGACATCCTACGCAATTTTTTAACACAATCGAGAATGTGAGAAAACCTTTGTAAACTGACGCTGACTGTGACTCCCAAGTATTCGACCGAGTCAGCCCTGGAAAGTGGGACATTGTTGATGATTGATTGCTCACTGGGATAAGAGGAACGAGACAGGGAGAAAGTACACTCAGAACATTTGGAAGTGTTGAGATGTAGTCCAAAATGGGACGGAAAATTCTGAATACAGTATAATTTCTCGGAAAAAGAATGGAAGTCTTTTTGGTTGGAGATAGGTTGACAGAGTTCGACGTCATCAGCGTACTTAAAAAGTTGCGCAAGTGGTGCATTGCTCAGGTCGCAAATATACATGGTGAAAAGAAAGGGAAAAAGAACGGCATCCTGAAGAACACCAGAGTCGTCAGTTAAAAGATTCAATAAACTTGTACCAACTTTGATATGTTGAGTTATGTTGGAAAAGTAGTCTTTCAACCACGAGAGTAAAGAAATGGTACAGCCAAAGGAAGTGGAGAACGGGGAGCCGAATCGAATGCGAAAGAATAGACGACGAAAACACAACGAAGGGAATTCATGGAAAGATTTCAGTTGTTTGAAATGAAATAACAAGCAGAATCAACTGCATCCAGAGTGCATCTGTTGGGTTTGCACGCAAACTGATGGGGGTCATCTGGAACTGCAAGAAAGGGACGCAATCGACTTAGGATAGCACACTCGGCCAAAGTGAATGCAGAAGAGGTGATGGCAATGGGACGAAAGGGCTTGGAAAAATTGATAGACTTGAAGTGTAAGGGAATAGGTACTATTGTCACGGGTTTCCCGGAGGCAGGGATAGCAACAATGTCAACAGTTTTATTGCTGAGCTGAGTCACGGTTCCGGATATTTGAAGTACTCCAAATTTGAGAACTGTGGAGGATAAATCGTCTGCACTCTCCACAGAAGCGGTTTTTGAGGTTCGAAGAAGCTTGAAGACTTCTTCTGAGGAAAATGGCTGCATATCTAACAGAACAGAGGAAAAATAAGGTGGCAGGGTATCCGATGAAGAATGAATAAACGCGGCTTTCAGGCTGTCGGCATCTATGCCGTAGTTTTTTGATCGGGCTCGTTGTCCACTCAGATGCCGGCCTCTGTACCAGAGAAGCTTGCTATTGGTGGTACACAAGAACACTTGGGGAAGATTCTTGTTTAGCCTTCGAATCTCTTGTTTGATCAGGATGGAGTGCCTTTTCACCGAAGCCTGGTCCTGTCGTTTATAGGCGCGTTCTTTTTGCCTTCTCTGAGATTTCAGCAATGGAGAAGCTATTCAGCCATTGTTGACAAATGTGGTCTCCATAGGACAACACAAATCAAATACCTCTCTCATTGTTTTCGTAAATATGTCTAGCGGGCAAAGAGAGCAATCGAAGGAAAACCACGATGTAACAATGGAAAGGGATCTCAAAAGAAGAGCAATGTTGGGGGGAGACAGATTTCTAGAAGTTATCTTAAGTTCTTTCGTCCTGTCAGTGAACAGTGGGCTGAACGTGAATAAACTTAGGGTCTGATGATAAGGAGGGTGTGATCACTCGTTGAAACAGGAGCTTTTAGTTGTAAGTTAAAAAGATCGGGATGGTTTGTGATAATTCTGTCTAAAACAGCTTTCCCTCTAGTTGGGATAAGACAGAGGTCTCTTAAATCAAAAGCAAGTAAGGGATATGTAGGTGTATGAATAAAGTCACCAACAACAAAGCATCAACAGTCAGACAACAATGGAACCAGGACGGTTATGAAAGCGTCAATGAACGAATCTATGTCCCTTTGGGAACAGAAAGGAGCTATATACAAGTTACTGATCACAGTGCCTTGAAAACGTGAGAATTTAGGGTGACATTTACCAACCACGCAAGTAAAAATAAATTCAGACTTGCCAGGCCACTCGGAATTGATGTAAACAATCACACCACCACCTGCCTTCTTCTTGCACTGTTTTCTGTCTTGACGAAAGCACTCAAAGTCCTCAAGGACAACCAGTTCGTCATCATTACTTTCATTTAACCAAGAATCTTGGATACAGGTCACACAGGTGTTCATGTTAATCCTAGAGGTGAGGGCATTGGTTGGGAAAGACATCTTCCCAAACAGAGACCGAATGTTAGTACTGACCAGTGCTAGAACTGTCATCTCCATCGGCTTTATGCGACTAAGAGCAGTCTGCCAACCGGCTCGCTTGCGTTTCCTGGTCCAACTTGATCTTTGCCAACGACTGTAAGATATTGGGAGATCCCAGAAAAAGTGCCCCGCAGGGCTACCTCGATCAAATGTACTGGTGGCGTACAGAATGGGAGCTCCCACTCAACCCCGCCAAATGCAGGCTACTCACCGAGGACAACCCTCAGGTCAACCCGAGGGAACTTAGAGACGGAGATACCAGGGTGGTTTTGGAAACGACTAATACTGTCAAAGATCTGAGGGTGTTTATGACTGCGGGTTTTTAACCTCTGGGGCAACGTTTGGAAGCTGCAAAGAGAGGTAATAATACCCTTATAGAAGACGTTCGAGAGCCGCTGGTGAACGTGTCTCCTATCGGGTATAGCAGCGAATACCAACGATATCCCCTCTATCGGACGAATGGTGAAGACGCAAGTCGGTTTGCAGATGCGAGGTTTATTCTATACATTGTGGCACCGAAACAGTACCGATACGAGAGACACACCGAACGGAAAATGAAACGAAACGTAACGGCTGTGCAGAAAGCGAACCGCGAGCGTGTACAATCGGTGAACGACCGAAAGCGAAAGTGATTCAAAACGAGGTCGACGGAAACCTCGGAAAAGTCAGTCCAGTAAAACGTACGCAACCGGACAACACTATGAGTTCGACGTCAAACGTCGGAAAAGATGGTAGAGAAAATAGGTCCAAAATGATGTCCAGAAAACAGTCATTTTCTCAGAATGATCGAGGTTACTACAACAGCCCCCCGCTAGAAAGCACGGAAGGCTTTCGAAAAATGTCAAGGAGAAGGCATACAAACGATATTCGTGCGCGTGAATGCGTGCAAAATACTTGAATGTAGCTGTGCTGTAGGATGCCGACGGGCAAAATCCGTGGTATGCAGGAACCGTGGGATGATGTTCGAGCGTAAACCAGATTCGTTGCCAATGACATCGGTTGCGTGAATCGTCATCCAGGTGTGCCACATTAATAACGTCCAGCGTCGGGTAACCGTTAACCAATATGATATCCGGAAGCCAAATCGGTAGGTTCGTAAATGGCAAGGAACGAGAGCGACAGGGCCGATCCAGAATGCAAACGTTGGTGCCAGAATTCTCCAGATTTCGTGAGACCGGCGAAGCGTACCATATGGCGAGATTCCATGAAACGGAAAGAAAAGGAAAACTGGTGTAGCAGCCGCAATGGACTTGACTGGAATACAGTAATAACTAATGAGGTATGTTAAATCGTGTCGAAACGACAAACACGAAAGTTATTACTGCGAAATGCAATGGTTAAGATCGTGTTTGACCTAGTCGCGAAAACGTGCTGGGCAAACGAGCTTTCAACCAGAACGTGAGCCGGGAGCCTCATTCACGGACGGGTGCGTAGGTGTGTTCTGCTGACTTGAACGTGAGACAGTATTCTCGTTCGATGACGTAGCAGGGCCAACGGACTGCTGACTTGAACGTGAGACGAAAGCCTCATTCGAATTCGTAGCAGGCAACGCTAACTGCAGACCTTGACGTGACACGGAAGTGTCGTCAACAGGTAGTGCAGGGTTAACGTCGAATCTCATGTCAGCGGGCGACACGCTGCCATCTTGGTACGCGGCTTAGAGACGATCGATGCTAACAGTATCGAAGCGACCGTGTCGATCGACCTTAAAGGTCTTATCGTGACGAGAAATCACGCAAAATGGACCTTCGTAAGGCCGGGAAGAGGAAATGGATGGTCAGTCAACTAGAAACCAGCAACATTGTCGTGACCACTGGAACGAATGCTGTTTCGTTTTTCTGTTGCTGCACATGAGGATCTCTGGAGCTTTGGGTGAAAGAAACTGAATGCAACTTTAGCTGAAGCCTCCGTATCCAGTGATCTGCTCTAATCTGATCTGAGCTCTCGCTATTCATGAACCGATTTCCTATACAACACCCCTTTCAACTCAGGTCAAGCTCTCAAGGCACTTTAGTTTGTCAACTAACTCAAGCGGATCACCACAAAGGGTGAGTGCACACACGTGCTCCTGTCGACCTGGCAATGCAGTCGATAAGGATATGAGTTGGCTCTAATTACTGAAACAGAGAATAGACACTTCAAAATATAGAGCAGCATTTCGTCTTTTGAAGTACGTTTTTCCACGGGTTATTTTAGAACAGTTAAAGGGACGTCATTTTTTAGAAATTGGTAGCGTCATCTACACCACAGGAAGCTGTGCCGGAACCGAGATCAGTTCTGAGTGTATCGAAAAATCGATGCTCCATGTGAAATGTTATGGTAGAATTTTATTGCTCTATAACACAGCGTAGTCGAAATCGTTGGTAGGTTGTCGACGTTTCGGTCACCACGGGTAACCTTTTTCAAGACTGGTTTTACAACCGAATGAAACCTACCAACGATTATGACTAAGCTGCGTTATTGAGCAATGAAATTCTACCATAACGCAAGAAGCTGTCACTGAATTATCGACTTAAGATAACACTGGTCGGTACATTAAAACATTAAGGCTTAGACTTGTACGAAAAGACCGACACTGTGGCTGCTTTGAGCGTGACTGTTATTGCAACTGATTTTAACTGAGAAGCGGTGCAGCAGTGTTAAAAAAAAACGGGAAACTTGTAGGACCACACCCATGGAAAAATCCCAGCATTCGTCACGGCACTTTATTTGTAGGACTGCAGACAAAAAGCTATGCTATTTATCCAAATTGTACAGATGATTTCACTAACAGCTATTTGTGATACAAAGGACATTTTTACCCGTATTCCTCCTCATGTGTCACATAGGCGATACAAAATGTTATGCATTGATTCCGCTTGCTTAGCAATATAAGAAAAGTATTCTCAATGGGAAGTGATGAACAGTTATTTATTTATCTGTACACCCCAAAAACAAACATTGAACGTCTAAAGATCCATTCCACGCCTCTGCTTTCTAACGTGTGTAGAGATCTTTCTTTGATCTAAAGTAAGATAGCCAAGCTCCGATGTAAGTAGTATGATATTGCATCTAGAAGACAGAACAAAATTGCCCGGGAAGCACACGACTGGTGTCCCGGTCGCTGAGGCTCATCAAGTATGCGAACCCAGTACTCTCCTGCCCAAACATCACTATACTTGAACACTTCGCGAGTTTTTCGACTTAGTCTCATTCAAATCGTAAGGATCGAGAAAGGAAGAAGAGTCCACTTTTAGAATCATGGGGCGATTCTTTCAAAGTTATCTTAGAGTGAGGACACATGGTCCCAGGTTTAGATTTCTGACGTAAGGGAAGAGCCGGTAAAATTTTATTGCTCAATAACACAGCGTAGCTGAAATCGTTGGTAAGTTTTCGCCGTTTCGGATACCACCGGTCAACGTTTTCAAGGCTGGTATTACAAGCGAATGAAAATGGCTTGTAAAACCGATCTTGGAAAAAGCTACAGGTGGCCATCAAATGTGAACAACCTACCAACTATTTTGGCAACGCTGTTATTGAACAGTAAAATTTAGCCATAACATGCTAAATGGCGTATCTATTTTTCGGCACTCCGAACAGATCTTGGTTCTGACACGTTATTAAGTAACGCACTGCTTCATGAATCTGACTTTGTTGTCAAAGCAAATTATACGAACTGCGGTGCGATCAAAAGTGAATCGAATATAAAGATTTTTAGTATTAAACAAGTGGTTAGTTTTGTGTGGTCTATTCACTCACAATGTACCTTGAGGATTAAATATGTGCTATAAGCATCCTTTCATGATTTATTCCTGTTCCGTCATGGGAGTTGTATCTATCCCACCCGTCGTACATAATCAAATAGCCCCCATTCGAAGTACGCGCAATGGAGATCGGCAAGACCAGACAAGAACATTCGTTTCGTACTAACTCGTTTATATACAAAAGGAAGCATGCACTTATTGGCAGATAACGTACTAACCAATCAAAAAGCGATTTCACTGTATCTACACAATCTAACAGTTACCGTCTAGCTTCACCTGATTGGTTGGATACTGGAAGTGAAGCTGTAGTGCACTGGACCGCGTGTAACGGAATTCGGATCACTATATCAACGTCGAATAAATTAGCGGATGCTGCTGATGGGGTATAAGCACATTCCTTATCCTCGTTCCATAATATAGCTGAGGGCTCCAACGTAGACATTGGAAACATCATAGAGGATGTAACTAATCAAGCAGACAGAATTATTTTCCTCACTAGCCATGATAATTTTCAGGATCCTGCAGAGCAAATAGTCTCAACCGTTCACGGCAGCGTAGCTCTATAACTGCTGCGTATTATGATATCGTCACAACCACTGCGATAAGGTGAAGAAATGCCCCAAGCCTTTCTGGCATCTGCTTGAGTACCACGGAAACTCGAAAGCCGAACGGTGCAGGTGACAACCGCGTCAGGATTTCTTGCTCACAGTCGACTATTTTTTTTGCCGATAGAACATCGGGAACACTATTCTTGGTGGACACGGTTAAGTGGTACTCAACCTTACTCCACAGCTCAACTCATTCAGTCGAACATCTAGTTGGTCGCTGCTAAACGACACCTATCAAGAGTTATGGTAAGCCTTCACCTACGATGAACCTCGCCTTACGTCGCAATCTACAGTGGGTGTTTATTATCGCTGGAATTTCCTCACTCCGTCATCGTCATCATCTTTCCTTAACTCTCCAGTCTTACGACTGATCCTTTCGACTATTATCTCTTGAATAACACTGCCAAAGTATCAACTAACCGCACACCATGAATTGAAACATTTATCTCTCCAGTCCTCGTCATTCTCATCGCTACAGACCAGATGCCTCTGAATGAGTTCCCTGGACTATTCTAACCTGGCGAAATATTCCCACCGGTGTTGACCGATGTACTACAATATATAGTCACAGTCGATTCGCCGGTTCACTACAGCACCAGACTCTTAACACCCGTCAAACTTAAAACAGCCAAGCCGCCGAGTTTCAGTACATTTCGGATCTCCGTGTCATCAGACCTTCTTCAAGTTCGTGAGCTTCTCCACTAAATACGGTACCAGAAAAGTCTGTTGACGAAGGATAGCCTTGAGGTGATTATCGGGCTTTAAACAATAGCTCCACGCCCGATGGTGACCCAACCCCATACATAAAATAACACAAAACGTTTGGGCGGTTGCATGATTTTCAGTCGAGTAGATTTAGCTCACGCATACAACCAAATCTACTTTAACCTGGTGAAATTCCAAAGGCAACCGCAATCAGACCATTTGATCTTGTTCAGTTTCTCCGCATTCCATTTGGCCTAAGCTTTGCGAAACTAGCACACCAGTATTTCATGGTTTAGGTGTGCCAAGGATTATGCGGTGTTTGCACCTACTTAGATGATATGTTAGTTTCTATCGCAACTCCTGACTAACGCATTGTGCATCTACGGGCACTTTGAATGTTTATCTGAACATAGGACAACTATCACCGCTCTGAAATGTTCATTTGGTCGAGGAAATATTACTTTCCTGAGTCATGCAACAGCAGTCACTAGCTTTTACACCTATGAAAGAGAAAGTGCAGGTGCTTCATGAATATCTCGAACCATACTGTGTCGAAACTCTCCGGCGACTCGATGGTTTCGTCAACTTTTTACTATAGTTTCATTCCTAAATATGTCCAGCTGATGGTACCTCTCACTGAAATGCTATGCAGCAAAACCAAAGCATCTGAGTTCCTCAAGAGCACTCGTTTACCTCTGGTCCAAATAAAACAGGTTATCTAAAGTAAAACCTCTCCGTTGAGCATCATCTACCAAACACGCCGCTGGCACTATCAACCAACGCTTCAGAGTTAGCTGTTGATGTTGTTCTACAACGACAAGTACAAGGCAACTAGCAGCCTGTATCATTCTTCTCCAAATGTCCCCATCGAGTTGAACCCATTTATGATGCATTCGGTGGGGAGCTTCTAGCAGTTTGTTTGGCTATTCGTCGTTTTCGGCGTGCACTGGAAGGCAGATGGTTCATCATCTTCACGGGATGGTATTCAACCAGGTAATCCCGTTACCTAGATTATATCGTTCAATCCATGGAGGACATACGATATATCTCAAGTGAACTGAACCTTGTGGCTGAAACAAGCAGTTCGTGCTTTGGCCGCTAATACGACACATGCTCTTTTGGGTACTCTCTGATTATTTTTCGCCCTGCACTCGTTGGTGTACAAGTTCTCCTAAAGCTTCCGTGACTCGTAACTTTGGTCTTCTAATTACTAGTGAAGGCCACATGCTTACGCAGTTCATCTCGTTAGACCAGCGCATATCACTGATAACTAATTATGACTTTCTGGAACGTGATCTGTTTTGCAAATTGGCATCTCACACCTTGTAGTGTCTTGTGGAGCGACCGGTATGCGTCGTACGGACAACACGAGCACGGAGCCATTAACCCCAGATAAGTTTGCCATCCCAGCAAAATGCCCCAGCTGAGATTCCAAAACGGAAACGTACCAAGTGCAAATGTCTGATTTTTCCAGAATATATACACATTATCATCGGGTAATCTTGATCAACCACACATCTCGAATTGTCTGGAGCCTTATTATCGGTTGCGAATCACCGTCTGTAATTTGAAATTCGATCTTTCTTATCGCAATACTCTTTGGGTTTTTGCCTACCAAATCGGTTTCTCCCAGGACAACCGTTTCTGTTCCATTCCACATCTTCAGATTGATGGTGTTCGATAACCAGATGGTCAACATAGGACACAGTGAGTATATTCTTTGAGGCACTGGAATCCAGCTGAAAGCGAAAATATCAAGTGACTGCTCCGCTAGTAGAAACGCGACCATACTGACATACAGACGTGTTTGCATAGACTGCACAAATGGGGCACCACCATACACGCGCAAAATTTGAATTTGTGAGCTCCATTGAAAGTAGGAACAAAACAGACAGACGTGGGGAAATGCTCCTTTTTGTGGGATTTTAAAACAAGCGCGATAAATAGTACGTGACTTCAAAAGTTACCCAGTCTACGATAATCTTAAGATACTAATCAGAACTGAACAGCAGATACATGTATTTCTGTGTAATTAAATTCATATTTCTTTAAACCGTATGACCAGGCTTCTTTGGATGAATGTAATCAATTTGAGTTGGTTAAAACGATTAACATATACAGGAATGAATACTTCATACGGTAGTATGCTTTCATAAGTGTTAAATCACGCTACTTTAGATGAATTTTGTGGTTACACCAAAACGAGTGCACGTGGGACGGGCCACGGGCCACAGCGCGTACCGGAGGTCTGGTCAACGCTGAGCAGCAGGCACAACCTTGCCCAGCACTTATATTATGTGCTGGCCATCATCGATTAAAATAAATGGGCTTGCAGTCAGACCACATCAATCTCATTTTCTACGGACCGGATTTCACCAGTTAAAACGGTTGTCCGAAGTACTTAGGACTGTATGCTTTGATACTATCCTCTGATGAGCCAAGGACACAGACGAGGACAACACACAGGTGTGCCTGAGGCATGCCAGCCACGCTGAACCGGAATGACCGCGTGATCAAGTCAGTTCGATAGGTATTTCGAATCGTTTGTTTGCCGCTAACATCGATGTTGGCGTTTTGCCTTGCTTGGTGTGCCACTGAGTTGATGGCGCTTTGCCCGAGGAGTGCAAGCATGCCTCGGGACAGCGGCGGTCGGAGAAGGATTAACCGATTCTTTTCGGGATTTACGCAATCTGATTAATAGCCTTAGATCTTCTCAATTAGGATTCAAACACAGCCGATGTTTATAACTGATAACAAGCAGAATAACAACTGTCTGCCCGCTGCAGTTTCGAATCTTATAACTTTTTAAGTAGCCTGTGGGGAAAGCATGCATTCCACAGTTTTCAAAATTCAGGAAAATAGGTGGATATTCAATTTACAACTCTAAAAATCAGAAAACTAGAGAATTTGTGCTGTCATGTGTAAATTTTAGATTAATACTACAACCTTGTCTGAAATGTTTGCGCTCATGCAGAATTCCCGCAACTGCGAGTAACCTTTCTCAAGGCAGATTCACAGTCGATGATGCAGATGAACAAACGAACGATCTAAGATGATTTACAGACAGCGTGCACGGGGTTCAGGTAGTTACCAAAGGTGTTGCTTTTACGATAAACTTTAGGATCACGAGGTACAGCACTAGCATCAGAAATGCTAATTGTGGACGTGTTTATTTACCGTGGAAATGCTTGTGTAGTTATCTAATACTGAGTCCACGAGGGTAAATGACTGATTAAGACGTACTGAAGTGGATGAAATAACTATCAGTGAGCTGTGCGGTGTCATCAATGTGCGTATCAGGTGCCACAGTTTCAAAAGGACCCAAGACAAGGTGAATAACAGCCACCAAAAATCGCAATGAACGCGTAGTCCACTGGAACTAACTCTTAGTTTCACTAGGAACACAAATTTAGCGAATATTTGTTCGCGTAAATTCGTAATTATGCTGTTAGAATATGTGACTGGCAACCCAAGGGATAGAAAGTTATTCGCAGAATGTAGTATTGGTACGAGAAGCCTGTACTGGAAAATCCACTTGCACTTTTCACATCGAAAAGTCAAACCCCGAGAGCCGGAATCGACCCCGCATCCCTCCGCATACAGGGCAGATGCTCCACCAGCTGAGCTACCGCGTTCCGAGCAGTCGGGTGTGAATAACGCAAGTGAATAATTGGTGATGTGTGAACCACTATTCCAATGATACACTGTAACTATTCCGGTTTTAATCATGGGGCTAGCCTTGTCGGTCACTTCCCAATGGGATGAACAGCTCACAGATGAACGTGATCCATTGGACATTGAAATATTTTCGCAGAATGTATTGTTGGCACGAGAAGCCTGAATCTTATGTAATGGAAAATCCGCTTGCAAATTTAACGAACATTTAGGGTAAAATTTTATTGTGTAATAACCCATCATAATCGAAATCATTGGTAGGTTGTCGAGGTTTCGGTCACCACGGCTAACCTTTTTCAAGACTGGTTTTACAACCGACTGAATTTGTGACTGATAACCCAAGGGATAGAAAATTGGGTAACAATCGCTGTGTGTGATAAGGAGTGAAATGGACACGGTCATATTTCCGTCCCACCGAGAAATGTGATCGATTGGTTATGATCCAGAAGTCAGGTGATCCGCATGGAAGTCCAGCATGCTTGTTTGCCGTTTGTATGTGTGTGTGCTTGTGTGTGCGTGTGTGTGTGTGGGGGGGGGAGGGGTTGTCGGCGCGATCGTTGCACGCAGGTTGCCGCCTTCCCATGGCTTAGGCGATAGCTCGTGTGCGTATTCGGACTTACTTTGATCACTTTTGAGGCACCTAGTACAGTGTCCTGATTGGGATCTACTCGATGACCAGTGTCGACCAAGCGATAGAGAATCGCATCAGAAACCTACGGTATCCATCTTGACTTGGCCGACGCAGAGAGACAATTGCTCTGCCGTTCGGTCGAAGTAAAGTGCACCACAGACGTATCTTAATGAATAATTAATCTTGGAGGAGGTCAGTATAAGTAATTTGTCCTTGTTTCGCGTTGTTATCAAAGGGGAACTTTTAAAAAGCTCCTAATCGTGCTGCTTTAAACACGCCTTTTACGGTGTGTTTCAAGTGCCTTTGAGGGGGTTTCTGGCAGGATATCACCCTTGAAGAGAAGGCTTATAAATAAGATGATACTTTTCTCCGTCATTATTGGTCGTTTCCATACATGTTCTAGCGTATCACCCTCATTATATTTCTTTTCTGTCTGATCGGTAAAAAAATTTGGAATTTTATGTACTAAGCAGTGCACATCTTCCTGCATATTCAACGTGGAACGGAGCCATCTTCGTTTCGGGTGAACAGCTCATCAAGGAAGGGCATCTGGTATCCCATTTCCGCTTGAGGTGTAAATTTCATCGATTCGTGACCCTCACTGAACTTGCGTAATAGTTTACATGTAGCATAATTTGGATTTGCTATGCACGATTTACCATAATTAGCCGATTATTGTTTCACACCTCTGACAATTATAAAACTAAAGGAGTTTTTCTTTTCGGTATTCAATAACACAGTGATGTCGAATATTTGTGTAATCAGGCGAAGTTTCAGTTACCGCGGACAACGTGACTTTACCGTAGAATGCACAGGTTGCCTTGGATGATCCAGCTTAGTCACAATAAACTAGTGCATACTGGTAGAAATACCTCCAACAGGACCGCTGGGATGAGTCAGAATAATTGCGTAACCATTTTGGGGCTAACATTTGCCCTTTTAAAGTACTGGTTAGCAAATACCGATTTCGTTCTACGCAATTTATTGTAGTTAGTCGAACGGCTTTTTTCGGATGAGTCAAGAAAATCCCATAATGAGCTACTGCCAATGTTAACAGTAGATAAAATATAAATACGAACTATCCGGAAGTGGCCCCGTTTTCCGTGAACATACTGCACTTATTCAATGCACTTTCCCAAACACCCGCGCACACATCATGCAAAAAGTTATGAGTATATTACTTGTTCTCCCGTAACCTCATCATCTGATACGAGGTGTTATGAAATTTATCCAAACTGTGATCAAACTATGATTACCATATTTTTTGGAAGCTTTCAAGGCAACTTTCGGCACTTGCCATACATCACTCCTGTCAGTTCAACAAACCGCCCTCAAGTCCTTGAGCTGAACTAAGCCTCAACGAAGACTGTGGTTGGCATTGAACTCTTGGTTCCCACATTCCCACAACAAGAACTGTGAACGACTATGAGGTGCTTTTCTATCGTTCTTTTCATTTTATTTCATTGCGGTTGCATTTTCTGTTTGATCATCTAGCCACCTAATTTTTTGTAGTATTGCCATATTAGATTGTTTTTGCATTGATGTAGTGTTCTCTGGAGACTGGTCGGTAATCCACAAGTCACACAGATTTCACGATTTGGCTAGAGTAGTCATCGATCGTTTCCTTTCTAAGGCTTTCAATGCGAGAAAGGAAACCCTCCCAATTTTTCGTTTGATTGCCTCGAGGAGTACCATCTCATATTTTGCATCACTGCTGTACAGTTTTTCTAGTGTTCTCCAATATCGAACGAGTTTACTCAAAACTAGATAAACTTAATCTTCGAGACAATGACATAGCGTCACTATCTGACACTGGTTTGAAGTGGAGCAAATACGAGTGAGAAAAGCGAAATCTTGATACTTTTGTTAATAAGGTCTTCATTTCGCAGTCAAGTTGTTTTGGTTTCTCATTCCAGGCGGAATCTGAGGAGATGTGGCAAGTGTTCTCAACATCTTCGTCACCAAAATTCTGCGGGGTTTATCGAATTTCCCTGGTTCTATGTTCAGTAATCACCCACTGGTAATAGGTGAGGACACTCTCTTGCTCTCAAGCCATCTCATTTTATTAGTAATAACAGATAGTTTATATGAGATGGATAGTGATCATGACCAAATTCTTGGACGGAAAATTATTGCTTCAACTAATACTCATAACTGACTCGTCTGACTGGTTAGCTTGGTTACAGCTCAGAGTAGCTGATTCATTTCCGGCCGGTTCAGACTACTATTGGCCACCAATTAGTCCATCGTTGCACCTTACGTGTTCCAACATTGCACACCCCCTAGTTTTGAATGCACAGAATCGTGCTTTTTCTAACCGGACCAGGTCGTCTATAAACGACTTTCCTACGCAAGCAACAAGTCCATGGCCGTTTTGATTGGACGTGGTTTGGACCACATTGGGCCACAACATCAGAAATGTTGGGCAACACTACCTGGGCCCTACTGAGAGCGCGTTGGGCAACGCACAAAGTGCGAATAAATCACTGGAAATGGGTGCTTCTCCCTTTCCTAATCCATCTTAACTACACGTTTCTTAGTCCAATTACCCGTTGTCCATCTTTTTGATCGAAACAGCCAACTTAGCATTGATTGAAAAAATATGTTCGTGAATATCAGACAGTTGATTATAAAAATGGTAATCCGAAAACTTGTGAAAATTTGCAGTTCGAGGACTGCTTCATTCCGAATTTCCGGAAGATGTTCATCGTCCTTGTGTTACTTGATCACTGGGTCTGAAATATCAAAAAGCAGAAGAGTAACACAGTCACACTGAAGGAAAAGTTGGACAACGGAAACTTTTGCTCGTAGACTTCAAAGATGGATTGATTGAAAATTGCCTTCAACAAAATGGAGTAATATCTGATAATTATATATATATATATATATATATATATATATATATATATATATATATATATATATCAACAACTTTAATCGGTGAAGTAGTAAAATGTCAAACAAACTACGAACTGAATCTGAGGAATTCGTAGAGTTGTGACTAGTGATAGACTGTTACTAATCTTCAGAAAATCTTAAGAAGTGTTGATAACACCAAATGAATAAAACAACTCCAAAAGAAAAAACGCAGCTTGAGATTTATTACGGAGTAAATAACAACTTACGTATCCGTGTTCTCGTCTTTCATGGCCTTGATTTCTAGCATTATTAAACTAACGCTTTATGTCTTTCAACGACAGACACCCGTTCTTCTGCTATTCTTGGGATGGAACGAACAGCCTCTGGCGCCTGGTCGATAACGATGAAATTTGCAATTGAGTAGTAGGAGATTCGATTTGTATATAATATGATTCATCATGCAGCTTGAACGCTCAACTCACCATTGAAAACCATGGAAGCACTGTACAGCTGTTTCATCCTTGTTGGGAATCATCAGCAGTGCACATCCACCGAGCCCCCACGGGGACTCGAACCCGGGGTGAACCATTGTGAATCGAACACCTTAACCACAAGGCTATCCGGGCTGGCTCTCAACGGTTTGTTGAAACATCTACACTACATGATATAGCTCCCTTCTGTCACTGGCTTTGAACGGTAACAACCCGCTTCCCACACAGCGATCGACTCCTATGATGGATGACTTCTCTGTAGGGGCCTAAGTACAACGAAGGCATTCCGTTATGAACAACCTACAGAGCTTGGTTACTGTTTGCAATTGAGTAGTAGGAGATTCGATTTGTATATAATATGATTCATCATGCAGCTTGAACGCTCAACTCACCATTGAAAACCATGGAAGCACTGTACAGCTGTTTCATCCTTGTTGGGAATCATCAGCAGTGCACATCCACCGAGCCCCCACGGGGACTCGAACCCTGAAACGTCACGCGAGAAATCAAATGGATACTCTACGAATGAACGCTAGGCAGTTTGAACGAAACAGCGTACAAAGAAGACATGTTACCGATGGCCTAGATGAATACCAACGCATCCGGTTTGAGCGTTTCGTTACTGATGTGATCACAAAACGAATCGATAAGAAGATCGTCAAACTGCAGGACACTATAAACGAGTCAAAACCACGGACCAATCTCCCAAGGAACACAAACCAGCTTGGCTGAGGACAGGAACTAGAAGAACCATAACTAGTGCAATCGTAGCGCACCTTGCCGAGACAGGGCACCAGGTAGACAACGAAGCCTTCAAGATAATTTACAAAGTGCCTGTGAATTCTCCGAAGATCGTTCGCCAAATCACTTTGGGAGCAGCGGAGGCAGTAGCGATTAGGCTGTTAAATCCATCGCTTTGTTCACACAAGCGATTTGTCAAATCACTGCAGCTACCCTGGCCGCGATCGGAAAATGGGGGACAAAATCATGGTGACCTCGACCGCGACCTTTCAGTCGTGACAGGAAGCAGCCAACCCACCCCAGATGTACTTTCTACACCGAGTTTTCCCAACCACGAACAACCAACTTCCCACCCCTTTTCCGAACAGCAAAACACCTACAATATTGGTTAACCAATCTTAATTTGATACTGTAAATACCCTTTATTTTGTTCCGGAAACATGCATTCCTATCGTATATATATGTAACTGTATTAGCCAGAGGATGAAGTTACCGAAAACGAGCTTGTTCACTATCGTGCCTTTTTTCTATAATGCAATGGGATTATACAGTGAAAGACACTATGTGTTGGTTTAAAATCCTATGTAAAGTACCCTCGGTCAGAAGACAATATTCCTGATGAATGTTGAGTTTCATTACCGTGGTCTGTTTTCTAAACGGGCCGCTGAATATCCCGAGAGGCTTGTACTGTCGTTACGATTCATCGTATTTGTACATTTGTTTGTAAAGTTTCTTTTGTTGGTCTGATGGTGATCAGCCAGACATAATTGAGAGTACCACGTAGTTAATCTCTAGGCAATTTGTTCTGCCCGTAAATGGCTCGTTTTACCATGAAAGTGAAGTATGGAAAAGAATTAGCAACCAACCAAAAACGAGAAACACTTGTGAATTTGGTCACCTACATCAGACGTTTTAGATTAAGAGGTAGTACCAGACGTGTCCAGGTGTTGTCCTTGACACGCGGATCCTATCCCTCAACTCTCTTTCGCGTTTACCTTTTGGCGCTTCGCATTACTTTTGTGGTGGATAAGGCATGCTACTCGCCAAGTAGGTTAGTAGTTAAGTACTCGAAGGCAACTATGGAAAATTATGGAGCGACAACGAACGCGATTACGTCAGATGGACTGAACGCAGTAAGATGGAGTAAGGCGTAAGATGCACGTGAGTGCTTCCACTGATCGGAATACCGCAAACTTCAAATGGAAAGGTTAACTGTGATGCAAACAAGCAGCTTGGTTATTACTGATCGGTTTTATTGAGTAGTTTTGACTGTATAGTTTGTAGGTGAAACTATTTGAGGTGCACTAAGAAGTCCAATCAATGTGAAGTTTGAGCTTTGTGACTTAATGAAGGTAGCAGCCGAGGATGATATGAATTCACTGACATTTTGCCCATAATGAAGTTTGTTTGGAAGGTGCCATGGATAGTTGCAAGTGTGTGACCTTGGTTGCCAAGAATAAATGCTCCGAGTAGTACAAGCTTAGAATTTCCAAGCTATGTAAATATGATGAAATTGCGAAACTGAATCAAAGTGGTTATTATTAGTCCTATAGGGAAAGATTTTCCACTTTGAAAGTTCAACAGAATTACCTTCTTGTGTCAATACATCTTTTACAATCGTGCTTACGGGCGAATGTCAAGAGAAATTTCTTCACAATAGGGAGATTTCGTGTTATTTGTGGTTTAAGAATGCTCCTTAATGATGACTGTCAAGCCTAATGGTAAAAGGAAATTCCAGTTTGTTTTAGTATGACCATTGGAATCAAAGCAATTTTGGTACGCTTTGTGAGCTGCTTACATGGTCCTGGTGATAGCGATGAAGTGATCCAGTAAAGCCAAATTTTATCGGCACCTTGGAAAAAAGGATCATGGTGGAATCATAAAGGCTCATTAGTTTAGATTTTCTGTGACAGATCTTGCCAAATGTTTAACGTGCATAGGAGCATAAATCATTAAGTAGTTCATCGAAATCTCAAACAAATATGCATTTCTGAGACAGAAGACCCAGCATACTGAAGAAAGATGGTTTCGTGCAAGTGGCATTTAAAAAGCAGTGACTTCATTCAGTGTCTCTTGCTCAGCTTGAAAATACTCCCGGACACTCTTGCTTCCTGTTGTAGACAAAAATACTGCAATTTTTTCACATGCTTGCGCATGAGTGCAGCGGAAGTGGTGTATACCCCATAGCCACGAAGCCCCACTTCACCATTATGGATAACCGGCTTAAAAGACCCTGGAACTTGGAGTGACGGAGAACCACACAAGGTCCCAATGGGTTGGATGTGGGCGACAGTGAAATACTGTCTATCACCAAAGTAACCGGTAAAGGCGGGGACTCGGACCTGGAACCTCCTTGGTGGTAATAGAACTCTCTAAACCACTCGACCACTACCGAATTCGACTAGTATCAGGTAATATAAATGATGCTTTGAATACCAAAATGGAGGACACCTTGATGTCAGCAGGGGATTCGAATCAGGAATACTATCATTTTGGTGATAAGTTTATATTTGCAGAATGCTTATTGCCTGAGGGATCATGGAAGTGTCAGAAAAAGGTTATTTTTACTAAGAAATTCATCCTACTAAGTATCTCGTCGACTACCAAGATAAAATACATGACAAAATTACTGATTCAGAAGCTAATATATCATGGCCAACCTTTTCGATAGACTTCGGTTAGAGTTACCTTAAATGCTTTCGTTAAAGTCCGAATGAGTGGTTTCCAACGAACGACGCTTTAAACCGGTATGTCTTCTAGACCACTACAAACCTATTGTCTCACATTGGATCTTGAAGAGACGTTACCTTCTCGTGGACACGGACCGGCGTCTTCTTGTCCTTTGGCCTTTCCGACTGCAGACTTCCCCTTTGGTTTTACAGCGTAAAGTGCCATTAATTCTGAGTTTCATTGATTAATCCACGGAGAGATTTAAACCGAGGTTTGTACAACTTGTGTAATTCATATGACCGTTCTAGCAAGAACTGGTTTGAAAAAGACAGTTGAATGTTCGGCATTTCAGGACTGTGTTACTATTATTGCGACGACTGCTAGGCCAATGATAGTGTTTTTCTTCCGAATTACTTGTTCTAGTTCACCGCTGGATCTAAACGTTTCAGAATCTGAAGTTTTCCAAATCCGGAATGCCGCAGTCACAGATCCGTGTCTACAATTCCTGAAGGAAGTTATCGTCCATGGTCAGCGGGAAGATCAAGTAACTCTCGATATGAGTAGTATGGCATTGTATCTGGATGGCAGGACAAAATTTCCCCGGAAGCCCAAGACCGGTTTCGTGGTTATTGCCACTCATCAAGTGTGCGTACCCGGTACTCTTCCGCCCAGTCTTCCTTATACTTGAGCACCCCACAGTTGGTTTACAGCTGTAATCTCATTTGAATCGAATGGAGCGTGCATGGAAGGGGAGTCCATTTTAAGAATCACACTGTGATTCTTCCAAAGTGTGATTCTAAAAATGGACTGCCGTTCGATGCACGCTCCATTCAGTTAAACTGAGAATACATCAAGTAACTCAGTTGGTTGAAGTATTATCTTATTTCAAATTTCGTGATGAGCTTACATAGGAGGATGAACTGGTTTTTCGAGGTGGACATTTCGTGGTTCAGAAAGCCTTCCTAAAAGACGAACCCAGTCAGTTACACCATTCCCAGGCAGGTATCAATGAATATATCAGCAAGATCAGAGGAATATGCTACCGGCTGGGTATGGCAGAACAGGCTGACCATGTGTTAGAGAGTTACAAATCATGCCGGAAGTATGATCAACGATAAACGCGATAACCTTGGAGGTGCGCCTAATGCCTGACAGGTCTTGGTAAATTATGGATTTAGATATGTTTTTATCGTCCGAAAGACAGTTACCTAGTGACCTTTGATTGCTAATGATTTCCTCGAAGCAGACCTTCTGAAAACAGAAACACTTGCGGAGACTCTTAGCAGACTGTGAGCTACCTATTCACGAAGCTGAATTCCGATTCGAGCCATATTCGGTGGTGGCCCTCTGTTTCGAAGCACGGAATTGCAACAGTCGTCAGGGATGAGGCATTTGGGCCATTACATCACCACTCCTTACCACGAGTAATCAGAGAGTGCTGTCAGACAAGCAAAGGAGACACTCATGAATTGTAGGGCCGACGGCAGCGATTCTCTCATCGCTTTACTTGAGCTTCGAAGTTAGCCGTCAGCAGCTTGAGAACAAGCCTGACGAAAAGCCCATTTTAGAAGTGGAAGCGCACCTCTCTCTTCGTTGATGCAAGGTTGATGGACCCAGATGTTCTATATCCGTCAGTAATAAACTTGAGAATAAAAAAGCTCCCAGTGGTGAATAAGAGATTTTAAGGTCGGGGCAAAGGATCACTGCATCCGTTCACGTTATGTGACCCAGTGTGCCTTCAATCGATGGAACAGACAGAAAAATCCTGAACGAAAGGATGGATGCTCCCGCACGCCACAAAAATACGTGGCACCCTCTGAGGGTCATTGGATAAGAAGGAATAGGGTCCTTCCGAGAAAATCGGGAGGATGATTATGAGGGAGACAAACAATGGAGGTGGCAACGAAGGTGCGGAGAAGAAAGCTGAAAAGGTTGGGCAAGAGACTGAGCAGGTAGAACCATTCAGTCATCGATTGGAGAGGAGCATTCACAGCCTACAACTCGGAGGGGTCAAAGTTATGAGCCTGCATTCAAGTAGAAACTATTCAGAATAGGATGTATATGTTTGATGTGCTCCGTTTTGCCACTCAGTAAAGTTCCCTGTTTGGTCAGCGGGAGACTCTGGAGCTATCCAAATCAAGCTACCTGATTGGCACAAAAATCATCATAAACCACCGACGAATTGGCAGTTTTTGAGATTTCGTTGTTTTATGCTGTAGCGATAAAAAGCTGGCCCAACCTGGCTCAGTAAGTGCATCAGCAGGATCATACTCTTGAGTTAGTCGAACACAAGTATGACTGCCTAGAGTCTGCTCACTACAAAACCGATGCGGCACTGCCTGGACACAAGATGGCTCAGTAAAATTAAGTGTACTGTTTCTGCAACATAAATATATATATCGATAAATACTTTGGTGCTCTTATTATTATATTCCTTAGAAAATTTCACGAATTCTCGTTCAAGCTTTCGAAGTACATGTCAAGAGTCATTTTAGCTCAATGTTCGTCCAACCGAGTTGGGCGGAGTGCTGCTTGGGACCGGGTATAAAGTGTGTTGTGAGCTGAACGCAATCTTTTTTGCCTCACTCTATACTCGCTCCAATTTGTCTCGATCCCTGATAGAGCCGGTGTGCAAACCTTCACTACCGTATTCTGATCCAGGGTGACATGCTCTTATGGGATAAATAAAAGTTTATCACAAAGCCGAAATTCTTGAATCATGTGCTGATCTGCCATTCGCATTTGGGTGGTACAACTGATCCAGAATGGTTAACCAGGAACCCTGCCAAATTTCATTGATACATATTTGTCGCCATCGATTTTTAGTACTCCGGATACCAGGTACTAACTAGATCTCGAGAATGGCCTATAGAACGGACAACAAGCCAAAAGTTCCGACGCATCCCAAAAGATGGTACAAGTCAGTAGAGTAGGTGAAGGGCGGATTTTATTGAGGCAAAATCGATCACGTTTGTGTTTAAGAGCAACATTGGACGCGATACTAGCTAAGGGAACTAAATGTTCAACCGTCAGCAAGCAGAACAGTCAAGAACGTGTTTTTGAATTAGCGGAATCCACTTATCCTTACAGCAAGCAGACAAACAACGAACAGCCCTGTGTTGTGGGACAACATACAAACTGTTTAGATCTAAGTGCTAATTAGTTATGTTTGTCTGTGGTGACTTTTGGTCATGAATTGACACACTCAAACTGAGTCATCTCCAGGTCGCTACAGATTGATAGACCTCAGTCGGAAAATCGACGTTTAGCTGGAACTATTGCTGGCTGTAATTCTATGGAATCTGTTTTCGGTGTTCTCAAGTCATCCTGATATACCGCCATGTTGACGAGGATAAAATGAAGTAAGTAAGATAATAAAAAGGAGCCAAGTACTGATCCCTGAGGCACTCCGACGCAAACCGTGGATGAAATGGAGTAGGATAGCTCTATTTTAACCGAGAAGAACCAATCTGTAGGAAAAGTCCGGATGACAAAATTAGCTGACGAGAAAGGCCTTGCCTTCTTAATTACGAAAGAAATCATGGGACACCGTATCAAAGGCTGTGACAAAGTCTAGGACGACAGTACGGGACATCCGTACCTCGCAAAATGTCTGAGCAACACTGTTCACCTCTGTCAGCTCCTTGGTGGTGCAAGATCTGTGAGGCTGATAAGCATGCTGGAAATAGGCTAGAAGTAATTGTCCTGTATGATGGTCAAGAATGGCACCTTTGAGATTGCATTCGAAGACCTTGCAGGATAAATTATAGAGGGTAATAGGTCTGTAAATTTCTGGAAGATGACGACTTTTTTTGGAAATAGGAGATATTAGTGCTTTCCTCCAAATATTTGGGAAGATACTGACGTGTAAATATCTACGGAAAAGAAGAGCCTAAGGAATGGCCATAATCGTAGGGAATCTGTGCAAGAGAATGCCTATCGATGTAGATGTGGATACAAAAAGCATAGATTAGGCGTAAAGCATCGTAACTAGAGTGAATTAAGGTGTAGCAGAGAGTAACGTTAATTTTGGTCTAAAGGAGATGAGTAACCTATTAGCCACTTTGTGAATGAAAGGTGAACTTACTCTCAAGCAACACCACAAGTAGCACAATACCCAACGCTGTTGGGCGAAAGTTGGGCTGACTCTGGGATAAAATGACTCCTGACATGTGTCTTAGAAGTCTGCGCAGATGTGGGTGTAATTTTGCGGGAAATGTAGTGATGAAAGTAACACAATATTTAATAAAATATATCTGAGTTACAAAAACGGCATGTATTGTTTTGCACCTTTTCAGTAAGTCATTTTTATGATGAACTATCTGATTTTCACAAACAAAGTTTTTTATCAGTGATTAGTTGGTGATTTCAATCTAAAGGATGGGTAATTGGCAAATAGACTGAGAAACAGGCAGTTGAGATGGGTTAAGAAGAGAAGAATTACTCATTTCCAGAGTTTTTTCCAACATCGGGCTAGCCCAGTGCTCTTCCATTTGGGGGTAGATAGCGCTGCCCATCGTTTTTAATGATATAGCCCAACGTAGCCTAACGAGCTCCCAATTGGGCGCGTGTTGGGCGTGCTACTTAGGAAGTTTGCATTTGGAATCACCAAAGGAAATAATGGGTCAGAACCCTATGTGAGATCTCACTTGAGATAGGGAAGAGGATTGCTTCCCTGCAATTTCAAATATCTAGAAATATCACCTATTGTCTGCTTCGAATTAGAAATTTTAATTGACGAGTGTTACGAGAAATGCCTGAGAACTCCAACTGATGAATTTTGGGCAAGTACGGGTTGATTCAGAGCTTGTTGGACGACTGCCCATTTGGAGGTAGTGTAGCTGAGTTCGATGGCAAAACCTCTATCTCCCATCAGAGGCACCACTGAACTCCTCACCTTAAGGTGTTACTGATATTTGCAAGGGTATTGTTCTTGTTCTGTGAACAGAATTCACATGCTGTCCTAATGTCGCTTACGAACAGAAAAGGGGTAACATGGTGCAGAGTTAATCGAAAACGGTGTTCGGCATGTTGTTCTCCAAGGTTGATTCTGTGAGAAGCATTTGCTCCAACATGAGTAAAGATGGGCAGGCTGTGAGAACGTAATAGAAAGACTAAATTAGGAGTCCCAGAGACAATGACTCCATCCATCCTGAATAAAAGCCGGTGGCGCAAGACCACATCTAAGTAGATATTTTGTGGAATCCTCGTGTAAGTCTACGAATCATCATTGAATCTTCGTACAAGACGAGCCATTTGACATTCGATGCTGCACTGTCACAAAATACTTGGGTATACTGGTGCAAGTCACATTTTAGTTTGGATTCTAGCATTTTCAGCAAGTGTTTAAGATGTCAACTTCTATTCCCAAATCCAAGGAACCAAATAGTGTTAGTTTTGCTTGATTGTCGATTCAAATGTGGCAGTTACTTCACTGAAAGTAGAGCCGATTATATCGGACCTTTTCGATTCAGTATAGGTTCAAGTGAACATAAAAGATATGGGTATCTTTCTACTTGTCTCAAGACTCGAGCAGTGCGCTCATAAATAGTGCGTATTATGACTGCAGGTGAATTTCTCGTGGTAAAGATGAGGTTCACTATCAGACGCCGTATGTCCAGGGATAACGGGGTTCAACCGAGTAGCCTCAAAATCCGTATTGACAACCTTGCTTTGTGATACTGATAGGAGAAAACTTCAATAGGTATAGGTGCGTCATAAAATAGACTGACACTTTCAGCCATCAAAGGCGGGTTATGGTGGGGGTGCTCGTAAATGGATCAACAGAAAAACTAGGTGTGATCAACTGCTAAATGAAGAAATGTTGTTGGAATACCTCTTGAAGGTTAAACGTATTATCAACGTGGATGTTTGATGCAAGTGTATGACAACGCGGGGAACCCACATGTGCTGCTTCCTAGCTGATTGTTATTCGTTCAGTCCAGCAGGCCCATGTGTACGGAGGACATAACCGTAGCAGAACGTTACACCAAAGGATTGATTGAGAAAAAATATATATAAAAGCTATGTTTTCGGAAGGATGATGTCGTTAATACTTTCCTACAACACAAGTCTATCGTAAGTGGTTTCATGTTAAAAGAGGTTTGTGAGTGGGAGATCCAGCTCTAGTAATTGATGAAGGTGCAATCTGCGGCTCATGACCCAAGATTATCGATACTAGAATGTTTCCTGGTAACGACAGCCATGTTAGACAGGCCTTAATGAGGTTCAGATCGGTGTTTATGCCTAGGGCTATTCAACCATTGAGTCTTACGAAAGGCGTTGGTATTGCACGTTGACAGAGTAAGAAATCCATATCACGGGGTGATTTGATGTTCACCCTTAGGCTAGAGGAAGGCTTCGAATGCATTCCTCTCCGCCAAAAAAAATGACTTGAAGCTTTCAAATATTTAATGGGTTGAGTAACCGCGCCGGTTTTTGAGGGCCGGTGTCGAGATTCCTTGTTTCGGAATGTTGTGTATTCCGTTTGACATCGAAGGAGGCTTGCCATGACACAATGAGTCTCTCTGCTCTTTCACAACTGAACATATTGTTGTACTTGGGACGATAGACAAAACGAGCTGCCTTTGACTGTCTTTTAATAGCATGTTTCGTTCGTGCTGTACACACCCGTGGTTTTAGACTTTCTTATTGTTTTAAGCCCAAATCCGAGATTTATGATCAAATATTGGTAACTTCCTGGTTTTACTGACATCACACTATTATTATGACTGGAATGGTTTGATTTCTGTTCTCCTCCGTGGGATTTGGTTCGGATTTGACTATGGATTTGACAGGTTGTGATCGCGTTTATTGACTTTTTGGAGGATCAGTTTGGGGTGGCATTAGTGTCGGATTTACCGAGGCTCCGACAACTCGTTCGCGGATTGTCTTGAACCAATATTATTTTCGATCAGACTGGCCAGTTGGTTAAAGTACCTTTATACACTCAGAATCTTAGCGGTGCCATTTTACGTTGTATTATAGAAAGCTACTTGCGTCTAATAACCTGGACTTTACTCCACTGCATGCAGCATTATCCAGGAAAGAAGTTCAATTGAAGAAATAACCCGAAACAAAAAAAAAACAGGCAAAGTTATCTATAGTGCAGTAAGGAAGGGAAAGTTCGAGGGAGTCTCAGTATATCCGAGGCGAAGGGAACGCAAAAGGATGAGTCAGTCCGTAGTGACCCGGAGAAAATTCAGTCAGCACTGAGATCTAAGTAGTTTGTACGTTGTCCCACAACACAGGGCTGTTCGTTGTTTGTCTGCTTGTTGTAAGGGTAAGTGGATTCCGCTAATGCAAAAACATGTTCTCGATTGTTCTGCTTGCTGACGGTTGAACATTTAGTTCCCTTAGCTAGTATCGCGTCCAGTGTCGCTCTTAAACACAAACGTGATCAACATTGTCTCAATACAAACCGCCCTTCACCTACTCCACTGACTTGTACCAACTTTTGGGATGCGTCGGAACTTTTGGCTTGTTGTCCGTTCTACAGGCCGTTCTCGGGATCTAAATTGGTGAGCCGTTCGTGTTTTTCTAATTTTTTGTCGATGCTGGACTACCTGTTTACCACTTTATCAGTTTTAGTCGATGACCATTCAATTTCTAACTAATTTTTGCATTTTCTTCACTGCCTTGGTTTTTTCGCTTTTTAAATTATTCCTGTTTATCATACTATTCGCAATATGAGCGACTTCAATTATTTTGACGCTGATGTAAATGCACTTGCCGTTCAGTTTGCACCTTTCAGGGAAAGTAACCCAAGGGCTTGGTTCACGCAGTTAGAATCAATTTTCGCTGTGCGCAATGTGACTACGAACAGTAGCAGATTTCACCACGTGATCTCAGTTCTTACCCCGCACATCGTCGACGAAGTACAAGATGTGTTGGAATCCGAAGAACCCGAACCTTAAGAACGCATAAAAGCAGCCGTGATTAGCTGGATCCGCATACCTGGAAAACAGCGAATTGCCCGTTTTATTTACAGACACTGAGCCCGGAGATCACCAAGCATCCCAATTACTTCGGGAAATGCGGACTCTTTTAGGAACGGCTACGATCGATAATAGTCTTGTAGTGACCTCGATCGGGCTGAGAAAATGATCGCTTTCTGGGCACCAGTTCGGATCTATTTTCTCTAAGATCTTTTCTGACTTTTGATTTTGAACTCACCGTTTTATTCACTTGCGTATGTTTGACTGGACTGACTTTTCCGAGGTTTTTGTCGACCTCCTTTTCGAATCAATTTCGCTTTCGGTTCTTCGCCGACTGTACACGCGCGCCGTTTGCTTTCTGCTTCGCCGTTGCTTTCGTTTTCACTCAGTGTATTTCTAGTATCAGTACTGTAGTGCTACCAATAAAGCACTCGATGACAAAGACTAACAAATTTGTTTATTTGAACAATTACCTTTTTTGGTGGTGCCACTTGTTCCGCCTGTGTACACCGTCTGCACGCCGTTGCGCTCCTCCAATACACACGTTGTCCCGCTCCAGCGTTTTGAGTTCTGCTTTGCGCGCTGCCGAGTATATTCGCTATCGTGTCACAAACCGAGGACCAGGGGCTATAGACTCTATACGGGAACAAGTCCTGACTTAACTGAGATAAATCCTAAACTGGTGAGCCCGAACATCAAATTAATTCTTGAAGGACACTCGTAAGTCCCTCAATCACATTTATTCGTTTATATATATACACTGTTTCTGACATATAAACGGTAAATTCCTGATTTCTGTTTCCATATCCCTTTTATATTTTTCCTCATATCGATATTATAAGTGTTTCACGGTTGCCCAGCTGACCTCTTTATATCGTTTTACATTTGATATACCATTGCAACTATGGCTAACAACGACCGTAAACCTGATCCGGAACCGTCTGTTTCGACAGTCTCCCTAGCCGTTCTCAGTTTTTTATTGATGACCCTCAACTCTGGTTTCATATGTTAGAGGCAGAGTTTGAATCACATAGAATCACAAGCAAACGAACCCGTTACATGTAGACTATCGGTCGCCTTCCCCGTGACGTGGCTACTCAGATACGCGACGTAATATTCAATAACAGTTCTTACACAGCCGTGAAAGACGCGGTAATCTCTTGTCTTTTGCCGTCAGAATCGCCCAGACTTAAACGGCTGACCCAAGGGACGGAGTTAGGTGGCAAGAAGCCCTCTGCATTACTGAGAGAAATGCAGCAGCTGGCAGGGCAACTTTTAGAGGAAAACGTCCTTAAGTAGTTGTGGGTACAGCGACTACCACCCGATATTCAAGCACTGCTCGAGGTTTCTAGCCACCTTAGGCTCACAGAAGCGGCTAAACTAGCGGACGGTATTATGGAACGGTACCATCCAAAAATTACTGCCGTAACAAACTCGAGTAGCACTCAGATCAACGCTCTTACCGCAGGAACACACTCCGAGGACACTCTGATGGCTGCCTTCGAGCGGGCTTTCAGACGTTTTTCCACTTCTGGTTGTTCTCACTGTAGAAACCATAAATCGTATCACAACTCTGACCGACGTGAACGTCTCAGAAGCCCTTCCCCTGACCGCCTGGTTAATCCATCTCGATCGACGTACTGTCGATACCACAAACGGTTTGGGGAGAGGGCCCGGCGCTGCGAAGCCGGTTGCACCTTCCCAGGTGCCAAACAGGGAAACTAATATCCCAACGCGTTCCGACGACTAACGCGGTCGGCAGCCATAATAGCAGTCGTCTGCTGCATGTCTGAGATTTAGTTTCAGATAACCTGTTCCTGATGGACACCAGCGTAGCCGTTAGTGTCATTCTAAAGGAAGCAGGTGATGCAACGATTCCATCAACTCAACGACCTTGTGCTGCCAATGGCACTCCTATTGCTTCTAACGGCCGTAAGTCACTCTCGCTCAACTTAGGCCTACGTCGCACCTTCCGCTGGGTGTTCATAGTAGCAGACGTCTTTTGTCCCATACTAGGCATCGACTTCCTAGACCATTTCCACCTCCTGATCGATGCACGAGGCCGGAGAGTTGTCGACCGGCAGACTTCTCTTTCCGTAACCGGTTCGTATTCCTCCGTGAATCACATCACGCCCCTATACATCGAACCGCAGGCCGAACACCCGTACGCAGACCTACTTCCAGCTTACCCGGCAATGCTAAGACAATCTGGCCCCTTTCCCGCGGTGACCACTAACGTTACCCATCACATTGTCACTAAAGGACCCCCAGCATTTAGCCGACCACGTCGCTTGACCCTAGACAAGCTCCGCGTAGCACAGGCTGAGTTTTAACGCATGCTAGAATTAGGCATAATACGCCCGTTGAATAGCCCTTTGTCCTCGCCCCTTCACATGGTTCCTAAACCTAACGGCGATTGGCGCCCCTGCGATGACTATAGGGCCCTCAGTTAAGCTACTATTCCGGATGGGTACCCCTTTCCACATATTCAGGACCTAAATCCTTCCCTGTCTGGTTGTTCTGTTTTCAGCCAAATCGACCTTATTACAGCCTATCACCAAATCCCAGCAGATGAAGCTGACACCCTAAGACCGCCGTCATGACCCCATTCGGACCACTGGAGTTTCTGCCCACGCCGTTTGGGCTCAGCGATGTAGCCCAAACCCTTCAAATGTTTATGCTTGGGGAAACACGGGGGTTGAAAAATGCCTACGCGTATTCAGACGATATTTTAGTGGCAACTTCTTCAGAGAAAAGAGCATATGGCACACCTGCGCGCTCTTTATGAGCGCCTTGGCCAAGAAGGTGTAACCAATAATCCTACCAAATGCGAATTGGGTAGGACAACCGTCACTTTCCTAGATCACAAAATCTCAGCCTCGGGCATACGGCCCCTACCTAACAAGTTGGAGCAATTCGCGGTTATCCTGTGCCTCACTCTTACCGGCAGATGCGCCAATTTTCTGGCCTGGTTAACTTATAGCTGGTTTATCCCTTATTGCGGCGAAATAATGTGGCCTCTAACAGACCTTTTACGTGGAGGCAAGCGGCAATTCATATTTCCCGACACGGCGCAGGCAGCATTTACTTCGATCAAGGAGGCTATCGCCAACATAGCAATCCTTGCACATCCCGATCATTCTGCCTCCCTGGCATTAGAGACAGATGCTCCGGACACGGCTGTTAGAGCAATGTTGCAACAATTCGTCAGCAAGTCATGGCAACCAAAAGCTTTCCTCTCCAAGCGTCTCCAGCCTGCGGAATCCCGATATAGTACGTTCAGCAGAGAACTACTGGCAATCCACTTGAGTGTCCGACACTTCCGGCACACACTCGAGGGCTTAACGTTCATAGTGTTCACAGATCATAAACCACTAGTTTACGCCCTCCAGTCAGCTTCTGACCGATATTCGCCACGCGAGATTCGCCACTTAGACTATGTTTCGCAGTTTACTACGGGCATTCGACACGTCTCTGGGGCACACAGTCCCACAGCAGACGCACTCTCAAGCGTCCACAATATCGACTACCCACTACCCATGGGCATAGACCTAGAAGCAACCGCCGCAGCCTAAACAACAGATCCTGAGGTAGAGCAACTCAGACACAACAGCTCCCTGCACCTAGTGCCAGTAACCATTCCAACTTCGGACGTAACTAACATTTCGATGTGTCACAAGGTCCACCCCAACCACTAGTTCCTGCCAGTTTTCGCCAACAAGTTTTCATCAGCCTACACAACCTATCGCGCCCTGGTGTAACCGCCTCAGTGAAATTAGTCACCGAGCGATTCGTCTAGCCTTGCGTCAAAAGTGACGTACGTCTTTGGGCCCGTGCTAGTCTTCAGTGTCAGCGAGTTAAGATACACCGTCATACCAAATCTACTTTGGGCAAATTCCGCGAACCGGACGCACGCTTTCATCATGTGCATGTGGATCTCGTGGGGCCACTTCCGCCATCCAATGGCTGCATCTACATCCTCACTTGCGTAGGTCGTTTCACTCGCTGGCCACAGGCCATACCTATTCCCCGTCCTACCTCAGAGGAAGCTGCAAAATCATTTCTAACTGGTTGGTTGAGTCAGTTCGGTTGCCCTGCTATCGTGATCACTGACCGCGGTCCTCATTTTGACAGTGATTTTCACGAGCTACTGAGCGCATTAGTTTCATCGTCATCATCGTACAACGTTAAATAGTAGGGTAAGCCCCACTGACCACTGCCATTTTCACCATCTTTCACGTTGAATTAAAAAGTATGAATATACAGGTAGTGGACCTACACGGGTGTGAAAAGGAAAGAATGCCCTAGTAGCCAACACACGGAATACACAGTCTAACTGTACAAACGCACATCGATCAGTCATTCTTATTCGATAGAAAGTGACAGCACAATCGTCACTATTTGCGGTTCGCTGCCATATTCTCCAGTGTCTCTAGCCAACTGGTAGACAGATCTTTTGGACCCCAACCACGAAGACGTGGAGCACTTACATTTCCTAAGTTTGCTGTACATTTTCTCATTCCTCGTTGCCATGTCATCTGTTGACCTCGTAGTGGTTTCTTCCACTCCCGAGGGGGAGCGGAAAGCAGGGTACGGTACGGTAGACGTGTGTTTGTCATACGTAACACGTGCCCCAACCGATGACGTCTACTAAGTTGGATACGCTGTGACAAAACGTTCTCCGAAACAATACCCAATACTCGCTTTCTGACCTAATCGTTGCTTGCTCGGCTATTCCACCCAATCCCAGCGGTACTACGTAACCATCGGTGGTTGAAAACCTCAAGACGACGAATATCTTCAGCACGCAGACTCCAAGTCTCGCAACCATGCAACAAAACTGAACGCACTGCAGCACAGTATACACGACCTTTCAACTCCAGTGAAATATTAGGTCGGCGTCACAAGTGCTTCAGTCCAGCGTACGCCACTCGAGCCTTGGATATCCGCATACTCACCTCTACTACTGTGTTCCCATTCGTCGTCACGCTGCTTCCGAGGTAGGTGAAGTGGTCGACAACTGACAGCACCTCCCTATCGAGTATCAGGCTCTGAATCGTTGACGTCCAGTCTTGTAACATCACCTTACACTTTGAAGGTGCAAAGCGCATGCCGTATGGAGCTATAGCTCCCCCAGTTCTATCTAGTGCACGTTGAGCATGTTCCGTGGATTCGAACAGGCAGACAACGTCGTCCGCGTAATCCAGGCCACATAGATTTCCACTATTTCCTAGTTCGACACATACATACTGAAGATTTTGCAACGCACTCTCCATTATTTTGTCCGTGACGAAGTTGAACGGGAATGGAGACATGGGGCATCCCTGTCGAACACCGCAGTTCGTTTCGAACCGGCCGGATAGTTCACCGTAAACTCTAACGAGCCAGAAGTATGAGAATACAATGATTTCAGTAGGTTCACGAACTTCTGGGGCATACCTTTTCCATGAAGAGCACTGAAAAACGCTGTTCGACCAGCTGAATCGGAGGCGCCTTTCAAGTCTAAGAAAGCCATTATTTTCAGTCGGCGGTGCGTGTGACGCGTTTCAAGTAGTCGGTGAAGAGTAAAAATCTGATCGATGCATCCTCGACCTGGGCGGAATCCAGCCTGCTGTTCGCGGATGTTCCTCTTGTGAGCGGGTGTAAGACGGTGCAGCAGAATCGAAGCTAATACTTTGGTGACCATCGGAATCAGGCTAATCCCACGAAGGTTACTACAGTCATTGCGTATTTCTTTCTTGAAGATGGGAACAATCAACGACTGCCTTCATATTAACGGAATACGCTCCACGTTCCAAATGTCACAAAGCAAGATGGTAGGTGATTTTACCAAAACATCTCCACCCAGTTTGAAAAGAACTGGGGGACGTTCGTCGGGACCTGTCGCTTTCTCTCGCTTGAGTAATCGAATGCATGACTCTATCTCTACCTCCGATGGGGGCTCAAGTGATACCACCCAAGGAGTCTCAATTGCAGACACAACAAAACGACGGCCTATTATCCTCAGGCTAATGGCATGATGGAGCGATTCCATCGCCAGCTGAAAGCTGCCCTTTGTGCTCGTGATAACCCTCCATGGAGTGAAGTTTTACCGATCGTTCTCTTAGGACTGCGTAACACCGGTAAAGCCGACATGGGTGTTACAGCAGCTGAACTGGTTTACGGTTGCACAAAACGACTTCCAGGTGAGTTGGTCCTTTCATTACCACCTGTGAGTTTTAACTACGGGGATTACGCAAAACGGCTGTCGCACTAAATGCGGGTGGTAAAGCCCACCGGCCACGTGAACAAACTCTCAGCACCTACATACCTACCACTCTAGCGACCGCCAGCCGTGTAGTTATTCGAGTGGATGCAGTGTGATCATTACTACAAGCGGCTCACTCTGGCCCGTTCCGCGTCGTCCAGCGAAAGGAAAAGAAATACGTGGTAGACTTCGAAGGCAGGGAAGAGACCATCAGCATAGACCGCCTTAAACCAGCCTTCGTCGGGGTAGAACCCACTCCGAACAACCCGCCCAATGTCCCCACCTGCTCATGACCTCGGATTAGTCGTCCTGAGTCGGCACCTATTACTCCCACTAACGACTCCCCTTTACCTGTTGCAACGCCAAACTCCACGGAAGACGCAGCTGCACCCGTCAACAGGAGAACTCGACGCGGCCGCGAGCTGCGACAGCCAACGAGGTTTCCTGAATTCGTAACAGTTGTATATATATTTAAGTTTACCCTTCATATTCCGCTTGTATATCAGTCCACGCCCCGAGGCGCAGCTTCCTTGTGTTTCTTGCCTTCCAGCTCGTCCCGTCGGACAGAACCATATGAAATTCCAGGATCTCGCATGGCTCAAACACAATGCTCATTGGATCGCGACTGGACTCATTTGACGCCTGGTGCTGGCTCGTTTACGAAGGCAATAACAACCACAGGCAAACGGAACTTTGGGATATGCCGACAACAACAAACCCCACAACACAATCACCACTGCCAAGTCACAAGCAGGATCTACCCAGGTCGGATGCAATGCTAAGGAGGACGCGATTTTGCGATCGACGCACAGCGACCAGTGTGAGTCATGGAGAACGGCTTGTGCTTGCTACGTTGTTGTGTTCGATCGCGGCGGGAGGTATGGAAAACGTCTCTCGCCATCAAAGCCGACGTACCCACCACGGGTCGAAGCCCAACTGCGTCGGCCTTCTAGGGGGAGACCCCTGTAGTGCTATCGATACAACACACGACTACCAGGACTAACAAATTTTTTTATCTGAACAACTACCGAATTTGGTGGCACCACTTGCTGCGCCTGTGTACACCGTCTGAACGCCGTTGCGCTCCTCCAATACACATGTCGTCGCGCTCCAGCGTTTTAAGTAATGCTCTTCTGCGCGCTGCCGAGTATATTCGTTAACGTGTCACGAACCGAGGACCAGGGGTTACAGACTCTATACGAGAGCAGGTCCTGACTTAACTTAAGGGAATCCTAAAAAACAAGAGGATTCCAACTCAAAAGGTATCACCGGATGTCCATCCGTTTGGAGAATCACGTAGTGCAAACAGCGCTTGTGGCTCTGGTCCTAGGTCTCTCTCAAGTAATATGTCGGATACAAATGAGGTCTCCACGGATCCTCCGATAGGTTTCTGGGAGTCGTATACGGATATGCGGCAGCAGCTTCATACTTTATCTGAGGTCGAATATGAATAATACCGTTACAGATGCTCGATCCGTATGAATTCTTGTCTACAAGGAGGACAACAACCAAACCCCCAATCCCGCAGACTGTGGAATCCCAGTGAGATTGTAGTCTGGCGCCGACCGATCGGCCTAAGCGCATGTAGGCACGTAGCGACCTGGAAATGACTGAGTGTAAATGCGTAAACCCTTGACCAAAAATTACTGAAGAAAAACAACTAATTAGCATTTAGCTCCAAGCAGTTTGCATGCTGTTTGATGCCACAAGGCTGTGCGTTGTTTGCCTGCCCCTGTAAGGACCATTGGTTTCCGCTAATTGAAAAATACATTTTTGACTGTTCTGTTTGCGGAGGGATGAACATTTAGCTCATTTAGCTAGTATCGCGTCCAGTGTCGCCCCCAAACGTAAACGTGAACGACACTGTTTCAATACAAACCGTCCTTCATCTATTCCAATGACTTTTACCGTCTTTTGGCATGCGTCGGAACTTTTGTCTTGTTGTCCGTTCCATAGGCCATTCTCGGGATCTAGTTAGTACCTGGTACCCGGAGTACGAAATTGGTGAGCCCTTCATCTTTTCTAATTTTTGGTAGATCCTCGAGTACCGGTATATCATTTCGTCGATTTTAGTCGGTGATAACTCAATATTTTTAACCAGTTCTTTGCATTTTTCTCACTGCATCGTTTTTCCCCCTTTTCGAATAACTTTAACTTATTTTACCAATTACAATATGAGCGACCTTGATTTTTTTTTGACGCTGTGGTAAATGCACTTGCCGTTCCGTTTGTACCGTTCAGAGAAAGTAACCCTAGGGCTTGGTTCACGCAGTTAGAATCAACGTCTCCTCTGCGCAATGTGAGTTTGGAAAGTAGTATGTCTCACTATGTGGTTGCAGCTCTTCCACCACATATCGTCGGCGGAGTGCAAGACGTGTTAGAATCAGAAGAACCCAACCCCTACAAACGCATAAAAGCAGCGGTCATTTGCCGGACGGAAATGTCTGACAAACAGTGAATTGTCCGTTTAATTGCAGACACCGAGCTCGGAGGTCACAAACCTTCGCAGTTGCTTCGGTACATGAGGACTCTTTTAGGAACTACTAAGATCGATAAGTCTCCTGAAAGAGATTTGGCCCCAACGTCTTCCCAGTGACATGCAGGAGGTTCATGGCGTGTCCACAGAGGAATGTCTCGAAAATCTTGCCGAGACGGCCGACAAAATTAGAGAAACCTACGAGCCAAAGGTAAATCAGACGACTTCCTCACAAACTGAGTGTTATTGCCTCTTTAACAGACACTGCACGATCTTGCCAAAAAGGCTGAGGCATTCAGTGTGTCTTCAGTTGGACACCCAACCCAGGAACCACCTGGCAGACAGTTTCGCCTAGCGATCTCCCAGTAGCAACCGAATAAAAATCCCGGTTCATCCATCATCAACTGACGGCCGCTGTTTGTATCATTAAAGGCATCATTCTAAGGCGCGTTATTGCACTCCGCCTTGTCCCATGGCCCCAGTCAGTCGGGGAAACGAAGACGCCAGTGCGTGGCTGCGACGGACGCTACTGGCCAGGACAGTCGCCTATTCTACATAAGCGATCACAATTCAGGGACACGCTACTTGGTAGACACATGTGCTGAAGTTAGTTTTCTCCCAACTCCAGGTCAAACTTTAGATAGGTACCCCTCCTCCAACTTACGTGCCGCTAATGGTACTTCTACAAAGACTTATGGGTAAATCTCGAAGACACTAGATTTTGGACTTCGTCACACTTTCCGTTGGGTTTTCTTGATTGCAGACGTTGGTGCTGATTTCCTGCACCACTTTCACCTCTTGGCTGATTCTGGTTGCAAACGTCTTGTGGATCGTGTCACCAATCCATCTGTGAATGGGATTTCGGTTGATTCTAACTCGATCAGTCCTGTTCTACTTAAAACGGCCGGTTCGCATTTGTTCGGTGACGTATTAGATGCATATCCAAAAGTGTTGCACCCATCGTCCGTACTATCTACCGTAACCAGCTCGGTAGGTCATCATATAAGGACATCAGGCCCAGTTTTTGCTAGGGCACGTCGGCTTGCGCCCAACAAGCTTAAAATCGCACGAGCTGAATTCGAGCATTTGCTTCAGTTAGGTATTATTCGTGCATCAAATAGTCCTCGGGTCTCACCACTTCATATAGTTCCTAAAAATTCAGGCGATTGGCGACCATGTGGACTATAGAGCTCCCAAAAATGCCACTGTTCTAGATAGATGTCTTATCCCACACATTCAGGGCATCACGGCCAACCTCAAAGGTGCTCGTGTGTTCCCCAAAATAGAGCTGGCAAGTGCTATCGCAGATGAGGATGTACCTAAGACAGCGGTAAGAACACTCTTTGGTCTTTTAGAATTCCTACGAATGCCATTTTTGTTTAAACAACGCTGCACAAATCTTTCAGCGTTTTATTGACCAGGTTACCAGTGGTTTAGATTTTGTTCTCCCCTACATAAACGATCCGCTAGTAATGAGTGAATATGAAGATGCACACCTACATCAGTTGTTTGAACGTTTGGCCGCACACGGTATAACCGTCAGTGAGGACAAAAATATCTTTGGCCAAAATTCAGTTGAGTTTCTAGGCCACGTGATTGATGAACGTGGTATTCGACCCTTGGAAAAAAAGGTACAAGCCGTTCGTGATTTTTCGTTACCTACCTCACTAGCCGCCATTTGTCGTTTCAACGGGATGGTAATCTATTATCGCCGTTTCATTCCAAACTAACTCAGATTAACAGATTTACTGTGAAGCGCTAAAGATGGTCCCATAGAATCATCCGAGAATGCTAAAACTGCCTTCAATGCAATTAAAGACACTTTGACTCCTGGCACTTTGCTGGTTCATCTCGACGCCGAACCTCAATTGAGTATAGCCACCGATGCCTCTGACAAAGCCACAGGCGGCGTGCTACAGCAGCGGTGCACATCACAATAAAAAAAATCTAGCATTTTTTCGCTTTACGTCTCCTTCCAGCTGAAGCTGAGTGTTCTACGTTTAGTCGGGAACTACTTGCTGTTTGCAGTACTGTTAGACACTTCCGACATATTCTCGAAGACAGACAGTTCGTCATCCTCACTGACCACAAACCACTGACGTATGCATTCCACAGTCGAACCGATAAACACTCACCACGTAAGTTGCGTCATCTAGACTTGGTGGCACAGTTTTCCAGTGATGTTCGTCACGTTTCTGGCGCTGACAACGTTGTGACTGATGCTCTTTCTCGAGTAGACGCCAGTTCTAGTCAGCCACGGGCCATAGACCTCGAAGCTTTGGCTGCAGCCCAACGTTCGGAGCTGGATTTCACAGACCCAAGCCAGATTGCATTGCTTAAACCCTCACAGTTCCCTTCAGCCACTTCCTCGGTCTCGATAATGAGACACAACTTTGCCACACCCACGCTCCATCGTACCCACTTCTTGGCGCCGCACAATCTTCGAGGTTTTACATAATTTAGCCCACCCCGGCATCCGAGCCACCACCAAGCTAGTTGCAGATAGGCACGGCATGCAAAAGAATATCCGTAATGGGGCTCGTTCATGCGTCCAGTGCCAACGATCGAGGGTAAGTAGACATAAAATGGCTCCATTAGGCCACTTTCCAGTTGTATCCTCACGGTTTTCTCATATCGATATAGATATTGTTGGTCCTCTTAACTCTCGTAAGGGTTCTCGTTACCTTCTTACTATGGCTGACCGTTTCACCCGTTGGCCAGAGGCTGTTCCCATTGCCAACGTAGAGACAGAAACTATAATAGCTACTTTTATGGAACGTTAGGTTCCATTATACGGTTCCCTGCAACGGTAACTACTGACCGCGGCGCACAGTTTGAGTCACGCCTTTTTGAGAAAACATTATGTATGTTAGGCTGTCATCGTCCTCGTACGAGAGCATACCACACAGCTGCCAACGGCATGGTCGAGTGTTTCCATCGGCTGCTGAAAGCCTCGCTCATCGCTGCTGACAACTCTAATTGAGTGCCGATGCCTCCAATCTTACTCTCAGGTGTTCTATCCACTGGCAAACCTGGTATTAACACTTCAGATCGTAATTAGCCCCAGGTCAAACCCTTTCGTTGCCCGGGAACTACTTTGCCACGGGTAACTTGAGCGATGACGGTTTTACGTCATATGCGCAACGGTTGGACGCACAGATGCATCGTTTGCAAATGCATTCGTCGTGAACGCAGTCCCCATCGGCCCACATTCCATCAGAACTGTCCACTTGCGCCTACGTCTTCATTCGCGTAGGCAGCTTTACAACGTCTGTAATGCGGCCTTACAAAAGGTCCATATAAGTTGCTCTAGCGAGGCTATGTGGTCTACTGCACCGACTGAAAAGGTCACCACAAAATTATACCTATCCATCGTCTTAAGTTTGCGTACGTTTACGATAGTCTAGAATAGGAAACACTTCTCAACGATCGTGCTCCAATAGTTTCTTCATCCACCATTGATACCGCCCCCGAACCACAAAGTGCAACCCGAAACCTCAGTGCTGAAGGGAACGACGTGATCTGGCCGGTGTGTACACTTGCCAAAGGCGTTTCGTAGAAATCATCCATTTTTTAATCCCACTTAACGTTGTTTGCACCGTTTGACGTTTTATACATCCGTTCTGAAGAACAGAAAAATTTCTGTACTTTCCGACACTCGCGTACTGCACCAGCCGACCGAAGTAACTTCCTTTAATTTTGGTTTTACTCATCGCCGTTTGCTCACTTATTTCATTTTCCCCTTCCATGGAAAGTATGGTCATGGTGAATGCTGGAAGCCCCGCAGTGTCGCATTGGATTATTTTGTACCGTATGCACGTATAAGTTTTTCTGCTACACCCAAGTGGGGGCCTCGTAGATGACCATTGGGCCCGTGCGAGTTTTGGTAATTCTCCGCCGGCGGCACGAGAGGATGGTGGCATCGTAACGTGATCCCCTAGAAGACCGATGACACATGAGATTTGTGATGCTAATGGACACCTGGGTGCGGTGCGACCTCTGTAAGATCAAAGGGTCAGTTTGACAGTTCCTTTCTAGGGGTGGAAGAGTTGTTGTGGTGACCTAAAAATGATTGAGTTTGAATGTGTAACTCCTTGACAAAAATCACCGTAGACAAACACAATTAGTTAGCTCTTAGATCTAAACAGTTTGTGAGTTGTCCCATACCACAGGGCTGTTCGTTGTTTGTCTGCTTGCTGTAAGGATAAGTGGATTCCGCTAACTCAAAAACACGTTCTTGATTGTTCTGCTTGCGGGAGGTTGGACATTTAGTTCCCTTAGCCAGTATTGCGTCCAGTGCCGCTGCTTAACATAAGCGTGGTCGGCATTGTCTCAGCACAAACCGTCCTTCACCTATTCCACTGGCTTTTACCGTTTTTTGGGACGTATCGGAACCTTTGGCTTGTTGTCCGCTCTATAGGCCATTCCGGAGATCTAGTTCTTACCTGGTACCCGAAACACTCGGGACTGTATACTGGAACGGTTCTGACTCAGCTTAAGAGAAACCTTTTGAAGCTGAACTGATGTTTTATCATGGACTTGGCCGAGAAATTGTTAAACACATTGGCCGTCTTAGCATGAGCCAAAGACTACGCTTTTGCATCCAAACTTCTTAAAGCATATCTGAGGCGCGGAATCCGAGTGAATTCTATGTTGCCACAATCGGGAAATAGAATAATTGCAGGGGCAGACACACTGAAAGTAGAGCTTCCCAAGGGGCACCACTAATCTGTGTGTGCCCTTGCGATATTACTGTTCGTCGTTTCTGACTTACATGGACAACCCTCGTTGCCGTCCTCCTATGCAGATGAGGTCACTCATAAGTTGTGGAAGCTAAATGAGCAGAGGTCCAGGAGGGATGTACACTGCGGTTCTGAGGGCATTGACCACTGGACCCTCCCGTTCTTAGGGGACCTGTCCAAAGCATTGTTACAGTCTGGGCTTTATCCCCAAAAGTAGAGGACTGCCGCCTTTCATCCGTGGCACAAGGAGGTTATAGAGCTTATGAATTACTGTCTTGGGGGCCTGACTTCCATGAAAGAAGAAGAACTTTCTAGAAATTCACGAACTTCTCCACCATGCTCAATGCAGATTTGGTCGAGAAAGGTCACATATTTCTGATATATCTTTGTCCAGATAGCGGCGGAAAGAGGCTTCGGCTAGTGGTCACCGTGCGAACGTTATTTTGGAGTGTTTTAACTAGGTCTCCAGGGAGGTTTTACAAAGCGAACCGTTAAAAAAGCGCAGGATCAATAGTTTCCAGGTTTCATCGCCCATTTAGAAGTCAGACTATTCAAAAGAAAAAAATTGTACTCTATGGGAGCTGCTCAGTCGATATCATGTTGGTTTTCCGCTGACGAATTCCTTTGCGATAAATGTTCCACGATTACAAAGAAATAAAACGACAGAATTGGATGGTATTAGCAGATATATTGGTGGTCCTGTTAAGCTGACAGGAAGTGGAAGCCTAGGTGGGCGAATGACAGCAACCGATAATCCAAGGCGCACTAAGTTTTCAGAACCACTTGGAAATAACTGATGGTGACCCAAAGCAGGATCGCATCAGGTTGGCTCAGACAAACAGGCTCCAAACAGCAAGCCACTCAGTGATGGAAGCTTACTTGAGTTTGTGCCATCAGAGAGAATGGCCAGCGGCTGACTGGGCTACTTCAGTACATCAGGGCATAACAGATGGGAGTCACCCATGTCATATCAGCCTCCCGTCACGGAACTATCTGCGCTGGATACGGGTAATTACACTAAGGTGCAGTTGTGCTCGACCGTGTGACGCTCCACGTAAATGCGGAGAATACAGGGGATACTTCGAGTCGCGATACACTACTACATGTAGCTGATGAAAGACCCGGTGGAGGAACTGGATGAAATCTCATGGAGAGGCTATCATTCCGATAGCAAACCTGAAACCAGGTGCCCATCTATAAACAAGACGCACCGAAGCTCCGAGCTCGCAACTACGTTTTAAACGGGTTTGGTATTTCTGTATCAGCTGCTTCTGAAATCATTTAGGAAAGGCTCTCAGCTTCGCACGCCGGATTAATTATTGTCTTCTTTGTATTCCTACTGAAGGAAAATCAGAAGTCTGGTTCACTGCCAGCAATGCCGTTACTAATTAGAGGAAACAATTTTCATTCAGTATTTCTTTCTTAAGCCGCCTGCATATTACTTGGGAGGCAGAAAACAGAAGAGGTGGCCCAACCGCGCGAAAGTGAAAAATTTGGTGTAAATTTGAGAAGTGCGCTTTCTTGATCAAATTGTTTGCTGTTTTTTAAACAGTACCGCTAAGTTTTGCAAGATAGAATCAAAGAAACGGGCACTCCGCTGAGGAAATTGTACAGCTAAGCGAGGAACCGTACAGCGGACATTTCCCATGGTGAAAAACTGAAAGTGTTTTACCAAGTGTATATTAGTACCAATACACCCACATAATTTTTTGTACTCCAGAATCTGCGAGCCTAATAGTATACATTTAAGTAAAAGTACATTTGTGCGCGTGATTTTTATTTTCTGTGTGGAACGCGATGTATACGTCTATTCATATGCGTATATGTAAGTGTATACTTAGTGGATATATATAATATATATATGTATATATATATGTATGTGTATACACGCATATCGCGCTCCATATAGATATTCCTGGCCACGAGTTGGTTATTATAGCTGCCATCTTTTGACTGAATACAAACTGCTTGCCACAAAAAATCCATCCTACTGACTATTCGACTTGGCGGCACCCATATGAATTGTAAGAGCACGTATAGGATTCATTGAAAACAATTGTTCGCTCTGCAGTCTCTTGTTCCCAATGTAACCAAGGAAACATTTTTGTCATAAATGGAATCGCCTTCTCGGAACCTGGTCCAAAAATAGGCCAAGTTAACACGCAATAAGCCACAAATCCTCAACAAGTGTTTTTTGCTTATCAATGGGAACACAACGAGGGCCACCTTTACTAATTTTGTTGATGCCTAAGGTTTAACCATGCCTTCCCGAAGACTGAACAATCCATTTGCACTATTTTGAACACACGAGCACAGTCCCCAAAAGTATCTGGCAGTTTCCACAGCGAAAATATTTTCAGACCGACCACCATCACGCCTGCCCGTGCACGTGCAGCGGTCAACGAGAGGAAGCTGGATCAACCCCCTTACATACTAGATACTTGCAAATTCAACCTAGTCCGTCATGAAACTAAGGACCGGGCCAGGTCAGGCCAGGTTGTACAGGACTGATAGTGGTCGGAGCCAATAGAGCCTCCTGAATTCCTGCAAAGGTATGCACAGAGATCGGCATTCACTTCTGCGACCCCGTTATTTCCTTTCAGTTTTGGTACACGAATGGATTTTTCCTTCAGTTGGCTGAAAAGAGACTGGAAGCGCTCTCCTCAACATCCAGGAGAGAGACGACCATGACGTTACTGTTCCATCACCCGCTGCTCCACAGACCGTAGGCACGGACGCAGGATACTGAAAATCCAGGCGTAAACTACAATTTCTCCCCACTCTCCAGTATTCTTCTTCAGAGAATAACTCGCCTCACTTAGCACCCAGCTTCCTTCTGAAACGCCTTACGCATTGTGCTCCAATTACTTCTTCCGTTAGCCTATTCCACGTTTTCGCCACTTTGTCGCTGAAGAAGTTTGCTCGCATATTTAGCCTAGAGCGTGACTTCCCCAGTTTTATACTATTTCCCCTCGTTTTGTGATCAACGGTTTGTTCCAATATATCCCCCGCAATTATGCCTGACACACCTTTCAGGATCTTAGTTGCTTCAATAAGACCATTTATGAGTCTTCTTTTCCCAAGTGAGAAGAGTCCCATATACTGAAGTAGCTGTTCATATGATTTCCCCCGTTGTCCTTCAAACATCAGAGTGGCTGACTGCTGGAACTCTTCTAGGCAGGCTACGTCTTTTTTACCAAAAGATGCCATGGCCTGTGCACAGTGTTCCAAAAGTGGCCCTGCTACTGCCTTGTACATTGGTATGAGCACCCCCATCGATCTGCAAGAAAGTGCTGAGAGCAGCCGGAAGAACCAATCTTTTGCTATGTGAGCATCTAGCTTGCACTGTTCAGCACGCTTGAAGTCCACAGTCGTTTGGACACCTAAGTCCCTTGTTGACTGTGTGGCCTCAGCTGTGAACGTCCCATTTTTGCCCATGACCGTTACTCTCACTGGAGCTGCGGCTGGCAGATGACTCTTTTTACGTTCAAGGGCATGTATCATTTATTTTCTCAGCTAACGGAATTGAAATACCGTTATTTCCCTAAATCTTGCTTTCTCCTCCTCCCGTAGTCTCAGTCACCCTTGCGCTTTTTACTTTGGTGGTTTTTATTCGCCTCCAATAGCCGTTAATCCACAGCAGAGGCACACCCTTACTGCCTATCCTTATCTGTTTTCCTTTACCAGTTCTCCCTATACGTGCATTCCACCCTCAACGTTGGTATGCGCGCCTGGATAGCACTGCTGTGTGATCTTTCACTAAAAGCTGGCTTCGCCCTCTGAGACCCCTCGCAACCTGGCCATCTGATCAAGGATTGTACACTTTCATAGTTGAATGTGCCCCACATGCGTAACCATAAACGAACATCGGTGTCATTCCCAGCGGTGCTGGCCGTAGTCAGATCCACCGCTTTGGCCGGCCCACATCGGGCTTGCAGGCCGTTTGCAAAGATGCGTTAGCGCAATTAGGCTGGTGGGTCACACCTCCTGCGCTTACTCCGGAGGGTCTTCAGCGCATGGCCAGCTCCACTCACTAGCACTGGTTGCGGATGGCACGCTCCAACTCTCCTCGCCATACTGCAGACAAAGATGTCATTGCAGATCGCTTGCTCCCGCCATCCTTGTTCCTCCACGGTACGCCCAACTGTCAATTTAGTCATCACTATTATCTCTTCCAATTTTGTCTTTCTTCTACAGTGTGCACACCTACACTTTCTGCTCTTTCTCTTGCCGACCCTCACTCTGCCATCCCTCATTGCACGCCACTATCGTCCCACCAGTTACACCATGCCGAGCCCGCCAATGTTTCTTTTACACCTATGTCTTTATTGCCGGCTCGTAGCCTCCATTTACTTGATGTCACCGTATGCTCATAAAGCTCACTGATGGCATTCTCAAGTCTCACCGCCTACCATCCTGTCACATCCTCCGTCGTTCTCCCTTCTCATGCCTAATGCCGGTACTCACCAGTACCACCCTCACCCATGAATAATTCCCATATTAGAACTGGCCTTTAAAATCTTTGCATCTCTCACAACCACACTTATTACCTAATCACCACCACTACTTCTTCCTTGCGTGACTCCGTGATTCCTCTGTGGATCTTTCCATTACGCAGTGCCCCGGTTAGCATCCTCCTGCCCAGTCCACCTGTTCAATCGACTGCTGGCACGCAACTTTCTAACTGCATTGCCCCAGCTCCGACGCGCATTCATTTCTCGTGCCTCATGTTCATCCGCCGGTTTACCTGTCCTGGTGATCCTTTCTTCTCAGCCTTCTTCGTGTTTCTTCTGTAGTGAAACGATCAGACTGATCATGTCTCACCTGTCATTTCGGTCTGTGCTCTCATCTCCTGTTTTGTATACTGCTCGCCGCAAGCATTTTCTGCGCGACTTCCAGGCTGTTCTGCTTTTTTACTTTCCATCTAAGGTAAAATCATTGTTACATCATAGTTTTCGCTTGCACTTTCAATTCGTTTGTTCTGCCTTTACCCGATTCCTCTGTCACTTCTTCTGCTTATTTCTCTTCGAGGCAGTTTGCCGTCACAACTGCTGCACATTTGCACCACAGACAGTCTCACCTCCCGGGTGAATTTCTCCACTTTGCACCTTCATTCACTCTGCGCTGCCCAGTCATTTCCATTGCCATCTTCTCGCCGAATATTTTAAGTCCATTAAGTAACTCTCCCCCCGTTCTCGACTGTCACCACGTGTCTCACCTAAATTAACCAGACCATTGGATCCATTCTTACCTGTTCTCTTTGACACTTTCCTTCATCCTCCCTCTTTTACGAACTGCTCTTAACAGCCGTAATTACTGTTACGCTTCCAAATTCTTTTTTCCCTCCCGCTCTCTGTTGATTTGCCATGTTTACCTGTCATGAAGAGAAATCACCACGACATTCCTGAGTTTCTCCTGTACCATTCGATCTAACCTTACCCGCCTCTTCCATTCGCTGATTATTTTGTAGGGCTCCATGGTTATTGCTCCTCTTCCTCATATATATATGCTTACATGTATATATATTTGCATTCGCTCTACATCCTGCAGTTCCCCACCGGCCATTTCTCATGCCACCATCCCGATGACCGTCATGATATGCTTCCATTCCCTCTACACCTTTGTCTCACACCAACGTATCCATTCCTGCAAAATTATTTTTGACACCTGATCCTCCGTTTACATCTTTCATTGCTTGCTTCCTGTTTTACAATGAGTTTTGTGCTCTGTCCGCCGACTCTCTATTGCAGTGCGTAAGCGCTTCATTGCTGTCCAATCCGCTGCAGTGTATCTCACTTTTTTCTCCGCTGTCTTCGGCAACCACAGTCTCTTATACGGATTTCTAGCCCCTTATTCTTAGCAGGAAATAGCAATGAAGGTGCTGATAATTTAAGCTTCACACTAAATACGAAGGACAAAATAGTTTGCAGACCACCTCGAGCCGAGTTATTCGGCTTTTTATGCCATTTCATGCTCTGCAACTATTTAACTCGTTCCTATTTTCTTGAACAACAGCAAAATGTACTGAGTTCATTTTTCCATAAAACGTGCACAAAGGTGGGAAGAAAGATTTACCAGGATTTCACCCGGACAGTTCGAGTTAGTCTTTTAGCTAAAATCACTCTTTGAAACTATTCTGGCCTTTGGAGAAGAAAGTTCAGTCACTTTTGGTAGATTAATGCTTGTCACACCTTTTGAACATAGACGGACACTGAAATACTCTGATATGTGTCAGCATTCGATCAATCTACGAGTTCATTTGTATTTAAATACTGTGCGCCGTACATCCGTTTTCGAAGCTGATTTACAATCACAAACCGGTTTTAGGTTTTTTCAGAAAATCTGGTGTTATTTTCATGTATTTCCACGATTCATTAACCTGTCAATTTTACGCGTCATCTCGTAGTCACCTAAACGTTGCATTGTAGAGGGCAAGGTGAATCTGGGTGAAAAGGAGAGATAGCGATCGGTCTGAAATGGATCCGAGATAGGCCCGCTATTGGTGTTTGATTAACAAACACTGGGCTGACGTTCAACACACCATTCTCTGGCAGCTCACGTACAGGAAGAACACATACAACAGCAGGGGGTGTATATTGGGCAAACGTGTGTTACAGCCGTACTCAGGGGTGTCCACAAATCGGGGAGGGTGTGATGTATTCAGTGTTTGTCTTTGGAGTTTGACCACAGGTTCGGGAGTATTCGATTGTCTCCCGATGACAACTGAAAGTAACAGAGGAGAGTAGGAAAGACATTGATTGGGCGCCTGGGGAAATTTATAAGATGTCTGGTAAAGATGCTCCCATTGCCACTACACCATCCCCTTTTCATGGGGCAGGTGTCGTCCTCGACATCGTATCATCCTCGGCCATCACTTCCATCTTGACTGCTAGGTCAGGCACTTGATGGCCTGAAGGATTCTATTCTGTGGCCGGCTTAACCCTAGTCGCAGGTTTTAGCCGGTTGAAGTGGACGGTCAAAGGCCGAATATAAGCGTTATTCGACGGGACGATGCGACAGTTCGAACCTGACAGTTTCTTTAACACTGTGGTAGGTCTACTCCATGCCTTGTGGAGCTTTGCCGGCTTTCCTGCCCGGGGCACCGGGGTGTGTAAATGGACCTGTTCATCAGGTTACACCGGGCCGCCTGCCACACTTTGACCATAATATCCTTTCTAGTGTCAATAAGCACTCGACAGAAAATAATGGTAGTAATAATAGCATATTTTGAATGCGCCCGAAGCATGCTAGAGCAAATGATCAGATGGTTCAAGTGGCGTCAAAATCGGAATTTACATAAGGGTACAGTATGCATGCACAGAGTATGAAGGGGTGGTAAAGTGAAGTAAAACTGTAGTAATCCCCGGTTAACTTGAAGTTCAAGGTTGAATGATCGGATCGGCCAGCGGTGTTTGGAGTCGGTTAGAAAAGTGGGAGTGTGTGCGTGAATAGTATCAAAAAATGCTCACGACGATAAACATTTCAGCTGAATCAAGAGGGTGTCAAAAATACGGAGAGGAGAAAAGAAAAGTCCACCAAGGGGCGTTTGAAGAGTAGTTTTCACGTAGTGAGGTGTGGAAATATATGGATAGAAAACCAGTGCATGTGCAAGATTGGATCTTTAGGTATCAAATGCCACGAATCAAAGCCCAATGTGGTGGCAGAACTTGGTAATGAGATGCTAACAGTCCGCCAAAAGGAAAGGGACCAACAAATTCGATGGATAAAAAGAGGAGTTTTAAGAGCGGTGATGGAATAAATGGCCGGCGGTGGGCCGGTAAGTGTTCAGTGTTTTATTTTAATTGATATAGGTATGACGCGGAGTAACAATAAGGATACAGAATTATGGCAGTGAACCAACGTTAAGTGTGTTATGCAGCGATTGCAAGGGTGAATATCTTGCAGAAGCTACAACGGAGTAGAGGGTAGATAAGTGACCTGATGATTGTTTTGATAGGCATATCACACGGAAACGGTAAGGCGACGGCTAAGGGACCAATGAGTCTGGCAATAGAAACGCGCGTGGGCCATCGGATTCAGAACAAGATGTAGCCACGCATATTCGTGAGCCGCCCCGGATACGAATTTTCGTCTGCTGCGCAAAATCGGTTGACAAAAAATCCGAAATCGCAATTGGAACAGTTAGATCTATGGGTAATCGAAGTTCGCAACTTGCAACCATTGCGTGTGGATTTTTGTAAGTCGATGCTTGCACACTTGCTCGATACGCGAGTAAACACTTACCCATTGCCGGGCCCCATTCTCAAGTCGTTGCCTCATCCACGATTAATTTAAGGGGGGCTTTCACGAAGCGGTTATTCCTCTCCTTTTGTCCGTTCCCTTGTGGGCGATAGGCAGTGATCTTGACCTGTGAATCCCGCAGATTTGACGTACTTCCGCAACGGGGGCACTTTCAAAGAATGATCCTCTGTCTGAGTGCAGTTGTTCTGGAGCGCCCCATCGGGCTATCTAATGGTCAGACACAGCCTGAGCTACTACCGCGGCTTCGAGAGAGGGCAATGGGACCGCCTCGCACCTCTGAATGAAATAATCCACTATGACGGGAATGTAACGTTTCTTCCGAGATGTTTCCGGTAAGGGTCCCACGATGTCCGTTCCGACTAACCTGTTTGTTAACCAGTCAGCATCGGTTGCAAGGCAGCTTTGTTATAAACTCCAGATGGTTTGTTGCAAGTGCAGTCTGTTTGCCGATTGCAAAAATTTACCACATCCCGCAGTTGCTGGGGCCACCAATATCGCTGGGATGCTGCACGGTCCATTTTGTGTTGCCCTGGTTGACCCAAGGCCTGATGTGGTAGTTCAGGCACGAATTGTACCTTCGATTGTGGTACCACCATCCGAGGTCTGTAATTTTCTCCTTAATAAAAAACCACACCATGTCTTTGAGTATCAGTCGAGCCCAGGCGGACCACAAACAATGGCTGTCCCAGCTCGATCACACCATGTCCGTTTTTGTGGGCTTCTGGCAACCCCACATGATCGTGTCATGAATTACCTTTGTCCCGGGGCTTCCCGTTGGAACCCCGCTCACTCTACCGCTCCATCTTCCAGCTTGGCTTTAACCACTTGGCAGGTTAGACAGTCACCGTATCGGTTGTCACCGCGACAAGGGGTCTGCTTTGGCATGCTTCCGACCTGGTCGGTGTTGGCATTCAACGTTAAATTCCTGTAATTGTTTTTGTCATCGGGCTACTTGACCTTAGAGTTCCTCAAAATTTTGAAGCCACTTCCGTAATTGATGGTCCTTTCTGACAATGAACCTCTTACCAAGCGAGTAGTGATTGAAATGGCAAACGTAGGTGATCAACGCAAGCATCTCTTTTCTAGTAGTGCAGCAGTTTCTCTCAGGTTTGCTGAGGCAGCGGCTGTCATGGGCAGTTACGTGTTTCTGGCCGGCCGCGTCCACCTTTGAGAGTACAGCGCCGATTCCCGTCTCACTGGCGTCGGTGTCTAGAATGAAAACACCGGCGGTTTCACTGAAATTAGAAATTTCGAGTACTTGTGCTCCCAATAAATATCTCTGCAGATTTGAGTGCCACCTGACACTCCGGTGTCCACGGGAACATTCTATTCTTTTCCGTGAGTCGGTGCAGTGGAAGAGCGATTTAAGCGTAGTCCCTGACGAAGCGGCAATAATAAGATGGCAACCAAAGGAACCGTCTGACGTCATCAGTCGATTTCGGGGACCAGCCAGCTCCCAGTAGCTTAGATCTTCTCGGAGCCACACAATATCCCATTTCGGCCAATCATATGGCCCAGGTACCCGACTTCTGTCTTTAGTTGTACGCCTTTCTTCGGTTTTTACCACAGATCCAACTCTACCACTGCTTGGAGTACTGTAACTAAATAAGTAATGTGCTGTAGTATTCTTCCGCGCAGAGTGACATCAATAAGATAGATTAAACACTCTTTTGATACCAGATCACCCAGGACCGTACTCACTAACCGTTGAAATGTCGCGGGAACATTGACCAGTCCGAACGGCATAGTTTGAAAAACTCATATACACCAGTTTGAATACAAAATGCTGTTTTCTCCTTACCTTCGGGGTGAATCGTCACCTTCCGATGGCCAGAAGCTAAGTCCAGCGTACCAAATACTGGGCATCACCCGAAGTCTCCAGCGTATCCTAAATGCGCGGAAGAGGGAAACTGCCTTTCCGAGTCACCCCACTCAATCGTCGATAGCCTACCCACAATCGTAACGAGCCAGACTTCTTTTTCATTAGAACGATGGGCGATGGCTACCCAGACTATGAGGGTTTATTCACTCCTTCACTCAAAATTTATTGGACGATATTTGTCAATTCTTTTCGGTACTGAACATGGACTCGGCGCTGGTGCTGCCTTACTGGAGTCACTCCCTGCGTGTCGATACTGTGTTGCGCGACTCCAGTTCACTCTAAATGAACACCATCCCAGGCAAGAGCCTTCCCTTGAGTTGTTATACTCTCCTGCCAGAAGCGATCCGCGGCTTTCAGAGAACTATCCACCTGATTTAGCAGTAGCGCCATTTGTCTGGGTAAGTCCACAAGCTGTATTTCCTGAATCCGGTCTCCGTCCCCTGGGATGTCTGCCATCAAGGATTTCCTATATGGGCCCGATAACGCCGTTTGCGGCACTGGCTGTTATTTTCAAGCCTGTTGGGCTGTCTACTGTGACTTGGGGTTTGATGTGTGATTGTCCCCCTCTGCGCTGCCGAATGGAACATTCTGATCTCCAAAGATCAGCATTCCAAGGCCCAAGTCAAGGCAACACTATTTTTACGTAGGAAGTCATGTCCAAGGATCAGGTCCCACGGTACGTTTGGAGACACGACAACCGGGTGCGTAACAGTTTCCCCTTCCATTTGGAGAGCTATCTGACAAGAGCCACAGGTTTGGACAGGAGTCGCATTTACTGCCGGAACTCTGGGTGCCGCATCAATGTCCTTGCTCTGACTGCAGATCCTTGGGTAGATTAAGCTACTTGTAGCTCCTGTGTCAACTAATACCCAGTACGAATGCCCCTTTATCGCGAATTTTGTTATAGGTGGTTTTACGTGCGTAACTGAGGAAACACACATCATAGGGATAAGGTCTTTCAGCTGTGTTGACTCACCTTCATGGGTCCCTCTTTTTGACCTGGAGCCCTACCGATCTTGACTTCGTCTAGCCGGATGTCGTTCACTGAGGGTCCGGTCGTATTTTGCTTTATTCCCCGGCTGGAAGCTGAGCTTAGTGGTCACACGAACAGCTTGTGACAAGGATTTGGGTGGTTCCTGCCTTATCACTTTGAACTCCCGCAGTGAACCGCTCGAGGGCCACTGCATTTCCAACCTCTGAGGTTGGTTGTGAAAATCCAGTTGCAATCAAGGAACGTAGGTGATTCGCATGGTTGGTTGGGCCCTCATTGAATGATTGTCTCCACGTCCAAACACCCAGGGAGACCGCAAACAGTTCTTTCAGAGTTTTCCAAACGGCTGTCATGGATGTCTTCTCTTCAAGCCCATCTGGAGGACCTACTTTTGAAAGTCCTCCGTAAGTCGATCCAGATGGATCCACTTCGTTCTCCAGCAGGTACTCGCGACGAAAGTCTGGCAATTTTGGTTTTCAAAAAAGGTCCGAATGGATACCAAAGATCGGCGGTGGCTCTCTCGGAAGTACCGTCGCAAAAGTGGTTGCAACAGACTGCAATCGCATTTGAAGCACTGGCGGTTCTTCCATCGGTTAGTCTGCCCCAACTTTATTTGAAAATGGGAATCCCATCCCCGTTGCCAAACTTTTAACGGACAAGTCGAATCTGGGTGAAAAGGAGAGATGGCGATTGGTCTGAAATGGATCCGAGATAGGCCCGCTATTGGTGTTTGATTAACAAACACTGGGCTGACGTTCAACACACCATTCTCTGGCAGCTCACGTACAGGAAGAACACATACAACAGCAGGGGGTGTATATTGGGCAAACGTATGTTACAGCCGTACTCAGGGGTGTCCACAAATCGGGGAGGGTGTGATGTATTCGGTGTTTGTCTTTGGAGTTTGACCACAGGTTCGGGAGTATTCGATTGTCTCCCGATGACAACTGAAAGTAACAGAGGAGAGTAGGAAAGACATTGATTGGGCGCCTGGGGAAATTTATAAGATGTCTGGTAAAGATACTCCCATTACCACCGCAGCATCTACATTCAACTCTTGTGTGCAAATTAGTAAACAAACTTAGTTTGGTCAGCTCAGTTCAGTTCAGCTCAGATTTTGCGCAGAACTTTTGTGTGGCTAGAACCAGTCGTGTGTCCAGATATTTGTGTTGTTTGCGCATTTCCGTAACTTCCAACATTGTTTGAGTTTCTTCTTCCTAAGAGCTGCAATTTCGTGTAGTACCAGTCCTGCCGGGGAAAGGTAGAAACAGTGAGCAATTTTGAGTCTGACTCCAAAAACTATAGCATATTCCAGCCACCGGAACGTTCGAGCGACGCGTAGCAACCAATTTCGACACAATTCAAAACAAAATCGATTCCAAATAGCTACGGTACTATATAAAACAAGTTAATTAATTTTACAATAATCAAACCTCAATAGTGTTCCTTCTGGGCTTTTTCGCTCCAAATTGGACAACAAATCAACAACTGCAGCTGGGTTACAGCAAAAGGTTAGATACAGAAGATGAGATTACCAAATACAGTCACGACGAAATTCAAGCTGAGCGACTCTCGCTCGAGGCAACGATAGGAGTCCGGTTTGTGACAAAGATTTAGAGAAATAAAACAAACAGTCGGAATTCCAACAAAGGTAGTTCATACGAATGATAAATGTCGTTTGTAATATGGATGCTAATGCATGGAACGGGGTTTCATGAACTCCTTTACACCGGCCCCCAAAATCCGACCCGGATTTTTCCCGTGCACCGCTAGGTTTGGTCGGCCTCATGCATCGGCTCGCCCTACGGTTCCCCCAATACCTAAAACGTATCACCGTCAAGAGCAGCTCCCAGTCGGACAATTGGATCAACTCTCAGTGGTCCCTCCTGATTCGGCAGATCCGAAGACCCGCCTCCCACCTGAGAAGAGTTGGCCTCTGAACTTATACCACCAGTGTCCGGTTCGCCCTCAATAAGACAAATCTTTCCGCTGTCACGGAGCACTAATCCTTCATTAGTTCGCACTATTGCCGTTCGCACCAAACCATCGTCCGAAACTGAGATGCTTTCGATGACTTTTATCGGCCACCGGCCACGCGGCAAAGCCTCCGAAACTAGTAGCACTACATCACCCGATCTGAAGTTCGTTCTCGAGTTATCCACTTCTGCCGCTATTGTAATAGTGGAAGATATTCCCTAATCGATCTCTTCCAAAACACAGATGTTAGGTAGTTTGCCTGCCTCCACTGACGAACCATTCTATCGCACAACGAATCCGTCGGAATATCTTGTGGGTTCGCCCTCAGGATAAGTAGGTCATTGGGCGTGAGTACTGGCAGATCACGACAGTCCTAGGTCAAAGGCACTAGCGGTCATCTGTTTACTATCCGCTCACTTTCCGTAAGGAATGTCAACAATATTTCGTCAGTCATCGGCTGCTCGTCACAAATTGAATGAAGTACTCTTCTAACCGAGCGCACCATGATCTCCCATATGCCACCACGGTGACTAGCATGTGGGGGATTGAAATGCCACTGCACGCCCCATTGCAACAATCTATGAGCAATCTTATCATTAGACCAGTTTCCCATTAGGTTCTTCAATTCCCTTTGAGCCCCAACAAAGTTTGTACCGTTATCACTAAAAATCTCGGACAGTGCCCCTCTCCTCGACATGAAATGCAGCAATGTCATAATGAATGAATCCGTGCTTAGAGAATAAGAAACTTCAATATGTACTGCACGCATCTGTAGGCGGGTGAAGATGCATCCATATCGTTTCTCCATACTGCGCCCATGTTCAACCGCAAATGGGCCAAAATAATCTATTCTGACGTTTTTGAACGGAAACCAACCTTGTTGGACTCTAATGGCTGGTAGAGGAGCCATCATCTGCCTGCCTACGACCGCCAAATGCTTCCGGCATTTCCAACATCCTCCAAGCGCTCGCCTGACGGCAGCTCCCCTGTACAATCCAAAGGATTTTGTGAAGTTCAGCGAGTAACTGAGAAGGTCCTGTGTGTCCTTTTATCGCGTGATACCATCGGATTATCGAGTCTGTAATCGGGTGAGTCTTGGGTAGTATCACCAGGTGTTTCACACCCTGAAGCTGACTGGAGTAGTTCAGTCGTCCTCCAACACGAATAATTCCATTTAATAAAATTGGATCGAGTTTTAATAGAGTCCTGTTCATCGGAGATTTGTTAGTGCATAGGTTATTGCTCCTGTCTCGTAGCCATTTTAGCTCTTCGCCATAGACCTTAGCTTGTACAACCAAAATAACACTTTCCTCCGCTTTAGCAATGTCGTTTAACTTCAAGGGCCCAGTTGTCAATCCTAGATCCGTGCGCCCGCCTCTCATGACTGCATCGTACATTTTAAAACTGGTTAACCACGCTACCGAATTCAGCAAGTGAAACCAACTGGAGTGCCTAGCTAGAAGTGCGTCCGTCCATGCATCCTGCAACACTGTGAGAACTGTACTCGAAGGCTGCTTCAACTCAACGCTTGGTGGTGCTGCAGACACCGTAGGACTGGTCGGTCATGAAGTTTCATCGCTCATCAAGAATTTAGGACCTTCAAACCAGCAGCTGATATCAGTAGGTGATGTTGTGCCTCTTGATGCCAAGTCTTCAGGGTTAGCCTCCGATCTGACATGACGCCACTGCCAGGGTTCCAACCACTGATGGATTTCAGCCAAACGGTTCGCAACGTACGTGCCAAATCTCGTTTTATTGTTGTTTATATGGTGCAAAACTATAGCAGAGTCCGTCCAGTAGTAGATCTTACCAAACTTGGTTCCAATTTCTTCCATAAGAATCCGAGAAACTCTAACGGCCAGTCTTGCTGCGGCTAACTCCAATCGAGGGATCGTTACGGTATTCAGAGGAGCTACCCTTGACTTAGAGAACAGTAGGGTACAGTAGGGGCTATGTCTCTTGAAACCATTCTGGAATACGCCACCACCCCAAAGCCAACTTCAGAAGCGTCATAAAATACATGAAGCTGTAAACCTTCGTTCAGTGAGTCACCTCTAATAATAGAACGCTGAGTTTTGAATGCGCATAGTTGTTCCATACTTCTTAACCACTCATTCCAGCATCGTAGGGGTTCTTCTCCAATTGGGTCGTCCCAACCAAGCTTCAAGCGACACAGTGATTGCAATAACACCTTGCCTGGCAAAATGAAAGGTGAAACCAACCTTAGTGGGTCGAACACGGCTGATACTATAGACAACAAGCCACGCCTTGTTTGAGGTTTTTCGCGTGTTGCGAATGGAAACTGGAACGTGTCTTCTATTACATTCCATTCTAACCCCAACGTCCTCTCCGGAACAGGCGCGCAATCATCTATTTCCAAAGTGAGATGGGCCACCTGAGATTTTGGTAAAATATCCAGCACCTCCTTACGATTACACACCCACTTATGAGGCCGGAATCCACCTCGTGATAGTAACTCACTCATCTGGATAGCAAAACTCTTGCATTCTCCGGTGTGGGCAGAGAAACAAGACAGTCGTCTACATAGAAGTTGTTATACACGGCCCTGGAGACATAATCCTCATACTGTCCTCCCCAATCGTCTGCCGTGCGACGTAACGCGAAATTTGCAAAGAATGGGGAGGAAGTGGTACCAAACGGGTGGACATTCATCTGATATTCAACAAGATTACCACCTAGTCGACCATTTTCCCACCAGAGGAACCTAAGTGCTCCTTTGTCTCTCGTCGGCACTCGAACCTGCATGAACATTTCCTCAATATCCGCAGCCAACGCGACACATTTCTTTCGAAAACGAAGCAACACTCCAACTAAGCTTGCTGTCGTATCCGGTCCCTGTGGCAAGTAATCATTCAAGGAGAGTCCCTGGAATGCAGCCGCACAGTCAAACACCACCCTCAACTTGCTAGGCTTTTTAGGGTCTGTAACTGCGTGATGTGGTAGGTACCACTTTGGCTCAAACCCCATTTTTAGCTGTCCATCGAGCACTAACTGGGCGTGGCCCTTGCGCACATAACCCTCTATTATTGTAGAGTATTTGTCAAAGAATTCCGGGTCACGCGCAAACCTTTTCCTCAAGCCGTTCAATCTCTCTTTGGCCACAATATAGTTATTTGGAAGTCTCACTTCAGGATTCCTCCACGGAAGTGCAACTTCATAGTGTCCGTCCAACCAGGTTGTGGCATTAGAAACCATATCAACGGCCTGTTTGTCTTCTAATGAAGGAGAGTTTTCCGATGCACATCCATTGCAGAAATCGGCGTTGTATAGTCGATCGATCTGTTCTGCTAAGGTCGATTCCCCTCTCAATGTGGTTTACTGTCCTCACAAAGCGTGGTTCCTGGTTTATCGAAACAAGAACAATCCATCCTAAAATCGTCCGCACAGCATAGAGTTGTTTCCTTTTGCCGCATCTTTGCTCTAATGCCCAATGTGCTTCCGGGACGTCGGCGCCTATCAGGATCCGCACTCTCGAATCTTCCAGATTCTGTCTTTGGATGCAATGTAGGTGAGGCCAGGATAAAATGTCCGCATCTGTGCAGTACTGGACTGCTTGGCTTGGTAGCATATCAACACGAAAGGCTCTTTCTACATTCACGAAATCATTCTCTGACAATGAGTTTAGTCGCAGCTCCGTTATTCCCGAATTCCAAGTGGTAGTCCCATTTACGGTCGGAATCGAAAGTGAGGTCGGGGATGCCTTCAGGCCCACCAGCTCCATAATGTCTCTTTGTATTTGAGTCACATCAGACCCGCTGTCCAGCAGAGCGTAGGTCTCCACAGAGCTCCCCGGTCCGTCTACTCTCACTGGTAGTGCACCTAGACTGACACGAAATTATGGCCTAAGAGTAGCCGCACAATTATTGGTCCGCTGCCCAGGCTTTTTTGCACTGTCCGCACCCAGCTTATCCAGCTGCAGCCCTTGTGTTGTATCTTGCATGACTGGATAGGTACATTGCTTCTGTGCAACATGCAGTAGAGGGTGGTGCCGTTTCTGACAACCTGATGTTGGACATGGTTTGGAAACAGAACAGTTGCTAGACAGATGTCCACACTTGAGACACGAAAAACAAGCCTTGATTTCTTTGATGAATGCCTAACGACCGGGTGTATCACGAGACAGGAATCGCTGACATTCCTCAAGTGCGTGTATTCCATTACATACCGAACACCTATTAGCTGCGACCAACAAAGTACTGCCCTGATTTGGCATGAACCGTGTCGCTTCTGGATGCGGTTTTTGTGCATAATTCTTCCAACTGGATGACCGCGAACACTCCTGAGCCCTGCTATTGGCAGCCAGTTTGCCAAACCTACTTCGACCAATCCGTGCCTCACAGGACACTAGGTGCTGCAGATCTTGGAACCTCGGTTCGTCTCCTCTCCCCAAAATAACATCAACGGTCCTAGCCCACAAATCCTGGAGACGCGTTGGTAGCACTCGAGTGATACGTTCCATTGTCTGCAATGAGTTGAGGTCTGACATGCAATTCATCTACGTGAGGGCAACTTCACAGTTCAGCGTTTTTAACGACAATTTGGTCAGGGCATCATAATCTTCCACCAGAGGCTTCAGAATTTGCAGTAAGCCGTCAATCAGTGAACGAGCCACTACATGATCTTGTCCATACAGATCCCTTAAGATTTCCCCAGCCCTATTGTATGCCATTGTTGGAGGCAACATGACACATTCGGCAATCGCATCCCTTGCTTGTCCCTTGCAGTAAAGCATCAAATAAAGTAGGAGCTGGCCATCGTCTCAAACTTTACCTTCGACGTAATATTCGAACTGTTTCACAAACCTCCAGTACGTTGACGAGCAGCCCGCAAATGACTCCAGTTCCACCCTGGGTAAGTCCAAACGATAATTCACTGCAGGTTTCGCCACTGGAACCAAGCTTGTTGTTCGTGGTGCATCGTTCTGCACGTGGCAATTACCTAGGTAACGAGAAAGATGTTCACTGACCATTACTCCACCCTTGACTTCATCTCTGTTGACTAGACCTTCTTCCTCCTCAGCGAGTGCCAAACGCAGTTTCGCCATTTCCGTCTCATTTTTCACCTGGAGCAGCTTACGTTGCTTATCTAACTCTAATTTTTCTGCAACCTGCTTCTCCTTCAACTCAGCTAACAACAGATAATAATAATGGTATATTTCTGGACCGTGGTCAAGAAGCACGCATGTAAGCATGATCAGAGTTTACAATATCACTGAATGAAATGGAAAATTTCACAAAATTGAAGGAGAGATTAGCAAATCACGGTAACAATGGAATAAGGCTGCCGAGAGTTTTAATGAATCAAAACGAGCAAGGAACACACGGCGAACACTAATTGATTTCAAGTCAACGGCGGCAATAGTAGTGAATCAGCCGGATATAGGAAGGTTCAGCTCTAGCTCTATGGGAAACCGAGCTAACCCTGGAACAACCTGATATACCAGAGCCTGAGCAAGAAACACGACCAACACCTACGGGCAGAAGGGTTCGGTTAACCTGCAGGGTATTGTCCCTTGATTCGGAACGGTTTGCCGATCTGCTGCGTAGTTTCATGCCTCAGCGATTGCCAAGGATATTGAGTACTGCACATTCCAGCCACCGGAACGTTCGAGCGACGCGTAGCAACCAATTTCGACACAATTCAAAACAAAATCGATTCCAAATAGCTACGGTACTATATAAAACAAGTTAATTAATTTTACAATAATCAAACCTCAATAGTGTTCCTTCTGGGCTTTTTCGCTCCAAATTGGACAACAAATCAACAACTGCAGCTGGGTTACAGCAAAAGGTTAGATACAGAAGATGAGATTACCAAATACAGTCACGACGAAATTCAAGCTGAGCGACTCTCGCTCGAGGCAACGATAGGAGTCCGGTTTGTGACAAAGATTTAGAGAAATAAAACAAACAGTCGGAATTCCAACAAAGGTAGTTCATACGAATGATAAATGTCGTTTGTAATATGGATGCTAATGCATAGAACAGGGCTTCCTGAACTCCCTTACAACTACAAATAATTCGTAGTATACTGCTACTCAACATTGGCCTACCTTTTTCCTAAAAGCCTTCACTGTTGTGGTATTATTGAGCTCCTCTGAGAGCTCATTCCAATATGGTTCCACCCTATTCGAGAAGTAACTCGCCCCAATTTGGAGCCTCGAGTGCTTTCTTTTTAATCTAAGGCTATGCTCCTTTGAGCCTGTCTTAGGGCTCGGAGAGAAAAGATGTTCTTGATTTATACCTCACAGTCCCTTCTTTACCTTGAAGGTTTGTATCATATCCCCGCGAATGCTCCGTGTTTTCATCAGGGACTGACTCAGGGCAAGTAGACCGTCTGTGTAGATAAACCCCTTGTCCAGTCACCATTCTAGTGGCTAGCTCTTACACTTTCTCCAGACATTCTATATCCTTCTGGTAGTACGGTTTTCTAGGCTTGCAAGTAGTACTCATTATGTGGCCTAACCACGGCTTGGTATATCCTTACCAAAATCTCCGGCTCTGTACACGATATGGTAGATCCAACTAGAAAGATTTATCCTTGCTATATTGGCTACTACGGTGCACTGCTCTGACGGCTTGAAGTTGTCGTCTATTATAGCTCTCATGTCTTTGACTTGAGAGGCCCTTTGCAAAGATCCTACACCGTCCCCGCTAGCCCCTGTACTTTTGGTCAAGCGTTGACACTTGGTGAGGTTAAGGGGGAGGTCCCAATTTGGTGACCAGTTTTGTACTGCTAACACGTCAAGGTCCATAACTGCTCCAGCTAACCTGACGTCATCGACGAACGTAAAAGCGGGGTTTGTAAGCTTGTATGCTGGGTCACTGATGAAGGTGAGGAAGGGCAGAGGGTGGAGCACCGAGCCTTGTGGCACCCCACTGGCTACACATCCCGATTTTGGGACATGACTACCCACCTCGACACTAAAAGTTAACCCTGTTAATAACCGAGGTCCAGAAATCTGTGGTTCACTGAATCTAACGCCTAGCCAAATTCCAAGTAACAAAGAGCAATCAACCGTCCTTCGTCCAGGCACTTGGTTACCTGATCGAGAAATAGCGGAGGATTCGTCAGACGATCGTCCTGCCGCAAACCAGTGCAAAACACTTGACGTTATGTGGAGAAAAAATGCCTAGAGATCCGTTTCCTGACTGTTCGCTCCGGGCACTTGCACAGTACTGAAGTTAAGCTAACCGGCTTGTAATTTTGGGCCCTATACCGGGGTCCGCTCTCGTAAATTCCTACCAGTTTTGCCCTCTCCCAGTCTCTCGACACAATTCCCTCTCTAAGTGGCTTAAGTTACAGCTTCACCACCGGGGCTTTCAGGACCTCGGCCGGAGGTTGAACGATCGCTGGATGAATCCCATCTGGTCCTGTAGCTTTATTCCTATTCAAGGTATGCAGCTTCGACAACACCTCTCCTCCCACACTGAGCTCTGGTATTGGAGGCGCTTGTGGTCCCTCCTTCCTTTTCTTTAAATCACATGCTGGTCGATGAATGATCTTAAAGTATGCCCAGAGCATGTCTGCCTTCTCTTCCTTGCTTGAAGCCGGCCGTCCTTCCAAAGTTGCTACATTTTCGCCTTAGTTATTTTGGGGTTGCACATAAGCGTGGAACAGCTTCGGGTTTGTGCGGATTGGGGCAGCCAGTCGATCTTAAAAGGAATATTCCTCTACTCTCTGGATTGCCAGAGTTCTGTTCCCGGTTGTCTCATAGCTATTCCATGCCACCTGAGTTTTGTATAGCTTGTACGCCACCCGTCGTCGCCTACGATTGAACTTAGCCCTGAGGACTTTTGAATTCCATCATGGTAGTTGATTTCTACTGCTAGCCACCCTCAGAGGTGCAAACTCCTTCATAAGTCGGAGTAGCCACATTTTAACGGCCTCCTAAGTATCCTCCACGGGGGAGCTTGTGTGACTCTGCCCTCACTGAACTTCCCCCGCTACCCCTTTCTGTTCATCTATATGGATTCTTCCTTCGAGCTGACACAAAACGATTTCCTAGTACGCCTTGCTAAATCTTAGTATGGCCCTTAGGTCTACATGATCAATTTTTCCAAGTGGCTCTCACAACTTAATTGCTCTACCGCCTTGATGTTGCTGCCTTATGAATAAATCAAGGTGAGACGGGCGCTGTCCACCTCTGTATCTGGTAGCCTGCATCACGAGCTGCTTAGGCGCATGCAACCAAACCCGCTGCGGAAACTTGTTGCCCGTTGATCCCCTTGGTGCGATCCCGCTATCACAGTTAATTTCTGGTAGGTTGAGATCACCTTATAAGACCACTCCTTTGTCTGTGCCAGCACCTTCTCCAGCGTTTGCGAAAGCTCTACGTCTTCCTCATCCGTCGCAATTGGTGCGCTGTAGATACGAAAAATGCAGACTATCCGCCCCTTGATCCTGATAAAGCAGAATCTGCTCTGTACACCGCCAGAGACCAAATTGAATGGAGCCTCCCATTGGTCTGTGTCGGTTCGCATTAGTAGTGCTACTCCGCCCCCTGCCTTCCATCTATTCCATCCTGCCTGAAGGCAGCCCATCCTTGAAACAGCACATTTTCAGTATCTGGCTTTATCCAAGTTTCCGTCAATGTAACGACGTCTGGCTCTGCTATCCCGGCTGTCAGCTCCCCCTTTTTCCCCGGGAGACTTCAGGTGTTTGTGTACTATAGTGACGGTTCCCCGGTCCTAGCTGCTGACTTTGTCGCGAATTTTACGGCTGGGTAAATTTGTACTTAACCTCTGAGGAGATACCGTGTTTTTTGCTCCCGTAGGTGCCTGCGGTGCTGGGCCTTGAATGTCAAGTGACGCTCTGGGTTCCGTTGCTCTTCCTCTCCCGCCCATCTGCCCGGCATCGGACTCAATGTGCACAGCGGCTTTTTCTTCTTTTTGAGTCACCATACCGATGGCCCGCGATGGTCTTGTGACCACTTCGGCCCGACCGATTTCCTCGGCTTTTCCCTCTGGTACCTCCAACTTCGCTGATTGCATTAGGGTGGAATTTTGAGTGACTCCTTCAGAATTGGGCCGGCTGGCTGCACTTTCTCAATATTAACCGGACTAGATGCCCTGTGAGTCCCCTTCTTTTTGATCTTTTGAACAGCCTGAACTTTGGCTTGTCCTTAACCGTCGTCTAAAGCCACCTTGAAAACCTGAATTACTCCTTGGGCTCTAAGTGTTAATTTTACAAGAAGATCCATCTCCAATTTTGCTATACAGAGAGTCGGCAGCCTCAAATCAGCTGTGCCCGTTCCTAAGGAGACCATGGAATCACCCTGTTTGACAAATGCCGGGCTGTTAGGGGTAGCCCTAACTATTACCTGCCTGCCTTCCTCAACTGCGCCCGCCCTGGGCAGCAGCACACTTCTCCAGTGGACACCGTGGAAAACAACTACCAAGGGCTATGGCACAGCTGGTTGCGTTCCACGCCACGGTCCTGTTCTATGACACTTGAATATTGGTGTCGTAGGAAGTAAGCCAGCCATCCGAAGAACCTCCGTCACAAGCCGGGCGGTTTTTTCACCCCTTATGATTTGACCGTCGTTTACTATGTTTTCACTCAGGTTATAGAGTAGTCGTCTTTTACTTCTGTCTGCCATGACCTCCGAGTCCCGCCTTATGCGTTGCGCTTCAGATTCCAGGCGTTTGAGCTGCTCCTTAAGGGATTCTATTTTTGTCAGAAGGCTTTTTCCCACATTTTTGAAACCGGCTTCCCTCCTTGCTTCCTTTACCTATGGGCTTGGGCCTCTCGTTCAGTTTTCCGACCTGGCACTGTTTCCCCTTTCCGCTAAGCTATTGATAGAATTTGCCCTCTCTGGTCTTGCTATTTCTGTTTCGTGCTCCTGTCCCCTCTTCCTAATTCCCCTCGAATTATGCGCAAACACTTGCTTGCGAACGCCAGGCAGTGAGGACATATTCACTTTAGCGATGCGTGCTTGACCTGCAGCTCGAAGTGTTTCTCCACCAGCTTGCAGCACTTTTGGTGATAGCAAAGGCAACGCTGGTCGCACTGAATTTACTCACCTTCCACCAGGTCTGTGCATTCCTTGTTGGCTCAACCTACTGCCTGACTGATAGGATCAACCTCCGCTCCATTCATTTCGGTAGTGGTAAACCATCTTTTTAATACCGTATAGAACACCAGTAGGATGCTGACACAACATTTAAAACCAACAAATACGGTACTCTACAAAAAATGCCACGGAAGGAAGTTACCCGGTATCATTTGCACTGACACTAACAAAAAACACCAAAAAGGACACCAAAACGTATGACCGGTTTTTGAAGAGAATAACCTCTTCGAAAAGGATACGCTAATTACGATAAGCCAGCTTGAGCAAAATGACGTGTGTTATTCCACCAAACGACGTAAAAAGTGCTTATCACTGACAGCTGTTCGAAAATTTACTCCACTCGGCAACTCACTAGGTCAGCTGCCGCAGCAGTTTACTGCTTGCGATACCTAGACTTAGCCCTTGTAGCTAAACGCCGTACTCTGGAATGCCCTCATTTTGGTCGTGCGTCTAGTTGTATGCTTTGGTCTTCTGATGACCATGCGAATCGCAAGTTGCACAGCGGAATTCGGAAATAATCCCTTACGGATTGTGCAAATGACGACTACAACGGAAACCTTTTTTACAGGCAGCCAACACAAGAAGTCAGTGACCGAAGACACTGACTGTAAGTAACAGATAGGTAGGGTGAGAATCATGACCCCCTCTTGAATTTCAGACAAATACTCTTGCGGAAGGATTTTGGCCCTCCGTGTAAAGGATGCATAATGGAAATCCTTCCAAGAGTTCTGCTGGGTTTGTGAATGTGACTATATTTAACATTACTTTGAAAAGCATGTTCATACACAACACTTCAGCACGTTTGTTTATTCACGTGAGACTTTTGAACTTGGCCATGAACCATTTCTGACTGTCGTGCCTGAGCCATGGGGCTTTGAACCTTCGGGTGTTATCCTGGAGTTTATTTGGCCGCTTACTTGAGCTCCGTATATACTTATACTTTTTTGAATTTCGATTCAGTACCGTGGAAACTACGAATCAACCTTGTTCTGGTTTTGGGTCTCGCTAAAATTGGCTATGCATTGCTGTATTTAAGGGAGTTGACTTACAGCTTTTACCGAAGCCCGTGCTCCCTCAGAAAGGAGGACACTGAACTGCTTGCAGTAATCGACATGGCCAGTAACTGCAAAGCAATGCCCATCACAGGGGACTTTAACTCCTCAGAAATAGATTGGGAGTTGAAGAATACTCCACCGTGATCTTTTGGAGATGCACTTTTACAAGTCCTACAAAGAGAACCGCTCTTTCGGCTCTAGTGGACTCGACGGCGGAACTGAATTGGAAGATCACTCATGGCAGCGTCGGAGAGAAGAGAAATCATATCAAGGGGGACTTAAAGACGCTTGTGGGTGCCATTGCGCCGTTAGTGGGGATAAAACGAAATGGCTTTCCGCCATGGTGGAAGTAAATGGCACTGGAAGCACACGCTAGAAGACACAAAGCCTAGTGCCGATTGAAGGAGAGTGACAGCCATGGGAAAATACTTGGATATATGACGGCTTGTGGAAGGGCGCCGAGGACCCAGCTGGAGTGCGAAGCCAGTACCAAGAGAACCTGGCTTCACGGTGAAACATAACCCAGAGGAGTATTTTATTGATGTCCAGATAAAATCACCCCTACAGGTTGCAGTTAGTAGTGTAAATGACTCGGAAGGCTAAAACACTGAAATGAAATAAGGCGAGGCCAATGTACTACTCTTAATTTTTGGAGGAGTGCATTGCAACCATGGTGGTACAAGCACGCCTAGTCTCTATCTATTCAGCGGGACAGGAGAGCCGCTCATCCAAATTAAGGAAGATGAAGATGGACGGGAGATAGCAGGAGTAGAACTATTTAAGGCAGCAGGACCAGATGAAATAAGTCCAATCCTGTTGAAGCCACTATCCAACCTGTTGGCTGAACCTCTTTCCCGGCCGGTCAGCAAGCCTCTGAGGGACAGCCAACTGCCAAGAGACTGGAAGCTGGCGCAGGTGGTGCCAATCCACAAAGGCGGGGAAGAGAAGAGACATCTAACTGCAGACCTCATATCCGTAGTGTTGGAGGTCCTAGGAGGACTCTGCGAAACCAAATGTTCGCTTTTCTGTATGGCAGTAGAGTGATAAGTGCGTACCAACATGACTTTATGAAGAAGGGGTCGTGCGCGACGAATTTCCTGTGCTTCCTGGATGAAGTTATGAAGGGGCTTGAAGGTGGCGAAAATGTAGAGGTCTGTTACTTGGACTTCAGGAAAGCCTTCGACTCAGTAAATCACAGGCTGCTAGTGCACAAGCCTCAAGCCCGTGGAATCGATCCGCCGTTTGGTAGGTGGTAGCTGAGTTTCTCAGAGAAAGGAGATTCTAGGTAGAGTTGGGGGAACACAGGTCCAGTATGGGTAGGGTTGCATGTGGAGTTCCACATGGGTCGGTGCTTGGGCCACTTCTGTTTCTGGAATTTGTAAACGAGTTAGCTCGTGAAATGGACTTCACCCGCTTTATCATTGCTGACGACGGTAAGATGGTGGGAAATTCTTGGGAAAGTGTTCCGCAGATGGACCTCGATAAAATGTACCGGTGGAGTAAAGGACGCGAGCTCCAACTCAACATTACTAAATGCGTACGATTCACCGACGACAGCCTTCAGGTCAGCCCGGGGAAACTTGAGGACGGGGATATCAGGCTGACTTTGGAAAGGACTAATACTGTCAAAGATCTGGAGGTGTTTACGTCTGCGGGTTTCAAACCTCAGAGGAAATGTTTGGAAGCTGCAAAGAGAGGTAATAATGCCTTCCCACATTTGGTGAGAACCATGGCCTGGCGAAAGTCTTGGGTATTATTGCCGTTCAACACAACCCACCTTAGACCGCTTTTGGAGTATGCCGTTCAAGCATAGCATCCAAGTCTCATTCGGAACAGGCAACTACTTGAGCGTGTGCAAAGGAGAGTCACACGAATGTTTGCTGAACTCCGCAACAGGCCCTACTGGGACAGGCTTAGGGAACTAAGGGCGTTCTCCCTGGAACGGAGGTGGGTAAGGGGGATCCCATAGGGGCGTTCAGGATTATGAGGGGCTTCTGGGGCTTAAGGGATCCCCAGTTACACCCAAGATACACAGATGAAAGGCTCAGAGGACACGAGCTGAAGCTTTTGAAAAGCCGTTGCAATGAGGTAGGTAGGGCAAGTTTTTCCGCTCAGCGAGTAGTAAATCAAAGGAAAAAATTCCGTCCTCAGTGGTGGAGGCCCAGACGGTCGCTGATTTCAAGAGACAGTTAGACGCTCACTAGGACTGTTGTTTGTAGACCCAGTGTGGAGTGGTAAACAACCTCATGACCCCCTGAGTAACAAGACACGCAGAGCTTGGAGCTACAGCAAAAACTTCATCAGGAAACAAAGGATCTGAACGGCGCTGTGACGCCCGGGCGTGGATAATGCTGTTATCCCACCCCTGTAGCTAGCCTAGGAAGCTGGCCGGATAAAACTGAGTGTACCTGTCTTCACATTTGTTTTCCACTTACGTGCATGAGACTACTACGGATTAAAACGCTTTTGGCCGCGCATGCAGCCCAGCCACTGGGACATGTTAGGAACGACCGCATGGTAAGAGACTGGTATAAATCAAAACACAAGACAGCTAAGCTCTGCTCCTATTGCCCTCCCCCCAAAAACATTCACTACACTGGAGCAGTGATCTTTGGCCTGGCGGAAGGTTTCTACAAAATAAAAAACAGGCCGACGTGGGGTACCCTCTGGTTGGTCCCCATCTTAATCAATCGCGGCCAGAATGTGATGTGTCGAAGGGAACCATCGAGATCCAACCGCGAAGGCCGACAGGAAGAGTGAGGTACGATACTATACTGCCAAACATTTATGGTTTTAAAAGAGTCTAGTAGGCCATTGAGGTAGCCTGAATGCCCCAAAATTAAACTTCGGAAAAAAACAAGGATTGCGGTGAGCTCCTGATCAATGTGTGCGGGGATCTGCCTCCCTGCCCTCACAAATCACGAGGCAACACAGCACGCATCAGCCAACGCAAAACTGGTCCTCATCCTGCTTTGGAATAAAATAAATACGCAGCAGAGACTGGCTTGTGCCGCGTCGCAGGTGGGGTCTTAGTACAGTGAAGTGTCTTATATCTGACATCTTAAGTTCGCACTTTTTCACTCACACCGATGCTAGCATCACTGCCACTTCCAGCCAATATCCAAGTTGCTGAACTTCTCTTCCTCGTGATACCCCACTTTCATGTGTTATTATTCTATTCTTCGTTATCATTAATAATTTTCTGTTTTTCTTCTTTACTTCTGGTGTTCCAAACCCACTACCACACCACCAGCCGTGCTTTTAGATGCAGCAGGAAGAGAGAAAGCCTTCAGTACCACCCAAGTTTGCACCACCACAGCATTTAAAAGAAAGAATCAGAGAATATGAGCTCTGATCATGCCTTGTGCATGTGTCTTGGCCACGATCAAGAAATATACCATTATTAAATAAAGTCTCAAGTTCGACGAAGACTGCCTGTGTTGCTACCATATCTCGTAGCTCAGTGGGGTCTGAGGCCGCTCTTAATTCTGCCGAGATTCTCTTGTTTTTCGGAAGAGGAAATGATGGTCGGACAACTAAAAACCTGCCGCTTTGTTGTGACCACTGCAAGGGAAAGCTATGTTTTTTGTTTTTTCTGTTATGGCACATGAGGATCTCTGGAGCCCCGGGTGAAAGAAACTGGATGCACATTTGGCTCAAGCCTCCATGCCGTGTGATTCGATCTGATCTGATCTGAATGCAATGCGCATAGTTGCCATATATTATCGCGAATTATTGTTGCACCCTATTTTAGTAGCCCTCATCCATAAATATGCCAGAGTATACCCCTAACAACCAACTATTCTTAACCTTTTACCTTTCCCTTTCAGTTCTCATCCAGCCGGTGGCGTGAAACTGAGAGAGGCTTGGCCAGGTCACCGACCTGAAAGTGAAGGGAAAAGATCCTGCATTAGAAGTCAAAAATATAGCATAATTCAACAAAAGATCACGAGCAATGTCCGACATTTATCCGTCAAATGACAGGACAAGAGGAAAGTTGGAATCAAGCAGCCCCATGAGCTCTGCGACCAAAACAAACTCCACAAATGTGAGTTGCAGTGCAGTTTGCCGCTTGTGAGAGGCCCCGTTCAGTGTTTACCTTTTTAACCCGCCTAGCTTAGGTACTCTTGTCCATGACGGCTAGGTGTCAGAAGCCATATCCAACCTCTGAAGATGCGGTGGTCGCAGAGTCATTCGCGCCCAAGTAGCGCGTTGCCCCAACTTTTGAGGTAAAGCTGGGCATGCCCCAGGCTTGCCCTGTAAAACACGGTCCAGCAATGCGTAGCCAAATTCACAACGGATCCCGAAATCAAAAGGCGATTATCCGTGACATTCTACGGTACGAGATTATTGAATGAACAATGACACCAAACAGGTACAAACCTCAATTATGAGATCGCAAGGACTCAACAAACGAGAGACCGAGTTGCGGCGTGCGAGCGAGGAGCACGTGCGTCACGCAGGTCCAGAACAAGGCTGACCAAGTAGCGCTCCGGGCGCGAACAGACAACAATTGGTCCATAAAAACAAACAGTTAGTAAAGACACGTCAATAGTGTAGGCAAGCGAGTGATGTTACGAAAAACATGGAACTGCAAAGTTTTTAGGTAGATTTTCCACGACCGGTCGTTACACCGCCCACGAAAATCCTCCCAAATCCTCATTAGAGTCAAAGGTTTAGCATAAAGATACTGATCCTTTCTACCTACCTAGGCCCTGCTGCCAGTGCGCTTGCCTAATGCTTGTCGTCAACTTTCTACTCATGGTTCCACCTAATCCGTTGGCCACATAGACGCGAGGCTATTCTACATCTTCCACGATAACAACTTACTGATGGCGGGCGTGAAGGGGAAACGTGGATGCTGTCCTTGGAAAGGCCGTCCTGCCCTGGCTGTATGTGCTTGTGTGAGTGTGTGTATGATGTAATCGCCGCTACTTCCACATATGCAAAATACATTCTGTAACGTCAACAAAAACAAACGGCGAACACTGTCATATGTTTGATAGGGGTTACGAGGTATAGTGCGCATCAGGTATGTGCGTATGTGTCCGGATGTACAATGGAATCGCATCTATCACCACACATCGGAAAAACCTTCTGTAACGTCAACGAAAGACTGTGAGCACTGTAGCGTGTTTGACGGAGACCAGGTGGTATAACGAGTACAATTTAGGTGAGTGTGCGTCGGGGTGTATGATAGTTCGATACGTCAGTGTGTCGTGATTGCTTCCGTATATGGGGTTTCTTTACCCTCCTCGAAGACGAATGCGAAATAGTCTACTGGGCCTCAGTGCTGTTAGCTTCTCCATCTTCAATCTCTAGTATGCTAATACTGCGTATGTCACGAATGAGCACTCCGTTAGCTGTCTTCACCTTCACCCTTCTTAACATTCCGTCAGAGCTCCCGATGGTTTCCATAACTACTCCCAAGGATCAGATGCAGAAGTGTGTGCTTTCGTCTGCGATCACCACCACATCCCCAACCTTGAATGGCCTTGTTCTCACCGGCCACTCTTTCTGAGTCTGCACAGCCAGTAGGTACTCCCGCAGCCAGCGCCTGCAGAAAACCTTGGCAAGATAGTTTGCCTGTTTCCACCCTTGGAGGTAGCTCCCACGAAGATTTACCGGCCCTTGGGATCCCTTGTTCGACTTTAACGGTAATAAGTCGTTCGAGGGCGAGCGCCAGCCAGGTGGGGTCGCCGTTCATTACTGGAACCAAGGGGAGGTTGTTCAGAATTCTCTCTACCTCAGTCATGACGGTGTTCAGCGTCTCGTCGTCGGGCAGCTTTTGCTCCATGATTGACAGCAATATCCGTTCGGCGGACCGGATCATGCGTTCCCATACGCCGCCTCGGTGGCTGGCCTGTGGGGGGTTGAAATGCCATCGTATGCCATGGGCCACGGTTTGATCCTGCATTTCGTCCCTGTTTATGTTCTTGTGCCAACGCTGCAATTCCCGGTGAGCGCCCACAAAGTTCGACCCATTATCTGAGTATATATCGGCTGGTGCGCCTCTTCGGTTGATAAATCTTTGCAAGGCCCGTAGGAAAGAATCGGTCGTCATCGAATTTGCGACTTCTAGGTGTACCGCACGAGACTTCATGCACGTCATGATGTATCCATATCGCTTTCCTAATCTTTTCCCGCACTTGATCCACAAGGGCCCGAAACAGTCCAACCCGGTTTCACTGAACGGCCACCAGCCCGTAGTCACCCTGCATCCTGGTAACGGGGCCATGAGTTGTTTGCCCACCGTGGCATTGCGTCTCCTACATTGCACACACCGTCGGATTACGCGTTTTACAGCCTCTCGTCCTCTTAACAACCAGAGGCGCTTTCGGATGACGCTCGTCACGTGACTTTCCCCGGCATGTCCCTCCACGGCGTGGGCGTGTTCAATCATCAGCTCTACTACAGATTGTCTCGCAGGCAGCAGTATATGGTACTTTGTGTCGAAGCCCAGATGATCGCTGGTGAGTCTACCATCCACTTGCAGCAGTCCATCAAAGAGTTTGAGGTTTAAGTGCTTTAATTCGCCTCTTGGAGATTATATTTCTTTGTTGATTGGTCCCACTTCTTCCGCTGTCTCGAGTTCTCGGGCGAAAGCCTCTCGTTGTACCATTCTGAAAATATCGTATCCTGCAGCTCGTAGCTCATCAGGACTTATCGGACCGACCCGTATCCGACCTGAAAGAGGCAACTCTTTCATGACTGCTGAACTTCTCTTGAACCCGGCCAACCAAACTAACGCGCGAAGTGTCCTCATCCAAGAAGAAAATCTGACTAATCGCGATAGAATGGATGTCGCTTCGACGACGTTGGCCGCTATCACTACGCCTTTGGTCTCCAGTTCTACTTCCGTAGGGGTTTTTAATTCGTACACAGGCTATTCCAGTTCAGGCATCTGCAGGAAGTTTGGCCCTCCCGTCCACGTGTCTAGCTGCCTGAAGTTGGTCTCACCCCGGGAGTGCAGGTCAGCCGGATTATCGCCAGACCTGACATGATTCCACCGGTTCATGGCTGATTCATCGTGGATAATCGTGAGTCGGTTGGCAACGAAAGTATTGAACTGGCTCCGGACGTTGTTAATGTGGTAAAGTACTATCGTTGAGTCCGTCCAAAAGCTAGCCAACCAAACGTAGAATTCAAAACATCTCTTCACCGCTTGTACCGCCCTGACTGCCAAAACGGCTGCTCAGAGTTCAGTGCAAGGGATCGAGACCGACTTCAGTGGAGCAACGCGGACTTTAGCGGACAGGATCCTCGTAGTGTATTGTTCATCTCCTTGCACCATCGTCCGTGTACCAAAGATCCACAACCGACTTCGGATGCATCAAAGAGGCATGTAGTTCTCCCTTCCGTGTTGCATGACCAGGATTCAAGCATCGTGGAATCCTTACGTGCCCTAATTTCTTTAAGGCTTTCAGAAATTCTTCCCAGTCCAGCCGGTATTCTCGGTCCAGTGACTTGTCCCAACCAACTTACTTACGGCACAGCCGTGCAGCAAGATCTTTCCGGGTGTCAGCCAGGGTGAGACGAAACGCAGCGGATAGAACAGACTAGAGAAAGCGGACAGTACACCTCGACTGGCTAATGGCAACTCGGGAACGTTTAGCTCAAAAACAAAGTCGTCCGCTTCCGCAGTCCACTGTATTCCTAAAGTGCTTTCGGTACGGGGTGGAGAGCCGTCCAAATCTCTAACCCTTTTGGCCCTCTCGTGGTACGGAATGACTTCGAGCACTTCTGAGGCGTTCGACATTCATTTCGTTGGATGGAAGCCGCTCTCTTCTGGCAATCTTGTTAGGCCCCTGATTTGCGCTAGGGCCGAGTGTAAATCATCGAATGACCCAAGGTAGTCGTCGGCGTAGGGATTTCTGCTTGTGCTATCTACTACCGACCGGTGAACGAAATCTCCACGTTTGTACGCTGATTCTCGAAGGGAGTAGTTGGCACAAAACGGTGATAATATCGCTCCGAAGGGGTGGACGGTCATCCTATAATTTACCACTGGGCTGTCCCAGTCGTCCTCTTCCCACCACAGGAAACGCAACGCATCTCGTTATTTTACCGGTATTTTCGCCTGGAGGAACATTTCTCTGATATCGGCGGACAAGACCACTATACCCACCCTGAAACGGCACAAAACTTCGATCAGTGGTGTGGTCCAGTCAGGTTCTTGTAGTAGGCGATCGTTTAACGACTTTTCCTGGAACTTGGACGCACGGTCGAAAAAACCACCCGCAGATGTTCGGGTTTCTTGTGGTTGATAACCGGGTGGTGAGGTAGATATCCGATCCCCCTCCGGCCGTCGGCGTTGGCAGGCACTTTTTCAACGTAGTCGAGAGTTTTGTTTCGCTTCATTATTTATGCATATCGTTCCTATAGATCCTGGTCTGGAATGAAGCTTTCTTCCAGTCGTAGTAGCCGGTGGAGAACATAGATTCTGTCATCAGTTCGCGGGTCAGCAGATGTTCAACACGGAAGGGGAACTTCGAACTGTATTTTAGGGCCCCTTGTGCCCCGCCGCACCGTTTGTAAAGCTGAGTGATCCTTTTGAGACTGTGATGGTCTTTCGTCTCCGATGTCATGAAACGTGTTTTCATACAGCCACTGCATGTGATAGTCAGTGCGGTCCGTTTCGGCGGACACATAATTCACGGAACCACGTCCACCTACTGGACAATAAAACATCCAACCCAGAGTCGTGAGTACGGCATAAGGTGCCTGGCGGTCGCCCAATCTCTGGCCAAGTACCCAATGTGCCTCTGGCACGGCGCAGCCGATGAGGAGGTCCACTTCGTCGTCTTCCCAGTTTACAACGGTTACTTGCGTTTGCCGGCAGTGGTGCTCGTATGGGGAGATCAGCTAACGTGAATGCTTCCGTTGGTTCGATTTGCTCGTTAGTGTCTAAGGAGATGAGTTGCAACCTCAACCGGCCGGCAGTCACCACTTGTGCTCCGCCCACCGTGCCCACTGCTAACGACGTCGTACTTTTAGCGAGCCGGCGTTTGTCGACAAACCGCCATTCCACCAGGGCAGTGTCCAATCCACTGCCGACAAAAGCCAACGCTTTGACCACCCCGGTTCGGGTCATCACTCCCACAGCAATCACTCCTAAACTTACTGGTTTGCTGGTAGACCGCGACGTTGAACGAATCACATTGGGCTTGGCGCTCGCCTCCGGTATAGTTTCTCTCGCTCGGTGTGACAATCGATGGTCTCTGCCCAAGCAACCCTCGACAAGCTGCCGCCCGGTGTATGGTTTTGAGGCATATAAAGCACGCTCCTGTCGTCCTCGCCATTCCCCAACATTCGTCTATTGTGGCGCTGACGAACTTGTGGCATTCTAGTAGCCCATGGCTAGCGTCACAGTATCTGCAACTTGGTTGCGCTATAGCCTCACGCGAAGTAGCGTGTGCATTGGTCCAGGGCTGATATTTTGGATGTTCCTGTGCGGTGGTTTGGGCCTGGCTAGCGCAAGGTTTGTTTACCCGGTTACTGTCCCGGATAAGTCGGCCAAATCTACTGTCGGCTATCTCGGTTTGCCTGTCCAAGTATTCGGTCGAGTCTTCGAATCTAGCCTCATGGTAGCTCTGGCTTATACTTTCCGCCTCTTCCGCCTACGGACTCTGTAGTTCGGGAGAGAGGTAACGGATTATGCCGTCCAAGTTATGGATTGTAAGGAGGTCAGCCCTGTAACCCAGATGGCCGGGGACTATTGAACAGTTCCGCATTTTGATCACTAGGTCGGCCATTGTATAGACGTCGCCCTTGGTTGTTTTGCCTCTACCATCACGCCCCCTATGAGGTTATGGGCCACTTTTAAAGGGTGGCCAAACAGGTCCCTCAGAATCTTCCTTGCTCTTGTGTAGCCTCGTTCCGGGTCGAGCATGGCACACCCATCGATAGCTCCCCTTGCCCGGCCTTTACAGTAGTGAGTGAGACAGAGAAGCCTTCGCCCGGAGTCGGTTATCTTATCTTCGACGAACATTTCGAACTGCTTGACGAACTTGCAGTAGTGTTTGGATTGCCTGTCGAAAACCGTCAGTTTTACTCTTGGCAGATCGATCGTTGGTGGAGTTGATGTTTTACAGCTGGAGACAGGCGTGGAGTTTCCTATTTTATTTTGCCCAGATATACCGGAAAGGTCGTAGTCGCTTGTAAACAAAACATCCCCAGTGACTTGCAATATTACTTTCTGTCCAGATTCCAATTTCTTCGAACCTTTTCTTGGTATTTTTCGTGTTTTCGTGTTCCAAATTAATCGGCTGAGTGTTGTAACACATGTTCGAGCGGTGCGTAGGCAAATTCGCATCGGATCTCGAAATCAAAAGGCGATTATCCGTGACATTCTACGGTACGAGATTATTGAATGAACAATGACACCAAACAGGTACAAACCTCAATTATGAGATCACAAGGACTCAACAAACGAGAGACCGAGTTGCGGCGTGCGAGCGAGGAGCACGTGCGTCACGCAGGTCCAGAACAAGGCTGACCAAGTAGCGCTCCGGGCGCGAACAGACAACAATTGGTCCATAAAAACAAACAGTTAGTAAAGACACGTCAATAGTGTAGGCAAGCGAGTGATGTTACGAAAAACATGGAACTGCAAAGTTTTTAGGTAGATTTTCCACGACCCGTCTTTACATGCCCCAGGATTAGTTTCTGTGAAGAAAAGTTTCTATTTGGTAAAGGATTTGCTAGGATTATATTCATATGTACATATTCTGTCATCTTAAGGCACTTTTTTTGAGGCCTGCTTTGTTTTATTACTTCACCATCAGTAGAGACCTCAACGCAGTCTTGGGCAGTCGTGGTTTCGTCCGTCAAGTGACCGTGGGTTTGGTTTCGCTGACAGATATCCAACGTGTTCGGCATGGGATTCGTACAGACCGCGTTGAGAACAAGCTATATATGTTTGTATTGGCGCTGAGCAGCGTGCCTGAGGTTGGCTCCAAACCTTGGATGAACCTGTGGCAAGCTCCGAGATTAGTACCCCTTGGAACAATTTTCATGTGCAAGCCTAATGTTTACTGACTTATCAGCTTCCATTCAGTGATAGAGAATACATTCATCATAAGTTAATGAACGGCAGCTAAATAAGCATATGTGTGCTCTTATTTATACCCATGGCTATATATATATATATATATATATATATATATATATATATATATATCTATAGGTGCTTTGTGTTGTACCATCGTTTTTGCGGGAACCGTGGGTACCTGGCGTCCCCATTTCTAACGTGGATGGATATTGATTTTTAATTATCATTTTCGGATTTATAGTGAAGAAAAATGTGGCTTGATTTTCTCCATTTTTTGTGTTTACAGAAGACAGCTCATTCGCATGGACCGTCCAAGCAAGTGGCAAAGCCACCGTCGGCAAAAGTGGGCTTTCAGTACTCTACCGTGTTCCGAATGTGGCGAGGCCTTGATGTGGGCCCATTGATATCACTGTCCGAAGATGGTTTCGACAGGTTCATAAATATATGCAGCATAAAGTATAGTTATTCGTATGCTATTTTATAGTATTATATCTAGAGCCTACTGCTCCTGCGCCGTTTGTTGATGAGGATTTGGATGGATGTCAACCACATATACAGTAATCCTCATCAAGAATTAATTTGCGAGCATCAACATCGGATTCGACCGATGGTGTGTATTTTCCGTGTGACTTTTTAAAAAGTGTTCTTCGTAGGTGTCAGAGTTAGACTGCGAATTATTACATCCCTGAGGACCGACACCGACGCGCCTTTACTTTTGCCTGCCGATATTTTTAACCGCAGACTGATGATGCTGCGACGCGGGAGTGCACTGCACGCGGCTGGGTAGCAGCAAAATGACGGTCTTTTGCGATTATAGACTTATTAAAGCCATAAAACGTATATCAGTTATTAAATAGTCTGGTAGCCCACTACATGCTATGAGAATCAGCCCGCTTTTTGTCGAGAAACCATATATTACCATCGACAAGCACATCGGAGATTGGTACCACAAGGCTGGTAATCGTAGAGCAGCTAGCAGATACAACAAGTTAGTAGAATGGAACAGAGTTTTCTCACCTCACGGTTACGGGTAACAGAAAAGTGTTTACTGTTAGACTAACATTTGAGCTACAATAACCGGATGATGAGTTACATTTAGGTTCTGCGTATTTCTCCGTGCGCCTCTTTCGCTATCCTTTTCATGTATGTGATTCTGAAAAGACATTAGCTATATGCAAGCATATGTTGCCCGGTTTACATCGACAGATCGCTCCAATACCATATATTGAAGTAGTTTAGTCCCTTTTGTTCGACTTGCGAGCATCGTGGAAAAAAGCCGTGGCGAGTATCAAAAAAATCGGAATCGATTAGCACTGATTACGTAACGTAAAAGTGATCTACTGGCAGTTCTTCAACAACAGTTAAATTTTTCATTCTCATTCGTGCAGACATCGCGAACACTGACAACCGGGTCCAAGGTTCATTGGAAATACACTTTGATGGATCTTTGGAAAGTTGCATAAGGTACACATTTAGTATATGTAAATAAATTTCTCGTACTACGCAATTAGCCTTCTATTTTCAATGACAAGTTCTTCAGAAATTCGTGTATGTGGGATGCATACGCAAACGACCAAATTAGAAATAAACTTCGCAGTAGCAGTCTACGAAGCTGCAGCTAGAACTGGTTTCTTTTAGCTTGTTACAACGCTTGGGGCTAGCCCTGGGTTTGCTTAACTTTATCCCATTGCCTTGGGTTTGCCCCAAGGGACAAACCTGGGGCTAGCTTCATGGGGCGATCTTGGGCAGCGGTACAGCTGCCCCAAGTATTTCAATGTTAAGCTTGAGGCAGTCCAAAGTATGGCCCAAGTTTGCCCTATGCGTGCTCCATGGAGCACTTTTGGAGCGTGTAACTTGGGCGGTTACGGTCATGAGGTCGCCTATGGGTAAGTCCCGTTGCGGTAGGAAGAAGTGTAAAGGTGAGGCAGGTGCAGAGGCCATACAATGCGATGTTTCCTGGACACGGCATCATTTTAGGCGCGGGGAGCAAACGGAAGCAATATACACATTGTATTGTGAACACCAGAAACTGAAATGGGCCTGACCGGGACCCAAGATTAGAGCCAGGGCTGATTTTAAGCAGGGGAAGCCGACAGCTAAATCAGCAAATATTGCTATCATAAACAAGGCTATCAATCTCACCGAGTGGGGTGTAAATCAGGATTCAGGCGAGCAAAACCCAGAGAACCTGAATGGGAGAGCCAACGTGTTCGACTGGTGGGACGGGTCTCGAACAATAATACGATGGGTGAAGACAATAATTTCACCTCAGAAACACCCTATAAGTTGGGGTCCATGGTGGGAAGTTGCGGAGGGTCTGAGGATGCGATCACCATGCTGGAAGCCAGTATGGAAGCATTCTAAAGTGCATATCGTTATCTCACGACTACGCTACGGCAACTGATAAGGAATAGCAATATTACACTGGGGAGAAGTGGGATGGCAGTTACTAGAGGGGTGCCGGAGACCGTGATCAGAGAACATGGACAAGGGGATCATGGAGTGTGGTATCACATGACAAGCTCGTTAAGGATGGTGGATTCGCCGGGAATCTTGGCCGTCAAACGAGCCTTTCAGTTAGGAAGGTGGCAGCAAGAAGGTGGGATGCACCTCAGACCAATGCTCGTAAAGTTCGCAAGCCGGAGACACCGCGACAGGTTCCCAGTAGGATCAGGAAGAATAAAAGAAGTGTCTCAGTGTACGATGACGGTGGGGCCAGAGGATCATTCCAATCAAAGTAGTAAATAATCCGTAGTGAGCTCGGAATTGTCATTGTCTTGTTAAGGTTCCCAAGCATAACTCTTAGGCGAATTCACAAAATGGGAGCCATCAGTTTTCAACACCTCAGGGAGAACAGCCCCCCAGAACTTATGATAAAGGGCCATTGCGGGGTAGTGCCCCGAAGAGCCACTATCATGAGGGTATAGGAGCATCCCTGTCGAAAATGGGCAAGATGCCCGGGACTAGAGACCGAGCATTACAGTGCTTCCTTCGACAATGACCCCCATAAGGGGATGGCTGCCATGCAAGCTGCTAACACGAACGCAGCAGGCATAGGAAGTAAATGAGGCGGGCTACGGCGCATGCACATGATAGACATCATCGCACTCACGGAACGGGGCTGCCTCCGGACAAGAAGTTAAACCATCTCGTCCCAGAGAACTCCACTGTGATCAGGGTAGGCAGAGAGGACGGAACAGTCGGGGGAGGAGCCATGCTACTAGTGAAGGGCCAGTACGACTGCACGGATGGGGGTCGGCTGGCTACGCCAAAGACGCAGGCAGTCGAGGTTATAGCGCATTCAAGGGGGTACAAATTGGCCGTGACTTGCGTCCATCAGGGACCGTCAGCTGAGGGTAACGAAGAATAGGAACTCCTTCAGTTTCTCAGAACTACCGTAGAAGGCAGAATTAGGCTCACCGTAGGAGACTTCATTTCTCCAGGGGTCAAATGGTCAATGGGGACAGCTCTGACGGGGTCTTTTGGGGGAAAGCTGGCAGCCCTATTTCATGATGAAGCTCTCGCCCAACATGTCGATCAAGAGACCAAGTAAGGAGCGGGGCAAACAGCGCCAACACTGGACTCCATGATAACAAGGTACCCGAATGATTTTGCGGACATTAAAATGCAAGCTTCACTAGGAAAAGGCGACCGTGCAGTTAATCACTCCAAGTACAGTCCGGTAGGTGCAACGGTTCCGGCAAAAATGAGGAGAAAGCTTTCCAGGATAAGCGACGATTATCTTCTGACTAAGGTTTTACTGCTAAACTGGGATGTGGATTCGGGAGAATGCTCGGTCCGAGCTCAAAGGGAGAAATTAAAGGGCAGCATCTTGAGGTTAACGGAATAGTTCAATGAAGTTCGGAGAGTCCGCAAGGCTGGTGTACCACCGTGGTGGCGCATTCGGGCACGGAAGGCAGACGGCAGAGTGCAAGCAAGGTGGAAAGGGCACCGGGTAAAGGAAGGGCACCGCAGTCCCCTCCTGCCAGGAAACGGGCCACCAGCGCTGAAAATCACTGTAGGAGGGACTCTGGACAGACACTGACTAGGAACGCGAAAACGATTCCCAAAGCATTCTACGCACACGTGCAGTCGAGGCTTGGCTTGCTAAGTGTAGTAGGGGGTGTTACGGGTGAACAGGAGCGCGCCGCGACCGCGGACCAAGAAAAAGTGGATCACCTGTGAGGATTCTTTCAAAAGGTATAGAGGGTTGACCAAGGGATGCCGTGCCCAGTGGTTTGTTCTCTGGTAACGGCTGCGATGGAGGACTACCCGATGGTAGACGATGAGGTCATACGCAGTATCAAACAGCTAGTAAAAGCCGAGGCGGCGGGAACGGATAGTATCCACCCGGCGATCCTGAAACTGCTAGCACCAGCAGCGGTAGGACCACTGACGAAATAAGGTATTACCTCACTTGCTGCAGGGGTCCCGCCCGGTGGTAGGGTAGTTATAGTAAAAATACTGATAATGATAATAACGGTATATTTATTGACCGTGGTCACGACACATGCACAAGGCAATATCAGAGAATACAGCAATACGTAACAATGTGGGGCACTCATGATTCAAAATTCAGGAATCAGACCGCAGCAGAAACGAAAAAATAGGGCTGAGCGGTGTTTGAGTGAACCAAAGTGGAGATGGCTAACTCGGGAGTTGTAAACCGGTTTTGAATTTGGGGAGGGCGTTCTGGGTAGATGGACGAATGTGGGACTGCTGATATAAGCGATACTGGAGAATGTTAGGGAGTACAGTGATCTCAAGGACCAGTTAAGCAACAGACCTCGGACAACACAACATGGGCAGCGGGTTGAGGCATGAATAATACACAATGTGCCTTATGGGTGCCGAAAACTGGCTGCTACGGTTCATGTCGTCCAGAAAAGGATGCGAGGGTGTACCAACTTGATATTTGGACGATCTTTACCGAGTAACTGGGTAAGAAGTTACCAAAAGGCGCGGTTAAAAATAAAGTCCGCCTGGCGTTAGCAAAGAGTAGCCAGAAGATCCAACACTGGGTAACTAATGGCGGGGGGAGCCTGTGAAATGATTGCAAGTGAGTCAGATGTGATCATAGGATATACCTTTTGTACGGTTGATTTCAGCGTCATATGAAAATTCACATGAAGGCAAAAGGCCACACGAGAAATGTAGTGAACTTTTGAAGAGCATGAACAATGTATGGACGCAGGAAGGACTTTCACGGAGGAAGCGTCGAAAAAATCGACTATTGGAGACGAACGCTACTGATACCACCAAGCAGAAGTTGGAAGAGTGTGAAGATAAAATTTTCGTATACTTGATAAACTATTTATTAGGCAAATTCTGAATGACCACAGAAGACTGGTATTTTGTTTCATGACGGCCTTGATTGCAGGTGATGGCAGGCGGAATGGTGGGGGTAGCTGGCAAAAAGGGGCTGGGCTGAAGAATTGGGCAGAGTAGGCTGGAAACGCAGCGGCGAGGGCTTGATTCCGGTAATTGATTTCCTACTGCAAAACAGAATGAATTGAACTGTTGGAATGGAGTACTGGAAATAGATGTTGAGTGGGCTTGGGGTGGTGATTGGTGTCAGGAATCCACTCTGCAATCCGGTAGGACCTTCATGAGGGGCTGTCACTCCTGCTATGGAATTATGCTCACTAGTCAGCCATGTACGGCGCCCTATATATGGTCAGCAGGAGTGAGTATAGGTTTAAACTACTGTCAATCCGATTGACCAAGTAACTTGGTCCCTACCGTATCCCGGGAGTAACTTCGTGTTGGCTGATGGCTACCCAAGTATCCAGTATGATCTGAAAGAAATCAGGAATGCGGCAGTCTGGAGAGTGTTCCAGCTGTGGGTTGCGGTCATCATATAATAGGAACCAGGCAATGAACACTTTTTCATCCGACCGCCAGTGGGCCGATCTGTGGGGGATCAGTGGACGGAGACTGGTAGTTTTGTAGGGTAGTTGGGTGATAGTAGAGATGTAGGGGGACATCAAGTGAAGGCTTAGCCGGAGTGCAAAATATTTTATTTGGTAAGTGGTAGCTGGGGAGGGGGGGGCATTCGGGAGCCAGGAATAAAACAATAGAAGAGGGCAGGATCAGGAAGGGAAATGGGAAAAGTGGAAGACAGCAGTCTGGTCGTTGCACCAGGCGAGGACGGCGAGCATGGTGAAAAAGGAAGAAAATACTCAGAGTTAACGTGGGGTTTTTTCATGCAAATGCAGGCGTGCTGGTATCCTGTTGGGTCATGAGAAATCAGAAGTATACGGATTCTGGGTCCTAGCTTATCATGAGCATAAGCGCAGACCAATGAGTCTTGGTTATTGAAAAATAATGATCTGCGTGGTATGACTCGAGTACACGAGAAACGTGCGAGAAAAGCAAGATGGGGCCGCTGAGTTCTGGCCTGAGATGGAGGAGTTAAATGAGAGTGAGCACCTATCATTGAAGGACAAAACGGATTTTTAAGGGAGCTCGTGTCAGTAGACATTTTGTTTGGGTAATTGAGTCAACAACGTAGCAGACAAGTCACCTCTGACTTTGGATATCACTATCAGTGCGTGGGCTCGAGGAGAACATAGGAAGGGTGAAGTTGTGGATGGTAAACTATAAAAACACGACGACTACGTTCCTCATTCCGGCAACCAATACAGGCGAGGTTTAGCCGATGGCTGTGAACCGTAGGCATATCTACTGCGGGGTAGTTGCGGCAATGAAAAGCGACGAGGAAGCTACATGTATTTATGCGGGCCACAGACTCACCTTGAATCCACGACTACGAAGGTTTGAGGCCACCACTATGGAACCCGAAGATTCTATGAAATCCGCAGCCGGCCGTACATTTTTTCGAATTTTGATTTCGCTGACCCATAACTACAAATTCAGCTGCTCCCAGAATCGAGACCGTTGATCACCATCAACATCCCTCTGGGCATATTTCAGTACTACTTCCTACCCTTTGGGATGCACGTTTTGCCCTACATTTTTCAGGCTGCTATCGAGCAAGTTACCGGGGGCTTGACTGGTCTAACGGCGGATCAGGACAATGTGATCTTCTCGGTGCGTCAAAAGAGGAACATGACCACTGGGTGGAGCGGACTGCAGAGTGATTCATAACCAATAGCGTTCTGCTCAAGCTTTCAAACTGCAAGTTCTGTGTCCGGGTATTGAGTTTCCTTGGGTTCACGGTAAACGCTAGTGGATATCAAACAGAACTGTTTCAAACCTATTGCCAAAGAGTAGTTACCAGAGACTCAAGCGCACTTGAAGTTGATCTTTGGTAGTCTGCAGTACTATTTCAGAATCATACTGAATTTCGCAACGGGGGTGCAGCCTCTATTCCCCGCCCATTCGTCCAGTGTGTGACAGTGGATGGACAACGCGAGAGGGTCCTGCGAGATCTCATTACCATCGTAGTTGAACGTCCAAGGTTATCCCCATCAGCACCGTCCAACCACGCAGTGCTAACCGCGGATGCATCTGAGGTTGGATTCGTTGCAGTGCTTGAACAAGAGGGATGCCCGATCATCTGTATCTCTCGACTTCCGAATGCTGTTAGGAAAGGATACTCACAGAGACCGTGAGAAGCAGTGGCAGTATCTTGGGCGGTACCACTTCTTCACAAATACCTATTTGGGTTGAAGTTCACAACTGTCACGGACCACCAAGCACTGCAGTTTTTGTTCGAGCCGAATAAATCCGTTGCCAAGCCTAGAGCCGCCATGATGCAACGGTGGAGTATTGGATTGACTGTATATAACTACGATACTCTACATCTGCCAAGATTCTTGTGAGTCGCCGCAGCCGAACAGTGTTATTTCATATCACCAGCTGCTCCAGGGTGGAGAGGGGAGCTACAAAAATACAGCTAACGGTGTTACGCGCCAGTAATTTCTACTATCGGAGGTGAAACGGAAGTATGCACAATTTTTCGTGAATCGAGAGGAACTAAGCATAAAACCTGACGAAGTATTGCATCGCTGCATTCGGTCGGTCATACCTCTTTCCTACGCAAAACGGTTCAAAAAATCAGCGTAACGGTCACTTGGGGGTTGGGAAAGGCGAGACTTCTGGCTCGGCAACTTTGTTGGTGGCCTCAGATAGACGTGGGCTTACGTATAACGGCCGAGAACTGCTGTGCGTGTCAGCGTAAATCAAAGCCAGAACCGAAAAACTGGGTCTCGTGGCCCAACAGCTACATACCATGCCGACGTATGCACGCTGATTTCTGCGGTCCATTCCTGAACAGAAACTATACCGTCGTACTGATCGATTCACATTCGAAAGGCCTGAATTATTTTTAACATCAAAGCCAACCACGTCGTCCGCAATCCAGGCTCTAAAGAAATACTTCAGCCGGGAAGGTATCCCACAGGTGCTCGTCACCGATAATGGTTCCCTGTTCCGTGCATCGGAGTTGAAATGTTGGTTGGATAGCATTGGCTGTCGTCATCTTCGAACGGTTCTTTGCCACCCATGGTCTAGAGGTTTAACGGATAATTTGGAACGTACTGTAAACAGTAATTTTGCCTCAGCCATTCACAACACGGCCGGAATTGGAGACCTTTCCGGACAAGTTTCTACTGCAAATTGGAACGCAATGCATTTAGCGACAAAAGAGACTCCAGCCATGTGGTTCGAATCCAGAGGTCTCAGATTGTCACTAAAATGCCCAGATTCCAGCAATGTAGCATACTTTTATGGCAAAGATCTCCGACCAGCTAATGGGATCATTACAGGGCAACTTGTTCAGTCTATGATAGTGACCAAGGACCTTGAACAAGCAACGGTGAGCCGGCGCCACCCTAGTCAACTTCACTTCAGGGAAGTATCTGAATACACGGCAGAAGCGGGGACTGAGAATGATGATCCTGCTGCTCCAAACAGGGAAGACAAAACAGTCGGTGAAACGCAATTACAGCCCACTGCACCAGTCCGAAGATATGTGCGCCAAGCAGGCCAAATTGCTGGGGAACGTCTGAGGGAGGAAGGTCTTAGCGATCCGACTGCCCCCGCCTGCGGTCTGGTGCTCTAAAGCTTTATTTCCAGTATCCAGCTAATCGGGCAAAGCCGGACCGTAGCAGTTGGATCCTTTAGATACAGCAAATTTGTCTTCTGATTCGTCATGGCTTTAATTACCAATGAATACGTGACTATTTATGTACGTAAACGCGGCAGCACTAACCGGATGTAACGGAATACATTCTTGCTGCTCTTGTCTGGTTTTGTCTTCCCTCCGGCACACGTGATCCGGCTCCGGGTTATTTCATCAAATACGATTGGCCGGTTAGATGCGACTTCTGCAAATGTGCCGCTATGAATGGCGATCCATTTTCAGTCACAATCAAGTGCGTTAACCCATGTTGTGGAAAAGAAAGCGGAAATAATTTCAGTGTCTCCCGTCGTTGGATGTAGCACAGGATATATCGGAGGCCATTTCGAATACACATCTGCCAGTATCAGATGGGATGCTCCATCGAGGGTTTCGGCATAGTCAGAAGGTACTCTGAAGCAATGGCCTTGATGCACAATCCATGAAACACCCCTTTCAAAAGGTCATTCGTGGCCATGATCAGCTGATATAGCCCCTTTTTTCAGCCCGGCACAATTCTCGCGAGCCTCTCTATAAACTTTCGAGGAAGGGCTGTAAGTGGGTTTGGCCAGACCCATGCCAGAAAGCCTTTGAGGACCTCAAAGCCATGCTCAATTCTCAACTTTTGTTGTGCCAGTTTGATTCAAGTATCCGTCGATGCTCCGAATTATGGAATTGGTGTGGTCATACCCCATAAGTAGCCAAATATGACTGAGAAAACTATTGCACTTGTTTCTCGCACTCTGACGCCAGCGGAGAAGAACTACAATCTAATTGTAAATGAGGCCCTTGCCATCATTTTCACCCTCACGACGTGCACCAGTCCATCTGTGGACGCATCGTCACTGTGATCACTGACCGCGAACCTTTGCTGGCCATTTTCGGATAGAAGAAGAGCATCCCAGTAAATTCAGCCGGTAGACTACAATGATGGTCCACCATCCCCCTCGACTTCTATCACAAAATTGTGCACTGACGCACACGGGGTTTCGGCCAGGCAGACGGCCTTTCAATGCTACCTGAACCTCACTCAGTGTCTCCGGAGGACATAGTGCCCGCGGCAGCCGCTGCCGAAATCGACACTAGTCGCCCCCTTAATGACGCTGTACGCGGGACCCAGTTGCAGTGGATCACATCCTGTATGATTCCGCCGACGACCCTGTGATCCGTCAAGCTGTCCAGTGGACACGCACCATGTGGCTTAAGTGTGCTCCTTCAGACGAACTAAATCAGTAATTCCGCCGACTCCAATCACTGTCAGTTTTCGATTCCTGTCTGATGTTTTCAGAAAACATTTTAAAGTGGTGGGCCACCGACTGAGTGCCAGGTTGCATAGGGACCGTGTTGATGTCTGAAGCCGTGTCCAGTCGAAGCCGATCAGGTTGATCACTGATCCGTACTTTACCGAACTGCCGGGGAACCACATATGTTGTCCGGAGGCGTGCTATCAGGCTTTGCGAATGACCGATTGATTTGCTGCGGATAGGGTGGTATCGGATGACTAACGCTTCAGGTCGACTAGAATCGGCGTGAGTCTCACGACAATATCCGTCTATGTGACCAATCTTTTCACATCGTTAGCAGCGACGTTGAAGAAAGGGGAAAAACTGATAAGTGTGTCAAGACCCGCAGTGTCTACCTGGAGAAGCAGGGTAGCCATCTTTGCGAAACAGGGGTGGTCGCGGCCTTAGTGGAGACCTTTGACGTAAAATAACTGTATGAATGACTTTTGCGGGACGGTGCTGTTGGCAAATCATGGCCAAATCGTGCCTCAAGTTGGCAGTGCGCTCGCATCCATCGATCAATTCTTGAAGACTGATTTGGGGTTCTTGTTGGACCTCCTCGAAGAGGCGGGTTCTAACGTTCTGTAAAACTGGTGGTAGAAGGCTACAGATGGAGACGAGGTGGCGGATTTAATCCTCGGTGAGAGACCCCAAACAGAACGGTCCGCGTTCATTGTCAACCAGACCACCGTACTCCACAAAGTCATCGGAACATTTCCTGATTCACTGGAGGCACTTGAGTCGAACATTGAATAAAGGAGCTATCTGGTCGAATATTTTTCTCAAAGTCAATACAGTACCACTGAAAGACAAAGACGGGAGCTGAGCAGGGAGGGTGTAATTTGTTTATTTGACGTGCTCAGCGGGGCCCGGTCTCCGGAGCAGTAGGCGAACTTTGATTTTGCCATTCTGGGCAGCGGAGTTGCGGTAAACTCTCTTCATAGCGCTATATCAAGGTTCTAATGTGATTCCTGCCTAAAGATCGCGAAGGAAATCGGAGATATTACGTGCTATATGATCTTTCGCACACGAGTCAACCGTTGCACAAGGTACCTAACTCGCCATCCTTGCAGAGATAAGTTCCGTCGAGTGCATTTGTTCCGCCATTGTGATTTTCAATTCACTCGCAGCTGAGCCAGTGTTCTTGTCGCAAGTGTGAAGTGTCTTCCACAAATATTTCCGAAAGCTGCAACCCTCTAATGGACCAACCGGATATAAAACGCCAAAGCATCAATTGAAAATAAACCGGCACAACGACTTCCATTGGATCTGAGGGTAGGGTGGACTTGGGCAGGGGTATGGGTACCGTCCCGAACTGGGCATGCAACTGGGGCTTACCCATGAACGCCGAAAAGCCATTTGTTGTCAAACCCAACACAGAGCCTAACTATTGCTCATGACCAAGGGCTGCTCACCATAGAAGCGGTCAGTTGGGTTAAAGACGTTTGGATCATGATGAGCAGTTGCCTTTAATGGTCGGGCTGGTGTTACCCTACTGCACAAACGGATAGTGATGAGCTCTTTAGGCTGTGATCAGCTGTCTTGCCGGCAGCAGGAAATATTTGTACCTGTTCACATGGCTACAGTACGACCCCACTTAGAACGTAGCGTGTAGGCTTGGTTACCCTCTTACAAGAAAGGCGCCGGCTGCCTAGAGAAAGTTCGACGTCTCGACACGCGGATAGTTGAGGGGCAGGGGGGTTAGGCCAACGAGCAGAGACTCTGTGATCTGAATCTTTTCTCGTTGGAAAGGGGGAGACGTCGTGCGAATCTTGTAGAAGCTTTCAAGGTAATGAAGGGCTTTTCTGGCCTTAGGCTGGATAGCCCATTTCAAGTGGCTTTAGATTCCAGAACAAGGGGACACGAGAAGAAGCTGAAGAAAGTTTTAGCCAGGTTTATGAATAGATAGCACTTCATCAGCAACAGGGTAGTGAACAGTTCAAACGGTCTGCCCGGTGGAATGATAGACCCGCAGACCATCCAGTCCTTCAAAGTGTCCTAGGTTGTAAGCGGTACGAGATATTTCCTTGTAGTGGGCTTTGAGTGTGTTAACTAGATGGATAAAGGGCAGCACTGTGGCCCTTCTGGAGTATGTTTTATTCGGCGTTTTCGCCCATTGCATACCGTCTCAGTGAACGCTCACGTTGCATATTGTCCCTCGCAGATGATGTGCAATGAGGTTTTCCGTCCCCCTTCTATTTTAGGTGAGGATTCGACGAAATACACTCGGCAGTGGTGTGTATATAGCTGGGGGGAACACCATCGGAGGAATTCTGGAGGCTCGATTGGCCGTGGCCATTACCTGACCTGTGCAAGCTGAACTGAACTGAGCTGGTCGCAGAATATGATCGGCAACAGAAGCTCTATTACCGAAGCTAGACCACCAACTGATGTGTTGACTGGAGGAGTTCATTGTCCCATGCGGCAGCCCGGTCGTGTGGTTTGGGGAGCGCAGATTTCGGTTGAATATATGGGTTCCGCCAAGTCGGATTAAGTTGACCTTGGGAACCAGTGGGAGGCTAGGGCAACCATCCAGTCAGTGGGAAGTGACATGGGTGCTACCAGTATGTCGTGGCGCGATAAGGTGGGCATTTGGATTAGCAAGTGAATAGATAACTAGAACAAATCAAAAGACGGAATGTTTCAGGGGAAAGAAGTAACACCATTGTAATCAGCTCAATGGTACTGGAGAAACCGCAGTGTCTCCCCGAAAATTTATCTGGGTGGCACTCTGCCGCCAGTGGTGTTTCTCAGGGGTCGGTATTCGACCCACGGTTTTCAGTGACATACCAGCCGTTTTCATCTCGCCATATCTATTGCAAGCCACTATGACGTGGGTAGACGACCTGCACAAGGTGATTTAAATACACCGACACGTTCGTCCGACACATGGGTCCTTCCAATAAGTTCAGAGAAGCCCGCCTTTAGAACTCCAGATGCCAGGTACCAACTAGATCCCGAGAATGGCCTATGGAACGGACAACAAGACAAAAGTTCCGACGCATGCCAAAAGATGGTAAAAATCATTGCAATAGACGAAGGACGGTTTGTATTGAAACAGTGTCGTTCACGTTTACGTTTGAGGGCGACACTGGGCGCGATACTAACTAAATGAGCTAAATGTTCATCCCTCCGCAAACAGAACAGTCAAAAATGTATTTTTCAATTAGCGGAAACCAATGGTCCTTACAGGGGCAGGCAAACAACGCACAGCCTTGTGGCATCAAACAGCATGCAAACTGCTTGGAGCTAAATGTTAGTTAGTTTTTTTCTTCAGTAATTTTTGGTCAAGGATTTACGTATTCACACTCAGCCATTTTCAGGTCGCACCAACAACTCCCCCTTTAGAAAGGAACCGTCGATGCGACCCTCCAATGTAATCGGGGTCGTGCCGCGCCCAGGTCCCTATTAGCATCACCGGTCTTATGTGTTATCCGTCATCTACGGGGAACATGGTATGATGCCGCTATCCGCTTGAGCCGCCGGTGGAGAATCACTAAATGCGCACTGGCCTAGTAGTCTTCTAGGGACTGCTCACCGAGGTGTCGCAGAAAAAAAGTATATGTGAACTGCGCAAAATAGTCCTGAACGACCTCCCGGGGGTTTCTCCTTTCACGGTGACCGTATGTGCCATGGAAGAGAAAAATATATTACGTGAACAAACGGCGGCTAGTAGACACAAAACGAAATGAACTTACCCCATAGTGGCATTTAGCCTTGGTTTTTTTTACACACCACTGTCTATCTGAACTCGTGCCACCAAGCGCGGTGGCCACTCAACCGTTGCCCGTACACGCTACACGCACGCTTCTCCAATATACCACACCATTTCTCTCCCCACCTATGGTCTTCTACCTCTCATGGGCTTTGGGAAAAATTGTCCTGGTGATCGTGGTGGCATATTGCAGGGTACCACTGTGAGGTACAGGTGGTCCAAACGTGTTGGGAAGTACTAGCGAACGTACGTAAAAGGGAAGTAGCATGATAAGGTCTAACCAACAAGAAGTCGTTTGTGGAAGTAGTAGGCACACCTGAGAGGACAGTCATTAGAGCGAGTGGGCCAGTTCCGAGAGCTTGCCATGCTGTCGTTGCCTCAACTCTCTTGAAGCAGGTCGACGGGGGCCAGTAGACTGAGCAGAAGCCCAGAGGGGCAAGGCGGTCCAAAAAGAAGAAACTGTAATATAGCGCGAAGGATGTGAGACGCCTCTGAGCAATATGTAGCCAAATTCGATACGGACCCCGAAATAAAATGCGGTTATCCGTGAAATTCTACGATATCAGATTATCGAATAAACAATAACATAAAAGAGATACGAACCTCAGTTATGCGATCACAGGGACTCAGAAAACGGGAGCCGAATTGCGGCGTGCGAGTAAGGAGCACGTGCATCACGCAGGTCCAGAATAGGATATGACAGAGTAGCACGCTGGACGCGAACAAACAAACGTTGGTTCTTGAAAACATACAGTGCATAAAGATAAGCCAACAGAGTAAATGAATGAGTGATGTCAAGAAAACATGAAATTGCGGTGTTCTTGGAGGGATTTTCCACGATCGATCTTTACACTGCCCACCAAATCCTCCCGAATCTTACCAGATTCAAAGGTTTGGAATAAGGAAACTGGTTCTTCCGACCTACCTAGACTCTGTTGCCATTGCGCGTGACTAATACTTCTGCCGCCGACATTGCATTCAAACTAGCACTTGATCCGGTGGCTATGCCGTCAGGATGTTACTCTGCAACGTCCATGAGAATGGCTGATCAAAGGCGGGCGTGAATTGGGAACATAGGTGCTGTCCTCGGGACAGCCGCGAAAGTGTACCAACTGGATATCTGGACGGTCACTAACGAGTAACCGGGCACGAGATCTACCAAGGAACAAGAATAAAAGTAAAGTCCGCATGGAGCTATCAACGCGCAGTCAGATATGCCAGCGAAATATGGAAGATTGATCCAGTATTGGGTAACTAATTGTAGGGGGTGAGCAAGTGAAATAAATGCAAGTGAGTCAAATGTGATAATAAGACAGACCTTTTGTGCAGGTGATTTCAGTTTCAGATAGAAATTTACATGAAAGCGAAAAAGTTTACAAGGAAAGCATTGAACCTTTGAGGAGCATGAGTGGTGAATGGACGCAGAATGGACTTTCAAAGAGGATTCGTCGAAGAAACAGACTGGTGGAGGCAAACGCTACTGATGCGGCTAATGATAATGATAATGATAATGGTTTATTTCGGATAACCCGAGGCATGCTGTCACTCAAGATCAAACGGTACAATTGGACGTAGAGTCCGAATTCCAAGAGGTTGGTTAAGGTATGTGCACTCAATATTGTACAGGAGGAAGTATTTAAGTCACCCTTTGTGGCGGCGCCCGGCACATTTGAACTCAAGGTCGGGTGGCCAACCCGGTCAAGTCAGGGTCCAGCTGGTCGAAGGTAGCTGACTCTTCCTGAAACAGTACAAAAAGAAGTGCTATGCAACAAGAGAATCAAACAGAATTGACGAAAGTTTTGTTCACTTCGAGGGAAAAGAAGTTTCCGAGGGAGACATGAACCAGCTACAGCGCTCCGCGGAGTATGGCACGGCTTTGGATTAGAAATCAGACGATGAGAGGAATGAATTTGCAGACAAAGAACAATCAAAATCTTTCGAAGATTTTCCTTGAAACGTTCAGCGACCAAATATCGGCTGGGTCCGTTAAATACCCAATGAAGGACTCATTTGTAGAGAGTGATTGCCTAGGTGATGGTAAAAGAAGTGACCGGACGCAAGCATGTAATCGTTGCGCACATTGTTAACGTTCATGAGGGGGGAATGTGATGCACCAAAATAGAAATGGGTACTGGGCGACAAATCAGTTTGTGATGCTTAGCCATGATATTAGCAGACATACGGTTTAAACAGATGAGTATTTAAATGGCAGGTAAGTATTTACGTTTGATTATCGTTATCTAAGGGCCGAAAATAAAGACCAGAGAGATGCAAGAATCAAAATGGTCTGGGAGGATTTACCAAGATAGAATACCGGATATGAAAAAGCACCAACAAACGCTGAATACAGTTGCGAAGTTGGGCGGCTGGATGTGGGTGGAGTCCGTGATAAACCAAACGGACATCACATCTGGCGAGGTCGCTGGAGTGATGGTGGAAGAAGTGGCAGGATGTAAACATGTATTCGTTGCGCACATTGCTTACTTTCATAAAGGTGAAATGTGATGCACCAAAATAGAAATGGGTACTGGGCGAGTATTTAAATGGCAGGTAAGTATTTACGTTTGATAATCGTTATCTAAGGGCCGAACATGATGACCGGAGAGATGCAAGAATCAAAATTGTCTGGGAGGATTTACCAAGATAGAATACCGGACATTGTGGTACGGAAGTGTATGGCAACAATAAATGTGACTTTTGCAAATATATTGATAACTTATAAAATAAAAGCGAGTTTTATCTCGGGGATTGGTTAAGTTTGCTAATAGGACAAGCGGGCAGTTTGGCACGAATCATCGGGAAAAAAAGGATCATGAACGGTAAGCTGAGTACGGAAACGGCAGAAGTTGGAAGAGCGTAAAGATAAAAAATTTTTGTATGTGATGAAAGAATTGGTAGCCAAATTCTGGTTGGCTACAAACGGCTGGTATTCTGTTTCATAAAGACCTTGGTTGCAGTTGACGGCAGGTAGAATGGTGAAGGTAGCTGGCAAAGAGGGCTAATTTGACGAAGTGGGCAGAATAGGTTGGGAACGCAGCGGCAACGGTCGGGTTCCAGTCATTGATTTCGTACTGCAACGCGGAATTAATTCAACTGTTGGAAAGGAGTACTGGAAATGGATGTTGAGCTGGGGTGGGGTGATGATTGGTGTCAGGAATCAGCTCTGCTATCCGAAAAGACCTCCAGGAGCGGTTGTCACTCCGGTCATAGGATTATGGTCAGCCATGTACCGTGCCCCTTATAACGTCAGCAGGCTAGGGTATAGGTTTAAACCACTGTCAATTCGATTGATCGAATCCGGGAGTAACGTCGAGTTGGCCGATGGCTACCCAAGTAACCAACGCAAACTAAAAGAGATCAGGAGTGCGGCAGTCTGGAGAGTGTTCTAACTGTGGCTTATGGTTGTCGTTTTGATGAAAACCAGACAATGAACACTTTGCCATCTGAACATTTAGTTATCATTCGGCTAGTGGGCCGGTCTATTAGGGATTCCTGGACGGAGACTGGTGGTTTTCCGGGGTAGTTGGGTGATAGTACAGATTTAGGGAGACATCACGTAAGTGGTGGATGAGCATAGGGGTCCATTTGGGAACCGGGAATAAAAAATAGCAGAGGGTATGATCTGTAAGAGAAATGGGGAGACCGTAGTCTGATCAGTTCACTAGCTGTGGTCGAGGACGGCAAACAGTGATAAGAAAGGAAAACGCTCAGTGTTAAAGTGAGGCTTTTTCATGTGCAAGCAAACGTGCTGGTATTCCGCGGGGTCATGATAAATCAGAGGTATACTGATGCCGGTTGGAATGGGGTCTTCACTTACCATGAGCATATGCGCAGAGAAGTGAGGCTTAGTTACTAAAGAACAATAAGCTGCGTGACAAGACTCCAGTGTAGGAGAAAGGCGCAAGAAAAGCAGAATGAGACCGCTGAGTTCCAGCCTGAGACAGAGGAATTAAGTGAGGGCGAGCACTTATCGCTGAAAGACAAAACGGTTTTTTTAAAGGGAGCTAGTGTCAGTAGACATTTTGGATGGGCAGTGGGTCAACAACGTAGCAGACGAATCACCCCTGACCGTTGTCATCACTATTAGTGCTTGGGCTCGAGAAGAACATAGAAAAGGTGAAGTTGTAGATGGTAAGCTGTGGAAGTGCGATGATTACGTTTCTCATTCCGTCAACTAGTACAGGTGAGGTTCGGCCCTTAGTTGTGAACCGCAGGCATATCAACACCGGGGTGTCGTCAGAACGGAGGCCGCATAGTATAACTATTCCAACCATGTATTTACTACTGCGCTGAACATCAACAATCTGGTTAAGGGTTTCGCAGAGAACCCTAAAAGGTTGAAACTGAGGAAGGCAGGGTAGGCAGGCATATGTGGGAAGCGAGCACCAGGCATAACAGTGGGTCAAAGTCAGGTGACGTCTACCGATTGGCGTTGTTCTAACAGAGCTTTGATCTGGATTCTAAATGCGGGCAAAATATATATACGTGAAAATTATGGTGTAAAATTGCACGATCTGATGAGAAGGGAGAAGAAAAGTGAATGGAGCATACCCAAGATATATATACATATATACTTGTATATACGTGCTTGTATACGTGGGTGTGATTATCAGACGGGTCATGAGAAAGTGGTCGGACGCAAAAGACTGTGTCTCATTGTGGTCTAATAATCAAGACAGTCTTCATATGTTTCTTCTATGTTAATGTTATTGCGGGTCATTCGGATTACAGAAAATGGGTCTAGGATTCTTCATAGTGCTTCTTTAAATTGTTTTAGCGTGCGACACGATTTCAGCGAGTCAGGAAGGTTATTCCAGAGGCTGGGGCAGATAACCGAGAAACATCTAGATCTAACTGAGAGCCTAGATTGGGGAGTTGTAATGGTGAATTGTCTGTGACGGTGGGAGTAAGGAATCTCACTAGAAAAACCAAGCGCGTTATCAGATGGGTAGACTTCTGAGTACTGGAGGTTGAGGATAAATGAAAGATTGAGCTTGATAAGACGTAAACATAGGGGAGTAGTTCGCACCTAGCCCTGCCGTCTAGGTTGGAGGAGATGCCAAGTAATATTTTGGTGGAGCGTTGCACTTTCTCTATGTTAACCCGGTGGGCCCTTAGCACCAACGTAAAGACCAGGGGGCAGCATTCCAACAGCGACCTGGCGTGTGTCTTGAATATCAGGGGCTTGCTCTCCTGGGTAAGGTACGTTCTAAGGGTAAGTGCAATCATCCTTCTTGCCTTGCCAATTTGGGTCAATGCTTGTTCACGTAAGTTGGAGGAACGTGAATAATGCAGGCTAAGATCTCCCACCACGTAAGTAGTGAGATCGACGGACCATTTATCGTGAAAGAGCCGGGTGAAACGTGGCATTTGTAAGACAGAAAAGAGCTCTTAGCTGGCGGGAACTTCATCAGCCATTGAGTACACCACTCGTCAAGGGACCTAGAACGCTACCCTTTTCGACCCCGCTCGTAATTCGTTTGGACCGAGAGGATGTCCCGTTGACGATGGCGGTTTGAGAGCGTTCGGGGAGGGTAGATGAAAGCCAAGACAGAAGGGGGTCAGCGACTCCGAATGACCTAATTTTTGGCAGTAAGAGCGCGCGAGATACACGGTCGGAAGCTTTAGTCGTGTCGAGAAAATGACGATGATTGACTTGTTGCTGTCTGATTTAGAAGTGATTAAATTGAGGAAGTCCATGTGACACGTGGGGCACGAGCGGGACTTTAGAAACCCAAGCTGAGCTGGGTTGATAAAGTTTCAAGAAGTCAGGAAATTAACAAGCCGGTCTCTCACTATCCTCTCCATGAGCCTGGAAACAATCTAAGTGTGGTCTGTGGGGCGATAGTTCCCCGGATCATGCAAAGACCCATTTTGTGTTGTGGAATTATACAAGACGCTTTCCACCGAGCCAGGTAGATTCTGGATGACATGGATAATGTTAAGAGGTTTACCAATAAGAGCACTAGGTCAGGTCCCTCAAATCGAAATAGGACAGGTGGAAGGTCATCAGGCGCTGGATGATAGGAAGGTTTAGTGTTGGCTAGGAATTTCCTGATTTTGGCCGTGATACATTTTATGGTTTCATATCGCATTCTGTGTGAGCGTCGGGTAGCGGAACGGCGGTGGGTTAGTGTCCGTAATAAGAGCTGATGCGAAAAAACAGTTGAAAGCCTCAGCCATATCTTCTAGCGAGTCAAGGTGGGTGCCATTTTAAACAGGGAATGGTATATTGCTGTCATTGCTCCGCGAGTTGCGAGATTTTAGCGGTTCGGAACGAAGCTTCACACTATGAGGCTGTTCTGGTGCGTTCCATTCTTGCTTATTGAGTTTATTCTCGGTGGCTGCGTAGAGATCACGGGAGAGTCGGCTTATTATGAGTGTCAGTGAGAAATCTCGATTCCTGAAGAATGAGTTCTGGAGCTTAGAAATCTTTTGTCAAAGTCTGTCAACTTTGGATATTCTTGGCCCTAATATGCCTAATGGTTGAGGTGGGGCAATTTATGGAGGAAAGCAACCTGATATAGGACACATCAGCTGCATTTTGCGGATCGAATGTGAGAAAAAAGTCGGCCCAGTCAGTGCCCCGGATGGAGGTAGACAACTGGGCCCAGTTAGTCAGTCTATAGTTGTTTCTGTTTCGGATTTCGACGATCTCAGGTGGGCATGGTTCTTGCGTAGCAGTGAAGTGACATATGACCGTTTTTTGGTCACTACCAGGAAGGTTTTGTGTGACGAAGACGTTCACGTTAGGCAGGCCATGAGTTAACACCAAGTCGAGGATGTTGTTATACCTTGTGGAAGTAGAGGCATACTGTATCCATCCTGCGGTGTAGGTGTCCAGAAGGAAATCTGATAAATGAGAGGGGGCAGTCATTGTATTCCAACAGATACACGGAGTCCTAAAGTCTCCTGCTATGACTTGTGGCTTAAAGAAAGAGTAGAGATGTACTCGAAAGCCCTAATGATATGCGGTAAACCAGAGTAGCTAGAAGTAGGTGCCCCGTAGATGCGCCCAATGTGCAACATGTTTCCAGGAATAACGACGGAGAGCCAAAGAGAGTCTGGAATACCGTCAAGCACTGGGTGGTGGAGGAGGACGGCAGTAAACTTATGTTTAATGTATGCAAGAAAACCACCCCCCGGCGGTTCACTCTGCTTACTCGAAAGGAGTTATAGCCTAACAACGAGACGACGTCAGTTGTGAAGCGATCGGCTAACCATGCTTCTGTAACCAGAACAGTGTCATAGCTGGAAGCAAGTAAATGTTTCCTCAAGTGGTTAATTTTGTTCAACAGCTAAAGGGGATTCAGCACTGGGAGGGAAAGTCTGCCTGTATCTTTGAGGTTACAAGACGCTAGGGCTCCATATGAGGGCAGCGGGTGAATATTGGGGCCGAGTAGGCTTCCGGCAGCAGGGTTGTCAACCAGTAGGGTGTCACTGGAGGGAGCAGTAACTAGGCTGGGGAGATTAGCGGGTGGGTTTCATGGTAGTGGTTTGTAGGGTGCTGTGTGGTCGCCTATATAAGACGCCCGATTGAAGGGTGTCAAGTCTATGGAGACATCAGAAGGGTCACCGCCGCTGGATGCAAGTTGGGTGAGACACTCTGGAAGACTAATGAGGAGCAGCATTGGATGCGGCGGCGGGTGGGTGGCTCCGGCTAGGCTATCAAGGGAATTAGAGGAGGTGTCCTATGGAGCTTTCGGAGGGAAACTATGATAAAATCGGGGGAATGTTATTGGTGGCGATAGTGGGTCGGTATGGGGGCTAAAAGTTCCATTAGGAATATCGTCGGTGACCGATAAACATTCATGAAGTCCAGTAGAGAATAATACTGGATGGTGAGGTGATTAAGTAAAGCGGGACAATAGTTCTGGAGGAGGACATGGGGACTCTAGGTGGGACCTTTGGGGCAAATCATGTATAAATCGAGGGAGAGTTAATGGGGGTGCTGGGGGGTCAGCATGGGGGTTGGGGCCGGAGGTTGACTGGCAACCATGGTTAAGATGGCTGCCTAGTGAGGACGGTGACCAGAGGCAGGGTAAGTGGGGTTAGAATGAGACGAGAATAACGTTATGGGTGGAGATTCTGGAAGTGGCAGAAATCTCACAGGGCTCCACGGACTGAGTGTAAGGAGTGGAGTAGTAGCGAAATGGCTGCTGGTGAAAGAGGCTGTGGTGGCGGAGCAGAGGATACTGATGTTGCGGAGGGGTAAAATGGGGCATACCACGAGGCAGGAAAGGGTCAGGCGCGGGCCACATGTTATGGTACCGGTTGGCATCCATGCTGGTAACCCGTCCTGCGTGATTCGGGTTTGGTAGAGCTAGCGATGGAGGCGGTGAACTTAGTGGAAAGTTCGTTGTTTGGTACCGCATCTGAAGGCGTGATGGCGGCGGCGTCCGAATTATTGGATGCGGTATGTAGCAGATGGGCACTCGGAACTCCGTGGGACCAAACAGATGCGCTAATGGGCTGGCGCCAGTGTGAGCGATGCGGTTTCGTAGGTACGGCTTGGAGGAGGGCGCTGATTGGTAATATGTCTGTTAGCTGAAGCGCGAGAGGTCATAGGTCGACTGTCGATTGGAGATGGGGGCGTGATGACGTCAGTGTAGTGAGGGTCTTGGCCGTTAGGAGCAACAGGTGGCGGGGTGACGTTGTGATCGAAGCACTAGGAGACAAAGTTGCAGCTGACTTTTCAGTGTGGGGTGGCGCTTTGAAATCTGGCGATTTGTTGGCTCGTTTGGCGGATGGAACTGGGCGTGAATGGCTGCTAGCTGAGAGGAGGGGCTAGTTTGCTCGCCTGTGGATAGGCAGCGGTGGAGGCTGGGGTGAAACATGGAGCCTTTTTTGGGGAAGTTGTGGTGTTGGAAGCGAACGGGGCAAACCTGGGTCCACTTTTTACACTTGTGCACTTGTCAGCTGGAGTGGTGGCGAGTTATTGACGGTGTGAAATTGTTCAGGGGGGTCGGGCAGCACTGGATCAGTTGGTGTTGGGAGTACTTGATAGCTAGCAACTGGTCTAGGAACCTCACTCTGGAGCGAGGTTTTGTCAGAAGTAATTTTTATATTTTTTGAATGGGGTGGACTTTGCCATGGACTCTCTCCTTCTAACAAGTTATACGGCAGCGCTCTCATCCAGGAGTTGAAACAGTAGCGGGAACATGCTTCGATGTGACTGTTTTCCGAGTTCTTTGCAGGAGCACTCGCTGTGTGACATACCATATGCCACGAACATGGGCTGTTTGACCGAGGAAAGAGGCAAGGGATCTAGATCATTAAAGACTACGGCGTTTTTGAAATTTTTATTCCTCCATGGACTTCAGACGCAACTGAGTCCAGGACGTGGCTGGCTGATAGGAGGCTTTTCGTGTTCGGATGTTTTGATGGATCGACGATATATGCTAGTGGCAACATCATGGATGGTGCATAATCCATGGATAGTAAATTTTTCTTTAAGGAAAATAGGTTTTGCTGAAGAGCATTATATTTGTTACTGGCTTCATTGTATATGTCGACCAGTGGTACTGAACAAGGTACCGAGGACGTAGGAAGTCGAAGGCGTTTACAGCTTCTAGGTTGAACCCGGTTGGCCACTCTGTGAACGAGGCTATCGGTGGACGATTTAGGCATGATATTTCAAAGAATTCCGACAGAAACCGATCTGTAAGCCTGGCTTTACCCTTGCTTATTTTTATTCAAAAAACCCTGATTTGTATTAGGTGTTGGGGATATCTTGAGAGGCTTTTTGTGAGTTATTTCCCTAGGTACCTTAGTGGAAAGTGTATCAATAACAGCAGGCCTAACGACGCGGTGCAACGCACGTGTGTTGATATATTTATCGGCTTTTGGAAACCATCGTTCGAACTTAACATCAGTAAGTCGTTCGGGGTGAGCCCCAGTTAGGTTGGGTCGTCGTCGATTACTGAAACCAGTGAGTGGATGTTCAGAATTCGTTCGACCTCGATCATGATGGAGCTCAAAGTTTCGTCGTCGGGCGGCTGTTGCTCAGTGATCGACAGCATTATTCGCCCGGCGGACCTGATCAGGCGTTTGCACTCCCCGCCGCGGTGGCTGGCCTGCGGAAAATTGAAATGCCATCTATGCCGTAGGCCACGGTTCGATCCTGAAGTTCGTCCCTGTTTGTGCTTTTGTGCCAAAGCTGCAATTCCCGGTGAGCGCCCAGGGAGTTCGACCCACTTTCGGAGTATTTATCTGCTGGTATGCCTCTTCGGCTGATAAAGCATTGCAAGGACCTGGGACAGAGTCGGTTGTCATTGAATGCGTAACATCTAAGTGCACCGCGTGTGACTTCATGCACGTCATGATGTATCCATATCGCTTTCCTAATCTTTTCCCGCACTTGATCCACAAGGGCCCGAAACAGTCCAACCCGGTTTCACTGAACGGCCACCAGCCCGTAGTCACCCTGCATCCTGGTAACGGGGCCATGAGTTGTTTGCCCACCGTGGCATTGCGTCTCCTACATTGCACACACCGTCGGATTACGCGTTTTACAGCCTCTCGTCCTCTTAACAACCAGAGGCGCTTTCGGATGACGCTCGTCACGTGACTTTCCCCGGCATGTCCCTCCACGGCGTGGGCGTGTCGGATCATTAGCTCTATCACAGTTTGCCGAGCCGGCAGCAATATCGGGTATTTCGTGTCAAAGCTCAGGTGGGAGTTCGTCAGCCTGCCGTCCACCCGTGGTAGTCCGGTAATGTGTTTGGGGCTTATATGCTTCAGGTCGCTTCTTGGAGATGATGTCCTTTTTTAAGTTGGTCCCGCTTCTTCGGCCCTCTCGGGTTCTTGGGTGAAAGCCTCCCCTTTTATCACCTTGAATAAATCATATGATGCGGCTCATAATTCATCAGAGTTTATGGGACTCTCTCGCACTCGACTGGAGGGGCGCATCCCTTTCATGACTAGTAAATGTCTCCTGAACCTGGCCAACCAAACTAATGGCCGAAGCATCTTCATCGAGGAAGAAAACCTGACCGATAGTGACAAAATGAGTAAAGCCTCGACGACATTGGCCGCCATCACAACGCCTTCAATCTCCAGTGCCACTTCCAGGTGGGGCTTTAGTTCGTACATGAGCCAGTCCTATTTAGGCATTTGCAGGAATTTTGGTCATCCCGTTCACATGGCGACTTGTCTGAAGTTGGTCGCACCAAGGGTACACAGATCGGCTGGGTTATCGCCAGACCTGACATGCCTCCACTGCTTCATGGCCATTCCGTCGTGGATGATCGTGAGCCGGTTGGCAACGAAAGTACTAAAACGGCTTCGGACGTTGTTAATGTATTACAGTACTATCGTCGAGTCCGTTCAAAAACTAGCGCACTAAATGTAGAAGTCGGGACATCTCTTCACCGCTGGTATGGCCCTGACTGCTAACACAACTGGGCTGAGTTCAAGGCGCTGGATCGAAACCGATTTCATTGGGGCAAAGCTGGCTTTGGCGAGCAGGATCCTCGTAGTGTATTTCCCATCGCCCGTGCTCCATCGTCCGTATACCACAGCTCCGTAACCGACCTCGGAGGCGTCAGAAAAGACGTGTAGCCTTCCCCTCTGTGTTGTATTACCAGGAGGCAAACATCGTGGAATCCCTACTTCTCTTAAATTCCTTAAGGTGTTCAGCAATACTTCCCAGTCCAACCAGTGTCCTCGGTCCAGTGGCTGGTTCCGATCGACTTTCTTACTGCGCAGCCGCTGCAGCAGGTTCTTTTTGGGTAACGGTCAGGGAGATGCAAAGCCGAGCGGGTCGAACAAACTAGAGACGGCGGAAAGTATGCCACGACGGATTATAGGCAGCTCGGGAGCGTTTAGCCCGAAAACAAAGTCGTCCGCTTCCGCAGTCCACTGTATTCCTAAAGTGCTTTCGGTACGGGGTGGAGAGCCGTCCAAATCTCCAACCCTTTTGGCCCTCTCGTGGTACGGAATGACTTCGAGCACTTCTGAGGCGTTCGACATTCATTTCGTTGGATGGAAGCCGCTCTCTTCTGGCAATCATGTTAGGGCCCTGATTTGCGCTAGGGCCGAGTGTAAATCATCGAATGACCCAAGGTAGTCGTCGGCGTAGGGATTTCTGCTTGTGCTATCTACTACCGACCGGTGAACGAAATCTCCACGTTTGTACGCTGATTCTCGAAGGGAGTAGTTGGCACAAAACGGTGATAATATCGCTCCGAAGGGGTGGACGGTCATCCTATAATTTACCACTGGGCTGTCCCAGTCGTCCTCTTCCCACCACAGGAAACGCAACGCATCTCGTTATTTTACCGGTATTTTCGCCTGGAGGAACATTTCTCTGATATCGGCGGACAAGACCACTATACCCACCCTGAAACGGCACAAAACTTCGATCAGTGGTGTGGTCCAGTCAGGTTCTTGTAGTAGGCGATCGTTTAACGACTTTTCCTGGAACTTGGACGCACGGTCGAAAAAACCACCCGCAGATGTTCGGGTTTCTTGTGGTTAATAACCGGGTGGTGAGGTGGATATCCGATCCCCCTCCGGCCGTCGGCGTTGGCAGGCACTTTTTCAACGTAGTCGAGAGCTTTGTTTCGCTTCATTATTTATGCATAACGTTCCTATAGAACCTGGTCTTGAACGCACCTATTTTCAGTGGAAGTATTTTTGCAGAGCATATTTTCTGCCATCAATCCACGGATCAGCTGGTATGCGCAATGGGAGGAGAGCCTCAAACTGGTTTTTAAGTCCTCTGGTTCCTTGCCGCAGTGTTTGCAGACCGGAGTGGTTCTCTTGAGACAACGATGGTCTTTCGTTTCCGATGTCATAAAACTCCTTTTCATGCAGCCGTTGCAATCGAAACTCTATGCCGTCTGTTTCGGCTGATACTCAACTCACGGAACCGCGTCCCCCTACTAAACCATATAATATCCATCCCAGAACTGTGCATGAGATATAAGGTGCCTGGATGTTGCCCAAACTCTGGCCAAGTACCCAATGTGCCTCTGGCACGGCGCAGCCGATGAGGAGGTCCACTTCGTCGTCTTCCCAGTTTACAACGGTTACTTTCTGCAGTTGGAGCCACTCAGTCTAAATTGCGTTTGCCGGCAGTGGTGCTCGCATGGGGAGATCAGCTAACGTGAATGCTTCCGTTGGTTCGATTTGCTCGTTAGTGTCTAAGGAGATGAGTTGCAACCTCAACCGGCCGGCAGTCACCACTTGTGCTCCGCCCACCGTGCCCACTGCTAACGACGTCGTACTTTTAGCGAGCCGGCGTTTGTCGACAAACCGCCATTCCACCAGGGCAGTGTCCAATCCACTGCCGACAAAAGCCAACGCTTTGACCACCCCGGTTCGGGTCATCACTCCCACAGCAATCACTCCTAAACTTACTGGTTTGCTGGTAGACCGCGACGTTGAACGAATCACATTGGGCTTGGCGCTCGCCTCCGGTATAGTTTCTCTCGCTCGGTGTGACAATCGATGGTCTCTGCCCAAGCAACCCTCGACAAGCTGCCGCCCGGTGTATGGTTTTGAGGCATATAAAGCACGCTCCTGTCGTCCTCGCCATTCCCCAACATTCGTCTATTGTGGCGCTGACGAACTTGTGGCATTCTAGTAGCCCATGGCTAGCGTCACAGTATCTGCAACTTGGTTGCGCTATAGCCTCACGCGAAGTAGCGTGTGCATTGGTCCAGGGCTGATATTTTGGATGTTCCTGTGCGGTGGTTTGGGCCTGGCTAGCGCAAGGTTTGTTTACCCGGTTACTGTCCCGGATAAGTCGGCCAAATCTACTGTCGGCTATCTCGGTTTGCCTGTCCAAGTATTCGGTCGAGTCTTCGAATCTAGCCTCATGGTAGCTCTGGCTTATACTTTCCGCCTCTTCCGCCTACGGACTCTGTAGTTCGGGAGAGAGGTAACGGATTATGCCGTCCAAGTTATGGATTGTAAGGAGGTCAGCCCTGTAACCCAGATGGCCGGGGACTATTGAACAGTTCCGCATTTTGATCACTAGGTCGGCCATTGTATAGACGTCGCCCTTGGTTGTTTTGCCTCTACCATCACGCCCCCTATGAGGTTATGGGCCACTTTTAAAGGGTGGCCAAACAGGTCCCTCAGAATCTTCCTTGCTTTTGTGTAGCCTCGTTCCGGGTCGAGCATGGTACACCCATCGATGGCTTCTCTCGCTCGGCCACGACAAGCGTTGGTCCGTAATACAGACAGTGCATGAAACGTGTCGATATTTTAAATAAGTGACTGATGTTATTGGAAACGTGGAACTGCGGTGGATGTTTTGGGATTTTCCATGACCATCCTTTACGTTGTAGCGATGGCCATCGTCGTTCATACTTTTACCACGTTTGTTGTTTAACTGAACGCTGAATGACAAGCACGGTTGCCATTTGATCGTTGCTCTTGCGCACGCACTCACGCACGCTCCCAAATGCACGCTAACCACTATCTCTCCAAATCGCCTTCTTGTTCTCACGGGTCGTGGAGGATATTGTTCTGGTTAAAATATTCGTGCAGTGCCGCACGTTAGAGTAACGTGCAGGTGGTCCACACAGTACAAAGGACCGAAGCACGCGTTTACTAAGGAAACCGCGAAGTAGGGCCTGACCAACCTACCAATTGGCGAGCCCGATGTGATCTCCAGGTCACGTGAGTTTCCTTGCTTTCTACCGTTCAAGTTCCCGCCTGCGTACGTTTTTATGTTTTATACTTTCCTTATCTGTTGATTTTTTGGTCGGTTTACCAAATAATGTTTTCGTCCATACATATTTTTGGTGTCTAGTTCGTCATGACCTTTTTTCTCGAAGATTATAGTGCCCCATTGGTCGTTGATTTGTTTTCCCGTCTGTATTTGATAAAGTAATCGCTATGTCTGCTGAACGGAAACCCTGCTTAGACCCCACAGTTGGGGTGATCACGTTGCACGTACCGGCATTCACGCCTACTGATCCAGAACTCTGGTTCACGCTGGTCGAGTTGGAATTCGAAAACTGCCGTATAAACAGTGACGCCAGCCGTTTCAGGTGGGTAGCAGGCCGCCTCCCGCCGGAAGTCTCAATGCAAGTAAGAGAAGTAATAACCTCTTCCTGGAGCTATGGGGCTTTAAAGGAGGCCGTCATTGCCCGCACGACCCCAACGCAGGACCAACGTATGCAAAAACTTCAAAACGTTGAGCTTGGAAATAGGAAGCCCTCCGAACTGCTGCGTGAGATGCAGCGTTTGAGAGGACCGGCGGCAGGCGAGGACCCGCTCTTAAGGGAACTTTGGCTGCAGCCTTTGCCGCAAAACATTCCAGTTTCACTAATTACCAAGCGCAAATTCTCGCTGGAGGAAACTGCAGCAATAGCTGATGACATTATGTCACGATACAACCTCGCTGTAGATGGAGTAACCAGGTCCTCCGTCACAACGGTGCCCGCTTTGCCAACATCTAACGACCTTGCGTCAGTTTTGTCTAGGATTGACACGAGCCCGCAACGCCTAGCAGTAAGAAGAAGTGGGTCACAGGAGCAGCACCGCGCACGCTCACCTAGGCTCCATAGTCCGTCATTGCGACGACGTTTCGGCTCTTCAAAAGAAGGGTATTGTAAAAACCACAGTCGCTTTGGTGAGGTAGCCAAACGATGCGAACCAGGGTGTACGTTTCCCGGTGCTCATCAGGGAAACTAAACCTCCGGCTCGTGGTGGCGACCCACGAAGCCGGGTATCACACCAATAGTCGTCTTTTGAACCTAAGGGACATCAGTTCAAATAATCTATTCCATGTGGATACCAGTGCCGAAATGAGCGTCCTGCCCGAGCGAAAGGCGAAGATAGCACACTGCAGGCCCAAACACTGAGCGCTACCAATGGCACGGCCATCCTAAAGTTTGGCCAGCGGATGCTCACCTTAAACTTAGGTGTAAAGTTTTATTTGTTTTGGGTATTCATCATCGCCGACGTCCCGTACCCAATTCTAGGCATTGACTTCCTGCAACACTTTAAATTGTCAGTTTATGCACGGCGCCGCAGAGGGGTGGATCGTCAGGCCCAGCTCTCGCTGCTGTGGGTTATAATTTGCTAGTTCATTACGTCACGCCTTTTTACTTTCAGCCACCTGTACACCAACCTTATGGCAAACTCGTCGCTGCCGACTCTGCCATTTTTCGGCAGGCTGGGCCTCTCCTGGCAGTGACCACCAGTGTCACTCACGATATCGATACTAGGGACCCCCAGTGTTCAGTAGGCCGCGTCGGTTAGCACCAGGCAAGCTTCGTGTTGCACAGGTGGAATTCGAACACAAGCTAGAACTGGGTATAATACGCCCATCCAGTAGCACTTGAAATTCCCCTCTTCATATGGTCCCTAATTCTAGCGGCGACTGGCGACCCTGTGGTTGTTACAGAGCACTTAACAAATTGTCGTCCGTGACCGATATCCAATTCCCCATATACAGGACCTTACTTCGTCTTTATCAGGTTGCTCCGTCTTCAGCCGTATTGACTTAGTTTGTGCGTACAACCAGATCCCGGTAGCAGAGGCCGATATACCTAAAAACTGCATTCACTACACGTTTCGGGCTGTTCGAGTTCCTGTGAATGCCGTTTGGACGCACCAATGCAGCCAAAACCTTCCAGCGGTTCATGCACAAGGCAACTCGTGGTTTGGAAAACGCCTATGTATACCTGAATGAAGTTTTAGTGGCTAGTTATTCAAAGCGAGAGCATGCCGCACACTTACGAGCACTTTTCGAACACCTTAGATAGCACGGCGTTACGATCAATATCGCGAAATGCGAATTAGGCCGGTCTGATATCACCCTCATCGAACATTCTGTTTCATCCTCAGGCATCCGCCCCCTGCCAGATAAAGTTTTCGCCATTCGCGACTAACCAGAACCCCAATCTTTTCGCCAGTTGCGTCAGTTTGCCTGCCTAGTGAATTTCTACCGCCCATTCATTCCTCACTGTGCGGAAATGATGCAACCCCTCTGTAACAGCCGGTCGTGGAAAATCCCCCTTTTTCCATCGCTATTCAGTGTTTTTCCTAACATCACTCATTTGCCTACACTATCAACTTGTCTTTACGAACTGGTTTGTTTTTCTGGACCAATTGTTGTTTGTTCGCGCCCAGAGCGCTACTTTGGCACATCCTTGTTCGGGACCTGCGTGACGCACGTGCTGTTTGCTCACACGCTGCTATTCGGTCTCTTGTTGTTGAGTCCTTGTGATCGTATTATTGAGGTTCGTATATTTTTGTCAGTGTTCATGTGATAGTCTAGTATCGTAGAATATCACGGATAATCGTCTTTTGATTTCGGGATCCTTTGCGAATTTTGCTACGCATTGCTCAAACGTTCGTTACAATACTCAATAGATCAATTTGGAACGAGGAAAAACACGCTAAATGCCAAGAAAATGATCGAAAACGTTGGAATCCCGACAGGAAGTAACACAGCAAGTCTCTGGGAAGGTTTTGAGTACATTTGATTCTTTAGTTAATGCTAGATCGCCTAGTCCTGTCAGTGCTATTTCATGTGGTTTTGAGAGAAGTATTGATCGTAAGGATGTTGATTTATATAGGCTGAGAATACTAGACCTAGAACAACAGTTACTATCGGCTAGACTACAGGCACAGGAGGCAGAAGAGAAGTGTACACAGAAAGAGCGAGAGTATGAGACCAGTGACTTTGACACTTTCGATAGATCAGAGTGCAATAAGATAGGGAACACCCCGCCGGTCGCCGACTACAAACCACCATCGATCGATCTGCCTAGAGTGGAGTTAACGGCTTTGACGGACGAGCCCAACAATACTGCAAGTTCGTCAGGCAGTTCGAGACTTTCGTTGAAAATAAGGTAACCGACCCTGGGCAAAGGCTTCTCTACCTTACTCACTACTGCCGAGGCCGAGCAGGAGAAGCTATCGATGGGGGGATCCATGCCCGACCTGGAACAAGGCTACACAAGAGCAAGGAAGATTCTAAGGAACTTGGTTGGTCAACCTTTCAAAGTAGCCCGTAACTTAATAGAGGGCGTGATGGTAGAGGCAAAGAGAACCAAGGGCGACGTCTACACCATGGCCGACCTGGTGAATAAGATGCAAAACTGCTCAATAGCCCTCGACCATTTAGGTTACAGGGCTGACCTAGACGCCATGCACACTTTGGAAGGCATAGTCCGTCACCTCTCTCCAAAACTACAGGGTCGGTGGGCGGAAGAAGCTGAACGGATAAGCCGAGGCGACAGAGAAGCCAACTTCGAAGACCTGACCGAATACTTGGACAGGCAAACGAAGATAGCTGACAGCAGGTTCGGCCGACTCATCCGGGACAGCAACCGAGCAAACAAGCCCAGTACTAGCCAAGCTCAAACCCCTGCACGGGAACACCCAAAGTACCAGCCTTGGACCAATACACATGTCATTTCACGCGATACTACGGCGCAACCCAATTGCAGATCCTGTGGTACAAGCCATGGCCCACCAGAGTGCCCCAAGTTCGGCAACGCCACAATAGACGAACGGTGGGGAATGGCGAGGATTTCAGGAGCATGTTTTATCTGTCTCAACACCACGCACCGGGCGTCAGCCTGTAGGACAAGGAACCGATGTGGTTACGAGGGCAGCACGGGCAGACACCATCGGCTGCTGCACCAGGCGAGAGTAACCATATCCGAGGCGAGTGCCAAACCCAGCGTTATTTGTTCAACGTCACGATCTGCCAGTAAACCGGTACGTTTAGGCGTAGTGGCTGTGGGAGTAGTGACCCCGACTGGGGTGGTCAAAGCGATGGCTTTCGTCGATAGTGTATCCGACACTACTCCACTGAAAGAGCGGTTTGCCGACAAACACCAACTCGCTAAAGGTGCGACGTCGTTGGCAGTGAGCGCAATGGGCGGAACGCAGGTAATGATCGCCGGTAGGTTGAGGCTGAAACTCATCTCTCTAGACACTAACGAGGAAATTGAACCAACGGAGGCATTCACGTTAGCGGATCTCTCCATGCGAGCACCAAGGTCGGTGAACGCAATCTTGACTCGGTGGCCCCACCTGCAGGGTGTAACCGTTGTAGACTGAGATGATGAAGTGGATCTCCTCATCGGATGCGACGTGCCAGAGGCGCATTGGGTGCTTGACCAGAGAGTGGGCGACCGACAGGCACCATATCTTGGTGGATGGACCCAACATGTCTCCTGCTCTACTAGGGGGAACAACATCTTGGACCTAGTATTCTCCATTGATGTCCCTCATATGATCACCCAGACTACTGATCACTTCCCGGGTAGTGACCACCGTATTGTCAGGTGCAAGTTCAGCTGTTCTCATCCGATGCAATCCTCTCCCCCTGTTCTGAATTCCTACCGTTCCTGTAACTGGCCCCTAGTGCCAATGATAATCCGATCCCTTAACTGGGACACATTTTTTCTTTCATCCGATCCCCTCACTGTTGTGAACTCTCTCTACTCCAACCTCCTACAATGCCTAAATACCACCAACCCATGTGCCGATCCACGCCCCAAATCCAGCAGCTCACGCCTGTCTTTTTTAGAGCATAAGCTGTCTAAGCTGCAACTTACCTTCGCTAGATCACACGACTTTGCAATTCTCCTGCGCATAAACCAGCTACAACTGAGGCTGCGTTGCATGGTCGATTCGCATCTGAGAAGGCAAGAGGCCATCGCCCTAGCACACCCAAACAAAACTGGCTACCTGTCCAACCTCTCTAGTAAAAGGTCCAACTACTCCAATCATACCTCGCCCAAGTTCCTCATCTGCGGCTCATCTGCCGCTAATACTCCAGCATCTATTTCTGAGACCTTCAATGAGCATTTTTTTCCTCCCTTATAAGCTGTCCTGGTATTCCCCCTCCTACAATCCAGCCCTGCACCTCTGCCTCTCTTTCATAGATTCCCTTCACCGATCTAGAAATTGAAAAATCAGTTTCGTCTATTAAACCTTCCTCGAAACCGGGACCAGATGATCTCCCACCGGCCCTCCTCCGTTTCGGCGGTCCTGACCTCCCTTTATTGTTACTTAATATGTATACCATCTCCATGCTTCACAGTTTTGTCCCGCCTCAATGGAAATCCTCTGTTATAGTTCCGCGCTTCAAAAAGGGCGCATTACACGACCCAGATAACTATCGGCCCAATAATCACACCCCAGTAGTTTGCAAAATTATGGAGAGAATTATCAAAAAACATATTGTCTAGTACCTCTTATCTAACAACCTGCTGAACCCTGGTCAGCATGGTTTCTTGAACTCCCATTCCGGCTCTTCCTGCCAGCTTGACTTTCTCAATGTCCTATCGTCTGCTGCCGACGCCGGCAACTCTGTAATTGTCCTGTACCTCGACATGTCTAAGGCTTTTGACCATGTTCTCCATATTCATCTGTTGGCCAAAATCCGATCTCTCGGTATTACTGACCCTCTTCTCTCCTGGCTATCCTCCTATCTCTCTCACAGATCACAAGCCGTGCTCGTCGACGGCCACCTATCTTCCGCCAAACCAATTACTAGCGGCGTCATCCAAGGCAGTGTCCTAGGCCCATTACTATTCCTTATTTATATCAATGACATTTTCCCTTCTATTCGACACGGCACTCCTTTCCTCTTTGCCGACGATATAAAAATAGTGTACTCTTTCCTCCCTAGTGACCTATCCGTGACTCTGTGCAACATATCGCACGACTTACTCGTTCTCCAAACTTGGTGCATCTCGTGGTTCATGAAATTCTCCGCGGAGAAAAGCTTCCTCCTACCATACAAGTGCACGGTACCACCCGGCCATATTTGTCTGGACGGCGTGCCCATCCCCATACAGCCCATGGTTACCGATCTTGGCGTACGCTACTCTTGCTCCTTTAACTTCTCAGAACGGACATCGTTCCAAATCGCTTAGGCTAAGCGAACCCTAGGCCTGATCAATCGGTGTTTCTTAATACCGGCCAGTCGCCTCTCCATGTATCTCTCACACGTGAGACCGCTCCTAGAATATTGTCCCATTACCTCCAGCCTCTGGCCACGTTCCTCTATTGTATCTCTTGAGAACGTTCAGCGTACTTTCACCAAAAGGCTGTTGGGCGTATCCCTAGCCCTGACATACCGCCAGCGCTGTGAGCTCCTACAAATTGAGCCTCTATGGATTCGTCGCATGAGGCTCAACCTGATTTTCCTCTTTAAGCTAATCCATAACCTGGCCTACACCTCTTATCCCATCTCATTCGCTGGGCCCTGCTCCTACCCGATCCGACACCGTGCCTTTTCTCTCACTGTCCCTCATTCTAATCTCTGTCTGAAGTCCCGATTCTTTCTGTCAGCCTATTCCAAAATCTGAAATAAGCTGCCCCTTAGCTTACGCAGTGCCTCCTCAATGTTCGCTTTTAGGCGCGCACTTTTGTCATACTTAACAGTCCCCAATGCTATATTTCTCACCAATGAGCTCGTCTCCGCCGATCTGGCCTTTGAAAGGGGTCTCACACTGTAACTCTACTACCTCTGCGCCACAGGCCACTAGGTACACCCCGCGAACTAAGGCCATTGCCTTCACTGATCCATAGCGAACCCTCCTCCTGCCATCATAAGATAACCCTATTGCTCACATACGTTCATCTCTTATCCATCATATTCACTTTTTTTCTCCTCAGTATCCGTTGATTCTCAGCTGGGGCACACCCAGACTGCGCTTCTCTATCCCTTTTCCCTTTCCAGTGATCCTCCGTGACGGCCAACCACTTTGGGCACTGTACTTACCATCTCCCTGGCAGGTGCACCTGGATATTATTGCTACGCGGTAGTCCATCACTCGCTGTTTCCGTTGGCTCTTCTGTCCATGGTCTCACGTCTTGGTCAATCGTTCCTGGTTCACGCACCCCCATTGCGGTCGCTTTGTCCCCTGTACAATTATCCATGAACACTCGTGCCACTCCCAACAGTGCGGGGCGCGGTCAGATCCTCCGCTATGGCTGGCGCACATCGGGCGTGCAGGCCGTCTGCAACGATGTGCGAGCGCATCTAGACTGGTGGATCACACCTCCTGCGTTCACTTCACGAAGTGTTTTTCAGGTTGGGTGCCCAGCGCACGGCCAGTCCCACCCACTAGCACCGGTTGCGGATGGCACGCTCTAACTTTTCTTGGACTACCGAATCCAATGCTATCGGTTGAAAATTGCATGCTCCTCATCTACTTTCCGCCACAGCTTGCTCACCTATAGCTCTTATCATCTGTTTCCACTTCCCATTTTTGTCGCCCTACCGTGGTATGCACACCTATCCGTTTTGTCCTTTCTCCTATCGCCTCTCTCTACATAAACTTTCACTGCTTTGAGTCACTATCGTCCTAACCACTCTTCTCTGTCGACGCTCGCCAATAACTCTTTTCCCACCTGCCGTCGTTGCTGGCTTCTATCATCTATGCGCTTGGTGTTACCCTCTGCTCAGAACGCCCATTGATAGCTTCTTTAAACCTGCCGTTCTGTTAAATCCCTCCTCATGCCCAATGCCATAAAGCACCAATCGCAGCCGCACTCATGACCAATCCGCATATTAGAACTTGCCGCTCCAAACTTCGCATCTTTTACAGTCGTATTTATTATCTAATCACCACCACCATATTTTCCTCACTTGGCTCCGCGATTCCTCTGTGGTTCTTTCCAGTGTCCTGATTAGTATCCACCAGTTCAATTGTCTGCCGGCACACAGCTCTCCAGCTCCGTTGCCCCAACTCCGTTGCGCATTCATTTTTTGTGGCCTTTTTCTTCTATTACTGGTTCACTTATACTGGGGCATCCCGCGTCCTTGTCCGCCTCCTTCGTGTTTCATCTGCAGCAGAATGATCTGATTGGTGATTTCTTACCCGTGTCTCCTCGGTCATTGCTTTCATCCCTTGATCCGTTTATGGCTCGCTACAGGCATTTTTCTGTACCTTCCAGTGTGATCCGCTTTTTCCATGTTCCACCACTGTAATGACAACGTTACGTCACGGTGTTTTTTTACAGTTCCAAATCGTTTAACCTGTCACCACCCGACTCCTCTGGTCCGTCACTACATCTCGCACCTGCATTGATCAAATAATTAGACCCATTCTTACCTGTTTTCCTTGATCCTGTCTTTCATCTTCACTCTTCCATGAACTGCTCCTCACAGTCTCCATCATTTCTGTGCTTCTGCGTCCTATTTTTCTCTCCGTTGGGCTGTCATGTGCACTTGTCATGAAGGTAATCCACCACGATGTTCCAAAGTTAATTCTACAACCAACTGATCTAACATTACCTACTCCTCCTAATGACTGATAATCTCTTTCTAGGACCCCATTGTAATTGCTCCTGCTTCTCTTATACCTATATATATATATATATGTACATACGTACATATGTATATATATATATATATAATAAATTTACATATATATATATAAACTTACTCATATATATCCATGTGCACGCGCTCTGCATCTTTCAGTTCCTCACCGGCCATTTCCCTTGCTATCATCCCAACGATCGACCGTCATTATAGGCATCCATCAACTCTACATATGTGCCCCACATCTACTGTATCCAATTCTTCGAAATCATTTCTGTCATCTTTTCATCCCTCTACGTTTTGCATTGCTTGCTGCCTGTTTTACAGTGAGTTTTGTGTACTGTCCGCCGACAATCCACTGCAAAGTACCAATGCCTCATTGATATCTAATCCACTGCAGTGCACCTCACCTTTTTCTCCATTTTTCTTCGCTACTGCAGTTCCTTATACCGATTTCCAGCCTTTCACATGTTTACCAGTCGGCCTTTTTATGTAAACGCCCGGACCAGCCATTCAGTCCACCTGACCTTGACTTTCAAACTCACCGGGTGTCCGTTCAAATCCGCTCCTGAGCTCATTTAAACTCCACACAATCTCTATGGTGTGCGTACGTTTATCCTATTTTCATCCTACTTTATTCCCCCTTCGGAGCCTTTTTATTCAATATTTTCCTGAGAGTTTCCACATTTCCATGAATTATATCTGTCCATTCCATCACCTGTATCAACAAGATCATGCACAAAGCATGCTTCGGGCGTTTCCGAAATAAACCATTATTATTATTATTATTATTATTATTATTATTATTATTATTATTATTATATGCCGTGCGCACTGCTCTGGGATGGATGTTATACGGTCCAGTAGGGGTACGCGGTTCCGTGAATTACTTATCCGCCGAAACGGACCGCATAGAGTATCACCTGCAGCGGCTGTATGAAAAGGAGTTTCATGATATTGGAGACGAAAGACCAACGTTGTCTCGAGAGGATCACTTCGATCTACAGACGGTGCGGCAAGGCACTAGAGGCCTCAAAAGCAGTTCGAGGTTCCCCTCCCATGGCGCACATTGGTCAACCCGTGGACTGACAACAGGAGTTATGTTCCCCGACGATTACTACAACTAAAAGAACGCTTCATTCGAGACCAGAATCTGTGGGAACGATACGCGGATTTGATGAAGCGAAACGAGGCCCTCGGTTACGTTGAAAAGGTGCCTGTTAACACCGACGACAAAAGGGGTATCTGGTATCTGCCTCACCACCCGGTTATCAACCCCAAGAAACCCAATAAACTGCGGGTGGTTTTCGACTGTGCGGCCAAGTTCCAGGGCAAGTCTCTAAACGATCGCCTACTACAGGGGCCTGACTGGACCACACCACTGATCGATGTTTTGTGCCGTTTCAGAGTGGGTAAAGTGGCTTTGTCTGCTGACATTAGGGAAATGTTCCATCAGGTGAAGATTCCGGTAGGGGAACGAGATGCTTTGCGTTTCCTGTGGTGGGAACGGAGCGACCGGGACAACGCAGTGGTGAATTATAGGATGACCGTCCGCCCCTTCGGAGCCATATCGTCACCATTTTGTGCAAACTACGCCCTCCGAGAATCAGCGAACAAACATGGCGATCTGGTACATCGGACGGTGGTAGAAAGCGTCAGCAGGAACTTCTACGTCGACGACTACCTTGGGTCATTCGATGATGTGGAATCAGCTCTAGAGCAGTTCAGGGGTCTGACGAGATTGCTGGAAGAGGGCGGCTTCCATCTAACTAAATGGATGTCGAACGCTTCAGAGGTTTTGAAGGTCATCCCGCGTCACGAAAAGGCCGAAAGGGTAAGAGATTTGGACGGCTCTCCACTTCCTATCGAGCGCACTTTAGGGATACAATGGGACGCGGAAACGGACGATTTTCTTTTCGAGCTAAACGTTCCCGAGCTGCCAATAACCCGTCGTGGCATACTACCTGCTGTCTCAAGTTTGTTCGACCCGCTCGGTTTTGTCTCACCGTGGCTGCTGCCCGGAAATATCTTGCTGCAGCGGCTGTGCCGTAAGAAAATTGATTGGGACCAGTCACTGGACCGAGGGGACCGGTTGGACTGGGAAGAATTTTTGAACACCTTGAAGAAATTAAGGAACATAAGGATCCCACGATGTTTGACTCCTGGCCATACGACGCGGACTGGAGAACTACATGCTTTTTCCGATGCATCCGAAGTCGCTTATGGAGCTGTGGTGTACGGACGATGGTGCGCAGGAGATGGAAAATACGCTACCAGGATCCTGTTCGCCAAAGCCCGCGTTGCTCCACTGAAGTCGGTCTCAATCCCACGCCTTGAACTCAGCGCAGCCGTGTTGGCAGTCAGAGCGGTGCAAACTGTGAAGAGATGTTTCGATCTCTACATTTGGTCGGTTAGCTTCTGGACGGATTCAACGATAGTACTTTACTATATCAACAACGTCCGGAGCCGGTTTAGTACTTTCGTTGCTAGCCAGCTCACAATTATCCACGATGAATCAGCCACGAACCAGTGGGATCACGTCAGGTCTGGCGATAATCCGGCCGACCTGCGCTCCCGAGGTGCGAACAACCTCAGGCTACTAGACACGTGGACAAGAGGGCCAAGCTTCCTGCAATTGCCCAAACAGGACTGGCCCGCGTTCGAATTAAAACCGCCTACGGAAGTAGAACTGGAGAACAAAGGCGTAGTGATAGCGGCATAATACGATACTTTCCGAATGATACAACGCGAGGCTTTCGCCCGAGAACCCAAGAGGGTGGAAGAAGTGAGACCGACCAATAAAGACATACCATCTACAGGAGGCGAGCTGAAGCGTTTAAACCCCAAATTCATCGACGGACTGCTGCGGATGGACGGTAGGATGAACAACGCCCATCCGGGCTTCGACACAAAGTACCATATACTGCTGCCTGTGAGACAACCTGTAGTAGAGCTAATGATCCGACACGCCCACGCCGTGGAGGGACATGCCGGGGAAAGTCACGTGACGAGCGTCATCCGAAAGCGCCTCTGGTTGTTAAGAGGACGAGAGGCTGTAAAACGCGTAATCCGACGGTGTGTGCAATGTAGGAGACGCAATGCCACGGTGGGCAAACAACTCATGGCCCCGCTACCAGGATGCAGGGTGACTACGTGCTGATGGCCGTTCAGTGACACCGGGTTGGACTGTTTCGGGCCCTTGTGGATCAAGTGCGGGAAAAGATTAGAAAAGCGATATGGATACATCATGACGTGCATGAAGTCACGCGCGGTACACCTAGAAGTCGCACATTCGATGGCGTCCGATTCGTTTCTACGAACGCGCACATTTCAGCACTTGGTCTTTGGGAGTAGTTACGGAAACTATCGAAGCACTGAAGGAAGGATAAGAACGGTGAAGGTGAAGACAGCCAACGGAGTGCTCATTCGTGACATACGCAGTATTAACCTACTTTAGAGCAAAGACGGAGGAAATGATGACCCCGAGGCCCAGTAGACCTTTTTACACTAGTCATCCAGGTGGATAAAGAAACATCATTTATACCACACGGTCTCCGTCAAACACATTAAAGTGCTCGAGGTCTTTCGTTGACATTGCAGAAGGTTCTTTCCGACGTGTGGTGGTGAATGAGATCCCATTGTACATCCCGACACGCACACATGCACGACGCACTCTACATCCCGTAACCCCATAAAACATGTGACAGTGTTCGTTGTTTTGCTTTTTGTTGACGTTACCGGATGCCCCTTGCATATGTGGAAGTAGCGGAGCTTAGGTCACACATACGTTACATTTTACTCGTTTTCTTGCCACGAGGCCTTTTGTTGACATTGCAGAAAGTCCTCCTTTGACGTGTGCTCATACCTGTGATTCCATTGTACACCCCGGCACACACACACGCACTCACACACACACTCAAGCACATACATCAAGGACAGGACGGTCCTTTACGGGGACAGCATCTATGAGGCTCCTTCACGCCCGCCATCGGTCATTTGGTCTTGTGGAAGATGTAGACTAGCCTCACGTCTATGTAGCCAATGAATTAGGTGCGACCAGTAGTAGAACGTTGACGACGAGCATTAGGCGCGCACTGACAGCAGGGCCTAGGCGGTAGAAAGAATCAGTACCTTTATACCGAACTTTTGACTCTGCTGAGTATCCAGGGGGGTTTTGATGGGCGGTGTAACAGCCGGTCGTGGAAAATCCCCCTTTTTCCATCGCTATTCAGTGTTTTTCCTAACATCACTCATTTGCCTACACTATCAACTTGTCTTTACGAACTGGTTTGTTTTTCTGGACCAATTGTTGTTTGTTCGCGCCCAGAGCGCTACTTTGGCACATCCTTGTTCGGGACCTGCGTGACGCACGTGCTGTTTGCTCACACGCCGCTATTCGGTCTCTTGTTGTTGAGTCCTTGTGATCGTATTATTGAGGTTCGTATATTTTTATGTCAGTGTTCATGTGATAGTCTAGTATCGTAGAATATCACGGATAATCGTCTTTTGATTTCGGGATCCTTTGCGAATTCTGCTACGCATTGCTCAAACCTTCAATACACCCTCACCGACCGGTTGCGCGGAGGTAGGCGGAAGTTCTTGTTTCCCGACACGGTAAAAGTCGCATTTGCCTTGGTCAAAGATGCTGTAGACTAAACAGCACTTCTTACCCACCACGACCCTTTGGATCCTATTTCGGCAGTGACGGATGCCTCGGACACAGAGGTTGCAGCAGTACAGCAACTGTTCGTAGACGATTCTTGGCAACCTTTAGCATTCTTTTCCAAGCGCCTACTACCCGCCAAATCAAGGCACAGCACATTTGGTAGGGAGTTATTAGCCATCTACTTGGGAATCCGTCACTTTCGACATGCATTCGAAGGCCGTTCGTTGACGGTGTTTACAGACCACAAGCCTTTGGTTTACCCACTTAAGTCACCTTCCGACCCATACTCACCACGCGAGATTCGCCACTTGGACTTTGATTCACAGTTTACTGTGGATATACGACACGTCTGTGGGGTACTTAATCTCGTAGCAGACGCTTTATCACGCATACATCAACTAAGACTATCACCGACGCCTAACATCAACTTGGATGCAATAGCACAGGCCCAAACTATGGACCTGACATCGAGCAACTTCGACAAAGAGGTTCTTTGAGCTTAACCGCAATACCTATCCCAACTTCCCAGAATACCATACATCGTGTGCGATGTGTCGCAAGGTCGTCCTAGGCCGGTGATTCCTGATGCACACCGTTATCCACTTTCCTGACACTCCACAATCCGGTTCACCCGGGTGTGACAGCCTCGGTGAAACTGATAACTGAGTGTTTTGTTTGTCACAATGTCAAACGAAATGTCCGTCAATGGGCCCGTGCTTGCCTGCAGTGTCAACGTGTTAAGACCAATAGGCTAACTAAGGCGGCGTTAGCCAGGTTCCCAGAACCTGAAACACGTTTTCATCATGTGCACGTCGACCTCGTAAAGTCACTTCCACCTTCGCTTGGGTACGTTTACATACTCATATGCGTGGATCGTTTTACTCGCTGGCCGCAGGCCATTCCTATCCCTCGTCCCACGTCGGAAGATGCCGCGAAAGCTTTTCTGACCGTTTGGGTTAGTCATTTCGGTTGCCCGGCAATAGTGACCACCAATCGTGGTCCACACTTTGACGGCGCTTTCGGCAGCCTAATCGCTACGCTCGGTTGCCAGCACGTTGAGATGACAGCTTACCACCCTCAGACCAATGGTATGGTTGAGCGTTTCCACCGGCAATTAAAAGCCGCCCTTCGAGCAAACGGTAATTCCCTTTGGAGTGAAACACTACCATTAGCATTCTCAAGCCTGCGCAGTACCGTTAAGGAGGAATTACACACAATACCGGCCGTACTGGTGTATGGCTGTACACTTCGTCTGCCTGGGGAGTTGGTAACCCCTCACCAACCGTGACTTTCGACTACGGTGACTATGCTCAGCGCATGCACATGCATCACATGCGAGTGCTCAAGGCCAGTCCGCCGCGCGAACAATAGCCTACAAGTTATGTCCCAACTGCGTTAGAAACCGCTACTCACGTATTCCTTCGTGTCGATGGCGTTAGATCACCGCTACAAGCGCCATACACTGGCCCGTTTCGGGTGATAAAACGTAGGGCAAAAACATCTGTCACAGACATCAGCGGACGACACGACACCGTATCTGTCGACCGCCATAGGCCTGCCGTCAGGGAGTGCGAGCGGCTCGGCCAGTTTGCACCTACTCAGGCCGCTCAGTCACCCGCATCGAGCGAGTTGTTACTAGAACCACCCCCAATTTCGCCTAGTGAGGACTCGGCAGCTAGTCCACCAGGTTCTACAACCGTACCCGCAACGCGAAGTAGCCGTCGCGGTCGCCAACTACGAAATCCTGTCCGCTTTGCCGATTTCGTGAAGATTTTTACAACCGACTGTTAGCAATAAGTTGGGAAGTTCACCATGGATTTACCAACGAACAGGCACTAGAAATTACAAAAGGTAGTTATGATTTCATTTTCTTCTGGTCTCCTAGCGAATACAACAACACCGAACATCGTTCGTGTGTTGTTATTACGGTCCAACATCCGCCGGCGCCCTCAGGCGCTATTTTGTTCCAGTTTACGTTGCCCTCATTCAGAAGGATCTACACAGTCACATTGGCTTCATCCGTAGCCTGGCTGACTCCCGTGCACGTTCAAGGAGCCAACCACTCACTGAACAACGGGACGATTGGTCAGCCTGTTACTGGAGACGACAACTGGACGCCCTTTTGGATGGACCTGACGGGGCATCTTCCGGCTCGCATGAGTATGAGACCCATGGGCGCCAAAACACAGAAGGACCGGGCACATCAGATCACGAGAGTGCAGGCACCGTTAAACTCATCAGCAGTCGTTCGACGTCACCAACAGTATAACGGGCAAGCTACGAGGAGTTCCTGCTCAACCAATATTTCCGGCCTACCATCACGATCGAAGCTCAACTCCGGCGGAATTCCAGGAGGAGGCCCCTGTAGCGGTGGCCATCTTCGTTCATACTTTTACCACGTTTGTTGTTTAACTGAACGCTGAATGACAAGCACGGTTGCCATTTGATCGTTGCTCTTGTGCACGCACTCACGCACGCTCCCAAATGCATGCTAACCACTATCTCTCCAAATCGCCTTCTTGTTCTCACGGGTCGTGGAGGATATTGTTCTGGTTAACATATTCGTGCAGTGCCGCACGTTAGAGTAACGTGCAGGTGGTCCACGCAGTACAAAGGACCGAAGCACGCGTTTACTAAGGAAACCGCGGAGTAGGGCCTAATCAACTTTACAACATCCTGTGGTGTAGTATCCTGTGTGCTGGTGGATTCTGTATCATCAACAGAAATTGTTGGTGGTGTGTCTGTGGATGGTGTTGTTGTTGGTGTTGCTGGTGATGGAGGTGCATCAAAATACGCGGCTCTCAATCTCTCAAAGGTAACAGTGTCTGGTTTATCAGGTTTCTGAACCACAAAAATATCTGTCTGTACTACTGAGTACCCTAAATGGACCGTCATACAGTGTTGTGAGTGGTTTGCGAACAGCATCGTTTCGAACAAAAACGAAAGGTGAAGTATATAGATCGTTGTGTACGAAAACGTGTGCGGATGACGAGCGAGTGGGTGTTGGACGTAGATGTGACATACGGTCTTTGAGTTTTTGGGACAAACTGGGATGGTCTAGGACTGCCCGCAGTGCTGGGTTGACCACACTCACCTGGAAGGCACATGGTGGTACCGAAAATGAGTTCAGCCGACGTGCTGTGGAAGAATTCTTTGACTGATGACCGAAGACCCAATAGAACTAGTGGCAGGTTGTCGGTCCAGCAACTAAGGTTTGGTTGTGATGTCAGTGCTGCCTTTAGCTGAAGGTGCGTTTCTTAGGATTTACTCGGTATTCGGATCCTAATGTGGATGATGCAGCATGGTGGCACTGCAACGACTAAAACACTCGAGTCCTGGTCCGGGTGAAGCCTGACCAACGATTCAATTATCGATTCACCGACTAATACGCTTCACTCGTTCTGGATAGCACCTTGGAGCCTCAAAGCAACGCGTAGCCCAAATCGATGCAGAATTCAAATCAAGAACACAATTACTCTGCAAATTTTACGGTATTATTAGCTAGTAAAAACATAAGTACAAACACGATCATACCTTTTACAGTGAGCCTCAGTCACTATCCAGCCAAAAAGGTAGTCAAAAATAGGACAAAATCCTGTAAAAAGGCGAACAGTTGGCCAAAAAGAGTAAATAATAAATACCTGTCCTGAAGTTCAAACAAATAGAACAAGTTCCCCAAGCTTAATCAGGCTCAAAGAACAATTTCCTGAGCGTGGCAGCCAAAAAACCAGCGCAAACGAGCTGAACGTCTACGGTCAGTCGACGTGAGCGAGAAAGTGAAACCAAGGAGTAATAAAACAAAACTGTCTTGAATCAGTACATCTCACTACCGTACCAACTGCCCTCAAATTAATTTCAGTAAGAAAGCACAACCATAAAGAGAAAAAGTAAGTGCACTAAGCGTAGAATAATTGTCGACCACAAAACAGTGTCAGCATGAATTAGGTTGGAGAAGGCAGTCCAAAATTGGTCATAGAGTATAGAAATGTAAGCAGAAGATGAATTTTTCAATCACTATCGACGGCGTAACTGTGTGGTTGGCCTAGGTGCAGGAAATGAGAGGATGCTGCGCACCTTATCTGGGAGGGGTGTCAAACCGTTTTTATCGATATGGTCTTCGAGGACTTCGAGGGGCGGACGCCGAACACGCATTTATTAGGGTTCAGTTGAAGTCCGTTTTGTTATAAACGTTGAAAGAGTTGATGCAGATGAATGACATGCTCTGATGGAGAGGCGCTGGCAATTAAGATGTCGTCGGTGTAGCCAAACGCGAAGGGTAGACCTCGGAGCACTTTATCGATGAATCGTTGGAACGTCTGAGCAGCGCTTCACAACCCAAATGGCATGCGTATGAACTCGAACAGGCCAAAATGCGTGGTTATGGCTGTCTTGGGAATGTCTTCTTCGGTCACGGGGATTTGGTGATATGCCTCTACGAGGTCAATCTTGGAGAAGATTGTCTTTCCAGGGAGATTCTGTGCAAAATCATGAATGTGCAGGATCGTATACCTGTCAGGGACGGTGACGTTGTTGAGAGCACGGTAGTCTCCACAGGGTCTCCAATCACCAGATGACTTTGAAACCATGTGCAAAGGCGAGGCCCATGGGCTTGAAGATAGTCGAATGATGCCAAGATTCATCGTGTGTTCGAATTCGGGGAGTGAAATACGGAGTTCTTCGGTGTTGAGTCGGTGTGGTTGAAAGTGGACCGGTTGGTCTTTTGTAGTGATGTGGTGACGCACAGCATGAGAGACTGGGTCGGTGAACTGACACGGTTTAGTGAGGGATGGAAACTCCTTCAAAATGTCAGCAAACAGCGATATTAAATAGGCGACTTTTATTTGGAGAGCCAGCCGTAATCGTCGTCGTTACTGGCTGGTCTGGTCGTTTGAATGAGATGGGAAAGCGGAATGAACATGGGGAATCACAGCGGCGTGCCTGGGTGCTGAATGTGCGGTGGTACCAACACCAGGTTTGAAACCGGCGATGTCTGGACCGTGATCTAGGCTGCCGAGGTGTTTCGGTGGAAGGAATGGGGTCGACGAGATCTTCCACGTCAACGGCGATGTCAGAGGGAAGCGCTTGGACAACGTGAGAGTATTTCACGTGCTCGATGGTTTTACGTCGAGTGGTATATACGGCTTCCATTTGTCGAAACCACACTCGTGGGTTGATCGGGGCAAAACAGGCAGTTTGAGAGCAACCGCTTGGATATCAATAAATTTGGTGTCAGTCATGGCGAACTGTGTGAAATTCGGACCGATAGAATGGAATCTAGTGTAAAAGGATGGAAAAACAATCTGGGCTCACCAATTTTGTGGAGTACTGCTCTGTCTATATGGTACATTTATTGATTTTCAACAATATCCAAGACGACACTAGCAAACTAGGATGGGTGGAAGAGTGTGCTGTAATAAAAGGCCAAAAGGGTATGTACATTTGAAGTTAAAATGAAACAAAAAATGTGACACAAACTCACAATTGTTCACTGTTCTTGTGATCAGTAAATTGGCGCCAAATAGCCGATATCCGCCAAGGCCTTCAGCTCAGTTCAGTCTGAAAACCGTTCATTGAATAGAAGAGGATGGTATTGAGAAAAGTGCCAAGTGACGTCGTGGAAGACTCTAAAATGTTTTGTTTCTCAAAGTTAGTTCCAACCGATATAATTCCAAGATATTCCGAATCAGAAGATTAGACCGTGCCAGAATGGATGTTTTATTGACAGCCTTTTTGTTTTGCGCGGTGTTGCCGTTCAGGAAGTTGTGTGTGTTTTACAATGACACTTCGTTACAACGAAAGAGTGTTGCACCAAAAGACGTTGAGAATCATGGAAAAAGTCGGAAATATACAGGTGTAACAGCCGGTCGTGGAAAATCCCCCTTTTTCCCTCGCGATTCAGTGTTTTTCCCAACATCACTCATTTCCATACACTGTTGACTTGTCTTTACGAACTGGTTGTTTTTCTGGACCAATTGTTGTTTGTTCGCGCCCAGAGCGCTACTTTGACACATTCTTGTTCAGGAACTGCGTGACGCACGTGCTGTCTGCTCACACGCTGCTATTCGGTTTCTCGTTGTTGAGTCCTTGTGATCGTATTATTGGGGTTTGTATATTGTTTATGTCATTGTTTATCTTAATAATCTAGTATCGTAGAATATCACGGATAATCGTCTTCTGATTTCGGGATCCGTTGCGAATTTGGCTACGCATTGCTCAACCGTTCGTAACAATACTCAATAGATCTATTTGGATCGAGAAAAAATCACGCTAAATGCCAAGAAAAGGATCAAAGGCAGTCGAATCCGGACAGGAAGTAATACGGCAAGTCTCTGGGGAGGTTTTGAGTACATATGATTCTTTAGTTAATGCTAGATCGCCTAGTCCTGTCAGTGCTAGCTCATGTGTTATTGAAAGCAATATTGATCGTAAGGGTGTCGATTTATATAAGCTGAGAATACTAGAACTAGAGCAACAGTTACTTTCGGCTAGACTACAGGCGCGTGAAGCAGGGAAGTGTACACAGAAACAGCGAGAGCATGAGACAAGTGACTTCGACGCTTCCGATAGGTTAGAGTGCAATAAGGTAGGGAACCCCACGCCGGTCGCCGACTATAAACCACCATCGATCGATCTGCCTAGAGTGGAGTTAACGGTTTTCGACGGGCGAGCTGAGCAATACTGCAAGTTTGTCAAACAGTTCGAGACGTTCGTTGAAAACAAGGTAAACGACCCTGGGCAAAGGCTTCTTTACCTTACTCACTACTGCCGAGGCCGAGCGCGAGAAGCTATCGACGGGTGCACCATGCTCGATCCAGAACAAGGCTACACAAGGGCAAGAAAGATTCTGAGGGACTTGTTTGGCCAACCTTTCAAAGTAGCCCGTAACCTAATAGAGGGCGTGATGGCAGAGGCAAAGAGAACCAAGGGCGACGGCTACACCATGGCAGACCTGGTGATCAAGATGCAGAACTGCTCAATAGCCCTCGACCATTTAGGTTACAGGGCTGACCTAGACGCCATGCACACTTTGGAAGGCATAGTCCGTCACCTCTCTCCCGAACTACAGGGTCGGTGGGCGGAAGAAGCTGAACGGATAAGCCGAGGCGACAGAGAAGCCAACTTCGAAGACCTGACTGAATACTTAGACAGGCAAACGAAGATAGCTGACAGCAGATTTGGCCGACTCATCCGGGACAGCAACCGAGCAAACAAGCCCGGTACTAGCCAAGTCCAAACCCCTGTACGGGAATATCCAAAGTACCAGCTTTGGACCAATACACACGTCATTTCACGAGATGCTACGGCGAAACCAAATTGCAGATCCTGTGGTACAAGCCATGGCCTACCAGAATGCCCCAAGTTCGGCAACGCCACAATAGACGAACGGTGGGGAATGGCGAGGATGGCAGGAGCATGTTTTATCTGTCTCAACACCACGCACCGGGCGTCAGCCTGTAGAACAAGGAATCGATGTGGTTACGAGGGCTGCACGGGCAGACACCATCGGCTGCTGCATCAGGCGAGAGTAACCATATCCGAGGCGAGTGCCAAGCCCGGCGTGATTTGTTCAACTTCACAATCTGCCAGTAAACCGGTACGTTTAGGCGTAGTGGCTGTGGGAGTAGTGACTCCGACTGGGATAGTCAAGGCGTTGGCTTTCGTTGATAGTGGATCCGACACCACCTTAGTGAAAGAGCGGTTTGCCGACAAACATCAACTGGCTAAAGGTGCGACGTCGTTAGCAGTGAGCACGGTGGGCGGAACACAGGTAATGACTGCCGGTAGATTAAGGCTGCAACTCATCTCTCTAGACACTAACGAGGAAATTGAACCAACGGAGGCATTCACGTTAGCGGATCTCCCCATGCGAGCACCAAGGTCGGTGAACGCAATCTTGACTCGGTGGCCCCACCTGCAGGATATAACCGTTGTAGACTGGGAAGATGATGAGGTGGATCTCCTCATCGAATGCGACGTGCCAGAGGCGCATTGGGTGCTTGACCAAAGAGTGGGCGACCGCCAGGCACCTTATGCCGTACGCACGGCTCTGGGATGGATGTTATACGGTCCAGTAGGGGTACGCGGTTCCGTGAATTACTTATCCGCCGAAACGGACCGCATAGAGTATCATCTGCAACGGCTGTATGAAAATGAGTTTCATGACATTGGAGACGAAAGACCAACGTTGTCTCGAGAGGATCACTTCGATCTACAGACGGTGCGGCAAGGCACTAGAGGCCTCAAAAGCAGTTCGAGGTTCCCCTCCCATGGCGCACACCGGTCGACCCGTGGACTGACAACAGAAATTATGTTCTCCAACGATTACTACGACTAAAAGAACGCTTCATTCGAGACCAGAATCTGTGGGAACGATACGCGGATTTGATGAAGCGAAACGAGGCCCTCGGTTACGTTGAAAAGGTGCCTGTTAACACCGACGACAAAAGGGGTATCTGGTATCTGCCTCACCACCCGGTTATCAACCCCAAGAAACCCAATAAACTGCGGGTGGTTTTCGACTGTGCGGCCAAGTTCCAGGGCAAGTCTCTAAACGATCGCCTACTACAGGGGCCTGACTGGACCACACCACTGATCGATGTTTTGTGCCGTTTCAGAGTGGGTAAAGTGGCTTTGTCTGCTGACATTAGGGAAATGTTCCATCAGGTGAAGATTCCGGTAGGGGAACGAGATGCTTTGCGTTTCCTGTGGTGGGAACGGAGCGACCGGGACAACGCAGTGGTGAATTATAGGATGACCGTCCGCCCCTTCGGAGCCATATCGTCACCATTTTGTGCAAACTACGCCCTCCGAGAATCAGCGAACAAACATGGCGATCTGGTACATCGGACGGTGGTAGAAAGCGTCAGCAGGAACTTCTACGTCGACGACTACCTTGGGTCATTCGATGATGTGGAATCAGCTCTAGAGCAGTTCAGGGGTCTGACGAGATTGCTGGAAGAGGGCGGCTTCCATCTAACTAAATGGATGTCGAACGCTTCAGAGGTTCTGAAGGTCATCCCGCGTCACGAAAAGGCCGAAAGGGTAAGAGATTTGGACGGCTCTCCACTTCCTATCGAGCGCACTTTAGGGATACAATGGGACGCGGAAACGGACGATTTTCTTTTCGAACTGAACGTTCCCGAGCTGCCAATAACCCGTCGTGGCATACTATCTGCCGTCTCAAGTTTGTTCGACCCGCTCGGTTTCGTCTCACCGTGGCTGCTACCCGGAAATATCTTGCTGCAGCGGCTGTGCCGTAAGAAAGTTGATTGGGACCAGTCACTGGACCGAGGGGACCGGTTGGACTGGGAAGAATTTCTGAACACCTTGAAGAAATTAGGAGACATAAGAATCCCACGATGTTTGACTCCTAGCCATACGACACGGACTGGAGAACTACATGCTTTTTCCGGTGCATCCGAAGTCGCTTATGGAGCTGTGGTGTACGGACGATGGTGCGCAGGAGATGGAAAATACGCTACCAGGATCCTGTTCGCCAAAGCCCGCGTTGCTCCACTGAAGTCGGTCTCAATCCCACGCCTTGAACTCAGCGCAGCCGTGTTGGCAGTCAGAGCGGTGCAAACTGTGAAGAGATGTTTCGATCTCTACATTTGGTCGGTTAGCTTCTGGACGGATTCAACGATAGTACTTTACTATATCAACAACGTCCGGAGCCGGTTTAGTACTTTCGTTGCTAGCCAGCTCACAATTATCCACGATGAATCAGCCACGCACCAGTGGAGTCGTGTCAGGTCTGGCGATAATCCGGCCGACCTGCGCTCCCGAGGTGCGAACAACTTCACGCAACTGGACACGTGGACAAGAGGGCCAAACTTCCTGCAATTGCCCAAACAGGACTGGCCCGCGTTCGAATTAAAACCCCCTACGGAATTGGAACTGGAGATCAAAGGCGTAGTGATAACAACCAACGTCGTCGAAGCGTCGTCCGTTTTATCGCGACTGGTCAGGTTTTCTTCCTGGATGAAGACGCTTCGTTCGCTAGTTTGGTTAACCAGGTTCAAGATAAATTTACTAGTCATGAAAGGGCTACGGCCCTCAGGTCGGATACCAGTCGGCCCGATAGGTCCCGATGAGCTACAAGCGGCAGAGTACGATATTTTCAGAATGATACAACGCGAGGCTTTCGCCGGAGAACTTAAGAGGGCGGAAGAAGTGGGGCCAACCAATGAAGACATGCCATCTCCAAGAGGCAAGCTGAAGCGTTTAAACCCCAAAATCATCAACGGACTGCTGCGGGTGGATGGTAGGCTGACCAACGCACACCTGAACTTCGACACAAAGTATCATATACTGCTGCCTGCGAGACAACCTGTAGTAGAGCTAATGATTCAACACGTCCACGCCATGGAGGGACATGCCGGGGAAAGTCAAGTGACGAGCGTCATCCGAAAGCGTCTTTGGTTGTTGAGAGGACGAGAGACTGTAAAACGCGTAATCCGACGGTGTGTGCAATGTAGGAGACGCAATGCCACAGCAGGCAAACAACTCATGGCCCCACTACCAGAATGCAGGGTGACTACGTGCTGGTGGCCGTTCAGTGAAACCGGGTTGGACTGTTTCGGGCCCTTGTGGATCAAGTGCGGGAAAAGATTAGAAAAGCGATACGGATGTATCATGACGTGCATGAAATCACGTGCGGTACACCTAGAAGTCGCACATTCGATGACGACCGATTCGTTTCTACGGGCCTTGCAAAGATTTATCAACCGAAGAGGCGTACCGGCCGATATATACTCAGATAATGGATCGAACTTTGTGGGCGCTCAACGGGAATTGCAGCGTTGGCACAAGAACATAAACAGAGACGAACTGCAGAATCGAGCCGTGGCCTACGGCATACGATGGCATTTCAACCCCCTACAGGCCAGTCACCGAGGCGGCATATGGGAACGCATGATCCGGTCCGCCAGACGGATATTGCTGTCAATCATGGAGCAGCAGCCGCCCGACGACGAGACGCTGAACACCGTCATGACTGAGGTGGAGCGAATCCTGAACAACCGCCCCTGGTTCCAGTATTGAACGGCGACCCCACCCACCTGGCGCTCACGCCGAACGACTTATTGACGCTAAGGTCGAACGAGGGTTTCCAAGGGCCGGTAAACCTTCGTGGGAGCTACCTCCACGGGTGGAAGCAAGCGAACTATCTGGCCAAGGTCTTCTGGAGGCGATGGCTACGGGAGTACCTACCGGCTTTGCAGACTCGACAGAAGTGGATGGCCAAAACAAGACCATTCAAAGTTGGGGACGTGGTTATGATCGCCGACGAACGCGCACATTTCAGCGCTTGGTCTTTGGGAGTAGTTACGGAAACCATTAAAAGCACTGACGGAATGATAAGAACGGTGAAGGTGAAGACAGCTAACGGAGTGCTCATTCGCGACATACGCAGTATTAACCTACTCGAGAGCGAAGACTGAGGAGCTGATAACCCTGAGGCCTAGTACACCTTTTCACACCAGTAATCGAGGTGGATAAAGAAACACCATATATACCACACAATCTCCGTCAAACACGTTAAGGTGCTCGCGGTCCTTTCGTTGACATTACAGAAGGTTCTTTCCGATATGTGGTGATGAGTGCGATTCCATTATACATCCCGATACATACACGCATGCACGACGCACTCTACATCCCGTAAACCCATCATACATGTGACAGTGTTCTTTGTTTGCCTTTTGTTGACGTTACCGAATACCCTTGCATATGTTGAAGTAGCGGAGCTTAGGTCACACACACATGCTACATTTACTCGTTTTCTTGCCACGCGGTCTTTTGTTGACATTGCAGAAAGTCCTCCTTTGATGTGTAGCCATACCTGTGATTTCATTGTAACCCCGGCACACACACGCACACACACACACTCAAGCGCGTACTTCCAGGACCGGACGGCCCCTTACGAGGACAACGTCTATGCGACCATTCACGCCCGCCATCGGTAATTTGGTCTCGTGGAAGATGTAGACTAGCCTCACGTCTATGTATCCAATGGATTAGGTGCGACCAGTAGTAGAACGTCGACGACGAGCATTTGACGCGCGCACTGACAGCAGGGCCTAGGCAGGTAGGAAGAATCAGTACCTTTATACCGAACCTTTGACTCTGCTAAGGATCCAGGAGGATTTTGGTGGGCGGTGTAACAGCCGGTCGTGGAAAATCCCCCTTTTTCCCTCGCGATTCAGTGTTTTTCCCAACATCACTCATTTCCATACACTGTTGACTTGTCTTTACGAACTGGTTGTTTTTCTGGACCAATTGTTGTTTGTTCGCGCCCAGAGCGCTACTTTGACACATCCTTGTTCAGGAACTGCGTGACGCACGTGCTGTCTGCTCACACGCTGCTATTCGGTTTCTCGTTGTTGAGTCCTTGTGATCGTATTATTGAGGTTTGTATATTGTTTATGTCATTGTTTATCTTAATAATCTAGTATCGTAGAATATCACGGATAATCGTCTTCTGATTTCGGGATCCGTTGCGAATTTGGCTACGCATTGCTCAACCGTTCGTAACAACAGGTACCTACACTTCTCTGTCACTCTGAAGGTCTGTCTTCCGGATCCCCGGCATTGCGTCACGCAAGATGCAGTCAAGACTAGTGTTTTAAAACCTTTCCGCATTGTTCAGTGGTCTATCTTTCAGTTCGCCGACAATACCAGGCGCAAGACACTGTCAAGTTTTGTATTTTGAACCCTTTTCCCATTCCCACACAATCCAGTAAACTGTCTCACAGCTCCCTGGTGGAATTCAGATAACAAGATAATCTCAAGATCCTGGAACATTTGGGCTTTAGCATCGTACCCGTGTATTGCTTTAAGACATTCAAGACAATTGAACTGTCTGACTAATCTCCTGCTGTTCCTCTATGAGGTAACCAAGCGTCTGGACGAATGGCAACCGATTGCGGTCTGTTACTTGGACTTCAGCAAGGCGTTTGATTCCGTGAACCACAGATTTCTGGACGTCAAACTGCAGTCCATGGGAATTGTTGTAAAGGCAAGACAATGGGTAAGTAGTTTCTTAGCAGGGCGAACCTTTAGTGTTAAGGTGGGGAGTCATTTTTCAAAACCGGAAGGTGTAACAAGTGGGGTGCCACAAGGCTCGGTGCTCGGCCCTCTGCTCTTCCTCATCTTCATCAACGACCTAGCACGTGGGCTAACAAACCCCACCTTTATGTTTGCCGATGACGTCAAGATACCTGGAGTGGATATAGAACTTGACGTGTTAGCAGTACAAAACTGGTCACGCAAACGGGACCTTCCACTTAACCTCACCAAGTGTCAATGCCTGGCCACAAATACAAGGGCTAGTGGGAATGGTGTGGGTTCGTTGCAAGTGGTCTCGCAGGCCAAAGACTTAGGAGTTATAATGGACAACAGCTTTAAGCCGTCAAAGCAGTGCACTTCAGCAGCAAATACGGCCAGGAGAGAACTCTTTCGAGTTAGATCCATTATGTCGTGTAGAGATCCGAAGATTTTCGTTCCGATATATCAGACCGTAGTTCAGATCAGTTCAGTTCAGTCTGCACAGGACAGGTAATGGCCACGGCCAAGCAAGCGTCCAGAATTCCTTCGATGGTATGCACACCAGTTATGCACCCACCACTGCCGAGTGTATTTCGTCGAATCCCCGCTAAAAATGAGAGGGAAACGGAAAACCTCATCGCACATCAACTGCGAGAGACAATATGCATCGTGAGCGTCCACTGAGACAGTATGCAATGAGGGAAAAAGTCTGCTAAAACATACTCCAGAAGGACCACAGTGCTACCCGTCATCCATCTGGTTGATATTCTCAAGGCTCACTACAAGGAAAGATCTCGTACCACTTGCGATCAAGGGCACATTTGAAGGATTTGACTGTCTGCAGATCTACCATTTCACCAGGCAGACCGTTCCAACTGTTCACAACCCTGTTGCTGAAGAAGTGCGATCTAGCCATCAACCTAGATCGGGCTTTTATGAACTTCTTTTCGTGTCCCCTTGTTCTGGAGTCTACGGCCACTTGGAATAGACTATCTGGTCTAAGGCCAGAAAAGCCCTTCATTACCTTGAACGTTTCTATGAGATCCCCTCGACTTCTCCTCCTTTCCAACGAGAAGAGATTCGGGTCACAGAGTCTCTGCCCGAAAGTCTTACCCCTCTGCCCTTCAACCACTCGCGTGGCGAGACGTTGAACTTTCTCGAGGCAGGCGCCGTCCTTTTTGTAGAAGGGTGACCAAGCCTGCACGCTACCTTCTGTTTGAGGCCGTACTATCGCCATGTAAATAGGTACGAATACCTCCGGCTTCCGGCAAGACAAAGCTGATCGCAGTCTAAAGAGCTCCCCACGAGCCTTATGCGCAGCAGCGTTGCATTGCTCCGACCATTTGAAGTCACTTTTCATGATGATCCCCAGGTCTTTAACCCTACTGGCTGCCTCTATGCTGAACAGCCCTTGATCATGAGCGACAGTTAGGCTCTCTGTTGCCCTTGACAACAAATGGCTTTTTTGAGCGTTTAGAGGTAAGTCCCATTTGTATGCCCAGTTCAGGACGGTGCCTATTTCCCTGCCCAAGTCCGCCCTACCCTAAGATCCAACAATCTTCACATCATCCGCAAAAATAAAGCTGGGCGATTGAAGAGTGGATGCTAGGTCATTAATAAATAACAAGAATAGGACCGGGCCTAGGACGGATCCCTGAGGTACACCACTGGTGACGTTCACCGAACTGGAGCACCTGTCCCCCACCTTGACATAAAGCGTCCTGTGGGAGAGGAAGTCCTCCAGCCACCTATATACTGGCCCACCTACACCGAAAGTCTCCATCTTGCATAGCAAAAGACGATGATTAACAGAGTCGAACGCCTTGCTAAAGTCGAGGTAGCATACCTCAACTTCCTTACCTTCGTCCAGTCGTCCAGTTACTTCATCTAAGAAGCACAGGAGATTGGTCAGGCAAAATCCATTTTTCAGGAATCCATGCTGCGCCGGGCTTAGCATGGAGTGCTTCAGTAAGTGCTGGCAGATATGGGCACGGATGATCTTCTCGAGGACTTTACAGAGAATGCTAGTTAGGCTTACCGGCCTGTAGTTCTGCACATCCGACTTAGACCCACTCTTATGTATTGCCACGACAGCCGCGACTTTCCAGTCCTGAGGCAGCTTACCCTGGTCCAACGTGGATCTGTACAGTCTGCATACCGATGGAGCTATGATATCCGCCAACGGCTTGATGATAGCTGGATGAATGCCATCTGGGCCCACTGACTTGTGGCTGTTTAACTCCTGTAGGTACTTACGCACGCATTCCTCTGAGAGATCTAGCTCGTTTAACTGAGGAGGATGCACCAGAGCCAGATCTACTCGTACCCCACTATCTATCCTATGTACACTACCAAAGTATTCCCCCAGGGCGTCTGCTTTGCCCTGGTCATCAGTGACAATACCATACGCTCTAGTGGATAGCGGACCTACGGCATTTCTTGTTGAGCCGTTAGACTGTACATAGCTGTAGAACTTCTTCGGTTGTTGTCTTACAGACTGGGCCAATTTGAGCCCGAATTCCCGCTTGGAAGTTCTCAAAAGGCTTACAGTCTCGTTTCTCAGCTTCGTATAGCGGTTCCAGGCTAGCTGACTGCCGGGAGCTTTGTACTGGTTCCAAGAGCGGTTTCTACGTCTGATGGCCTTGGCTATTGCAGCCTTCCACCATATGAGTTTGCCCTCCCCACTCCTTCGTTTTAAGGGTGCGAACTCTTCCTGTAGGGCAGTCAGGGATCCCTTTATGGCCTGCCAGCGCTCCTCCACAGTAGCCTCTTCTGGCACGTCCCAGGTCAAACCCATCGCCCTATTACGAAGCCTATGTCCATACTACCGAAATTCCTAATCAGCCTTGAGGGTACCTTCGGTTGCCGCATGCATAGAACTATTTTGAGACACACGTGGTCACTCTTTCCCAGCGGTGCACAATAATGCAGTCCAGCCACATCGTTGGGGAAGTTCGTTATAGCTAGATACAGCAAGGATGGAACGCATCCAGTCCTATATCTGGTATTCTCCTTAATATGGTGATGCAACGGATTATCATGCAGCCATTCTAAGTAGGTTTGCTCCTCCGATCCCGGCACGCAGACCTCAGCCACCCAGTCGATGTGCGGAAGATTGAAGTCATCCACTATGGGGGTCTTTTGTGTGTCCTTAACTAGTTCAGACAAAGTCCGCAGCAAACAAACGTCCTCTTCGTGGTTTGTGCTTGGTGCCCTGTAGACGCAGACGACGTTAACCCTTCTGCCTGGAGGGATGATCGTAACGGCGCATAGCTGGATATCGCGAGTGCACATCTTGGTCTGGGACTCAAGGTGGCTTGCACCTGACCTAACGAGGATGACTACTCCACCACCAAGGCGATCTTGTTCCCGATCCTGCCTGTAGACTGCAAAACCGTTACTTATTAGGCCTGGCACATGGTCTTCTTCAGAAAGCCACGTTTCCGTGACTGTAACTATTGACGCTTTCTGTTCGTCAGCGGTTTGGGCAAGTTCTGCCCATTTGTTTCTAATACTACACGCGTTAGTATATAACACCACCTCGTTTGCTCCGTCGCCTAGGTGTCTTTTGGTATTCATTACTGACTGTTTCTCAGGCGCAACGCCGGAGATGATGACACGTTTTTTGCTTCGGATGTCCCCACTGGGGTGCATGAAGCCGGCTGATGGTCCAGAATTTCCGACGACTCCCAATCCATCTCTATAGGAGTGGCCACAACATCCAGACTGGCAGGGGTCGCACTGTCATCTATCTTCGGACAGTACTGCCAATTCTCGTCTTCCAGCGCATCTTCAATTACAACTATTAGCGACCCCGCACGTGGCTTCTTTACTATTGTCGGGGTCGGGGCCTGAGAGCTGAGTGTAACAGCCGGTCGTGGAAAATCCCCCTTTTTCCCTCGCGATTCAGTGTTTTTTCCCAACATCACTCATTTCCATACACTATTGACTTGTCTTTACGAACTGGTTGTTTTTCTGGACCAATTGTTGTTTGTTCGCGCCCAGAGCGCTATTTTGGCACATCCTTGTTCAGGACCTGCGTGACGCACGTGCTGTCTGCTCACACGCTGCTATTCGGTTTCTCGTTGTTGAGACTTTGTGATCGTATTATTGAGGTTTGTATATTGTTTACGTCATTGTTTATTTTAATAATCTAGTATCGTAGAATTATCACGGATAATCGCCTTCTGATTTCGGGATCCGTTGCGAATTTGGCTACGCATTGCTCAAACGGTCGTAACAATACTCAATAGATCTATTTGGAACGAGGAAAATTCACGCAAAATGCCAAGGAAAGGATCAAAGGCAGTCGAACCCGGACAGGAAGTAATACGGCAAGTCTCTGGGGAGGTTTTGGGTACTTATGATTCTTTAGCTAATGCTAGATCGCCTAGTCCTGTCAGTGCTAGCTCATGTGTTATTGAAAGCAATATTGATCGTAAGGACGTTGATTTATATAAGCTGAGAATAATAGAACTAGAGCAACAGTTACTTTCGGCTAGACTACAGGCGCATGAAGCAGAGAAGTGTACACAGAAACAGCGAGAGTATAGGACCAGCGACTTCGACACTTCCGATAGGTTAGAGTGCAATAAGGTAGGGAACCCCACGCAGGTCGCCGACTATAAACCACCATCGATCGATCTGCCTAGAGTGGAGTTAACGGTTTTCGACGGGCGAGCTGAGCAATATTGCAAGTTTGTCAAACAGTTCGAGATGTTCGTTGAAAACAAGGTAAACGACCCTGGGCAAAGGCTTCTTTACCTTACTCACTACTGCCGAGGCCGAGCACGAGAAGCTATCGACGGATGCACCATGCTCGATCCAGAACAAGGCTACACAAGGGCAAGAAAGATTCTGAGGGACTTGTTTGGCCAACCTTTCAAAGTAGCCCGTAACCTAATAGAGGGCGTGATGGCAGAGGCAAAGAAAACCAAGGGCGACGGCTACACCATGGCCGACCTGGTGATCAAGATGCAGAACTGCTCAATAGCCCTCGACCATTTAGGTTACAGAGCTGACCTAGACGCCATGCACACTTTGGAAGGCATAGTCCGTCACCTCTCTCCCGAACTACAGGGTCGGTGGGCGGAAGAAGCTGAACGGATAAGCCGAGGCGACAGAGAAGCCAACTTCGAAGACCTGACTGAATACTTAGACAGGCAAACGAAGATAGCTGACAGCAGATTTGGCCGACTTATCCGGGACAGCAACCGAGCAAACAAGCCCGGTACTAGCCAAGTCCAAACCCCTGTACGGGAACATCCAAAGTACCAGCCTTGGACCAACACACACGTCATTTCACGAGATGCTACGGCGAAACCAAATTGCAGATCCTGTGGTACTAGCCATGGCCTACCAGAATGCCCCAAGTTCGGCAATGCCACAATAGACGAACGGTGGGGAATGGCGAGGATGGCAGGAGCATGTTTCATCTGTCTCAACACCACGCACCGGGCAGCAGCCTGTAGAACAAGGAATCGATGTGGTTACGAGGGCTGCACGGGCAGACACCATCGGCTGCTGCATCAGGCGAGAATAACCATATCCGAGGCGAGTGCCAAGCCCAGCGTGATTTGCTCAACTTCACAATCTGCCAGTAAACCGGTACGTTTAGGCGTAGTGGCCGTGGGAGTAGTGACTCCGACTGGGATAGCCAAGGCGTTGGCTTTCGTTGATAGTGGATCCGACACCACTTTAGTGAAAGAGCGGTTTGCCGACAAACACCAACTGGCTAAAGGTGCGACGTCGTTAGCAGTGAGCACGGTGGGCGGAACACAGGTAATGACTGCCGGTAGATTAAGGCTGCAACTCATCTCTCTAGACACTAACGAGGAAATTGAACCAACGGAGGCATTCACGTTAGCGGATCTCCCCATGCGAGCACCAAGGTCGGTGAACGCAATCTTGACTCGGTGGCCCCACCTGCAGGATATAACCGTTGTAGACTGGGAAGATGATGAGGTGGATCTCCTCATCGAATGCGACGTGCCAGAGGCGCATTGGGTGCTTGACCAAAGAGTGGGCGACCGCCAGGCACCTTATGCCGTACGCACGGCTCTGGGATGGATGTTATACGGTCCAGTAGGGGTACGCGGTTCCGTGAATTACTTATCCGCCGAAACGGACCGCATAGAGTATCATCTGCAACGGCTTTATGAAAAGGAGTTTCATGACATTGGGGACGAAAGACCGACGTTGTCTCAAGAGGATCACTTCGCTCTACAAACGGTGCGGCAAGGCTCTAGAGGCCTCAAAAGCAGTTCGAGGTTCCCCTCCCATGGCGCACACCGGTCGACCCGTGGACTGACAACAGAAATTATGTTCTCCAACGATTACTACGACTAAAAGAACGCTTCATTCGAGACCAGAATCTGTGGGAACGATACGCGGATTTGATGAAGCGAAACGAGGATCTCGGTTACGTTGAAAGGGTGCCTGTTAACACCGATAGCAAAAGGGGTATCTGGTATCTGCCTCACCATCCGGTTATCAACCCCAAGAAACCCAATAAACTGCGCGTGGTTTTCGACTGTGCGGCCAAGTTCCAGGGCAAGTCGTTAAACGATCGCCTACTACAGGGGCCTGACTGGACCACACCACTGATTGATGTTCTGTGCCGTTTCAGAGTGGGTAAAGTGGCTTTGTCTGCTGACATTAGGGAAATGTTCCATCAGGTGAAGATTCCGGTAGGAGAACGAGATGCTTTGCGTTTCCTGTGGTGGGAACGGAGCGACCGGGACAATGCAGTTGTGAATTATAGAATGACCGTCCACCCCTTCGGAGCCATATCGTCACCATTTTGTGCAAACTACGCCCTCCGAGAATCAGCGAACAAACATGGCGATCTGGTACATCGGACGGTGGTAGAAAGCGTCAGCAGGAACTTCTACGTCGACGACTACCTTGGGTCATTCGATGATGTGGAATCAGCTCTAGAACAGTTCAGGGGTCTGACGAGATTGCTGGAAGAGGGTGGCTTCCATCTAACTAAATGGATGTCGAACGCTTCGGAAGTGCTGAAGGTCATCCCGCGTCACGAAAAGGCCGAAAGGGTAAGAGATTTGGACGGCTCTCCACTTCCTATCGAGCGCACTTTAGGAATACAATGGGACGCGGAAACGGACGATTTTGTTTTCGAACTGAACGTTCCCGAGCTGCCAATAACCCGTCGTGGCATACTATCTGCCGTCTCAAGTTTGTTCGACCCGCTCGGTTTCGTCTCACCATGGCTGCTACCCGGAAAGATCTTGCTGCAGCGGCTGTGCCGTAAGAAAGTTGATTGGGACCAGTCACTGGACCGAGGGGACCGGCTGGACTGGGAGGAATTTTTGAACACCTTGAAGAAATTAGGAGACATAAGAATACCACGATGTTTGACCCCTGGCCATACGACACGGACTGGAGAACTACATGCCTTTTCCGATGCATCCGAAGTCGGTTATGGAGCTGTGGTTTACGGACGATGGTGCGCAGGAGATGGACAATATACCACGAGGATCCTGTTCGCCAAAGCCCGCGTTGCTCCACTGAAGTCGGTCTCAATCCCACGCCTTGAACTCAGCGCAGCCGTGTTGGCAGTCAGGGTGGTGCAAGCTGTGAAGAGATGTTTCGATCTCTACATTTGGTCGGTGAGCTTCTGGACGGATTCAACGATAGTACTTTACTACATTAACAACGTACGGAGCCGGTTTAGTACTTTCGTTGCTAACCGGCTCACGATTATCCACGATGAATCGGCCACGCACCAGTGGAGTCATGTCAGGTCTGGCGATAATCCGGCCGACCTGTGCTCCCGAGGTGCGAACAACTTCAGGCAACTGGACACGTGGACGAGAGGGCCGAACTTCCTGCAATTGCCCAAACAGGACTGGCCCGTGTTCGAATTAAAACCCCTTACGGAATTGGAACTGGAGATCAAAGGCGTAGTGATAGCAACCAACGTCGTCGAAGCGTCGCCCATTTTATCGCGACTGGTCAGGTTTTCTTCCTGGATGAAGACGCTTCGTTCGCTAGTTTGGTTAACCAGGTTCAAGATAAGTTTACTAGTCATGAAAGGGCTACGGCCCTCAGGTCGGATACCGGTCGGCCCGATAGGTCCCGATGAGCTACAAGCGGCAGAGTACGATATTTTCAGAATGATACAACGCGAGGCTTTCGCCCAAGAACTCAAGAGGGCGGAAGAAGTGGGGCTGACCAATGAAGACATGCCATCTCCAAGAGGCGAGCTGAAGCGTTTAAACCCCAAAATCATCAACGGACTGCTGCGGGTGGATGGTAGGCTGACCAACGCCCACCTGAACTTCGACACAAAGTATCCTATACTGCTGCCTGCGAGACAACCCGTAGTAGAGCTAATGATTCAACACGTCCACGCCATTGAGGGACATGCCGGGGAAAGTCAAGTGACGAGCGTCATCCGAAAGCGTCTTTGGTTGTTGAGAGGACGAGAGACTGTAAAACGCGTGATCCGACGGTGTGTGCAATGCAGGAGACGCAATGCCATAGCAGGCAAACAACTCATGGCCCCGCTACCAGAATGCAGGGTAACTACGGGCTGGTGGCCGTTCAGTGACACCGGGTTGGACTATTTCGGGCCCTTGTGGGTCAAGTGCGGGAAAAGATTAGAAAAGCGATACGGATGTATCATGACGTGCATGAAATCACGTGCGGTACACCTAGAAGTCGCACATTCGATGACGACCGATTCGTTTCTACGGGCCTTGCAAAGATTTATCAACCGAAGAGGCGTACCGGCCGATATATACTCAGATAATGGATCGAACTTTGTGGGCGCTCAACGGGAATTGCAGCGTTGGCACAAGAACATAAACAGGGACGAACTGCAGAACCGAACCGTGGCCTACGGCATACGCTGGCATTTCAACCCCCCACAGGCCAGTCACCGAGGCGGCATATGGGAACGCATGATCCGGTCCGCCAGACGGATATTGCTGTCAATCATGGAGCAGCAGCCGCCCGACGACGAGACGCTGAACACCGTCATGACTGAGGTGGAGCGAATCCTGAACAACCGCCCCCTGGTTCCAGTATTGAACGGCGACCCCACCCACCTGGCGCTCACCCCAAACGACTTATTGACGCTAAGGTCGAACGAGGGTTTCCAAGGGCCGGTAAACCTTCGTGGGAGCTACCTCCACGGGTGGAAGCAAGCGAATTATCTGGCCAAGGTCTTCTGGAGGCGATGGCTACGGGAGTACCTACCGGCTTTGCAGACTCGACAGAAGTGGCTGGCCAAAACAAGACCATTCAAAGTTGGGGACGTGGTTATGATCGCCGACGAACGCGCACATTTCAGCGCTTGGTCTTTGGGAGTAGTTACGGAAACCATTAAAAGCACTGACGAAATGATAAGAACGGTGAAGGTGAAGACAGCTAACGGAGTGCTCATTCGTGACATACGCAGTATTAACCTACTCGAGAGCGAAGACGGAGGAGCTGATAACCCTGAGGCCTAGTAAACCTTTTTCACACCAGTAATCGAGGTGGATAAAGAAACACCATGTATACCACACAATCTCCGTCAAACACGTTAAGGTGCTCGCGGTCCCTTCGTTGACATTACAGAAGGTTCTTTCCGATATGTGGTGATGAGTGCGATTCCATTATACATCCCGATACATACACACATGCACGACGCACTCTACATCCCGTAAACCCATCATACATGTGACAGTGTTCCTTTTTGCCTTTTGTTGACGCTACCGAATGCCCCTTGCACATGTGGAAGTAGTGGAGCTCAGGTCACACATGCATGCTACATTTACTCGTTTTCTTGCCACGCGGTCTTTTGTTGACATTGCAGAAAGTCCTCCTTTGATGTGTAGTCCTAACTGTGATTTCATTGTAACCCCGGCACACACACACACACACGCACGCACACACACACACACACTCAAGCGCGTACATCCAGGACCGGACGGCCCCGTACGAGGACAACGTCTATGTGACCATTCACGCCCGCCATCGGTCATTTGGTCTTGTGGAAGATGTAGACTAGCCTCACGTCTATGTAGCCAATGGGTTAGGTGCGACCAGTAGTAGAACGTCGACGACGAGCATTAGACGCGCGCACTGACAGCAGGGCCTAGGCAGGTAGGAAGAATCAGTACCTTTATACCGAACCTTTGACTCTGCTAAGGATCCAGGAGGATTTTGGTGGGCGGTGTAACAGCCGGTCGTGGAAAATCCCCCTTTTTCCCTCGCGATTCAGTGTTTTTTCCCAACATCACTCATTTCCATACACTATTGACTTGTCTTTACGAACTGGTTGTTTTTCTGGACCAATTGTTGTTTGTTCGCGCCCAGAGCGCTATTTTGGCACATCCTTGTTCAGGACCTGCGTGACGCACGTGCTGTCTGCTCACACGCTGCTATTCGGTTTCTCGTTGTTGAGACTTTGTGATCGTATTATTGAGGTTTGTATATTGTTTACGTCATTGTTTATTTTAATAATCTAGTATCGTAGAATTATCACGGATAATCGCCTTCTGATTTCGGGATCCGTTGCGAATTTGGCTACGCATTGCTCAAACGGTCGTAACACTGAGTACGGCATTCCGCTGAACTTTTAGATTTCTCACCAGCGCCCTGGCTGGCCGAGCAAGGTTACCTCCCGGGGCTAGAGCACCAGGCCTTATCGTATGCTCATCCGGCACAATCTGGTATCTGCCCTTGGTAATCTGAGCCACTACCGCTGCCCTCGCCAGTAGTCTATCCCGGGTAGCCTCATCAGCGAACTCCACCAGTATTGGTCTCGCACAAAGTTCGCCTTTGGTCCCCAGTGGTGACTTCCATGCCCCCACTCTGTGCACCCTTCTTAGAGTAGGAGGGTACGGAACACCTGCGATTCGCAGTATGTTGCAGACCCTCCTCCTGTCAATGTCTCTCCTGGCCTTCGATTCCCTTACAAAGGGTTGTTCCTGGTTTAGGATCAGAAGCCTGTGGCTTGAGACCATGCCCATCGACAAGATCTGCCTCTGCAGGTCCTTCACCTTGTTTTCTAATACCAGAAGAGCAGAGTCATCCACCCTAGCCAACCCATCTTTCGCTCTATTACATTCGCCCTTCTTTTTGACCTGCCTCGCCCTTCTTGGCTTCTGCTCCGTCCACTGGCCCTCGTCGGTCTGCTTCAAAGGAGTGGAGGCAACGACCGCCTGGCAAGCTCTCGGAGCTGGTCCATTTGCTCGGACCATTGTCCTCTCGGGTGTTGATACTACTTCCGCAAACGACTTACTACAACCTGCTTGCGGTGGTTTGGGTCTTACAACCGAGGTACTACTTGGTGGACGTTGGTCCTGCCCTTGGGCCTGCAGTTTAAAGGCCAGACTGGCCGCCTCCTTGCGAGGGGCACAGACCCATTCAGCCCATGGGTTCTGTTTATAAAGGGCATAGATGTCCTTTGCTATCCCTGAACACCTTGGGTGAGTCCACCTCTTGCATATCTCGCACTCTATACCATTTACCACACGTTTTCCGCACTTGGTGCTAGACACGGGTCGGAAACGCATGTCATACCGAAAAAACGAGGGCGAAAACAACTCAAGTGCTCTTTACCCAAAAACAAAATACGCACTCTGACAATAGCAGGTAAATCCCGCTAACACAAAAAACAAAAACAAAAAGAAAGATTAGAAGCGAGGAAAGATCGCCTCAGAAAACACCGAACACTACTCGGCAATACTACAAGGAGAATAAAAATATTCTCCGGATAAAGCGCACCTTAAATGCAATTATGATACGCTCATTATTGTGAATTAAACCGGGTTAATTCACAAAACTATTCAAAAACTCAATTCAAAGACGAGAGCACTATGCATTCAAACCACGCGGCACTTACACACGAGGTCGGTTAGGCCGCATATGGAGTACTGCGTGCAGGCCTGGGCACCGTACTACCAGAAAGATATCAACTGTCTGGAGAAAGTGCAAGGGCTAGCCACTAGAATGGTGGATGGGCAAAGGGGGTTTAACTACACAGAGCGTCTCCGTGCTCTAGACCTATTCTCGATGGAAAGACGGCTCATTCGCGGGGATTTGATAGAAACCTTCAAGGTAATGAAAGCACTGTCAGGAATAAGACGAGAGGACCTTTTCTCTCTGATCCCCGAGAGAGGTAAAAGGGGGCATAGCCTTAGATTACAAAGGAAGCATTCGAGGCTCCAAATTAGGGCGAAGTACTTCTCAAATAGAGTGGTACCCTATTGTTCAGTTCAGTTCAGTCTGCACAGGACAGGTAATGGCCACGGCCAAGCAAGCGTCCAGAATTCCTTCGATGGTATGCACACCAGTTATGCACCCACCACTGCCGAGTGCATTTCGTCGAATCCCCGCTAAAAATGAGAGGGAAACGGAAAACCTCACCGCACATCAACTGCGAGAGACAATATGCATCGTGAGCGTCCACTGAGACAGTATGCAATGAGGGAAAAAGTCTGCTAAAACATACTCCAGAAGGACCACAGTGCTACCCGTCATCCATCTGGTTGATATTCTCAAGGCTCACTACAAGGAAAGATCTCGTACCACTTGCGATCAAGGGCACATTTGAAGGATTTGACTGTCTGCAGATCTACCATTTCACCAGGCAGACCGTTCCAACTGTTCACAACCCTGTTGCTGAAGAAGTGCGATCTAGCCATCAACCTAGATCGGGCTTTTATGAACTTCTTTTCGTGTCCCCTTGTTCTGGAGTCTACGGCCACTTGGAATAGACTATCTGGTCTAAGGCCAGAAAAGCCCTTCATTACCTTGAACGTTTCTATGAGATCCCCTCGACTTCTCCTCCTTTCCAACGAGAAGAGATTCGGGTCACAGAGTCTCTGCCCGAAAGTCTTATCCCTCTGCCCTTCAACCACTCGCGTGGCGAGACGTTGAACTTTCTCGAGGCAGGCGCCGTCCTTTTTGTAGAAGGGTGACCAAGCCTGCACGCTACCTTCTGTTTGAGGCCGTACTATCGCCATGTAAATAGGTACGAATACCTCCGGCTTCCGGCAAGACAAAGCTGATCGCAGTCTAAAGAGCTCCCCACGAGCCTTATGCGCAGCAGCGTTGCATTGCTCCGACCATTTGAAGTCACTTTTCATGATGATCCCCAGGTCTTTAACCCTACTGGCTGCCTCTATGCTGAACAGCCCTTGATCATGAGCGACAGTTAGGCTCTCTGTTGCCCTTGACAACAAATGGCTTTTTTGAGCGTTTAGAGGTAAGTCCCATTTGTATGCCCAGTTCAGGACGGTGCCTATTTCCCTGCCCAAGTCCGCCCTACCCTAAGATCCAACAATCTTCACATCATCCGCAAAAATAAAGCTGGGCGATTGAAGAGTGGATGCTAGGTCATTAATAAATAACAAGAATAGGACCGGGCCTAGGACGGATCCCTGAGGTACACCACTGGTGACGTTCACCGAACTGGAGCACCTGTCCCCCACCTTGACATAAAGCGTCCTGTGGGAGAGGAAGTCCTCCAGCCACCTATATACTGGCCCACCTACACCGAAAGTCTCCATCTTGCATAGCAAAAGACGATGATTAACAGAGTCGAACGCCTTGCTAAAGTCGAGGTAGCATACCTCAACTTCCTTACCTTCGTCCAGTCGTCCAGTTACTTCATCTAAGAAGCACAGGAAATTGGTCAGGCAAAATCTATTTTTCAGGAATCCATGCTGCGCCGGGCTTAGCATGGAGTGCTTCAGTAAGTGCTGGCAGATATGGGCACGGATGATCTTCTCGAGGACTTTACAGAGAATGCTAGTTAGGGTTGGAATAAGCTCCCGGAAGAGGTCATAAATACCGCAACCGTGAAGGCTTTTAAGAAAGCAGTAGACCTATGTTGGGTGGCAGTATACCCCGAGTTATGTTGAGCAGCTTTTAGGGTCAGATGCAATTTACTTATTGTTTCCACCTTACTCTGCCAGGGCTGATAGTGCACAAAATTTCTGCCTTTCAGAAAAAGAAAATCACGCAGCGTTGGGAGCTACGGCAACGCGCCGACAACACAACTATCTGGACATACGATTGGCTTTAGCCACACCAAGACCTGTGCAAACTGAACTGCAAACTGAACTGAACTGAACTGGACTGAACAACAATTGGTGAGTCAGATGTGGTACCAAGGTCACCTGCTGTCGTCCAGTTTTCCCCCGGTATGTCGGTGTTTTGTGGAATGGTGTAGGTTATCCTGATTTAATACGTTTGAGATAATTGTCCGACCATCTGCATTTTTTCATCCCTATTCGTTGCATCATTTTTAAACCTCGGCTTCTGGTGGTTTTCTCCAATAATTGCCTATAATGTGCCCATTTTTGATGCAGCACGTTTGATAGGAATTATAGCTCGTCTGCTTGGGCATCTGTCATTTGTGACACGCACTCAAAGGTGTTCATGCACGGTGTTCATAGATTGCAATCCTTTGATACGCAATAAAACCCACTTTCGATCGACACACCTCGCGAGATTCGCCGTTCAGACTTTGTCTCAGTTTACTGTGGGCATGCGATAATTCTCTGGGGCACTATCTCTTCACCGGCGCCTTATCACGCGTACACCACCTAAGTCTGTCACCTACGTTCGGCAACGACTCACACAATGGTACATGTCGAAAGAGCGAATGATATCAAGGGACTTTCGTTAAGTGATTCACGACGCTTAACGCCGCGACTAGCACTCATCACCCGCGACTACGCCTAAGCAAACCCCGTCTATCAGTATCTGTTTTTTCTGCTTTTCTATGAAAAGAGACAGCACCGAACGTCGTTTGTCTGTTGCCCTGGTCAACATCTGCTGGCGCTCTAGGCGCAATTTCCATCCGTTTTGCCTTCTCTTCAGGTGGATTCACAGTCACACTGGCTACATCCGTTTCCTCGGTGACTCCTGGTACGTTCAAGAGGATAACCACCCACTGAACAACCGGACGATTGGTCAGCGTGGCGCTGGAGATAGCAGGTGGACCAATGTTTGGTGATCTTCGAAGTTTCAGATGGTAAACCCTCACTATCAGTCACTCGATGTCACTCCATGATTGCAAGGAGCAACGTACGTGGAGTCCCTGAGATGTCTACACAACTGACCCACGTCTACAATCGAAGCCCAACTCCGTTGGACTTGTAGGAGGGAGCCCCTGTAGTGGCATTCAATCTTGTTTATCTTGTTTAACACATCACTGTTTATCTGAACTCGCGCCACCAAGCGCGGTGGCCACTCAACCGTTGCCCGTACACGCTACACGCACGCTTCTCCAATATACCACACCATTTCTCTCCCCACCTATGGTCTTCTACCTCTCATGGGCTTTGGGAAAAATTGTCCTGGTGATCGTGGTGGCATATTGCAGGGTACCACTGTGAGGTACAGGTGGTCCAAACGTGTTGGGAAGTACTAGCGAACGTACGTAAAAGGGAAGTAGCATGATAAGGTCTAACCAACAAGAAGTCGTTTGTGGAAGTAGTAGGCACACCTGAGAGGACAGTCATTAGAGCGAGTGGGCCAGTTCCGAGAGCTTGCCATGCTGTCGTTGCCTCAACTCTCTTGAAGCAGGTCGACGGGGGCCAGTAGACTGAGCAGAAGCCCAGAGGGGCAAGGCGGTCCAAAAAGAAGAAACTGTAATATAGCGCGAAGGATGTGAGACGCCTCTGAGCAATATGTAGCCAAATTCGATACGGACCCCGAAATCAAAATGCGGTTATCCGTGAAATTCTACGATATCAGATTATCGAATAAACAATGACATAAAAGAGATACGAACCTCAGTTATGCGATCACAGGGACTCAGAAAACGAGAACCGAATTGCGGCGTGCGAGTAAGGAGCACGTGCATCACGCAGGTCCAGAATAGGATATGACAGAGTAGCGCGCTGGACGCGAACAAACAAACGTTGGTTCTTGAAAACATACAGTGCCTAAAGACAAGCCAACAGAGTAAATGAATGAGTGATGTCAAGGAAACATGAAATTGCGGTGTTCTTGGAGGGATTTTCCACGAACGGTTGTTATACCGCCCACCAGGTTTATCAGCAGCCGATGGAAACACTCGACCATGTCGTTGGCAGCTGCGTGGTATGCTCTCGTACGAGGACGATGACAGCCTAACATACACAATGTTTTCTCAAAAAGTCGTGACTCAAACTGTGCGCCGCGGTCAGTAGTTACCGTTGCAGGGAACCGTATAATGAAACCTAACGTTCCATAAAAGCGGCTATTATAGTTTCTGTCTCTACATTGGCGATGGGAACAGCCTCTGGCCAACGGGTGAAACGGTCGGCCATAGTAAGAAGGTAACGAGAACCCTTACGAGAGTTAAGAGGACCAACAATATCTATATCGATATGAGAAAACCGTGAGGATACAACTGGAAAGTGGCCTAATGGAGCCATTTTATGTCTACTTACCCTCGATCGTTGGCACTGGACGCATGAACGAGCCCCATTACGGATATTCTTTTGCATGCCGTGCCTATCTGCAACTAGCTTGGTGGTGGCTCGGATGCCGGGGTGGGCTAAATTATGTAAAACCTCGAAGATTGTGCGGCGCCAAGAAGTGGGTACGATGGAGCGTGGGTGTGGCAAAGTTGTGTCTCATTATCGAGACCGAGGAAGTGGCTGAAGGGAACTGTGAGGGTTTAAGCAATGCAATCTGGCTTGGGTCTGTGAAATCCAGCTCCGAACGTTGGGCTGCAGCCAAAGCTTCGAGGTCTATGGCCCGTGGCTGACTAGAACTGGCGTCTACTCGAGAAAGAGCATCAGTCACAACGTTGTCAGCGCCAGAAACGTGACGAACATCACTGGAAAACTGTGCCACCAAGTCTAGATGACGCAACTTACGTGGTGAGTGTTTATCGGTTCGACTGTGGAATGCATACGTCAGTGGTTTGTGGTCGGTAAGGATGACGAACTGTCTGTCTTCGAGAATATGTCGGAAGTGTCTAACAGTACTGCAAACAGCAAGTAGTTCCCGACTAAACGTAGAACACTCAGCTTCAGCTGGAAGGAGACGTAAAGCGAAAAAATGCTAGATTTTTTTTATTGTGATGTGCACCGCTGCTGTAGCACGCCGCCTGTGGCTTTGTCAGAGGCATCGGTGGCTATACTCAATTGAGGTTCGGCGTCGAGATGAACCAGCAAAGTGCCAGGAGTCAAAGTGTCTTTAATTGCATTGAAGGCAGTTTTAGCATTCTCGGATGATTCTATGGGACCATCTTTAGCGCTTCACAGTAAATCTGTTAATCTGAGTTAGTTTGGAATGAAACGGCGATAATAGATTACCATCCCGTTGAAACGACGAATGGCGGCTAGTGACGTAGGTAACGAAAAATCACGAACGGCTTGTACCTTTTTTTCCAAGGGTCGAATACCACGTTCATCAATCACGTGGCCTAGAAACTCAACTGAATTTTGGCCAAAGATATTTTTGTCCTCACTGACGGTTATACCGTGTGCGGCCAAACGTTCAAACAACTGATGTAGGTGTGCATCTTCATATTCACTCATTACTGGCGGATCGTTTATGTAGGGGAGAACAAAATCTAAACCACTGGTAACCTGGTCAATAAAACGCTGAAAGATTTGTGCAGCGTTGTTTAAACAAAAATGGCATTCGTAGGAATTCTAAAAGACCAAAGAGTGTTCTTACCGCTGTCTTAGGTACATCCTCATCTGCGATAGCACTTACCAGCTCTATTTTGGGGAACACACGAGCACCTTTGAGGTTGGCCGTGATGCCCTGAATGTGTGGGATGAGACATCTATCTAGAACAGTGGCATTTTTGGGAGCTCTATAGTCCACATGGTCGCCAATCGCCTGAATTTTTAGGAACTATATGAAGTGGTGAGACCCGAGGACTATTTGATGCACGAATAATACCTAACTGAAGCAAATGCTTGAATTCAGCTCGTGCGATTTTAAGCTTGTTGGGCGCAAGCCGACTTGCCCTAGCAAAAACTGGGCCTGATGTCCTTATATGATGACCTACCGAGCTGGTTACGGTAGATAGTACGGACGATGGGTGCAACACTTTTGGATATGCATCTAATACGTCACCGAACAAATGCGAACCGGCCGTTTTAAGTAGAACAGGACTGATCGAGTTAGAATCAACCGAAATCCCATTCACAGATGGATTGGTGACACGATCCACAAGACGTTTGCAACCAGAATCAGCCAAGAGGTGAAAGTGGTGCAGGAAATCAGCACCAACGTCTGCAATCAAGAAAACCCAACGGAAAGTGTGACGAAGTCCAAAATCTAGTGTCTTCGAGATTTACCCATAAGTCTTTGTAGAAGTACCATTAGCGGCACGTAAGTTGGAGGAGGGGTACCTATCTAAAGTTTGACCTGGAGTTGGGAGAAAACTAACTTCAGCACATGTGTCTACCAAGTAGCGTGTCCCTGAATTGTGATCGCTTATGTAGAATAGGCGACTGTCCTGGCCAGTAGCGTCCGTCGCAGCCACGCACTGGCGTCTTCGTTTCCCCGACTGACTGGGGCCATGGGACAAGGCGGAGTGCAATAACGCGCCTTAGAATGATGCCTTTAATGATACCAACAGCGGCCGTCAGTTGATGATGGATGAACCGGGATTTTTATTCGGTTGCTACTGGGAGATCGCTAGGCGACACTGTCTGCCAGGTGGTTCCTGGGTTGGGTGTCCAACTGAAGACACACTGAATGCCTCAGCCTTTTTGGCAAGATCGTGCAGTGTCTGTTAAAGAGGCAATAACACTCAGTTTGTGAGGAAGTCGTCTGATTTACCTTTGGCTCGTAGGTTTCTCTAATTTTGTCGGCCGTCTCGGCAAGATTTTCGAGACATTCCTCTGTGGACACGCCATGAACCTCCTGCATGTCACTGGGAAGACGTTGGGGCCAAATCTCTTTCAGGAGACTTATCGATCTTAGTAGTTCCCAAAAGAGTCCTCATGTACCGAAGCAACTGCGAAGGTTTGTGACCTCCGAGCTCGGTGTCTGCAATTAAACGGACAATTCACTGTTTGTCAGACATTTCCGTCCGGCAAATGACCGCTGCTTTTATGCGTTTGTAGGGGTTGGGTTCTTCTGATTCTAACACGTCTTGCACTCCGCCGACGATATGTGGTGGAAGAGCTGCAACCACATAGTGAGACATACTACTTTCCAAACTCACATTGCGCAGAGGAGACGTTGATTCTAACTGCGTGAACCAAGCCCTAGGGTTACTTTCTCTGAACGGTACAAACGGAACGGCAAGTGCATTTACCACAGCGTCAAAAAAAAATCAAGGTCGCTCATATTGTAATTGGTAAAATAAGTTAAAGTTATTCGAAAAGGGGGAAAAACGATGCAGTGAGAAAAATGCAAAGAACTGGTTAAAAATATTGAGTTATCACCGACTAAAATCGACGAAATGATATACCGGTACTCGAGGATCTACCAAAAATTAGAAAAGATGAAGGGCTCACCAATTTCGTACTCCGGGTACCAGGTACTAACTAGATCCCGAGAATGGCCTATGGAACGGACAACAAGACAAAAGTTCCGACGCATGCCAAAAGACGGTAAAAGTCATTGGAATAGATGAAGGACGGTTTGTATTGAAACAGTGTCGTTCACGTTTACGTTTGGGGGCGACACTGGACGCGATACTAACTAAATGAGCTAAATGTTCATCCCTCCGCAAACAGAACAGTCAAAAATGTATTTTTCAATTAGCGGAAACCAATGGTCCTTACAGGGGCAGGCAAACAACGCACAGCCTTGTGGCATCAAACAGCATGCAAACTGCTTGGAGCTAAATGCTAATTAGTTGTTTTTCTTCAGTAATTTTTGGTCAAGGGTTTACGCATTTACACTCAGTCATTTCCAGGTCGCTACGTGCCTACATGCGCTTAGGCCGATCGGTCGGCGCCAGACTACAATCTCACTGGGATTCCACAGTCTGCGGGATTGGGGGTTTGGTTGTTGTCCTCCTTGTAGACAAGAATTCATACGGATCGAGCATCTGTAACGGTATTATTCATATTCGACCTCAGATAAAGTATGAAGCTGCTGCCGCATATCCGTATACGACTCCCAGAAACCTATCGGAGGATCCGTGGAGACCTCATTTGTATCCGACATATTACTTGAGAGAGACCTAGGACCAGAGCCACAAGCGCTGTTTGCACTACGTGATTCTCCAAACGGATGGACATCCGGTGATACCTTTTGAGTTGGAATCCTCTTGTTTTTTAGGATTCCCTTAAGTTAAGTCAGGACCTGCTCTCGTATAGAGTCTGTAACCCCTGGTCCTCGGTTCGTGACACGTTAACGAATATACTCGGCAGCGCGCAGAAGAGCATTACTTAAAACGCTGGAGCGCGACGACATGTGTATTGGAGGAGCGCAACGGCGTGCAGACGGTGTACACAGGCGCAGCAAGTGGTGCCACCAAATTCGGTAGTTGTTCAGATAAAAAAATTTGTTAGTCCTGGTAGTCGTGTGTTGTATCGATAGCACTACAGGGGTCTCCCCCTAGAAGGCCGACGCAGTTGGGCTTCGACCCGTGGTGGGTACGTCGGCTTTGGTGGCGAGAGACGTTTTCCATACCTCCCGCCGCGATCGAACACAACAACGTAGCAAGCACAAGCCGTTCTCCATGACTCACACTGGTCGCTGTGCGTCGATCGCAAAATCGCGTCCTCCTTAGCATTGCATCCGACCTGGGTAGATCCTGCTTGTGACTTGGCAGTGGTGATTGTGTTGTGGGGTTTGTTGTTGTCGGCATATCCCAAAGTTCCGTTTGCCTGTGGTTGTTATTGCCTTCGTAAACGAGCCAGCACCAGGCGTCAAATGAGTCCAGTCGCGATCCAATGAGCATTGTGTTTGAGCCATGCGAGATCCTGGAATTTCATATGGTTCTGTCCGACGGGACGAGCTGGAAGGCAAGAAACACAAGGAAGCTGCGCCTCGGGGCGTGGACTGATATACAAGCGGAATATGAAGGGTAAACTTAAATATATATACAACTGTTACGAATTCAGGAAACCTCGTTGGCTGTCGCAGCTCGCGGCCGCGTCGAGTTCTCCTGTTGACGGGTGCAGCTGCGTCTTCCGTGGAGTTTGGCGTTGCAACAGGTAAAGGGGAGTCGTTAGTGGGAGTAATAGGTGCCGACTCAGGACGACTAATCCGAGGTCATGAGCAGGTGGGGACATTGGGCGGGTTGTTCGGAGTGGGTTCTACCCCGACGAAGGCTGGTTTAAGGCGGTCTATGCTGATGGTCTCTTCCCTGCCTTCGAAGTCTACCACGTATTTCTTTTCCTTTCGCTGGACGACGCGGAACGGGCCAGAGTGAGCCGCTTGTAGTAATGATCACACTGCATCCACTCGAATAACTACACGGCTGGCGGTCGCTAGAGTGGTAGGTATGTAGGTGCTGAGAGTTTGTTCACGTGGCCGGTGGGCTTTACCACCCGCATTTAGTGCGACAGCCGTTTTGCGTAATCCCCGTAGTTAAAACTCACAGGTGGTAATGAAAGGACCAACTCACCTGGAAGTCGTTTTGTGCAACCGTAAACCAGTTCAGCTGCTGTAACACCCATGTCGGCTTTACCGGTGTTACGCAGTCCTAAGAGAACGATCGGTAAAACTTCACTCCATGGAGGGTTATCGCGAGCACGAAGGGCAGCTTTCAGCTGGTGATGGAATCGTTCCATCATGCCATTAGCCTGAGGATGATAGGCCGTCGTTTTGTTGTGTCTGCAATTGAGACTCCTTGGGTGGTATCACTTGAGCCCCCATCGGAGGTAGAGATAGAGTCGTGCATTCGATTACTCAAGCGAGGGAAAGCGACAGGTCCCGACGAACGTCCCCCAGATCTTTTCAAACTGGGTGGAGATGTTTTGGTAAAATCACCTACCATCTTGCTTTGTGACATTTGGAACGTGGAGCGTATTCCGTTAATATGAAGGCAGTCGTTGATTGTTCCCATCTTCAAGAAAGAAATACGCAATGACTGTAGTAACCTTCGTGGGATTAGCTTAACTCCGATAGTCACCAAAATATTAGCTTCGATTCTGCTGCACCGTCTTACACCCGCTCACAAGAGGAACATCCGCGAACAGCAGGCTGGATTCCGCCCAGGTCGAGGATGCATCGATCAGATTTTTACTCTTCACCGACTACTTGAAACGCATCACACGCACCGCCGACTGACAATAATGGTTTTCTTAGACTTGAAAGGCGCCTCCGATTCAGCTGGTCGAACAGCGCTTTTCAGTGCTCTTCATGGAAAAGGTATGCCCCAGAAGTTCGTGAACCTACTGAAATCATTGTATTCTCATACTTCTGGCTCGTTAGAGTTTACGGTGAACTATCCGGCCGGTTCGAAACGAACTGCGGTGTTCGACAGGGATGCCCCATGTCTCCATTCCCGTTCAACTTCGTCATGGACGAAATAATGGAGAGTGCGTTGCAAAATCTTCAGTATGTATGCGTCGAACTAGGAAATAGTGGAAACCTATGTGGCCTGGATTACGCGGACGACGTTGTCTGCCTGTTCGAATCCACGGAACATGCCCAACGTGCACTAGATAGAACTGGGGGAGCTATAGCTCCATACGGCATGCGCTTTGCACCTTCAAAGTGTAAGGTGATGTTACAAGACTGGACGTCAACGATTCAGAGCCTGATACTCGATAGGGAGGTGCTGTCAGTTGTCGACCACTTCACCTACCTCGGAAGCAGCGTGACGACGAATGGGAACACAGTAGTAGAGGTGAGTACGCGGATATCCAAGGCTCGAGTGGCGTACGCTGGACTGAAGCACTTGTGACGCCGACCTGATATTTCACTGGAGTTGAAAGGTCGTGTATACTGTGCTGCAGTGCGTTCAGTTTTGTTGTATGGTTGCGAGACTTGGAGTCTGCGTGCTGAAGATATTCGTCGTCTTGAGGTTTTCAACCACCGATGGTTACGTAGTACCGCTGGGATTGGGTGGAATAGCCGAGCAAGCAACGATTAGGTCAGAAAGCGAGTATTGGGTATTGTTTCGGAGAACGTTTTGTCACAGCATATCCAACTTAGAAGACGTCATCGGTTGGGGCACGTGTTACGTATGACAAACACACGTCTACCGTACCGTACCCTGCTTTCCGCTCCTCCTCGGGAGTGGAAGAAACCACTACGAGGTCAACAGATGACATGGCAACGAGGAATGAGAAAATGTACAGCAAACTTAGGAAATGTAAGTGCTCCACGTCTTCGTGGTTGGGGTCCAAAAGATCTGTCTACCAGTTGGCTAGAGACACTGAAGAATATGGCAGCGAACCGCAATAGTGACGATCGTGTTGTCACTTTCTATCGAATAAGAATGACTGATCGATATGCGTTTGTACAGTTAGACTGTGTATTCTGTGTGTTGGCTACTAGGGCATTCTTTCCTTTTCACACCCGTGTAGGTCCACTACCTGTATATTCATTTTTTTAATTCAACGTGCAAGACGGTGAAAATGGCAGTGGTCAGTGGGGCTTGCCCTACTATTTAACGTTGTACGATGATGACGATGAAACTAATGCGCTCAGTAGCTCGCGGAAGGCACTGTCAAAATGAGGACCGCGGTCAGTGATCACGATAGCAGGGCAACCGAACTGACTTACCCAACCAGTTAGAAATGCTTTTGCAGCTTCCTCTGAGGTAGGACGGGGAATAGGTGCGGCCTGTGTCCAGTGAGTGAGAAGATCTATGCAGGTGAGGATGTAGACGCAACCTTTGGATGGCGGAAAGGGCCCCACGAGATTCACATGCACGTGGTGGGAGCGCTGGCATTGAAGATAAGCGCGGGCCCAAGTACGCACGTCACTTTTTGCACAAAGCCAGACGGATCGCTTGGTGACTAGTTTCACTGAGGCGGTTACGCCAGGGTGCGATAAGTTGTGGAGACTAACGGATTTGTTTGTTTGAATAACCACCGAATTTGGTGGCGCTACTTGCTCCACCTGTGTATACCGTCAGCACGCCGTTGCGTCCCTCCAATACACACGTTGTCGCGCTCCAGCGTTTTGAGTAATGCTCTTCTGCGCGCTGCCGAGTATATTCGCTAACGTGTCACGAACCGAGGACCAGGGGTTATAGACTCTAAACGAGAGCAGGTCCTGACTTAAGTTGGCGGAATCCTTAGGCGCCACCAAAATCGGTAATTGTTCAACTAAACAAATTTGTTAGTCTTTGCGATCGTGTCGTATCGGTAGCACTACAGTTTTCCGCTTTTGTGTCAGTTTTCTCGAAGCCACAAATATTTGGAACTCAATTCCAGCGAAAGTGGCAGCCATCATCACCATCACCGTACAGCGTGAAACAGCAGAGCAAGCCCATCTAACTGTAGCGGCTTCGCAGACACCAAATTCAATAAAATACAATTGCGAGCTTAGAGCTTAGGCGCGCTTTGTTTAAGTCCACCGGTGTGAAAATAAGAACACGTGAAAAAGAAGAAGAACCTTCGTCACACTACGTCAAAACAGCAAGGCGCGCTCCAGCTCATCAGCTCTGGTGATTAGCTAGATCAGCCTCCCTTCTCCTGTACTTCATACAGGGCAATCAATACAAGTACAAAAACCATCAATCGCTGTCGTTCTGCGTCTTTATTCGCTGGACGGGAATTGAGTCAACAAGTCGTGCGTTCGACCAAATTGGTGAGCCCGTTCCAAGTTATTATTAATTTTTATTTATTTATTATATCGTCCGTGCCCTTCAGCGTTCCTTTTGTTTTCGTTGTGCACATACGTATTGAGCCTTTTTTGGTGTTAATTTCGATCAGCCATCGTATATTTATTTTGCTGTCTATTTGATATGGATGACGCTAAGTTAACTATGTCTGACCCTGCGGTGCCTGAAACGCTCTCTATTGCGCGCCCAGTGAAAGCGTTACCTTTCATTCCGGGTAATCCCTCTCTTTGGCTGACTCATCTGGAAGCACAGTTTGCTGCCTCCAGAATCACCTCCCAGCAACAGAAGTATGTGCATCTCACTGCCGAACTTCCTTTAAATATTCTTGAAGCTGTCGAGGATATCATCTCCAACCCACCCACGGACAAGCCTTATGATATGCTTCGCCAGGCTATCTTAGATCGCACCGGGGTCTCCGACTCAAACCGTCTTCGTCAGCTGCTAAGTGGCATTTCCCTCGGTGACCAGAAGCCTTCACAGCTTCTGCGTCGTATGCGACAGCTGGCCAAGGGCATCCAAGTTGGTGACATGATGTTGCGAGAATTGTGGATGCAGCAGCTACCCCAACAAGCGCAATGCACTCTGGCCCTTCTCGTAGATGAAGTCTCACTAGACAGACTGGCTTTGGCGGCGGACCGCTTTATGGAAACCGCCTCCGCCCAAATTAGTCAGTGTGTTCGTTCGTCCACAACCACTACGGAGGTGACTCTCACAGATTTAGCTGCACAACTCAGTGCCCTTCGGGCGGACGTGACCGCTATTCAGTCTTCACGTTCGGCACGTCGTAGCCGCTCCCCAACTCGCACCCGTCGGCCTATTGCCGCTCGCAGTCCTCCTAGGCTATCCTCTCCCGATGCACACACTTGGACATGGTGTTGGTATCACCGCCAGTATCGTGCCAGCGCCAGGAAGTGTACACCCCCGTGCACGTTCCACGACAACCAGGGAAACTCGTCGGCCAACGTGTAGGTACGGCAGCGCTCGTTGGCCTCCCTACACCCTGCCGTCTTCTATTTATCAAGGACCTCATCTCCCACCGTCAGTTTTTGATTGACACTGGCGCACAGATCAGTGTCGTTCCCCCTAACCCTTCTGATCGTCAGCACCGGCAAACTTTAGAGCTTCAGGCCGCCAATGGGTCTCGTATATCCACTTTTGGTACTAGGCGTCTCAAGTTAGATCTGGGGTTGCGTCGTTTTTTTCAGTGGACTTTTGTCATTGCTGACGTTTCCCAGCCCATCTTAGGAGTTGATTTTCTGCATCATTTCAACCTTTCGTTACATCCCGCTTCTCGTAAGTTAACCGACCCTGTGACTCATCGTGCTGTTGTTGGATCTGTCTGCTTGGTCAACGTTGTTCGACCGTCCGTAGCTCCTATCGCCAACGATACCTTCGCCAAAATTTTAGCAGAGTTTCCGTCTCTAACCGGACCGGCAAACCACTTACCCATGGTGCGCTCGGCTGTTGTACATCACATCAGTACCGCTGGACCTCCTGTTTTTGCCCGTCCGCGTCGCCTAGCCCCAGACAAACTGGCCGTCGCTCGTCTTGAATTCCAGAAAATGCTGGACCTAGGCATCATCCGTCCTTCGAACAGCCCGTGGGCCTCTCCATTGCACATGGTGCCGAAGAGAACTTCGGGCGACTGGCGTCCGTGTGGTGACTATCGTCGCCTCAATCAGGTCACAACGCCAGATCGATATCCTGTGCCTCACATTCATGATATCACGTCTGCTCTGTCTGGATCCACCATCTTCAGCAAAATCGACCTGGTCCGGGCCTATCATCAAATTCCGGTCGCCGACGAGGACGTTGCAAAAACCGCCGTTACCACTCCGTTTGGTCTATTTGAGTTTCTCCGTATGCCATTTGGCTTGCGCAACGCGTCCCAAACGTTCCAGCGGTTTATTGACGGTGTTACCCGCGGACTGCCCTTCGTTCACGCTTACATCGATGATATTCTTGTCGCTAGCTCCAGCGTTGACGAACATCAGCTTCATCTTCGACAGCTCTTTCAGCGGTTAACAGAGCACGGTGTTACCATCAATGCCGCCAAGACTGAATTAGGGAAGCCGTCATTGCTCTTCCTCGGCCACATCATCGACGCCAACGGCATTCGTCCGGCTGAAACAAAGGTCAGTGATATTGCTGAATTTCCACTTCCACAGTCCTTCAAACAGCTTAAACGTTTTAACGGCTTTGTCAATTATTACCGCCGGTTCATCCCACACTGCGCCACCCTGATGCAACCGCTCACTGATCTTTTGCGGGGCAAACAACGAACCCTCATCTGGACCGATCAAGCCCAGGAGGCCTTTTCTCAGCTCAAACAGGCCTTGTCGTCTGCGGTTCTTCTCCGTCATCCGGATCCCCATGCTCCCGTCAGTATCGCTGTTGATGCTTCCGATGTCGCACTTGGCTGCGTTCTCCAGCAGGCCGTGGACGGCGCCTGGGAGCCTCTGGCTTTTCACTCACGCCGCCTGTCTTCCGCAGAATCCAAATACAGTGCGTTTGGTCGTGAGTTACTTGCCGTCTACACCGCCATACGTCACTTTCGCCACACTCTGGAAGGACGGGAATTCATCATTTTCACAGATCACAAGCCACTACTGTATGCTTTCCGCAACGCGTCTGATCGTCATTCCCCACGAGAAATTCGCCAGCTGGATTTCATATCGCAATTTTCTACCGACATTCGTCATATCTCCGGGTCAGCTAATGTGGCTGCAGATACTCTTTCCAGGATCCACAGTCTCGGGTCGCCCGCTGCTCTCGGTATCAATCTCGAGGACCTGGCACAAAGCCAGCAGGATCCTGAGTTTCAACAAACCATTCGCGATACAAGTCTACGAGTGCGGGCTTTGCCTCTTCCGTCATCTGCTGGCACTATCCTCTGCGACACCACCTTGGATCACCCAAGGCCAATCGTACCACTTTCACATCGCCGTCCAATTTTCGATGTGTTGCACGGTCTATCCCATCCGGGTATCAAGGCCACATGCAAACTAGTCCGTGCCCGATTTGTTTGGCCAAACATGGATCGCGACGTTCGTCAATGGGCACGTAACTGCATTGCTTGTCAGCGAGCCAAAATACAGCGACATACCACCAGTCCAGTCGGAAATTTTGAGACTCCAGACGCCCGTTTCGCTCACGTGCACGTCGACATTGTGGGACCTTTGCCACCATCCCGAGGTATGATCTATCTACTCACTTGTATTGATCGTTTCACTCGTTGGCCGGAGGCCATACCCATTCCGGATGTATCCAGTGAAACTGTCGCCCGTGCGTTCATGGAACACTGGATTTCCCGCTTTGGTTGTCCTACCACAGTAACCACCGATCGAGGAGCTCAGTTTGAATCTGCCACTTTCGACAATCTCCTCCAACTGACTGGCACTAAGCGTATTCGCACCACAGCTTATCATCCCCAGGCAAATGGCTTGGTCGAACGTTTTCACCGGCACCTCAAAACTTCGCTCAGTGCTCACAACAATCCTCAGTGGACGGACGTCTTACCACTGGTTTTATTGGGCATTCGCAATACGTTGCGCAGCGACACTCCCTGCACACCTGCGTCCATGACATTCGGCACCACCGCTCGTCTCCCTGGTGAATTTGTCGCACCCAAGGTGAGCGCACCTTTCCCCAACCTTGGAGACTACACTCAACGTCTCATGATCTACATGCGTCAGAAGATTGGTATTCCTGTCCGTTCGACAGATCGGCCGTCGTTTATTCCCAGTCACCTACATACGTGCACGCACGTTTTTCTGCGTACGCCGAGCCGCCGCCCGTTGACTCCAGCTTATTCTGGCCCGCACAAAGTCATTCGGCGTTTAGAAAAAACGTTCATCATCGATCTCAATGGTCGGCAAGAAACCGTCAGCATCGACCGCCTTAAGCCAGCGTTCGTCGACTCGGAAACCCAGCCTACGCCGTTGCCCGTCGATGGTAAAAACACAGACGTTTGCCCGACCCCAACAACATCTAGCTCCAGCACGCGTGAGTCACAGGTCGACCCCCCATCACGTTCCACCAGGTCTGGTAGGCATGTTCGTTTCCCTGCACGATTCGTTGACTTTATTGTTCTTACATAGATTTCCCCTTTTGATTGCATACTGTATCCAGTTTTTCTTATCTCTTCTAGGGTCAGTCGTTGTTTACCTAGGAAGGATCTGGCACACCACTAACAATGGACATGTGTCACTATATGAACATTACCATTTTTTGTTGTTGTTGTTGTTGCCTACGTGCCTTGTACATGGTTTGGCACGTCCCTGTCCCCACTTAAGGTTTCTAGATAGAGAGCACGGGGAGAGGATACCCCACCAGTTCACGCGTGAGTAACCTTCTCTGCGGCTATATATGGCCCAGAGGTCCTTAGATCACCTTAGAGGTGCTGAGCACAAACCTTTTCCAGCTGGAACTATTCAGCTGGTTTTTGGCTCAACTCACGACGCTCTCTTAGGTCGAAGTTCTCCTACTCGGTCGTCCTTCTGGAGGGGGACTGATGTAGCGGCTTCGCAGACACCAAATTCAATAAAATACAATTGCGAGCTTAGAGCTTAGGCGCGCTTTGTTTAAGTCCACCGGTGTGAAAATAAGAACACGTGAAAAAGAAGAAGAACCTTCGTCACACTACGTCAAAACAGCAAGGCGCGCTCCAGCTCATCAGCTCTGGTGATTAGCTAGATCAGCCTCCCTTCTCCTGTACTTCATACAGGGCAATCAATACAAGTACAAAAACCATCAATCGCTGTCGTTCTGCGTCTTTATTCGCTGGACGGGAATTGAGTCAACAAGTCGTGCGTTCGACCAAATAACCACTGTTTCTCACCATGTTGCACGTAGCATTAGAAGGAATGAATATACAAGATGGATAGGCAGTGGACTTACACGGGTGGAAAAGGAAAGAATGCCCTAGTAGCCAACACACGGAATACACAGTCTAACAGTACAAGGGCACATTGATCAATCGTTCTGATCCGACGGAAAGTGGCAACACGATCGCCACTGTTCACGGTCTGCTGCCGTATCCTTCAATGTATCAAGCTAACTGAATAAGAGATCTCTTGGACCCCAACCACGAAGGCGTGAGGCACCTACTTTTCCTAAGTTCGATGTACATTTTTACATTCCTCGTTGCCATGTCATCTGTTGACCTCGTAGTGGTTTCTTCCACTCCCGAGGAGGAACGGGAAGCAGGGTACGGTACGGTAGACGTGTGTTTGTCATACGTAACACGTGCCCCAACCGATGAAGTCTACTAAGTTGGATACGCTGTAAGAAAACACTCTCCGAACCAGAACCCAATATTGGATTTCTGACATCAGCATTGCGCACTAGGACATTCCATCCAATCTTAACGGTACTACACAGACATCGATGGTCAAAAACCTCAAGGCGGCGAGTACCTTCGGCACGCAGACTTCAGTTCTCGCAACCATACAACAAAAGTAAGCGCACCGCGGCAGAGTACACACGACCTTGGGGCCGCTGTCCACCGGTATCGCGAATAAATTTCAACAGTCTTTGACTTTTACCTGAAGCTGCTGCTACTTTCATTTCTTCGGCAACCTTGACCCACGAATTTTCGCGGTCCTAAACCTTTCTGTGACTTCTCTTGTAGATGTCTTCGTCTCTTATTCAATTCCTTGCACTTCGAGAGCTGACGTTTTTGCTCCCTTAGACTGACCGATTCTTGAGAAATCCAGTGCCATTGATAGACATCGGATCTAGGAACACAGACGAAACCTGCTGCCACGCGCATCACCTGTTTGATATTGGCCCAATGCTCATCTACATTACTGTTCGTCGTAGATCCTGGCTCATGTGCTAATTTCTGTTCATAACTAGTGCGAACTTCTGGATCAGACAAGCGTTGCACGGCTGACCGGGTTTGGGGTTCGCGTCGCTGACCGTGGACCGGGAGCGTTAATCGCGATAAAAATAATACGTGGTTCGGCTCTACGCCTGTGGATCAGTAGGATATACGGTTCTAAACAGAACTGCGCCACTGGTAGCTTACTGCGATAAGATCAATCTGACTCAGAATACCTGTAGCGTTAGAGCGTCATGTCGCCGTGCGACGCGAGCTGTGTCGGAAATAGAGAGAAATAACCAGACAGGAATAACCGATTGTCTGCATAGAACTGGAGAAGCCTACGCCCGTTGTCTGTGCGCCGACGGGGTAAGGTACAACGCCTACCTAAACAAGCTTCTGACGCACTAAGTTTGCCAACTTGTTCAATAAAATCACCAGGTAGCACTTCAATGTGAGATAATTTGATCCTGCTAACGAAAGTGGCGAGTTCATCGTAGAACTCATCCTTCTGTATGTCGGAGCTGCAGTTTGTTGGGGCGTATTCCAATGTTACAAACAAACTATCCTTTCGAACGCCAACTGATCCCTGGAGTCTAACTGCACATAAATGACTAATAACCGGTATCCAGTCTAAAAGAGCAGCCCTAGCTTTACCAGTCAAGACTATCCGTACACCACGTTGATTCGCAGCTCTAGCTATTTCGTCTCCTGAAGTGCTCAAAAAATACCTCGATGAAATACCAGGAGCAGTTAGTTGAATCACACTACTCGAATCCTGGATACGTGTTTCAATTACGCGACAAACATCTATCTTCAGAGGTTCTATTGTGAGCGCTAGGCACCCCTGCTGACCGGCCTGCATGGGAGTACGCACGTTAAAAAAGCCAGGATTCAGAGGCTGACGAGGCCTGAGAAAATGTGAGTAATGAGATTGAGGACCATTCCCGACACTATCTGACAATGAACCATTGCGAGTATCGGGCGTGTTATCAGTGGGAACATTATGGGTGGGTAGAGGGGGCAAACAGAAGTGATTCGGGACAGAAGTCGAAGGTTGAATAAAAGAAGGAACTCTGAGCAGTAGCCCACTTATCACTACCCACCCCGCTCGATGCAATGAGCAGCGCGGTCCTGATCATCCTGCACGACGACCGATGCAGTATAAAATACTTTTAAGTCGTGCAGTTCATGGGAGATGCTGAACGGGTACTGCTAGGGTGTCCAGCCACAAAGCAGGAGAACGATTAGGGTCCTCATCCAAAACCTTTAGTTCTAACAAGAACCTATCCGCAAGGCAGCGGGGTGGCTGAGGGGAAGCCGATTTGCTTGGACCAATTATTCTTCCACTGATTTTACCGACTGAGTTGCCAGCTCAGATGGATCCCCAATATGGAGGACGACGTGAATAATTTCGCGTTCCAATGAAAACTAGACGATTTTCTGACTGTCGTGGCCTGATTCTCTTTCTTGAGACCACACCCAGCAGCCGTTGTGGTGAGGCTCATACGGGCGATCTCTATCTGCTTTTGGTTCCGAAAACTGAAGGATAATTATATCCTCGTTCTCTCTCTATATATATATTATTTGACGAGGCATCAAACACTCCGAATTGCCTGACTCAAATGATCAAAATTGGACCACCATATCGAGGAAGATAAGTACTCAAGAAAGTCATGACAAAAGCTCAGTGACTGTCTTTCTACGTAACGCGCAACTCGCTTAACAGCGTCCTCATTTTTTTCCACATAGTCTGTAACGACCTGAAAATGATTCATTTGACAATAATTATTTTAGTTTTTCTGTACTAAAAGATTCATTACAGCGGATCACCAGCCATATGGCGCTGATAGTTATGCGCTTCATACATCTCAATAAAGCTCTTACCCTCTTCCTATATGCAGGTACGGATCGTACTTAAATATCATCGCCCGTGACATTTCGGTTTATCTCCGCCTATTCATCTGGGTCTTGATGCTTTACCTTCCTATTCATCAATGATCCCACTGATTTTTGGATCGGAAAATAAGGCGCGTTGCATTGAAGAACTGAAGAAGCTTCGGCCCTATGTAGTGTTTCGGAAGGTCACTAAACCAGCGGCCGTGCTTATTCCACTCTGTATAGTGCGAAATGTCCCAGCGATTATGTTTCTTCGACGTAGCATGCGTCTGCGAACCCACCCAGGCGAAATTGGGTAAGCTGAGTTGTTCTTATGTCAGTTTGTTTGGGACATGAACCATTTTTTTCTATAATAATGACATTCTTCACTTTGTCAGTTTAGATCCGATATTTCTATTTTATCGTAACGATCCAATATTCATGCGACTTCGAAGTAGAACTTTGTGGGAAATACCAGTATTTATTATGACATTATAAATTGTCTTGGAATAGTAGTCGGAGCTTAATCGTTACGAATAGAAAATACACACTACTGATGTTTAGGTTTTGACGTCTGTGGATTATTTCTCAAGTTCGATGCGAACCGTATCAGCAGTGCTGAGGTTAAATGTATAATGTTAAAATTCTAGTGTTTCTAGACTGAGCTCTTAAGCTAAATGGATTACGGTGGTTTAATCAAGAATTTGGCTGTTTGGTTGATAGCGAAAAGTGCAGGAAGCTTATTTTCCACAATCGACCAAAATGATGGCGCAGGTCGTCCCATCCAGGTATGATCTGATCGTGATCTGTTTCTGGTGAGTACTAACTTTTGCAATTAAACTGCAGACTCACCTGGTCTCTTATGACTTCACAGAGCTGGACCCAGATTGACCATATTGTTATTAGTTATTGCTGGTGTGGATCAATCAAAAGGTGTGGTGGATTCAGATCACGCTCTGGTACGTGCTCGCTTCTGTTTAGGTCTCGTCTGTTGGTCATACCAACGCTAAAGCCATCCATCCCACACAGCTGCTTCTAGACAATAACCGATGATCTGCTCTCTACACATTTTAACTCGGTTATCGATGTAAACAGATGCTCAGAATCTAAGTGAACACTCGCAGCAGATCAAGGAATCCTTGTACGCTACTGCCAACACCACACACTCCCAGTTCATGTTATTTTTAGAAAAAGTTTCCACCTGATTTCAGGCTGTGAGTCAAACAAAGCGTGGTGCAATCGGGGAAGAAAGGGCGGGTGAAGTCCGATTTCATGGTTTGTTTGCGGGAGCAGTACTGCCAAATTGCCCAGGCTAAAGAAGATGGCTTTCTTGGGGTCCGCAACCGGAGCTTTTAGTTATCCAAAGCCTAATGCGTAAGACAGCGGAACGAAGCGTGGGGACCATAATCCAATGGGGGCCGGTGACTGATTGCTCAGTTCATACGCTTTTCGGATGAAACCAGACATTCTGAGTGCTCAGTACACCCTTCTCTCACAGATGCCGATGAGCATGGCGCTGCGTGCGTGGTACGCCGTCCATGGTTGGTTTGGAGTCAGGGTTAGACATGACCTCTAGACTGACTGTTGGCCAACCAACCGGGTGGAGAGCGCCGGGCGTTCGCATCCGTCCTCACATTTCGACGAAAACACCTCCATCACGAAAAGGCAGTGTGCAGGGCCTCCCCAGCAAACTGTTTGAGATGCTCGGTTATTTAGGAGCATTTCGAGAGGTGTTCAGAACGAGTAGCCATCTTGGAGCCTGCGACACCCACCCTAATTATACTGAGGCATTTGAAGACCTGACGAACGATGGACATATTCGACATCAGTTGCTCGCATATTGACCTCCTCGAATGCCACGTTCAATAAAGCGCGCAGATCCCTGGGGCATAAACTGACTAGTGGTTCGAGAAATAGTCGCGAGCGGTAGTGTGTGGCGAAGTGTAGGGAAATGGGAAGGCTTTGGCTACTGATATTGGTCGCAGTCTTCGCAGTTTCGTTTTAAACGCCGGCCCAGGGAAACCATGTGTAAGTGAGGTAATTAAGAAATCAAACGGCTAACTGAATTATCCTGAGGAGCTTCGTTTGAAACGTTGGATGGTACTCTGATGCACAGTCCAGGTAACCCGTTTCCTCAGTGGACCTTCCCATAGTACATAGAAAAGAAATCATGCAGGTGGATATTACTCCTCCGTCAGAAGTGAAGGTTATCCAGGAAGTAGGTTATCTGAAAAGGGACAAAGCTGCCGAACTGGATTGGTTGTTTCCGTTTTTTTTTGAAGGATGAAGGTGGAGGTTTTTGTATTGGGGCTAACAAAAGTCTGCATGATCTGAGAAAGTAAACAGATTCCTGGAGAATGGTGTGACTTGATGTTTGTACCAATGTATAGGAAAGGTGACATTTCTTGTGAAAGCCGCAGAGCATTTGACTTGTTTAGTGTGGCATCCAAATTACTCACGGGCATTATTCTCCGTCGACTACCCAACACTGACGAAAGATATATCCTTGGGAATTAAGCCAGTTTCAGACCCGATCAGAATTTTATCAATCACGTCTTTACCTCAAAACAAATTTTCGATTACTGGCACTCCTTCCTTAGGTCTACAATCCCTGTATTCCACAATCTGAAAGCGGAATTAGACTCAGTCGACCACACAGTTCTCTGGCGTTGCCTCATTGAAAGGTGCACCAGGAAAACATATTTCTGTTGCTGTATGATCAGTTCTCAGAGCAAAATGTCTACCGAAGAGATACCAATGGCATTTTATTTCACAAGTTTAAACGCAGACAAAGGCGTTTTTTTCACTCGTCGATACTTACGTTCTATGAGGGTATGGGCTGATTCATCGTCGACAGACGGCCAAGTCTCATTAGCAGTCAGCACGTCAGCACCTGCCCAGGATCTAGCTCAATGCTTGCGCCAACAGATTCGCTAGCAGCTGATCGACAAGACTGTTGTAACGCTTGTATTCGTTACTCCGGAATTTCTAGGTGTGGCCTGTGCGGCGAACCTCTGCTCGCGACTCCTATCGCTCCAGCCCGCGGTGACAAATGGGAAGACAGCAACACAGCACGCCAAGACGACAGTATATTAACAGGAAGCAACAACGCTGTGTTTAGGACGAAAATAGAACATTTCCGGATTCGGGCGTCCAGTAAGGTTCAGGACCTGTCGGGCCGATTCGGTTGATAAAACGTTAGCCGGACTGATTATTGATTAGGGATCCGATTTGAGTCACATATAATTGCTTAATTAACGAAAGAGGTTAAGCCTTGTATGGTCTGGTGGTTTATTGAATATTGGTTGTTTGCTTAGGTCTGGCACGGTCGGATTAATCAGTGACCTTCGGGAATTTTTTTTGTAACTTCCTGACAAAAACGAAAACGGTTTCCCGTTAGGTGATAGCTAGCCGTATCACCAGTCAGTCAATTAGAAGATAGATTATCGGGTGCAAGTTTGAACCAGTTAGTTTGTGCCGCAACGATTGGTGATACTGACTGTTCCTTCCTGTGTATCCAACCTGCTCCGAGTAACTAAACTGAGATAATTTGAAGGCAGAGAAGTTTTCTCACTAGAGCTAGTGGTACGGATGAAAACACGTCCGGTACTCGAAAATGCTTTTAATGTGCACGCTGTAAGCTTTTCCTCATCCACTTTGGAGTTGGAACAGAACAGCTCCCATTCCAACATCCGATGAATCCGTTGAAGCAAATGTGTCAAATTTGCAACAGTGGGAACAAATGCTGTCATTTGTTTCACGCATAACGGCGTCACGCTAAATGTGGGTTTACTCAAATGGAACGCCAGCCCTCATCATTGAGCGGAGTGGTTCAACTACAGTTAGCAAAGTTCTGTAGATGCGTTAAATAATGAGAAAAAAGACAGGTAGTGCTTTTGAGCTGGGCTGGTGTGGTAGGTTTCGGTACATTAACAAGTGCACCTGAATTTTCAATGTTGGGACGAACCTCAGCCAATAGTACGAGAATGGTGATCGTCTCGTCAGTTTCTCAGGCTACAACAAACTATTTGTCTCCAACACTCGCTCCCAATATGCCAGGAGACACCTGCTGATGTGGTACTCAAGCGACGTTCACACTACACACCAGATCGACTATGTACTGATCCGATCTCGCTAGGCATCCTCGACTGAAGACTACCTTTCCTCCAGAGGTGCAAAGACAAGAAATACGAGCGGCATCGACCACGCCCCTGTCCGTGCATGACTCAAGATCCACCCAGTCAATTAAAACAAATCCTTTATCCCGAGAAGGACTAATGTGGCTGCCTTAGGACCACCGAAAAAGCGACAAGCAAGTTCTGTTTATTCAACCAATATGCTCACTCTATGCTCTGGTTTCGATTGCTACATCCTAGCAACGTCGAGCAAAGGGCAAAAAGAATGTAAACATAAAGTGAAAACGATTCCAAGTACGACCTTAATGTAGAACAGGTGGGACTGCCCGAAAGTAACGCTCGAGCACATCTTCGGATTAGCTGCGAACATTCAATCACATTTCACCAGCTAGCTCCCGCTGCTCGCGATGATAATACGACGGTTCCTGAATCGGAGATTGAGCCAGAAATTTCATCACCACCTAACCAGAGTAATTCCAAGGATGACGCCCCATCGACCCTCACTTAGAAGAGCGAAACTCCTTAGAAGGCCCCCTTCAGCAACAATTGAGTTCGTCCTTATTGCCTGCGAAGTTTTGAAGCGTGAACTTTCTACCTGTACACATACATAAATGAATGCAAACTAGTTCTTATTCTGCACCTCCCATCATCTGTGCGAACAATCTCATGAACCCGGACAGAATGTTGTGAACTGGTTTTCCAACATTTATGGTTAACTTTCTACATATTCTAATTGTTAACCCACTTTATTCTCAGTTATATGTTGATTAAAGGCTTATCTTCAGGCTAAGTTCTTATTCTACGGTTGTTGCCGAAAACTCGTCAGTAACTCGTTTCAGTATGTGAACAGCAATTGAAGCATGGAATCCTTCACTGAATCTCTTTGTAACTACAATGTTCTAATATTCTCCTTCACGGAAAGGCTGAGGTGTTCTACCATGCCGCTGCTGGTAGGATTATGCGTGACGGTCAGCGAATGCTAGCAAAAAAATCTATCGAATTCAAAACGAATAAACTACGAGCCATTTTCAGTGACAATTCTGGCATTCCGAACTGGACAATGAGGTATTTCATCCGTTGAATTATCGTAGAAGAGGTTATATCTCCACATAACCGTACTTCAGGTCACTCGCTATAATAACACGTGGCAACAAGCATATTGCGCGCTATGCACTGTAGCTGTTGAAGATGACCCCATCATATCAATAGCCAACATTGCCTAAGCCCACAGGAAGAAAAGATACGCGGCCACTAGAACCATTCAGTAACCCGCCGGAGGATCCTCATAATTTACAGATGTCCCTCGTGCCTACAGAGGAGTGAATCTCGCACCACACACGACACATTCATCTATTACTCAGTTTCTCGCGTAAATTGTGGCAGTAATTTAGGTCACCTGTAACACTACCTTTTTGGAGGACCATCCATCTAGAATTTGTTGTGCGACCTGCCGAAATCCACGGCCCTCCATTGTTTTCTGACACAACCTTTCCCCGGTGTACATCTAGGCCCGAACTTTTTCTCAGCTGATTTAGAATTCACGGACGATATTGTTCTGTTAGGGGACAGTCCTGCAACTAATTCTGAATCGTGTAGTTGTCTTCACGAAAACCATGAGATTAGAAATCAATACATCAAAGACTTAGATCCTTTCAGCTTGCGCTGGAAAGCCCACAAAACGGATATCTAGGCTGCACGATCCTACCAAACTGTCAAGCCAAGGGTGAAGTCAAAGTGCGTATCAACAACACCAGGCGAGTGCTTTTTCAGCTGTATAGGTCAATTGGGCTGCAAAAACAGACCAGTCTCCAAACTAAAATTCTCGACTTCCGAGACTCCTCATATTGACCTACGGTTGCGAAAGGTGACCATTACGCGTCGACCACATCAGAAAGCTGGAACTGCTTGACCATTGATGCTTGCGAATGATCCTCAAAGTGACCTGAAGCGGTAAGATGTCAAACGATACGATAAGAGAACGCTGCTTCGATATTGAGAAGCTGTCAGTATTCCGTCAAGAACAGCGTTTGCAATGGTTTGGATACACCCTCCAACGCCAAAACTCGGCGACCTCAAAAAAAATGTCGCCTGTTCCATGCCAATGTTACCACTGCCACCTTGTAGACTAACTGAAAACATGGGCAAGCACTATCAAGTCGGACGTCTAGCGTTTGAGACTCCAGTCTGTTTACGATACTTCTCTCAGGAATCGGAACTGTATCTCTCTGTGTTCCGGTCTCGTCTCTGACCGTCGTTCGCGGGCAGGCGCAATCCGCGACATCCATGAAGTTGACTCACCATCTCTTAGGAGATAGCCTCAAAAAGAAAATGGGAGGGATGGACATGTCCAGGAAACAATATCTGCCTTGTGCAGAACACACATTTGTTTATGTACAAACACAAGTGCAACCGATGGAGGTAACCAAACACAACCTACAGATTGGCGTCATGTTCTCGTTTAGAATTTCCAAAAACATATCGTCCATGTGTTTTGAACTGTACTAATAACTCTAGTGAGGAGAAATTTCTGCCTGCAAATCGCTTCGGTTTATTAACTCCGAACGCGCTGTTTATATGGGAACAAAGAATCATTGTTACCAATCATTACAATGCAGATCAGTTAGTTCAACCATCACGACGAGACTGCATCTTGGCGTGGTGTGATGGCTTGCGTGCCTCCATGACCCAAAGAGTTATACAGGATGGCTTGCCTAAGCCAGAGATGCAATCATGCCTGACAAGTCAGTGAGTAGACACCAGACGAAGTTCAGTCTCTGAACCAGTTGATGGGCGACATTTGGTTCCAACCACTATGCCCCTAGGGAGGATATTTCAATGAACAAACACGGAGAGAAACAGTTTGCCGGTCTAAAACATCCACTAGATGGACGTAGGAGTGAAGTACCTGGGGTTTCTCTCGACGGTGGGAGAAGTCATCGCACTTCATTGAGCAGCTATCGTCCGCCTAAGCTAGACAGCCTCCAGCCCAAAGGATGCTGCCCCATTCACGTTCTGCTTGCTCCATGGGGTGCATGGGGCTGAGGACTGAATCTGAAAAGCGGATCGATAACGAAGCGCCAGCGAAGACAAGACAAAAACGCATGCAGTAATCAGGTCTTACGTGACAGATCAAAAGTTCCTTCACAGTATCTTCGTTCACGTTCCCATGCTGCGTTAACGCTCCACTGCCTTTTGGGTCAGACTCAAGAGTCAAATGCTCTAGTTAGGGTTCCCAAAGAAAAACCTCTTCTCCGGTGTGGGCATATGGGAGGTACGACTCGCCCAGAAACCTCCAGTTTCTTTCCTGTAAAGGACCTTACCAGCTTTTTCTCTCTTGATTCAAGGTCAATACAAAACGCCACGGGTAACTGCGGCTCTGAAGAAAACAATAGTTCAGGAGTTGGATATAAATCGAATGCACTCCTCAAGCCTAAACGTTCACTTCACTTGGCTGCCTTTAACGTCCGCACACTATTTCAGATAGAGCAATGGGCCGCCCTCGCTAGAACTCTTGAGACTTTCAAAACAGATGTGTACTGTGTCTCCGAAGCGCGCATGCAAGACACCCACGCTCCACACCCCAGATACAACCTCAGTCTCTCACTTTGCTCTACGTGTGTCAGGTAATCCGGTTTCTAGTGCTCGTGGTCAGGCCGGCGTTGGGACTGCTTTGAGCGCGAGAGCTTAACGTGCACTGTTAGACTGGATTCCAGTCAGCAGTGTTTTGTGTGCAGTTCGGTCGAACGGTTCTGTGCATGTCAACAACAAATTGATGCGTCGATACTTGTTCGTCGTGTCTGTGTATAGGCCGACTGACTACAGTTCCTCTGAAACGAAGGACGAATTATACCAGAATTTGTCTCAGTCGCTTCGAATCGTGCGTTCAACAGACTTGGTGTTCATTACTGGGGATTTCAACGCCCAAGTTGGCCGTCTGGGAGATTCCGAAAGACACATCGGAGGTTCATTTGCTATTTGTTTGAAGGTAGGTCAAGGTGGTCAGTCTATGACATGGCAAAAAGGCATGAAAATCTTGACCAGTGGACTTGGACAAGTAGGACGTGTCAGACTTCCGGGTTGGGTCCACGTGATCCGCCTACCAGATGATTGGAAACATTAAGTGATATGGCTAGGTGTCGCTGCCAGTGGTGTAGTTGTATTCGAACTCTTTCTTTGTCTTTGTGATTTCCGCTTATTGCTTTGATTATTTTTGGATCTTCTTCACTTTATGCTTTTATTCTTTTGCCTTTTACTGGACGATGCTGGAAGATAGCAACCGAAACCAGAGCACAGAAATGCGAGATTAATGCTTGCATAAGCTGAAAGTAAACTGAACTGGTTCTACCTTGCTTTGGGTAACCTCTCTGCTGATTGGCTGATTGGTAGTACGATTAGCCGCCACTTGAAGTGAACCATTGCTCGCTTTATCGATCCGCCATCTTGTCGATCGCGAATCCGTTGTCTCAAGCCTCCAACTGGATTCTGGACCGGCGCTGTCCGCTAACCGGACTTGGCTGTCTATCGACCATAAGTCAGCGCTTACCCTCACACCAGGTAAATAATCACTCCACCGTTTGCAGATAGGGACTAAGTCGTAGATCTTTATCATGCCAATGAAGCAAAACTCAAGCACATTTGTAGAACTTTGCACTGGAACAATCCTTCAGATGCAAGGAAAGCAATAAATGTTTTGGATTCTATCGTAAGTGACATGTGATAAAAAGCATGTTCATTGTTTAACTTGTTTACTGACCTTGTACGATAGACTGTGGCTAAATGTCCAACTTTAGAACATGTGCGACACAGCATCTTTAGCAGGGCATTCAAAACTGTTCGCTCGGTGGGTCGCTGAGCCACAACGATAACATTCGCCGGTCGGTTGGAAACGTGTTGGCGGCTAAGCTTTTTGGATGCCCGAGACAGTCTGTGATGACTTAGGAAATGGATCACTCGGTGAACGGATCTGTTGCCTGATTCGTACCAATTCACAAGCTTTATCCCACGTTAGCTTTTATGCATCTTCTGTTAGAAGACATCCACGGATTTCATCACTTTTCACGCCAGCGGTAAATTGTAAAACGACCATGACATCCTCGAAATTCTTGGCAGGTATGCGAGAATAATCGCAGTAACGAACTCCTTGAGTGAGGCACGATATGAGGCCCTCTCCGTCTGAAGTGGTTTTTGACGTAGAGAATGAATATCAAATTGCCTTTGACCCTTCGCACCCAGGTAGTTCCGTAAAAACTTCAGCTTGGCCAGATCGTCCAGAACAAAGCTTCGTTTGAGCAATTTGAATAGGTCCAAGTATTGTAAAAATGAAGCTTTCTAGGAAATCCACGAATCTGGTGTAGGGAATACTGTAGCTTCTATCCAGAACATTGTAGGTCTATTAACTGATGTAGACATTACCCTCGACGCCAGTGTTGTTTTGTAAATCAGAACACGGAGCTCCCGTAGCGTACATAAACAAGTATGTATGCAATCTGTGCCGGACACAGATGACGCGAGCATTATGGACCAGTTTAATCAACTAATTTACAGCGACCTTGTGAGTGGACCGACCAGGGGACGGATGAGGAGCAGACTCTGAATCGGTGGTTAGTCGCGAACAAAGCGGGGTCATTCTGACTGAGAAAGTGGCCATAGATGAGCAGCGATAGTGCCCGAGGACGTAGCGAACCCTCGCTTGGTTAGCATCTTCCTCTCGAAAGTTGGTTAAATTGGTCCTCGACAAAGGCCGGTTTAAGGCGGTCTATGCTGATGGTCTCTTTCCTGCCTTCGACGTCTACCACGTATTTCTTTTCCTTCCGCTGGACGACGCGGAACGGACCAAAGTGAGTCGCTTGTAGTAATGATCACACTGCATCCACTCGAATAACCACACGGCTGGCGGTCGCTAGAGTGGTAGGTATGTAGGTGCTGAGAGTTTGTTCACGTGGCCGGTGGACTTTACCACCCGCATTTAGTGCGACAGCCGTTTTGCGTAATCCCCGTAATTAAAACTCACAGGTGGTAATGGAGAAACCAACTCACCTGGAAGTCGTAATGTGCAACCGTAAACCAGTTCAGCTGCTGTAACACCCATGTCGGCTTTACCGGTGTTACGCAGTCCTAAGAGAACGATCGGTAAAACTTCACTCCATGGAGGGTTGTCGCGAGCACGAAGGGCAGCTTTCAGCTGGTGATGGAATCGTTCCATCATGCCATTAGCCTGAGGATGATAGGCCGTCGTCTTGTTGTGTCTGCAATCGGATGCGTTCAGTAGCTCGTGGAAGGCACCGTCAAAATGAGAACCGCGGTTAGTGATCACGATACCAAGGCAACCGAATTGACTTACCCAACCAGTTAGAAATGCTTTTGCAGCTTCCTCTGAGGTAGGTTGTGTGGCCTGTGGTCAGTGAGTGAAACGATCTATGCAAGTGAGGATGTAGACGCAACCTTTGGATGGTGGAAAGGGCCCCACAAGATCCACATGCACGTGGTGAGAGCGTGCGTCCGGCTCACAGAATGTGCCCAATGTAGATTTAGTGTGATGATGCATTTTAACGCGTCGGCATTGAAGACAAGCGTAGGCCCAAGTACTTACGTCACTTTTGGCACAAGGCCAGACGGATTGCTTGGTGACTAGTTTCACTGAGGCGGTTACGCCAGGGTGCGATAAGTTGTGGAGGCTGATAAAAAATCTTGCGGGCGAAAACTGGCAGGAACTAGTGGTCGGGGTCGACCCTGTGACACATGGCAAATAATGGTAACGTCCGAAGTTGGAATGGTTACTGGCACTAGATGCAGGGAGCTGCTGTTTCTGAACTACTCGACCGCAGGATCTGTTGTTTGAGCTGCGGCGATTACTTCTAGGTCTACGTCCATCAGTAGTGGGTCGTCGATATTGTGGACGCTTGAGAGTGCGTCTGCTACGGGATTGTGTGCCCCAGAGGTGTGTCGAATGTCCGTATTAAACTGCGAAACAGTCTAAGTGGCGAATCTCGCGTGGCGAATATCGACCAGAAGCTGATTGGAGAGCGTACACTAGTGGTTTATGATCTGTGAACACAATGAACGTTTGGCCCTCGAGTGTGTGCCGGAAGTGTCGGACACTCAAGTGGATTGCCAGTAGTTCTCTGCTGAACGTACTATATCGGGATTCCGCAGGCTGGAGACGCTTGGAGAGGAAAGCTATTGGTTGCCATGACTTGCTGACGAATTGTTGCAACACAGCTCCAACAGCCGTGTCCGAAGCATCTGTCTCGAATGCCAGGGGGCAGAAGGATCGGGATGTGAAAGGAGTGCTATGTTGTCGATAGCTTCCTTGATCGAAGTAAATGCTGCCTGCGGCGTGCCGAGAAAAATGAATTTCCGCTTACCTCCACGTAAAAAGTCTGTTAGAGGCTGCATTATTTCGGCGCATTGTGGGATTGTAGTGCATCCGATAAAACACACACGATTACAAAGACTAACGGATTTGTTTGTTTGAATAACCACCGAATTTGGTGGCGCTACTTGCTCCACCTGTGTATACCGTCAGCACGCCGTTGCGTCCCTCCAATACACACGTTGTCGCGCTCCAGCGTTTTGAGTAATGCTCTTCTGCGCGCTGCCGAGTATATTCGCTAACGTGTCACGAACCGAGGACCAGGGGTTATAGACTCTAAACGAGAGCAGGTCCTGACTTAAGTTGGCGGAATCCTTAGGCGCCACCAAAATCGGTAATTGTTCAACTAAACAAATTTGTTAGTCTTTGCGATCGTGTCGTATCGGTAGCACTACAGTTTTCCGCTTTTGTGTCAGTTTTCTCGAAGCCACGAATATTTGGAACTCAATTCCGGTGAAAGTGGTGGACATCATCATCATCACCGTACAGCGTGAAACAGCAGAGCAAGCCCATCTAACCACTGTTTCTCACCATGTTGCACGTAGCATTAGAAGGAATGAATATACAAGATGGATAGGCAGTGGACTTACACGGGTGGAAAAGGAAAGAATGCCCTAGTAGCCAACACACGGAATACACAGTCTAACAGTACAAGGGCACATTGATCAATCGTTTAAACTTCAGTGGAATATCAGGTCAGCGCCACAAGTGCTTCAGTCCAGCGTACGCCGCTCGAGCCTTGGATATACGCGTGCTCACCTCTACTACTGTGTTTCCATCCGTCGTCACGCTGCTGCTGGGGTAAGTGAAGTATTCGACAACTACCAGCACCTGCCCATCGAGCATCAAGCTCGGAGTCGTTGACGTTCACTCTTGTAACATCATTTTTGGAAAGGGGTAGATAGTCCGGGTCCATGGTTTGTTGGTGGGCGCGTTACTGCAAGGTTGCCCAAACCAAAGCAGGTGGTTTTCCTAGGGATCCACAGCCGGAGCCTTTAGCTATTCATAGGTCAACCCGCAAGGCAGCGGGACGAAACGTGGGGTCCGTGACCCACTGGGGGCCGGTGACTGATCGCTCGGTTCATTCGCCCATCGGATGAGGCCAAACATCCTGGGTATACCTGTCCGCCACAGATGCCGGTGAGCATACCGTTGTACGCCTCATATGCCACCTGTCATGCAAGGTTGCAATTCCGGCTGAAGGAAGCCGTCGTGTTTGACTCTTTGGGTCGCAGAGGCACGGAAGCCATCACCCCTCGTCAAGGCGCAGTCTCGTCGTGATGGAGTCGGACTGTCTTTGATCGGTTAGGGGAACGATACGCAACACTGAATGATCAGATCGGTCTTCTGTCCACTATCGACTAGGTGACTCAGCCACTTCGAGTGATGCTCTTTGATGCTTTGATACAGGTGCCTGGCCGTGCGACCTATGTAAGATGCGCCACATGCGCACCTAAACAAATAGATAACCATGCATGAGGTCAGCTCAGGTAACCGGTCTTTCACTTGCATTCGGATCGTCGGCGAGGTGAACTTACATTTCAGTTTTACAGCTGGGGAAATTGAGTTCACAATTGCTCCAAGTTATTTCGTTAGTCTTTTGAATGGTACTTTTAAGAAAAGCGAACGACCAACTAAATGCATAACTGGCATCTCTGTGGTGTGTAAGAGCAATGTTAGGAATCATTGAAAACAATTGTTCGCTCTCCAATGTTGTTTTTGTAATGTGACCATGGGACTTTTCAAACAATTTCTCATCACCGCCTGCCACTTTTTATTTCAGTGATACTGGTTTGCCCAACCATTTTCACCCACGTTTATGTTATGGTTACTTAGTGATGATGTGTAGCGTAGTTTGGCAACTGGAGATCGCTTCAAAAGAGGTTGCCCAATATTTACGTCCGCCGGATGCATTATGGCTGTTTCTGCTTGTCCTTTCCGTATAAAACGCACAGCATCATAAAGGCAATTTTTTCAACATGATAACATGAAAACTTAGATTTGAAGGCAATACTGGACAATGCATCTGTCATCATCCTTAGGTTTTGTGATCTCAATTCTTTTCTGCTCACGGGTAGCCCATGCCTCCTTATAATCTCTTCGGTCATGTATCATATAGAGCGGGTTTTTACCTTATGCTCACATCCACCTAAACGAATTTAAGCAGCAGCGGCGTTTGATCTTTGTCCGGTTCGTTACCACACCTGACCTTTTGGGACCTTATGTGGTTCTCCACCACGGTTCTCAGGTTCTGATTGTTGTTTATCCTTAGTGGTGCATCCGGCCTTTGTTGCTATGGGGTATACCCCTTCCTCTGCACTCATGCACAAATATTTAATAAAAGTCATCGCAGGGCGACGGATATGACTCCAGGGGATGAGCTGTACGCTCGAAGCTAAGCGCGGCATGGAAAATGAGGGATGATAAAATGGGATGGGTTCTCGTTTGGTAACGAACCCCCTCGCCATCAAACAAGCACAAAGGTCTATGGACGGCATCGTGACTTACTTCTGCTTGGGTAGCTAGAGCAATTTCATGGAGGATCGAATCAGCCGAGAACCGACCATCGGCCCTTTCAAATGCCCACCTCCCCAAGGATACGCTGGACATCCTGGATCGTCGCATGATGCAAAAGGCGTATGGGCCACTAGTCGCCACCGGCTTTCAACAAAACGAGGTACTTTCGTCGTAGAAAGCCGACTTGGTACTAAGGACACCATTTTGTATATATTTAGGAATTTCGTCCTCACAGTGCACATCAATCATGCTACAACGACCCCGGTGAGTGACGCGCCGTGTTTTCTCAGTGGCCGGGGTAACCCAGACACTAGTTGAGAACATTAACACCGTGTCACGCATACAAGTAACCCACTCGAATGTGAGAACCGTTTTAGACAGGTATTCAGTGCATCACCATGCGCACTCTCCAGGACTAAGCAAGTCGGCATAGCCTGTCTGTCTGAGGTACGCCTACCCAACTGTGGCACTTGACGAATACAAGTAACTCATATGGACGCATCCTACTGAATGCATCATAGCGGACCGTTGAACGCTTCCGGGCTTCACGGGGTTCCGGTCACAAAAATAACTGAGCACACAACACGTTGACCTCATGGGCGTCAGTTTTACCAAGGATAGTCGTAGCGTGGTTTACGGGTACTCCATTATAATCTACTCTCCTACCCTACATCCTGAACCTGACACCAAAGACGAGTTCCACAACGATCTCCAGGGCTCCATCCGTCGAATATCCAGGCGTGATATCCTAGTGATTTCAAGGGACTGAAACACCCGCACAGGCTCCGCCGACGAGGATTCACAACATTTACTGCCAAATTTTGTCCCCGATGATCGATACGAAAATGGTGACCCTCTAGTTATGCTGACAGATCTCAGTAGGCCGGTCATCACCAGTACTGGCTCCCAACATTCAAAGAAGCACCTACTGACTTGGCGCTCCAGTGACGGAAGGACAGCGCTCCAGGTTGACCGCATCTTGGTTAGCTGTCGCTGAAGCTCTTCGGTAGAGCATTATCAGGCGTATCTCGGCTGCAAAACGTGAAATGCCAATGGCACTGACCACAAGTAACTGTTTCAAGATCCATCTGTCAGACCGAAGGATGCCTCGCCCCCAAGACAGAACTAATGTCCCTTCGTTAGCAATCCCGACAAAGCTCCAGTCTTGTCACACGCTATCGCCTCCAGGCTGGACAGAAGTCTTGTTGACGGTAGTATAGATTCACAGTTGACTACGTTACAAGTGTTCATAACAGAGGCTGCCCTTGAACAATTAATCAAGATACTCCAGCAGAAGAAAAATGTAAATCTCGAAAGAAAACCTCAGCAGCTGTTCAAAGGCCAAGTAGGCGTGACTCCATAATTCACCCGATTTCCACAGCCTTCACCGGTAAGCTACGCACTCTGCAAAGGTCGATCATAAACGATACTGGTCCGAAGCAGAAAATAAGAAGGAGACCGCATCTGCCTTTGCTGATTTCAGGTAGCTGTTTCGACTCATGCGCTCTGCATCGGGAAAAACGACACCCTCGCCTTTCTTGCTGCAGGACGACAAAGGCCATCATATGGCCGGAACCAAACAAAACCCCCGAAAATGGGTCGAGCATTTCAGTATGCTACCAAACTGCCCTTTTCACCAAGCAATATATATATATATATATATATATATATATATATATATATATATATATATAACATCTAGTGAGCGACCAAGTATTCATTTCAATTATTTGGTATCTATCCACACTTCTATCGGCCACGCGCTTTTTCGAATGAAGTACAACAAACAACCGTACACATAGATACATGTGCGATGCATGTCCCAACATAACATACACGTCGATTGTTTGACATGCTAACCCCAATAGAGTACTATGGCTTCAACCCCAGCGCGCCTGAATTGGTTGCCGTAGAAAATGGTAGTGCATCGATGCTCAACCACGGGTAGTCCTTACGAATTCTCTGTTGACAACGATCAGGATTCAGAAGTGTATAATAAAGTCGATTTAACAGTGGGCATTCGGTCGTTGGCAGGTACGCAGATGCCACGTGAACGCAAAACCGAACTCGGTTTTTTCAAACACCTTAACACTACTCACTTATAAAGTCGATGCGTTTACAGCTCGGTAAATTGGTTCAATTTGTTTTGTCCGAATACACTGTCAGACGAAAGTTTTGGCTGTCAGGCAGCAGTAACCGTCAAGACTTCCCAGCGGAACATAAGCCTTATCAGTCACCACGTCCTCTAGGGTGGTAACAAATCCCCTCGATGGCGAGTTTGTGGATAATCAGAGTCTACCAAGAATGTTATTATAGCCTAGATAAGTCAACAATCCGATGCGATTGTTCTCAGTTTACATCTTTGGGTAAACTTGAGCACCAGCGTCTGTTTCTCCACAATGACCCGATAACGACTGATACCGTTCGAGGTCGTGCGGATGTATTTTAGCATGCTAGTGTTTCCTTGATGGGCTTCTCAGATCGACTATTTAGGTATCTTTTCACAAAGAAAATCAATGACATCCTGTCATGTTTGACCTTGGTTCAATTGACCTTATTGGTAGATTCCCCGGAGGAAAGTGTGATCCACACGACGACGGTGATATGATACGTACTGCGCTACGGGAAACACAAGAAGAGATTGGAATCGACCCTGAATCAGTGGATATTTGGTATCAACTCCCTCGTATGGATGGGCGGGTGAGCATTTTGTTTTGTTCCGTTGCTCCCGTCGCACACGCCCATTCACGCTGATCAGTGCGAGTTTGCTGTACCCGTTTATGCGTGTGTGATGATAATGTCTTTCACATTTAGTTTTTCGGTGAAGTCACCACTGGTGCAACGGAAAATGCGCTTATCATAAAAGTAAACACTCAACCACGTATTCAAATGGACCATACGCTCGTGTGCAGACACCTGTAACATGACCTGACTACAGATCGACATGCGCACGAACCGAACATGCGTGGATCTATCAAAAGTGATGGGGGAAAAATCAAACTGATCGGAAGTCCGGACTGAGGCAGTCTTGAGTGGTGTAAACATTAATACACACTCTACAAATTCAAACTTCTACACTGCTGGTAGACAACTCCATTGTCTCCGGATAATAGCTCCCGGTTGTACTTGGTAGCGCGATGGGTTCTTGTGATTATACTTTGCACCCTTTCCGATGCACTCGTGTTGTCATAAAACAGTTAGGTTAAAAATTGCCCATGGGCTCATTTCCAACTCAAGCAACTGCCTTACAGTCATATTTTCTGTTTTTTCTCCGGTAACTTATAAAAGGGTTCCAGTTTTTTGCGACCTCTGATTTTGCCATCTTTTGTTTAATTGTCCGTCATTATGTGAATCATTTCCAGAGAGTCCAGCATGCTGCTAGTGGCTTCGTTTTTTCATCGTGGACAGTCTATCCTTGCTCATCCTAAGACATCCCGGACGACTCAACTTTTCTATGGAAATTAGTGTACGGTTGACGCGACGGCTATTTTTCACTCGTGCGTTTTTTATTCACGTGGCTCGGTCTGTTTCCGATAAGGTCGAGTTATCTGCGTTGAGAATAGGAGGCCTCAAACTGTGGAAAATATGAGAGGAATTCGTCGCAGACATCCTGATCTACCAAAACTGTCGGCGTAGTTTTGCTCCCGCGTTGCCCAGAGACTTACAGTTTGCGGTAGTGTTCATTCTCGTAGGTCGTCCGGGTGTCTAAAGTCGGCCACCACCGAAACCTCGGTTTTCACTTTAGACGATCTCTTGGCTGCGAAACCAGACACTTTCCCTTGAACAGCCGTCATAAAACTGGGATTCTCCACCGGTTCGTTTCAGATATCCTCAGAAAACAGGGCTACAACAGTAACAAATCTCATCCGGTCCCAACCTTGTTTCTGAGCGACTACACTCAATAGATAGAGTTCCGTGATTGGTTTCTGCATAGAATCTGGATCCAACCGATGTCATGCAGTGACATCCGTTTCAACGATGTATCCACATTCCATCTGTATAACGGTAAAGGCCATCAATGCAGTAAGAGTTGATACAAGACGAATCCCGTTAGCTACTACGAAAGTTATATACAAGGCGATATGATGGTGAACGTATGGTGCGGCATCCACAGTTCATGACTGGTTGGTCCTGTGTTCCTTCTCGACAGAATGAATGCAACTGTCTTTCTGCATACGATAAATGGGACACTTTCTGAGTACCCAGACGGTCCATCCTTATCCATCACGTCGAAAATGTTCAACCAATAGGGCCGAGTTCCAATACATGCCACAACCGTTTTAACTAGCTGGCTTGATTAAGTATTGTCTTTGTAATCGGACGAGAGGGACCGGTCCCATGGCCTCCAATGTTTCCGAACTGAACTCCGTTGAACTTTTCCTTTTGGGTTATATTCTGAGAAGAGGATATTCTACCAAACGAGGAATTTTTTTCACATCAAATGCCCGAATCCAATTTGCCTGCATGGAAATTGCAGCTTCAACGTTGAAGAGTGTTCAGAAGTGTAAGATTTGGTGGCTGCGGATTGGATAGAGCCGGATGGTGGTATTTTTGAAAATCTACTGTAACGAGGACCACAACACAAATCTACACCAAAGGACGATATATATGTCCTTTTCAGAACCGGAGAACGATCAATCGGTGTTTTAAAGGTGAAAAGAAACGGATTTCCGATTTCATTGTTTGATTTGTTCCATTATCAATAGAATTCTTTACTGTGTGACAGGGAGGTAAATCATGTGTAAGTTGGTGACTGCGCCGTGATTCATATACGTATTCTATGCAGCACTGCAAGTAAAAAACGATACAAGTCGGATATGCGTTATACGTTGCTCATTGTTAGACAGTGTGCACCACTTCGTCTATTTCATACTTCTTTTAGGCATTTTGGGCAATGTCTTACAGTGACCGAAGTGAAGGGTTAACACATTCGATCACAGTAAGTGTAGATTGATAAGTACAACCCATTCATGAAGAAACCTAGACCGACCAAAAGGTTGTCCACCGAAATACATAACTAGACTATTTTCAAACTCTCGTGTATTGATGTTAGAGATGTTACCATGAAATGTCCACGCATTCAGTGGGTCAAACCCTCACGTTATGAGCAGCAGAAAAGTCGGGTACTTCAGAGGAAATTTTGAGAAATAGGCCAGGACGAAGTCGTTGGTACCTGGCGTACGAAACACGATATCAACCGTGTACGCACAGAGTAACACTGACGGAACATGGAGGATACAGACGTGTATGAGAAACTGAGTAGTAGAACAGTGCCTGTGATCACGACGTGTTAACTATCCGTCATCAGTATAGGGGTCTGGTAACTTTGCCCGATAAACGGGGGCTACTGATCGCAAGTAAATTATGTAACTTTTTTTTGTACAATTAAATGCATTACTATGGTCTCGGAAGCCAACACTGAGCGAAAAAAGCAAACCATTGTATCAGATATACAATGGAATCTAGCGAACTGCTTGAGTGATGATGTTGAAACTAATTGCGGCCGTAAATCGAATCAAGTCTAGTCAAGTTTCTGGTTTGTACATCCGAGAAAGAATATTCAGATGCTGCATGATCCCTACACTTCGGAAAACACACATTAAATATAAAAAAATGTATGTTTAACGGAGTGAGCAACGGAAATCGTTGGTAATATAATATGGGTCTGTGAGGAAATGACCGAGGTGAAGAACTACAGAGAGTTTAGGAGTTATACATCTTTTCCCATCAAGTTTTAGCCATAACCCGTACTTCTTTAACCACGGCCCACCGTTCTTTGGCATTCACGCACAACCTTTATGCACGACCCACAGTGATAATCGTACGTATTACGCCTTAAACGTCATTGTTCTCTGTACAACCTTCCGGATGAAAGAACCATCGATAAAAGAACCACTGCCTCTCCACGCCGAGTCCAATAGCATTTACCAATTTAAGTGTAGGTGCTCAGTCACCTACATTCCCAGGACGAAGAGACAACTGCGTAATAGAACAGTTAAACACGTTCCAGTTGGGCTACAAAAAACAATGAGTGGACGGACGCAGTCGTTGACGTTAACGAGCGCACGCAGAACACTCAAGTTATTCATTACGCAACACCTGCAGGGGACAAAGTACTGTGTTAATCTGAGCACGGCGTTCACCGTCACCTGTATCACAAATAATCAACGAATATTGAGATACGCGGAGGTACTAACAGATAACCATCATCACCTCTAACTGTGTTAACAGCGAGAATGGATAATTTCGTTAGCCTTGCCCTGGTAACTTATTTTTACTTGCTATCACTTGTGCGTAGGTGTGCCTGTGCCTCTATCTTTGATCTGCTAAGAAGGTTCAGTTTCCGATTCATGAATGATCTTGACTGCACTGTGCGCTAGTGAAGGTGCAGCAAAATGGTCCGGAAAACACCGTGCAATCTAACGCTACTGTCTTCTATGTTCAAATCCATGTTGGGAAAGTTATGTTTTCGACACTATTTGTACTGGTTTTCCATTGATGACTAGATTTGGATTGGATACCATTAGGTTAGAGTATTGATGGGCCTCATGAAGATAAAACAGAATATCAGAGCATTTCTAGGGATTCATCCTTAGATTCCGACCTGAGAACGATCAGTTGACGAACTCAGTTACTTTTTGTTGTGAAAGCAAAAATGCTTAGCCGTTAGATTTGGGCATTCCGAAAATTTCATCATCAGCATGTTTCTTAGGAAGACAATCGTCCTAAATGGGTATGGATGATATATTAGTAAAAAACAACAACGGTGATAGAATGGCACCGAAGGACACCTTGTGCAGAGGGAAGCATGGAAGAAGTTCGACCACGGTATCGTGTACAGTAATCTCCCGTTCAAGTGCACGCCCGTTTAAGTACGCATCCCAGTTAAATACGCATATTTTCCCCCAAAATTCTGGGTTCGACATTTATTACTTGAACATGCCCTGAATCGTCATTTCGCGCTGGTCTTGAAGTTTTTTCTGTTTATTATTGAAGGAGGCTACCCAGATTTTTTTCTAAAATGACTCAGACGATTTTTAAAGATCATCGATTGTATCATCAGCTTCAATTTGTACTTCAGAGCAGAGCAGCTGGTCCTCAGTGTCAGAAACCTGATTACAAAGAGATTAGAACTCTTGAAATACAACTCCAATTTCTAAACCCGCATTCAGGTCTTGAGGATCAACGTTGTCATTATCAGCATCAGTCACTGGTTCAAAGGTTTTCAGCGACTGAAGGTCGTGTGTATTGTGCTGCAGTGCGTTCAATGTTCCTGTATAATTTCGAGACTTGGGGTCTGTGTGCGAAATATGTTCGTCGTCTTGAGGTTTTCGACCATAGATGTTTACGTGGTATCGCTAAGATTAGATGGAATGTCCTAGTGAGCAATGCCGATGTCAGAAATCCAGTATTGGGTTCTGGTTCGGAGAGTGTTTTCATACAGCGTATCCAACTTAGTAGACTTCATCGGTTGGGGCACGTGCTACGTATGACAAACACACGTCTACCGTACCGTACCCTGTTTCCCGTTCCTCCTCGGGAGTGGAAGAAACCACTACGAGGTCAACAGATGACATGGCAACGAGGAATGTAAAAATGTACATCGAACTTAGGAAAAGTAGGTGCCTCACGCCTTCGTGGTTGGGGTCCAAGAGATCTCTTATTCAGTTAGCTTGATACATTGAAGGATACGGCAGCAGACCGTGAACAGTGGCGATCTTGTTGCCACTTTCTGTCGGATCAGAACGATTGATCAATGTGCCCCTGTACTGTTAGACTGTGTATTCCGTGTGTTGGCTACTAGGGCATTCTTTCCTTTTCCACCCGTGTAAGTCCACTGTCTATCCATCTTGTATACTCATTCCTTCTAATGCTACGTGCAACATAGTGAGAAACACAGTGGTTAGATGGGCTTGCCCTACTGTTTCACGCTGTACGATGATGACGACTAAACATTTCCGCTTTCACAACAAAAAGTAACTGAGCTCATCAACTGGTCGTTCTCAGATCGGAATCTGAGGATGAATCCTTAGAAATGCTCTGATGCTGCAAGTTACGTGGAAGAAGCCTAGGATTCTGTTTTGCCAAGCTCGATCAAGAATGCTTTCATCAAGGCCGAACTTATGACCTCAGAACCAGGATTGGAGAGAGAAGGCAATGTTGAAGATGTGGTCAGCGAAGTTGCTGTGACTTTGGAAACTGTGAATTTGTCCACCACTCCATTAGATCAGGAATTTAATTTTGTTGATGGCGAGAACAATGAGATATATGCTGCTGCAATATCGGAAGATGTCGAAGAACTTTTGGAGTCGCTGAAAACCTTTGAACCGGTGACTGATGCTGATAATGACAACGTTGATCCTCAAAACCTGAATGCGGGTTTAGAAATTGGAGTTGTATTTCAAGAGTTCTAATCTCTTTGTAATCAGGTTTCTGACACTGAGGACCAGCTGCTCTGCTCTGAAGTACAAATTGAAGCTGATGATACAATCGATGATCTTTAAAAATCGTCTGAGTCATTTTAGAAAAAAATCTGGGTAGCCTCCTTCAATAATAAACAGAAAAAAACTTCAAGACCAGCGCGAAATGACGATTCAGGGCATGTTCAAGTAATAAATGTCGAACCCAGAATTTTGGGGGAAAATATGCGTATTTAACTGGGATGCGTACTTAAACGGGCGTGCACTTGAACGGGAGATTACTGTACACGATACCGTGGTCGAACTTCTTCCATGCTTCCCTCTGCACAAGGTGTCCTTCGGTGCCATTCTATCACCGTTGTTGTTTTTTACTAATATATCATCCATACCCATTTAGGACGATTGTCTTCCTAAGAAACATGCTGATGATGAAATTTTCGGAATGCCCAAATCTAACGGCTAAGCATTTTTGCTTTCACAACAAAAAGTAACTGAGTTCGTCAACTGATCGTTCTCAGGTCGGAATCTAAGGATGAATCCCTAGAAATGCTCTGATATTCTGTTTTATCTTCATGAGGCCCATCAATACTCTAACCTAATGGTATCCAATCCAAATCTAGTCATCAATGGAAAACCAGTACAAATAGTGTCGAAAACATAACTTTCCCAACATGGATTTGAACATGGAAGACAGTAGCGTTAGATTGCATGGTGTTTTCTGGACCATTTTGCTGCACCTTCACTAGCGCACAGTGCAGTCAAGGGGATCATTCAAAAATCGGAAATTGAACGTTCTCAGTAGACCAAAGAGAACAGCCCGCGCGGGCACACATATGCGGGACGTACGTAACACAGTGTGTTAGTCCTTATTTTAAACTAATGGACAGGATTGGAATCGGTTCATGTAATCCATACTTGACTCATCGGGTAGTTACCTGGGAATTTTTTTTCTTCATCTGTGTGCTCCCTGTTTGGTCAAGGTGGTTGATTTCCTCCGTGGTATTCTTTTTGTTAGAGTCTTCAGAATTTTGTAGGTATAAGAATATCGATGCGCGAGTACGTGTAGGCATTTCAGACTTTTTGTCCATATCTCAGTTAAAACGCTTCCTCCATCTGTAGAATAGAGGGAATTTATAATATTCGTGACTTACCCCAGTAAACATACGGAAAAGATGTCAATCACTCTCGGTGGTCCACACAGTGTTCGCGAATACGGATTGACTGGATGACGGGCTTTGCTTATGACACCCGGTCATGTCATTGAAGTTTCCGTCGAAAGTACAAAATCTGGGTATGCATTAACTACGTCCTCCCTCCCACCCGGTAAACGTATTTTAGAAGGCTAACTGGGTAATGCATATCACAGCTTTTACCATGCTTTTTTCAAAGCCACAAGGCCCAGACCCTTCGTCAAGCCGTTTCTGTAACCCAGATTCTCAATGGCTTTTCCAGTAATCTGTCCCATATTCATGATTTCTCTGTTCGATCCGATTTAACTTCAAATTTGTTGAAATGGTTTGAATGCATATTTACGTTTTCTCGATCGGATTAGCCTTGTTATCGATCTGCCATTTCCACAGAACCATTAGTTAAATTAAGTTATGTCAAATACCTAAGAATCACTGTCGATACAAATTTTGAAGTGGTCATCTCACATTACAAACTGTGTGAAGAAACTACGCCGGTTATCTTACCATATCCGAAGTTTTGGCATTTTAACGTTAAAAAGAGTGTTATTTCCCTTTCTGTTTATCAGTGTGTTTTTCCTGTTCTACTTTGCTGTTCCCCTGTTATTTTTGCTGGCCTACTGAAGAAAGATTTTAAAATTCTTAGTCGAGGTTTATCTGTTATCAGTTGGGCATCTTTCATACCCTTAACTGAACTATCTGCTAAGCTGTGCGAACTATACCTGGCCGCATGTAAAAAGTTCGCACACGAAATCCTCGCAGACACAGCACTCACCATTTACACGGTCATCTGTCCATACCCTCTCATATTACCGTCAACAAAAACTCTACCGTTCCATATCAGGCCCCAATCCTCACAAGCCGGGTACGAGTATCGACAGAATTTCTTGGCAATTGTGATATATAATGGTTTTTTCCATCCCATTGATTCGGTGAGGTGCCAAGTGTAAACCTTTTTTGACTGAAACGGGGAAGTCTGCGAAAGTTTGATCGAATACAAATACACGAACAAACCGCAGAATCATCAAACGACCAAACTATTTCAACAACAACGAATACCGGTAGTGTCGAAATTCGAATAAAAAAAATCATTTTATTCCTTATGGTACCCGATATCAGACAAATGTTGAAAGTATGAAATTATGTATGGCTCGATATTTTTACGTAAACTCAGTACTGTTTTCCAGGAAATTGAGGATACATGAACTACGTGCGATGATAAGTTTGTCTGATGCTCGGTAGATCGAATTTGGTAAGCATCCCAATATGAATAGTTTCAGAAATTAAAAATTTTACATTCACCCCAAGTGTTCCAATCCGGCTCACCAGCTCTAGTTAGATGAATCATTTACTTTCGAATCATATCGGTTTATTAAAAAAAAACAGTGTTCATATGTGATGTCATATTACGGCAGCCGAATCATTATACGAAGCGCATTTTTCATAACCGGTTTTTTCTAGTGGTTCTGTTACTTAGAAACCCGATAGTTTGATTTCGTCCCGTTCGGTGGAAACAACTGTTGAAAACTGCTTTGTCGATTTCGTTCCGTTTTGTCATGAACTGGCCGAGCCATCGATTCACTTCTCTGGCTCCAGCTTTGCAATCAAATTTGGTCAGACGATGATGTGCTCTCTGCTAACGGAACCAGACCGTCTGTCGACAATGTGCCGGTCCGTACTCCCAATAGGTGGTTTCGGTCACTAATAAGTTGATTCTGATTCTTCGAGTGGCAGTTGTTTTGCGGAAGTGTCTATTATATTGGTGCTCGACAGAAAGTATCCAAAACAGTAAAATACCGCATCATCTTGCGGTTCAAAAGTCATTTCGCGGGTAATGGTAGGATCAAGTAAAGAAAAGCCGTTGGTTTATTGGAAATAATTGATCTTGAAATCAAAGTCTTACAAGCGTGAAATCCTAGCGCAGTGAATGAAAAGTAGCAATTATCCCAAATCTGGATAAACAGCAGAACACAACAGTTTGAAATAGAATCGCTGTTAATTATTTACACGATCCAAGGTCGCATGCACATGTGTAATGATACAAAAGCGTGATAACGAATAACTGTATTATGGACAATCATTGCAACAGGCTTCCTTTGTTTATCGTTAATTTTGGTTTGGTGATCGTGGAGAAGCGAATAATCGGGAGTGGTATATTTCACTACTTTGGTAAATATGGAAAGATAAATTCATGAAAACGCAATTGTACGTGTTTCCGTGATAGATATTGCTCAGAACGTTTGCGTAAATTAATATATAGTTACTTACGTCCTTTTTTCATATTATTGTAAATTACGGTGTCAAAACAAAACACGATTGTGAAAGTACCAACACATTTTCCTCGGATAATAATGTTTTCCGCATTTTGATTAAAAAAAGAACGTTCGGCGAGCAATAAATGTATTTAGAGAGAAGCATTCTTGGTAAATCCTCATGTACCATTACAAAGAGGGATAAGGTGAGGTATGCTGCCCGACCTTTCGGCCGACTTGAAGCCTGCATCATACGCCCCACAAAAATGGTCATGTGCTGCAATCACGTAGAAAATCAAAATTCCATCGTTATTTGGTTTGGCTATCGATTTATGTTCTGTATTCTGTATTTAAACTTGGGGGCTCACAAGAATTTTATCCGTGGCAAGGAATTCTGCTGGGAAAGCATTTTAATGACTTCGAGATCGTAAAACTCATTACACCGGCTGCATTAAATTATGATTAACTTTGTTGGTGTAGTACTATCCGCAGCACTGAACCACGCAGAATTCACCGGGCTCGAAAACTAAATGTTTTCCGTTTGTCAAATTAGACGTTGTTTTTGGAAGTCTGCTTTACTGCTGCATTGTGCGTCAGGTTATGTATCGTACGGGCATGTTCATTTTATAGCCATGGGCACATCAATTCGGTTCTCATATGCATTTAGGATAACGAAACCTTGGACGATTCGGAGATACTGTTATCCACAATAGTACTATAACAGCTCTGATTGGATTATGTTGGCGGAATCATTTTCAGTGTTTGAGACATAGATAAATGCGATTTCTCGACAGTGAACCACGGCGGCAAAAATATTGCACATGAATGAGCACAGAGTAATAAGCGGTGTCCTGACTCCGTTGCTAAACTCTCGGCTTAAAATGCTGACGATTGACTGAGGACAGACAGGTCCGCATACTATCAATGGGATAATAATGGGCACATCAAACGTTATGGCAGAAATCATGCATGCAATTTATCACCGCTTATTTTCCGGTTTGTGGTCTGCATTTGTTAGTCACCAGATGTTAAATACACGTGATCTAAAACGTTTGTGTCTGGATGCAACGTTTTTATTTAAGGGATAGATGAACACCGTAAACCACAATTCCATTCAAATTTCGACAATACCTGTACACCCATAACTGCACGATGTGGGTCTCGCTTTTACCTATATTCGACAAACGTAGGCAAAGTGAAATTTATGGTGTATATATAGCAATGGTTAAAAAGAGTTCTTTGCAATCGCTCAACTCCGTCCATAACTGGTCGTGCCGGACAAAAGCGTGTACACCGGACTGAGTGAACGGTTCTTGTAAAATTCTTCATAATGGCCAAAAGTGAAAGAAATACCAAGTTCATTTGAAGGCTCGTCTCACCGAAGCGGAGGGTTTCTAAGGCCAACCGAGCATTCTTCACATCGTCAACTCGTAGCTGTCCTGAATGCTTCTGAGATCTCTCACCCAATTTTCTCAAAATGAAACCGCTACTCTCAAGCCATTGAAAAAGCGGTAAGCGACCACAGTGCTAGTGCAATCGTTAGCTGTTAGATCGTACCGCAAAGTGGCGTACGGGCCCTTGCGCACACTCACACAAATTCAGTTTGAATTTCGCTCGTACACAGCTGACACTCGTGCCAAACATGATCCCGCTACGACCGCACATAACACGGAACAGAATGATCACGTGATGCGTGGATCAAATTGACCGTGTCCATACTCCAGTTTTGACACAAGCCTTCGGTCAACTGGCCTGGTAATTCGCAGCCGTAGCATGTTTAGGCTTAGAGTGCTTTTGCTAACTTGAGGGAAGTGACTCGCTGTTACGGCCACGGTATGTATACTTTTTATTTGCTTCCTTTTCTCATCTAATAATGGTACAATATTTTGGGAAGAGAGTCGCAACCAATTAGAAGCTGTCAGTTGGGGTGTGGCCGGCGACGGAAGCGGGGTAGAAGAGTTGAAAATCCACCGTGTTGATCGTCTGACCACTGTCGGTAGTTATAGGAGGCAGAAAGGGTTCAGTGCATGCGTAACCAAAGGAACGCAGGCAAAACGGCTGTCGTGATTGATAATAACGTGAGAAATCAAACGTAATCAGGCCCGACACGAGTCGAGATCGACTGACATGCGATTGATTGACACTCATGCATGAATGTGTGTGGGTGTGTGTCTGTCTGTCTGTAGGGTGAAATAAATGGTTATGGATGCTGTAAGTATACCGTAACAGCCCGTCCTCCGTTAGTTGGAAACGACTTGGTAACATTGATCTGAGCGTGGGATCTGCTAGTCCGTCGACATAGTGGAATAGGACTAACTGCGTCAGTGGGGTTAGTGTGAGACAGGGCTGGTTGGGTGACCTGTGGGGCCGGTCTGACATGGTATAAACGTCGTCGACTTGTCTGACCGTCCTGCGTTTGGGCGCGCGTGATTTTACTGTCTACACCACGGCTGGTTGCCACATTGAGTGAGTTTCCGCGTGGCCTTGATTGCACTGAATAACTGAACGTGATTACATAATGTGGTTTTCCATTGCCTCCAGCGTTGGGGAGTGGGTATTTCTGTTTCATTACACTCGTTGTCCCCACGAATGACGAAGAGTCTAGCCTAGCCACAAAATACAATGCAACTTCCTAAGTAGACAAGCCTCCCAACAGCCTCTGACATGTCAACGCCCAAAGCGAACACTTACCTTCATTTTCACGCAGACAGTTCCTGAGGATAGATGTTCGGCTTCATGGATGTCTGGATGGCACCTGCCCACTACTGGCGATCTGAAGCGAAATATGAGCACAGAAATTCAGTTGTACTCCCATTTGCGGATGCCGTTAACAGGCTGGAGTCTCAAGTGATCAACATCCGATATGACAGTGTTGATCCACGGTTTCGGCTGTCCTTCAAGGTGGAACAAGAGGGAGGCATATTTTTCAAATCTCCCTCTTTCGACGTCGGGGAAATACCCAAAACAACACGAACCGCTGCGGTAGAGGAACCCTTACGACTTTTAGATATCATAACAGAGTTGTGTCACCGCATCGTTTTACAGCCATAGGTCATAATTGGTTGTACACGGACCCGGAAGACGCGAGCTTTGATCCGGAAACTGATCTCGTTACGCACCCAGCGTGCATTGTGAGGCTGAAACAAAGTTATCCTAGCGTTATTAAAACGCAATTTGACTTCGTCTTTGACCTGATTGTTTGGAGGATCATGGAGCCCAGATATTTGAACGTTGAGACGTGCTCCATTTGTTCATTGTTGACATACATCGGTTGTATGGACTGCGTGGCACAGGTCAAAAATTGTGGTCTTCGACGTGCCCATCTTTGGCCTCATGACGAAGTATTCTACGCGATTAAGAACTGGTTGTAAAGCGGTTGGGCCGTTTATATGTCTGAGGACACCATCCGTGAATTCCAAATCGACGAGAAGGGCATCGGGACCCAGCTTGATATCAGGCCAATTAGTGAGCGCCTTAGGCGCTATTCGGTCGGTGGTGGAGTACTGGCGACAAGGGCAGCGTTGTCGTCGTATGTCTCAGTTCATCTAAAGCGGATTGTTAGGCAAATGCCTTCGGTGAAATCCATTGATGCTTCACTGATACTTCTCCATCTGAGTGTGATAGCTGAATGAGACACGGCAGAGTTCGAGATCGCTTGGCGTTTTCTTGGTGATTCCAACACGGCTGCGGCAATCCTCTTCCGGGCACAGTTTTGGTAGTGGTTGGCTAAGTGGATCTTGAAGCGTTCTCGGCTGAGGATGTAGTCGGTACCATTCATTTTACCTGCCTCAACACCTCGGTAGGATCCGTAATCAAAGATGCTCAGTGTAGTCATATCAAAATATAGTCTATCTTGTACACTGTGTAACCGTCATTTAATACCATGTTAGCCCCCGTGTGCGGCAGTTTGTCTTGCAATCTCTCAGTCATTTGCGCGCTAGCTGTGGCTCCACCTGAAAAGCACAGGATTGTCAAAGTCAAGAATCCAACCACATATCAAACTCTTTTGATCAGCTTCTTATAATTTTTGATATCATATAAATGTGCTTGTAACGGCTTGAGTATAAAATCACCTACATTCTACGTTCTAATTATGTTAATGCGCTTGTTTCGTGATCTAAAATGTATGTCTAAGTGTTTGAACTAAGGAGCCATAGCGGGTGTTTCAGTCCCCCACAACGAGGGGAACGTACCATTTGGGGACATCGCTTTCCGCTCCCTGGAGTTTTTCGTAGAACTCGTCTTTTATTGACTCTTCAGCTGTCACTGTGAAGGCAACAACGGATGTGTTCAAAAGTGAGGCTATTCGAGGGGATATCGGGTTCCATGGAAGCAGAGTCCGGTTAGTTCTGTTGCTGATAGCTGCCGCAGCCCCATGAGGATCGGAGTTTTACCGCAGAACCATTGTGATAAAAGGGATAGCTGTCGCCCGCCCTGGGGACCTTTATACACCGGATGCTAGAGTTCGGCAGCCAAACTTCGGAGTGACGTGCCATTATTATCTGGTAATCGTTAAGCGTGCCTGCATTGATGGCTTGGTTTCCGATGTCCAGGAATGTTTTCATACTCCAGCGAGCGTTTTGAATGTGGTTTTCTGAGTTAAGACCCCTCAGCTAGCATTATTTGTTAGCTGACCGTATAGGGAACACGAGGCGCGTCGTTTTCCGGGGACATCGTAGCATGAAGATACTTGTGGATAAGTTACGAAGTGACGTCCCCAGAGTCACTCAGCTTTTGTTCGAGGTGGCACCATTAGTCCGTGCGCAACCAAGTGCTACCTGCTTATTGGATGGTGGTCTGCTAGTCGAGGATGTCTAACCCATCCTAGTGAATCTCGTTTTACCCAAAAAAGCTGAGCAAGAGAAGAGAGGCAGTAGCCTTATTTGATGGTGGGCTAAGGTCACACACGTCACGTTGCTTTATATTGGCTTCTGTGGGTTTTATTTAGGAAGTTCTCTTTCCATCGATAACCTCGCCAAGCCACCTGGAGACGCGCCCGGCAACATCCAGGTATACTCTCTACCCTTCAAGGGGCAGATGAGAGTAGCGAGTGGGAACGGCAGTTTTCGTCTGCCTTGTTACAGTTGAAGGTGGAAAGCCCGTTGCTCACCGCGAAAGGAATATCAAGAGGCTGTTCAAAACGCACTCCATTTTCTAACGTTATAGTCAATCAATGCATAACTATCTACATTGATTAACATGTCTGTCTATGGGCAAGAGATGAGTATCGTAAGCTCCATGGTTTTCTTCAGAATGGGACCTACAGTACACCGTATTGCGTTTTATTCAGATCTCGTTTTCTATCGTGCAATCTTGATCTTTGCATGCGACAACCGAGTCATCGGGTAATTTACGTTCTCGAATTCCCCAATCCTGAAAAAGGTTCCGGGTGATTTATTAAAATTGGATATGGAAATTCAGCTCGCCGTATCGATAAAGTCCGTTAAACTGGTTTAGTCCGGATCCCATGCTATCTACCACAATTGTTGTCTTTACCAAACAGTTCGTTCGCTTTTCATGCAATTTAACGACTTTTTATTCTTCACCGACAACCAGTGCTTCGCTCCCACACCGGCGTGTTAGTTTTTTTTGTTCTGCCCCACTGTGTCACGCAATTTTAACCTCATTTCTATGGCAGGTGTCGATTGACCTTAATTGTCATGAGTCTAATTGTTGATCTTATCTGTTCGATCTATCGCTGCCGTAACCTTTCTCCCCGGTTTCGGAATGATCCACTGGTATCTGTGACCCGTTTTGTCATCACGTCATAATTTTTTGGGTTACTTGACAAGGCTTCAACGTTTAGACGCAATTAAATTTCTGTCTCTGTTTGTCTTATCCGTGTGAATGGCTGAGCTTGGTTATCCCTCTATAATCATGCACTTTCTCATGGCCATGCTATTTCGTTTGCTCTTTAGCACGTGTGTGTGTGTGTGTGTGTTCCCTCGGACCATTACTTCTATTCTGACCGTTGACCGGTCAGAATGCCCCCATAAATAAGAATTTACTTTGTAAACCAATTGACCCTCTCCCGCACTGTCGTCTCGAGCGTTTCCTGTCTATTGTTGTCTGGGCGTTTTGAAGCCCTTGTTGACTGTTTTGATTCTGTGATCGGCTTGCCCACAATTTGAGGTGTTATTGTCATTGTTTGATCATCTGTCCTTTAGTACACGTAGTAAAGCGAGCCTATGTTCTCTGCCTTGGGAATTGGGGTTCGTTTATCTGTGAGTCACTCAATTAGGAGACGACAGTCCTGTACAACGTGGGTCCAGTCAAGTGAAGTGCATGCTTTATATACCCGAAGGTGGATGTTCAGCAGTTACATAATCACTCCGAATTACAAAATAATAAACACAGAGAAATATGATGTCAACTCAGCATTAAGTTTAGCTTTGCAGCGAATATGTCGGGATCAGCGAGAAATCGGGTGATATATGGTAATGTGGAGGACTTATAGGTCTTGATACGATCATGTTAGTGTTTTAAGCGGAATCGTGAGGATGATTTAGAAATACAGCTTATAGGATCGAGGTAAAGGGAGGGGGTGTAATTCGTCAGCCAATGTCTTACGGGAGAACATTGAACATAAATTGAGGTGTTGGCACATCACAAAATGGGTTAACTGCTTTCGAGGCATACCACTGCCTCTGGATAAGTGTTCTAGGGAACGGACAATTAGTTTGAAAGAAAAGCCAGAGTTGCAACATAGCACGATTTATGTCCGGGACGATTTCGCTGCATCTCAACATGGTGCATACTGCAGAACGATACTGTTTATATAAGTTCATATAAAACCCTTATGTTCGACGAATATATGGAAAATTACAATAGTCAAGTTACGTCACCATGGTAAAGACACATTAACAAATAGCTGTTTCTGCTGACACAATGTAGGTTTCCATCGATGTATGGCAATCGCTTCAGCAAACCTCAAAAGCCTGGTATTCCTTGCCACGTAAATGACCCGAAACGCAGTGCTTCGGTCAGCTGGATGTTGCGTCATCAGAAGATGACGAGCGACGGCCGACGACGGGATCTTATGGTTTTGAACATTGTCATTATGCCTTGGATCTGACCCTGATTGCATCACAAAACGTTGTACCCAATTTGGAATGTGTTCAATCACTCGGTTACGTAACTGCCGCTCTGTTCGACCCACGTAGGTTGCACCGCAACTACACTGAAATTGGTAAATCAGATTCGATTTGGTGTACAGAGATGGACGTTGTTTCACCGAGGGTGTGGGGATCTTAATCGTTTGATGAACAATTCTGAGATCAGCTGCATAATATGTTCGGGCAAGCGCTGATCCAAGTCGTCGTTTGAGCAAGCAATTGACGTCATCACCTTTGAATGGAAGACAAAGGGTGACTAGTAATTTTTTCTACTGAACAATTCATTTGTCTGATGACTGTAGGCTTGCTGTGCCTTTCGATAAACGCATCGGGATAAGCGTTTTCAGTCAAGGGGTCCGGAGCAGTGCTGATGGATCGGAATGACTATGAGAAGAAGATGGAAAGTGTTCTTGACGATCCCAGCGAGTTTGTACGCGAAGATAACTGTGATGACTTCAAAGAACTAGAACAACGGATATCGACAGAAGTACAGTTTATACTAGAAGGACACTTCATCAATGAAAGCACACCTCACCATCTGAAGCCAAAAGGAACTCAAACTCCACAACTGTATGGTTTACCGAAACTACACAAACCCGGAGTGCCACTTCGACCAATACTGTCTATGACAAATTCACCACAACACGAATTGGCAAAATGGCTGGTGAAACTGCTTGAGCCAGTTCATAAATCAATGGTCAGACACACTATCAAAGACAGTTTCGAAATAGTAAAGCTTTTGGATCAGATTAATGTGAAAGGGAAACACATGGCTTCATTTGATGTCCAATCACTGTTTACGAATGTTTCCGTTAGGGAGTTCATACGCATCATCTGTGACCATGTCGAGCAAAACCAACTCAAAATCGGTATACCAGTATCAGTTCTGGAACGACAATTACTACTGTGCACAACAAACGTATCGTTTTCCTTCCTTGGCCGGGTTTACAGACAAATTGACGATGTCGCAATGGGAAGTCCATTGGGTCCCATTCTGGCAGATATATTTATGGCTCATCTTGAGGAAAAGGCGAGCAAAATCCTGGAACGTTCAGAACTTTATAAACGATACGTTGATGACGCTCTAATCATCACAAGAAGTCTAGAAGAGACAACATGGATTATGGATGAACTCAATCGTCTGCATCCGAATATACGATTTACGATGGAGACAGAAATAGAAGACACTGCACTTTCTTGACATTAATATGACTAGAAGGAATGATGGAACAATCGCCAGATCTGTTTACCGAAAAGAAACTTGGACAGGCCAATACTTGCACTTTGACAGCTTTGTGCCTGTGGAATATAAACGTGGCCTGGTCCGAACACTATTTCAAAGAGCACGACGTATCTGCACAGAAGACACGATTGACAACGAACTACGACAGCTGAAAGAAGCCTTAACTGAAAACGCTTATCCCGATGCGTTTATCGAAAGGCACAGCAAGCCTACAGTCATCAGACAAATGAATTGTTCAGTAGAAAAAATTACTAGTCACCCTTTGTCTTCCATTCAAAGGTGATGACGTCAATTGCTTGCTCAAACGACGACTTGGATCAGCGCTTGCCCGAACATATTATGCAGCTGATCTCAGAATTGTTCATCAAACGATTAAGATCCCCACACCCTCGGTGAAACAACGTCCATCTCTGTACACCAAATCGAATCTGATTTACCAATTTCAGTGTAGTTGCGGTGCAACCTACGTGGGTCGAACAGAGCGGCAGTTACGTAACCGAGTGATTGAACACATTCCAAATTGGGTACAACGTTTTGTGATGCAATCAGGGTCAGATCCAAGGCATAATGACAATGTTCAAAACCATAAGATCCCGTCGTCGGCCGTCGCTCGTCATCTTCTGATGACGCAACATCCAGCTGACCGAAGCACTGCGTTTCGGGTCATTTACGTGGCAAGGAATACCAGGCTTTTGAGGTTTGCTGAAGCGATTGCCATACATCGATGGAAACCTACATTGTGTCAGCAGAAACAGCTATTTGTTAATGTGTCTTTACCATGGTGACGTAACTTGACTATTGTAATTTTCCATATATTCGTCGAACATAAGGGTTTTATATGAACTTATATAAACAGTATCGTTCTGCAGTATGCACCATGTTGAGATGCAGCGAAATCGTCCCGGACATAAATCGTGCTATGTTGCAACTCTGGCTTTTCTTTTCAAGATTATTTCGGGAAAAGCATGTTTCAATTAGTTTAAAGTCTTGAACATGCAATCCAAGGAATACTACAGGAGAAGCAATATAGCCAGTGGGGTACGATGCAGGAGTAGACGTATTTTCGGATGGAATGAAATGAAATTCCCTAGATTTCTAGTCTCAAAATATAGGACGTAAGCCGTCTTTTGAGAGACCGCGGTGACATGTTTAGACCAACGGAGGTCGTGGTCACTGACGACACTGATGTATTTAACGGATAAACTGCTCCCAGTTTACTTGCCGTTTATGAACAGGAGGAAACGGATTCCAATAGGTTAGAATACCTAGTCTCTTGGTGAAGTCAAAACAATATTTCTGAAGACTTTGGCGGATTCATCCGCAAGCTGTGTATAGAGGACCAGTTAACAGGCTCAGGAATGCTGCCCCTCAGAAAAGATTGCATAGGCTGATTAAGATGGGATACATCAAGAACCACATCATCTGCATTTTACAAGCATACAGTCATCGTGAACAGGCATAGAGGAAAAACGGAGATAGGATTGCTTTTTGCAAGATACCCTGTGTAGATAAGAGTATGGAAGAGGTTTTACCCCGAAATTGTGTGAACTGTTGTCGACCAGAAAAGTAGTTGGACAGTAAATGTACATCATCTTGGTTGAGTTTTGCTCTCCGCTATCCTTCAAGAAATGTAGTGGCTTGGATCTCTCCATGCAGCTGAATGCATCATCGTAGCCGAAGAAGCAAACCCTCATCGTCATACATTTCTGGTTCACTGACGACAGGAATGAACGTGTGAAGGAGGGGCGTCGAAAGTCGGATACGAATTGGTTGGGACAGACACGGTAAGCTGAGGGGATCACCGCTGTACTAATAACCGTTCAAACACCCTAAAGGCAACGGAAATGCATGCTGCTGGACGATACTTATTTGTTCCCTGCTTGAGTGCGGGTGTAATCGAGACCACTTCCCATCTGTTAGGGATTTTCGTATGGACTAAGTAGCGACTGAAGGGGTCGGATAAAACGAGGGGGGGGGGGGGTAATACAATTGCACCTTCCTTCAACACAGTCGGCGGTAATCCACCAGGGCCATATGTTTTATCAAGTCGAAATTGGGACAGTTCTGTGTATGCACCGATGGGACTAAAAAAAATAACTGGTGGGTACCAAACGGCTGTTGGCATTGAATCTCGAGGCTGATGCTGCTTCTCTGTCACCGAAGAAGTTCAGGTTGATTCTTCTTCATCTTCCGCTGACGAGAGTTTCTTTTTACTGCTCAGCCGTATAAGGACTGTCCACGTATCGCAACTACTTTTATCTGTCATCAGTGTCCGAACACACATGTCATTCCGTTTTTGTAGCTCGGCTTTGATTGACCCGGGTAGAATTTTGACCGAGGGATAATTTTCAGCCGTGTATGCACTTTTTCCTTACGGCGCGATTTTTCAGATGATGGGATAAAAATCTGGACTAATTTATGTAGTTTCCATTGAGCAGCACATATAAAAGCAAAATTTAGGTAATTTCACAGGTGGTCGCAAAACGAAAATAAATCTGGGTGGAAAAATATATTAAAGTCCGTCCCTCCAACTATGTCTGCAAGTATGGCGAGGTTGTCCGGAGTTCATTGACATTTACGACTCTTCCGGTCGCCATGTTGCGTAAAATGCTTATGGTTATTCTTTCCATAAACAGTAGGAGAAAATTTCGTGACCGTGTGATCCGAACTGCCCATCGATGAACGACAACCAGTACGGAACAAGTTTGAATTACTCACAGAACAGGAATCCAAGTGAGCTTCAAGGCTGGTTTGGAAAATTGCAACTTTTTCAGCCTTGGTGTGGTGGAAATCCAAAATTCGACCTATTGAAGTCGACACAAATTATATAGAAGGATGAATCGAGGTAATTAAGAAGAAACATGGAAAATATATCGGAGAGTTCAGTAAGTTCCTCAGTATCGTTGTACAGCCAACTTTCTTGGATCAAAAATACACCCAGCTGGGAACAATATTAGATCAGACAAATTTCTTGTAAGCGAGCGTATGTTGAAACTAATAATCGTGGGTATGCTCATATAAGTGACCATCTTTCCTTGGAGAGACTTTCCAACCGGCACAATGCCTCTTCGCTTGGTCTGTAGATATCCCGAAGGTTCTTTTTACTCTGTTCCGTATAGAACCACCCGGGGGAGTTCTCATCACGACGCTAGTGAATTTGCGAGATTCCATGAAGCTCCTCGTACATGACACGAAATTTCGTAAGATTGTTACAGCACAACATTTAGTGTGACTATGGTCGCGTAATGGTTATATTATATCCCACGCGTTCGTTTCTACGATCTGAATTGAAAGCGTGCTTACTCGATCTCAGCACGCAACTCCGATCGCTTCAGCCCGCAATGACAGACCAGAAAACGACAACTCAGCACACGAAAACGAGTTTTTTCAGGAATTACAACGTGGTGTTTAAAGCGAAAATCAAACATTCCCGATTTCGGGCGTCCAGCTAGGTTCAAGCCCTGTGGGGCCGACCAGGTTGAGAAAAATGTTTACCGGTTTGATTATTAACCCGTCGACCCGATTTGCCTCGGACTGTGGATGACTGCTCTATTAGCGAAAAGTGTTACGTCTTACGTGATCCAATAAACTATTGATCATTCACTTCGGCGTGGCACACTCGAGCTGGTTAATGGCTTGCTTGGGAAATTTTTTTCTAGTTTTCGTCTCCTTAACATGGATACAATTAAAAAAAATGATGTAAAAAATATACCAGTGTTGAATCGATTATGTAGCGTAAAAGTGTAGTGATCGAACGGACAACGTAGCTGAATTTGAAGGCCCTGACTCTTCTTCATGTGTGAACAAACTTACTTTGACCATTCTAACCCCGCCTGCTCTCTTATCTACCCCCCTCGCAGAGTTCCTTGTATCCGATACTTGGCTTCTGTGGTCATGTGACAGTTCCTGAAGACGAAGCGACTCTGACAACGTTCCGGAATATCTCAGCACCTCTGGGTTCTGCCGAAAGACCCCATCAACTTCGGTTAAACGTGGGTGAAGTATCTTACGCCTTCTTCCGTTCGGTTGATTGGCTCTGCGACGTGAACAATCTTGCACACACTGATATGCGAGCGCGTTCAGTGTATTCATTCCAATCAACCGAGCATCGACTGCGAAATTCGGACCCACCGAAACCGGATTCATTGCCGCATCATTTTCGTTACGTGCTTCCCGCATACGGAAACTTGGCACATACGGGTTCCCCAGGACCTAGGATTTGGGGCCTTACGGCCATTATGACTTACCGTGTGTTGCATTGCCTCATCCCCCATGGTGGTCCCTACTCGCCGAATCTTCCGATGACCAAATTGCTTGATCCGCTCATCACGGGCCGTATCGCAAACTCGGACGAATTATGATGATATTTTATGCCTTCTCTCTCTTCTTGTCTAATTTCACCCAGAAAACACTGGCAGGCAATGATCTTATGGAACATTTCAGCTCTATTTTTATACCAAGTACTTGTGAGTATACAGTATAAACGACTGATTTGTTTGCAAAGACGGCATACTTGATGGGTGGTGGCGGATATCATGCGATTTACCGATGATCACGGTGAATGCCGGGTCGGGTGGGGTTGGCGAGGGGGGAGGGGGAGGGAGCGAGGTGGGGCGGAAATAGTTTAACTGTACAAGATCGATAATTTTGTCAAAGATGTATAAATAAAAGCCGGGCGCAGGGAAGTGCAGTTAGCCTAACTGGAAGGGGTTGGCGTGGTCTGCGGCGGTGAACGTGTGATTGAAACAAATACAGGAAGGTTTAAATCTGTCGCTTGGTCACATTTTTCCCGACGGATCAGCACCCGCTCTACTTCGGTGTTTCAGTCAAATGTAATTTGGCCAGACGACGTTTCCAGTGAGTTGGGAATCGTTCATAGCAATCCTTACAAACCGGTTTCAGGTCAATCTCGTACAATTTCGATCTGAAAAAAGAAGCACAAATGGGTAGTCGTGTGCTTGTGTGTATCTGTGTTTGTCTAAACGCACACGATCTATGGCGTGTGTGGGTATTTTTGTCTGTTTACCATAAAAGCAAAACTTGTGGCCTGTCATATTAGTATATTACATGAAGCCTGGATTCAGACAAGGCACCGGTAGCACAAATACAGAAACAGGTAATAAGGATGAATAGTAAACAAAAAAACTATTGTGACTGTTTTGTTGCACGCGTTTTTCAAATTTTTCGAGGTTTTGATCGTTAATTATGGGATGCGATAGTTTCCTAAGCGCGCTGCACAACATGCGCGTCACCTTTCGGTTCTAAGCCATGTCCCGTCGTAATGAATCCTGGTACTTTTTAGGGGAACTTGAATACAGTGGCTTCATTAACTGATGAGAATACTCGATAACTTTCCCCAGCTGGCAGCCCATAGTTGGCTTTGACACCCTTCCTGAAATGTGGCACCGTTACTACATCATAAAAATGAAGGAAGTAAAAGTTAAAAAAATAGGATCAATCTCTGGTTTGCACCTAGCCAACTGTCTCTCACGGACACTGACACAACAGCTGGTCAACGTCATCAGATTGTCAGCAGCCTATGTGAACCATCAGCCTGATCTACGAGTAGATCCACTGCCCCGAGCTGTTTCTAACTAGCCGTTCACTTCTTCTATTCCATCCCCATTTGGCATGACCAGTGGAATTGGCGTCTCTGTCACATCATCGCAAATTCTTGCTCCAGCCCTAGATTGCCACCTGGCGTGTCATTCTTTGCGCCCGGATCCAAAAAGCTGCTTCTCTGAATAGCGACCAGGCTCTCGTGGGTCACGTAACAAGTGGACCAAATCGACTCGAAAGCAAGAGGAAATCGCAGAACATTATCGCCGTTTCCGTTTTAGGGACGGAAGAGATGCAGCATTCACTAGGGTGAGTTTATAGAATCAACTTGGTCATCGAGTAGTGCAACAACCGATGGTGGTGGAGTGTTTCAGAGCGTGCATCAACCATACAGGAGGTCAGAGGTCCGAATCACGCTGTCGTCGGTCACTTTGGTGATGGAGAACAATTCGCTAATGCACGGCGCGTTAGGAATCTTGACCTACTGAAACCTTATAGGGTTCTCCATTCCATGTCTCTGGGTCCCTGCTAGTGCAGCTAATGCTCGAGGCTGTGTGAAATCAGGTAATAGAAGAAAATCGAGATTCCTACTGATTTCAGGTATTCTGCCATCAAATCGTAGTGTTGGCACCACACCTGTTTTCACGTCAATAGTGAACTATGTGTAATACATAAATTAAGACATCAGTGGAGTAGAAACAGCATACGCCTCATCCACAAGAGCCTTCTGCACTATCGAAGATGATCGGTAACTAAAGCCATAAGATTTGAAGTGATGAACAACGAGGGAGCTGGAAAGATCAACCGTGACAGCGTGCTCGGTGACCGGTGGTGGCGGGGTTTGAACCTTTGACCTCAGACTTTGTAGAGAATTCCGTCACTGAATGACCATCTACGCAACCGTAACAGAGGCTTCTTGACTGGACGTCCAAGTATGTACCGCCGTTTTTGACTACGCATTACCCTAGGACGAAAGCAACAGTTGATGACTTCACTGGCCGTTTAGCTGTTCTCGTGAAGTGTAACAAGGAAACGACATGCATATCGGGCTTCGTGTCCTACTGGAGACGACTCAATGGGCATACAATGCGGCTGATCAGTAACGACGATCTGACAGGTATGCAGATGTATTATTGCAACCACTGAAGAATTACTTATTTCCTATTTATTAGTGATGATTCGATAAGAACTGGTACAGGTAATAATTCACCTACACGATAATACATGGACTTAACGGTAGAACACGTTCGGTATGAACAATGAATCATCAAATAGTGCAAGTCTGTATCAGAAAGACAGTTGTGTAAGCTAATACAGCGTTTTTGATTGGTGCGGTGCACTACAGCCTGGCAGTCTGTTTGTTGTCCCCGTTGTCATTTAGATCATAATTGTCAACAGCATTTATCCACCTTCAAAATAATGCGGACTTGTGTAAGAAGCTTTGGTTCCAGATCAGTCCTATGGATTGGCTGCGGTTCACCATCCCTAAATGAAGTCCGTCTAGCTGATCGGGACAGTGTCTAAGGAATCTGTGAATGTTCTGACCATTCCACGTTTCCTTTCTGTGCACTGACTGGCTGGCTGGATTGCCTTCACGACAAATCATCCGAACATCTCGCAAGATTATCGCACTGTTTGACGCTGTTTATCTTATTGAGTTCGCATATGCTGAGTTAAATTTGTTTGGTGGTTGGGTTGTCCGAGGAATTAGTTCCACACAGAATGTCATTTACATAGTGTTTGTATAAGCCATAGCTGTGAATTAGTAATTCTAGAGGGGTCATTTTTTGACTCCTTGGAGAATAAATCGACAAACTGATTCAAGTAGGGAGTCCATTGGTGTTCAGTCCTTCTGGCGGTATATCTGATCGTTAAACTTGAACTGAATATTATGTATGCAGAACAACAGCACCTATATCAGATCTGGGAAAAGGCCTGTCTTGACTAAACTGTTTTCGATGCAGTCACAGGTAATCGATTCTTACACCGAAAGCTTTGTGCCTTCGCTGAATTTAATTTGATGCCTCACAAACAAAGTAAGGATCTGAGAATCTAGTATGCGAGTGAAGAAGAGACTGAACACAAAACTTTAAACAAAGGCTGTGTAGAGACTGAACGTCTGACCGATCTTTAGGGGAAAATCGATGTAGTTCTTAGGATTAGATTTCTATTGTTCAAATCACTCGGTGGTGTAACTGAACAAATGGGTATCGGAATAAACGGGTCTCAACCGGTTAGTCAGTGCGTCAATTAATCGGCTAATCAGCCGCTCGGGTAAAGAGTCAGTTAACATCCTGATCAACGGTTTGGTTGTAAATGAACTACAAAATTCACGGGTTTGACTTACTTCTCATTCAGTTGAGTATCACATGTGGAACAAGTGAAATGGATCGGACAGTAGGCCTTGTTAGTAAATCGCGCCAATACTCCGGTCACGGCTTTGTTGCAAATGTGACACACGTTGCCGATTCGTGACTGATAATGCGTTAGACAATAGGCATGCCCACGCCATTCATAGAACCGTCCACCCATGAACGGTAATTCACAGTGGTGACATACGAAATGTTCCACATGCCACGTTCTGCCCAGTGCCCAAACGATACGACCTTCGATGGGACGGCTGTGCGGATGTGTTGTCCAGAAAAGTAATGGTAATATAAGATTCTGTTAATGATTAAAATTTCCCTGGTAACGAACACTGAGTATAGGGGTGCCAAAGTTTTAATGAGTTCTAAACACTGTATAATCATCCCCTTGTGCGACTGAATACATAGCAATTGCGGTAACTCTAACGCTACATGCTTGTCCGAGGGAAGGGAGGTTTGAATAATAAACGTGTTCGAGCCGATCATTTGGTGTTCAAATTGCTCGTCCGGGTTACGTAATTAGTAACTAACTCATGTCTGCAAGGTGTTCGCGTATCATGTCGCTAGTTTTTCGCAATGGCATTTTAATGAATTCGATAAACTGCGATTGTATCCAGAGAGTCGTTCTTAAAACGCATACATGTTATGTTCTATCTCCGTAAATCTGGTGAGAGGACCTTTCTGCTTCTTAACTACCTCGATTTATTAGTACAAAAAACGACAGTTTATAAATGATTTATAGTGGCCACAGTCAAATCCTGGTCCACAAACTTATTGGTTCACCTAGTATTCACAGCCAGCTCTTCTGAGTTACTAGTCTGATTTAAAAAATCAACTGTTTGATTGGGTTCAGACGACAGTTGCCATTTGATTGATCCTTCGGTCCTCTTCGTTCGCTCCAGACTTGTCCTCGATTCAGGACAAGCTAAAACATGCTGTCTGTTCGCCAATCCATCGCGCGGTCTACTTAAGGATCCAAGCCGTCTGTTGGCAATGTGCCAACCTATTCTTTCACAGGATACATGTTGTTTTAATGATATCCTGATATCCGAGCTTTTCGCTGAGATTGCAAACTTTTTGTCATCTACCAGCGAACAGATTTCACCCCGGCTAGGGTGCTGATGATGAATTGTTTGCAACGTTAGCGTCAGCTGTCAGGAACGTTGGAAACCCACCAACCTGAGCCACGAACAAGATCAATTTCAAAAACTATTGAGATGAATATTTTCTCTTAATTTACTGCGTTCTGTTGAGTGCGACTTCCAGCGTTTCATTAAGAAGGCCTCTATAGACAACTACAGTGATAGCAGAGTTGCCCCTCTCTGAACTACTCTCGCAGGTAAGCAATGAATAAAAGGAGAGCAGTTTCGTTTCTTGGTTTGAGTCAACCCAACAGCTGCTTTTCACGCTTCTTGAGTGTTGGTTTATCGTACGATCTACGTGAGTCGTACCAAATGTGCTTTCAGGTTGCGGAACAGTCACTGGTACATATGAAGGCAGGTTAAAAAAGCTCTGTAAGACGCAGAATTTAACTTTGCACAAGGCTCTGCTTCAATTCCCGTTTTGGACTTTGTTTGTCATCGAATGCCAAAAGTGGTCTTGAGAAAGGTTAACCGCGGTAATCAAAACTTCTGCTGACTGTCATTTCATCCGAAAACACCTTATTACTGAGCACTAAACACTTACATATAAAAGATCATTATAACTTCCCATCAGCTCAAATGCATCTGCCTTGTCTTTATCCTAATTTTCACAAGTGGGAAAACAGTCTTATTGGTTCAAGCATAAGGAGAAAGTAGAGCCTTTTAGATTTACCGACCCGGACAAAATCACCCTCATGTTTTCCGTTCTCCTTTAAAAGTCGCACATGGTATCATATTTATCAGAAAATCAGTGTGCCTGTGGCAGCCAGTACATCGGTCATCAATGCTACACCCTACTTGTGCTTTCAGTAGTGTGTAACCCTCAACTGTAATTCACCATGGCTTCGGCCAATCAACCATTCACAAAACGGTAAGTTCCAAGCAGCGTGTTTCAGTTTTATAAATAGTTTCATCAGTTTGCTTGTAGCTATACTCACTGCGCTCGAGACGCTTGTCCTTTACTCCGTGATAAATGTTTAATATGCGACTGTGTAGTTCTCAGAAAGAATTACCTGGAAAAATATGTTCGCCCACCCGCATTATTTTGATATTCGAGGCGTAGAGCAGGTTTGTTAAGTAAACAGCCAACCCGAGTTTACCTTTGGGAATGCGTACAGATGAACAACAGCTGAGGAAATAAGACTTATCTTGATTACTACTTCCCCAATCAGTCACAAATATGGTAGTCGCTTTAAAGCAAATACAATCCCTTTTGGAAACTTTACCGAAGTCCATGAAGGGCTTCTATAGAGAAATCGCCTCTGTATGCACTCATTTCATAAAGTCAAGCTAGATATTTTATCACTAGATCACAGTCTTAGTTTGAATAGCTAAACTACATCCACTCAGTGAAAGCTGTTCACTGAGTTGGATGGTGAGTTAAGGGATTGATCGACGCTGCTAGAAAGTGACACGGAAAAAGGTATGAAAGCCATAACCGATACAATCCATTCCTTTATTTCCTGTTAAGATTTCGGGTTGGGACTCACGAGTACCGCATATCTGATGGCTGGATGAATCAGAAGACTACTAAATGACGTAATCAGCTATGCACTATACTCCGTGGTTTACGAACCTTGAGCAATTGCTTAAGATCGTGTCTGTCATAAGAAGAGCACAGGTGGTTCGATACGATACTTGATTTTATGGTAAAATGTTTATGAAAATGGAAGCCCGAGGAATTACATGGAATGCCTGCTTGGCACTTTCTTCAGTTCACATTTGTTCTCTTCTAGAGAAATTCAAAAAAAGTGTTAGTTCAGTGTGTCCGAACTGGGATCGGTTGGGAGTGAATCGAAAAATCGATGCTCCATGTGAAATGTTATGGTCGAATTTCACTGTTTAATAACGCAGCGTAGTCAAAATCGTTGATAGGTTGTGGACGTTTCGGTCACCACGGGTAACCTTTTTCAATACTGTGAAACCAGTCTTGAAAAAGGTTGCCCGTGGTGACCGAAACGTCCACAACCTACCAACGATTTCGACTGCGATGTGTCATTAAACATTAAAATTCTACAGTAAAGTTTTAATTCTTTTGACTATTTCCTCGTTTGAGTTAAACTGAAGATAAAAATGAAAGGAATTCCTCCTGGTCAAAGAGCTTTTAGTCACAAGTCGATGCATTGAATCATTTTCAGGGATTTACATTGGTTCAGATCCTTACCACAATTTCAGCTGTCACTACTAGTGGTGTTGTCCACTTCGCATGTGTGACCCAGCTTTCTGAGAATAACAATTGCATTCTCGGTTGCACGCTACTCATGAGTAGCTAATCCCTTATTTGCAAAAGGCTTAGTTCTGCGTAATTCGACGGTTTTAATGAGTACGCGGATACTCGCGGCTGTTCTAGTGAACAATCCGAAAGAAAAACATCAATGAAGCATGAAGAAAAACTTATTATTTATATTTATTAGTGCCTGATTGCTGAATTCGGGTCTATGTTTTTTGTCAGACTTTGACTATCTGATAATTCTAGGGCACTGTTTTAAACACTTCTAATCAGTCACTGCTTCCTTTCGTCCTACAAAACATGGGCCAAAGGAGCAGGCTGAACCAGAAGACGTAACTTACCGACATGCGGAACAAATTGGGATGCCCATTTTGTCGAAACAACGCAAACAGTACAAATCTCCGTCACGCTCCCTGGCATCCGGCCCGAGTTCTGAGTCACATAGTGCACACTGGAAATGATGCGGGTGATAAGGGTCTCCTTTGAAACGAATCAGCTCGTTCGGAGAAATCGGGCATCTACAAGCCTGACAGATCTGTTGTCCCATTTGATGTTGGGCCACTTCCACGAAACAAGACCTACAATACGGTCTGTAAAACACGAGAAGTGGGAGAGAATAGTTTAAATCGGACGGCACACAGACAGTGGAGCATAAGACGGTTCCGGATTTTCACAGTTATAGAAACAATAAAATTTTCAGCTATGGTTGTACTTATAAGCTGGGTCTCGACAAGCTTAGAGGAGAGGAAGTATGCACGATGGAGAAGGGTCTTACCAAACCAGAACTTCATAGTATGGAACGGAGACTGAAAAAGGATCTAACTTTCCAGGACTCAAGTGTTACTGAAGTTATTCTAAAAACATCCTACTGCAACCTTCAGTGTGTCACTACAGCATTATTTATCTTTTATTGAGCAGATCATTGAAGGTAAACCAACTGCAGCATATTTGTAATTACCCCATCTCGGATGTTGCCCACGCATCTAAGTAGAGCTCAATGTGATGAGGCCAGTTCCCAGTTCGCCGATATGTGGCGACCGTCGTTGATTTGGTGACTAACTTTGTATAGCGTTAGTCCCATCATCACTGATTAAAACATTACGGGAAATTAGCGGCAGTATTTGAGAATATGACAGGCTTCCAGCTTGGAAAACCTTCTATTAGAATAAATACCACTTAAATCCATATACAGCACTTTGGTATGCCGAATAGGATTTGCCAGTGGGAAGAGCCTGTGCCTCATCTTTTTTCAGCTATTGATAACATCTCCCAGGCGAGGTGCCTAGGCAGCATTTCTGATCACCGACTATTTGTAACGCAAGGAGATAGCGAAAACTCCATTGTACCTCAGATAAGTGCATGAACTAGCACTGACTACCGACTTCCAAACGATGCGATCCCCTGGTTTCACTTTGCTTATTTATAGACATATGCCTGAGTGAGACGTTTCGGAAGGGAAGGCTCCAGAGATAACTTCGTACTTCATTTTCAGAGGCCCGTTGATATTCATTCCGCGCGCTATATACTGAATTTAATGACCCGTGTTTCAGATGTCACTGCTTCTTATTAGCTTGTAGTAAATAAATGGTCAGTGGTGACCAGGGGGTCTAATCCCTCATCACCTCGAGGGTCCGATGTTTGAATTCTACCACAGCCAGTCGCTTCGGTGATAGATGGCAATCCACTGCTATCCGGCTCGCTACTGCACCTGATCTGTGATTTTCCACTCCAAGTCTCAGTATCTGATTGCCGGTTATCCCTAACCCTGTAGTGAGCCCTGTAGGCTATGGGACTTATTGTAACGAAAAAGGCGAAACGGGTAAGGACCCCCGTATTTGAGCCGTGAAATAATTCAAGTAGGCGAGACATGCACACTCGGTCATATAGCGCTTCTTCCAGACCGCGCTGCAGCAACATCGATCCTCTGGCTGCCTGAGCATTTGGGTTGTTTTCTGGTCAGTTGTCTGTGGTCATTAGCTTGATTCTCTTGCGCTTTTTTCCGTTTGATTGTTCCAATTGACAGTTTGATGAGAAGCCTCTCACATGGGCTATCCTGTTGGTTGCCTGAGAGCTCGTTGCGTCCCACCTGCTAGCCCGTATATATCTTTTTGTCTGTTTCAGGGTGTTTCCGACATATTCGCTTTCTGTTCTTTGGTCTGTCGTTCTCGATCGATTGGCCTGATTGGTTTGGGATCCCCATCATTCTGTTGCTCCAGTATTCCCCGCTACCACATTCTTCCCAATGCATTCATGCGCAGGCATGCAGTTTTCATTCACTTATCTGTTTTACACAGAAGAAACCTTTTGACTGTTAGAAAATTAATGGTGGGTTTTTTCCATTTAGTAAACCTTTGTACTAAAGCAGATCCTTGATTTTAGGAATTCTCCTCCGTGTTTGTTTTGTCATACCGCTATTCTTCGATGAAACGATCCGAGCCATGCTGCATGACTTATTGACACGGTAACCAAACCCAAACATATATTATTCCAATTTTTTCCTCTCCTTTTGTTCCGATGAATGGCCTCTGCACGTTTAAGTTTGCTCTGGCTAACCGAATGTCCGTCATATCTCACTGAAAACTACCGCTGGTTTCTTATCTTAAATAACTTCTTCTTGACAAGTACGCGTTTTTGATTCTGTACAAATGTCACAGCTTCCAGTTTCAACCACAGTTTCCAGTGACCTCCTATTGCTAAAAAAACCTTGTTTGTACTGTATTATCTTTCTTGACACGCGACAGACGAGTAGCATTTCTTTTTTCTTCGAGGAGTTTGCATTGATTGAAAAATGATAAAACCACAAAAAACCTCAGCACTTTTTTTATCGATGAGCCGTATTCGCGCAAGACACTGTAAAAACCGGGGTAATTTGATAGCAGTTGTTGCTGGTTTCTGCCCTATCACACTATTGCTAGCTACAGAACAGTGGCGAATCACACTGAGCCAGTGAACAGGATTAGATTCTGCACCACAAACGGACTAGCATTCGTCTCAAAATAATTATTACTATGCGAGTGGTCGCTAACCAGCTAGTCAGATGGAAAAGTGGAATCACAGTCATTCAACTTCCTGAGGACACAATCGGAGCTGACCAATACGGTCGTGCCGCCTATTTTCACTTCTACGCTGAGCTATTTTTCTACAAGTCAAGTTTACTGGTTTCACCTAATACGTCTTCGTAGCATTTTTAGTGTTCTAATTGCTCTTGTTCTGCTTTGAAACCATGTATGTACTGACATCAGTAGGATATCTGTTAGCTCGTTTGAGGCTACGGATACCATAGCACCAGTAAAATGTACTCCAAGATTATCTCTATCTTCATGCCTAATTGCATTGGAAGAGACATATAGTCTTGGGGACCCAGAGCACCGTTCGGGTAACTGTCAGCCATGAAGCGAAGCGTCATATCACGTAAATCTACATTTTTTCAGGTATATCAGCCGTCCGGGAGACAACAAAAACGCATCTGGATAGTCTATTCCGTCCGAACTTGAATTATCTGAAAAAACCAAAGAGGCACACAGTTTACTTTGAGGATAAATTTCCCACACGAATCTTCTCTAGTAAAAACTACCGTCATACCATACACTTAACGAAATTGTCATCATTCTGAAACGTACCTACCCCGAATCTTCTGCAAACCGGTGGATCCGAGTTGTGTTCCACACCGATCACAAACAAGACATTGAGGATGCCAGCTGCGACCCATCGCCTTGATAACGCGAGCCATGATAAATTCCCCTGTTCACGTGAAAGTGGAGATGAGGAAATATGATGCAGATGAAAGTGAGTGATCAAAAATAGACATAAGAAAAGTTGAGTGAATCCAGGGGTGTTTTGAAATAAGGAAACTTTCAGATAAGCAGCAATCTGAGATTCATGATTTTCAGTTTGGCGTTAAGCAACTTGCCCATCTCAACAGTAGTAACTGAGTCAATAAAAATTCGTTTGTGATCTCGTAGTCAAAGGTTCATTCTGTACATCTTTTGTGCTCCACTACTTTCCATTCCTAATCAACTTCTTCTAAGCAGAATTCACTGTTTTTCATCTTAATAACTACAAATATTTTTCTGCGGAATCGAAATAAAATTTTAGTTACAACTTGTATCAATTGCTCTTGGCTCCCGCACTCCTTGAACATTTGAATAGCGGTTCAACGACGGACCGGTTTGCATTTTCCGACCCCATATTGGCAACCGCTGAGGCTCTCACTTTTTATTTCTCCATGCTTACCCATAGTGCAATAGCACCGAATATATTTTATGAGGATTCTGATTGAATTGGCTCTGATCACTGAGCGTAATTAACCTAACTGAATCAGGGAGCAACCAATAATGCACCCAAAACTCGTGCATTATAAGGTGCTGAATCTGCCATGCCTTTTTGCCTTTGGAAAATTTTCACTCCATTAACTTTCAATTTACCAAGGCTCTTGCTTTTGTGACTCAGTGAAGAGATAACGGATTATTTCGCGGTCACAAACACACTCACACACACATTCGCACACCGGTCCGCATTGCGCAACTCGTGACTCCTTTGTGTCCATGGGTCAGGCGTGGTTTCTGTTCGGCTTGTGGTAGATCCCGCATAACCTTGTTCACTTCATGTGATTCCCTACCCTTTTCTGATTGGACTGAGGTGCTGACCAGTATGAGATTCCTAACTATGTGTTCGTGCTCGGCTAGCCAATCTGCATTGTTGGGTAGCCGGAATGGTGACGTCCGAATCCAAAAGGTCATGTAGACATTTTGACTATCGACGGTCGGTCATGTCGTATTCTACTTTACTCACATGTGAGCTTGTAATGGATAATTACTTACCGATGGTGAACGGCAAGTTCGGTCAGAAAGTCATCCATGCACTATTTAAAAGATGAACAAACCGATTTTGGATGGTTTCACAGCCTTGTATTAGAACTTACCACATTTACTGCAGAACGGAGCGAATAACATTTGAAAATCGTATTTGCAATATCTTCGTCCTTCGTACTACAATACGGAAAGTCATAGAACTGAATTAAAATACTGTGTATGTCTAAGCTACTGATCGCCTTGTCTTGCGTTCAGGTTGCAAATGTTTCGGCATGCTCTGAGGTGATATCATAACGCGCACATTGAAGATGATGTCACATGGGCTGCTGGTGAAAAGTTTGTGCCTAAACACCAAGCTCAGCGATCAGTAGCTCATGCAAATTAACGTGAATTATGAATAACACTAGTATTAAAAATCATTATATATATATATATATATATATATATATATATATATATATATATATATATATATCAGAATATATTGGCAATCATCTTGTGAGCATATCTAGCAAATCACCTCGGTTTCTCGGTCAATAATGTTGTTCGCGTAATTAAACAAAAAGACGCCTTTGCGTATTGTGCAGCTGCCTTCAAGTCACGGGCGTAAGTGTAAACATCAGACCAAATTCAAGCATTCCCAATGAGGCGATGATCATATAACAAAGCACTCCTAATGAGCCCTTATTATCTCGCTATTGAACTGTCGGCTGGCTCATATTCTTGATATTTTTTTACTTTCCTTGTGCATGGAATCTACCGTAGCTCACAACGAACCGACTGTCAGTGTTCAAAGATGAACTGTACCCGAAAACTACCACGGCGGAAGCCCATCAGACCCAAGGAGACACAAGTGACTTGTAGTCCCACACAACTCACTTCATTCATCATATTTTTAATATTCTTTGCCTGGTGTTATAGTGATACAATTACGAAATGTATTCCTTTTATCCCCGAACCTAAACTTCGGAATTTGAGCTTTTCCCGAAACGACATGATGAACCATTTTGAAATATAACGGTGGTTTTGCAAGATGGCTTATTTTTTAGAAACGTATTCTATGAAATTTGCACGTACCACACTCGAAACGGCTTCTATTCGAAGACGGTGGTAGGAAAGCTGTCATTCTTCGTCCCGGACCACTCTTCCAAGCTCATAAACTCAAAAGCCCCGCGAAAACGAGCAGCTCCGTTTTTGATGCCTTTCAGTTATGCTCAATTTTCTCCAACTGGCGAAAAGGCATCAAAATCCTGGCCAGTGAAACTGGTGATGTATGAATTTGTTAGAACTTCGGCATGCAATTCATGAGACCCTCCAAGCAGATGATTGGCCGATATAGCTAGGAGTCGCGGTCAGTAGTGCGGTCGCTTTTGGACTCTTCGTCTTCGTAATTTCAGCTTATTACTTTATTTATGACTATTTTTGACATTATGCTGCCGTTCGTTTTGTCCAGGCCTTGAAACTGCTGCGTGGTATAATATGAAGTCCATTGCACACTGAATTTAAATCGCAAGAACTCGTCAACAAAAAAACAAAGATCGATTTGAGTGTTACCCATCTCAGTTTTTGTAATTTAAATCATGTAATGCTCAAGTGTGCACAGCACGTATAGGTTGCGTATAGAACCCGCAAACTTCCGAGATTCAGACTGCTTCAACTAAGGTAAAAATGTCAGCCAGAATCAGTTATACTGTTTGACTACTTGCCAAAGTTTAAATAGCAGAAAATTTAAACTGATGACGCACACTCACTGATTCATCCCTTAGCATCGCCCCATAAATCATCGTGGAAAATCGTGAAAAGAGGGTGATAAGTACAATCTAGCAACGATAAAGGAGCTCTAGAATAAAGGATACTATGAACTATCCATGACGAGTTATTGAGTTGAAGCCAGGTAAAGATTTGTTCCATGAAATGCCAAGAAGCTTCGTGAATTGTTTTGCCGTATATGAGTGTGATTCACAAAGCACATGGAGTTGGTCTGATCCTTGTGGCGAAACCATTGGAGGCCAACCCCGTGGTAGTCTATTTACTGAGTACTTTGGAAATTGATGTTGATTGCCGTTGAGGTTAGTTTTGTCAAACGGAATCTGGTTGCTGAGCTTGGCTTTTAGGTCGCAAACAATTCATCACCAGACGAGGTAACATCCTCAGTGCACACTGATGATTTCACCTTGACTGGTGATGAAACGTTTGTAACCTAAATGCCAAACTCAGCCATCAGAAGTCATTGGACAATCTATCTACTGATTAGCTACGGTTCTTTTCATTCCAAGTCATCGGATATCACCACAGCATTCGAGAATGGCGGAGGAGAATTGTTCCACATTTTAGACGCTCATGAAAGAATACCAAAGAAATTAGGTGATCAGGCATGATAAGATGAGACTTCCGCCTCAAAAGGTAAGTTAGGTTTTGAGAAATATTATCCACGATAACTGATTTTCCGACTGACTACCGTCATTTCCGACAAGGCTGTGTAACCGAACGTTGAAAGCATGCTTTAAAGTAAACTCACTTCGTAAAATTCCGTGTGTGACAATGGTCGAAAACACTGTGCGCATCTATTGGTAAAATGGAAAGGGTTAAACGTACGTTAAAATTATTCAGTTGAACACAGAATCTACGAAGATAAGTGAAGTAAACCCACACAAATCCCCATGACAGAAGTGCAAAATCGAGCTTGCATGATTTGTATATAATATGATTCATCATGCAGCTTGAACGCTCAACTCACCATTAAAAACCATGGAAGTACTGTGCAGCTGTTTCATCCTTGTTGGGAATCATCAGCAGTGCACATCCACCGAGCCCCCACGGGGACCTTGCACGATTTATTTGGATGATTTTCGGGTTCACCAAGAATAGGGTATAAGTCTTCGGGATTCCTATAGATTCACCCCCCTGGTTATCGAGAAGGTGCATAAGGCCGTCTTATACAAGACTTAGTTGATCACCACTGTCTGGTTTCATCCAACACCATGTCTTAGTTATCGTCTCCATCTCAGGGCATAATTCACAGAATATACAGCTCGGCGCAGTACAAGTGTTATATTCTAGAGGACGTGCCGGGTGAGTGGACATTTGTCAGAAACCTTCCACTGGAAAAACAAAATCAGTCAACTATAATAACCCTGCTCAGTTACATCACAGATACCCAGTCCATTTGAAGGCAGTGTTTATTTGGTCGGGGGATGTAGCCATATGGTTTTTATGCCTTGCTTCATCCTATTGCGTTCGGTCCATGTAAGGTAACCACTTTGATTGTCTCCATAATTGTTTCTGAGTAGTTGACTACTCGTTTATTTAGTCAGTAGCACATATTCTTCACCACACTCCCCTTGACAAAAATAGCAGGTGTTCTACGGACAGTCTTCAAATCCTCCAAACTCCAGGTGTCATTCTTCCAGTACTGGTTCGTGCCGGTGTTGTCATCAGTCCCACAACTCACTGGTGAAGTGCTTCGTTCAATCCACGATACGCACCGAAACAAAACGTGTTTCAAAAAACCATCGTGAAAATTGACTGTCTTGCACAGAAGCACTTGACTATTGTGCCATGACACAACAAATGCATCTGATCAGTCCTATGCTACTGAGAACTATGCTTCATGCCGTTTCGCTTCCATCCTCAACGCGGTTTTCAACATCTTCCATCTGAATGGCATGCAAATGAGTTTTATCTTCTGGCAACCGCTCAGCCAGGGGATCAAAGTCTTCTACCTCAAACGGCGGGGGTCAAGAGTTTCAACTTATGGTTGAATTGACCTGCAGACTAACGCGCCGATGACGACTGCATCAGTTGAGATGTCTTCTTTTCTCCCGTTTTCTTGCAGAAGTTCGCAGAATTCGCACCATACATGATCCACTTTTTCACAGCATGAATAAATAGTTTCACTCGGCTCATCGACATTCATTGCTCTCTCTTCTGTGTTTGGAATTTTCGACCTTGATATGTTCTGCATGCCCTGGTTGTTCTTTCTGGAGTCTTCACCAGGGACCATAATTGCCGCAACCACGTCAAAACCGGCCAGTTCACCAGCCGCGTTTGCAAACTGGAACATATCCATGGAACTGCTACACGGACCATCCTTCGCGGGGGTTCCGGCAGACTGTTCACAGATTGTTTCGTCAGAAGTGTATGCACTAATTTCCATCTGGGTAACCTTTGACCGCCGCCTCGCATCCTGACCGTCAGCCAGTGAGTCGGATTCTGCGAGCAGGGCTTGCTTCTGGGAGATCCACTTTGTCTCCTCCCAGCTCCTCCGCCTCGCATTCAGCACCGTTTGTACTCTACTCTTGGGAAACGCTCGAAGGGGTATCAGCTTGCCCGGTCGGAGTAGGTCCTTGAGAGCTTCTCCAAGTCCTCGAAATCCTTCAAGAGGTTGGTTAACTCCTCGACCTTTTGTTGATACGGCCACAGGAATTCCATCATGGTCACGGCACCAAAATATTGTGCTCTAGAAGAAGCCTAGGGTAACTCGGTTGTTTAGTAGGAAGCATTCATTAGAACAACAACAGTACCAATCAACTATAACAATTCTGTTCATTTGCATCGCACATTTCCCGTCCATTTTAAGACAGACTTTATTTGTTTACTGTTTTGTTTACTCTCCTGCATCTTATGGCATTCGGTCCACGTGAAGTATTGACGTTGACTTTCACTCAACAGTTTTTTTTTAGAAGTCAACTACTTACTTATTCAATGGGTATTGTGCGTACTCTACCACACCGGTTTCTAAGAGGGTCACTCACGTGCACGAGTGGCAAACAGCTGTTTGTCAGTAAATTTGCTACTTTCTAATCACTCTGTTTTAAACTTTGATTCAACTAGTCTTATGAACTGTAACCAGAAAATTCAACGAACTCAGAGAGGCCAAGTCAACCCAAAATGGACTCAGGTTAGTTTGATGGTCGACGTCACTTTACCATTGATTATGGAAAAGCTGTTTAGTTGTGAGATGCTCTCTGGGATATATTTTAGCAGAATTCTGGGGATAGTGACCCATCCTAATCAATGAGCATTTGAGAATATTTCTGTCTACTATGTTATGGATCATAAGTACAAGGTTTTCCCTAAATTTTGTGAACTTGTGGTTCAATGGGGAGATAAACTATTGACCAAAATATATTCACGAGCTCACGTGCTTCGACATGAAACTCAGCAATACTACTACTACTACAATTACCACTACTACTACTACTATTATTATTATTATTATTATTATTATTATTATTACTACTGCTACTACTACTACTAATATTTATACTATTTCAACTACTTCTACTACTACTACTACTACTATCACTACTACTACTATTGCTACTAGTACTATTGCTACTACTACTATTACTACTACTACTACTTCTACTACTACTGCTGCTACGACTAGTAATACTACTTTTAGTATGACCAAAACAACCTTCTCTACTATTAGTAATACTTTTACCTCTGGTACTCTTCCTTATACTAATACAGGAAAGAAAAACAACAACAACATCTACTACTACGCCCCCCGATTAGTCGTTAAGTGTCGGGTCGTTGGGTGATTTTGGAGGAGGACGATTCTGTAATAGAAACAACCACAATTTGGGAGCCAATACTTATTGATTGATGTTTTCCTTTTTCGACAGTCGTTTTCAGCGAATGTGTGCAAAGCTATATTTAACAAAACAGAAGTAGAACTAGAGGCATTTTTGGAATTATTCATCTAGTTGTTAATATGGCTGAAGTCCACAAGCAACTGTTACTATGCTTCTTACTTTAAGGCCAAATGGGTCGTCACCGGATTACGGAAAACAGAAAACAGTTTTTCTGGAGACCTATGGTCAGTACTGATTCGGAAGTTTATGAACTGAATCTCGTAGTCATGGCGTCGATCAGTCGAGACACTCGGATAGAAATGGTCGTCCATTTTTATCTGGGTTCAAAATGTTTGAGGGAAATTTCTCTAGATAGCGACTTTGTGAGATTCTTGGTAGGAAGGGTAAGATTATCTGCTGACCGCTGTCGTGATCAAGAACTATTGGTTCATCTTCTTCACCTTCATTTTATTCGCAGGGGATAGGGGGAATCATCATGTCCTCTAGTAGAATTTGTCGGCCCCGTCTAACAGAAATCTTCCTCCCGTTGCCTCCAAATGCCCATCTAGACGCCTTTTGAATTGAGAATCATTCTCCTATTCCACCACTTCAGCCGGTGAAGAGTTCCATGTGTTCGTCGTTATCAGTGTAGGACGATAGAGATAGCGGCCGCGGGTATGGTTGTTCATCCGTCACCACAGAAATCCTTCCACAGACTGTTTATATCCACAGGGATTCACCAACTGTTTCGGACTCTGGCCCAGCGGTTGAGTGACTCGTTGAAAACAAACCATGAGTCCTTAGTCAGAGCGCGAGGTCGGTAAACTACGTGTACTTTAAGAGAGTAACAGTCTAGTGATAGTGAATACATTGATCAGTTTGTGGGCATTCCGGTTACAATGTACAGATTAGTCAATGAAGGGGTCTCGAGCGCAGGTAGGCAGGGCCGAACTATAAATTAGGTGTCAAGCAATCAAGTGGGACAAGTTGGAAAGAATGTCCAATCGCGATCAGCGGTCAGTGACAGTGTGGAATGATAGTCCAAGTCATGAGACTCAAAGGAGGAAAGGGCGGGGTGAAGGAGGAGAGCAATGGCCCTGACAAACGAACAACATAAGTTTCACTGAACAGACGGCCGTAGGCATGAATCACGATTACGAATACATAAAACTTAAACGACAATATAGACGGCACGAACCACGGTGGGAGGGGGTTATCACCACTATACAAGAATTTAAATAAACAGAAACGAATTCGGGAAACCAGTTGACCAATGAATGGGAGGACAAAACGAGGCCAAAGGATGCGCAAATGGTGACAGGTCAGAATTCATAGGTTATCGGGAAACAACGAGAGGTGATAAGACCAAGAACCGGACAAGCAAAAGCAGGGGTTTAAAATAGAAAAAAAAATCTATTTACTCTGTCATAGAAAGAAGGTTATGAGGTGTATACATCAGTGGGAGTGGAAGTGGGTTGGATACACGTGCGATCCACTTGATCTAAGTAAATGAGTCGAAAGCAAACATAAGCGGTGGTAACCATATTAAAGATGGCCTCCAGAGTCAGTTAGAAAGGTACATTTAGAGCAAAGGCAGCTGGCCAAAATTCGGTTCAGCCTTAGAATTTCAAAATGTAAATTGGGAATTGGATGCACCAGTAGAATTCGGGAAACCTAATGTTACCCGCACAGTTGGTCCCACTTAAGCTACTGACTAACGTCGTAGCGAAGTGTTACACCCTCTCCAATTTCACTATTTCGCTGACAATGCAGGGGATGTGCAGGCTGCAACACTTCCGTATTCAAGTGATAGACAAACGTAGAAATCATGCAGCCACCGGCCGACAAACCATCGTATGGCTTTGACCACGACTTTAACAGTAACATAGACCCTATCCATGTGTGCGCGCCCAAGTTCAGAGAAACGACGGGAGGGTGATCACAAGGTTTCTCTCACGAGATGATCTCTCGGGTGATTCGCCCTACCAAAGGAAGTCAAGCTACACATTAACTGAGGTGAACATCGAGCACCACTGTCTTCTGGGCGGGAAGTCAGTAGAGCCTATCCGAAAAGGGTCAGAAGTTCCATTTTTCTTCTCCTTTGACCTTCAGAAGGTAAAGCTTGGTGGTATAGTCTTCCAGTGGGTTTAAATTTCACCAAGGCCAACAAATTTCGACTCTTGGAACTTTTCAATATATGCTTGCCGTATTAGTCTTGTGAATATGGCAAATATATTACCCCTGCTTCCCTCACTCTAAAAAGCGGTAGATACTTAATTTTTTGGGGGGAAATACTCCAGAAAAATAATGTGAAGCACGACGAATATGAGATCATAAAGGAGTTTCCCAAAATTATGGATGAAGTTGTAACGGTAATGAGCGTCATTTCGCTTTCCGCGTTAGATACTACCTGAAATTGAATGAGCTATCGATCGATGTGTTCTTAGTCTTAATTTACTGCTCTGTCGTCAATTCTATGATGAAAGCCTTTTACAAACGGCTTCCTAATTTGGTTTCTATTTGTAAAGTATATTTTCCTCCTCATGAACCCTCATAAAGCAACACTATCGATGACGGCTTTTAAATTGTATATCGTAGAACTTTTCGCAACTCCACATTTTCGACTCAAGCGTCTGACTTATATATATATATATATATATATATATATATATATATATATATATATATATATATATATATATATATATATATATATATATATATATATATATATATATATATATCGTCGCTAGGATCTTATCTCGAATTTTCTGGAGTGGGAGTGAATAATCTTCACCGGAGAGATCATAAACGAAACACAATGGTGATTTATGTCATTTATTCGCCAGCTTCCGACGAAATCTTCTCTACCCATTCACACACTGTTCACTATCAACGCGACAGCTTGCACCTGTAGCCTCGTTGTTCGGGGGTATGAAGGTGCATGGGCACATTGGTACCAAGTCCGCATACGAAAGAGTGGAAGTGACTGTGGAACCAGTCTTGCTTTTTCGGGAAGTCGCTCACCCATTTACATACCACGTAATATATATATATATATACATATATATATATATGTATATATATATATATCAGTGCTACTCCAAGGTAAACTCAAGAGATTTGAGATAAATTTCTATAAAAATTCATCAGTGCTGGGTTCGCTTCTGTTGTCAAGAAACAGCTGCAAATGGACGCACGCCGCTGAGCTGGTGTCTTCATAAATGTTCTCCACGATAGCCATCAGTGCTTTTCTCTCTTGTACTGATAAATACGTTTGTAAACTACCTGCAATCTACAACATTACAATACCCATAGCTGTGTCCAACTGTCCACCATACAATAGGTGATGTCCATTGGGATTCCAAGATGATTATTCCACTCGATGAACACAAGGGTTTCCAAGTTTCGTCGTTCCCAATCACCCAAGTGATATTTTTTAGGTCTATCTTCTAGAAAGGGCATCTAGAAAAATTGGACAGGAGCTGACGGGAAGCTTTTACTAAAAATAAACAACGTAATGACCATCACTCTTGAATTTACTTTTCCAAAAATTTACACTACATTTGACTTTGTCGGATACCCAGAAAATACTTTCTCGTATGCTCCAATTATCACTTCCCACAAAGATGAGAGCACATCATCAAGTTTGTTCCGATACTGATGTACTTAACGAAACTTTAACGTTTTTGTACTCCTTCACATGCTTTCGCTAAATTGCATATCCTCTATTTCCTGACTATGTCCAGAAACGGGATTGCCACATGTGCTTTAAAACGCCGTCGGTTCTGTCTAGTTTTAAAATCCTATTTTGCAAAAGGTTGCACTGAACAAGTGTGTTGTGATTTAAGGAAATCGCATGATATAGACTAGTTATGACCGTCAATTCCACACCATCTGTGAAGCCTATACAAACCACTCCGGTTCTCTACCAGGTCTGATATCCCGCTTGTTTACTTTCGATGTGAAGCAGTCAAACCTTTGGGATCCGGTGCTAGGTTTTTACGTACATTTCCCACAGGAAGGTAGGAGAAAGAGTTGCACCTGGTATAACTGCACTTCCTAAAACCATTTTTTTTGCTCTTCTGGTCGAGATTCTTCAGTGAAAGTGAACTAGGCTTGGTAAGAAAAAGAGTAATAGAAACCAACACTGTTTAGATGTAATTCACGACGTACACGTGACAGTACATACGTACGTGCGTGCACCTACACACAGAAAATAGATAAACAAAATCGGGGTAGAAATAAATTCAGTCATTTGCTATTTCCGGGTCGGATAGAACGTGGGTTACATGTTTTAAATATAGTTCGGTTGATATGATTCAGGAACCAGTTAGGGTTGAAGGAAAAGAAGTTGGAATTCGAAGGCCGTTGCGAGACTAAAGGTGCTCCACACACGGATGGAACTTTGAATATATATATTTGTTTACTTGAAAGCTAACTGTATCCGGAGTAACTGTTTGAGCTGCACGTGTCAGTGAAATCCAAACTTTATTCCGTCTGTCAGAGAACTCCCATTCCTGCGTCAATTAGATTGTCGTATGATGATAACAAGTAATTTGGCCTCCGTGATGGGGTTCCGAGATCTGGTCTGTAGTGAATATGATCTAGCATCATGGAGGCGTGGGGAAATTTCACACACGAATTTAGTACTTTCATCTCTAAACCAAATTAACATTGAACCTAGAAGACCCGGAAAGTACAGTTATGCTTCCTAACATTTACTTATGTAACACGACTAATGACAAGTATGATTTCACTGCTTCTCAGCTTTGCGCATACTGAAGGATGAGAAGTATAGCTTGAGTCCAAGTATGACAACAATGTGTGTGATAAGGCGTAGAATGGAAGTCACCAGAAAAGTAGGTAATGCAACCAAAATATCTTTTTGCTGGCCTTGGGGGTGGGATGTTTCCAGTGATGAACAGCAGTGACTAAGGGCTGTTTCAACAGTTTTTGTGTTTCAAGTTTCGCAGACGACTTGTAGGTGCCTCATCGGAATACTGTGAGTCATTGATGATGACGAGGTCTTTTGAAATTGTCACCATGGTTTGGGTCCGACGGTTTGTAACATCGCACAATGAAACCATTTTGGAATGTGATCAGACACCCGGTAAGACAACTGTCAAATTCGAGTCCGCATCTGAATTCGCAGCTTAGATCAGAGATAGCCCGTGGATATAGAATTTCCTCATTCGGAGGTGTAAGTGCTCTGTTCGTTCAGTAAACATTATTCAAGTCGAGCGCAAGGTACTTCCCGGAGAACCTCTGATCCAGGCTGTCGTTTGAGTAAGCAGCTGACGTCACTACCTTTGAACCGAAGGTGTACTGTATTATGGCCACCTGTTTGCGATGTTTTTCGATGAGTGCCCTCGTATATGCAGTGGGCACTTGATTCTCTCTTATTTGCAAGTCTAACTCTTATTTTCAGAACTGTCACATGAAAGACGTACAATTTCCTCACTGTTCTGGTTGCCTATTTAAAGAGTGCTCAAGTAAAAAAGATTAGATTGCCTGATTCAACTTGCAAATTCAAGTCGATCACTACTGAAGTCTCTGAAACACAGACTGTTTTCAAATTAAAAGCATTCGCAAATGAGATCCATAAGCGGAATGTTCGTGATTTTGCTTTCGTAATGAACCAAGATTTTATATTAGTTAGAAGCAAGGCCAGTTCTATTTGTCAAGCAACTGACCATACTACCGGTTCAATCGCTCGGAAAGGCATGCATTATATATAATAAAATGAGTTTAATGGTGTATTCATCACCGGAACCACGTAAACTCAAAACATGCTTCAATTCAAGTTTGATTATTCGAACAACAAACAGTAAAACAGATAATTGTAGAAACAGACCTTGACGAATTTTGCGGATTACTAGCAACACGGACAATATAAGAAACATATCATTTGACCAGGAAAGCTTACACGAAACATGACTGGTGGAAGAACTTGTCTTTACAAGCCACAATATCCTCCTCCGGTTTGAAAGGACCCTTGCAGTGCGAGCACACCACCTCAGCGTTGAGCCCGTCACTGGGACTGAAAACGATTAGCAAGAGATAAACGAGAAAAACCATTTGAAGGCATTTCACAAATCAACCAGAACAATGGATAAGTTGTGAGCATCTGCGGAAGAAAACCTAGTGCTATATAAAAAGATCTTTCTTAACCTCAGGAGTTATCACTAAAATTATCAATAAAATAGCTGCTCAAAGATGCTGATAAGGTTAGACTTATCACCGAGATTATTATTATTATTATTATTATTATTATTATTATTATTATTATCGTCATCATCATCATCACCATCATCATCATCATCATCACCGTCATCACCACCATCATTATCATCATCATCAACGTCATCTTTATCTTCATCATCATCGCCGTCATCGAAATCATCATGCTCATCAATTTATTCCCGAATCTGTTTGTTCACTCCCAAACCCATGATGCGTGATTCTTTTTAACCTAAAGCTTTGTGATTTTACGCTTGCTGGCACTTTGGATACCAAGGTCATTTTGTGAAATACCCCATCGGTTATATTTTTTTCAAATTATTTTTTTTCATCTTTTTAACGAACACAATTAATGTCAATTCACAAATCTCCCTTGTACCCTTATTGTCCAGGGATAAAATATGCCAAGAAATAAAGAATATCGACCCTAGTCTTAAACCACTGTTGTCTGGTAAGTAGCCACTGTTAACCTGCTGGGACCCTATACGGTTTTCCGCTCCACGTCTTGGGGTCTGGTGAGGGATTATCCAAAATAGTGCAGTGGGGCTTCGTGGCAATGGGGTATTTACTCCTTCCACTGGAAAAATGAGCAGACATTTGACAAAAAAATCAGTTACTTACTCATGAGCCGGTCTTGATAACGTCATGAGATTGAAATGATGGGTATGTTCGAGCAAGGCTTTTTTATCACATGCACTGGAAAAAATAATCCGTTTGACAAGAATCTAGCACCAGTTTGGTGCAACTAAAATTTATGTTATGCAATGAGAACGGCTGAATTTGTGCAAAACGAAGTGGGTTTTTAGAATTTCCTCTATCTAGCATCCAGGGATATCAAACAGTGTCAGGTTATAACGTTAAACAAAGTTTGAATAAAAAGAAGTTGAAAAATCTGCTTGCACAATATAACCAGGATAATTTCGCTGCTCTTTAAGAAGGGGCATTTCATGGAACTTTGTGCTGGGAAAGAAACATATTCTGCCTACGTCAGCAGTTCTTCGGTTAATCGAGTTTTCAATGCTCAAGTGCAAAACTAATGTCCCACGTACCATAGCGGAATGTCTATCTTTGCGTGTTGAATGGAATCATTATTTAGCTGTCCACTATAAAAGTATGCATTGTGAGATAAACAGTGCACAAACTCGAAAAGCCGAAGTCCTTCAGTGTGGCCTCGTAGCTCTGCTGGTAGATCACTCACGGGGCTTAATTCAGGGTGGTAACCACACGTGGGTAAAATTCCGCCGGATTCAGTGACTTTACCATTTTGATCATTTCACTAAAAGAATTCAATTGTTTATCGTTTCAACCGTGGTAGTTCAGTCGGCTGCTTAGGCACAAAAGGGAGTTAGTTATGACACAGAAAATTCGAACGCATTCCTCTGCGTAGAGAAAATTCAAATGACTGACGTAACAGATGGTAAGAAAATATCCCGGATCAGCAACCTCCGAAAAATTCTTGGGAGAAAAGGCATTGTGTCGTTCCGCATGGCACGTTTGAATTCACCTAGTCCGGCCACAGAAGAAGATAGTTCATTTCAGCGTAGGAAATCGTCATTTGAAAACAGACCTCCGATTTCTACAAACAGCATGATTGTTTACTCGCTTTCTCTCTAACATGATAACGAACATTTCACTCGGTGGTCGTTGTCCTTGGTAACTGTTTGAAGTTGGTCACAATTTTGTCTCTTGTTCTTCTTTATCTCTGACAACGTAAACGATTACCATGACTGCGGCGTGCATTTTTAAAGATATTACGAACTGATCTCGCGCGTACTGTGCAAATGTTTATCGTTTTTAAATTAGAATTTGTTTCGGGAAAGAGAAGTTTCCACAGCCAATGTCTGCTAGGAATCTCTCGGACCTATGTGTGACGTAGTGCTTGTTTAAAGATTTAAAACCCGATATACATTGGATAATTGGATTGAATACACCCTGAAGAGAGTGAACTCAACTGAATCATGAACGAGCTACTCCGTTATATCATCAGGGAAAAATACGGGTAGCTTATCGTTAGTGTAAATTTCCATACGTATCTAGCCGAAAAGTCAAACCCCAGGTGCAGGATGTGTTTTTGTCTTGATCAATGTTAATTGATAACCAACAAAAATATTATTACTGTAGATGTCTTTCGAAACATACAAACATGGTTATTTCACACCTTATCTTTATGTTCAAACTGACAGTTTTAACAAAAGAACATCCGGGGTACTCAGGAGTAGAAAAATGGTTTGATAGATGACCGTGGTTTTCTCTCCAATAGGCTTTACATTGTTTGCTTGACTGCTTTTGCGTGCCTTTTCGTTTCGACTATTTCAAATGACTACCTTGCTTCGGGTGCCCTTTTCTCGTATAGGTATAACAACCTGGTTCTATTTATACCTACTTTATTAACTGGTCACGAAGGACTTTTTGAACCCCCCCCCAATAATTACCCATGAGTTTGGTCAAAATAAAACTGGTTCATCAAAAGCCGGATCGGCAATCATGATGTTTATTATCTCAATAGATCAGGTACGGCAAAATGTCAGATATCTGCTGCTCCCATAAGAGTGACATATGAGGTTTGAAACAGGGACATATCCACATCGTCGTTCAGTAACTTCGACCACTACGGAACATCAGCGCCTGCAGGAGACGTGCCGGAATAGGGAGGGAGGTTGGGTGTGAAACTAAGATTACAATCAACCTGGCGTTGTGTGTTTGCCAGGTGGCTAGAAAAGAAGGGATGAATGGCAATTTGGTTTGAAAAAGAAAATAAGTGCACACAAGAATTCCGGGTTTTGCAGACCCTGCGTTAGGGACTGTTTTGAGAATAAAATAGGATGGGTCGTCTCTAGATAGATGACTGAGTACTGGAAAGATTCAATGGATATTTCTGTCTTTTGCCGTCATTGGTCAGTATCTGTGTGAAGCACCTGCTACCTACTCTGCATTCACGAAATAAGAAGAATATTTCACACTATGAATTCCATACGCGCTGGTCGAGAATCAATCGCCGACTACATCCAGTCTTTGAATCAAATATGTCGTCAACACCAGAAAAAAGTATCCTTTCATTTCAGGCTGTTACAGCCGTTGGGCGGGTAGTATGTCCCTGCTCATGTTCTCGGTATTCAATATCATTTGTAAGAACAGCTGATTCGAGCTAAAAAATAGTACTGTATAATTCTTTCTGTTCAGTTTAAGAGAAAATGTAGAAGAGCGTGGATAAAAATAACGGAAGAAAAACGTTGACGAACAAAATTGCTTTCACGGTTCCATCGGCCGGAAGTTCACCGCACATTACGTAATACAGGGGGTAATGTCGAGAAATGGGAATGCTACGGAAAAAACGTGTTTAAGGCATAAACACCATCTTGTAAATTGATTATTACTATTATTACTATCGAAGTTGACTGTTAATTGATTAATACTAAATTGGTAAAAAAGAAAAAATAGTAACGGCTTTGTGATAACCAACACAAAATCTGTTCTGTTTCCCATCTCCAAGTAAATATACGGTGAATAATCAGAAGGGGCCAAAGCTTTGGGTGGCATTCGTTTCAGCGTTATACATCTGAAAAACTGCCTCGTTGTCATGAATTCCTGAGTGCTTTGTGCGACATTTATTTTAATCAGCATGACTGATTTGCAACAAAAAGGTAAGCAGTTCACATGTACGTTATACGCATAGTGTAAACTAGCGATTTCAATTCAAGATAAGGAACTGATTTATGAAATGAAGCAATTGAAAAATTAAGTAAAACCACGAATTGACATCAGAATTCGAGCTTATTTTACCGACCTTGGTGATCAGCACTTTTTATACGTTAGGTCACAGTCAATGCCATCAAGAGCTTCTGATGGCAAATATTAATGCATCAAGTCTGCTGCTGGCGACAATGTGTTTTTCACATAACCTAAACACTGGGCTTGTAGACCCTCAAATGGATTTCATGAAAATTTTGCCCTGGTTTATGGTACACTGTTCAATCGTTTTGTAGTATCACTCATTTGATTTGAATGACGAATGTTTTGGACAGTATGCATGTGTGCTCGCTCACATTGGCACTGATGACGTCACCGCTGCTGATGACAAAAGTTTGCAATCCTACCGACGAGTTGCGAACAAATTAACACCAAACTACTGAACTAAAACCAAGAGAAAAGCATCTTTCTCTATCCCTGTGTCAACTAATTGCTTGGGCATGTGTCCCTACCCATGCCGTACCGCTGAGCCATTCAAAAATGGGCTAATATGGGCAAGACATGAAACGTGTAGAAGTACTATGAAAGAACTTTGACGTCATAATATTGAAACCGGACAAGGGTGGTATTAGTATAGCAGTTCACAATCATATCAGACTATACTGTAAAAATGGAAGCCATTTTGAATGGCACAACTAATGTTACGAAAATAGTAACGGCGAAAGATATAACTCAGTAAATAACTAAGTGTCTGTCTGATGACGGCTAAACAAAAAAGATAACAGACCCAGCCATACTTGAACAGATACGGCCAACAAGAACTACCTTTTTCACGAAGTATAGACTGCTAAAGAAGCTTACGAATGGAGTTTATTGAAGACCTATTCTTATATGTATAGTTTACCGTGCCTTTCAGTGGTAAAATTTTGGACACTGTTGATGGGATCAGTCAGACAGGTAATGCCAAATGCAAATTCTGGAAGATACATTCGAATTCATAAAATGTCTAAAAGATATATACGTGAATGAACAGTGGATTCTTCCGTTAGACGATTACCAACTTTTTAGTCAGTAGAAGTGTCGGATGTATGTGATTGAAAGTTACTCATTTAGAACAGGTCCTCTCTTGGAAGACCTAAAATAGCCACTGTTGTTCTGTGCCAGCAGCATTCCGTTGAAGTTTACAGACCAGATATACGAACAGCAGGACGAGCTGGCAATGGGCTTCCCCCTCAAATCAATGTTGGTCGGTCTATTTTAATTACTAACTCACAGATGTTGTTTATACTGCCACTATGTAGATTAAATTTTGTATGGAACTAATTCCTCAGACAGGTGAACTACTTAGCAACTTTAATTCAGTATACGTAATTGTACTAATCACAATAAAAAAACAGATTCAGTCAACGCGACAGCTTTCCTAGATGTTCGGGCAAGTCGCCATGAAGAAGGCTGAATTAGCCCGTCGGTGTGCAGAAAAAACGGAATAGGCAGCACGTTCACAGCTTTGTGCCCTTGAAGATAAAAGGGGACCTAATCAGATGCACAGCTAACAGAACAAGGAGAATAAGCGCGGAGGCAACCTTGGAAGGAGAGTTCCAGATGGTGCAAAGAACGTTCAGCTAAAGTGGACACCCGGTTCATTTACCTGATAAGATGATGCAAACTGAGGTAGGAATTCCCAGAAAGTTTGTGATGGGAGGAAAATTAGTGCCTATTTCTTTGCCATTTACAGGCTATAAGTCGGCGGTGATTATGCACAGACAACTGACAGGCGTAGTCGGTAGAATGTTTTACGAGCTGAACTTGGGATTTTGTTCAAAATTAGACCAGCACTGCTCTGTGGTTGAAAGAGAAAATACTCCATTCTGTGTACATCCATTCTCTTGTTTCAGTGGAACAGTATGCTTCGGTCGCTCGGCAGTTGCTTGACTGAATGCATCTCGAGCATTATTCTGTACAGTTGAAGGCCGGATCAGTTACTTCATTTAACAGCTTTGTGATTCCATACAAATCATTCAAATTACGCGAAGGCTTGATTGAGATTTTTCGGGGCCCTGTACAAGTTCCGGAGTCGACAACCAGGACCACAAAAATGAAGCATCATGACCACAGCGGAAGCAGCCAGAATTCATCCACACAACTCCTGTTACTTATTCGAAGACAGTTTGCGTGTTCCCTCCATCAGGTCCCAGAGCACACCGAAACTGAAACAAAAAGTGTGCAACAACCCACCTTTGGTTGGGGTTTAGGCCCGGACCGTATTGTTTGTGACCAGAAATCCCTACCACTCTCAACTCTTTGTCTTACTAATCCAATAAATTAACTTTAACAATCAACAGTGACTACGAATCACTGAAAATGAAAATGTCCGCCCACCTGTGTTCTCTTCAGTTATGCATACATTGAATGGAACACCTCACTAGGCTATACTCCACGGGTTGTAAACCTATTGTTGATTGGATTAGATAGGGATTACGAAATCAAGTAAATAAGACAGTTAGGGCCTACAAAGTAATGATTACATTACAATACACAAGTTAACAATCAAAATATCCCAATGTTCAGATTTTGTTTGCAGACCATGGTTGAATTTTATTCGACCACCATGATAGTGAATACTTCACACGAAAACGGTAATCTTGTACAATGAAAAGTAATTTCTTGTAGAATGGCTCGTTCAAAATTACTATCCACCAAAGAAAGCTGTTCAGCTGGAAAAAATCGCACGACACATATTCAGCTGCCTCTAACTGGCCGCAAAATCCTTCCTGTAACGTTAGACCAATAATGATAATAAGTAAGAATGATGTAAAATATTATCATAGCTATTTCTGTTAGGTAATTCATCTAAAAGCTCAATTACGTCAGACACCAGTTGCACTGTGGAAAAATTGCGTTTTGAAGTGGTTTGTTTGGAAAAACTCATCCGTAGTGCGTGATTACCAGGTCCTAACTGGAGTGCAAAGCTGGAACGTATTCTTTTTAATCTCACACAAATCAATCACTAGGCTGTACAAAATTACAAATTAGACTGATCAGCGGGTAATAAACTGAACTTACTGCTTTTCAAATATTATTTTTCTGTCGTAAAATATCTACGCAACCTGAGTAGTAACACATGAATAATGCATCGCGTCTTACTACTGACAGGTCTTTTGTGAACAAGTTTGAAATAGAAAAATGTTTCACATCGATCACAAGGATAGCTTAGCAAACATGAGGAATCACTGGTCGAAGGCATTTTCCTTCGGTTGTAAAATACTATGTTCGAGAAAATCAGTTTTGAAACTGGCTATTGTTCAAAACAACACACAAATCTATTCTTAGATGCTTTGCGGGAGATATACACACCCTAGTCAACCGTTCATGACATTAGTTACGAAGCTTTGCTTGCATTTTTCTGGTTCATAGTTGTCACATGTCCTCTAAGCTAAATTTACATTTCATGTGATTTGGATACAAATGAACAAGCGACCACATGCTCACGTTCGATAGTCCTACGGTGTGAGTACGGTACGAACAGGCTACTACGTAGCATTGAATTATTGATTGCAAAAGCTTTTAGAGAATGTAATTGGCATGGCGAACACCACCTGCTTGTCAGTAAAAGTACACATCTAGGTTAGGTTATTGGAGAAAAATCACTAAAAGAATATGGCTAGTTATGATTTATTTTCTCCATCAACCGTGGATTACAGCAGATATGCTACTTCTGTTTTTCTTCAATCAAATTGATGGTGATCAGTGACCACCATGCTCTAGGTTACGCATTTCCACATCCACGATCTCCTCGCTGCTCTGGAAACCGAATTAGGTACACACAAGCAATGCCGGAGCAGTGTATTATATTAAAAAACAGAATCGACCATTCATTCTGAAGGGGATATTCCCGATGATCACGGGAACTATTTCATAATTGAAAGGAGTGTCTAATTTTGACCCCGGGAATTGAAGTGGGGTAAATTCACAGGTGCTCTAAAGTTGGGTGTGGTAACAGACCGAAGAGTCCCAAAATTTCGTGAAATCTTGAAGCAGAATGTGATGGCGGCTGGGGTGAAGGTCAGGTTTTTGACATTCACCTAACGTACAATTATCCTTCGTGCGTTGGCAGCTGAAAGGTAGCACGTGTCACGGATTTCCAAATTGGTTTCTGTCTATGAAATGGTTTCTCTTTTTGTTCAAATAGGCCGGAAAAGTTTGATTTCAATATAATTTACAAGCTGACAACTGTGCTTGACAATGTTCAGGATAACGAGTCATTGTCTAATGTGTGTCACTTTGTTGTGATAATTTTTCCCATGAGATAAACATTGAAACAAAGTGGTTATAAAGTTTTTATTAGGCAAATAATATCCCGTCTACCTTACTTTTCTACGTAACTGCCAGGAATATTTGATGTAAAAGTTTTTGCCATAACAAATCCAGATCAAAATTCGGTCCACTGAATTTACGGTGTTGCTCATACAGATGGGGGAAATTTTCCTTATCCACAAGGATATCACCTTATTTGACATAAAGAGCACCAATAATTTCGAACATCTGAACAGTATGCGTTATTCATAAACCTTACATGTATCCATATACGAGCAAGAATGTTGTCAAAGATGTTACTGATATCGTAGGCGTTTCCCCCAAAGATACTCTCAGATATTTTCATCATCTACTGCGTGGTATTTCGGAGGATACGGAAACATAATTCAAAAGCCTAAATTTTGTTGTTTGTTGCAGCTTGTTTGACGCACTATTTTGTGTGTTCTTCATTCTGCCTTTGTAAAACTTTTCCATATTATTCCACGGTGGACAGCTATAGAATCCATGTGACATCGTCGTCATTAGCTCGACGGTGCTCTGCGGTCAGCTGGACCCAGGGGATATTATGTACCGAGATAAATAAGCCTGAGGATTGGAATTTGGACATAAATCTCCAGGGGTGAAGTTGATTAGTTGGTAGACCTGTGAACATAAAATCTTCTGCAGTTTTTTTCACGAGTGACCATTGAATAGCACTCCTGCCAGAAAGAGTTGTTTTTGCCGGGGGCGGGTCGCCATTTTTGTGTCCTGGGGAAAGAGGCTAAGAAAACGCAGAAAGTTTTGGGTGGTACAATACTATTTTTTGGTTCAGCAGCAAACTCAAGCTTATTGATAGGGCCAAGACAGAAAGAACTTTAGCTATTACACACGCAGGACGTTAAAGTTGTGGTGCTTTGAGCGCGGTACTTTGAAACAAGGTCTGTTCAGAGCCTTGATGCTAACCGTCATCTAGAATTCTTTAGCCATTCCTATAACTCCTTCGATGTATACAGAGAACTGTCTCAGCTTCGACTCGAAAAAGTATGTGATCCTGAAGGATTGTCGCTGGTTGCGGTGAAAACAGTGCGATTGAACTATCCATTGTAATGTACGGCATTTTACTCGAAGAGTGACACATCACGTAGGTACCCAAGTAAGGAACAAATAATTTTTGCCCTGTGACATGCAGTTCCGTTGTCATTATACTGCTTGAACGATTACTGGTACGCAGACTATCTCCCCAGGTTAATGTATCTGACCCTAATCAATTTGTCTACCACCGTTCTCATTCGACCTTAGAAACCCTCCCTCACTTCGCAGATTCCCTCCTGTATTTGTTTGCTGAAAAATCTTTGGCGACTAGAATCCGTTTTGATAGACGCATCTAATTGCTAAGATAGATTCAGGGTATCACAGATCCTGACTGTTAGAGGAATTCAGTTGAAGAATGTACATTTACAGTCGAATCATCTTCTCGGTCGATAACGTGTTACACGACTTGAGGATAGAACCTCCTCCATGTTCCGGTATACATAGTGTCTCACAAAGCGCTAACCTGTATGTATTTTAGTTCTCTACATATATCCTTTCTATGTCTATGGACGATGGCTGTGTACTCAACAAATATGAGCTTGAAGTGATCCTTCACGTGCCATAACCTAATCGGTCTACTCAACCTCTTCTATTGGACACTCAACTGAGCTGACCAATTTGTCTTCCATACACTACCAGCAAATGAATCTCTCAGGCACTTCTGATTTATTGTTTTGTCTTCAAAAACGAATTGAACATTCTAGTCTTTCGGAATCCACTCCCTTCTGTGTTCTCAAACAGTGAATGCATCGGAAGAAATTCTCCAGAGAAATACTTTGGTGTTGCCTTTAACCGGGATCTTTATTGGTCTAAGTATATCGCCAGTTTGACAGGAGTTTTACATTTCATCATACAAATGCTTTGGTACCCCACTTCATCTCATCTTAAATTATGTCTACCCATCTACTCTACCTCACACGCTCTAAGGCTTCCTGTAATGTTCCCTGGATTGCTCATTAGATACTTGGGACTACTAGTCCGATTCCCGAGCTATGTATCAGAAAGTAGTGACATACCTCCAAATAAGTACACTCACTTTTTAATATCTGAACACCACAATGCATATACAGATTTTTCCCGAAAGATTCTGGCTGAAAAATCACACTCCTTTTTCCCAACATCAGTAATCGTGAATCTACATCACGTACACGATACTTACTTCCTCAAAACAACACTCATCGATTCTCTACAGTGCCAAATTTCCTCCGTTTCTGAACCAACCATGAGACGGTTACTATAAAAATACGTTTAAGACTGAGCAGAAGTATTATTTAACTCATGATGAGTACTCTTATCCCTCTAACGGAAGTGATTAAATGGCTGTCAAAAATATACCCTCGGGTGTATAAAGGATTTACTGGACTTGATATGACTTGCCTGGCTTCAACGGGAGTTGTAAATTACACTACCCTTGTGAAGCGAATGGAGAGGAAATTCTGCATTATCGGCGAGCGAGTATTTCTGTGGCAAAGATTGCTTGGATTATTTCCGTAAACAAGGGCATTTTTTCTCCCATTATTCATGTGGAACATGGAGTCAAAACAGCTTTTAAGGGTTAAAGCTAACAGATTCGACTAAGATGATTGTGCTGTCCGAATTGAGATGGAAAGGATATCCAGCAGGCACGATATCTACCTAGCGACAAGATCTTCAAGTAAATTCCTGTACGCTATTGTAAAGAAGGATGAGGTCATGTAAACCACCCCAGGTTCTCTGCGACGTGGAGCTGGCTTGGTGTGCATGTGTTCAAAACAAGAAGTTACGCGTTGCAGTCACGAAGTTATTTAAATGGCATCGCAAGTTGTTTTTCCATACCGAGTGATAGACAGATCACCACGGTCGTTCCACGATAAGAAACTCTCCTAGAAACTCATTCCAAACAGCTTCTAAGTTGCCATATTTATTACACCAGAAGGTATGGGCTGCAGTGCTATTTGATGTAGTTTGCATCCTAAAGACTATCAGTGGCACTCTGAATGACGTAGCATTCATCGGATCCGCATGATGCTTTTGGGTCTTAAGTTCCTTCGAGAACCTATCTCGCTGCACAGCAATGCGTCATGTCGTGTAGCCTCAAAAGTTAAATATCTCATAGCCTTGGATGCAGCTCGTAACTGGCCATAATCACTTTGGATTTTCTATTCTGGATTTGAGTAACACCGATCATTCACTATGATTTTTGGAAAATGTTTTAATGTACTTTTATCATATTAGGTTTTGGAAGCGAGACTAATGGCCCAGATAATAGAATGTGGAAGAACTGATCGCCTCATAACCGGCTTTGAGAACTCTATCCGTAAAGCTGAAATGAATCACTGAGAAACGGTAAGAAAGTAAACAGATTTCACCTGTTTTTTGCTATCTGTGGCTTTCGTTTATTCATATCTCTAGGAGACGGCTTTTACGAAATGATAATTGTCATTCATGTCCCAATTTATGTTATTAAATAAGCAGGATAATGCAAACAAAACAATTTTTCGTACCTGATAATCCTAACGTGGTAGCTTAGTCTAACATATGCCCTTTTTAACAGAGTTCTTCAGTGCTGTGTGTAAAGATAGACAAGCAATCCAAGCTTTTCTGTTATACTTGTACTTTTGGTGATGGTGTACTTTGGTATATTGTGTTTTGTTACTATTTGCCTCATACCTGAGTGTTGGTTCGATAACTGATAACGTGAATTCATGTGAACGCCTATCAGGATGGAACTTATTGCAATCTTGTGCATACTCTCTCTCTCTCTCTCTCTCTCTCCCTCTCTCTCTCTCTCTCTCCCTCTCTCTCTCTCTCTCTCTCTCTCTCTCTCTCTCTATATATATATATATATATATATATATATATATATATATATTGACAGCAAGTAGTACGTATGTGGTTGAACGAAATTTCCCGGAAACACCAGACCGGTTTCTCTGGTACTGCCGCTCATCAGATATGAGTACCTCGTACTCCTCTGCCCACTCATCTTCAAGGTGACGATATATATCCATATATCTATATTCTAGTGATAATTCCGCATAAATCTCCACTCACCTGAGTGTGTTGAACTACTGCCAGTATGACTTGGATGTAGCTGCACACTCCTTTGGTGTCAAGGGCACAAGAAAATAACGACCATGACTTTCACTCCATCTGTTACATACTTTGGACGTTCGAAGCGGGAAAGAGAGCGAGAGTTAAATCGTTAAGTACAAACACGTTACAACATAGAGGAACAGGAACCGTGGGTAGGGCCATTCTTGGGCACCTGGTGGACTTAGGTCGTCAAATAAGCATGGATTTGCTATTCCAAATGTTCTGTCGAGTGCCCTCCAATCCCCACAGACACATCGGCTTACGCACACCGACCACCCCGGAGGTGATTAATATCCGTCTTTTCGCACCTGCTTTGTATACACAGGAGAAATTCGTCCAAGTCCTCCCATTACCCCGGCCGCAAGTGGACCACCCCCAGGTGTGATTAATGGAGCTGACAGTCATTAGCACGCCAGAGTGACGCTGCTTTGTAACAGATCTTTCAACCAAAGTTTATTTCTTTGGAAAATCATCAGTTATGCGACTTTCTGCCATGTATAATGATAAAAACTAAACTGAACAATTTATTTTGTCCCCTGCTTTTACACAAGCGCTGCAAGTAGGGGCATAATGTATGGTCACGCGAGACATGAACATCAACCACATTCATGGGTATCTGAGTGGAAACCTACCCAGGCTCCAGTGAGGTCTAACAAGTTGACCTACTGAAATGTCTACTGAGGTTGGTGGTGGAAGACACCCCGTAATGGAGGCCAAGAGGGCACACTGATTTTACTCAACACCGTGCCACAGAATACCATTGTCCAGAAAGTAGCTATCAGAAGGCTGGGAACATGATAAAATTCACGTACAAGCTACTGTCGAGATAACTATAAGTAATCTGAGAAGGTGAAACTACAGCCTCTTCCGGTTCACGTTGGTCGAGCGGTACCACTTACCGACTACCATTTTCTGACAACTAAGGCTGTAACCAGCACTTTGCTAATCACTGACCGGAGTTGCGCAAGTGGCTTAAAGTGGTTGCCTACCGCCTCGGCGATCCGAGATTCCACTCCTGTTACTGCCGGTCACTTAGGTTGTAGACAGTAATCCACTGTCTCCTCATTTGTTAAATTACAGGATTTTTATTCAGAAATACAAGATCAGGTTGCCAGTCGTAATTTATGGTGCAAAAGATCACTGAGGATGTAAAATACGTATGTCCAATTTCTGAACTTTTGTCAAGTCTATCCGGTCTAAAGGCCAAGTTGGATTGACGCGCTCCCCTCAGAAATCAAATCAACTATCCGAGGGTTATTGACGGCACTCAAAATGTGGGGTTCTCGGGGGAATCACTGTTCGCTCATGTTCCGTACGGTTCAGGGAAGATGACACAAGCTAGGGTCAATCGGCTAAGGAACACGAGTCACCAAGCCGGTTATCGAACGAGCATGAGAATGACAGACATGACAAGAGCACGCGTTCAAGGGACAAAAACGAAACGAGAGGCGAACGTGTCGACAGCGATCGATGGGTCGACCAACCAGCGAGTAGGGCAGGCATTTACTCAGGTACGCAAGGAAATGATTAGTCACAGGGTCGAAAAGGTCACGCATTTTGGTATGGATACGTGTGTGTGCGAGTTTATACACGTCTGTCGAGTGAAGCGGATCAGAATTCGATGCCCAAATCAAAAAGTCTAGCCCAGATCAAGTTAAATCAGGTGAGTGGTGGTTCAGTTTGTGTGTTTGTGTGTGACGAACGGGCAACCGTTGACTGAGTGGAGGAATATCGTGAACTGATAACAGTGCAACCATGTGGTCAGCCTCTAATGAGTCACGAACATATCGAAACAGGTTCAACTGTAGCATAAGTTGGTGTTGATGAATCAGCAGGGTTGAAATAATCAAAACGGATTTAACAGAGGATATGTGGTACACCCCCTCAGCTGCACTCATGCACAAGCGCGTAACAAGAATTGGGTCATTTTGTAACTTGTGATTACAAGGGTGGCAGTGTTCATTTCCCCTCCCTTATTCACTGGGTTCTTGTAGCTTTGAAAATCTACTCCACGTTGCTTTAAGTCTTAAACCCGCTAGGAAAAGCCTTGACGTATCTTCTTGCATTCAGTTGAGCAAACAACCATTAGGGAAAGCCCGGTTTTATGTAACAGAAAGATTATCCAATATTTACACACCAGAACGATTTGGTTTTCGAAGCTTTTCTGATCGAACTATGATTTATTTCCGTAGTTTAGTTGAATTCCTAGCACAATTAGAAATTCACTGTCCTCTTTTGACATTATCTACTTTCGTGACATGAATATCAATGATTAACCAATAAGTGCATCGAATTCAGTGCAATCCAGCGAAGTAGACAATGGGTGCAAATTCTCGTGAAAATTAAAAAAAAGCACACTGCAGTTTTTGCCGTTTGAAGTCATGTGCTCATTAGTCGGACGGGATGATCATCTGGTGTGAAACTTGTCCTATACTTGTGACGCAAACAAGCTACGAGTTTGATCAGCAAAGAACAAGACTCACTTACTGATCCTAGATGTTTCAGTTTCGTCTGGTTGTGAAAACTTTATGCAGTGTTACGTTCTCACACTGTTGAATGCGTAACATGAGCTTAAGGGTTTGTGACAAGATCTATTGATCTAACGGTGTCTAATAGTCCGTGAGATGCATTTGGGCGAGAAGCGGGACGGGATGTGACATCGCCGACGTTCTGTTGACAACATGATCACATCCTGACAGATTTTAAAAAGCGAACGCAGTCCCATCACCTTTATTTCTCACACCCTGACAGTGGCTTTCAACTTATTCGATTTTCAGTACCTCTTGTTAAGGGATACGCCGGTGAAATGTACTACGTCGATGAAACTTTGTATATGAGTAGAGGAAAAGGAGTTTCGTTTTTTTGAGGTTAATATGACAAGACAAGATGCTTTGTGCGAATTGGTCTAGACCGGGAATTCTTCTTAACCTCGAGTTGATTTTTTTTGGTTATAAGGTAGACTTGAAGGCCATCTTATCGACACGTAAGAATAGTAGTAGTGAACCTTCGCTGAGTAAAACTGGTTGGTGACGGAGGACATAGTTCTTCTTGTAAATGCAGGTCCATGTAAGTTGTAAGCTTTTCTGAACAGCATGAAAAATGTAATGGAAATATTTGTCAGGCCTCGGAGATATTTACAGTACAAAATGTTGGCGTAAGATTGCTGTGATCTGAAGACTCACCATTCGAAGCTCTTATCCTTGGTGTGCAATAATAGCTGGAGGTTATCTCAGCTGTAATGTGAGCACAAGTGGCCTCTGCATAACATGTTAGAAAAATTGGAAGCCTGACCTATAGACTAGCATGTGAGAATTCTCAGACTGGGTGTAAGATATTCACCTGTTTAGTGATTGAAAACCCTGTATTGTTTGATTTGATTGCCAAAAAGAGAGTGACCAAAATATGCTCAAACTGAAGTAAACCCCTCTTAGTGGGAGACTGGTAGAAAAAAGTTGAAATTCAACTATCTGCCTTAAGGCACGTTGCTTTCTCGTGAGTTAGGATGAAGAGAAAAACGAATCATTCCTGATCACTTTCCGTCAAACTGTTTTTCAGCTTTTGACCTGAATTCACCATTTTGATTTAAAAACAACGTAATTATTAAACTGGCCTTGTAGCCATTCTGCTTAATTTGATAAACTTCGGAGGTAATTACAAAAGCAATGTGGGAAAAGTTTAAGATGTTCACAAAGTCTTTGTCTGGTGAGATTCACTTTGATTTGAGACGTTTTTTGCCAAGGGTCAATTGTGGTTACAAACAGGTGACCCATTTGTCAAAAACGATGATCAGTAGATGCTGCAAATTAAAACGTTGTTTCCGTTATGCAGCTGAGAATCAGAGTGATACGTGTGATCAATGGGTTGTTTGTGGTACCCGCTGTTCTACTCCTTCCCCGCTCTCATCCTGTCAAGGACAAAATGTGTATCAGTTGGGTCTTTCGCTCTGAGGAAGACAAATTTCTGAGTATTACGTTAAGTGAAAAATGCGCTCTATATTTCACAATGTTGATACAAAGCGAATAAGGGAGTAGCTTCCTCAAAGTTCTGGCTGTTTTCTGGGTTGAATCTCAGCTGGAATCCGTTAGATGTATAGTACAATTGATGTGCTGTACCTAGCCGGATTAAACGGATTCATACCTGTTTCTATGGCTTGATAAAGGCCTGTTGAAATCTTTCATATTTTTTAATTCACTTCTTTATGTTATGTTTTAAGGGTACGATAACTCAGGAAGAAGGTCGCCGCTAATTAGGGGCTGTAAATTTGAACAAGTTAACAGCAGTGGGAATAGGACTCGAACCGGAGACTCAAGGGTTAAAAACACACGATGACGATCTTTTGATCACCGCTGGCCAATCATCCTAGAAACGTCATGTATTGGATCCTAGTTCGTGTTGGTGTTCACAAAAGGTTGTCTTCCATTCACGTTGTTGCTGCTAGACAATAACAAGCAGCTTGGCGAAATACTACGCTACGTAGCAATTATTCGGTACAAGTAATAGGAAAATTAACTTCAGTGACTGTTTAGTATTTCCGCCCATCTTGTCAAGGTTCACATTTGAGTGTTTCACTCCGCTCCGTGATATACCGGATAAAAGGTGGCTAGCAGCATCAAACTTCCAATTCATAGACTTCATGCTAAGGTGCGACTTTGAACTCCTCCGTATGATGCAATGAACTTAGTTCCACTAACAGTCGTTGATAACCTTAATTTTGGTTTAGCATTCTGATTAATACTGCCTGACTGCAATGGATTGTCTAATGATATGATAGGATTACGAACATTATACACGTTGACATCCCTATCCAGGAATGAAAACAAGTTGGTGCGTCATTTTATGTCACTCAAATCAGAAAAAATTGTGCTAACAAGTGAAGGTCTGATTTTCTTCAAATGCAAGAAAAAAGTGCCCTCTTCGATACAACTACGTATTTTACCATTCCGAGAAGAGTCAGGCATCGACTGCCGATAAACCGTTAAACTCTGATCGACTTACATTCCGAACTCGTCTTCATGTTTGTCCGATTCTGATTGGTTCTGTTGTGGTTGTTGTTGTTGTTGTTGTTGTTGTTGTTGTTGTTGCCACTGATAATGCTTTACTTGTGATGGACTCGACGACGCTGGTGGAGGTGTTGGCAATTTTTCCTTGCTTTTTTGCTGCGTTTGCCGTTTTTGTTCTTCTGGCTTTTGATTCATGAGTCGACGATTCAGTAAATGACTAGATGATGAGCCTACTCCAATTGGACACAGTTGAACAGATGCAGGCCCGGGAAACTGTTTGTCACGTGCCAAATAATTGTTGATGGGACTGGTGTGTTGCATTTCTTTGCTTGAATGATCCGACAGAGATGACATGCGAAATCACATACACACACACAGACACGTACACGTATAACCCACTGGAATTACAAGATAGGACTGCAATCCGTGCAGTCATAGAGAATGACAAGAGAAAAATTTTAATATTGCTTGTGTGTTTGTATGCATTATTGTGAATCAAACCGAAAGCTATGCAACCCGAATCGTTCCGTCTTATCTGGCAAGGTAGTGCACCTTCTAGGTACTATACCGTCAGGTGCTCAAGTGAGGCACATACCCTGCGTCTACCATACCAATACACCGGTAGATAGACAAACAGGATCGGAGTTATGTGCTCATAGAAGCGTACATGCATTGATTTGACTGTCTGTCCCAATCAGTGTTTTTTTCACTTTGAGCACGTGCATGGAATTTGAACCTCAAGTTCAGGTATACATATAAATGTGCTCAATTAGGGGATCATTCGACCGACGACCTAGTTGGTTTCCCGTCGTCTTCGAGGTAGAATTTACACGAATTTTGCGTGTGTGTGTGTGTGTGTGCGTGTGTGTGTGTGTGTGTGTGTGTGTGTGTGTGAGCTCCCGCATATCTCTGCTGATCAGAATCTAACATAATCCAATGAACCGAATTCCCGTGTATGTGTGTGTGTCTTTCTATCTGACTGTGTGTGGAGCACTTGTAATTAGCCTGAAGCTCTCTAATACAGTCCTGCAAGGAATTACTAGTACACCGTCTTGATGGTTTCCAGTACTGCGTGGGCGTTTCATTCACCTCAATAGTTTGCATTCTAGCTACTCTGCTTCGCTTGACCTTAGCAAATGGATTCCCGCCTAAATAGATGAGAAAGAATAACGTGAACTGGTTGCAGAAATGGTCACAATATACAATTCCAAATGGGCCCTCTTTAAAAGCCATATTATCCTTAAAAGTAATCCTATTACCATAAGAGCAAAGTTGAGCGAAACGTTTTGGTGCACGAAACGTTCCAATTGCTGCATGACAAAATACGGTGCTGCAAGAGTTCATTTGTGATACTCAGCGGAAAACCTGGGAAGAAAACCTTACAGCTTGTATCATAATAGCATACAACTGATCATTACAGTGTTCTATTTTCTGAGGACAATGAAATGTGGGTCGAATGAATTCAGCAGAAGAAAATTCTTTGCGATTGGTGTACTCTGTTTCGTCCTACGTAAAATCACCGTATGCTACACCTATTAGCTAAACAATAAAATCATGTCTCATTTGACAGAAAAACCTCTGCTCCTCAAAGTAGGGCAAAAATGTAGGTGTAACAGTAATGAAACGGTATTGCAGGAAAGGGTTCTTAGCCAGTTTAAGGCTGTCAGTTGGGGACTGACCGATGATGGATACAGGACTCGGACCCAGAACCAACTGGTTTTAAACCTAACATGAAGACCATTTGACCACGGCAGACCAAATGACTTTACTGTTGTGAGGGTATTGTCAGACTCATCGCTTATAGACGGTTCGGTTTTGTTTCTCGGATAACATGTCATTGCCCGTCTAGAATCGGGGCTTGCTTGGACTCATCAGAGTAAATCAATGATTTGACAAGCAGACAGTACGTCAACACCTGTCCGGAGTCCAAGTGAAGATTGGAGCCAGCCAAGTGGAACCATGGGCCAATCAGTGGTTAGTGGTTTTGTGAACAGACTGAAGCCAAAGTAGCCAATCGGGTTGCAACCAGACCAACCAGCCAGTAGAACCGTTCATGAACAACTGTTGGACCAATAGGTTTTCGTGCAAGGACATGGTGAAGGTTTCCACGCATCTTATCTAAACGGTCTATTTCGTGCCGATAAACCGAGGAGGTTCAGAAGCATAGAGGTCTTTCTCCTAGAACTAGTAGACGGTCTGAAAACACTTCTCGTCTGACTCGTTGCCTCAACAAGTCTGGAATTCCGTCAAAGTCAGCGATAACAGGGAATTTTGCTTTCTAATGTAGTATTTTATCAAATCGATACAACTGTGTCAAGCTATTCCAGTCCTACTTGAAAATCTCACTACAGCTGATTATACGGTGTCAGCCGAGATGTACCCATTACTGAAGTACGAAATAGCTATGTTGCCTTCCGATGCACACTGCCGTTTTTCGCTCAAGTCTTGGAAAGTTTTTCGGTCGTAGAACGGTAAAAAAACATGATTTATTTTGGAATTTCTTCACAACATTCCGGTCATAGCTACACAACTAAACCAATAAAATGTCAAATTATTTGTTCGAGGAAACTGTGCCGATAGAGTCGGTCAATTTGAATTTATTTCTCCGAAAAAGGAAATGACAAAGAAACTCACAGCATTTGAATGGATGGCCAGGTCTCAGGTTTTTGCCATAATAAAAGATTATTTATAATCAACTATACAATTACACCCCAAAAGGGCACTGTCGTGTATGTGATGGGGTGTATTCTGTGACAATTTTTTTTCTTCATGAATTATTAAGTGACTTTATAAATAACCCCTCAGTTCTGTTAGTACTTGAACTCACCGTAGAAAGAAACTCGCATTCTCATGCTAAATGTTCCTTCTGGACTAAGTTATATGGCCTCACAAAGGGTGATCATTTCAGTCTAGTTCTTTCTTTCACTCATTTGACACTTCTGTACTTTGATTTTGAATGTCGTACCCCACTATCTTCTAGTCAAGAGCGATCCCAATAAAAATATAAAGTCGAAACAAAGAAACACAACAATAATACTGGATATCATGTACATTAGTACAGGTACACCACTGACTGCATCAACAGGCCATATCGCTTAAGATCTAAACATTTCGTAGACGGAATTATGAACCTCATTTCTCAAGCCTATCACGTCCTACTCGTCCGAATCCACCGGTAGTCGTTTTCCTGACATCTGATTCCATGAACTGACCAACTGAAACAGCCCTCAAAACACCACGTGTTTCAGAGAACGGGGGGCTTTATCGTTAGGCCATCGTGTCATTTGTATCAATCTCCTTAAGCTGCTTAGACTGAGCAGTTGTTCCATTGACGGACCTGAGGATCCCACTATTCTCCGACCATATTCGAGTAATACAGCGAAGATTTCAGTGATCAGACAATCTTCATGTATCTTCTACCAGTAACGACCGTGTTTCTAAGCCATACGAATGTGCGGATCTAAATACTGCAGCACAAACTCAGCTTCGGATGAACAGACGCAAATCACTTTGACGCAACGAGTGACTCAATTTGCTAAAAGCCAAACAAGCTCCTTATACAAAGGTAGCTTTTTCATCCAAGATCTGATCACCTGGAGATGTGAAACTACCCAGGTAACAAAACTAATCCCATTGAGCTAGGGCTTACACTGCAAGGTCAGTGGTTGTTGTGGAACAAAACCAATCCAGCCGCAGCATGTCGCTTTGCGAATATACCACTGTTTGGACTATCTAGAAAAACTTGCAGCTAACCTGTGTCTTTATTATCACTGAAAGATCCTCCATGTACTCTTATTCAGGTAGTTTTCTGACTGAGCAACAACTGACACAAATATTCCCACAAGCTGATATGGCTATGGCCGGAATCATTTGAATTGCTACCTAGCAAATCAGAGGGGATAGAGTACAAGGCCAACTACTGTGGTGGATTTAATTTAAAAGTCACCCTTAGAATGATTTGGGTTTCAGTAATCTCAAAGAGCGATAAATTTCTCTTGCACACCATTCATCGAAAGGTGACACGAGAGAACTGTGCAGCCGACTGAATGGAATGCTGTTACGGAAGCAAAGAATACAGAGTTTATGGGTCTACGAGAAATGTGCCCGAACACTAGGAATTTCGAAAGGGAAAATTTGAGGAGACTAAAGGCCCGGTCGGGTAGAAAACCGACTTGAGCCTCACACTTTACTCTTTCGCGATCTCTGGATATTTGGCCTTTCGAGTGCAATAATCACGGTGCTTTTCACAAGAGGACCTTCCACCTTTCCTGTAATTTGGTACTTCATACCCTTGCAATCTGTTCACTATCCCAGATTGCGTGAATTTCTTTGAAATCGATGACAGTACTTCGCCTGCATCCTCACCAAAGTACAGAGACAAACCCTTTGGTTTAACAGTTTGTTTCCTCATAATTCATTTACGTTTAGAAAAAAAATCATATTCATGATGGACTAGTAATATCTACCCTCATCGTCTCCCTCTCAAGTGTTATTGGAAGGCTCACAATGAAATTGGGTCAACTAAACTGCTCATCAAAGTTCCTCATGCAAATTTTCAGACGACTTTCCCCAGGCTGAACCAGTAAGACTTCGGATTCTTTGATTTCTTTATTCACAACTGGCTTCCGTGGAGTGGTAATTCTGGTCGAAAGTTCAAGGTAGCGAATATCGCCAAAAGTCACATCTTTGTTATACTTTTCAAAATCCATCAGTGCTCATGATTAGTTTTCAAGCTGCTAGTCAATTGGTGCCTGAGGGATTTGCATACCACAGTTGATAAGGAATCCGGAAGGAGGAACTGGTGTCGAAGTTATTCATCGTTGCTGAGGCTTATTCGAACTGTAGACTTCTGTGGCTTTGGTTAGAACTCGAACGGCTTTTGATGTTCGTTTGGGTCCTAGGAATCTGGTTCCATCAGTGAACTGGGTAAAAGCCATGACTGGAAGCTGACTGCTGGTTATCGTCTGGCAAAATTTGCGTGACGCGGGTATCTTTAGTGTTGCTGCTGCCACCGATGACAGTTAAGGAGAAGCGGACACTTTAACCTTATTCATAGACGTGGACCAGTATAAACGACAGTCTTCGGTTGATCCATACTAGCCGTAACTAGTGAAAACGTGATTAATCTTAGTCCAACCCTAAGAAGTCTTTCAAGAAGATCAAGTGAGTTAAAGTCCCCAGAAAAAGTTAGACGATGGATTGGTTCCGGATGGCATAGCTGAGTGCTTTCAGGCGCGTCTTTAAATCGCGGAAAGGGGGCAGCTACTCCAGTTGTTAAACATGAATAAGGTCTACTCACTCCGTAAGCGCTCGGGGACAGTCAGCGGCCATGTTCGAGGATGTCGTGGGATTTTCGCTAGGCTAGAGTTTTCCGCTCTTAAACACTACAAATATGATGACGGCACTGTGATGTGTCGAGTGTGGTCTGCCACTGAGTACGGACATAGCTTTTTGTACTGTCCCACTTAACCGACAGGGTTTTCCAGAAGAGACATATGAACCATAAATGGAACGCTGGCTCATCTGGTCTAAAGCTGATGCCTTGAAGGACCTGCTTGCCGCTCCAAGGCTGGAGATGTATACTTGAATGGAAACATCTGCCGTGGACCGAGCGATAGTGCCACATACCACCCAACAAAGCAAATGACCATGACAGATTCTACTACTATGATTGACTGTTCTTCGGCAAGCCCGAACGATTGCTTTCCTACACCATGTACAAATTTTTCTTCCATCTACAGTTCCTTCCTATATTGATCATTGCATCCCACGAGAACTTCCGTCAATCACGCCACGCGTAGCACTACCAGTGGAAATACTATTCATGTCTACCCTCGTCTATCCAGGCTAGATTCCAAATCTTACCAAGACTGCTCTCGCCGGCTAATGCCTTCCCTTCTCCTGAATGCTCATTGAAGCTAGCCACGGAGAGTGTGCAAATCCTGCTGAATATATGAGAACAGGGGTGTTTACATCACACTCTTGAGTCCTTTGCCGTCAACGGGGTTGCGTTCAAGAAACTCGAGTTTAAGACTCTAGGTCCGTCATTCAACTGGCACTTACATAACCCTGAAGACGCTAAAACGATAGCTTCTGGTCTTGTTGGCGTTGGCATTGCTCTCAGTGAAAGGGCTGAGGCGAAAAGGCTAGGAAGGATCCCAGTCGACAGTCATTTATGTGCAGTAAGACTTAGAGGTTCGCGCAAAGCGAGCATTCGTTGTACTGATAGACGCCGTGTGTTTGTCGTTTCAGTGTATGCTCCCGCCTGCTGCAGTCCAGTTGCAGTAAAAGATATCTTTCACTGAAAATTCCAAGACCTCTTACTTCAAGCAAGCCGAGCTGATATATTAAACCTGGGAGGATATATATGTGTTTCCGCCCTCTTAGGATTATTGATGAACCCATTTCGTCCACGTGGCAGTGATTCAGAAATGGCCGGGACGCATGTAAGACTGCTGTTCTTGCTAGAGCACGGACTTTGATTCCAACCACACATTAGTTTGCACCAAGCTGTTTATGTGCTTCACTGGGCGCTCCAAACTTACTCTGCAACGATGGTTAGACAGCGATAAGCTTCAAGAACGGCTCTCTTAGTGACTGAGCTAACCGTAGAGATATAAGCCTTATCCTAAACTACTTACGTCTGTCTTAGTTTACACGTTGTACCAAACGAGCGAAAGGAATACCCGCTAGCAGCTACTGGGCTTCTTGCCATTCATGGATGTATACGTCGAATTTCCGCCTTCCGGCAGCTGCTAGAGTACCAGTTTACTTTTCAGAGACCAACAGTTATCGTGTTTCTGGGCTTTCGCGCGGTTTTCAATTCTGTCGATAGGACTGCCCCAAGAAATCGATTGTTAAGAAGTAGAGTACGTGAGAAGTATGTGTCCTTCCACGAAGAATTGTATCGTTACACCTCAGGTCTAGCTAAGGCCTAAGGTCAACATTCACCTCATTTGTTGTCTCCAGTGGACTACGACAAGGTTGCTCTGTACCTTCATTTCTTTTCAAATTTGCCATATGTGGTGTTTTAAGGCTCACCTTGTCTGGTCTTCTAAAAGGTGGAGTTAAACTCATTCCAGCGAACAGATTCTTCGACTTAGGACACACCCGTGATATTTCCTGGCTTAGCGACAATGCACGGACAAGGCAGTACGTTTTGGACCACTTGGAGTCCAGATATACTAAGCATTTGGTATTTTAAAAGGGCGAAGTACTTTTTAAGGCTGGTAGGAGCCTGTGTATTCACTGACTTTAAGCGGGGATCGGATAGAGCTGGTCAGCAGCTTTCAGTGTCTTGGGAGCTTGATTACTGATTGGGTTGGCATTTGCGGGGCAGAGGAATTGTACGCTGGTCACGGATATCCTCCCTCTGTAAGAACTTATCAATATACACTGCGTCGGATGTATCAAATTTGTTTTGTATATGCTTGCCCCTTATCTACCTTACCAAATTCTATTCGCACGTGATTACCTAGGCTGGATGAAGCAACGCAGTGGTCGAGCCGCAATTGGGTGTAGAGCTTTGAAAAAGCTGGCATCAGTATTAATTCCGGCTAAAGTTTCTTGTCTTCATAGTTAGGTCTAAGGGGTGAGACTCGCCTCTGCCTAAAGACAATGAGAGACATGACACGAAGTATAAGTCAATGATGTGAACACCGTACAACGTGTCCGTTGAACTATCGTGTCACTTAAAACCAAAAATGTCACTGAGATAAACAAAACGATAAAAACAGAAGGTCTGCGGTGAAACGGAGAAGATAACATGTCATATCTATTTTTATCAACTGAGTCATATATGTTGTACTTCTGTCCCCCATTTTCGTATTTGTTGCTGTTAGAATCGGGAAACCAAGCCCAACATATACAAGCAGGATCATTTGGGCTGTAAGCTTCCAGATTTTGAGGAGCGAAATGTGCCCGATAAACGATGGTATCTTCTCCCTATGTCAATCCGGTTTTGGATATTTTACCTGTCGAATGTTTCTTTCTGCATTTCTTCGTTGGAATGTCCGATGCAAAGGCCTAGCGGCCGGTGGTACAGAGCCAAGTATCCCCTACCGGCCGGTTTTGTGAGACTTGAATTTGTCTGAGTTTTGTCCTTTTAATTGTCTGATAACCTTGAATTTCTGGTTCAGGGTGGAGATCCTGCATTACAAAGGTACATTGCATTGTTCAGCTGCTCACTGTACAATGACACATGTTATCTTCCATGTTCGAGAACTAAAAAACTTTTAATTGGGGGAAATAAGTAGTATCTTTCTGTACGACGAGTTTAAAAGACAGAAAGAAATTACGCGGGCAGTACACTGGTAAAGAAAAACGAAATATTCTGCCATATCGCGACTCCTGATATTATTTGAAAGACCGACTTTCTACTCCGTCTTTGGTTTAGGAATGAGTCGCGTAGTACATTGTATTTTAGTTCAGGATATTCGTAACTTGTTTCAGGGTATCAAGACAGTCAGTGGACTAAACCAGTGTATGTATGTATACTTTGCCTTATGAAAAATAAAATAATTTTTCAGCTCCAACCCTTTTTTATGTCACCGATCAAACACAAGCAGTCGTGGAGTGGAGTATCCACAGGAAGTTCAACATACGGAATGGCGAGTCTGTGCTTTTTGGAGGTGCTTTACTCGCTGTCCGCCGTCAAGAAACACGTTCTTCAGCTTACGAGGAAACAGGTAGACGTGGGTTACCGTGCCTGCTAATTTTGGTAAGATAGTAAATCCAAATACGCTGAAATCTTAGGCAGGAGAGAGGTTTTGGACCACTATTTGGAACCTAATCAAAATAGGAAGGAAACAATATCTCCCGCGTCTACTTAGGTTCGATTTGTGGAATTACTATTTTCGAACAATTTAGAAGATTTTACCAGTACAGCTCTGATATCGATCAGCGTAGTTTTTTGACTTCACGTATTTGCAAGACTTTATTAAACTGAAAATTTCATCAACGGGAAGGATTGTTCATCTCTGATTGCGTAACTGGAAAATCGAATAACTCAGACAACACAGTATCCAGTAATCTGTTTGAAGAGGTTACCGGTTCAATCGAGTTTATAAAAGCAGGCCTGCACAAGAGTCTGCATGGAGAGTCGAAGGAATTTGATATCTCAGAACGAGTGCACATTCGCTTCGTTCGAATATACATTAAACTGACTAATTAGTACAACTTTTGGTCAGAAAATTTACATACAGATGAAAGCGATATTTCTTGAGGAATTGGTCCTAAATAACTGTTTACCATTACCCGACTTTTGGTCATTCTTTAGGAGTTGTTTGATGCGCTTTATTTTGAGATGAGTCCCCTGAAGACGCCAGAAGTTTGTTTCTTGAGGTCCAACCGTAACGATGAATACCTTGTTTACTTCATTTATTCACTTAGAAGATGGCTGATCAATTTCAAAAAGCCCAGTTGGCCATCGGAGGACCCCAGCACTGTAAGTTATGGAAAAGACCTAGGTTTGGTGTAGTACATGCTAAGATCGGTGTCCTATCAACCTTTTGAAACAGTGCTTCACTGGAATACGGAACTGATACCTCAAAAATAGCAGCCATGAACGTCACTCAATTCGTCTGTTTTCGAAACAAACAACAACGAGGTAAAATAACGTCGCCGGTTTGAAGCCTAATGAAGCTATAACGTATGAAAGCTGATTGCTTTCGCATAAAATGAAAGCGTAGATACGTCTGACATGCACGAAAAAATAACTACCTGATGAGTATTTCAGTAATGAAACACAGACTGGTAAAATACTTTCCGGTAGAGTGGAAAAGAAATAATCCGACACGTTGGACTGCAGTTCTTGTGAAAGGTTAACTTCAGAATTGAACTGTGGGTGATTCGTGGTAAACTAAATAATGCATATGAACGACAATGCATTCAAGAGATAAAGATGACAGGGGTATATCATCATTTTCACAAAACGACAAGAAACCAATACTACTGGATACTATCAAGCTTAGGAGAGGGATGTGAACCAGAGCTAGTCAACGTATTGAACTGCAGAGCGTGACAAATGAACTTGATTTTAGCAGATTTCGAACAAAACAACGACCTGCTCAAATGCGCCTATGTCAGAGACCAAAATCAGTGTAACCGCTCGACAGTTGTCTCGAAAAACTGTGGGTAATTGTTTTTTGAAAAGGTCAGCCGAATTTTTCTATAAAGATCAGTATAGTAGAAAGACATCTACTTGTAGCCGCGGTTGATTGAGGCAAAGAAACTGGCCAGACCGTGAGGAGAGCAAGGGGATACGCCTCAGTCCTATTGTGCTACAGGACCTTAAGGATAAACGGATGTGTTTCTTTCAATTACCTTTGTGTTTTATTCTGGTATACCTGACTGTTTATGAAAGCAACCCTAACGAATGACTTTAATGTAGTCGGAATCCACTGAACCCGTGAAAAATAAAGGTTCACCAATTTTGAAAGTCACACTTAATGTATGGAGTCTTGTAGCACACGGAGTGCTCAGGCCACAATGGATTGCAACTTACTACCAAAATACATAGCCCAAATTCAAGGTAGGTTGAAATGCTGCTGTGGGCTACAGTGTCAACATAATAAAACCGCGGGACTGTCGGTCAGGTTTATTGAATATAATAAGCCAGCATTTCAAACATAAAGACAATTCTATGTTCCAGCAGCTAGGCATTACATCGTTTAGCTTTACAATAAAGTAGGCATAGACCAATGGCTAATCAGAAACTTCGCAAGATTGCCAGATTACTTGAAAGTTACTTGTTTGGTCAGTCTGAAAATCTGCCCAAAAGTGACTACGGCTTTCTTTAGAAGTACAGGAAGTTACTTTGAACAATACAGAAAGAAACACAGTTCAGTAGTATCCGGGTAGAAGGATGTATCAAAGTGAATAATGTGTTCCCAAACTACTTGAAAATAGGTACCGAAAGACAAGATATTTGAATTTCTAATATATATATATTGAATCAAAATGGAACTAAATAACAGGTTCCGCAAAACTGCTTTACCTCCGTTTGACTGCTTTATGTTTGCCGACGTCCAGTTTTCTTATGAAACCGGGAAGGAAGCCCAAAATAACACGATTTAACTTACGTTAGTTTCATTCTGTCTGGGGGAAGCTACACTTGGTATTTTAGAAAATGTCCATATTCATAAAATAGAACTGATGAAACTTGTTTGAGGACTTCAATAGTCATTTTAAATGCTGCCTAACTGAGTGAATGATTGGAAATCTTTGCGTACAGTGGAAATCATTATTTACTGGAAGACATACTACTTGGGATCAATATTCGAGGAAAAATCGATAGTGGAAACATTGTAGACAGCTGATTCTGGTTTCAAATATTGATTGCATGCTCATCTAATGGAACCGGGTCTGCATGCCCCTGTTGTGTGCCACAAAGTATAACCATTATCTAGATATTTGGACTAGATGTGAAAGATTTACCTCAGGCTGACTGAACGGGACATTCAGAAGTGGAAAATGCAGACAGTTCAACATTTGGTTTTACCTGATAACAAACAAGCATGTTCACGTACCTTTGTATTTCGAATGACCACCCGTGAAAACTGTTTACGAATTGCGGTACGTTGCTGTCATAAGCAAAGTCACTTTTGATGTAGCGATCTTCGTGTTTGCCAGTCACTTGATCAAATGGCGACTGGGCACGTTCTGGCACAAGGTCGATTTGAATTCTAGGCACTTGTACGTAGATAGTTCTTCGAAACTGGTGCTCCACATCAGGTCCAAATCGCAAGTGTTTACCGGTGCCCAGATCAATCCGATTCAACATTTCCGTTATTTTCACCATGTGCGCATATTCGGGTGTGCGTGTGTGCATGTACGTATATATAGTTTCGTAACTCACATTCGCTGTGGTCAAAGCTTATGAAGCAGTAGGCTGATTAATTAATTCGAACTAAGAGTTCTGTCTTAGTGATTGTTGCATAGGTAGTCCCACGAGCTCTGTATCCGGAATCATGGAGGCAGCCCGAATGGATTAGGGATTCCTTTTTATAAATTTAGATATATATATATATATATATATATATATATATATATATATATATGTATCTGTAGACGTCTCTGTTCTTCACGTGATTCTGTAGAGTGCACCAAACGAAATTATTGTTCTCTTTCTGCTCACTATTTCAAGTGGGGAAAATCCACACTGAAAGGGGGGAGGCGATAAGTCAGTCTTACCAAGCTACTAAATTCTATCGAATTTACCAATGGTTTATTATTACGAAGTGTTGTCCTTTGCCGGTGTCTCGGTATTTGTCAGTTATTACAAGCAGTGGGGTGTCTTAGGGTAGGGAGGTGGGTTCTATCCAAGTCTGGACTTGCCCTTTGATATGTCGCCCACACAATATCGACGTGAATCAAAGACCAACTAGGCAGGAAAGACGACGGATCTTGGAGAAGATAGACGGACAGACCGGCAGAAAGACATGCGTGACAAGACAGGGCGAATAAAAGTGAATGTTTTTGGAGAAAGTAACATGAACCTCAGTCGGGACAAAAGTGAGAACGAGTGTATTTTGATAGAGCCTGTCGTCATTAGGCACAAGTGCATATTAATGAGGGTCTAACAAACAGATGGGATGACAGTTGATTGTGGAACGGTCAACGGATCAAAGGGTTTGATTTTATTCTTGTTGTTTCTGGGAATTATTTCCCTCACCGATAAGTTCAAGTTCGTAATCTGCTTCAAAGAAACTCGTGCTCATTTATTTGTTGAAGATTTGTTGGCACAGTTAGATGCCTTGAAAAGCTGAGGAAATCAGTGTAGGAATCAAGGAACTAAACAGTGTCTATGATACTCTTATAAATCTCGGAAGTAGATCGCCGTCTCATTTTGTCTGATGTAAATGTTAGTGCTTGCTTACGCACCAACTGAGCTTTGGCTCATTGAGTTTTCTTTTCGTTATTTCGTAATGTACACGTGTAATCCCAATGGAAGAGAGCAGTATTCGAAGTACTACTGCACCCCAGTGCTTTGTGCGCTCTAAAATTCTCCCCAGACAGTTCTGCTCCCAAACCGGGGTACAACATGAATATAGGAACGATTATTACTACAGAAATGACCTCGAGGGGTTTTGTGGCGAATGACTGGATTGACCGGAATTAAACATTGCAAAACCGTATACTTTACGGAGTTCTTGCCATCCATTCCTTTATTGAGTTTCAGTTGCTAAATACACGGAGCTTTCTTTAAATATCGTGCAGTCAAATGTTGTACCAAGAAAAAAATATCGGGGACAATAGAACAAACACTCCAAAATAAGGGATACTTGATTGGATCATAATAGTTAGTCATGTTCCAGTTCTCAAATGAGGTACTTTCCTTGACTGGGGATGAACCAATAGTAAACAAAGTTCCTATCAAGATGAACAACTCAAAGCAACTGCAAAGTGAAACGATAGGTGCAACAAAACTTGAATGTATTACAGGAATAAAAGCTCGCCATGGAAGGACCCCCTAGTGGATCGATATCATGTGGCATGCTTTTGAGTTAAAGTTTGAATTTTCCGAGAAAGAACACCTTTCTACCCTGGAACATGTTTGGCAGTTTAGGAAAAACAAGGCGATAGTAAAGGTCAGCTTCTAACGGGATGCGTTAACCCATTTCGTGTGATAAAGGACACTCATAAATGAAAATAAATAGGTCTAATAATTCAAGAGTGAAGAAGGGTTCTAATTACAAGAAAATTGTTTTTGACACTAGACAAATTTACAGGTCTCGTTATTACCAACTGATTGGTTATTTTTTGGAAAAGGAGTACGATGTTGAACGACTCGTCTCATTTCACAAAGAATCCAACTGAAAAGAATAGTATGAGTCAGATAGAGGAATAAATATTTGCAAAATCACGATCGCTAAAGCAGAAAGATATATTCAAAGCTCTAAAATTGGGACTGGTTTGAACAACTAGGATGCCTATTCCTAGATTGTACTGTTCCCGGAAGACAAAAAACGGAGCTTTCTCGATCCCGGTTTCAAATATGCGCAACTCCCAATCACAAAGGCGAAGTGGTTGGTCAGTTTATTGGAACCATTGTGGGTCATTACTCCTAGACATAGTATACAGGATATCTGGCAATTAGAGCAAACGGTGAGCCGTCTGAACCTGGAGTGGATGCAAATGCTGCCACCTGACCTTATTTCTCTTTCACAAGCGTCCCGATAAGTTGGGACATTAAAGTTATTTGTGACCTAAATCCCGTGTATACTGGATGTAACAGGGCATACGAAGAAATCAGCTTTAAAATAGAACGCAAAGTAAACAATAAACAACGGTTCCTTGATGTGACCGCCACGGGAATGAATGATGGTGGAATCCAATGAAATGGGTGCCCGAAAATAAACAACAGCCCAGTTGCAATACACTCGTTAATGAGCAGCAGGAAGAAAACTTGGTGAAATGTATGGCCTTCAGAGCGAAGAAAATTTTTTCTGATGAAACTTCGGAGAGTGAACTGATGCTCATAAGAAACACCCAACTTTTATCGGAAGAAACCTTACTGCAAGGAAACAAAAAACCCCCTGAAAACCGTAAGAGAAAAGGGCTTTACATTAGTCTGTTGTTTATAGATGATGCTTAGGGTGAAATCTTGAAAGCACTACTAGGGGGATAAATTTAAAACGCATTCATTGCAGCCCCTTTAAGTTATGTGTCGAGGTTCTCCTCTGAACCCGATTCATATCTGCTGATGCTTCTATGATTGTGCAGCCTTTCAGTTATTTTTGTGACGCAGCTTATGAGTGTTGAGTTGCTTATCTATATACTCAGAATGAAGCGCATCACGTTCAGTGGTTAAATTCAAGGCAGACCGGATCGATAACTGGTGCGATCTTAGCGTGCCCGGTTGACACTCGACATCAGGCGAATCCGGACACGGATTTCAAAGCGGTTTATCGTGTCCGCCAAAACAGATACAAGAGTAGCTGGAAATTCCTATGTCCCGTTTATAAAATTAATAAGAACTGGAAGAAGGTATATTACGAGATGCAAGCATTTTTTCCACCCTTGCAGATCGCGAAAGTGAAACATATCAGTTTATACATGGTACTGTACATGGGATAAACCGTGGAAAAATGAGAAAATGCTTATCGCAAAGAATACAGCTATTCGTGCGAGGGTTTACAAGCCAATGCCAAGGAAGGCAGGTTGTTCGCAAAGATTGTTTCTGTGTAAAAAGAGGAGGGTTTCCTGTTCTGACCAATATAGATTCACTGAAAGCCAGCTGTTTTTGCATTTTGGTTGCGTACTCGTACCTTCTTGCTTTTCCAAGGTGTATCTCATGTACCGTACCGTATATAAGCTGATGTTTCACGTTTGCGATTGACGAGAGTGGACGAAATGCGTGCATCTCGCAATATGTATCTTCTTTCCGTTGTTATTAAAGGAAAGAGTGTTCAGCGATAGCAGTCAGAGGCACTCTGTTCCAGGTCCCGGAATTCCACGGCCTAGAACTAACCAAGGCAGCAGGAGTCTTCGGTTCTTTCACTTACAGGAGGTCAGCTAGACAAACCAAACACATGATACGAATAGTTTGATAGTGATAGATGTCTACGCATGGTTTGGTGTTTATTTCACTTCTGTCAGCATGAAGTTTTGTCCACTGTTACCTAGGTTTTCTGTAAATGACTTGAAAATGAAGGAAGTATTGAAAACAAATGTTTCACCAAATTGAACTTCATAAATATTAGGCGTCTCATTCCGTCGGATAGTCTGAGACAGTTATCAGATTTCCACACTTTAGACGTATTCTTTCACGCGAATGTACAGGTTTCTTGTCAGACCAATAGGGTGGTAATGCGACCATGGCTGGTTGACTTTTCCATGACAAGGATTGAAAATAATCAACTTGATCCGTCAACCTAACGGTGTACGTTGCACGAACGACTGGTAGATGATATCCTGTGTGTGGCTTTCGCCAATGAAACAAATGTACTGCTTGATGATTTCAACCCTGCCCATTTAAAGGACTACGTTTCTCCGGGAAATAAACGGTACAACAATCTCGCGCATTCTGACGTATGTGTAAGCCGGCGAGATAAGGAGTCCGCCCAGGTATCGGTGCGTAGAAAAGCCAAGTGGTGGGAAAATTGCCTTCAAGTTCATAATTTTCTACCGCTCATAGCTAGGAGAGAAGTCACACTTTGCTTCGTTAACATAGCAAAGAGTACTATTAAAGAAGACAATAGTGTACGGAAACGATTACCATGAACGATGTGTAGACTGGACGATGCTATGGTACGAATGAAGAGCAAAGAAAATATGAGTTGTGAAAAAGCTTACATATGGTTGATTCCCATCCAAAAAGTATGCGGAATCAGAAGTGTGTTAACGAGAGCCATCAAGAACAATTGATAGGTTATTCAACTGTGCGAAAATTTCAGTTGCAATCAGAATCAAATAGATGGCTTGTTTACGGCTGAAAAACGGAATGCCAGATTAAACAGTCTTACTGTGTGCGTATTCATTCATCTGCTTCCATGGAGCTGAGTCCGTTGGCCTCGCCACCAAGTGCTTTGGCGGAATACCACACGAGTGATAAATGCGTTTGCGTCATTTCCATGGTTCAAAAACGCAATCAAAAACAGTCAAATGTCACCTTCTAGCTGCAGTTGGAACCGTGATTGTAGATACAATCGCGGTTTACTAAGATGTCTCATTGGCATTTCACACGACGCGCGCTGTATACTGCCACTGGTACCACAACAAATTTCAACTGAATAATATTGTTCATCGCAATTTCGTGGCTCTCTACGGTACGGTACATAGGAATACATAAAAGCAAATGACTCATAGCCAGATGAGCAACCAAGAACAATAGTACAGAAAGTTATCCGCTAAACCAGGACAGAGCAGTCATGAACGGTAGACTTAGGAAGGAGTCAAACAAAACTGTAGCACAGGGCGATCACGGTACAGACAGTAAGTGAAGAAGCTACCTGGTTAACATAAAAAGTTTTGCTTCGGTCGCAGATTAAGAAGGCAATTTTAATAGAAGATGTAAGAGAATTACCAATAAAAAATTACAGACAGTTTGTAACCGGAATACGACGAAAAAGGTATACGTAGACATGAACGAATGAGCCTGGAAACAGATCTGTTCATGGTCTGAACTTATTTAGTGGCTTAACGGTTTGGTACACCATCGATACCTGTGGGGTCGAGAGTTTGATTCTTCGAAGGCCGTCCTCTGGGTGAAACTTTCTCAAGTACAACCCTAGGACACGATAGTCGGGAATGTGGACACAAAAATTCTATGCAACACCTATCGTAGAACGTAAATATTAACTGGGTGGGAACGCTATCAGAACACATTACAACAACGTGTTTTTACAGTGATTATTCAACAGACACACGCGCAACCACTTGGACACTATGTTGTGATCACTTTCACACGTGTGTACATAACACAGATCTGGACAATCGTCTCTTCAACTTGTCGATCTTCTCCATTGTATTTGATGTCAAACTTACTACTGTGTATATATCTATGTGTACAAATAAATGAAAACGAGCTTATTCGCTACATTGTATATTCAGTAATTCTGAAGGGTTTAAAGGAGGCTTGAAGCGTCATATTGAAAATGAATAGTAGTTGGTTATTTGCCAGCCACAAAGTCATTTTCAAATAGCACAAACTCATTAGCATCAGTGACAGACAGCAAGTTGCACTTTTGGCAAAACCAGTAGAGCTTCTGGTCAGTAGAACACAGATAATAACAAAAAATGTAAACAGTTGCTTCCAGTTGATGAAATGGTGTTTGGGTTACGTAATTAGTGACCGATGCCCACCTTCTCTGCATTAGAATGCTTTTTAAATATTTGGCTGTACCAGTTTATTCGGTCCTCCAATTATACGTTAGGCATGCAGATTTGGCTTTATAGTATCGATGCTTATGATCTCAGTCGTTCATGATGCACGTAGTTACCTGTAACTCGGAATTCTATGATTAGAGGTAGAAAGTGGAGTCTCTTTTCTCATTTGAATTGAATCACTAACCTCAAAAAGTTGTTTGGGTTCAGCTGGTGCGTTTCAAGGCTCGTCACTTTTGATGCGCTCAAACGCGTGAAGCAATCTTGATGAGGGCTGCAACAAAAACCGGTCTCTGTTTCGACACTGTATTGTGGGCTGTTCCGAGAACACAACAGACAATAATCTTGTCGGAAGTGGATTTTATTATGACAGAAACACTAGTTGTTTCGTTCACTTGGGTCTTCGCCCGTGAAAAGCAAATCGATGAAAAACGCTTCATCAGTCTTGACACTGGTAACACACACCGACTTTTTTAAACGTAGTTTTATGGAGAACTGTTTTTTTGTCTGACGAATCGCTAAGGAATTTCGTCGAACTGACAATCAAAGAGCAAGTTTGTCGGATGGTGAGGGCTGCGTGAAATCTCGCATCACCAAGTTCAGGGAATCAGGACAACGAAAATCTCTTTACAATTCTTATCGTACAGATTACCGATAACCTAACGTATGGGTAGTATCAATAGGAAGACTAAAAGAGAAATAAACACAGGGGAAAAGAAGATTGAGCCTTTTAGGTTGCTTTCGATTGGGCTTTATTTAATGTGACTGAGATTGTTCTCAGTTGAATTCACTGGTCCTCCGCATATAAATTATCATCCACACAATAACAGCCATCGCTTTGGCCAAATTACTTGTCTCGTGTGCTATTTATCCTAAATATAAATATTTTTTCAGCAGGGCGAAGCTTGACTACAGTATTTCGCATAGTTCAATAGCCAAACTCAATGTGTCAGGAGGCTTGTGCCTCAGTATGAGAATCACACATTTACGTAAAAATATAAATGATGTTATTAATTTCGCCGAAGGAATGGTTGTTCTAGTATGAATTCTTGCCTATAGTAGGGAGAGACTGCAGTTTTATTTAGTATTTTTGGCAAATGTACTGTAGTAAATGATACGTATGCTTCCTTGAAGATAGTCCTTCTATGAATCCCACCAACATAAGTTTGTTCTCTTCCGAAGGGACATTCAAAACAAAGCAGTTCTCCCTCAACATAGTTCATAAATGGAATAGATGGAGGAAGAAAATGGAAAGAGTTTCTAATGACCAAACCAGCTCCCGATGCCCGTCGATGTATAGGAGCATGACCAAAATAAATGCTACCGAAGTATTAGACTGCTCAGCACTTACTTTAGAGGAGCTCGCTTCTAAGAGTCTGTTTGAGAGACAGTTGTTTATTTTTGCGTGGCATTTATAATGGAGCATCCCAAGGGTCAAAATGCTAGCAATGATAATGAGGTTTGCATCCTTGTTTGATAGCAAATTATTGATGCGCGATTTGCCTTTGACGGATAATTTGGCCGATCTTGAACACGAAATATTCATGTTGGTTTTGTCAACTTGAAGTTGGAAAAGAGCTTCCCTATGCTAGTGCCCATACCGGATAGTGGGTGCACTCTGTTCCGATATTGCTCCTGTTTCCCCTTTGGTGTGGACTGTGAGTGTTTCCGTGCTGTAGGCGTGATTATCAAGGAATTGGCCAATAGAGGCCATGAATATGGACAACCCTGAGCTTTGTGAGTCAAATATTGTTTATCTCCGAGCAAGGTCATCAGAGGATCCTCTTCTACAATTTTGCATTTCATTTATGATTATGTCCTTAAAATCGGTTTTCTTGGGGTCATTTTTAAACTCAGTTCCTCGATCCCCTCTTTATATTTCATCTACTTTCTGATGTTTGCTCCAAGAAGTTGAGATATCGGCTTTAAATCAGCCCCATCTTCGGCACATTTTACAACACCTCCATAATTTTCACTTTGGACAGTTTTTTATTGCATACAGGATTTTTGTTCTCCGGTTTCAACTCAATTATTTTTATCTTCTCGGTTGCTTCCTCAGCGGACACCTTCGTTCGGCATTGTTTGTTTTGTGAATGACACAGCTACCTACAGTCACTCTATTCTGTCTCTGTCAGCGGACGGGAAATTCGGTGGTACGTTTGAAATTGATTGTGATCGTTGATTTTATCACCACATGACCATTCAATCGGGAGCTTGGGTTAGCTGTTCCTTATCGAAGTACATTACGGGGGGTTCGAAAGCACGGCGATGATCCAGGTGATATAAATCGTTGACTCCGTCAGGCTACTGAAATGAAAATCAGTAGGCGAAAATTATTTTCTACCAGTCAGCTTTTATTTAACGCCAACTATAGGCAAAACAATCCAAGTTTTCCTAATAAATTGAAGTAGGATAAGAACATTCTTATTTCACTGCTGTCAAATGCATGGAATACAATCCCAACCATAGTGACTCACAGCATTCTCAAGAAAAGCCCTTAAGTTTGGCTTGGCTTTTCCGAACTTTTTATGGCTCTCTTGATCCCTTATAAACCAGAGTTATTTGGTGTTCTTTCGTTATATTCCTAAATTACTGCGTTCCATATCTTGCAGTTGTTCGGCCAAAATTTTATCATCCACTGAAATTTATCTGCCCATAACATTTACCTACTGAATTGACCAGTGAGTACCATCTCTGAAGACAACCAGTTTATGGGAAAGCAGCCGTTAGGTGGATAAGTGCGCTGGGATGCACTTGTGATACACGGTTGAGCCAGGCTTGCAAATACATGCAAGAAGAGAACCTGGGAGATATTTTTATGATGGTCATTGACACTGTTATGTGCAGAAATACTTGAACGTTGAGTTTCCTTGAGAATCTTGCACAAACTGCTGAAGGGGTACTGTATTGCCTTCTAAGGCAAAATAAAGCAAATGGTGGTAGACAGCTGTATTAACAGAGTTGAACTACCTGGAAAGTATGAATGCATAATTTTTAGACCTGTTCCACGTATACCTAGCCTTCCTTATGTATTCAATGTGCTTGCTGATTTGAGCCTACTCCTTTGTGCGCGTTCATTGTTGTTTAATCTATTTGATCTAATAATCCAAAACATTCTGTCTGCCGCAATTTTTACTTCCGCCGTATTATTTGTGCTGATAATAAATATATATGCTTTATCTGTCTGTAGCTGTTTGCTGCTTAATACGATCGACTCCTCACAGGCAGCTTCTCGCTGCGAAAGCAGTTTCCAGTTGGTTCGTAGGCTTGAGTTAAATACATTACTTCACTGGATCATGTGTAACATTGCTAAAAACGCATAACATAGGGGCCTGTAATCTACCTAACATTCATCATCCCTGAATTGTTCTGGATATTTGGGTTCAAAAGTCAGTCAAATCCGTGATGAACTCATTAGTCATTTCGCACTCTACATACTGCATTATTTTCTGTGTAACGTTTGATTTGCAGCTAATTCATGGTTTTGAACTGTTTCGTATCGAAAATACACCCTAAAATAGTGACTCCAAAACGCCTTTCGAACGACTTTGATGGGTGAATTTCTACTGCATCTTTCTTTAGGAGCTCTGTTTCGAAACAATGCTTCCTGATGTCTTCGATTGTCAAGTGTGATGGTTAGTGATATTTTGCCTTCCTTGCTTGCAGCTTTAGATCATCTGAACGCAATAGGGATTTGGATGACTACTACTTCTGTTTCGCATGTTTTTTATTATAAGCCGGTTATATTCTGTTGGCGTATGATTTCAGGTCAGAGGTCAGTTAGACCAATCCCAGTGATACTTACCAAACTGAAGGGGGTCTTTCAAAACTGGAAGGTTTTATTCTGTGATAATAAACCACCAAGGTAAAGGACGGTTTTCTACGGTTTACTTAAAACTGCCTTATCTGACTTTCTCATTTTTCGGAACTCTGCTTTCCGGAAAATTCTGCACGTTTTTGGCGGGTAATAGAATGAGCAAAGCTAAAAGTTAGTAACAAAAGTTCGAAGGTATATCACGAATATTTCAGGGAGCTATTTTAAAGACATTTTACTGCAGCACCTTTGAAACGTTTTTAATTGGTTCAAAAACCGTCTTCTGTCTTGTCACGGCATTCTCATTTGAACCGTATCTCTGGTGCATGGACAGGGAATTCATTTTTAGAATATGAATGAATTTTTTTCGAAACTTAATCCGTCATTTAGTCCGAGGGACCAACCAGTCGTAGAACGTACAAGTATGAGGATGATTGGACTATAGAGAACCTCGTACGCGTATCTGATGACTGGCAACAACCGGGAAACCATTCGTGTGCCTCGGAGGAAATTTTATTCTATCATTCAGATACTGTACTATGCTACTTAGGTCAAACATTTTCTGCTTCAGCCGTATCAGTACGTTCGAAAACTTAGAGCGGAATATTTATCTGGTAGTATATTCCCAGTGGATTTGGATGCAGAATTTCTAACGATAACCTGATGTGACGTTTTTCGGCGCCAATCAGGATGCAGCAATGAATCACTCAAGCTGAACACGTAAGTCTATTCAGAGTAACTTACTAGGATCCTGTGCGAAAAGTGTGGACGAACAAGGGAAGCAATTGGTGGGTTCTGTAAATGCAGGTTTGCAGTTGCCCAGATATGGATTAACATATAACTCAGTATTACGAAGGGTATTTGAGATGCGATATATGCAAAATGTCTTAGCTCGTTTTTGAAACAGTTCATTTACCACACCTTTATTCATTTCGTGATTCCTAGATAAGCTACAGTATGTTGGCTGAAATTCATTTAAAGTCGTTTGAGTGCTAACTTGAACGATTCAATCAAGACCAGTCCTTAGCTAGACCTACTACGAACCATACATCAGGAATAGATAAAAGTCTGAAATATCACACAGAACACACTGAGAACAAAAACCGTGGCAAACAAGCTCGTTTTCAGTTTTTCGAACTCATTCCAATATGTAACTATAAATATGACCCAAAAGGCAGGAAAGAGAAATAAAGATCCAATTCTGTCTGAGCACTTGGGTGTGTCCTTGTGAGATTAATCACAGTGTTGAATATTCAGGTGGTTCCACACTTGTTCAGGAACAATAAGTGGGCTAAGGGAAGTTGTAAATGGTGCCAAAAGCTCTAATCACGCCGAACAAAGTTGTTTGACCTAGCATGGTGTAAGCACACGGTACCAGCTATTCTCCTAATTACTCCCGAGTTCAACCAAACCGGGTGATGTTCACAAACTCATTCGGATAAACGCCTTGTCGTACGAACAGTGTACCCAGTTCCACAGGAACGGGCAAATGCATACACACACAAAGAGGTTGCATTATTCGGCACTATATTCTTCAATCAAAAACACAAGGTTGGTTTGGGAATGAGCATAGTTAGTAACTGAACAGTATGCGTTAATATACATAGATGTGAAAAACTGTGAAAGTGGATGTATTGCCTTTCCATGTAGTTTATCTGTACACTGGTAACTGAACGGAGCAATCCCTGCAATGGCTGGCACAATCGTCTGAATGCGGTAGACTGTTTCCTCTTCTTCCAAAGTAAATTCGACATTTAGACGGGCAACGTTAAAACCCGTGGTCAGTAGACTTGGTTGTCCACACTGGCTTCTGTTGCACACAGGATATTGTCTACGTATCTTTTATGTCCGGTAAACTCTTTAATTACGGAATCGAGTAGATTATTTTCAAGTTTTCCATGGAAATACTGGAAAATAAGAGTCTCATAGGTAACCTCATTGCCACTCCGTCCTTCCAAGGACAAAATGCAACTGGATATAAGGAGTGCAGGCAAATAGTAACTGTTTTAGTCCACCCAATGCAATATCCAAGTAGATTTCGTTATTTTAGTCGTCTTCATTCAAAATATTTGATTGTTTTACTGATCTGAACTTTTATGGACAGTGGGGCAACATCACGGGATATCAATTGCGTACCTTCAAAAACCAGCCCAAAGCAGCAATATATATGACTAGCAGAAGAACGATGAAATAAAAATAAGAGAACAGTTGACTTTTTCAACGAAATGAAAATTGCTTTTTAGACCTCATTTAAAGCTAGTTTTCATTCGGTCTGTTGGGCACTAAGATTCTCTAAACCCTACAGATCCTTCCGCTCATCTGGAATCATATAAAATAGCTCGTTCATCCAGATTAATACTAGTATCTTTCACTGGATGGACAGAGTTTTTGCTTTTCATAAGTGAATTGTGAACTTCCACAAACTCATAACTTCCACTCCCGTTTGTTTCAATCTGTTTCCGTCTACGTGTACTTCAGATTTCAAAACTTTCACCTCTGTGCACGTTTTGAGAAACGAATGAGAATGGTAAAACGTTTACGACTTTTGACCGGAAACAGAACATTTTTGTCAGTTGTTGTAATACTCCCCACTTCAAATGAATCGGGTGTGGACGAATAAAGACAAAGATAAATCTGTAAAGGGGAAACAAAGCATTCAGTAAGACTGGAAACTTAGATGGAATGTTGAGGTTCATTTTTTACAATCTGTGATCAAAAGTTGTCAGTTAAACAGTGGTTTGAATAAACCAACCCGACGGAATCCATTCAGCCGCCTCTGACCGTACAGTTGTGAAGCTTATTCTTCCGTAAAAGTGACGCTTCAAACAGTATATACTGATTTTTCCAGGCGAATGAGCATCGTAGAATTGGCCGGAAACGATTAGAAGGTCCTGACGTACTCCTTGTTGGTCACACTTTATTAAGTTTTCATTGGTTGGGGCACGTCTATCTCGATAAGCATATGGTAGTTTTTATTGCCGGCAAAACTGAATAACCGTCCTGAACAATTCATATTTCTTGTCTACTATGAGAAGACAGTACACGGATCATCGAATTTACTTCGTAATCTCCTTTATGTGGCAAATTTTGGTATTATATTTGTGTTTTCAAGAATGTTATGAATAATATTTATTATTTATCATGTAGCGTGAACGTTCATACGTATCAGAAGGGCGCTATATCATGTGGTGTGTAAGTTAAATACGTCATTGGGAGCCGGTCCTGATAGCTTTATGGTTGAGGTGCTCGATTCACAATCATCCCAGTTGGGACTCGTTTGATGCTCGCTGCTGCTGGTTCCTAACAAGGATGAAACAGCTGTACAGTGCTTCCATGGCTTTTTGGAGTTTGAAAGATCATACTGCGTGATGGATTGCGTAGTGTGTAAAATATCATCTACAACTCACATCGTGTTTGATATGTTGCAAACGTTAGAACTGATAGATTCCTGCCTGCTTCCCACCAGGAAGTATTTCAAGAAATGGTCCTGGAGTTGGAAGATTCAGATTATCTCTTGCAAACAAAGATAATAATGATAAAAAACCGCTAAACATATCGCGGATGGGTACATCAGTATAGCTACAGTACAGCCGGAATAGTACTACGAAAAAGAAAACAACCCACTCAAAGCCAGCTGAGAAGTAAGGCACATACAAGCTTCCGAGATTTCAGCAGAGGGACCTGTGTCATCGAATTTTCGGAAAAGCAAATTACCTGTTGATTTTAGGTAAGATGTCTGATCGCCTTTTTAGTGATTCAACATACATGGACACATTTTCTACCCGATATTCGGTAGAAAACTCACCAAAAGTCGACGCATACGAAAAAGCAGGTATTTCAGGCCTGCTGATCTGTACCAAGTTAGAATGGAAATGTTTTAAATGACAAATGCATGGCACCTTGCTTCACGACTGATTATCAGAAGCTTTATCGCACCCTCTGGGATCCTTCTTGTTTGAAGCTCCTACTTGATTGAACAAAGGATGCGGATATAACCTTTATCAAATGGACAAATCTGGCATTACAAAACGCTGAGCTGTATAACCGTTTTTACTGTTATCCGACAACACAGTAGATATCATCATCCTTAGACAGTTCGTCTTGTTTGCAGTTGTTTTGCGCTGTTCGTAATGTACATAATTATATACGCTAATGCAGACTGTACAACTTATGAGAAGAACAACCAATCCAACATGCAGAAATTCCAAGAGAATTATAGTGAATAACCTACCCACAATGGCCTGTTTGATATGTTTTTTGTTTGAGATAAATCCGCTTATATTTAGACAAGTCTCGAAAATCCGTCGTTCTCCATATATATAATCCGAGTGGTTTTGTTCAAGTCACAAGAAGCTACCTCCTTTCAAAGTTAGTATATAGAAGAGGAATGAGGCTTAGTTTTCTTCAGTAATAATTTTTTTCGTGAAAAGACAGTAATACAACATCATGTTGCGGTAACAATGTGTTGGTGTTTTGCAATTTTTCAATAATTAGATGTTCAAAGTGAAATAATTTTCAGCGGTGCAAATCCACATAGTTGCACTTAAGACTTGAACTCGGAGTGCGTGGGTTTGAGTCACACGAACTACTACAGGTCTATCCAGTCTAGTTCTTGAAGATGTGTCTCACGTTAACAATACTCCGGTAGCATTTTCCCGTTACTGGGTATGAACGGTAGTAGCCCGTCAAGTGCACCGCGATCGAATCTAATGATGATTCTCATCTCCGCAGAAGTGGGTGTAAAAAGCCATTGCATACTACGTCTCGCTACTTGATATCCATGAGTAATAAAATGTTTAAACGGTTATTGTAATGATTTTACATGGCGTTTCCGTGCACAAGTGACTGTTGGGAAGCACTGAAACTTCGACTCTACGGAATAGAACTCTTGACAATCAATATGTATTGTTATAGTTGAGAGAGGTTTTTCAGTAAAGCAATTACCACTATCTGAACAGAGTAATTCTTTCCTTCGGCAGTCTAGTGCATTTTGTAAAATACAAATTTCAACAACAATCGATGCCGTAACTCCTGATAGCTTTGCCTGAAGAGCATTTAACATTTCGAAAACTTTCAATGGTAAAATACAAACTATCTTCGTGTTTTCTGATATGGATTAAGAGACTAGAGGGAATTCCTAGGACTATATCTCACGGGGCATCTCGGAAACTGGAATGGGCGAGAAATCAAAAAGACCGCTCAATTACGCTTTCTTTGAAAACCCTAGCAGACTTAGAAGCCAGCTTCACTAGACAGCATTGGTCCAGTCGTTCAGCAAATCAGGAGAGAGAGAACAGCGCACCGATTGGTTACCAATTACCCGTATCGCGAACAAATTTCTCAGGTACATCCCCGCACTTGATTAGAAACCCTGCTAAATCACATGGAAAATATGAGTGTTAAACATTCAAAGTAGGTCCACCCGTTCGAAGACTCACAGTGTAAAAAATAACGAGTATTACAAACCCACCAATTTCTTCATAGTGTCCAAGAAACAAGATCAATACAAAAATTGAATAAATCACTACCACAATGAGAAATATGAAAGGAAAATCACCGAATAGCACAACTATGCTGCTTTGTTAAAGGACAGTACCTTCTCATTCATTAAAATATTTTTTTCTGGATCAATAAAGAAAACAAACATATTGATCTTGGCATAACAGGAATGAAAAATGACACGGACGAAGGTTGTTAATGCTCTGCGCACGTTACACATGTATAGTTCGGGCGGTTGAACGTTCAACCAAACCGGGGTGGAAGTCCTTTAGATTGAATGTATTTTCTATTCTCTTTACCCTGTCAACCTTACTCATCAGTTATGTTGCAGTCGGTTGGTCAAGTTACTTATAAGTTAGTAACTAGACTTTTTCAAAATGTTGCCCAATAAGTATGCGCACATGATCAAGGTTTGTAACCAAATCTGATTTACCTGGTCCTTATTACGTGCCAGTTCTCATTTTAACAAAGCAGTCTCCGTACTTAATGTTTCGTACAAGCAGGGTTTTGATTTGTCGAAATAACTGAACTTTAAACGAGAAAAAATCTGATATACTGCCGAAATAATCATTACCAGAAGTGTGAAACCCTGAAGAAAATGTGGCCGTAAAAAGGAAAAGTTGAGAATACTTCTGTTCATCCGTTTATCGAGTTTCCTCAATATGTTTCAAGGCAGAATGGTTGAGCAGTGGAAAGCCAACTATACTGAGTATAAACTTGCCGGAAGAGCTCGGGTTTTCACGATGAAAATGAATGGAAGAGCATGTAACCTGTTAGGGCCTTTAGTTGAAATAATTTGGTAGTACGCAGAGATAAACTATCGTTTGCATGTGTTTACGTAATCAGTAAAAATGAACGCGATAAGAAGTTGGCAAAAACGGAAAGTAATATTGTACGAAAATGCAACTGACACAGCAAGTGATTTATGTGTTGAGCACGGCGATGTGAATGTTCTGGTAGCTTGCGAAAGGCGTCTCTTAAGGCAAACTAATCTTTAATTATGAAGAAATATTAGAAAATGGAGTTTGACCATGATTTTGCAGAAAAGCCTGACACGACATGAATAATATAACGTTTTCCACAATCTTTTACTTACTTTTCACTTAAGAAGACAGTTTTCATATGATTTGTAACTATTTTTCACTTTTTTCGGGGCTATTCCTATTATTGTTATGCTCGGTAAACTTACTTAGTAACTCTATCATTCACATGAGAGTTAAACGATATACTGCCATTATTGAATGGAAACAAAGCACAGTAGCTACTGTGTCATGAAATAATTCGGGTAAACTAAGACGTCTTTATGACCGGTGGTGATCAAATGGTTATCATGGTGAACTTTAGGCTTGCCTTTCCCTGGCTCGATTCTTTGGAAAGCTGTCCGTCACTTTACCCATTAACAGTTTTAAATTAACAGTGATCTTAGCACAGCCATACTGTACTATTACCATATAATAAAAACAATAATAAAAAAGAAGTACAAAGTGAAGTGATTGTAGTGCTGGAGGGCTCGGGATTACATTCACACTGTTCTTTTTGGACGATAGATGATATAACCCGTTTTCAGAATATCCAAATCAATTTGAATTTGTTTCGTAGGTAAATAATGGAGCATAAATGGTGCTGAAGCACGGTTCACGTCAATAAACCTCACAGGATCCTGCTATTGTCACAGTCTTCGCTCTTTAGAAGACCTGATAAGCTTTTGAAATGATTCAATTGTCAAGAGTTGTTGACTGCAGTGAGATTCAGATCCAATCTGTGTTAGCATCCACGCTTCATTACTGCGCGTTCTCTGCCGGATGAGCTACAAAGCCACTCCAAGGGGGCTTCTGATTTAACGCCAATGGATTGCACGTTCCAAATTTTGAATTATCTCAAAAACCGATCAAACCTGCCAAACCTCAGTGCATAACCAGACATGTCCAATGTGCTGAACTGGTAGACGATAGGTATCACAACAACAGAAGTCCTGCGCTTTGTAGCCAAATTACCAGCTAGTTCATAGTGAGCATGCCCTGTGCTGCCATAATTTGGGCCGGTAAACTGTGTGATCCATGTGCGAAAAGTCGGAGGTCCCTCGGCTCGGCCTCGTAGCTGAGCTAGTGGAGCACATGCCGTGCGAAAGCCTGGGTGTGTGCGTTGGTCTGAATTCGGCGAAGGTCAGTGGTTTTTTAAATTTGGATCATTTCAGAACTTAATATATCTCATACGATACAGTCCTCACTTGGAAACTTTAAGTCGGCAAGTTTTTTTTATCAGCAAACCTTGAGTCGGAAAATTTGAAGGTTTAAAACAGAAGAAAATTTAGGAAAGCTTCGGGGATGAAGAAAATTGAGGTGTTATGAAAATCCGTTCATTAGCGCAACGTTCATTTGGTCAAAAATGCTCTGCAGGGCACTCGCAAACGTCGAGAGAAACATAATGACAGCAGGTTCAGGTACGGGTTCCTTTCTGCACTGAAGGTGTCGCATCTAACAATATAGAACACGTTACAGTCGATGTGTGTATGCAACTGCATTTCTTGAAGCAGAATGTGTCAAACTTTTAGGCTTAATTTTGAGAATCCCAGTAGATCAGAACAGGGAAAGTCCATTCAACAGTGCCATCAGAAGCTCTGCAGCTGAACCCTGTTTTGATTAGCTGATCAACCTTCGTTGAACGATCGAGCATGTCCACTCACACTCTGGAAAAATTGCTTAAAAGCTCTAATTTAGTCTTGGTAGACAATAAAACGTAAATGTTTAAGAAGAGCGCATTCAAAGTATTACCGTTTGAATTCGTGGTTTTATTAGACATCAAAAATGGAACTTGATTCATCGAGAAAATGCTAACGATGATACAGAGGTAATTACCAGTGGGACGTGAACCGGTATTCAACCCTTTGCACCTGGTCATCGTCACGTAATATAACTACCAGCTACCACGGCATTTAGGTTCGTATAGAGCAGTGATTAATGCAAGATGCAGAAAAGAATGGATGCAACGGAATTCAGTATTGAAGTAGAAAAGGTCATTTAGTGCCTTTCAGAAGGTGAACATACGAGGATGAAGTCTGAGACATATCTAATTCTTGTTTGAGAGTTTGCGTACGAGTTGTGACCAATAATTTGCAGTAAGAAGGAACCTTTGATCTCTGGTTCATTTTTAGAGACCAGAGAAGCTATGGGAGCACGAGGGACGTGAGCGACCCATTAAAATATACTACCTTGATCGTTGCTGATTTCTACATCAAATGCATTTGCTAGGCTCTAAATATTTTGCATGTGAACTTGGAATAGAGTGAAAAACGCTGAGTGCGAAATAAAGCTTTACAAGGGATACTTTGGTGAAATATTTGTTATCAGCAACTCTGACCAGGAGTTCACCGATTTTTTCCATCGCAGTACGGTGCACAAGAAAACGTAACCTCCTGTCGAGCAGGAGCAATGCAATAAATTATCATTTCTAGATTTTGTGACATCTTGGTCCGGAGACGACATTGTTAGTCGGTTAGCCTGTCAAAGACAAGAATGGTCAGTGCAATGCCAATCATTTGCGAGATTTGTACATTTTTAGTTCGAGAACGTAAACTGATCCGAACCAGATTGATTATAGTTCACATCCCATGGTAACTGATAGATAAAAAGGGGTTGTTTACAGGGTATTCACAGGGATTCGGTTATTTTTCACGGTAACTAGCGCCAAACATTCGACTTAAATGCTTGATTAGTTACATCTGCAGTCTGTTGACATTTTGAAATTCTCAGTGAAAAGGTCCTACAAATCCTTCAAAACTGTTTTACTTTAAAAATGCCGATCGATATACACCTCAATAGTCAAGCAGTGTTATCGGTTCATTTTAAACTGTACCTTCTATGATCATTCCCTTTTGATTAACTGAACTGCCCCATAGTGGTTGAACGGTCGTGTATCACATGTCATTCACTAATGACCAAGCATCCACACGAACGGACAACTGAATCATCTTTGGTTTTATCTATTTCGGCTTTAGGAAGCTATTACCATCCAAATGGGAAAGCTGATCCCCTGGAAGCAAAGAACTTATTCTCATTCTTGGGCTTTCTTTGCAAAATAATAAAAAAATAGAGGCGGCTTACCGGTGAATAAATCAAAAAAATAGCAATGCCTTATGTTGTCCAACTTGTAATACGCACCCGATGAAACAAAGCTACGTTTGTATGAGATGAAATGGTACTCTTCTGTTCTTCTTGCGAATTACCTCAAGAAAGAATATATTTTATGTTTCATCGAAGACACTGCAAACGGAAATCCGTTTACATAGGATATAAAAAAGCAGGACAGGGGAGACACAGCTGTCTTTGACCAGCCACACGAATCAGGTTGGTTGTTGCAGTGCTCATCCGATATATTCCCTGTCTCTGCTTTGGTCTGTAGCTGTCAACTGGTTGGCCAAGTTGGTTTGATACTGGTCTCTCTCTGTTGCCACCGCATTTCCGCTACCATATAGATTTAAACAAAGAAAAATGACCCGACCAAAAAGCAGGCGGTACAATCAATCATTTATCGGTCCCAGAAGAAGGCGATACAAATGGTATTTACGAAATAAATGATTAAAAAATAACGATACCAAAACCTAGATTACGAGGTATGAGTGCACCCCAACAGTCTTGAACCTGGAGGGAGAGCTTAACTACTAGGGCACATGGACTGTTGGCAAGGAGTTGGCTAGCGTCATGAATACACGACAGGTAGCTCGACAGATAGCCTAATTAAGGAAGCTCAGAAAGACGTCATTCAAAATACTCCAATGAATGGTAGGTAATCTTCGCCAAACTATTTTTCGAAGCCTCCCCAGGAAATGGGGTGGAAATTAGTCACATGTTTAGTTGAATCATTTCATGATCGTTTCGTTTCATCACAGTATTCCCGTTTGCCCTCAGAACGCCATTGTTGGGGACAAAAAATGGTACTCCTCATTCCAGGAGAACAAAGTCCCCCATGAAATTGCTAAGATCGAGACCATTAGTGAACCACAGACTTTTCAGGTCCATAAATGGTTTGCAGCCCTACAAGTTCAGAAGTTGATAACTGTCAGTGTTCTTTTGTTATTCTTGTTATATCGAAAATAAGTACATCAATGTCCTTACATTATATATTACACAAATTCGAGAGCCATCACCTGCACACTGATGATGCCATTTGGGCTATGCGGGGAGCATTCATGAAGTAAATGTCACGCTGGCCGACGAGCGACTTGCGTCCATTGCAGTTACTACAAACATTTTGTAATGCCTGATGAAGGTATGTTTTTTAATAAGGTACTTGGTGGTTCTGCTTTAATTTCGCGCACTAAAAAAGCTCCAGAAAACAAATTATCTTTTACATGTTGCGACATTCACTTGCAAAAGTCTATAAATTAAAAAGTGATGATATCCGTTTGATATGAGCCACAAATGCGTCATAGATAAGCTCTCGATCGATCTGCCTAGAAGAAGACAACAGCAAGAATGGGATTATTGAAAAATGTCGAATTACCTTAAACTGGATCCTTTTTTCACGCTTTTCCATCGAGTTATTGTAAAAACAAACGGTAACAATGTTCTAGGATGCAGAGAAGAATAGGTCCATTCCGAGGCAGTACAACAGAAATAGAGAATTAGAATTATGTTTAGGAACTTAAAGATGCACCATATATCATCAATCCTCCAAGGCTTTTGTATGTTACTGTCAAGCTAGCCAAAGTCCCCGATGAAAATATACCTCGCTCCCCCAATCCCCAAAGTTAAATTCAGTCCGCAAAACCAAATGCTGGTACAGTAAATCTCTTCTGAATAACAAGCAAACTATGAAATATCCGTGTATGTGCCCGTGCTCAAAGCTGAGTCCAAATTACGGTTTTGCAAACTTAAAATCTCAACAAAAACCTTCTTCACCGATGTGAAGGCGTATCTTAGAAATAAACAATAAGGTCAAGTGCGGCAGTTCATTTCAGATTTTCTGTTGCAAATTGATTGACATAGTATTCCACTGATGGCAACCCACCATTTATCAACAAATGTCGTTCTTCGTCAGCCAAACTCTACTCTGAGGTATGAACTGAGGCTCTTTATGGAATAAATAATAACCCATCTGTTGGTAGTCCTTAAATTTAGATGAGAAAATATCTTTCCGTTATGAACTTTTATTTCCTGGTTTTGTTGACGTTATGCTAAAAAGGTTAAGAATATTAAAATCTGTGTGATATAACAGCATTCACTTTAGCTTTGTAATATTTTATGGGAGAATAAAATTAATTCATTTTGGTTATCATTATACATGTGCCTGAAGATTGAAAAACCGAATTTAACAAAAAGGTAAAAGAGAATATAATTTGTGAAACTATGATTTTTACGGTTCAGATCTGTGAGAAACGATTTTTCGTTCCGACAGGAACAGTTTCCATTATATTTGTGCTTAAAATAAGAAAGGAATAAACAATACAGACATTTGGCGAATACTGCATTGACTGACAATTCAATAGCTCTTTTGTAATTTACGGTAAGCTGGTGAGAAAAAGGCCCGTTTGCTAATTTGAAATGCACAACCTTGAAATCAGCGTCATATGGGTGTCCTTTTTCAGACGACAATTTTGTTTGTATTGGTAATGTGAGACAGACTTTTTCTAGCTAAATTGCTTGCGCTTCAATCAAAAATCTTCGACGGAACTAGGGTAGAATAAACGAACTGTACAGCAGTAGACGCTAAAAACATAGAGTGAAAAGAAAAGGCAGATATCAACTAGATTTAGAGGACAATTCCATTTTTTCTCTTGTCCTCGTTCAGTACCCGAGTCAGATAGAGCATCGGAGGACTTGGCATACCTTAAGTTAGGAAGAAATGTGCTGAAGTTCAGATCTGGTGGGTGAGCATGAATGGCAGAGTAAAAAGTCAGGGTGTAATGGACGCGTAGGATCACTTGATATCTCAGGGGCTAGGGCTACCCAAGATTCAATGTTAGTCGACAAGATAAATCGAAGGAAATCCAAAAGGGAGAAGTAAAACGGCAAATAATTACCAATCTGCGGCGAAGGGCTTTGAAGTCTTGCTTCAAAAGACCGGGCACAGTTACGGGTGAAAACTACAATAAGAACACATTAAATAACGGACTTGGACACAATTTTTGGTCGTGTACATAATGCTTGAGCATCGTAGCTTATCGATACGGTACTGTACGTTAGATGACCTCCTCTACTGACACCCAGATACTTGACAGAGATCAATCCAGATATAGACTCGGAATTATAAATAACATGATCTGTAGGGAAAGGACAATGGCGATTGCTAAAACAACATTTAGGACTTTTAGGAGGGTCTAATTTTCTAAGAGGTTTGATGGGAAGATATTCTATTTGCCATAGATTTTCACTGAGGATTCTGAAGTCGGAGGAGTCTGAAATATACTGACAAATAACAACTTTGTCAGTACATTCGAATATCCTAGACGGGGAAAAAACGAGTAGGCCGACAATGTGCGTGGAAAGAAGGTCAAAAGCACGTTATCTTAGAGTACTCTAGAACTGTTGACTAGGGTTTTGACACATTTGTGCCCCATCTTGGTTTTCTGCTTTTTATTAGGAAAACAGTTAGAGGGCCAGGAAAGAGTTTGTGAGGGACCATTGGACACTTCGAGTTCTTCAATAAGAGAGAGTGGTACTGAATAAAAGGATGAGGAAGAATCAATAAACACACAGCTGAAAGATTTGGCGGATCTGTCCTGGGGTGCAGCTGTGAAGTGAACTAAAGCAGCAACAACATTTACAGTGAATCTTTTTTTGTGGGCCCTTTGACAAAGTTCTGGAGGTGAAATAAGATGGGTTTGGGAGGAACAAATATAACCGTCTCAACACTTTTAGTGCTGCCAAAGGGGAAAAGCTCTTCTGTATCGTTTTTGCCGAGACCCTTGGAAACTGGGATAATAGTGATTGCTCGCCATAATCAAGAACTGAACAATCAGATAGGGATTCACTGCAAAAATTATCGTGGGTTCAGCGAGCTGGGCAGCCCCATGTCTCACTTGCAGAGGACAGGCAATTCGGACCCACAGAAGATGAAGATTCAGACTAAAGAACAAATTCAAATACATAGGAAATAGAGAACGATTTAAATTCTGTACTTACACGGGAAAAATGCGAAGAAGGACAGCCGCTCAAAGGATGTATAAAAAGAGGCACTCAGCTGGTCTACTTTAATGACATCTTTGCGTGATTTGTTTCTTGAAAAGAAGTAGCTTCAAACCGTGCCGTAGAAATTTGGGATTCATGGTTCTCAGGAACTCTGTGTCAAAAGACACATCCAATCGTTTTGCATCTGCTTTGATTAGATGGGAGTATAGTTTGACTTGCAGAACTCTGAGGGACTTGTAGGCTCATTCATTTTGTTTTCTGAAAAACTATGGTAACAGAGAGACTACCCTAGCACCGGATGCAAACAGAGTGCTATTCGGGTGACGGAGTTTGATGATGGCACTAAGAGTATCAGTCAAAAGATCAACTCTGCTTAGAGTGAATAGAGGGAAGACCATATGATGCGAAGCAGCTGGCTATTTTCAGTAGAGAGATAGTACTGGGCAAAATGCTTCGAAAGGGAAATTTTACCTGATTAGTTTCAATGAAGAATTTATGAGCAGTGTGTGAGTACTCTTTCCATCTTAGAAGAAGTAAGCTATGATCGCCCATAGAAATAAGAGCTTTCCATCTAGAGGAGGATAACTGAAGATAGTTAGAAAGAACTTAATTCAAAACGAAATTTAGTTTTTTGATGGAATTACTGATATCCGTTAAAAAAAATCTTATTACGCAAGATAAAGATAAGTTTACGGCCACGCGGTTTGCATGCGCTTCTGTGAAAGATTTTGTCCGATATTCATCAAAAATGCCGTAACATAACAAGACGCGATGGGAAAAACGTTATCACGTATAACTGTGAGTAATATGATGTGCCCCTTGATGAAAGGGCAAACGCCTAAAGAGCAATAAATGAGTCGAAGAGAAAGACTTCTTAGAACTGCTTCAATATATCTTTACAAAGAAGGATGAGGCTAACCAAGCTGCTTCGATTTTTCGACCGGTCTAAAGCCTGCCTCCCTAATCCAACGAAAGTGGTCCGTTGTTGTAACTGAGTAGGTATTAAAATTTTGTCGTTACATGATTTGGTGTTTTATGATAGTTTCGTTATCTATTTTCAGATTTTTGGGCTCATAAAAAATAGAAATTATGGTAATAAATTCACAGGGGAATCACTTTATTGACTCAGAATCTAAAATTCCTTAAGCTGGTTAATATGGCTACCTAAGAAACTGAACTATTTCTTTGAAAAAAGGGAGGGGTAAGCACTTTACATATCAGATAATAGTACACACAACAAACATTATGGTAGAACTTCGCATGCAATTCGATGCCTATTTTCCCACTCGTGGTTCACATTCCCACATGTTTGTGAATTAAATGCCAATCCGAATTGGCAAATTTATTGAGTCTAACGTGCTACCTACTTCGCGAAAATTAATCTGGAATTCGCTTGTGTTTGGTGTTGCTTAAGTGGCCAGTGCATCTGAAACTACACTTTTGTCTTAGGATGCAGTTTTATGAAGTGGATATCGTAATTCCCTAAGGTGAAATTTCCTTCGAATTTCGGCAGCTCTTGCACACCTTTCGTTCTGTATTTGGGGTCAGTTGAGCTTCAGTGGTATGATTTCGGAAATAAGTCATACGATACAGTGAATGTGTGTTTTCTTTACAAATTATTTTGTACGAAATGAAAACTGAAACGGAAGACTGTTTATCGCACACGGTCTGACGGCTTTCAGCTCTGTTTGCCAAAACTCAGTAGACCGTGAAGGCGTGGCAAATATGCTCACATAACCATTGGTTCCCGAAAGAGAATTTACTGCTGAATCGATGAACCTATTGAGAATGTTTGGGAAGGAAGTGCGGTATAGATCTGTTTCATTTTACCAAAGAGCTGTCTCAAAAATTGAACAGAATCCACCGTTGGGACAAGTTTTATTATAACGGTCTTGGTTTGAAAGTTTTCTATAAAAATGTCAAATAAGCATGAGCATTTTTTTAAAGAATTATCAAAAATGAGGTGTAGCGTCTGGGAATTTTCCTGTTTATGTTTGACTGTTTAGCGCTAGTCTTGACTGAAATACTTTGGAACCAAGAACTTATCTCAAGATTCGGACACGATTTTATTAAAAGCCTGCTGTTTTATCAAAATAAACAAAGGAGCCATTAATAAAATAACTGAAAACGTAATTGACTTGTGTGGACAACGAACAAGACCAGCTTGGATATCAATAAGTTTTCGAAATTTGCACAGGTTAGAGGACCGCAGTGATCTATCGCAAGTTCTTATGCTTTTGTGAAGAATAATTTTATGTATCACGACGTTTGTTCGTTTTCATAAAAACACCTTTCCGCAATGATTGGCGTCTTCCGTGGGGGTTGCTTGTATTCGATCTGCAAAATGCAGGAATGTAGAAAACCCCATTAGCACAAGGACTCATTAAGTGCACCTATAGGATCCTACATTCACATCAATCGAATACGAATATGGCTGTTAACTGTCTACTCGCTACCTCGGTAAGCCAATTCAGTAATGTTTTCCTTTTCGGTCAAAGGAATAATTCCCTGGCTGAAATTGTACAGAACAACAAATGGTCAAAATTTCTGGTGAGACAGTTTAATTAGTTTTGTCTGCAGGAAAGATTGCATTAGATAATATAGTCCCAATTATTGGTGCAGTTCGATTTTGGTATAACCTTTGATAGCACTGGGTATCAGAAGGATTTAGCGTTAAAGATACATTTATTATCACCCGGCCCAATTGAAATGCCACTGAGAGTGTGAATTTCGTGGGTCTGTATTTTCAGCTGACTTCCGCGCGAAAATTCCCAACAATAATTTTGGTGCAAGAATGTTTGACCGATGGACTGGACTTTTTATCCACAATCAAGAAACCAACGAGTGCAACGAGAGTTGTGAAAACACTTTTTGTGCAGTCGAAGGAAGTTATATCAGACAAAATTTTGAAATAACTTTACGGGTTCTATTTAGCATCAAGGACCAAATAGGAATAGCTACAGACCTCAGTCTAGACAAGTGTTCAAAATAAAAGATACTGGGGTTACATTTTTTCGACAAATGTCTGAGATCAGGCAATACAACAGACATTACGGGTTAGGTTGCAATGTATTCAAGTAACCAACACAATTTACTGCATATTCAACAGTTGACAATGCTGTCTGCTGTACGAAAGATTTAATGATACCTATGGCCACGTAAATATCAACCCTTTGTATGTCTAATGTATAGAGAGCAGTAAAAGACGGGAAACATTTGAAAAGCCGATGTAAAAAGCAAACTGAAAGATTAGCAATCTGGTTTGCAGTACTGTTCCGATAGAAGAGTGCTATCGACTCCTATGTCTGTGTGCTTTTATTATTACAGACAACCGCGCTTTATTTAATTGTCTTCAGCAATTTGTGTCGTTCTATTTTCCCCAACAGTCAGTAGTACTGCTCGACCTCGTATACTGCTTCCGGGTAGTTATGACGTGTTTTCTACAGACCTAGTATTAGTGTTAGTATTACCATTAGTATTATTACTGGCATTCGAAGTAGTATTATTACTAGGGACTACCAACTAGCCAAGTGGGCTTATAAAAGGATATAATCCTATTTAGATAACGGCAGTGATGTAATTTGTTCTATTGCAGTGGACCATTTTGAAAAGTCACTTTTTGGGGAATCATTTATCCATACGGACAGACTGAAACTCTCACTACAAACAGCTTCACTGTCACTGGTAAAACCTTCGAAGAACTATTTGAACTTGATGAAACTTTGTTCGTATGGCAACAACAGCGGCACACTGGTGGTTCATTGAATTCAGCAGAGTGATCGGGACTGAAAATCGACAAGATAACTGTAGTTAAAAACGGCTAATTTTATCCTCCTCCTTTGAGCCGCAGAAATAGAATTAGTAGCTTGACCAAATTTAACTATTTTTGTCCCTAATTTGGTTTCAAAACATTCTCTTCTTTGAGAATACCCAGTTGGAAGTTTTGGTTTTTTCGTCATTTCCTTGCTGAGAGTTTTCATGTTTTTAAGTTCGAGAGAGCCAGTTGTCCATTGATTTTCTGATAATTGTGGAAAGACAAGTGGAATCTTTGTGGACTGCCTCCGTCAAACTATTTACAATGGGATTCAAAGTGTGTTCTGATGAGAACAGCTTTGAAACAGTTTCATCTTGAATGTATCTGCCTTGACCTAAGACAAGTCACGTTTGGATTTGATTCCATGTAGACGATTTGGAAGTGATTATACCCGGTTGTTGTTTCAATTATGAAATGCTTTTGATAATAAACGGTTGAGAATTTATTCAGTCTAGCTTTTTTCAATTTTGAAAGCTTTCCGACCACGGATTGTTGAAAATTCCCTACTTCTTTGATCCCGGTAGCGAAACTTAATGACGACGTGCCTTAAAGTGGTGTGAAACTATACGATCGAATCTTACCTAAGCCAGATACGTGTCACTTCTGAATCACTCTAGTGATCTATTGATAGTTGTATTAGAAGTAGAATCGAACAAAAGACACTATCACAGCAAAATGTTGTATACTCTACGATGGTTCGTAACCACTTTTGTGGAACAAATGCCTAAAACCTTATCCTACTAGATGAATTCGTTAAGAGTGTATAGTTTTCTATCTTAACGTGTTTCCGAATAAAAATTACCGCCTTTCGTGCAGGGAAGCCTAAGCAACAGTAAAACGACAGTCCGTTGTTTTCCCATGATTTCCAGTCAACCATTAGGCTTAGAAAGTACGATGGATTGTCAGTCCTTGTTTAAATCTACTTTGCTTGCATAAAATCAGCGTGTTCATTCACGTGACGGATTACTCGGCGGATCGTTTACGGTAATCAGCTGCCGATTTGCTAAAATCGGACTCATCACTGCTTAATCGGAACTCGCTTCAACTAGATTTTTTCACAGGATAAATTGGATACAGTTTAATTTGGGCATGCAAAAAAAACGCATGTAGGTTGGAAAATAGTGAATCGCACTGCTCTGATACGACCCGTTCTCTCTATGAACTTTATGCTTTTGATAGAACGAAGTTGTTCGTGGCTAATTTTTTCCGTCTGTAGTAGATCAATATTGCTATCAAGGCCGAATAGAGACAGGGGAGTATCTTTGATGATTTTGTTTATAAACGATGAATACTGGACAACACCGACTCTTAACGAATGAAGATGCAAAAGAACGCACCTTAAATTAAAAACAAATCCTCGACGCTTTCTTACATCAAGCAAAACACCCACTTCTCAGAGTAATCCTCGTTCAGTATCAAACCCATCTGTTGGAATAACATATCAGCCTTAAATCTCCGGTTGGAAAACATGAATAGAAGGATAAACCGTCTGAAGTCAATATGACAGTCAACATTAAGATTCCGCACCTCTGATCAAACCGGCTCTCATGAAACCCAAGCACAACAATAAAAACAGCTTCATTACAGTTTTATAATAGCAGGATGGTTCATAAACTAAGCAATGACACAAATACGGCAGCGAATAAATAGAAATCCCAAAAGACTGTTGGTGAAATCGTGAAAACTGTGATACCATTTTTTGAACCATGTTATTGAAAGGAGAGCACACTTCAAAACAAACAGATAGGCGGCAAATGCTTTCAATCCCGGTTCCTACTTAGCCGTTTAGAACACCACTTTACTTCTTGAGCGTATCGCCAAAGTTATTGATCTATCAGTTAATATCTTCGCTGTTTTGTTTAATTTGCCAGAGCCACCAACTACAAAAGTGATGGTTTCCAATGAACTGTCGTATCAAATGGTGTACCATCGGATGCCTTGTTAGTACTTTTTGTTTCATTTTGTAAACCGTTCTTTTGTGAACTTGAACCAGACAGATTAAAGTGAATGTGTATAGCGCAAAGGAGAGAGAGAGAGTGAAATAGCCTCACGTAGATGTGAGGCTGCAATAAATTTGACCAGAAAACAATTTTTTGTACGCCGGCGCAAATGTTTATAATCCCTTGAACTCCAGGGTTGGCTCTGTGAGAGTAGGACTGGTAAAGTTAGTTTAGTTTATATCCATCCAAGACAAATATTCAGACAATGAAAACAACATTGTTGTCTCGTCGAAAACCTCAGTGGTGTATCTGGATTAACTGGGACCTGTCCACGTTTGAACGTGCTAGATTCATCAACAAATTAGGGGAGGTTTTATATGAGCTGGATAGCTCTAATCAACTTTGCAGACTAAGCAAGCGCACAACCTAGTCCGGCATGTATTCTTAGGAACACTTTTGTTTTCCTCAGCTAGCTTTTGAACAACACCCGGTAAATTCACCGTGTTCCGGCCGTTCGTGACTGTCTGACGGGAAGTATATGGGTCAAATGTGCACAAAAAGTAAATAGTTTAAGGGAACACATCAGTAGATTTATTATGGCTTACCACCTCAGACTTAAACGAGTTCAATGAATGTTATGGTCGGCATATTTCAACTCACAGAGATGATCACAGTGGAGTGGTCAGACATTAGGTCGACCTTGTTTTTCCATTCATCCAAATGGTGGTCAATTAAGATTATAGTAGGCAGGTTGAAGGCAGCCATTTTGTGGTTCAATTAGAGTTAGTGTAAGATGCTGTGATGCCCCTACTGGGCTTTGGCTCATAGGGTTTCTCGTTTTTGTGTTTTGCAGATTAGATACTTGCAAGATCCGCAAAAGACACGACTCGCATATAACGAAATGACAAGCAAGAGGTTGTAAACAACATGAGGAGAAATAAAACTCCAAACCAAGACGGTGTATGGAAATGTAACTTATTCAACTCTCTGTAGCGAACGTAGCGAAAGGGGAAACCACAGTGGATATGAAGTCACTGGTGTTGACAGTAAAAGCGGGAGAATGTTGAGATAAGATTCGAGATTTATGACTGAGGAGATTATCAATGATCATTCAGTATTATTCCAACAAGCAATACTCGAGGAATCTAGTTCTAGGTTATGACAGATTGGATAAGTTCCTTGTCGGTTATTCCATCAGATCTGGAGTCATGCTTGAGGGATTTTATGATAAGTTTTGAATCTGTAATATAAAAACGGGACATGTTGGCAGATTATGCACAAAATTCGAAGTGGACAGAATTTCCTTGGAAGCAGGCGACGGGTTTCGTAATTGTTGCCGCTTATCCGATATGGGCACCCGGTATTCTCCTGCCCCATGAACTATTAGTCCATGAACATTTCTCACTATTCAAACGAGATTAAGGTGGAGAACCTAATGTAGAGGGATCAAAGGTAAGGATAAATACGTTAGAGAGAACCGAAAACGCATACCTGATGCGCGACAACAACCGCGAAACCGGTTGTGTGCTTCCGGGGAGATTTTGTTCTGCCATCTACACACAGTACCGTAATACTGATATCGAAAATCCATAGCTGGGACCATGTGTCCTCGTTCTGAAGGTTAGCCTTGTTAACCGACTATTTACCTTTGGAAGGATCACCGTGTGATTCTAAGAATGGAAGTTCGTCCATGCGCAATCCTTTCGATTTAAATGAAATTAACGTGATAGAACTCTCACCTCCTTTCTTACGTGATCATATAAAAAACCCCTCCCTTCGGGTAAATAAAATGAGGTCAGAAATGATAACTATCTCGCGGTAACTTGATGTTGCTCACACTATGCGCTTTCTGGTTCTAATTACGTATTGAGTCTCTTGTTAGCAGATAGGATTATGTGACACATTTGTGAGCGGAAAACAAATTATTAGTTAAAACCTATAAAAATTCACTTGATGATTTCCCCAATTCTGTTGTACGGAGGAGAAAATAAAGCCAATGTGCTAATGAACGACAACAAACATCTTCAGGAATTGCAGTATTTAGACAAATGTTATGCACAGGTGTGGGATAAATGTTTACAAAAGGCTGAAGAAAGGGTATACTGCAAGACCCAAGCTTTGGATCCGATAAGAACAATATCGTTGTACTAAATCGCATTACTTTTCCTCTCTTAGAACATTATTTAAATAATGTTCGGCCATCATTATCTTGACTCCCTGAACGGCGGGGATCCACAGTAGTTTTGAATTTTCCGGAATTTTTAATAACAATACTGCTTTTATAGAAACGAAATCTGATTTTTGTAAAGTAATCTTGGGTAGACTTAAGTAAACAGAATTCATCCGAAATGGAACAGTGATGTGGAGGATATCCTTGGCAATACGGAATTTTAAATAAACTCAATGTCCATCGAAGCATAAACATTTTCGCAAATTTTATTCATACATAAAGCTGAAGTATCATAGTCAAGTGATCTGTCATCAGGAAAATTGCAGTGAGCCAAATTCCAGTTATTATGTTCACACAGTATTTGGGACTGCTTGCCTGTACATTCGTGTGATTCTTTTCCCGATAGACAGTCTGAACAGCCTAATGTACTTACACAGAATCTAGCCACTTCATTATACTCAGCCAAGGAAGCGACTTTATTCACGTACGGGGTATGATAAAATCTGTCATCGTGGTTCAGAATAAACAATGTATAGGTAGCAGTGAATAGTTCGCTCTTCAATCCTCTATCAAATTTGCCGGTCCACTCGAAGTGGTGTGATACTGTACGTTATCCGCCGTTGACATCTAGTAACTGTACACACTAAGATTGAGGGGGTAAGGTACAGTTTCAGTATATTCGGAAGTCAGTTTGATAGCAGCAGTATATGGACCCAAGCCTTTGCTTTATTTGGAGAGGTTCACCTTAATACTGAGTTCAGTAGTATTGCCTGAGTGGCCTTGTTGCCCCGTTCTTCCATGGAAGACCTAATCAAACGTTCATCACGAGTGCAACAAGGGATGATAGGAGAATGTTTAACTTATAACTGTTTGGAACTCCTAAACGAGTTGATGAAAAATATGAAGTAATCAATGTATGTCTATCAGATGTTCATTTAGTAAAGAATGTAGCATTGTAATTTGTACTGACGTTTGTCGGGATCCTTAATGTACGCCTGACGGAATTTCCACAAGCAATGATTAAAACAGAGGAGAGGGTATCAGAATATTTGCGGAGCTCAGTGGTGAAAATTCGTATTTATAGTCAGTATTTGATCGGATTTTTGCACAGACAAATGTCAGTATTTCAGTCAAAAATATTTAAATTTTCCAACCTACCAAACCGAGAGGATTAAAAAAGAAACGATTTAATATCAGAACTGGTAAGAAGTTCGGCTGGTACTTGCCTTCCGTTTGTGAGGATTCAAGGCAGAAAATGAACAGCAGAGTTTCGTAGGTGGTAGTGTTAGACGGAGTGGATCCGAAATAGGAATGAGTAGAAGTGAGAGAATTGCACGTGGATAGATCACTCCGTAAAGAATGGTGCACTATACAAGGAATTTGTAAGTAAACCTTTTACATGTGTAATGTAATATGTAATGTAATATGTAATTCGAACAACTTGGCAGATAATTCTGTGAAAGGTAAGAAAACATCCAACTGAAAATAGATAGACCTGGATAAAGGATTTTAAAATTTTTCTGAATAGACTGACAAAAACAAGGAGGGGCAGTGGAGGAAAACGGAGGATTACTTCAAAAACGAAGAAAGAGATATTACTCCGTTTGACTATAAAGTAGCCAGGCTTCCGGATTCTTTGAGATTATCAGCAAAATTTCTTATCACAGTATGAAATATGAGATGACCATTTCAAATTTGCATCGACGATGGTTCTTAGGAATTTGAAAAAAACCACTCTATCTAGTGGTTCTGTGGATAAACTGATCGAGACAAGGTAGAAATGCATTAGAGAATTTTGACCAGTTTAAAATTAAACCGCATTGAACAGAGAAGTTTTAAATGTGAAGCAGATTGCTGGATAAGTTTATAAAACCCTGCGTTACAGAAACAGCTTGACAAAGAGCCACACCCTAGGGGTATTTTAGTAAATGTGCAGGAGAACTAGATGAAAGGTCACAAATGCTGGTGGACAAAATGAGTGAGGGGAAAGGACATCTCCTTGAAGCACTCCCGAATTATTCACAAAAGGTTTGCATGTTTTAGAACTTAGTCGTGTGCATTGAGTTCTGCTAATAGAATAGTCCGACAACCATGCCACTGGAGGTGTGAGACAGCCGAAAGCTTCGAGTTTACCGAGAGACCGTGGAATAGAATGAAAGGCGAATGAGTAGTCTAGATAAGTACACCGCTCGGACTTCGCTGATCCACCCAGGATTCAGTCATATGGTGGACAAAGGAAAAGATAGCATTCACAGTAGGCCTGATCGGTTTGTAAGCAAATTGTAAGGGGTCGTCTTGAGAGTCTATAGAAGAAATCGAACTTTCAAGAATGGCACCGTCTGTAAATTTAAGACCGGATGAAGTTGGGACAGTGGGAAGAAAAGTTCTAGCTGTGATAGCAAAATTACGTGGTTTGTGTATAGGAACACTAGTGACTGATATCCAGCGTTCGGAAATAGAAAACGAGCAAAATAATTTGCTTTAAGGAGACGTAAGCACATCGTTAACAGCCACCGCACTTTATCTCAAAACTGATGATGATAGGCGATCAAGACCAATACCTGAGGTTATTTTAGAAGTATGAAGGGCCTGAACAATCCTGTGCTAAGCCCACACAGTCGTCTTGAATGAATGCAACCGGAGAGTTTTTATGTGGTCGGAGAAAATAATGTCGGCGTCCAGAGCAAAGTTTTCTTGTTTCGTTTTTTTCCCCACGCAAGCCGAACGCCTTGGCGTGGGCGATTGTCATCTTGGATGAACAGAAATTAAGTAGCACACAACCAGTCATTGCATTTGAAGATTTTCCTTATTACAAAGGAAAGGTGTCTTACTTTCGAATTATCCTAGGCTTAGCAGAAATACTCCTCCCGTCTTCTGGAGGATTTCCACATTCGAGAAACAGCCTGACCGTTAGACAGCAAGATCTTTTTCAAGAGGCAGCACAAGCCGAATACAAGAAGGGTTTGACACTGCTATTTAGGGACAATTTGAAGAAAACCAGGAAAATGCCTAGGAAAAGTCCTTTTGTAGGTGAACAGTTTTGTCATGGGAAAATTTTGGGGACAAAATATGATTTGGATGGTTTGCTTGAAGGAATGAAAAGCAGATCGGGAGTATACTTTAGGCCTCAAAGAAGGCAGACAATCATCACTTGTCCAGACATTTGCAAACAAAGTAAGGAAGAACAATTCGGGTTAATCGGTGTTAATCAGATCTGAAGAAGAGTTGTCGGTGTTTGGGGGAAACAAATATCAGTTAGATCAAAGACAACAAAGTATTCAGCTGAAGCATGATTGAAATCGCCTACCATGATGTGCACACTGTCGTCTAACAAAGGAATAAGCAAATAATAGATGAGTCACAGAAAAATTAAGTGGTGTTCTGGTTTCAAAAAGAAACCATTTATACGTTTGTTATGATGATACTTGTACTACGAGAACATTCAAGATGGCTTTGCACGACTGAGCAATCCTCGCCCTTCTCTGAGTATACAAAAACGACTTCAGACTTGCTGGAATGATTAAGGCCGGTGAACTGCTTATTCATGTGTACGTAAAACAGCTGGGATACTTAGTGGAGCAGTAGGAAAAGCCCACATTTTTCAAAATAACTTACGCCTAAGCTTGCTGATTTGGATGTCGGATCAGCCACCACATCGCAAATGTTGTCGTAGAGACAGTTTGCTTATATGAAAATGGCCCTCATATAACTGTATTCACTAGTATGCAATGGTTGACAGTACATTTTTAGGCTTGAAAATCCCACAATGTGGCTAGTAAATATGGATTGCGGCTCCTCACTGGACTCTCCCAAAAGGAGCTTGCACTCACAATTCCGATGCACAAACTAGGTCGTGGTGAAGAAACACCTAAGGAGTGCACACGTATCGGAACAGAGGGACAGACAAAGGAGTACCTTATTAGCCTACCTGATGAAAAACAATAACGGTGAAACCCACCGTTTTCGTTCAACGAACGTCGTCCACGGATCTGTAGGTACTACTTAAATGTGACTTTATTCTGCTCTTTGAACTTCCACAAAAAAGCATTACAAACTCCAAGACGAGAAAACACATAGCAAATCAACAGGAAGTAACGAGGTAAGTCACTGAAGGAGGTTGTTGCTAGTCGTACTGATTATTCAGAAACCTTTAGTTCTGTTAGACCTAGCACCATTGTGCCATGCTTTACCCTAGACAGTTTACATTTAAAACACATTCGAGTCTACTGGTCTATAATTTCCGAGTTGGAAAGCAGATTGAGGCTAGCTAGAAAACAGATACGATCTGCCACAAGATTAGAATACGTTTACAAAAGCTTCGAATGGCAACAAAACGGACATCTGGAAGACCCCAGATTGTCTCATTACGATTATGTTGGTGAGCCAATAGAAGAAAGTTGTCCTTTCGTCTCGCCACAAGCTAATCTCCTGGGAGTGGAATTACCGGAATTTTATGGACACCCGGGAAAGTACTATCAGTTAAGATGGTATTCAAAAAATTCACTGAGCTGAAAGTTGCAGATTCTGGGCGAAGGATTTCGTACTGAAAGCAGTGCTGACGTGGAAACGCCGGAAATACCGTAAAAGGCTGCACTGTATTTGAGCAAAGGCTGGGTCCCTAAAAGATTCGTTTGGACAACCTTTTCATGGCAGCTAGAAACTTTGTCGGTGGTGCGTTATCGGAGGTGAAAAGGCTTAAGGGCCACCTAGAATCGTTGTCACTCTTGGTTAAAAAATACACAATATCTTTAGAGGCCTGGAACATTAAGAATAATAGTTATATCGGAGTGCACTGTACACACTGGAACGCGGTGTTCGTCGTCTACGTATAATTTTACTGGTCGGACGGACAGAAGACGTCGGGAGAGTAAAAATGCTTGAAAGGGAAGCGACATTTTATGATTCCTCCTAGTTCAAATGTCGTCCATTGTTCACTGCTTGCGGCAAATTTGAGTATACTGCTAGCGGGAGCAATAATTTATTTAGACTTGGCGTGAATGCGCCACCATCTGAGCCAAAGAGGTATTCCGAAATCAAACTGTGGGCAAGTGCCTTTTCTGTCTCTCTTGAGAGTATAAAACTGATGACTTTCGAGTTCTGTGAAACGGCTCACCTTTGGTCGGAGTGTTGGAGTTTTTTGGAATCGAGCTTTGCTGAATGATGGACTATTTCCAGGGAGAAAGGCCCCTATTTCTTTTGCCAGAAATTATGAAAACCTGCCGCCGCATGCCACATTATAACTTTGTGTCGTCATTGAAGCAATTGGGCAGCCTCCACCCGCCGTTGCATATCACTCAGTTTTTGGGAACTCAGAATTCCGCGGAGTGCAAAGGGGTAGTCCAGATAAACCAGTAGGGCTAGGTGTCATCCCAGTGGGAGCCAAGATGCACAAGAGGACAGTCACGTCTTATGACTCTACCACAGTAAGAATTTGCCAATTCGTAAAATTTGCGAATTACTTTTGTTTGGCTATCGAGACCCGTCATTTGGATACTTGTTACTAAAATTAGGAATAACAGTTTTAGTGCTTAGCTAGGAGAATATCGCAGGTACATTGAGCGGCACGGCCAAAGATAATAGCTCCATTTATTTTTAGGACAACTCGGAAGCGAATACTAACAAGACGGAAGTCAATACTCAGAGGAACATAGATAACAGTGGAATATTTGTGAGGTTCAAGAATTTTATTTGTTTCTAGATAAATAGCGTTGCTAACTATACTTTCGTAAATGGTACGCTTGTTTTAGTGATACTAGAGAATGGACAAATTTATAAGCTCATAATACACTCAGTGTGAGTGGGTGTTTGATGTCACGGCTCAACGTGCTAAGCAGCGCCATGTGAAACGTCAGTTTCGGATAAGCATAGAAGCTGAAGTAATTTGTTCCACATTCAAAGAAACCGGTGATTCGAAAATAGTTTGTAACATGAAAGCTGGACGATTTCGATAATTGTTTAGCCGTGTGCTTTAGCCCTATTCCAGCCCAGCAACTTTTCTGTCTGCCCAGGCACACCACGGCAACCCTTTTTTACACGCTTGCCTATGAGTTCAGTTTAAGGGGTATACTCTACAACTTGAAGGTCCACTGCACTACTAGGGATAGCCGAACACCTTACCCTGAGACATGGAGTATCGAAGTCCATGGGGACTCATTCGGCCAGACCTGGTATCGAACTGAGCGGCAATAAACTGTTGTATTTCGCTAAAGCAACCAGCTCTGTCGGGATGCAAGCCGCTTTAAACTGCTGGTCTGAAGAAGAACATACGGGAATATCCTGAGAAGTAATGATGAACAAGATACGTTCTTTCTAGTTTCTGTGAATTTCTGTTTATATTGCAGCTGTTCTTTGAGACTGACGTTTTCGTACTCGTCGTAGGAAAGTTCCAGCCCGTGAACTTTTGTAAGCTGTGAGGTAAACCCTGAGGTTTTATTCTTGCGCTCGTTTCCTTTTGTTGAACATCAATGAAAATTCAATTCAGTCGAACTAGAAAGAAAACCGTCATACATTGCGCAACTGTTTTCCGCTAGGAGAAAGAGCTATGTGCTAGATAACTGAACTGTGTGGCTCTAGTTGTCATGTAGCATGGATTTGCTGATCTGTTATTCAGAGAAGCTGGGTTCCACAGTGAAAAAGACGAAAGTGAACTGCTTTTTTGTGTGCGTCATTTTGAGAAGGAATGGCTTGAATTCCGGATCATAAAGAAGCTGGGGTTGTTTTTCAGTTCTACAATGCTTCTTTTCAGAACTAGTCAACTTTGTAAGCATGTGGAATGATTCACATGCTTTTAGATGTTGAAATTGAGTGAGAGTGCAAATTAATCCTCAAAGCACAGACAAGTTCAAAATCACAGCACATTTTCTTGTCCGGTATCTTTTAAACGATTTACGGAATCGACTGATCTACTAGGACTCCCCGTTGGAAAAAATTACACTTTTGGAAAATAACATTTATTAGAAAGTGCTTTTAGAGGTAGTTCTCATGTCTGACGAACACTCACGTTTGTAGCCTTCTTAATGCATAACATGTGGTTCGGAAAGTTATACTGCTACAGTATTTGTCCAGATTTTTAATAAAATAGATGTTTGGGAACAAACGCAAGTTTAGCGAAAATGCGTAATACAATAGATTGGTTTGAATGATTTCCTACGGTTTCTGGTACGCGAATAAGCTTGAAAAAGGTAATCTACTGAGATAATCCTAATCACTTAGTGTGTATTTATCTTCAAAACGAGAACTGAATATATCTGGATGCTTGAATCAATGCTGTCAATTTCTCCCAGCTGCAGTGGATAATTGCTTACGTTTTCATCCAAAATTTTGTGTTTCTGCCACTTTGAAGCTGCACATCACTATAAAAATTCCATCATAAGCATCTTCAAACAAATGAACTGAAGACGAATTCCCGCTGTCTGAAAGGAGTATTAACACGTGATCTATCCTGGGTAAACCAAATCCACATTTTCGTCTCCCGGTGGTAATTTATTAAGTGAACCGGTTTTCTGTAATAGCAATATTCAAGTCTTTGCACTACAAGTCATGGTATTTTTGCTGGTGAGCCAAATGAGATGATCATAACTAACATCGGTAATTTTGGGACTTGGCGAAAGCAAAATAAATGTTACTACGCTAAACCTGTTAGGCAACACTGATTAGTGTGGGACTGTGCGAGGGGTGCGCGTACCGTTACGCCAATGCCTATTTGTGACCGACTCAGAGAATTGATCGGTCACGTTATTTCTACAGGTGTGAACAGCCTTCGTAGAGCTCGTGATTATCTACGAACCCTCTGCCTCCAGAATCATTCACTCTAAGCTGAACGTCACTCATTTTTAATCACCCGCAGTCTTGTAACATAACGAGTTTCAACGCAAGTCCAAACAAGAATGTTCACATCATCGTTCGGCAATTTTGTTGACAGGAAGAAAGTGCTTGTTTTGCAGCGCTTCGGTGTCCATCCAGATTTTTGACAAACTATGTGAGGAAACTACCTGAATAGACGGTTGTTTCCTTCATGCTAACAACGATTATCTTTCGTGAAGAAAGCATCATCCGGTAATGTGGATTCTGGTTTTCAATGAAAAACTCTCGAGGTGGTTTTCATGTCTTTTTCTAGTTTTTTACTTCCAAATCTGATTTTTATACGGACAAATTAGCGAATACGGAAGATTTCCTTACTGTGACAGTGCCCTTGAGTTGAAGGGGGCTTGGGACGGTGAACTGACATCCAGAACCAATCAGTATGATCAGTGGTAGTTGTTGTCTTTCCAAACATCCAGAATTCCATGAAGATTCGAATTTTAGAAAGTCTGAATTAAAACTACTTTTAGTGATTATAAAGCAGATGAATTGATAAATTGTTTTATGAAAAAAATTTAACTTCAGTCAGAAGAAATCAACGAAGCATAATCAGTCTTTGCTACATACTTGGATCGAACCATGGGGACATAATGCACGGAGAAACATTTTTCCGATTATCTCTCTATTCGATAAATATATAGGATGAATGCGTTTGTATCAGTCTTTCTGTTTAATGACTAAAATAAATGTTTTCATGTGTTTTGAAACTTTCACAGACGACTTTTGTCAAAAAATATGCGCCATCTTTTTTTTTTACAAAGGATTCATTGGACGTGTCCCGCTCACTGTTGTTTTATCAGTAATGGCTTGCCGTTTCAACCCTACATTCGTATTTGCTGAACATGGTTGACCAGTCTATGATGTACTCTAAAAAGTTGTGTCCAACGAAGTATTATCCTCGAAGAAAAATAAAAAAACTCGAATTCAGAAATATGGTCAGTTGGAAAAAACCGAGCTATGGCTATTATTCAGCTCACATTCTATATGTTACTTAACTTTAGTGACCAATTGTATTGCCCACTATAACACCATGGGTTTTGCATATAATTTTTTGGCAGCCACCTCACAGAATCTAATGATAAGTGGAAAAACCATTTTGAACTCTATCCTAAAACTGTATATATGTCACCATAACCCCCTAAGTCGTGTTGATTGGTGTTTTCGGCCCCAGTGCATGAGTTCCAGGTAAAAGTAGAGCAATTCTGTTATTGTAACTTCCGCGTGTAACAGTCTTCTGTAGGGAGTACTTGGAAAAGCACCCTGGTGATATTTGCCCGTGCACAATTGCATACATTGATTCATCCATACTCAGTCTGAATAAACATTCGCGTTTCGGAATATCTTTGCACAAATGTGATATTATTGTCCGTGCCTTAAAGGCAAAACAAAAGAACGCAAGACAAATGAAGATCTGTCCGTGTCCACGGGTGGTAATCATGGTATTTTGATATGTACCGAGGGGGAAAACAACATCCGATCAGTAAGGTGTTAATTTCGGCACCCGCTCACGGCCGGCAATGCTTGTGCTAAAATCGGGAGGAGTGCTAGTTACAACTTAGAAAATTCTGGGAGAACAGCAAAGTTACGCACTACCTACTCGATGTACAACATAGAGAGGAGTACAGCAGTTATGAAACGCTCTTAATATTCGTATCATTTTGTTTACTTAACGGCACAAAATTCCCTAATTCAGAATGTTGCTCGGTACTATCAGAGAAGCACTGGTCGGTTGTGCCTTTTCTAGTAATTGGTTTTTCATAACACACTCCGATTAGCAATATATGAAAATAAATTCTTGAAGCTGGTTTGTTTTGTTTTCGCATTTCTGTGGGATTGAATAAGTATTGATAAATCGAAATATGCAGTACTTATTCGAACGTGTAAAAAATCAACGAACCTAGTACCACACTACAAAGGCAAACTTGAATAACCTATTCTGGCTTTGCATAAGCTTCCGAGCATTTTAATTTGCAATGATTTCCTAAATCATTACCTAAGAACAGAGATGAATACCACCTTTAGGCGAAACAGAGGGCAACGAAAGTCAACAACTGAACTCCGAACATTTGATAATATTTTGTGTGGACAAATCTACCGGTTTGCACAGTTATACATGGACATATGGGCTTTTGCTGTTTGAATTTCGTGATAGATCTGCAACACCTTCGTATATAATGTTCAGATGGCCCTTAGGTTAAGTAACGCTCCCGCTAGCACTTTTGATTTTATGTGCTTTACTTTTGGACGACAGATAGTGATACTTTGTTAGTTTCCAGATATCTTATCTAACCATTTGGTTTGCAGCAATAGGATTTTTTATTATCATCTCCCTGTAATGGAGTATAGCTCAGTGTCACATATAATGTTTCATTAAATAACGCTTTTACTCACTGCTTTATATACGATACAATACGAATCTACTGGATTGACTCGGTATCTAGCTATCTTCGGGTGGTAATTTGAGAGTTGACTTTAGAACCCCTACGTGTACGAACAGTGGTTGCAATCACCTGTATAGTCTAAACGTGAATGAATGGACAATCTGAGAATACTAACCAAATAAAGGTATGTCATATGACACTCAAACTGTGAAACAATTTGATGAGTGCATCTCAATCCCCAATAGCTCTCTGGGATGTACGAGTCGACAGACAAGAAATAAAACAAAAGGAGTCAAACACCGTCAGATTCACAGAAAATTCGTTATAAGTAAACTCTGAAAGCAGCTTGAAAAAGTTTTGGAAACTCTGTCAAGTTTTATAGAGCATTCATAAGGATCAAACCTAGGCAAAAACCTTGACTTCGTTGATGAGGAAAAATTTATAGGTGAGGTACATTTAGAGGAGAAACGGGCTAGTCAGCCGACAACGGTGACAATTTCCACTAGGGCGAAATAACAAAGAGCAGCTGTCACTGATAACCAAACCCAAAAGACTTGAAGTTCCTAGGCAAATGTCGTAACTCCCGTTGAGTGCTTAGATGAGAGCAGTGCAGTACTTGTGTTTTACATAAAGTTTTATACAAATGTGTTGCTTACGTGTAGTAAAAATAATTCTTCATATCATGTGGTTTAGTTCAACTTGGGATTGTGGAAATTAAAAACTCTTGGTAATAAAACATTTTCATATACATCGTTTCCAACTCGAAGCTGTAGAAGGCAACCCAAAGACAGTCGTTGGCACTCTGTAGCCAACAGAGTTCACAAACATTGTCGTCCGAAATAATGGAGATCAATTATGAAAACTGAAAAGTGCCTTTTTTCCCTGGTCAGTAAAGTGCAGGAATATCTGGAGTGAATATTACTGTATTTATCGCTTCAAAGACTAGGTCGGTTAGAGGTGTAGCGGAAAAACCTACGAGTTATGTGATACGTCATACAAAAGTGTTTAAAATGTACAAACAGCTCTTTCAGAAATTCTGGTAATAGGTTGACATACCAGTTTTCTGGGATCATGGACAGCACTGTTTGCGCATGTTGTTAAACACAAGAAACTGGCAGCCAGGTCCGGTCAATGCTGAATACGCTGTTGCAGATCCTCTGGATGACTTAGCCATGTAACTAGCTAGCTATTGACTGGGTTTCGTATTTCTGTCACAGTGCTCTAAAGTAATTAGATAATGATCGTGTGCACCAGCTAGGATTCAACTTTCCCCTTTGATGATCGTCAGAGGGTCAGCAGAGTTTATTTTGACATCCCACCTATTTGAAATTTGGTTTATTTATTCGGTTAGCCCGGTGAATTAGCAGGCTTGTGTCGTGGTCTATGTTATGGGTTCTAATACCACCTACCATGTGGAGTCATTCAGCCATTAAGCATCAAATTCATCGTTTCGTTGGAAATTATGCCTCTTAAGCAACGGATGATTTTAGACTGAACCGGCGCTCAAACTGTTGGTTATATTCGTATAACACTAATCATTGTGTCTGAAGAAACGACAAACTGTGCAACCTATATTAAATGAGCTATATTTGCACTAAAACTACGTGCAATTGCTTGCGAGTCTAAATGCTGGATGCGGCAAGGTAGCATAAATACCACTGATGAGCTCTAACAACAGCAAAACTCGAGTCTGGTGCTTCTCGATGCCGGGTTGATCGAATGACTCGCGGATTGTGCGTGAAATTTAGAGCCCAAAGCACAGTTAGCCGAACAATAAATGATAATCCTTATGTATATTACGCTTCCTTGGTTGAATTAGACGTATCGCAAATACATCTTACTCGAAGTAGAATAGACAAAATTACTTGTCAGCTTCAAATTGACCTCAGTTTCCGATGAAAGTTTATGAGATTCAGGAGTAATTCTAGTTAGTCATGTCAGTTCAGAATAAAATAAATAAATCAGCACCTTTGCTATACTATGACTAGGTCACCAAGTTATGAATCATCAACTGATATTGAAGATCTTTATCTCATGAATACATACTAGTGGACAAGTCCTAAAAATAAGTCGATAATATGATTGATATTATGAGCTGAGTTACACAGGAGCACGTATCCGACTTCCAGATATACGATTTGTGCGGGTTTGCCGTGACAACACATTGGTCACATTGTATAAACACCGGAAGTTTGGAACTGATAATTATGAGACATTATTCATGTTGTCTTTATGGTGGCTCACCCGGTAACTTCATCGGTATTCTACGTAGTAGCGAAAAACCAATACCGCTTTATTTGATTCACAGAGTCACGTGTTTGGTTCATTCCTAACAAGCACTGGACTGACACAAAGGAACCGCTGTTCCAGTGCAGCCGTCACCATCATTTTTGATGCTGTAAAGTTCTGTGATGTTCTTTCTCCTATACAATTCATGTACGAGTGCTTGATGATTCATGTGTAGAATATTTTGCGGAACAGTGTAATATTGAAGTTTCCCAGGCGTACACTATCTTATGAAACCAAAAATCTGTTCTGATCTGGTAGATTTTATTAGGAGAAGCTATGCATAACTAAGCAGTGACATTTTCTCACAGATTCTTCCCCCACTGAGAAAGACAGGACATTCCTTCCAGTATACCTTCTGAGTAAACGAGGTGACGAAGTTGGAATCAAGGTTCGTTCGGTATTATACTGTTACAATGACATCATTGTTCTTGGAATTCACTCTGGATTCATGAATATGATCGATAAATAAATCGTGTTGAGTTAGAAAAAAAAGCATAGCACTTTCTGTCAATCAGAGGTTTTTTCGATGATACGGAGAACGGGTTTGTGTCACCATCCCAGTACGGTTTCTGATGGTCAACCCAAAATCATTTTCATTTTAGATTTTTTCCTTCCGATCAGATTACAAAGTCTCTTGGAATTTTGGATGACTCAATCTGCGCATGTCATTAGCTGATTACATTGCGGTTTGTTGAGCCCGTTGTCCTATTGCAATGAAGCGGGTTAATGTCATATTGGGAACTCACTACAGCGTCACGAAATCAATGTTCGAATAAGTGGTTCTCTTCCGCCAGGGGAATGATAGTAGCACCAAAGCTATAACGAATTCTTCAATGATTCTTCCAAGAAGACATTACAAGCTGCCGATAGTTCGGGGTACTTTAAATGATATGTACGCTTTTGCAGTTTGGACTGTTTTGAACAATGTACTTGTTGTTATACTCGTTCTCGTTGAGAACAGTCAAGTCCACTTGCAGCACTCTATTCCTGGTTAAGATGTCAAGTTTTGGAATGTGGCATTTTCACCTTTCTGCCTAAGTGAAAAACATTCTCTTTTGCGTTTTCCTTATCTTCTTTCGAAAGTGAGAACCTGAGCTTTGTTGTACCATCGATTTAGTGCGCTCTCCTTTTATGTTTGAATTCAATCATTACGGTGAACCACAACCTAATAGGGTCGGAAAAATGATACTCAAAATATTATTGCAAATACTACTTTTAATTGGCGCATCACTGGATCAGGGAGAAAGCAATAGTGATTTGCTTATAAGAGTAAATCTAAGTATTATTTGTACAGTTGCGCACTGGAAGAACGGTCATGGATTTCAAGCATCCATATATCAAATAAACATACTTACTTGCCAGTTTACTAAGTGAGTGAACTGAGGCACAACTGATCTTTGTCTTTGAGTCCTCATCAGATTGATTTGAACCACTTCCAAGTATGGTCCACATGACTCCGTACAGTATTTTTTCGAAAGTTGCCTTTCATATACACATCGGTATCTGTGCTGTAACTTTCGGAGATGCTTGAAACCACTTACTGATGGCTGAAACATTTATACACATAAACCTAAATATTGGTAGGAGCGGATGAGATAAAAGATGGATCAGTGATTTCTTGGAAAGTCAGAAGACTCCTGCATGGAGACAAGAAGTAGACTGTTGGTGAGCAGTAACGACATTAAAGAAAAACAGAAAACTAAAGAAATTACTAAAATCCAAGCAAATTGAGGAAACTCTTTCATAATTGATCATTATAAATAATTTTCCGGAATAATGGAAGATCACGAGTTTGAATACGGAAAAAAACAATGCTTTAGAATCACTAGGTTTTCCTACGCAATTGAGTTGATTTTGAAAAAAATGCCAGCTAGAGAGTTAACTGGATTATTTATTGAGGCTAGTTTATTTAATTTCGGGAGTGCACTAATTTATCGCATCAAACGTCCAGAAAATCAATAGAAGATATTCCAGCCAAAACCTGTTTAATCAGTAGAAAACAGATGGAAGCCTAATGGAAGAGAAATCATTGCAAAAGATATAAAATAAATTCAGGGATACTAAAACACACACAAAAGAAACAAAAGGATCCGAGGATACAGCCGGATAGAAGTGTGGCACGTCCGCGTAGCCGAGAATTGGAGCAGATAAACGATATAAGGCCCTTAGAAATCCAATAGCAAAATGGAAGATGAATGAACGCTTGCAACCGCAATGATTCCAACAAAATTGTACGTTTGACAAAATTGGGAACTTAAAACGGAAAAATTTATAGGCAGAAAGGAAAGCAGAACCAGGTGACACAGTGCATCGGAAATCTGGTATTGATCAAAGCATGCTAATATCTAACACAATTGAGGATTCTGCATTTCGCAGTAAGAAAAGCAAGTGTACCGATAAATGCTTGACATTTTAAGATAAACACCTCGAACAAAGGCTTCAAATAGGATCACACAGAGTCAAATCTAACTCTGAGCTTCTCCTTTAGAAACTGGCTTTGATTTTCTCATATTGCTGGACAGTTGCATTTAAAGGTCACCGGTTCTATTTGGGTAACACGTGAATGTCGATAAACTTGCGAATTTAAACGAGGCACACTATAATTATCTACCCACCGATTATGAGAGAACAGCTATGTATAAGAGTAGCCAACTGGTTAGAAATACTATTGTAAATGATTATTCTTGCAGTAAAAAAGCTTCATTACAAACTGAACATCTCTGAAGTCATATTATATATTTCACTGTCTTCTGGGAAAAAATTCCAATCTGATCAGGCCCCAAATTCAGGCTCGACTCATATCTAGTAGTGGTTTCTATTGATCTGAATGACAAGTTGGTAAAACAGCCAGAAGAAATGATACCCTCTCTGTGTACAAGATATGAACCCGAATTATGGGTTGAGGAAAAGCAAACAAACTGTAAATTTGGCGCAAGCAGTTAATGAATCGGAAGCATACAGTAAAGCAGGTGAATTTAACCCAACCATGTGTGACACGCTATTTCCAGAAGAGTAAATAGCTGTATATAAAGGCCGATCCTGCTTTAAGTATGAGTTACAGTCCTTTATCCAAGAAAAATTCCAGTTTTACCGGTGTTTTACGGCAAACAGTCCTGATTCATTACTGTTGTAGCTGCAGACGGCAACTTCACTGATTGCAGTAACCTCCCTGCAAGAAAGATCTTTGCTGCGCAAGAACAATGCTTCTGTAAAAAATCGCCCACCATGCGTTAACCTTCCATCAGAATCCAGCAAGCAACACTCTCATTCAGACCTTACTCTCAACAGGAAATATTTTGTTTGGTAAAGCATATTTTGCCAGGGATCTGTGATCATCTATGATCAACAGGCCACTTGATTTGGTGGGTTCTAGCCAAGAAGATTAACTCTGATCTAAGTCAGAAAGTACTAATACAGAATTCCGCTGACTGGAGGTGGGAATCTTTCTGGGTAACGCTAAAAACGCATCATTGTTCACCTGTTAAGGTTGGCCGACTGAAATAGTGACCAGCCATCCTAATGCCAGTGAGCTCTTTATTTATTAGTTTCAAATGGAGGTTCAAAATACGCACCGCAACAAGGACCTAATGGGTCCTCCAAGCTGGATATTTTGGCCCTGAGCCAAAGGGCAAAACGGATCCAATTGACTGGTTCTCAAGAAAGTGATCAACAGTTTACAAAACTAACCAGTAGCAGATATTTTCCGATATGGTGTGTTCTATAGAAGAAAGACCTTGAGAGGTTACAAAAGCAAAAGGATACGAACTCACGACAAAATTTTTTTATTTTCCCGGACATTTATTTTTCCCTATCCTGAACAGTGGATATTTTGATTATGCTAGTTCTATTTTTGTGACAACCTACCTTAGTAAAGTCTAAGAAATTCACATTTTTGTAACACTCAAACGAAAAGGTTCTAAAATATGATGCAGCCGTTGTGCGAATTAGGTTCGGCGTGAAAGTTATTACTTTAGGTACACGGAGACGTTTTCATAATAAAATGTTCGAGTTCTCACTTTTACGGGGGTTTAAAGTCAAAAAGTGGTCACAGTTAGCAAAAAACATTTTCAAAATGATACTACTTCCTTTTAAAATCTGACTTTAGTTTACTCTAAGAAATATTTTCAGCCGTTAAAAACTCTTTTTCTTGCTAGGGATACTAATGTTCCTCGGAGGCCTTCGACCTTCATTATTCGGGATTTTTCACATTCTTATCGACTTACTATCCAACATGTAGGTGAATAAATAATTTTCTATCCTACGCTCCATCATATTTTTCACTCTTGACTCCAGTGGGAAGTGTGTGGGTAGACCTTCGAATACTCTAATCAGAACAGAGAGGCTTCCACGATTGCGTTTAGGTCTACGATATTAGTGAGTAATTGTATGGACTTGACCTTCGAGTTTCACGTGCTCTTATAGGTCTCACAGTAAATGATGAAAAGATAAATCGTTTGAGCAGCTTCACTCACAAACCATTAGAGAATCATAACATGCAGTCTTATCCTGAAAAACCATTACCTAATCCAATGACGTTTTTCCATTGAATACGGCCATTTTTACAGTATTGACGGTGGAGATTTCCCTAATCTTCAGGACCCCTCTTATTGGAATAGGCCAACAGGTCTAAACACATTTTCTTCCGATAAAACCAATAATGTTGGTTTATGTGACATATCAGCATCGGACGGAACAATGTTTACGGGAGAAATTCTTGCATCAAATGACTTTATACGAAGCGTTCCACGGATCAACATATACCAGAGATTCATATGAGAAACATACCCGTCGTCAAAATGACAAGTCTCGTGATTTGAATCCCTTAATGGTATACGCGCCCTCTTTTGTTGGGCTTGTTATTCAGCCTTCATATCCTGTGGTACTAGCCCCATGGAAGATTGCCGTGGTCACGTCTTACGGGGAGTGCCTGGGAGTATACTCCCTCTGGATTGAGAACAGGGATTTGCAGAGACTGCTTCCCAGTGTACTGTTTATAGCATTGTCCTATTCGTTCGATTTTCTAGATTTGATGTCTCTGAAATGTGTATAAGGGTAGATTTTATGTATTTTTTCTAAAAAAATGTTGCCCCTATTTGTATAAAACAACTATCGAGGTGCCACAGAAGACTCGAACTAGTAGGTCTTTTCATATATGCTTTGGCCTCCGTTACAGTGATGCCAAGAAAATTCAGTTCTGGTGAATCTCTTCATTGCCATAACAATATAAGCGATTATCGGGACACGCTTAAATGACCTTGATGCTAATGCTCACAGTGATGCAAACTGGAATCTTATTTTTCGTGATGTTTGACACTCATCGCTTAGAAACAATTTAAAACACATGTGACGTGACGTTTTTGATTTATGACAGGATTTTTCCCGAACACTTCCTCTGGACCTCACCATGAAAACTATATTAGCCAAAGAAACGACTCCTTCCGAAATATTTGGGTAGCAATCCAGTCTAAATATAACCTGGGATAATTTATATAATCCCATAGATCAGTTCAGTTGAATTTCCATACTTTGTCACTCCTTAGCATGATTTTCACTCAGAGCCTTTTCATATGGCAATCAAGGTCATGCAAAGTTAACTGTCCGTAGCGCAGAAGTTAATCAGCATAAATAACAGGAAACTTTCAGCGAGTGAGTATCGTTACCCGATGGCCTGATATACTCCAATAATCTCGCGAAGCTTGAACTATGTACTGGGAAATTTTCGTATGCATCGAAATCGAAACTAACAGCACAAACCGGATATGATTCAAGATACAACATTTGTGAAACTTCCGTACTGGCCACTCTAAACTGGCCCCGTAGCAGGGCATGAAAAGGTACCAAAACTATTGAGATCGATGATGAGATCGGTGCATTTCAATATGAACTATTTGTTAAAAGCTGATTCGTTTCCAAGTCATTTCAAGTTTCCTTTCCCTCCGATGTTGTCGCTAGGAAGAAACTTTATAAGTGGAACAAAACTGGCGAATTCCTAACACAAGATCTTTGTTTCAAAAGAAATTGTTTCATAATCGTGTGCACGTTTGTGAAATCTTTAAATTGTCCTCTAGTTCCAATTCAGATTTTTTAACTCCACTATTTTCAAATTGGACCGGTTTACTCAATGTACATTTCTTTTTTAAAAGCTGCAACCGACGGAGTGTTTAGAGTACAAACGTGAACAGGGTTGGAATTGCCTACCCACTTACTCTTCCACTAAGCCTCACAGAGGAAGCTGAGCCCGATGCTCAATTAAGTGGGTTATTTTTTTCCCTTGCCATTCTTGACCTGTTGGACACTTAAGTTTGTGACAATAATGATTGCCTGATTTGAAGGCTACTGGATACGTCTTTTATTTTTGGTCTTCTCTTTGTGATGCAACCAAATTTAGGGTTTGTCCTGCTATTTACTAAATTACCGTATTTGAGTACATTTGGGATTTCGATGTACCTTCAATAGTAGTACACTGATCGAAAACAAGAGCTTGGCGTGGGTGTCGATGACAGTTGTGAAACAAAAGTAGTCACTGGAAATTATCGTTCTCATTAGAAGCAGTCAACCCTCAGCTTATCTGGCTATATAAATAAAAACGTACTTGTAAACTGGAGGAAATAAAAATGGGTCGGGAAATCGGAGAACGTTTTATCTCATGAGAGATATTTCAAAAATTTTTCCCCATCAGCAACCAAATGTGTTTCGCCGTAGAATTATTGGGTAAAATCGGGCACCACCAACCCTAAGAAACAAAATAAACAACCGAATATTTTTTTACTTTGTCGTTTGAAATTACTTTTGTAAAAGGCTAAACAGATTCATTTTCTTGTCCTAGTCAAAGGGAACTGTAAACCGCCAAATAAGTAGATTAACCTGTTGGAAAAGGAAAAGATTCAAAGCTATCCGTCCCATAGCACTGAATTAGTTTGCAAAGTCTTTTGTTAATTTTGTACAGTTGGTGAAAGAGCTTCCAGACCAATTCGAGGGGCGGTAAAAGCTTCTCCAAGTTGTTAAGTCACACTGACTGACGAGAGTGTTGAGTAGCATTTAACCTGTGCATCCACGTTGTCTGACTCAGAATGGTAAGAATGTGGTTAAAAGCTTATATTCTCCCTTGTATCGGGTCTGATAAAATATTGAAGTGTATTGAACTATGGTATTCCTAGCGATAACTTCGTGTTATTATTATCTTTTTTTCTCGTTTGCTCCCTACCTTGATAATCTATTATTCGTGGTTCAACGACTGAAATGATGTCGCGATAAAAAGGTTGTGTACCCACTGACCTTTTAAAACTTATAGTTGGCTAAGAAAAGCATTAGTCGTAATGTAGAGAACACGGGAAAAATAAAAAATCCCTTTTATGCATGAATAGAATCTCATCGAATTGATTAAACTTCAACCTGGCGAAAAAGTTCATACTTTATTTCAGGTGTTTCACTTTCATCACATTTTGGAGTCGTAAAGCCGGTCAAGTTGAAAAACAGTCTGCTGCTACATGATTCTGTCTCTATTAGGATGTATGGTATTTTTATAAGGTTTTATTCCGCTAGGAAAAGTGCAATACACTTTACAATATAAGCCCAGGGAACACAGGGCTGGGTCCATGTGTACAGATGAAAAGAATCTAGAAAATCAGCTGCCCATAAAAAACCTCGTGTCACGTGTCTCAAACATACTGGGTAACACACGTGGTCACTGTGGAATGTACCAGGATCCTATTGGCTCCAAAGTATTGACTGGATTGAAATAACACGCTTGTCCAAGATCAAACCGTCCGAGAGATTTTTCATGAAGTTATTTTGTGCGTTACACCCTGCTGTCTTAGCAAAAACAGAAATAAGTAGCTTTTGGTAGCTGTCTTGTTCACAGCACAAATTACTACTCCTGATGAGCGGGAATTCAACTGTTGGGGAATCGCACGCTAATTGGACTCATGGGGCTTTGGAAGGCGTAATTGTTCGCTTGATGATTACAGACAAGCTGTTTTGTGAATCCTGTGAATCTGAGATAGGCTTGACTGACAAGCTACCGACGAGAAAGCTGGAATAGAATTTTTGGCAAATCAGAGCTTCATTCTAAAGCACTTAATAAAGAAGTACCGGCGGTATACAGAAATCATGTAGGATAAGGAGAATACAAAAAACTACTGGGAAACTTGTGGTTTTTCGAGAAATTTCCGATATTGGTCCAGTTGGAGTTCATAATTTGCTCTTGGATAGCAGATGCAAGTGTTGTCAGGGAGGAGCGAAAAGCGTGACTGAGAAAAGAAACCTTTCACTTTGGGTGTTTGCGAAGCAGAATTGATCACCCAATGATCAATAATCTTCCGAACTACATTAGGCTTAATTGTTTTCAATCTATTGAACATCTGTCTGCAGTCGGATATCCTTGGGGTCAAAAATCAATCAATCAGGCAGGTTGGCTTTTGAGTAGCCTACTCAACTTGATAATACAAAAAGTATGACTGGATATTCATTTGTGCTTATTTCTGCATTACAGACAATCAAGGATTGTATTGTTTTTCTGTTTATGCCATCGAACTAGTGTGATAGAGGTTGCACGTAATTATTGAGTGCCATTGTTGTTCATCGAAAGAGCAGAATAGAACTAGAAGGACAAAACAGCCGGTGGACTATGATTTTGAGGACTTTTCTAATTTATTGAATCCATCTCAGTTTGAACTTTTGTCAACAACGCTTCGTGTGGATTCTAGATCATAGACCAACAAGCGTTCAGTACCGATTGTATTCCGATAGAAGAGCATCGTGGCAACTTCGCATTCACACGGATTACGTGTCGAGATCGTGCTACTGAATAAAATACATTACTAATTATTTGAAATTTGATTGTCCTCAGCGGCAAATATGACCCATATATATATATATATATATATATATATATATATATATATATATATATATATATTTCAGAAAGAGAATGAGAGACATGTGGTTGCAGTAAGACTCGAGATACGTAAAATAAAAGTTCCTCAGCTGCTTCTATTGAAAAATGTAGGAACATATTTGGGTTAACTATCTGACTGAAATCCACCGAAGAAAAAAGAAAAAGCGAAACAAAATAACCAACATTTTTTGGCTGATTTCAGTTCTACCATAGAGCATTCCATCTTTTGCCGCCAGCTGATTAAAGTTAATTTATTTTTTTTGCTTTTGAGAGTGGGCACTGGACTCGAATGAGAACAATGCAAAAAAGGACCCGTTTACAAATAGTCTCATCTCAAATGTGGCTAGTAGCACACCAATGGTATTTGCGAATATCACCAAAGGAGACCATTGATGTACAATCATCTTTTATCAGTGAAATGTTTTTTGAATAATACAATACTTTTGGTCATGTGGAATTTATCAGTAGCACGTAATCATAAGATGCTCAGTGGAAGTAATTATTAAGCACTTCCAGAGGATAGAAGTGAATTAAAAAAATTGTCGATTTTTCATGGGAAATTCCTTTTTTTGTACATCATCAGATTAGTTACTGATGTACTATTGCCCGGACAAAAGGCCAGAAATTTTGATTCACATTTGTTCAAGACAATCACTTGTTCACATTTCTACCAGCGTTTCTTTCGAAAATCACCACGAATGATAGTGTCCCATTATTCTTAGCGCAGTTTGTCTTACAAAGAACCTTGTTTTATTTCTGACATTTCTATAAATGACACGACTTATGATTCTTTCTTTAACATTAAGTTTCATAAGCAAGCAGATATATATATATATGCGTATATATATATATATATATATATATATATATATATATATATATATGTATATGTATGTATAGTTTTTGCTGTAAGATAAACTCGGAGGTCCATCAGTGGACCAGGATTTACTTCACAAGTTGATCAAATTTTTTCCTTGAAGCATTCAAGACATTCATATCTCATTTTACCGACCGATATTTGTATTTTTTTTAAAATCCCAATCAGGGGGTCACTTAGCTTGAATCAGTTACTCATCAAATGGCATTTAGGAATACTTTGAAATCTTGCGTCAGTGCCAAATTTCATCGATTACTGCAATTTTAGAATAAAAACATCGCACAAAGGTACAGTGAATGAAAATAACTATTTGTGAGCCGTCAATTATTAGCTTTCGCTTTTTTTAACGGAAGTATAGTCCGCTTTTCTAATCGAGTATCTACAAGAGACGTCACAACATGAGAGTTCTAGTCTTGGAGGTGTCACGATAAGCTTATAAACTAACCTGTGTTCTCACAGTTCACGTATGAGACAGCTCCTGGTATTCAGAACATAAGTTGGCATTCCACAGCTAAAGGCAGCCGGTGAACACGGGTCTAACTGATATGTATTGCTTGGCTCATGTTCTGTGAATATATCTGTGAGCACGTAGGCCTGCTTTTCCAGGAACTAGACGAGTTTTCTTTTGTTGTGCTTGGAACGGGGAGTAATTTTGGCAACCACGTTTTCTTTTCTCATAATTTTGTTTGCCTTATTTTCATCGTGGTCTGTGTGTACAATACTTCAGAAAGAGGTTCGCGACAATTAAGAGGCTGCCAATAAGGGAAAGTGACCTGCTGCAGAAGCCATGTCCGAACGGAGGACAGAAGAGTAGAAAGCCCATTATTATGACCTTTTGACCACCACCTTATGCTATAAGGTTATTTTGTAAGGCACCTTCGACAAATTTCGCCAATGTGTCGTGATAAATGGGCGTATCTGAGCAGTTATGAAACCATTACCGGGAGTCATTTGTGAGCCGTAAATTTTGTATTAAAAGAAGCACTTCGAATTTGAAACAACTCCGAGCTCACTCTACGTAACTTATTCGGGATAAATTCAGAAATCGGAATGGTTCCGCAAAAACGGCCTCCTGAGCGATGACCGTTTTTTCCTTTCTCAGTGAGGGACAATTTGGAAACCGGATGAACGAAACTGTTTCAAAAAGAATAAAACACTAACACATTCGAGTTTCCGTAAAACGATCTAATGGTCTTCTCTCGCACATATCAATGAAGCTAAGGATGGAAAGTTATAAAGTCACGCAAAAAAATAATGATCCACTCAGTTCAAAAGTTTCGTTCTACTGGGGAAAAGAGAAGCAACTTACTGTCTGAGCATAAGAATTTTCCTCCATAAGAAATACCGGAAGATATACAGCAATATAGTACCGGAAAACCTAACACAGATGGGATGAAAATTTTAGGTTCATGGAATACTGAAAGCGCTCATCTTCGATGATAAAATAGAATTGTTCTTCAACTTATAGTTGAAAGTCGATTTCCGGTCACCTTTCCAATGGAAACAGTGCACTCACTTGATATTCCGCGAGTCTGCTTTTATCACGGACTAGCAATTGTCAGACGGTCACCACGGTGGGCTCGTGACGTATTTGTCCCGAATTCGAACCGTCGCGCAGTGGCCCAGCACTTCCCAAATCGGTAGTCGTTGATTGCCTGCGACCGCTTCCTCAAATGTTCTACTGTTATTTCATGATAAGAATAAAATAGATGGAAACATAAAGCACTTTGCGGTCCGCGAATAATTTTCTTTTGGAGCAAAATCATCTTTGTATTGTTTATCTGTTCCTTGATTCTTAGTATGTGAATATTTTACCGTTTTCTATTCTCTTTTGCCCAAACTGTTTGCCAACTTCAAAGGCAGGACAATAATTCGTTTTGTCGGAGTAAGAAATATTCATGTTCGACCTGCTTAACATGGACCATCCGAAATAGGTTTTTATAATTTATTGTCAAACACACAACAGTGGTGACAATCTAACAGATTAGAAAAACTGGGCACATCAAAAGCAGTCGAAAAAGTCGGGCGGACCCATACTTATGAAGACGGAATAAAACTCTACTCCCTTTGCACATATTAGGTGAGTCATCATGCCAAAGATGACTTTTTACGTTTTTGGTCACAGTGTGATAAAGTACCTAGCAACACATAGACGCTCTAACTAGCTCAACGCTGACTCATCCTAAAGTGGAATTCTGAATTCCCACTTAAGTCCAGTTTCCAACCATCTGTCCGTCCCATACGACCTAGAATGAAACAATGACGAATGATTTGAAAATATTGTTCCTTCGAGCTCTAATCTCCTGGACATTTGTATGACATCTTAGCGAAAGTCTAACTGGTAAAAGGTTGTTTTCATGGTAGCATGGACTGAAAATTAACATAAATTTGCCAAAACAGGTTTCCCGATAACCGAAGGAGCTCAGGAAATTGCCTATACATAGGCGTATGCAATGCACGCTCCATATGATACGTAGTACATTTGAGAATGTTTTCGCGACCTAATAAGAAATGTTAATCGATTGGAGACTGAGCCTTTTTTTGTCGTCCGTAAGTTGTGGCATCTCACAATGTCAGTTATTCCTCGTGAGAACAGCTAAACACACTTGGACAAACTGGGCCAGAAAGTGCAGGAGATTTCACGTGCATAACCACCGTACCTCAGCTAGTTTTATTTTGCCTCGTACCGCCAAGGTCATATGGGGGGACATCTCCCAAACAGCGAACCCTGTATTTTATCACCGATTCGACCGTAGCTTGGAGCTATTTCACGTGGCGTTCACCAAGTGTATTCTGGTTGGTTATCCCTAGCTTGCTTTCGTTATATGATAAACTTACGCATGCATGGGAAGTACGCGGAAACAAAGTTCTTTCTGCCCTTTTTTGAGGTTGCTTGTGATAAATTTGTTGCATTCCACGTAGGAATTCCAGCCCTGGTATGCCATGTCCAACACAGTCAGAATCACGTGACTGAGAACAAAACTGCTAGGAATGTATTACAACAAGCTGAACTGATACAAAGCTTTCACCGAAAGAGCAATACTGAAAGAAGTATCGCCCACTCACAATTATTTGCTTCATACCACACAAATGGTCTTCGTTATTGTTTGGCATCCATTTTACTCCTGAGCTTTGTAAAATTAGGAAAATTTGGGGACATCCTTCAGAACGAGGACACACGGTCCCAAGTATGGAATTTCGATATGAGTAGTATGGCATTGTATGCAGATGACTGGACAATTTCCCCGGAGGCATATTACCGGTTTCGCTGCTGTTGCTGCTCATCAAGTGTACGTATCTGGTTCTCTCCTACGCAACTGTCCCCACATTTGAGCACTCTACATCAAGTTTATTATCCCAATCTCATTTGAATCATGAGGACCGTGTACAGACGAAGAGGTCATGGAGACAGGAGAGCACCGGATGCGCATACCTGATGAGGTGCAACAACCACGAAACCGGTTGTGTGTTTCCAGGGAGATTTTGTCCTGTCATCCTGATACAACAACATATTACTTACATGAAAAAATCCTACTTCCTCGTTTCTTACCTTCTGGATATAAGACATTCTCACGTGTTGTTTCCCGCTATTGATTTTTATCGGGAACACTATTTAAAAGGCCTCTGCCAACTATGAGTAGAGAAAAATATTCTTGGGGAAGACATTCATTAGGCGGTATTGTACGAATATCAAATTATATAGTCATGGAAGAAAATTGCTTCAAGCGGAATGTAGTGCCATACGATGTGGTGAGCAGATAGCGAGTGATGAAATGAGGCTCTTCCCTGTCACCGTATCAAGCGAGTTATGAAGCCGAATACGGTCGGGGTGACGATTTTGGATCCGTGCTTTAAGAGATCCGCTACGAGAACATGGCGCGCAAATTGTAGTTCGCTCAACCATGAGAGTTTTGCGTGCGAAAGCATACTATCTTGTATAAAAGTGTTGTTGTGTGTTCGTTGTGACAGTTTCTTTCTGCGATTGGTTTATTTGCTTTGTTGTTAAATTCGCGATGAGGGGGGAATGAATGGGATCAGTATTACACGAAATTCCAGTACTGAAGTTTTCCTCTTCATTAGGGTAAAAGACGAAATCAACGTAACCTTTGACAACCGTCGTGGTTTCGATTACCATAATAAATGTTCCTTAAGTGATTGCACACATGGATTCCCCAGCCCCTGCGCATTATCATATCCGTCACATCCTTCTTCAGAGTTATGCAATTTAAACACGTTTTTGTTCACGTCGGTGTTTTGAGGACCATCCCATCCCAGCCTGTTACTAATAAACCGGAATTTTTACTCTTTTATTGACCTGTCACTATAAATAGCTGTACACCCGCCTTAAATGGACTGCAATTCTACTGTACTTGCCTGTAGTGGTCTCTTCGAAATAACATCAATATTAAAAGTCCCATCTGTTAGCCTCATTGACTTTTAGTCTATCAGGTTTCTGAAACCTTTGCCCCCGCACGAGAGTAACTGTTCAAGTGAGCAATGAGTTGTAGTTATCTAAAGGTAGCAGCTGATGATCGTAATTTATTGCCTCATTGACGTGGTTCAGGCTATTCAGATCCAGTGTGGCTAACCTTATGGTTGATGTGCATAACTCACTGCTGATGTGATTTAGTTTGTTTCTGTTAAAGTTGTGTTTCACCACTGTCATCGATTCTAAAAAGTAGACGAACTGGTGAATAATATGAAGAGAATAATACTACACAGGATGTATCCATGCCCATCATGGCAGGCATCAACTAGCACTCAAATGGACCACACAAATCGACAAGCGAAACCGTCTCGGTTAAAGGGTTTCGTGGGACAGTCAACAGTGAATGAAGGAGAAGATTATAAATGATCTTCGTGCCGTAGGTTGGTATTTTTTCTTATTCCATTCAATAACGACTATACCATTCAAAACAGTGCAAGTCTCTTTCAGTCCTCTCCGGTCGACTGGTGTATCTTATTAGCTGGCAATATTAGGATCGCATTAGGCAAATTCAATGAAATGGCTAGATCGAGAGAACTCTCAGCTTTAGTCTTAAGTATTGATTTGCTAAATATCACAGATTCTACAGAAACTCTGGTCAAAATTTTAGCACTAAACCAGTTCCTCTGGATTGCGGTTTACATGTTGATGCGATGAGAGTCGAAACTAGCTATCTGCCGGCTGCAAGTTTATTGCCTAAAATTCCGTCTAAGGGACAGCAAACATGAATATTTTTCTATCAGTTCAAGAGTGACATAATTCATATTATTGCTGTGGTAGCTGGACTTCGTTTTTACATTTAATACTGCATAAATGAATATTGCTTTCGCAGAAGACCTGTTCAGTGTGTCGAATTTTAATTCATGCTTTTTGTAATAGAGATGCAAATGAGAGGTTATTGCTACTACTAGGATAAAAACAGCAGGTATAACTACTGTTGCCGATGCCAGTGGACATAATACCAGTAATAACAATTGGGTCTCCATGGCTTTAACCGTAACGGTCTCAGGTAACCTAGGTCCATCAAATGAAATGGCATGGGAGAGATAAGCTCAACTGATATGAAGTTTAACAGTAGAGATGAGGTCCCGAAGAAAAGTTAAAACTTGTGTACAATAAAAAGGTAATTAGGAAAGTTTCGAGCCTAATAGCCATTGTACTTTTAACTGTGAGATTATTAGTTAACATAAAGGATGAACAGTCAAAAGTTTCGAAGCTTCCGTGAATAAATGAACAAACTCCTGTTAATACGGCTTTGGCCTTTGCTACTCTCAATCAGTCTGTGTGGTTTAGGCTTAACTCAATATTTCGCGGAATGTTCTGTGTTTTTTCTTCTGCAGATGTGGAAGAATTCTTAAAACGTCATGCCCTCAAGAAAACAGTTAGTTCCCTACAGGAATAAATCATTGCATCATATAGCATACTCATCGGAACTTTGAGGGAAAAACTTCACATACCAGACCAAAGAGTAAATTAGTGAGACGTCAGACATCAAAAACACAAGAACGGTGAGTGCTTTCATGGTGAATTCAAAGGGAAACATTTGAAAAATGGATTTCTTGATTGTTGCACTTTTATGATGATAACCACAATAAACAATAGCTTAGAAGATACCGTCTTTTGGCTTTTTATGCCTATTCTAACATCAAGGAGGTCCAGATATTTCGGATGATTTCAAGTAACACAATCACATTTTGAACCGGGATTTTGACTATTAGCATTGCACTGTATTTTTCTCCAACTCTGCATACAAATTTAGGCATATGCTTTTGTTCTTAGAATGTTCCAGTGAATTTTTTAATTCGTTGGGATAATCACTAATGTGTAAAATCTGCCCGAGGTTGGTTCGAAATCGATAGTGCAAAACCTCACATATGTTTCTGGTCAGATACGAGTTGCAAGGTTCAAATACCTGAATCGTCCACATCCAGCGCTAGAGCCATCTTTGTATCCAGACTGCGATCCGAAATTCAAAAAGGTAATCCAACCTTTCACCGTTAGGTTATATTTAGCACGACGGTCGACTACCGGGCCGACATTGATTTCATTGTGTTCAGTAGTGAACTGGTTTGTTGCGTGAATTCGTGTCTATTTCGCTGCTGCGGCACTCATCAGCATTCCACCTCACTTGTAAAACTCGAAAAAATACGCAACTGTTCGATGTTGGATTACAAATTGGAGGAAAAGAGTCTCACAAAGAAAATTATTTTCTGTCTTACCGATATGTGTTAGCTACACAAACCAGTTAGGGTGGACGGTAGATGTCTTTCGGCGGGCCATGCTTGAAACCAAAACTTGTAATTTCGAGGTGCCACAGATTAGCCTGGGTTGATTTTGAACAGTAGTTTACCAGTGTGGTCCTAATTTGTCTACGAGTGTACTAATGTTAGTAAATACGACTTTCCTTGGACATGTGAGTTTACTCAAATATAAGACACGACTCAAATTTGTACTTAGATAATCCTCGGGGATTCTCTCGTCAATGGATGAAAGTTAAACAGTCTACTTGAAACGATAACGGAGTGTTGTTTGCACGAAGTGGTAATTTAAATATCGAGTATTTGATATGAATAACCAAGAGGTTTACTATCCTGTGTATATTCTGGACGTTAAATATTCTTAGCTGTTGCTTAGTGGCTATGGCACAACATTTAATACTTAAATCTCTAAAATCCGTCAATTTATGAGACGTTCTTCTTTTAATATATGAAAAAAATATAAGGCGTAGTTGGGAACTTTGTCAGTTTACTAACTGACTAGGACGACAACAGCAAACGCTGGTTCCCGCAAAAAACAGCGCATGCGCTCGAATGGGAACGACGCAAATGGAAGGTAATCTTTGCTTGCCCCTGAGATATTTGTTTACTGGCCTCACATGCCAAACTTTAGAGGACTGACTGCATGTAACATCCGTCAGTCTACGACATTGTGCGCATTTGTGCAAGCAAAATAACTTAGTGGTCGAATGTAACTCGTTGGTTGTCGAATCACCACAGGAAGTAGCCCATCGATCGTCAACATTGGCTTATCGACCATAATAGACAGTGCTCGGTTTATTCTCGAACTATTATCCATGGATCAATGGTATTGTGAATAATTGAGCAATGATTGTGATAACCGAGTGTCTCCAAAAGTCGAATGGAAATTGCTGCAGTAAGTTATGAACGATATCCCCTCATGTCATTTCAAAAGTAAAGAAAAACTTTTACAATAACGGCCAATGAGCATAATTTACGTGCAATAGAATAATGTAAAGCTGGATAATGTGAGATGAAACATTTTTTCTATTTACCCACAAACCTAAGGAAATCTCCGCTGACTGTATTTTTGTGGAGTCAATAAAGGAAGTGTTTATTGGTCAGTAAGATGCCGCAATTTGTATCAAAAATGTCTTTTTGTGCCGCCAACTACAAAATTTGATGAGTATTTCTCTAAAAAGCTTTGAGAAAACAAACGGCTGAAAATTCGAAAGTCGCAGAAATTTAGTTACAATCGAGCTTTCCTTTACTCAATCCTTTTTCACATCATCTCTTCTTCACCAAAAAAATGTGATAGTTCTCAAATTGTCTGAGAGATCGCCCCAACCATTACAACCATTAAAAATCAATGAAACAATTGTTGAGGTGTGCAGTTTCTACTCAGTCTTCTGAATTGAAAATAACTAATCTGCAATAACCATTTGAAAGAAAATAGTATGACTAAAATAATTTCGCAGAGTTTCTCAATGTAATCGCATGAAATTTTAAGGAGCTCAATAAATGCTGTAATATAGATGCAATTATATCCCAAAACTGTTACTGTTAACCTTTACAAGCTACAATTTGTTTAGTCAATTTGGTCATAATGTTTTATCTTTTCGCCGATTCTGGTTTATCAGTAGCTCAGCCCAGATTCCATAACCATAGCCACCGCCAGTAAAAGAGTTGCCAGAAATACGTAGTTCCTCCATGTTCCTGTACAAGCCCTAGTTCAGCCTTGTCACTATTGTTTCTAAAACTTTGAAATGAGTTATTGGATACAACCATGCGCATAGCATGTGACCATCTTATTGCTTTTTCGCCGTGTTTTTCAGTGTTGTTTACGTCTTCTTTGTGTCTGATAAAAGGCCGTCCTAGTTCGACGATGCACCCATTGGTTGACTTAAGTCAGTTATAACCAATCGTCGCTTTTACGTACCGGACTAGGAAAAAAATATCATAAGAGAATGCGTCATTTCCACTGAATCAGTCCAGCGGTAAAAGACCACACCATCTATTTTAAGTCATTTATAGAAAAAAAAGAAACGAAATCCATCTTGAGAATCAAACACCGTTTACTACGTGGTTCCGAATCACTATGAATGTAAACGATAGACGAAATTTCATTCACTGTTTTTAACTAAACAGAATTCAACTGCTTGTGGTACCAGTGACGAATTGGAGATGTTACATATTGAAATATATTTATCGCACTCGTGGAAATTAACCAACTGCCGGCAAATCAAAACGGGTTTATTAGAGGCTACGCTGTTGAATTCGGACCTTTTGCAATGAGACCACCAAACAATAACCACGCACTGCGCAGTGATAACTAACTCGTGGAAAACAGCACCTAATACGACTGCTATTTGTAAATTTATTAAAAAATCACCAGGCATAGTTGCTTTTAGGAGGTTTTTTATTCACCTGGCGGATTTTCCGTTAGATACTATGCACCTGATATGACTGAGTAGTGGATTTACTTGACTATTTAAGCTCATTAGCTTTCAGGTACATACGGAAGGATTCCTATGGAAAGCTACTGAACCATCAACCTTGCCACATTATTAACGTCATATCTGACAAAGTTCACACTACTCCAACGGCGTTGTTTCCAGGCCAGTATTCAGTTACTCTAATAGCATTCAAATAGAAGTCGACACCCGCTTTGATTGCGAATCTACTTTGTAATTGGTAATTTCACTCAGTGCACGATCAGCCAGATCACAAGTCTGGTGTCAGCAGCGAAAATCTCTTTTTTGTCACCGACTGTTTTTGGTGTTATCCTGTCATTTATTGGACAAAGTGACTGGAAGCAGGTAAGTAAGTAAATTCACTGTTGAGATTCCTGTTAATGGAAAACATCTATCAATCCTTATCCACCTAATCTTTTATCTGTTATGGTTTCATTTCGCATGACAGTGACCATATAATCCTTCACCTTGTATACCGATTTTCACTCTCAGTAAGCAAGTTGTTTTACAAACATTGTATATAAAGGAAGCCAAGGTTAAACAACGTCTTCTTGGGTTCAAAAAGTGCCGGATGTCTGAAAGGATTCGACTCTGTGACTACAAGTTCACCTCTGTTGCCATTTCACCTAATGTCAGTGAAATACTCTGAATAATGCTACCACATGAACCACGTCAGTCAAATTTGCTGATTAACCACATTGAAAGGATCTAGAAAAACGCCCTCCCCATGAAATCTACAAGAAATTTTACTGGCTTGACCTCGACCTTCTTTACCTTCGTCGTTCATATCGGCTTTTCCAAGGGCGATTAACAATATCGTGCTGATCACCCCTGGAAATGTTTAGGTAGTAGGTGCGGTATTTTATAGTATACTCGACCCATTTAATAATGAAGTATGCTAGAATGAATGTACCCATCGGTTTTGAGTTCAATTACGTCTGAGAGTTGAAATCTTCGGTATCTTCAACCTCTGGCTCGTACAAGTAAGTCACGTCATTAGAATACATACTAACGAATAAAGTTTGCCTGGATGTAGTAAGGTGGCCTGGTAAATTGCATCATATGAGACAAACATAACTTAAAAGTCATAATCCAAAATATTTCTTGAAACAGAAATGCCCATGCCGTCAACAGGAATGACTGTCAAGTCAGAACAAGCAGTACTTGCAACTCGCTCCCAAAAAACGGTAGGCGTAGGCTGCTATTTCGACCCATGAGGAATGCAGTCAACGGTACATTTCCAGACGCCACATGCTGACTGTTTGTGTCACTAAACGGTACCTTCCTACAACATCTTAAAGGCGATTTGAATACCCTTGTTTCCTTCATATTAACTTTTCCGTTGTTAGCTCATGTTTGGCAAGCTGAGCACAAAGACATGGCACCTACCTTTGAGATTTGACGATCACAAACCAGCCTTATATTGAACAGAAACTGGGTGAACCATAAAAGATGGCCCTATAGAGCAACGTGCCCTAAGTAAGATCAAGCGAATGCCGAAGATATCTAAGTAGTCCACAAATTGACGAAGAGTTTTTCAGAGGCCTTTCTTTAGCTACATTTGGGAATAGCTGGGGTGAGGAAGATCAAAATGTTTAACTCGGTGCTCTTTTCACGTGAGTGATATGTCGAATTACTGCAGCTATTTTGGAGTTGAACCGAAAGTGACAATAAAAACAAATTTGCACTTGACCGTGGCCTTCCAGCAGTGAAAGGACGCATTCATCCCGTTTGTGAACTCTTCTCAATCCCAGAAAAGCGTTCATCACATCTCTCGATCCTAGAATTATTGTAATAGTAATTGGCTAGTCTTATTGTGATACGTAAATGAATATTGGTAAACATTTTTTGACACTGAGCATTACCACCAGTTTCAAAAGGTGATGAAGCCACTGAATGCGAGTTTGTTCTCCGCTTTTTCTTTCGTCTACTGTTCATTTGTGTTATCTAGACTGAATTTTGTCATTGCCAGAGTAGTTTTCCAAATATTTCCAGTAAGAAAACATAACGACTTTCATAGTAAAGCTTATCTTTGAATGAAGGTAGTGGAAGCTATTAGCATGCTTCTGTGGGAAACATTTATTGATTGCAATTTAACAAATTGAAATCCCATCCGTAGGTGTTATGACATCAAAATCACAAGTGCTTTCCGGTACATAGGCGAAACCTTTGAATAATTTGAATTATTTCTGTGAGTAGGATGATACAAATTCCTTCTTACTGTGTCTTATGATGCACTTCATGCACTACTGTCAAACTGGGCAGCGACTTATGGAGTTTTTCATGGGTGTCGTAGCTGACTGGATTTTTTGTCTAACGACGGGACAGTTGCCTTCGTTGTTGGCAGACACTATGACCCCCTAGTTAACTGTTTTCAGCGGTCAGTATAGAACTTCTGAATCCTTGTATACAAAATAAAAAGGTCGTTATAGTTGTGAATTCTTCAAGTTCATTACCATTACTGTTGTTACCCCATTTGAGTAGTATGGAGCATGCATGAACGAGAAGTTAATTCTTAGGATCACATGGTGATTCTTCTGAAGTTACTTCTTCCGTTTACGCAGCTAACCTCCAGAACGCAAATATATGGTCCCAAGTATGGATATACTATATTCGTACCGTATTTTACCTAAATAACTGGACTGAATTTCCCCAGAAACACACTACCCGTTACACGGATTTAGCCCCTCATCAAGTATGCTTACAAAGTACAATTCTGCTTCATTAACGCTCCATAAAAGTCAACGTATTCAACACCGATATAATAATAGGGGAGACCTCCGAAGGTCATACCAATCTCACCTATACACCTTGCATTTAAACGGAATGCCCAAGGTCAAATGTAATTGAAAGGGCTTAGCAAATGCGTTTCATTTGTCACGAAAATAGGACTAGTAACGGGTAATCGTAGTCCCGAAGTTTGCAGTGGAGGGCTGCGTTAGTTACGAACAAGTGCAGTTCCTTAGAAAGTTTTTTTTTAAAAAAACAAAAAATTCCCAAGCTTTTTCATTATCATATAATGATAGTTAAACCTATGGTTATGCGAAAACAACGGCAAAACAAATCGCTGAATAACTGCTAAACATATGCTAGAACTCCGTCTCCCGAAATGCTTCAGTTGCTGAAGCATATCTTACCCGATACTGCGAAGCATATTCGAACAAAGAAACCGGAACACGCTCATCCTTTCTATGTCTCGTAGCACCGTCTCTGTTTTCTGTGCAGTGTCACCATGAATAAGCGCAAAACTCCTTAAATAAATGCCCACATCACCAGTCTTGATCAGTTGTTGCTCCATTAACTAACTCGAAGTTCGATTCTTAGCCCACAGCGAAGCTCTCCAGTAGGACCTGTGTAGACCCCTTCTTCATTTCGTTTGGCCTTGACAGCACTACTGATGGCAATAAATACATCGTTTCTGTTGTTTGTTGAACTCACACAAGATGGCCTTCAGAACATGGTGCAACCCAGTTCGATTCAGTCCATTCATTTTTTCCAATAAGCGCCAAATGCCTGTTCAAATTGTGTACCCGTCTACATTCAAAGTATTTGTCGGTTTGTGCAAAATCCTCCTGTGCCATCATCCCGGGTTTCTACCCAGTCCATTACGATAAATGGAACGCATATATAAATACGTACGTGCATGCTGTAAGTTGTTATTTCTTTGTGGCATCAAAATCTGTATTTTAATCCACAGGGGTTGAAAAGTACATTTTCAGATTTGCTGAGGCAAAAACGAGGAATCTGACTGACATAGTCTATGTTTAGTCTGCGTATTCACTAAGAATATTCATGTACCGGTTTTCTGCCATTCTGCTGTTTTTTTCATGGTCATAGGTTTGCCATGTGATTTGCAATTTATTTATATCCTTTGTCTTCAGAAACACGGGTTCCGCATTAACTGAAGCTTGAAGCTACGATGCATGTTTGGCACTATATTCTCCATAAAATGTTGAAATAAATGAGAAAACCACACACAAGCACGAAAAGCTTGTGGCCACGTTACGTTTTTATTGGCATAGAATTCATCACGCCGTGACCGTGTTGTCTGTACTGTGATTTCGGTTAGTCAGTACGCAACACGATATTGAGCGAGCTTTTCACTAACGTGTTGATTAGGACGAGAACATTTTCCTAATAGACGATAGTCGATGACGCACACTAAACCATAATAGTGAATGCATTCTGTTTACCGGATAATGTAAAATCTTTGATTGTACTGTTGGTTGACTGTGTTCATCCGATGCAAGCTCCACAGCGTGCAATAAAGTAAGAGAAATCGTCCGAGGATCCATTACTGCAGATCAATAAAATTACTCCGAACCGTCATCAATTTAACTGCTTTATGAGCTGGACTGTCCAGCTTAAAGTGAAGTAGAACTGTATCAGTTATTATATAGTCAAAATAAAAGCACTCCCCCTAGCTGGATATTATCTGGCCGAGAATACGCATGCTACTTCTTTCTTTTCTAAACAACACACTTAATTATTTATCATGAAACGTGAAACTACGGACGTGGAAGACTGAAAGGTGTAAGTGTCATCCCCATCTATCCAAAATATGAGACCAAAAAAGTGTCATTCCAGAAGTAAAATATTTTATGGATCATGTAAAATTCGCTTCTATCATTTACGTCCACATTTTCAGCGCCTGAAACCAGAATAAAACAAGGAACATACTTCCTACCAAACGGCTGTTCTCTACTTTGAGCTATCATGGCCAGGTCAATCCGGTGAGTATAAGTCAAGCGAATATCCCATAATTTTGACTCCCATTCTCACTGTACAAAAAACCTTCCTGTTTGTATTGTATAAAATCAGCCTCTTTGGCTAATTCGCAGTGGGAAGAACCGTACATGGCGAAATGAGACCCAATAATATCCTTTGCTAGACTTTTTACTGGCATTGAACTTTTGGATCCCAATAACGCAAGTGGTTATTACATTATGCATAGGATCTGAGCTTCTCCGCGAGCCTTTTGATAGTTTCTTCTATTGAGTGACAAGAGCGAAAGAATGGTGTCTCACCTTAAAATGTTTCAGTGGGACTCATGTCATAACTTAAAGATCCCCGACCTCGTCGCTGAATTGTCACACACGAATTCACGAACCAATATGTCCTTGTTTGTTAGAAGTGCGATCTTTGTCTGACCCTTTCAGACACATCTATGTGCAACAGACTCTACTTCTCAGGATTACATTGAAAAACTTAGTTTTACCGTTAAATCCGGGTTTGGCTTCCTTATGCACAAATGTACCAAAGTTTTTCATTTCCCTGTTGATCTTCAATGTCAGTCTTATATTTATAAAAAGGACAACTTTTTCACTCTCAATTTTGAAATTTAAGAAAGCTTCCAAACTCATCATCTTTCGTATGTAACCCAGTGGAAATTGCTAACCGTCAGACCGCTGTCAGATGATGTCTGTTGTTGTTTTGATGCGAATGAAGCTACCTGCCCGTGCTTTTATTATGTATTTACCGACTATAATGTGTCTGGTCTGATGGCCACACACTACAGCAACAGAACAATTATTATTCTCTATCGGTAATAAATCCGCTGTACGCAAGTATGATTTTGTGTAGCATAATAAACATACTCATAACAGTATAAACTGACCCTTCAGTGGTAAACGGTAGAAAACTTTAGATTTTGTTCACCAGTATTGTCGAACATGTTGCCAAATGGAGTTTATTGTGATTTGTTCCGTCTCGAAAGTGTACTAAGCGAGCTAATTGGTAAAACCATCATTTCCAAACGAAACAGTTGAACTTTATGTTGTTTTCGGTATGCCCGCCGGTACTGTTTGCCGTCTGATGATGACCAAACACGAGCTAATTCTGTAAAGTGTTCCACGACACTGATTAGTTACTTCTGAAAATATTCGTAATTGAGCTTCCGTGATGGTGCCTGCGAATAAGGCGCAAATCAGCACTTACCTGACTTTATTGGACAAAAACTTTACAACGGAATAACAGAAGCCGGGCCACCCTTTCTCATTTATAAACGTATATGTTACTGGAGCAAGGAAAATCACGTTTATGATGAAATATGTTGTGCAAAGACGACTTACCTTGTGGTCTGATTCGTATCCTGATGTTTTTAGTGGTTGATATGAAACATTTGTGATATCACCACGATCCGAGGCGATAGAAGTGAATTTATGGTATTAGATCCTGGACCATTTTATAAATATCGAGCCCCCCATTTGTAGAGATCTAAAATATGGCAAACGTTCCTCATTGCTAGCGTTTTCTTCTACTTATCTTCTTTGTGTATATTAGCTAAGGCGTGTAGGATAAAGGCCATGAAATTATGCTATCGATGAGTCACTTATTGAGTCAGCTTTGTGCATTTGGACCCAGAAATGCCAGATAGCCCACCACGATTGCTCATGTTACTTTTGTCGGGTCAATCAGCCAACGGTGATCAGGCGGTTATCCTCGTAGACTTTGGACAATAATGACCCAGGTTCGATTCCCACCACCACCGGTCACTTTGCCATTTGGCAGCATTTCGTTTGTCGTGGCCGGCTTTCTTTACTAGTGCAACGTTGCATTTTAAGGAATAAACGAGGAAGTAAATAAAGTGCTTTTCAATCAAATGGTGCTATTTGATAAGCAAATGGGAACATTATTTATTGGTGTAAAAGCTTGCTGCATTAGTGTTCTTGTCTAAGACAACTTTGGGTAATCTCTGGAACTGGCGAAAAATGTAAACGGAATGTTATTTCAGGCAGTTCTCTAGTGGAGTATAGGATATACTGTCTTCATCTAAGAAGCCACTCTCTTCAATTTATCAAGGTGTGCGACTGGAAAAGCTTCTCCAAATAACCACAACATGAAAAGCGACTTTAACAAATATTCTGCCTTTGTGATATGCTGCAGCAGTTGAGCTGAAACCTGCAAGTTCTACCTCTTGACGAGCTCCATAGGTCCCCGTGACATTTGACGTGGATTATTATGTAGGCCGCTTATTGGATTACTCACCCGTCTAACATGAGAACAGAACGTATGAAACTGAATATGCTGCGAGGAAAATCCAATAACGCTGTCCTTATATACTGTGGTGTACAGCTCAAGGTCAACACAATTCAAAGCTGCCTGATTTGAATTCCTAGGAGAATATGGGGTGCATCCGTAATGCCTGTTAATGGTAGATGTCACTCGGAACAGTCTTCAGATCATCGTTGATACATTTATTGTTCCACAGGAAAGAACTGCTCCAGAGAACCAGATATCGCGTTTCTCTGGGATCAGGCTCTACATCACCATTACAACTCATGGTAGTAACCGGTCTGCTGTGAGATATCTTTCTTCTCTGCCAGCATTTACGTGTTGTATAAAACCTCCTATTTCATCACCGCACATATAGCGTGTGCTTAAACAGTCTCCTGTATGCTTATGTGGTAAACGTTTTGATCAGAATCACCGAGTGTTACTTCCAGAATATACTTCTTCATAGAGTAATGGCATGTTTTTTCAAAAGAATTCTGTACCATTTCTTCTTGATAACACATCCACTAAAAACGTAATGTGGTTTAGGGCGACACAACTACCTGATCAGTGATTGAATTGTAAAGCTTTTAATGAATTTTGGGTGCCTTCTAAAACACTTGTTTAAGAAAGGAACGTCAAAGTTCTGTCCTATTTTCAGTAACTCTGTTGCATTAGAGGTGTCTAAAAACTATTACTCCAAGGATTTTCAAATGATTTGGCTACTACGGAGCCCAACTAGTGTTCCTTTTGCAGCTTTTGAACTACTTTGGATGATGTTGCTTTTTTGACTGATAATGTCTTGTTTTGGCCAGACGGAGAATGAAAAGTTATGCGAACCTGTTTTCTAAATTTCTAGTGATGCATTTAATGGTGTTATTAGACAAACCTTCTCCATATCCTCCCAACCAAAGAAACAAATGCTTCTGCTACTGTCCTGTTATCTGAGTTTTTAAATCGGCGACCGATTTTACAACACTTGGTTAGAAAGTTTTCTATCTCTTTTCCAAGTCAAGGTCTCTTGCAGGGAGCGATCCTCCCTTCTGTTCTTTTTTAATTATTTGAGCTCTCCATGCCCATCTTCATCAGCTACTTCTGACCACCATTCTGGTATCTTTGATCTCAAGCCTAGGTTCAAAGGTCATAGTCTTACCTCGAATTCGCGAATATGCTTAGACATTTGCTACTATGTTCACAATTTCGTAAATATCTAACCTTTTGTGTCCTGTAGGTACACTGACACGGGCTGTCAGCCTTCTATCACATATCTCACGGTTACAATCAATCATATTTCTTAGTAGTTTGAAAAAGTGGCCCATGCTTTCATCAAAGTGAGAAGACTGACCTACTATCTTCTGCGCTGGAAGGCAGTGCTGTACCGCTTTACCTCTCCCAACTTTGTGCTCATACTTTCCCGTTACCTCACTGGTTGTATTCCTTTCTGATCTTCCCTGGACTAAAAGCCAAAGACTTCAACTCAATAAATGAGACTCTTCGGCTTTTAACCTATGCAAGTAGCACACTAGTTGAGTAGACCTCATCGCATTTCACCACCAAAAGTGTACGAACGTTCTCCAAAAGAACTGTAAACCACTTTCACCAGTAGCTTTACAAAAACCTCAAAATCCATGTCACTTTTTATTCCATTTGTAACAAATGTGAAATCGATGGTAAAATAAATGCAAATTTGCTTTCGATTATATAAAATAGTGGGTGGTTTGTAGACATTCTGCTGTTTACCGGTACGCTGTTGTTCCTAACCAAGCTGGGCTCATTTTGTCCCTGCAAGCATCGGCGAAGAACTTAAGTGACATTAGGTCTGCCGCTTTACTTCTTAGTTACTAAATCGCCTTACATTACTACATGGTTTTTGGGTGTAGCTTTGTTCTTATGTAACCGCCTGGGATATGACTATGTACTGCTGAATATGTCCCATCGGAGTGCCTAAAGCAAATATGTGACCTAAGTTTAGTCGAAATCGGTCAACCAGCATTTAAATAATTTGTTGAATTAGGGAAATACCACTTATTACACGAAGAGCTATCTCGATTCGGAAATTCATTACCTTTCTCTTTGGAATTCTCAAAAGAGCGATGTACATTGTATATAGGCAGTCAAAAGTACGAGTAGTCACGATCAGTGTGAAATCTCTGTTCATGGTAGACGAGTTTCAAGGATTGTCTCGAATGCACACCCAAGGGCCTTATATATTGATCACCCTGTGTTCAGGACTCACAAGGTAATGATTTTGAAATTTTATTTCTGACATCTTGTTTTCATTCTGTAGGCTTTTAAAAGATACTAGTGGTTGGTATGATCTGGATACATCCGCATGTTCTATTTCAACAGATTCCATTATCATACTATGGATTGCTTTGCGAAACAGTTATTCAAAGATTGTTCTCTGGCGAGCAATTTGGGCTCACAGTTTATGTTGGTTGTTTTCAAAATGGTTTTCCTGTAAACTGATCCAAATTTTATCATTTATTTTCTCTTATAACTGCCGCTTCTCTATAAAAAGGCATAACTAACGCCTCAAATTGGTAAACAAATGACGGAAGCTAGAATAGAGAATTCGACATATGAATATTTGTATGTTTAAATGATAAAGATAACCATGGGTACATTTACGGTCCTTTTTTGGATTTTGGATTTGAAGATTCATAAACATCCAACCGTACAGAACACCGGAAGCATCATGCACTTCATTTCTTGTGTCCGTTGTTCAGATAAAAATGCTCCTTATCGCAAAACGTTGTCTGGATTCATGCGGTTAGTGTAAAATACTGCAAGATTACAAAGGCAACCAGGATAACAATTTTCTTTGAGAAGCAGAAAGTTCACTGCTACGGATTTCTTGTGCGTGTTGTCAGTACGTAGCAAACATGCGTAATGTTCATCCGAACAACTGTTTTACCTGTTTATTAAACAACCGCACGAAAAGAAGAGAAACTCCGTGAGCCGAGACTCAGTAAGTGTGTCAGTAGGCATCAATACCTAAATTAACCAAACAGCAAGATGGCAACCTCCTCAACAGTAATAAATTTTCAAGTACCATACGTCAGACAGACCGCTCCGAAGTACCCACACCGGGTTCCTCTCAAGGCCACCTCCAGGTCTATTTCCAATGCTCCCTATCCGAGGCTGTCTAGCCGTAGGTGCCGAAAATTTAATACTCAACGATAATACGCTTCCGAACAGGATTGTGTTTGTTCAACCTGGGAAGGCAAAATAGAGAAACTTCGTGATCCGAGACCCATTGAGTGTACCAATAAGTACTAGCACTAATACTAAACGAACTCTAAAACGGTGACCCTAAATGTAACCGATACAAGTGCTTTGATCGAAAGAGACGCTTTGCTAACCAAATTCAACAGAACAATCTACATACCGACTCATTAGGCGAATATCGAATTTTCTCGGTCGGTGTTTGATTCGATAACATAAACAGAGTTATGGTGAGCCTCAGCTGTTAAGGTTAATAAAAGTTGTGTCTCCCGGTCCGGTAGTAGAAAGCATGGTAACAAGGAGATTTCGGTATTCTCTTTCAATTTTGCACTTTAAAAATAAAGCATATCTGACAAGTACTCAATGGATTTGACGCTAATTTCAATAACCTTCTCTGGATTTCATAGAATGTGGGCTAAATCGAAGGGATAAGAAATCATCTATTGAGAATAAAGTACTTTATGCGTGATAGTGATACTCTCATTATCAAATGAATTGGAGCACTACTGGTTTCGGTTTATTTTTGCAACGCTTCATCTCGTTTCGCAGCTGAGACGTGATTAGGTCGATTTTCTATGAAAAGACTGACAAATACACAACAGTGTCATTAGTTAGCACTAGCACGTTGAACGAAACCTTGTGTTTTCGTCACCATGTAAATTGACATTTACATTTTGCAACCCTGTATCCAAAACGGGGTCTTGGTTTCCCAAATCCTTCTCAAGTAATAATTCGCACAACTCTTTGCGAACTAATAATTCCGTATAAAGAACAATAGTATACACATGACGTATTTCATCATCTGTATGACGAAAAGACTCATTCAGACAACAGAACTGGTTTCATGATTCATTCCATACAATGAAGAGAAATGGATTATTGCTTACTTTGAATAAACCTCTGCCTAGTACTGGCACCCATTTTACAGTTTGAGGTTACATACAACTGATATATTACTAAATTTCGTCATGAGTTTTGATTTTACTGTATACTCCATAATCATTCCAATCATTCGATGTTTCGATTACTGAGGGTAACCCTTCCCAAGACCATTCTACAGTCGAATGATTTTGGAACAATAATCGACTGACCATCATCTTTTCCAACAACATTGGGTTACCGGACAAAGTGCATTTATCTTCGACATTTTGCATGGCGTGTCGTATTTTCCATACACCCCGAACTGATCTCGCCTCCGAAACATCAAACGTGCAGTGTTTTCGAAATATTTAAAATCTGTTATCAGCCCCCGATGAATTCCGTATATCCATGTTGATGCGTATTGAATTTGAGTTGGCAGTGCAGAGCAACAAACAGTGGGCAATAGCGAGTCAAAACCACCTCAACACAAGGGCCACAGCAGAATTACTGTTGAAAACTCATTGCAATTAAAGAAGAAACTTTAAAGTAGTTCATTGACTTCAATCCGAAAGGTAAGCATCGAAAGAGAAACTAATCGTGAAAACGGAGATCTACGACAACTAAACATATTTGAATACGCTGTGGTTGGATTCGCATGTATGTGATACAAATGGAACCTTTGACAGTCCAACTTTTCTTTTCCTCAATGGTGAATTTTTTAAGGCACTGGTTCCTTGTATCCCATCTTTTGATAAAAGAAGAGAGACAAGCACTACCAGATGCGAACTATTTGGTTTTATTTGCGTCCTTCAAGATTGGAAAAAGCAGGGCTTTCACAGATATCACTCGATTAGTAATCGAATGATATGAAAGTGATCTTGCAGTTTACGACCAACCAAAACAGCTACTTACCTGTCGTACTGTAACGCAGATGTGTTGATGTTTAAAGTTCAAAAAAGAATATATTTTCCACTGACACTAAACCTTACCAGGGGAGGACAATCAGAATCCATTGGTTAATAAATAAATACCTTTCCTACGCTTTCAGTCAGACTAATGCTAAGATGTCTGTGGCCTTGCTGGTTTTCAAATGCATACTTTACGCCCCTTTTGCATACAAAATATCAAAATTTTGACGCTATGTAGACTAGTGAAATTTATTGGTAGATTCATAAATCCGTGACTTTGGAACTGTTTTAATGTCCTACACACACACTGGTGCAAATAAAAGCCACGTGGTTATGAAAATATTCCCAGTTTCCAACTTTTGTAATAATTCAGATGAAGGAAACAAACTTTCATTGTCTAATAAGAGCCCTCAAATATCGCCCTTTGAAAAGACCCACTTCTACGTCGTCAAAAAGATCAAGCAAAAATTTACAAAATACTGCAAAACGGTTACATTTTTCTCGGCTTGTTTCGCATTTTTGATTAGTTCGTAATATAATCGTAATTGTTGTTGTGTATGCCTGGTGGAAGTAGATAAATGGTTACGCTGTTCCAGCCACCAGTTGAAATACTATTTCGATCACGACTCCAGATTAGTAGACATCGTTGGTTGGGGCACGTGGTACGTATGGCAAATACGTCTACCATACCGTGTCCCATTCTCCGTTCCTCCTCATGAGTGGAAAAAACACGTGGAGGTCAACAAATGACGTGGCAACGAGGAATGAGAAAATGTACAGCAAACTTAGGAAAAGCAGGTGCTTCACGTCTTCGTGGTTGGAGTCCAAAAGATCCCTTAACCAGTTGGCTGGAGACACTGAAGAATATGACAGCGAGCAGCGAATAGTGGCTATCGTGTTGTCACTTTCTATCGAATCATGATGACTGATCGATGTGCGTTTTCACAGTTAGACTGTATTCCGTGTGTTGGCTACTAGAGCATTCTTTCCTTTTCCCACGCGTATAGGTCCAGTCCCTGTCCATCTTGTACATCCATATTTTCTAATTCAACGTGCAACATGGTGAGAAAGATAGTGGTCAGTGGGGCTTGCCCTGCTGTTTACCGCTGTAAGATGATGATGATGATGATGATGATGACGTAGAGCACTCGAAAGTACACAAAAATTGTGATTTAGGAGTTTTCAAGACAATAAACGATAAGAACTTGTCCGTGTGTATTAATACTTGTTTTAGCGAGCATTGTATAGTATGATAAATCAAGCACACCAGCGAAATTGAGTGAACAGCTGGTATCAGGAACGGTAGGATTAACCGAATGAAATGTCCGTAAGTTTCTCCATCGCCGAGGGTGATTCATGTTGTCGTTGGACTAACATAAGGTTGACATCTTCGGTAAAACCAAGTAATGTGTCTACCGATTTATCAGAGATAGACCATTGTGAATGTAGTTCTTTTGATACAAACGTTTCCATGCCGTGAATATTTCCTTCACCCGTGTCTCCAAAACGGGGAGGGGGATTGGATACATACTACGTCTACCTATGTGTGATAGAATGATGTTCTGGCATACGATAAGTGTGAGCAAGCAGCTACCGTATATGACCTTATTTAAAAACTATATTTGTGCACACCTTCGGAAAAATACACCTCGCAAAACTAACCACACCGCGTGTGACTGACTACTCGCACTCTTGTGGCAACTACCTGTCTACCCACCAATCTGGCTGTGTTTCATTCCATCACTGACCGGTGGTCTGTCTAACACACGATCAGTTTTGTCAGCATATCAGCACAGCTTGCCGGCTGAATTGAGGATTCGGAAGGAAACGCGTTGACGGACCACTTCAAGTTCTTTGATCTTTTCCTGATCTACTTTTGCCCATCAGCATTTTTATAATTGACAATAATATTTCACGCAGATTTACTTGAGACTAATTTTAAAGAAGTACTATGAGTGCTCTAGTTTTTGGAACTCGAGGCAGTGCCCAAATCCTTTCGACAGTGTTGTTTCTGTTTGTGATCGTATTTCTGGTCGCGAACGCTCAGTTTCGTCCTCATGGAATTCTTCAGCCTTTCCCGCCAAGCTACGTTCGTCGATGGACAGTACTGCTTGGCAGAAGGGTCGTACTGAATTGCTCCGTGGAATTGCCAAAGGAGGTCAATCCCACACAGGTCAGCTATCGTTGGGAACGTCCCGAGGGAAAAGTTATCGGACGCAGTAAACTGTACGTGATCCCCAGAGTTGAACTATCAGATGGGGGTGAATATGTGTGCCACAGTACCGCATACGTGGGATTCCAACGAGACCAGTGGTCCGCGAGACAACCACTGGTTTTGGAAGTTCGTAAGTTCCTGTTGCTGAATGCTCCCAGTATAATGCGATGTTTCCAAGCTACCATGTTTTGGGTAAATACATTATTCGTATAGAATGAGTATGTACTGAAATACTATTTTGAGTCGTTTTCTAAATGTACTCCAGCTATTTTCGCGCAACATGTACAGAAGAGGTTTCAATGTTATTATCGGGGCTAAGTGAACAGTGTTATGAGCAGTGCGTGCTTTATGCGAATTGCATAAACAAGGAAGGTCCAGTGTCACCATGTATCAACAGGTGGACTGATAACTTTAGCCCACAAGAACGGCTTGTGTGAAAGATTTCCCCGAGGGTAGGAATGTCAAAGTGGCAATAAGTTTCTCAAAATCCTTCGGCGCGGAACTTGTGGACAAGATTTTTACAAAATTTTTAGGAAAGTCACCTTTTTCTCAACTCTCAACCTAGAGTAAGAGGTGATAAAACGATCGATGTGGATGCCAATTGCTATTCCATCCGCGATGGCTGTCACTCAGTGTTCAGCTTATATGGGTTGGGTCTAGATAATTGCAAAAAAGCCACTTAACAGGAATCCTTAACACGTTTTGATGAATATTCCGCTTGCGAGTTTTTTCTCAATTCCGTCGTTTTCTAAAATGATATTCTATTTGTCCATTTACAAATAAATTTGAAAACGGTCGGATCTATGATGCGAGAGCAAAAATATGATGTTTGCTATTTGATAAGTTATTGCGTTCACAAACAGGTAAACTAGAATCCCTCTTTAGAAAATCTTCCCAAAGTTTCAGCCAGATGCTATAATCAGCCTTAAGATATATGAAATCCTTGATGTTTTTGTTTGAGTATTTCCTTGTTAAAGGGCTAACTAATAGTTCTCACGAAGTTTCAACCACCTAATTTGGATACTGAGCTGAATTTGTGACGCTTGACTCAATTTCGCGGAATATTTCTGTTTGTGATGTTGAACAAAACTAACCGGACTTATAATGGTAGGTGTCAATACAATTCTGCTTATAGCATACACCGTAAATTATCTGATCACTTGTCCACGTATAACCCAACAAGGCGCTATTCGTGACTCGTTAGACCATGCAAAGTGAAACCTCGAATAGTACGGTACTATATCTGGATGACTGGGGAAAATTCCTCCGAGGCATTTGGCCGATTTCGCAGTTTTGTCGCTCATCCGGGAGATGCACTCGGTACCTTTTTGTCCAATTATCTCTGCACTTTATTGTCCACAAATAATTCAGTTACCATTTCATAGTATGTACATAGTGGAAGATATATATATATACATACATAATATCTTCATCGCATAAACTAATTGAAACAGCGGTTTCTGTGAGCAGGTCTTCTGCCCTGGATGTTGCCTACTACTGACGGTATGACGTTTCAATCTGAGTCTTCTTTTACAAATACAAATTCTCGGTATACACAACAGAAGTTTACCTTGTGGTGTTCGTATTTGGTGTCTTACTTCAACAACCTCAGAGATCATTACTAAAGCCTGCGAAAGCAATAACGCTGCTTTTTCCATTACTGGTGGTAATGGACTATCGTTGGATACACTTTTTCTGACCACGTGACCAAACTTCGGCAGAGTGGCTGGGAGTTAAATGTAGGAAACCGCGAAAGAAACACCATGTGCACGTGTATGTTGTAGCAACGGGATATCTGTTTAGTGGAAACGTGATCTTATGTTCACGCAAGCAGATGAAATTGTTTTTAACCTTCTTAGTATTTGATTGTGTGATGTCGTTTTCTTTTCACTTCCTGCCATTTCAAGCTAGGATGGCCTATTTCACATCGGGTACAGATCTTATCAAATATCACTTTAAATACAGCCCCCTCATTTTAAAAGCACTGTCTTCCGGTTTTGTTTTTCTGCAGTTATTTTTCGTCACGAGGCAGATACGTTTTATTCATATACCTTATCAACCGTCGTACATTCTGGGCCGTTTGATGTACCATCAAAGAGCTACCAGCACACGTGTTAACTCGATTGAAAATGACTAGGATTTACGTACTTCTTTTAATAAATGGTTGCTCATGAGTCTAGTAGCCTCAAAAGTCCCACTGCACTATGAGGATAACCGCAAACAGACTCTGTGACCTCTATAAGTCAGGTGTGGTAACGATTCTGACGACGGTGGATTACTGTCTACCACCAAAGTAATCGGTGAGGGCGAGGATTTGAACCATGGACCTCCGAGGCGGAAATTAAGTGTTCTAAACCAGTCGACCTTCTCCGGCCTGTATTTGCTTCGGAAGAAACTAACGCTATCGTTTTTTCCTTTTTGAATTCCTCCGGCGTCCGAATAACCAAGTGATATGTACAGAAGTACCTAAGAACAACATAGTGCGTAACTGTCCCTATCGTCGTCAGATCCGTGAGGCTTTATTTTAATGATCACAATTTTCATGTGTTGAGGACATTTGTTGTTCTCAGGATAACAGATCTGGTGTACTCCTTTTCCAAAAATTCGACTCCTGTTTGCTGCTGTATTTTGGATGTACTCGGTTATTGCAATTATTCCATCATTTATCAAACACTGGAAACTTTTAACATTTGCAAGCAAATTTTGAGGTTTTGATTGTTCTTCATGTCAGCGTAGTATAGAATTTTGTTATTTACCTGAGAAGCACTTTCTGTGACCAGTGATGATATTACGGGATGCAAAAACGTTTAACAGACCATATGGTATTCCCAGTGTTTGCAAGCATGCGATTTTAATTAAAGATGGTAATTTGTTCGCCTCCTACACTCTGAACCAAGATTTCAGTGGATAATGGCGGACACGTGACTGGTCCCACGGTGGCAGCCACAAGGCTCGTAGCGTTACCGATCTCCTCAGAAGAGCGTCAAGCATATAGATTCTAATCACATATGGATTGAAAGCAAAAATATAAGTTACCTGAATTATGCACAAAGCGTAGTCTATTTGACCGGTTGTATTCCCAAGACCGGAAGAAACTACTTGCCGGTAAACTTGCCATTTTGTTAGTCGGCAGCTCAATTATTGAAACGTTTTCCTTTATATTTACGAGCTCAACTGCAAATCAGTAGACCTGAGGCACTTATGTTTCCAACGTTACCTTGGCTACCCATGTATTTCCCTTCCTATGGGATAAATATAGAACTGCCTGAAGCAACAAGTAGAAAAACAAATAATTTTCCGGATCACTGGCTTCTTTCACATAACATGTTCGACAAAAATTATCAGATCATACCTCTCGTCTTATATTCAAGATGAAATAATAAGAATGCAGTAAGTAAATACCAAAGTAGTATCCTTCACTGTTTGCCGTTTTTCAAAGCCCACTTGGTACACCTGTTGATCTGCTGCTGGGATCTCGGTTCTGGTCTTTAGGCTGAATACCTAGTTAAATTCTCTGACAGTCCCCAATTTTGGACAACCAGATCAGATTAGTTTTGTAATAGAGCCAAAATTAGTTTGAGCGGAAAACCAGTATTGCACAAAACAGAAACTGTTTACCGGTTTATTGGTTTTCGTGCTAGGATTATTCGGCAGATTTGGGCGACTTTGAATTTCTGGCAAAGGTTCTAGAATCGGTGGAATACTAGTTCAATTCATTAGGCAAGATCAATGTTCTATTCATAAAGGAACAAATAATAGGCTTTTATTAAATAATGTGATAAAGACATTTGATGGGGTTAGTCAATGAGGTAAAAGAGCACGCGTTCCACGAACCTGGTAATGATACTACTATTTACCTCGTTCTCCAGTACATACTGGACATTCTCTAAAGTGCGATCTGGGGGACGTTTACTGACTTCCGCATTCAGTAGGGAAAATGCCACTAATGAACTCCGAATCAGGGTTTATAAAAAGTAATTATTTGAAGCCTTCCAATGAGTATCCTGTCAGTTCAAAAGTCTAAAAGGAAAAAACGATATCCGAAATCACACTTTTTAGGAACTTGATGAAGCTACAATACCGGTCACACAAACGAACCGAATAATAAAGCTACGAACGTTTTCATGGGTATAAGATCACAGCATTGTAGAATTATTCGCAGTAAAATGAATCTCGTACAAAAAACATTCTATTGAAAACAGCACGTAAGGCCAAGTGTGTCTTTCGAATTCTTGAAAAGGTCAATAATTCCCATAATCACACAACGCGTCTGTTGTTATTATTATTTGTGTATCAGTCGATAAGACCACTCTATTAAACCAGTTTGCGTAGAAAAGTTATCTAATAATTGATTAAGCCAGCTGCATACTCTGGGCTGTTGGTTTTTCCAACTGACTTTGCATTCGCTCACTCCATTAGGCTTTGTACCTAGATCAAGTCTTTTGTCAAGCAGTGCTCACTCAACTGGAATGGTGTTCCTTCGGCTTTCCGGCTAGAATCTTTTTAAGAAAAAATTGATACAAAAATATTCTGATGACAAAAATATTGCAAAATTGCACAAGAACTTTGGCTGTGCCAAATCAAATAAGGCCTTCAAGTATCTTCACACTCACCCCATAATAATGGCGAGTTGACTGACTTTTTGAATACTACTCCCTTTTGTATTGAACAAGAGTGCAAAAACTATCTAAGTGTTTCCTCTATTTATGGTGGACGGATAGTTACTTTTGTATGCCAGAAGATTACTGTCAGCTTGACAACTTATAAGGCAGAGTATAACTGGTCATAGAAAACCTTTGTGACAGCCATTTTCAGATGCTGCAGCATGTCGGTCAGCCTTATTGGTTATCGAAATTTATAAGGTGGAATTTGGTAGAATAAACTACAGCCTAAAAGTTCCCTTATTAAGACCGCGCGGAAAAAAGTGCCAAAACTTGCAAATCTTAAATAGAATATTTCCCAATTGGGCAGTGCAACGGTAATTATTCATGAATCGTTGCAATCGATCCCCGATCGAAAAGCCTCGCTGGGAATAGCTATACTAATGGTACCAGTTTTGTCGCCAGATTAGTGGCCTTATTAAGATCTTAACACAGTACGGCCAAATGACAACAATTTGTAAGTTAGAGTGTTGAGCTACAAGCTCAGTTCAAAAGACTCACGGTCTTTTGGCAGTTTTGTTTGAATTTTGGTCAAATGAAGATTTCCCCTCGGGTTTTTTCACTTGCACAGTTTGACATGTTCAGAGTTCGAACATGTTATACGAAACCCGTAATCTAACCAGTAGGCATGAAACTGGCACCAGAAATCCTATTTCATGACTTGTTGTGATCAGCAGTAACAAGTATCAGTTGATCATTCGAGTCATTTTCACATGGAAAACAGATGAATATGTGCCACCTAAGTATCGGCTATTTATTTTAGCCAGATAAATAATTTCTGTCCCTGGAAAAACAATCATCCTGGGAGTACTATACTTATTTTTATTCTAAGGTGGTTACGGCATAATTAAGTATTTGCCATCTCTAGTGAGAAAATCATTTTCCAATAAAAAGGCATCTATTTGAAATCTCGAAATTGAAGTTGTCCTATCCTTCTTGTATAAGGAAGATGCAATGTACCGTATCAAATCTCAGATCAACATTGGTTTGCAAGCTTGTTTCGTAATAGAGCCCAAAACTGTGTGAGTAAGTGACCAGGCCACATGCACTAAACCAACGTGTTTCGCAGCACCCAAACAGGTTCCTACGAAGAAGTCCATCATAGTTGCCACCCCATCGTCTCGCGTGCGTTTTCATAACGCGCGTGAGCAGAAATGAAATCGAACGGACATACCTCATAACCACAAAGTCCCACTTGACTTTCAGGGATAGACAGCACCTGGAACCTGAGACCCGGAAAAAATAAGCACATGGGGTCCGAACATGTCGGGTGTGGTAATGAGTCAAACTACAATGGATTGCATTCTACCACCAAAGTGATTGTTCTCGGTGACTGCATTCGAAACTCTGATATCCGAGGTGATACTCAAAGTCACCAAACCACTCAGCGGACACTGGCGTTGATGACGGGTTGCGTATAGTCAGTCCCTTACCTTGTACGTTAACGAGAATAAGTAGTTCGAGAGCCGCCCCAGATAGTTTGGTGGGTAATGCGTGAAACTCTCAACCATGAACATTATCCAGCTCCAGTTCATCTATCGTAATCTGAAAATGAAACATTACAGTAGGGGGTACCCAGTGAAGCACGTGATACGGTTATACACAGTTCTTGCATGACTATCAATAGTGATTCGTTTTTTTATTATTATTATCGTCATTACTATTAAAAACACCTGCTAGCCGACACTAAGTTGAGTAGAGAAGTCAAAAGTATTGGATTACTTAGTGTATCTAGGATCAATTCGTTGCATCTTCACGAAGTACATACTACAGCCAAGGCAACTATTTATCTAGTCACGAAAAACGAGCATTGGAAAAAACTGTTGACCAACCAACGAAAGTTTGCCACCAAGAGAGGGCTAAGGAGATGAACCATTCACTCTGCTTACATCGATCGGGGTTTAGATTGCTAATGGCCAGTGCTTCTGTGTAATTCAGCCACCGTCGGTTGTTGCCAGAGTATACGACCACAAATGCGTCTTGTGTAATGATACAATGCTTCGTCTCTCAAAGATGTTGCGTGATCGAGATCTGGGACATGTTCCTTCCTTTGGTGACGTCACTGTAGTGACGTTGCCACTCATCGCCTAATGTAAACTCACCACATGGTGCAAACCAATTTACATCCATAACCGCTGCAATGTGAACAGGCGGATAACATAGGGCAAGGAAACCCGAAATCACTAAAGGTGACCGGAAGCAGAGTCTTGCTATTCTTCTTATTCATCATGTAGAAGTCATGGGAATAACTCTGACTGGACAAGTAGTTTACATCTAAAACTGCTGGGGAAATCCCGGAAAATGATTTTCCGAAGAATCCGCTAATACGTAGTGACAGAAACAAACCAATTAAACGTATGTCGAGTGGAACGAAAGGGAAATTTGGTGTCCCACAAATCCTCGCTATTCAATGTTAGTTGACTTACCTCAGTAAACTGTGACATTCTGGAAAAACAAACTGTTGCCTAAAAAGAGGTAATGCTCCGTTTAATTGAGGACAAAAGCTTTTGGCCAAGACTGAATAATAATTTACCATCAAGTAACGATTTCTTCGTTCTACAGTAATTATCGGATATTATGGAACTGAATCAGGGAAACGTGAACCAACAAGAATCCAACTGCGTACAGTAAGACGATAGCTTGTTTGTTCTTCTGAAGTACGAATGATCTGACTATGAATGATTACAGAAATATTTTTGGAAAATCCAATTTCATTCTTCATATCGAAAAGCCGGACGCCGCGAGCCGGAGTCGAACCGGCGACCCTCCGCATTACAGAAATGATGATAACTTCTGTACCTAGCCTAGCCTAATTTTTATTGGCAAAAGTTTCACCACTGGCAAGACTGATTATTCAAACCTTTCTCTGCCTAATAACCGGGTAAAATTTCGTTGGATATACTTCTGGTCCCTATTACGAGTCTCACGAGAGTAACAGGGAACTTCGCCACAAACCAGATCAAATTCACCTATTCTGTGCTATCTTTTCATCTTTCCCCGAAATTCCATGTGGCAGTCGCCTTAGAATGAACTATAACTCAAGACTATAAGTACCAGAAACGCGGACTGTTTAAATCGGTAGGAAGATCCAAGGTCGCGGGGTGTACTCATACAAGAATAAGCGGTAGGGTTCACAGTGGGCAATCGGTCACAGCTACAGCTTCATCGTATTAAAGCAATGCTGGTCATGATGGCTATCTGTTTGCGCACATAATTCAAACAAAGCACTGGATGCAACTGCTTCAGCAAAAGACAATAAACAACCGATCTTTTGGTGATTTATCACGCAGAATACTTCGGCTATGCCAGTCAGAATCGAATAAGTGTCTTACAATGAAGACAGTGCATAACTTCGAAGAGTTCAATGCCGATTACTTTATAGCGTGCCCTGGTATTCTAGTGGAAGTTCGTCCATTGTTTTTATTATTATTTCTCTATCACTGATCACTTAGTTGTATACGAGCACTGCTGATAATAAGTAGTCTATTGTGATCTATTCTTCGGAGATGCTTCCTGGTCTCACAAATGTTTTAGTAATCCAAATGGAAGTGCTCATCACTTCTGGTGGGATGCGGAAGCATGCGTGAATGACAAATAAAGGGAATCAGAACTGCTCAACGTGTGGTTTATGTTCAGGTTGGCAATCATTTATTATTAGCCTTTTAGCCTTTCTTTATTGAGCGGAGGACCTACGGAACAATCTTTAAAAGTCGAAAGCTGGATGATTCTTGTTTACCTCATATTCAAACTGCATTTTTTGATTTGTTCAAAATTTCCTCATAAACAATTTTGACAAGGTCCGATTGATTCACGATTTTTTACATTCGTACAATTCCGGCCGATCACTTACCGGCATACTCGAAATCGATTTAACTATAATAAACTAATGACAAGCTATGGACAACCGGCCGGTTACTTATTCTTGGAAGCACTCGAAGATAATCCGAAATGCAGGTGTTGTTCCAATTAGGTAGACAAAAATCTTTTCTTCGTAACTGATTTCTTTTTTCTGATAATCTCATAGTTTATCATAACACAAGGCTGATAAATAAAACTCCAAAGAACATTTTGATAACAACGTAGTTCTGCTGCTATCTGTTGGCAGTTTAAATTTCGTGACCATGGTCACTATGATAGATTAGCCTGAACCTCCGAATTGCAAAATCAGTTAGAAGTTGATTACGGCTTATAGTTCATCTCATGAAGATAAGATGGACCAGAAGCTATTTTCGTCGTTTATAAATAAAACTGATCCTACTAGAAACATTAATCTTTCTGAATCCGAAACAAAGCAAGCACATTTGAAAGGCACTTTGTCTTCTTACACTTCAAGAGCAATTCCTTAGTGAGTGGTAATGCCACGGAGGTGAACTCTGGGTGTATTTCAGTTGCTTGACGTGAACTTCCATATCAAATGCGTGTGGTCGGTTAAACGGACATTTGTCTCTCATTACTCTGAAGAAAGATTTTCTGAAAACAGGGAGAGGAGGAACATGTTTTGCTTGCCCATCGAGTACTTGTTTCTGAGTTAAACATGTTTGGTATTCTTCTTGTGAATCTCGACAAATTTCTTCGCCTTATTCATGAACAGAATGGTATCGTGACAAGTTGTGGTGTGTGAACTAAAAATAGACCCCGGAATTTGTACATTCTGACCCCGGAACAGATTTTCGGAAGCAAAAAATATTTTCTATGGTTCGTTCTCCAGTCTGCACAAGTCATACCAAAAAGTCATGCGCTTTACAGAACAAAATCTAAAATATAGTTCAAAGGGCAATCCGAGTTACATCCATCCTAAAGAAAACTGTTCATTCGTGTTTCGTCCACGAGAGACCCCATATCGGACCTAGTCAGCCAACGTTTATAGCACGCTAGTCTAACATGTGTCGTATGTTTTCAAGATTCTCAGTTATTCAAAAGCCTAATAAGGATGTGTTACCAAAGCTAACCACTCTGATGGCAATATATTCATTTACATGTGCAAGTAAAGCAACCTAGATTGGCCAAACAAAAAGAAACTATTCAAAAAGGACATTGTCCACCGTGACTCCAACATTAGGGAACAGCACCCATCGGGAGTGACTTCCTCGGGCGCCTGGTGGACTCAGATCATCAAGTAGGCGTAGATTTGGCACTCCAGACCTAGGGTCCCCCTCTATCCCCTTTACACATATCCGTTTACACACACTGACCACCACAGAGGCGACCAGCATCCGTCTTTTACACCTGATCCGTGAACATAGAAAGAGATTTTCCAATCCATCCAATTACCCTGGCTGCAGGTCGACCACTAAAACCCTAATGATTCAAGTCCGGACCATGTGAGTATCACAGCCTAGTCTTGCGTAACAGCGCATCGATCTAATTCCAATATTCTCCCATAAAATTCTTTTATCCAGTCCGAATGACTTTCCATCTCCCCCCTACAAAGCACCCATTTCAAATACGCCCCGTACAGGCTCGAGAACGAATCATTGTCACAGATAAATCCTACTTCGATAATGGTGTAAGTAGTACGTGGGTAAAAGTTGACGCCGGCAAAGCAGTATATATATATACATATATCATGAGGGAGGTGTGATAATAAATTGCCATTCTCCGTTGCAAACAAAGGTGGACAAATAAATAAAATGGGCTTTCGACCCAGCGCAATTGAGTATTGTGCCAGCAATAACAGTGTCTATGTTGCAACTGCTGAATTCTTACAACTGGGTTGCGAATTGTTCTGATCATCGGTGTACTTTTCACCAACTGACAAAAATAAAGGAGCGCTCAAAGGCGTCAACCGTAAAAAATAAAAATAGAAGAACCATAATTTGGTGGCTTTTAGATTGCAAAGCGCACCACACCGGTTGATATGGGTAGAAAAGAATCACGATCAACCTCGCTGGTGGGGTGATATCAGAGATACTCTGAAAAACGTTGAATTCACGGGGCTCAAAATATGGGAAATTCCCCCATCTGTTAGAGCAGAAGTACCTTCCAAAGTTTTCGAAAGTTTCAGCTACCTCCAGGTAAACGGTCGGGCGAAAATTCCCGTAAGTTTGTTTGCATAAGTTACGAATTGATTTTCTCCATAAATCTAATACAACACTGGTATATTTGTCCAAAGAAAACACAGAAGCCCTGGACAAGGTTGTCTTGGTATGAATTCAGGTACTCTACACGAGTACTATCGGTCAAGTATCATCCGCAGCAACATCATTTAGAAGCACGGGCCAATGGTTGTCGATGCGAGCTCGTGGTTATTTCCACTGCATCCGCATGTATATAATTGAAAAAAAGGGAGGGGGGGGGGGGTGATCAGTTTGTCATAAAAAATGAAAAATATATCATAAGTACGTTCAGAGAAACTCGAAAAACTTTGAAGTCACTTAGATAGAACGTCGATTTTAGTTTGAGCACCATTCCAGCATGATTATCACTCATGCTTTATAACCACGCGTGTGTTTCGAAAGCTGAGCGCTAACAACAATATGCAAACAGATCTAATCAACTATCTCCAGAAACTACTCTCACACATGGCATCCACGGGGAAGCTTGTACCTCGTCTACCTAAAAGTGTATCTTGCAGTGACATAAGTTGACTCCAACAAACCTCAAAAGAAGATGCTGCTCACTTTGTGAACTCAAAAATACTCAAATCTTATTGAAAGACAGTGATGGGCAAATATTTGGTTGGATAGAATGGTTTCTCTGATAATGGATTGCTCATTAAAACAGAAAACCCGGCCATGTGAAAAAAGTGGGTGTGTCAACCATGTTGGTCCCTCACAGTGCATGTGGAATAACCATTGACTCAACGTTTTGGATAATTCATAGGACGGGCTTAATGGTACATGTTTTTTTAAATGAACAAAAGCACTGGTAGAGAAACTGCTATAGTCTTCAGTTTGCTTTGGTGAGCCATAAAAGGTGACATTTGATGACCAGCTGCCATACTAGCATTTTTATAAAAATGCAGGGTGTGTGAGTAGCAGCTGTGTGAGTGTGTCACCCTCGTTTAGGATGAGTGGTCGGACCCGACTGACATACCCGCCGTCTGTAAGTCTAAGCTGCATTTGTAGCATCAGAGAGAAAACGTAGAATAAAGGTTAAGGACGTTGACAGATAAGTATTGACAGACGGTTTAATTGCCTATATCAACCCATCAATGGCAAAAATGGGAGAATACTGATTTTCATGCGGAATAATTCATGATATGGGTCATAGACTATATGTCACAAATCAGAAAACAGTGTGCTAGTACAATAGCTGAGATTTCGCTGAATAAACTCAAACGAAATGACAGAAAAAGGAAAGCAACAGGTGCATCATTTGTTGGACCTTTCCGGTAGTGTGACAGATTAGCGGTGTGTAAGACTGTGTTTGTATGTGGGTGCGAGTGGTAGAGGGGTGGGGCAGGATTTAAAATAGCTTTGAATAAAATCCATTTGCCCAAAATTATTTAATTGGCAAGACATCCAGTTTTCGTTTACGGTCACGCATAGAAATTATCAGGATAATCAATATGCAAGTAAGCAAATTTCCTCAATTCACAGAAAATTATATCACATTAAAGGCAGAAATATATCTCAATTTTTCAAAATGCTTTGCCGTCTATATAGAGTAATGAAACAGAACAATGAATGTCCAGTCCATACTTTTGCATCCATAAAAATGCAAATATTTTCTTCGACAAAACTGACAGAGCTAATCCTGATCACCATCGCTTTGCATATTTTTTTCTGGAACACTTTACTACGTTTTGAATAATGCTTATCACTATCGAGGTAGCTGTACAATGCGTCCATTCGAAATGAACCCGCCCCCTACAGGGTGGGATTTCTACATATGCTACTGACAGCGATATCAGTAGCTAGATTTTGACCTCCGGCGAAGAACGCTTTGAATTGTCCATTTGAGATAATGATGACCGATAACCGGAACTTCAAAAGCGGTTCATTTTTCCTTGGAGTGATCGCATAGAGCAGCCGATGCAACCCTACCTTACAGTCAGTGATATATCAACCAAAAATGGCAAGCCTATTGTAAATAAACTCGTCATGTTGGTCACTTTTAACGAACTTTAAACGGAAAATCCTGGTGAAATCACAGTTCAAATAGTATTTACTCCGCAGTACGACATTTGTTGACGTAGCATTTGTCGCCTTTCAGTCGTGCGTATTCACCTTAGTCTCCTGAATCTGAGAGAACTTAGCAGATCATATTCCGTCGTACAAACCTTTGTTGTTGCTTATTTAGGAATATATAATTCAGCGAGTTGCGCAGAAATATGTAAATTATCACTTCCGCTAATTAAGGGTGTTCGATTTAACCTGTTTTTCCGTGGGGGAGAAATCCCCTGTGACTCAGTTGGTTAAAATGCAGGAAGTTTTGCTACCGAGAATTTCAGTCAGTTCTTGCAAATATTTAACCGACTTCCTCCTTGAGTCCGAATTCCGGTAATAGAAACCCACCCGTTGATACGGAGGTGTTACATGTTACGAAAAAAATCAATCACACCGGAAGTTAACTGAATTCTTGCACCATTTTCTGATGGCTTTATTTTAAGCCTACATAGGCAAAGGATTGAGATTGCTGTCAGAACTCCGACTGACTTGAGAAAAGTAAAAGGGGTGGGAAAAAAAGAGGATTTGAAAATATAGCAGTTTTTGCCAAATTCCCAATAAACATTATACTCTCATAGAGTACCTTACCTGACTGTCAAAATATTTGGTAAAGTGGTAAAAGGTTTCAGTGTATGAAGGACTGTACATGTTTCGTGATAATACTGATTTCCATCAGTTACTAAGCAGGTTTTGTTTCTAAATTTAAAGTGGCTGTCATTCAGTGTGTGCCCTTAGTATAGATTAGTTTGCAGCAAACATCTAATCCATAGTTCTCCAGCGCTATGGAACGATTTTTTGAATACCCTGACCGACTGAATCCATTATGGCCATAGCATAGACGGAAGAGTACCATATACACCATAGAAAATCGACACACTACTAGTAGTCAGAAAGTTCTTTGTTGCGTTATCACTGTTGCGTAGGTTAAACGGTGGGAAAAGTGAAGAAACCGAAAAAATACCATTTACTCTTTGTCTGCATTCGTAAACCACAGTACTCTTAATACCGTAAATCGGAGCGAGACTGACTCTCGAGAACTGATATTTTACTCGCCCTTTTGGAATTCAAAAGCTTACAACCCGAAAGCCGGATTCCGGTAGATGATCTTCTTCTATTTGGGCGGCTAGTTTGCAAACTCAGCTGTCACCATACAGCCATCGGATGAGACCATAAGCGAACATCAAATTCTGAGTGGCGAGTATTTCCATGATAAAATTGAGCAGCCTGGCTTTAGTCACTTATTTACCCTCATGCATCACCTCTCAGAGGAAAATAGCAGCAAAAGGCATAATCAAATCTGAAGGAAATTCCCATTTATGAACCTAATATAAATAGCTCGAGGCTCCTGACCACACGGACACCTGGTGGTCGCACCGAGATATCTCAGCTGGAAAGGCAATTTGTCGACTATCATGAGGTATCTGAATCGATACCGTATGCCAAGTGGACATTTTGCTGAGGAAAGATGCGAACGAATTTCCCATTATGTATATAATCCGATTTCTCTTTTTATTGTTATGTTCTCCATTAATGATACTTACCTCTTAAAATGTTTTGACAGTGCAAATATATACTCTAGTCGGTTATGTTGATTCACTGGGGCTGATCTGAATGAAAGAAACGAAGAGCCATTTTCAATGATGGTAGTTCCGACTGAATCCATGCCCTAGTTGTTAAGGCCCATTGAACCACACCGAAATTCATTTATAAAAGCTTCATGGAAAATGAGAAACACGGTCACACTACTGATAGTAGTATAGCACGGATGGGGATTATATTTCGTTTATCGGTAATCACTTTTCAGTAACGAGAAATGCAAATGTGTGACATGCAGAGTACAGTACAGTTATTGAAGTGATATTCCTTGTTACGTCTGGCTAAATGTCACAGAGTTTTGTTTTTCAGTGGCACGACATTATAAAAGAAAAGGGTGACAACTTTTCTGGTTTAAAAGAATCAAACTGAGAGGCACTTCATACAGTGAACCCGTGATCAAGCCTCGGTTAGTTTTCGTAAACACTTCTATGGTTCTATTGAAGCACGTTTTTATATATGATTGGCAGCAGTTCATATGAGACAGAAAGCCATATTTTACACGAAATTTATTTGTTGTTGAATAAAACGTGGTAGTTTTCTTTCGTCTGAGAAGCGTCGGAAATTTCGAGTGTTATTACTACAAATGTAACCAAAACTACCACCCCGGCTAGATCATGCCATAAGGCTTATGGCAACCAGCACGCAATAATTTACTTCGTGTATTGTCAACTCCCTAAATATTTCTATCTTTGAATGTCTTTTTTAGAAACAAACAAAGGGGATTATAGTTTGTGTGTGCCCCGAAGAACTTTGATTGGATTCGAGTATGAAGTATACCAAGACGACTGAATGGAAATTTCGATCATGTGGTACTGTTTTGTGGATAATAGTTTATCAACCTTCGTGCTTCTGCCATAAAGGTTGTCCGATGAACACACTATCATTGGGTTTACATGAAAAGCTTTTTTAACCCTTCTGTCAATTCAAGTGCTTCATACTGAATCAAATAGCTTAGGGCTCACAAAAAATAATTTTCAAAGTAGAGAAGTTTGTTAGCTGCACAAATCTCAGAGGTAAATATTCGATGGAATAAATTAAAACAAATACAAGGGACATGCCATTCTCAGAAAAGACTGAGGTTTTGTGAAATTTGTTGTTCATTTTTCAGTATTTCCTTGCTTGTTTTGGATATAGATTTGCACCAGTGGTGTAATTCATTCTTACAAAAGAAAAGCAATACTTTGATAGATGAGATTACTCGTTGATTATAACTCATTTCCTTCATAAACAGGGAGACACCTGTACAAAAGCGATTGCGAGATCTATTGCATCTCTATATCGGCTTCCATCCAATTCTTTTAGCAAAATTTGGTAAACATCAGTGCATGGGGCTTGCACACTCTTGTTTAGCTTTTGCTATAAAGGAATCTATCACATCCTGCAACCGACACAAAGAAAACTGGCTTAAACAAGAATCTAATGAATAAAGCAGACAAAAGGAAACTGGGAATCAATACTATCCCTCAGCCACATCATTTCTTAGTTGCAAAACATTCCTAATGGTGTGCGAGTTAAACAGGTTATTTTTGTCTGATACAGGTTTCCACACCATCAAAAAAGTGTGCTGAACTGGTACATGAGTCATGCCTCATGAAAATATTATAGATAGCTACTCCAAGTCGTCTATACTGGGAAATTAGAGCCACTTTTGAAAGTTTAATTATCATTCAAGAGAGGCAGTGATCAGAGAAATGCAAGATGATCACTGATTAACAGAATTCCGTACAGCTGAGCAAGACAATTTAGTAGGGAAAATCGGGATGAATGTTTACTGGAAAACCTTCAAAAGGACTTAGAAATACAGTCACGAATAATGCAAATTTGTTTGGTTGAACAGGTTTTCCATCAGATGAATTTATACGTACATACAAATCATCTGTTGCGTCGAATCCTTATGAATAAATGATAAACAGAACCTCCCGTTTCGTCTTGCTAATCAGTGCAAATCGTATGGGTCAGTACGTCATTATTATTACTATTCCAATCTTATTTTTCTGTGCTGTGGTAGGACCTGTGATAATTTGCCAAACATCTATAATATTTATCTTTTTCTGAAGTTCTTCATACTTTCCTGGCCCAAAATATTATTCCTCGCACTGATTGGAAAGGAATAGGCGAAGAAACTGAAAAGGTAAGAAAGCAATTCGTAATCTACGACTGAATTGGAATCAAAAACCATTAACATTTCACATATAGAATGCCGACGGAAGTAGATCTAAAATTCATATCATAAAAGCATAATAGATGAAAATAAAATGAATAATTTACGCTGTTGTGATGGCTCAAACCTTAATTAGCAGTCGCGCAAAACTAAAGCCTTTGCATATTCCGTGTACCTTTCGAAAACAACACTGGTAACTGAAGAAAAGTTCTTTGGACTTTGCTATCCTTTATTGGAATGTGTTGGAAACATTCTCACCTCTCCTTTGTTGAAAATTGACCGGTTCGCAGGGGACTCGATGGACTCGTTCGTGTATATTGATTGTGTTGGGGTCTCGGCACGCCTAAAAGCGATCTGGGCCGGTTTTCGTGATCATAAATGCGCACATAAACGGCTAGGTCACCAAGATCATGAATTTGAATTTATGGTTGTTTAACACCGTTTACACAAACAAACATCAAACAGGTGATCATCTAGGACAGTAACCGAACAAATCTACCCAAAAGTGCATTGTTATGTTTTATTTGATGTCTGCGCCCTCGCCCTGGGGCTTTGGAGCCGGGGACATGTATCCTACGTATTCCCTCCACCCCTCATTTATCATATCTTTAAAACACCATGGACCACATCCGGTTTCGCGTAAAACAACATATTTGAACGATCGCATCAGGACATAACAATATTAGCCGCCCAGCGTGACACTGTGTCGTTCGTGCATTTTAAGCGCAAGGCTACGTTTGTCTCTCTGAATTTGAGTGCGCCCGCGAGCGCAACAAATCGAGAATTATGAAAGCACTTGCACAGACTGATCATGAGAGACCTTTCGTAAAGGCTACAGTAAAAGTGGTAGTAGTAGCATTAGTAGTATGAATATTTGTGGGGTTAATTTCACTCTCGTATGTCATTGAATAATATCGTTATGCACTTCTAATGGGAATCTTTGCCCGTCACATTATAAAGACTTTCCAAAATCAACAGGAACTGGTGTCAATGTTATTCATACCTGCCAAGTACAACTCAGTGACTTGATGAATTATCCGGTCAGCGGTAATGTTGTTACGGTATTATTAATAATATAAAGCTTATTCATCCTTTCCATCTAAAACCATTCCCTGTGACAGAACTAAAATGGAGTATTTTTTATGTTAGCAAATCACACATATACGTGTTGCAATTGCCCCTTATCTTACTCCTTTAGCTTGCTTCATTTAGTTTATATTAGCAATATTTTAAGCCCGAAGAATCATCTGTTACCAATGAGTATTTGACTAGAGTTATTACAATACTAACAAAATCATAATTTATATTCAAACTCTCTTTTCTCAATGCCAATGAGAATTTCGCGTCTATCCAAATGATAAAAGTCGTTACCTTAGGGGGGGTGGGGGGGGTTCAAAGGCATACACGAAAGCTAACCACTATTCGGTACAAAGTGTAGCACTTAGATGATTTCAAAAAATGTTCAAAGCCGCTAGAATCCAGTCCATTACCCCAGAATAATGCACAGACCGATCTGAATTGTCGTTCCTCTTTGTAGTTTTTGAGTCGTTTTATTTTTATGTATTGGCACGAGTACGAATAACTCAAAACGGGCTTGTTCGCCCCACTGTTTTGCTGTCAGTGTGTTCTGTGGGATTTTTCATACAATATGTTATCTCTGTGGGCGAAATTGCGCAAAAGACTTCGCTTGATCTTCAAAAGATGGAAATTCATTGACCGCAATCTTAGTGATGATACTACGTTTTGAGATACTGCATTTTTGTGGGTTTACTGGGTATTTACTTGAATCTGTTTTCAAAGCTAGCAATACATGCCGCATCAGTTGCTAGTTAGCAGTTAACATGTTGAACCTAACAACCTGTGGGTCTTATTATTTCTTCTAGCAAACCACGGTCGATTCCGAATGCCTTGTGTTGTTTTAAAAAATATGCTCTGGTTTGCATTTTGCTCTATCTGTGAAAAGAACAGATGGAACTTCTGGTTCATAAAAGTTAACCAAATACCGACAAAACTGATCGAAATTCAAACTTGATAAGCCTGCTACTCACGATAGTTGGCAATAGCAGGAGAGTATACATGGCAGTCAAATCATACCTTTTTACAGGGGTATGAAACCGTTGACTTTACCTCTCGCCTGCAGTTGGGCTCAAGGGATGAGAGTTATCCTTCGCTAGAGAAGCGGAAGAATGGTTATCAGAACCAAAGCCAGTCCTGCTGATCCCGTGTGACATGCTCAAGCAAATCTCAGGTCCCATCAATATTCGACAAAAGATTCATTACAAAATTGCAAAAATCCGTGTCTTGAAGAAACAAAAGAATAATATTTTTAAATTTAAATTTCTCCTTCTTACTTTCGCTCTATTCAGTCGTATTGGCAATAAGAAGAAAGCCCAACAATAACCCTTTTTCGGTATATATAAGACTAGGTCTAACTATTTCATAAGAAGGTTGAAATCTGAGATGTATATTCCAATTTCCTTTCTTCCGTAGACATTATTTCTCGCAATCAATATTAAACAGCAACCACGGTTCCTGTGCGTCATATTTTCTCTAAGTGATAATTGCAAGAAAACGACATTAGGTGAACATATGTTCGTATTGTGCAACACTATTCCCCAAACTGCATAAAATATTGATTACTATTATCCTTCTGCTTGCTGAAAAAATCCCCTAATACTTTTGTGGTTGTGCCTGGTAACAGTGAGGCTGAACAGAGATTTGATATCAAAAATTTAAAAAAATCATCTTTAAGCTGGGTGATTGACTTTGCTGTATTCGTCGTTCAATTGAATTCCGATTTCATATATATATATATATATATATATATATATATATAATGAATAAATAGGCATATTTTGTGATCTGCTATTCCTATGCAAAACGTGGGCTTGTGATAAATCTGCTTACCACAGAAAAGTTGTAATAATTATATACTTCAAATAAAGCCTAGTATACGTACTTGGAAAAAACTTTTTTGGCATCAGAACTTCCGTTTTTCTAACTGTCGCAACTCTGCCGCCTACACCACCACCACAGGTACGAAAGCCGCGCTGTGTAGAACAGCAGGAGGAATGGTCCATCGGGTAGGCTGCACCACTACATTGGCTCGTGAAAGGTTTCGTCCCAATATGTGTATTTTTTCTGTTATGCTGTTTTTCCTAATAGAATTTTCTACTGTCTTTTTCAAAACGTTGCTGTTCATTGTAAGTCAAAAAGATGAAACTTTATCATACTTCGGAGAAATTTAATACATTTGCAGTAAGATTCATCTGAAATGCGATAAATCAAGAACCACATAACCTGTCTGCTGACTGTTTCGGTCCTTGAGCTTTGCGATGAATTTATTTCGATCTGTCAGTCAGGTTTCATTCCACGAATCGGCCAAATCTTCGCCCACGCAGGTACTTCTTGGCTACCTGCTGACACAAGCAATTATTGCAAATGGAACAGTAAAATGGCAAAAGATTAAAGCTTATAAAAAGTTTTGAAACACTCCTAATGGCACTAAAATCACTAAGCGGATAGGCTGAACCAGTGGTGCAAAAAACGCTTCTCTGAGTCATCCTAAAGATTTTCTTTCCTGTAAACACAAGTAATATTACCGATCTGGTTGACCTGTTTTTATGCTTGTCTACGCACAAGAGAAAGGAAATGTTGAACCCTAGTAATGCTCTAAAGACAGTTACAATTCATCGGACTATTTTTTATAAAAGCTACGGCCTATCGAAGAATAAAGGACAAAATAATTACATTACTAAAATATATAATCACACCGCACGTCATGAAGTTCGCTTGGATAACTTTTTGAAGCCTGTTGGAAGAAAACACAAATCCTAATTTGCGGTTGACCACAAGATACGTTAAAAATTAATCGTACAGGATTCTATTTGTATGCACCTTTCATACTTGGTTGGAATATCCCTTACAGTGATAGAACAATAAACTTCTATTCACGGCTATGTCTTTCTTGATAAAGCAACTAATTTTCAAAAGTGTCGGGAGGGATAGACTTGTGAAATATTGGCCGTTATTTACCTGTTTTTCACTGGTATTTTTTCAGAACACTTGTAAAATGCTCCTCAAATGGTTTGGGCCACAGCTTCAGTTGCATTACCACAAAATAAAAGCCTCTGGTCAGTCCATTGCAAACTAACCTTCCTGGTATAAAGTAGTTGAAAATCAGAAACAACAGTTAGCGCTGGTTTTCACAAATTTCATATAATGTTTCCACGGAGAGGCAAATACTGACTCCCGCAGAGCATATTTTGTTAAGTTTCACCTCTTTCTAAACGCAATTTTCGGCCATATTATGCCCACGGCACATCAGAGCTCGCGAGAATTTAGTCAGCAGATATCTCCCATAATTGACACATTATTCGTCCTTTGCTTTATCCTGCTAGTCATTCGTTTCACTGAGCATGACCGTTATTTATTCTATTCCCCCCGCGTTCAAGCTTTCATCACAAATCTCCATCACCACAAGGGGCTTGGTGTCACCAAGGTCCACCTCTTGTTTTCTTCACAAGCTTAACTGAAATTCACAAAATCCCAGTGGTGATGAAATATATTTCGTCGTGTCAATATGCTCTCACCTTCTGGAGGTCACCTGATATCATGAAAAAACTGATATTTGGTCAGAAAAAATTAGTGGTGAATATTTCTTCACTAAAGTAAGCTAGACTTGTGGTTCCTTTATATATCGGTGGTTTTTCTGGACAGCATCACGATACGTATTATTTCGTATTGTTCAATTTGAGAAAGGAGTTCCTAAAAGCGCACACCTCTCAATAATGCCTAGTAATTCAAATATCAAAACATTTTATTTTATGGAATTCGTAGTGTAGGTTTACTTTATCAAAATATTTTTGTAAGAATGGGAGCATGGCATTCATAAGCATTCAGGTTTAAAATTGTTAGCTTTTAAGTAATACGTTCCTTAGCTTGTTCCGGAATATCCATAACCGAAAGCTCACATCTCAAGCTTTAGTTTACCAGCACAACCACCCACAACAGTCTTTTTTCGCATCGACCGCATTCAGTGGTCAGCCGGTCGTGAAAGATAGTCGGTCATCTGTCGTTCACGCTATGCACCTTTTTGGGGTTTCGTTTCGGTGCCAAATAAGCACCAGCAGAACTAATCACCTCGGATCCGCTCATCGGTGGTCCATAAAACCATCTGTTCATGCACAACATCCATTCCAGGATTTTTCGTACTAATCAAAAACAAGTGTGTTGTCACAGAATCATCAAAGCGAACAACATAATCTGACTCTTCACCCGAAATAAATACCATTCATCACTAGTACATTTTTGTTTATCCTAACCCACCTGTCTGGTCACAACATGTTTTGCCTGTAGTACCCAGCCTTATGGCCAAAATCTCTGTGGTAAGCACTGACCGTTCACGCGGGTGAAGTTCGATAGGGGATAAGGAAACAAATCTTCTTCCACAGATTTTTGTCACGGTTTGCTTGTGCAACCTTGAGTATTCCGATGAGCATGTTTTGAAATCTTCAATTTCTAAGTTATTATTTTTCGGTAAAATATCAGCTTTTTATGTCGCAGGTATCTTTCAAATAGATCGTACTAACAGAACTTTGAATTGCAAAGGCGAATTCATGGGAATGGAACACATATCGATCGGTATTAAATGTGATCAGGTTTTGTTATTGTTACAGATGTAGTTCGTTGAACAAACTTGTTGATAGGTTGCTTGGGATCAGCTGCTAAGATCTTCATCAGTTTGCCGTGTTGTTTTCAGTCGCGTACAGGGGAGTTTGGAGTGATCTTATTTTCGCCATATATATTACTAACAGCGATTTTGCACCGGAACTACGTGCAGAGCTCTCTCTCAGCGATCACGACTGCACGCGGGGTCGTCTCGTTGCTAAGGTAGCAGCTGCATGTGGGTTCACCTTCTGTGCTCTGCCGGTCTTAGAGTATGACCAATTTGTGGAACGCTGTGCCAGTCGAAATGGTGGATCAGCTCAACCACCGAGGGTTCAGGCGACTACTTGACTTCCTTCTGAAGCTATGGTTCTTGATATCTCACAACCGAGTCTATGTTGCTGAGCTGTGTTGACGAGTTTTGCACGGTAAAGATTCCCTATGTTTTCCTAAAGCAGAAAGAAGAACGGGAGAGAGTGCTATTGAATTCTTAGATGAATCCTTCATTTGTTCATTAAGTTTCTTCTTTGGTAAATTGTATTCACTGAGAGAAGTGGACATCCGAAGCTCTGCCTGCTTTCACAAGAGTTGACCTCATTCGTTGTAGATAAAAACCAAGAATCCCGATAAACAACTGTCACAAGCTCAGTGTTATTATTGAAATGCAATGAGCAGAAGACATTACACAGATTAGTTTCACAAGAATGGATTCATCTTTATTCCAAACATATGTCTGAATTTACGGGGTCAGGTATGCCCCACTGGACTAATAGATAGGACCAGTAGGTATAACCCTATACCCTTGATTGACAAATCCCCAAAACACCCATTGCTAAGACAGTAACTGGTAGCGAACAATCAACAATGCGACCCGTTCTTGTGGACTGTAAACCCTGTACACACTGATGTGGCGGAATTTTGCAGACATCGACCAACAATCAAAACGTGTTTGTGCATCTCGCAGTCGAGTAAATATTGGCAAAATCCTTCACATCCTGACTCGCGCTGCTGTGATGAAAAACAAACAGTGCTGTATGTAATGAAGATACAGGTGTTATATTTGTCCAACACAGTTCAAAGCTACCATAAACCTTGACTGGTATTCTATCTTCTTTCGAATAGAAACTAGATCATGCATTTTTTCGCAACCAACACATAGGCAGGACAGTATGCATTGTAGAGTCTTATAAATCTGCATTGTAAAGGGTAACCCAGATATGCGTGGCTTTCTAATTTATTCAGCACAGAAATTACTATTGACGTGTTAATTAAACGGTGAAGTGTACAATGAAGGTTCACTAAATGGAGCTACTTCATTCGTTTAACACTTGTTGAAGACTGGCTGGCACTTTCGTCGTGAAATTTCACGTTTTGGTCATTGGTTGCACGTAAACTAGGGAAGGATCAGTTAACAAGACTATAATGATGTTACATCTCGAAATCCAATAACCATTCTAGAATATGATGCGCAATCGTTTTCACGATGTGTACTGAGGTGAACAACACAGCCACCGTCTATATTTTCCACCGGATTGTACTTTACTGGGCGCGTAATATCGCAAGCATCATTCTGACTATTTACATTTCTCCCGACCTAATAAAGGATTACTTTAGTGAACAGGGAACATCAAAATTACCGCTGTTGCTAATAGGAAGTGAAGAACAAAGAAGTCATCAAACACACAGGAAATATAAACATAAAATCCGTGGTTCATTTAGGAATGAGATAACATTATTTGTCTAGGTTGTCAGGAGAAGTCTATTCCAAATTCTGGCTTACAAATAAAAGTCAATATGCCTCATTGGACCAAATTTGTTAGAGGGAATTTTGGTAAAGACACCGAAGCAGTTCAGTTCTATTGCGTCGGTCCATAATGCCAGCACTTGGTTGACGCAGAAAGGTCTGTTTGGATTTCAATTTAAAATTTATTTATGAAGCAACCTTTCCCCGATACGAACTTCAAAAGAGAGCATAACAGAGTTTCGTTGTAAAGTTCGTTTATTATTACATTATCTGTAGTACGCGCCTGATGAAAAGCCGCGAAATATCTCCGGATACAAATCGTGCAAAGTAACACTTCTGTATTCCTTTTACATTTGATCGGTAATTTACCAGACAAAATTATCTGGAATAAATAAATTTGGGGTCGGAAGAGGTGCAAGACTTTATGTCTTGTGATATTTTCTGCTCTACTGCGCAAATTCCTAACAACTTGTTACGGTGACAATCCGTTGTCCCGTTAGATTTCTCAAAACGCACATCACCTTTTATACTCTGTGATTCACGTTCTCGTGAACCAAATCATTTGCTCAAAAGCATCAAAGGATTGAATTTATTGTGAAAATACTACGTGAAACATTAGGTCTGCTGCACCTCAACTTGAATGATTAGTCCTTCTGCCAGATATAGCACTTTATTACTCTCCCGTCCACCTTCGCTGAGTTGAAAATAAATGGAATCCCACATAATTTGAAAGAGAACAATAATTTTGTCGTGAACTTGAATAATAATGTACACTGATGTACAAATAACTGAGACACAGCTGATGGAGCTGTGTTTGTGGGATGTAAATTCTTTAGTTAGTACTCATGTGCATACAGCTGGAACGAAAAGGAAATGTGAACTTTGCTTTTCATCCCAGTGGATATAATACGGTAATCACGAGGTAATCTTTTTACTGATCTTTATTACTGAGTCATAAAAATGCTTCTAAATTTTATCAGACTCGGAGTGACCCTTATTAGTCTGTCCAACGGCTACGTCCGTCGGCCGTCGCACGTAGTCCTGGAAAGGGTGATCTTGCAAACTTTTGTAGTATTGTCTTATGCAAATGAGCCGATTACTAGAAAGGAATGTGTATGCAGCCGATTCGTATTTTAAAAGGATTCTCATTCGATACCATATGGTCACAAGTATGGACATTCGGAATGAGTAGTATAGTTTCTGTGTGTGGATGACTGGACAAATTTGCCCCGAAGCGCACTACCGGTTTGGCGGTTGTTGCTACTCTTCAGATATGGGTACTCGGTATTTCTGTGCCCAATGATTATATAATTGAGCTCTTCGCAGTAGTTTTATCAACTCCATCTTATTTTACTGCAAGGAGAGTATATAGAAACGTGTCCTTTTTTGGAATCACAAGATGATTCTTCCAAATTTGCTTCGTCGATTATCAAGGCTAACCTTCTGACTTTGTAATAACTTGATAAAAGGAGCACTGTCCAAATGAATTCGCTGTTGCTCACAGGCTACCTCTCCTTGACTGACATGGCACCCAAAGGCTGTATGCATCTTGGATGATTTATCTCTCCAATTATCCCACGTAACTACCGAGATCGAGAAGCACAACTCTTTTTTACCTCACTCAGTCCAGTATCCTAGTTAATCAGTTTGACAGTCATGCTTCTGATTATTCATTTAGTTACTTTCCACGTAGATAATTAAACTGGTAAATACATGAGTAAACTGCTAAGTTAGTTTGGTTAGCAGATGAATAAATGCTTAGTTATTTAGTCAGTCAGCTAGATAATAATCAGTCACAGAATCCGTCAACGTTCATGAAAGGAATATGTTCAACGGGACAGTCACCAGATGAACTTAGGCGGACAGCCTGATGTACATTTAAGCACATCAAACGGAAACACGGAGGTATATGCGCTGCAGCGTGGGCTTCTAGTTTGGCCATTATCCAGCCGGCCGGTAACCTTTCCGGCCGGTTGATCCAGTACATATCGCAGCACCTTGTTCCCTGACAAATCTGTGCATTCGTTGCATATTCGTTTAACATTCGCCCTCATTTGCCGGTGTACACGCTAAACAGAATGTGCACAAGCACAACAGATCTTGTGTGCACGTACGTACACTTGTGTGTATGTGTTCGTGTTTATAGGCGCAGGTCAACAGGACAGCAGCAGCAGAGGCCGGCAGCGGTGGCGGTACTATTTTGTGCCAAGACTACCAAATGCACGTGCACAAACATACTTCATACTATATGCACACACACACACACACTTACACACGCATCACACGTGCAATCAGAAGTCCAGTAGCAAACCCATTCGTTCCGTCTGCTACCGAATTGATCGTCAAACTCAGCACACAATCCCACTGGAAACCTTTGAAGGAGGGGGTGATTGTGGGATCGAAGAAACTGACGCGGACGCTGTTTTTCAGTGCCCCACATAATGCGTGGTTAACGCGTAGAAAACGCGGACGGTATGTCCTCCTTCTGCCTCGGGCTGTTCTGATCCGTTAGAACTGCAGACCAATGAAATACTTGGTGCATGGTATCCAACTGCTGTAGTTCCAAAAGTGTAAATATATCCAGTATGAAACGCGGCTCGCGACCTATTTATTACGTGAACACCAACCTTTAGGGACAGGAAAACTCTGCGAATTCACTCCACGTAGAACTGAAAAAGACAACCGCTGAGAATCTCGCACACGCAGGCACGATGCGTTGTGTTCCATTCTTACTCGCACTGATAGCCTACTCGGGCTTGTGGCCGATAACTGCTCAAGACTATGGTAAGTTCAACGCGAACCCCATTTGTCTGATTATGAGAAACGATGTCAAGCTGATTTGGGTTTTCGAGTTTTGCATTCTTCGTTTGTGTTTGCATGGGGTACTTTTGAAAGCAGCTTGCCAACATTTCAGTCGGTACACAAAAATTGAACGGGACGGATACGAAAGATGACAAAAATGGTAGAACATGTTGGTAATTGCAAATGCATAAATGTTAGTTGTCATGTGTTTCAGTATTACAAGAATAAACCCTTGTGTAGCGGATCATTAGGGTCTAAGAGTATCCTGTGAGCTGGGGTTAAACAATATTTGACACGATGATCCCTTTAGTCAAAAAAGTGTCTGTGTGACGGATGAAGGATAACTTTTAGTTACTGAGATACGGTGCATAGCTTCGAGGACTTGTCTCAGTAGGCTGGGGGGAAAGAGCCGGGGAAGGTTGATTCAAGATAAGAAGAACATATTTTATGACTAGCTCGGAAACAAAGGACTTCGGTCCAGAACTATTTGAGTTTCCGTAATTGTTTTGAATGTGAGTTGTAAATCGTAGATTACCCTAAAAGGTAACCCAGAAGTACTTAACATGGATCACTATAAATGATGATCTGGGATTATGAGAACAGAATTTACTGTAAAGTTAGGACAAAAGTTATTGAGAACGTTCAAGAAACTTGGAAAGGGACATTTCGGAACCTAATCGGTTGAGGAAGGGTTATATTCGAGATTCCTTTTTACTGAAGTTCCTAAAATGGGAAAGGTCAGAAACAACCCGACAAAGAACAACTTCGTAAGCACTTTTGAATGTCTTTGATATATATAAACTCACACTTGTAAACTAATTTGGTGCTTCAGCAGTGGGTATAGATAGTTTTCGTTGAATGCTTCGCAAATGAATCACGGCTGAATGGGAGCACCTGATATGCCAACCAGATAAGTAGCAATGATTATAAAACTCGTCGTTTGCCTCCAAGGAAATTGCGTCCATCCATTTACACAAAATTCACTGTCAGTATGAGAGCCTGAAAAAGCAGTCTCATTATTTGTTGGGTTCGCGGTGACCTGAACACGAGTGACTAACAGAAAACACAGTTGCGATTCTTTTGTGAACTATTTAGCGAAGAGTACTCGTTCGCACTCGTGAATCTCCATATAAAAGGCCATTTTAAACAGCTTTGCTCACATTTGATATATCCTATTCATAGATACGTAGGTATTCCTGTTATAACTTTCATGGCCACAAGGACTGAAGTTGGTCTCCACTCTGACATTCTTTCTAGCTGAATCCCTTGCTACAGCACTTTTGAACTATGTGACTGATGTCGCTGAACTGGTATGCACTATAAGCAGGGCGCTTTGATGTAGGGAACTAACTAGTTCGTAATTTTAGAACTTATGGGGATGGTTCGCTTATTGCCGACCGAAGAAACATTTTATAATTCTTTGGGAGACCTGTACCACTGCTCCCGATTTCTCTCCCGACATATCCTGTGCAGTGCATATAAACCAAAACTGTTTGGGATTGGAACAAGGTGGGGCCTGATGAAACCTGATGAATACACCACTCAGTCAAAACAACCTAGTGATAGTAATACGATGATTTGCGAAAATATTTCCGTTTATTACGTTAGTAAGCAAATCATCAACTAATAGTGCAGTCGGCTTATGAATGTTGTTTCGTCCACGTTTTTCCACTGCAAACTGGTCAAGTTGATCATTTCCATCGTTGTCGAGTTTCTGATAAACGTGGGTGTGATGCAATTAACATTTTTCTCTTCTTTTTCTTACTACCTGTGCACACGAACACACATACACAAACGCAGAGGAGGACATCTCACTTGCCGGCTACCATCAGGACGATGAACCCGAAATCACCTTGATGCCCGGTGATCCGGGGCCACTGGAGGTGAATTTGGGCGAACAAGTCTATTCAAGATGTACGGTAAGCAACAGCCACGAATATTCGGTGAAATGGATCAGACGTTTACCGGATCACAGCACACAAGAAGTCTCGTCTACCGCCATGTTGTATATCCCGGAAGCAAGGGCCGAAGAAATGCAACATCCTCTATATTGTCAGGCCACTCGGCTCTCTGATGGGCAAACATTCGAGAAAGCACTAAATATCCGAATGGGTAAGTATCGGCCTCCTTATCTTCTGCAAGAAAGTTTGATATTTTTTTTCTAGTAAACTCTATGCTTTTCATTAATTTTTTCGTATGAACGGAACGAGTTTACGGTTCATTTTCTTCAATACTAATAAAACAGTGATAAGTATTTTCTGGACACCCATTGGACAAAAAGGATTCGGAGTCACATTATTGATCTTGGCTTGAACACAATTAAGATACCGGTCTTTTGAGAAACTGTACGATAGTACTTCCATTTTGCATTTTTTCTGCATGTTTAGTTAGATTCGCATGAATTTTTGTCCCAACGTTTTTTGTATGAGGTGATTAGAAAGTGTTTTAGTTCAAACCGGTTCTCTATCTGACAGTGGGTCTTCGGACCGAAGTTGACCTCATTGTTTTGCAGCCTCCAGCATACGTAATCCACGAGTACCTCATTGTCTGTATGTCTCGCACACACACACGTATAGAATTGCTCGCTTTTGTCATCTACACATGCGCGTAAATACTTCAGATAAGTTAAATTTCCTACTCTTGTTTAGTTATTCATCGGTACACACGCGAGCATCAGCTGCACCTCATTTGTGACGTTGTTCATTTATTAGCTAACCAGTCCTATACCGAACTAAATACATTGATACACAGAGAATGTTAAATTGTCGCTGTCCTATTGTGTGTGAAATCATATGTTCCCCTTTTGTTCCATCATTGTTGTCCTGTTGCCTCTTCCTCCGACCACCTATTCTCCTCGACCCCGCCCCGTCCCTTCCAAACCCACCCGCCCCAGTCGTCAAACCTCATAATTATGTGTATGTATTGATTTTCGTCACTTCTAATCGCATCAGCTGTGCCCAACTACTGACACGCGCCTCGAATTTCTTTTAGTCGGTTACGGTGGTGCTTCTTTACCGGCTGATCTAACGCTAACCATCCGTTCATTACCGGCGGAAGATTTGTCCACAGGACGCATTATGCGCCAGTGTCTGTTCGAAGGCAATGAGGAGGTCAATGAACAGTTTGATTTTCGATGGCTCGATCAGAATGGCCGGGTGGTTACCAATGGGGATGCGCTTTATTTGATGGTGCGTAGAACCTTTCGTCCCGAAATTTGTCTTCCTGCTCGTACTCCTTATCTTCCTCAGCTTCATACAACTACTGACAGTATTATTACTCCATTATTTTCTGCTTGAGAGATCATGTTTACGTCTCATCATTGTTTCGCCAGTATTGTTGTCGTCCAGTTTAGGTGCCATTGTTTCACATAGTCCGGAGTCTAAGACCTTGCAGAAGCGGACTGTGGAAAATGTTTCAAAGGACGAACAAATAAAATATGTTAATGAGGGAAATTAGGTGATCATTTTTGAAAAATTCATTAGACCATCAGGGAAAGAGTGATCCAGAGATTGCATATAGTTCCATTGTCTTGGAATTTCTGACATATCTTCAGTATTGGCAGCTTTCATGAAATCAGTCCTATCCTTCTTTCAAACAGATGGATTGATGAGTCAACTTTAGATTCAGCGTGCAACTCTTCCTTAAGGATTTGTAATCATGCCATTGCGATAAAAAAGACTTGTATATGGTAAATGAATTGAAGTGAAGTGGAAACGAGCATCCCATCGAGAGGCGCGATGTAGCTGCAATCTTGACACAGTGGTTAGCTGATTTTTATTAGGACATTCAATCTGGATTTGAGTCCCTTATGAGTGCGTGTGTGTGTCATCGTGAACCTAGACCACTGAAATTGGAGGGCATGTACTCACCAATTTCGCTCACCGAGATACTGCTACAGTGGTCGAAATCCAATGGTTTAGGCAATCGCTACAATGCTTCTCGGGATCTTTGTCGATCGGTTTGGAGGCACCTGGTAGAGTTTCATCATTGTTGTTTGATAAGGTTCTCTTGGATCATCAATATCTACCAAATGACCGAGTCATAGTTGCACTATCACCCTCCAGATGGGACAACATTAGGCCTGTTTCCACCTCAAGCAACACATGCAAAACAGCACACACACAACGCATGTGTTGGTGTCATTTTGGTGGAGTTTCACGTCTTGAAAAAGTGTAATAGCAGGTTTTTGGAGTTTGAGAAACAATTAGTCACCTGAAGTTGTGTTCTCAAACAGAATTTATAGTCAGAAGATATTCGGGAAATAACGCGAACTACGTGGTTTTAAGTGGGCCACTTTAGAACACAAGAGGGATGCAATTCATTCAGTGGATCATGCTCTCCTAAATGTGGACTGTAGCTTCGCCAACAAAATAAGCATACGGTAGGGTGGGCGAAACATGCAAGTCTCGAAACATTGACACAAGTTTGACATGGACCGTTGTTGACGTCTCTTACTTAGGAAATACAGACTCGAGTACACATAAAACTGCCATACCCGTGAGGGCCATAAATATGGGTTGGAAGATGCCGTACACTGAGTATAGTGTAATAAAGTCAACATTTACTATGTAGAAGTTTGAAAAGCCAAGAATCAAGCTGATCCTAATTGTGTGAGGATCATCTCCTATTTATTGGATAGTACCAGGCAGATAATAGACATCCACCATCGGCACCAGCCAGTTCATAGTGCACTAGGACATTTTGCGCATAACTGAGTGACATCTGGTTTCTTTCTAGCCTTCCGTCAGTCACGCATGTAACTACAATCACCGTATTTTTGTCATTTGACCATTTATATTCACGTGTATTGTGTGCATTCATTTACTTACTATTTGTCCCACCACAATCGCATTTCCCACAGGACAACTGCTCGGAACCCATGAGGAACAGTGCAGTTGTCATTCTTAGTTTGCTCACAGTTCACCTCATTTTTAGAATCACTTCATTTTGTTCATTGTGATTGCTTAGCTAGTCAGTCGGATGGTGTCCTTTAGTGTATCATTTTTTGTGTATTGTAATTCTGCTGCCTTATCGGTGACCTACCCGCGTATAAATCTTAACCAATCGTATTCATATCATCAACGATGAAAATGTTGTGCATGTCCTCGTCCGGCTGAAGCGCTAATGGATCATTCATAAATCAATCTGTCATTTGGAGTGCACAAAATGATATCATCTAGAACCGTTCACATTGCAGACTTCAGTAAAGCATTGGACGTGCTCACTTCTTAGGGACCGTGAATTTAACGTGTAAACGACAAGTTTGTGTACACGCAGTTACATACACACATCCCGTGCGGTGTTCAATGAATGTGAGTCTAAAAGTGAATGCTGCCCTGTTCACGTTGATGCGGATAGTGGCGTAGAAAGAGTATGTTTGTGTGTGTGAGAGCGTGTGTTTGTGTGCGCGGGACAAGCAACTCATGTGCGAGAATTTATGGGCATTGTATTGATCATCTAATGCTTGCTGCCCCCATCCCGAATTGCACCCACCTTTTATTTGAGTTCCTTTATCCATCATGCTCATTCCCTTATCCCTCTCACCCGTTCCCCACTCCCATGCACTCCGTTACTCGCCCGCGAACTGCGGTTCCCTACAAACCAAATACCATCAACAAAACACGCACGCACACACGCGCAATATACACACAAACGCACGAATGCATACATACTTGTACTTCCATGTACAATGGCATTTTCAACTCAAATTTCCGCACAAAATTATTGGCACCAATTCGTCCTATCCACACATTCCCTATTCGATCACTTGTCAAACGTCGGTCACATGACACATTACCGTTTTACCCAACACACAGCTAGAGGATCCAGCCGATTTGGGAAACTATACGTGCGAGGCTACGCATCGGTCATCGAACAATATCTATCAGGCCAAATATCATGTTACTCGACCATCTCACGCCCAAGGTAGAGTTCGCCAGTGTTCTATGCTAAAGCTCTGCTAATCCGCGTCCACATCAGTGCGTATCAGTTTTCTTTGATCTGATTGTCTCAACCTCTCAATTGCCGTGTTTATTTGTCTTCTGCTTTCTCAAGTACTCCCCCTGTCTACCGATGTTCTTTGCAGCGGTAGTGTAACCAATTTTCACCCGGCTATTTTTGCGTTGTTTACGTGGCAGTTTATTCAACCTAGACTTCAAATTCTAAGATAGACGTATTTCAGGCAAATAGTGGTTTTGGTTTGATAATGGTCATAATAAACAGAATTCTTTGGTAGCTGATAGCACTATGAACCCCCTTTCGGTTTTCCGTTAACTATTCATCTTTAATTCAGAGTGAATCATGTTCCGATAGACCTTCTCAACTCGATCGATAAGTTTAACTCATGCCTAATGGCTACGCTAAAGCAACATTTGGTCTCAGTTATCTGTTCACTATTGATGGAGAAATTATTTCACTATTCCCTACAATAAAACCATGTCATACAATTTTCTACCGGGAGTTAGAAAAACAAAAAGGATTGATAAACAGGAAGACAGAGCAGCAAGCTTCGGGATGGACACACTCTCTTTTATGGCATTCAGAATCGTTTCAGCGAGACGGTAAAATTTCTATTTAGTAGAGAGCACTACGAATTCTGTCAGATGGTCTACGATGCGCGAATGCTTCGGCTCTGAAATATTTTGTATCCCGGTGTGGGTGTGTGTCGTTGTGCCTTCAAGCTCCCATGTTTGTGTGCACGGGTGTATGCGCTACATATTCTGACCTAGTTCGCTCCTTCAGACTGGGCTCCATTTTGGACGAGATTTGTGACGTGTCTGCCCAGGTTTGTATTAGGAAAGAAAAAGCAGAGGGCATTTGAATCGGCTGAACTTTGTGCACAATCGCCAACTAATCTTACAGGTAGTTAATTGGTACCGGGTAAAAAGTGAAAATGCGATATTTGCTGTCCAGAGACATATATTTCATGGCCATAATTGAATCACTTTTGCCTTGTGGGAGGGACATCAGAAATTTCCTGTCCACAGTTTCGTAAGCCTCAGAGAAATGAAGCCGTAGCATCTGTGATCTACACACGAAAATCAGTGATATTTAGGGGATGATGTCTTCCGTGTATTAAAAATGTGTGCTTTGAACAGTCAGGTTCTTATGTCGGGTTCATAAGGCAACAATTGGTTAGGAAACGGGACTGTCGATTGTTACGATAATGTAGGGAAATGCTAACATCGTGATTATCGTGGGGACTTGAGTAGAAACTCATTACTGTCAGCAGTTCAAAATAATATGACTGCTTTTTATCGCAAAATTTGTACTCATGTCTGCTGATACTCGGGATTGGTCGGAATAAAATATCCACGTTTAGTTTTCGGCAATAGGCCTGGGGGAAAATCAGCATTTGTTTGGAATTAATGAGGCCTCGGTGGTTACCACACAAATGAAATGACCTTCCCAGATAACCCTCTGGCTACCAGAGTAGTGGTCAGATGGATTTTTGAAGTCTTCTTGCCGTAAGAAACATTATCTACAAGATACTTCATTATTAAGCTAATTTATTCGTCCATAGATGACAGTCTGCTAGAGCAGCTCGAACATTTCACAGTTACTTCACTACTTCACTATACCAAGTGACTCTCACCTGTTTTTCCTGACAGCTTCTCAATACGTAGTGACGGTTGTGCCAGACGCAGCATCACAAGTTTTGTTAGGTCGCCCGTATGAGATGTTGTGTCGTGTCGAACCGATGCCGAGTGAACCTGTCACTTACCGCTGGTATCACAATGATCGTATGGTCGGATCCGACGCAAGACTGCGTTTACCTTCACTGGCTTATCCGGATATAGGAAACTATGTGTGCCGGGCTGAATGGACACCGGCATATTCTCGAAGTGGAAGTATGGCTGCCAACGCCACAGTGGATTTGAGTTTGGCATTGACCAAAGAAACAGAAATCGGTGAGTATGCCCGTATCTTTCTCATACTACGACACACGGTGGTCAAAAGGCCATTATCATGGACTCTTACCATGCGGGTTTGTTTCCCGCCACTACTGGTCGCTTCGCTATACTGCAAACAAGCACTGGCCCCTCACCAACTCCAGAAACATGGGACAGCTGTCGTATAACAAATGAAGAAGGCAACAGATTATTATTATTAGTAATAGTATTATTATATTTCCTTTCATTGTGTTTGTTGTTCTCACTCTATCGAGGTGAACCTGTCTGGTGTTCATCATCTACTACAACACTGTTTGGAATGATTACCAAATCCCGTTGCTTTCCGGCACCGGTATTCGTCACGAGAGGATACATGTGGTGAATGTGAATGCAGCAGTATCCGATAGACTTACGTGACCAGAAATTTGTCTCATTATTGATCTCTGGATAGCTTCAGTTTTTATTGTTAACATGAATTTATCCTAAAGCTGGTTAGGTGCAAACTTCCTATGCGCTTATTTCATGCGATATCTTCAAACGGGCACACAATTCGTTGATTAGTGGCAGCCTCCTGATTAATATTACCTCTAGTAAACAAGTTTGCTTGAGGAAGCGTGTACCAAGGCAAAAAACAGCTACAAATATTTTGGTTGAACAAATTGGCAAATTTTCCAGCACAGTCCGTGGCTTACATCTAGCCTTTTGTTGAGTCACTAATAAAACGCAGACTAATGAAACTCATTTTCAGTTCACCTTCCTCGTTGCATTGCCATTTCTAAGTCGACCAGTGATTCCATTTCAGCAAATAGATCTTACTTGTCATCCAATACTAATCTAGATCACTGTTAAGATGTTTGATAGTGTATACTCAGATTGCCGGGATACTTCGAGTTCTTATTCATCACATCAACAACTAAATCACGATAGTTGTTTGAATTAATCTCAGCTATACTTTATCCATCTGAGCAACACATAACGCTTTCCTGCTTGGTCTTTTCGCAGCCCATGTGATCCCATAGGGTTTTTATATTATGGTCGTGTAAATAACTACAAAAGTCGCATACCGGTCACTTGCTAGGACTGAATTCAAAGAAATCATTTTTTTCAATAGGTAAATGATCCATTTTACTCTTTCTTCACTTGATCCACGCTCCATTCAATTTGACAACACGAAGAAATGAGTCCGCCACCGGGATCAGTCCTCGTTACCCTTCCTGGTGAGACACGGGAATTGCACTGTGAATTTGGTCAGTTGTCTTCCCCATCGGTGCAATGGTTCTTCGAGGGTCAACCACTGGAAAGACATCCGACTCTAAACGCATCCCGCCGAGTGTATCGTATGGATCGATTGCGTGTGAGTATTGTCACCTTGAGTGGTGTTGAAGTCGGCCACGGTGGCACATACGAATGTCGAATCAACGGCCAAATCAAGCAGACTCACGTGATTGTCCGTGGTGAGTTGGCTGAGAAAGGGGCACTAATGCGAACCTTTCTGTATGGTTGTTCTCCCTCACTCACCTCTGTAGTATAAAACTGAGTAACTTTCCAATAATTTATCCTTCATATTTTTGCCCGACCCAGTTGAGGACGGTTTGGAAGTAAATCCGTCGGAAGATACGGTGGACGAGGGTACCCCAGTGGAATTCCATTGTCGCGCGCACGGCGCGGATCAGAATGTGAACCGTGAAATGCAGTGGTTCTATCAACCATTCTCCGGTGGTCCGATTCAACCGGTCGACTTGAACCCCGAAACAGGATTTGTGCGCCAAGATCATCCTTATGCTTCGCACACAAGCTTCATCAGTCGCTTGCGTGCTCGAAAATCTGACGAGGGTATTTACATTTGTCGCCTACCATCTGAAGGTTCAGAAGCTCGTGGTCGTCTTTATGTCCGTAAGTAACTCACTAAACCATCTTCCGATGCATTGCTTCATGTCTCCAGTAAGGCACACCTTTTGTTGAAAGGGTTATCGCCGTATCAAGAAGCCAGTATATCTAAAGGGTGAATTGAGTATGCGCCTAATTAGGGGTAGCACTGAGTGAGATAGGCTTAGAGTTCGAGGGTTGATACAACATATCAACTTTCTCACCTATTGTTTCTCATTATTAGCACAACTTTAACTGGAATTTTCTAGGGACAACAATAATACCATTGTGAAACTGATCATTTTGCTGAGATTACCACAGAGTAAGCAGTCTTCCATCGATATCAGGTAATGAATGACTTGGCATTATATCTTAGAATCAATGGCGTAATTTAATTCGATTTTCCACTTAAAAACCCTAAATTCCAAACCAGTCTCATCATTAGCTATTACATACTGCTGCTAGTATAACCACTAACTCCTGTGGTATTTCGAGTGAATGTATTGTACTTAACTTGGCCGAATAAATCATCATACCTAAATGAGCACAGAAAACTTCGTCAGATTGATATTGTTGTAACAATCCTCACTATTTCCTATATTTTATGATTTTAAGAACACAAAAATGGACTGATAAAACTTGCTTATCAGAAGTGGAAAATCGTTTTCCAGAAAGGAAGCTCAAATTTACCATAATTATATGCCTGTGCGTACTCTGTTGATCTTCGATTTTGAAATACCGTAAAGCAATGGCCTGAGGTCTGTGATTTTCGGACTGCACGTCACTGTTTGCTTCCATTGGGGAAAATTAGAGTAAACCATATTTTCACAAGATTCAAATCGCCTTACGCCTGCTGTTTAGGCTGCAAACGTGTCATTACCAATCGAGGTGATACTCGATGCCCATCTATTTCATCCTCGTAGTAGGTTATAAATTGTTTGTGAATTAAACGCAAAGCTCGGCGTGACCAGGCAATTATGAAAAGATCCAAACCCAGATACAATGAACATCAGTTTTCAGAACCGTAAATGCCAGTCCTCTGACAGTTTAAAATATATCTCACCAGCAACTCCATCTCAGCTTTTGTTCTTTTTGATTCACTTCACCCGCATTATCCGCAAAATAGGATCAACCGTTCAGTATCGTGTAGTGATTACTCCGCCCGTTTTGAAAGTACGCGTGAACAACCCAATTGAGTTCGAATGCTATGTAGTTGAGGATACCGGACGTCAGGCAGACGTGCTTCCAAATTTCAGTGTGTTGGATTCACGCATTCGTTTCGATCAGGAACGAGTAGCTGCAAACCGGGTTCGATTTCTGATCCGGTCTGGCCTAACGTCGGAGTATAACGGAACACAAGTTAGATGCGCCGTTGAAGTGAGTTCCGGTGTGCTCGATCAAGTACATTATTTGGTGAAGACAGGAACATACACTTAACCACAGACCAAACTGGCTTTTTATGTTTTTAGCACATAAACTACCACAACATCAATACAAAAATAACTGAAAATGTTTACTTTGAAAAATAATAACTCTTTCTTTTTTATCTCCTTGCTGTTTTTTCATTGTTATTGCTCTTACCTCTACTGATAATTTCAAGATAGAATTGGTGTTAGATAGACCACTAATTTCTAAAGGAAGCTGCACCATTGCGTCAGAAGAAGGATTCTAAAGGTGAAAACTGAGATAATAGTATTAGAATTAATAATATTAATGGTGGTAGTGGTAGTGGTCGTACTGGTCGTAATGATAGTTTTGTTTTATTTTATTCAAAGGACTTAATAGCTCATTTGAATGTTAATCAATTGACTTGCTATTTACTTGATAAATTTCCCCCCATCTAGGGAACCGATAGATACGCCACATCTACCATAGTGATCGAGGACACTTGTCCCCATGGCTTTCGTCGATGCCGTTCTGGAGATTGTCTGCCAGCTGGTCGGTTTTGTGACGGACGTCGTGACTGTCCCGACGGATCTGACGAAGATCCAAGGCTGTGCAGTACGTTTACTTATCCTGTTTTATCCAGTTTGTATTTTGTGCTATTGCATAGATTGGATCTGTTCTGTAGTATTCCCGTAAGATGTGGAGAGTTTCAACGGCATAAGCTGGGCAAAATTTGATCACTAAAATAACGGGTATCTAATCCTCTTCCTTAGGGAATAGAAACCTCTGTTCCAGGGAAGGAGACCACACTTCATGACCAAATGCTAAATATTCATCAACTCGCAGTAAACTCAAGAGCTCTTTGAAAGACTAATTGCAGCATCTTTTTGTTCTCTCGATGTCCATCAGTTTGATCTCTACATCACACAAACTTATTTTCTCTACCAACATCAATCAATCAGTCATAGTTTTATCTTACCATTTGAACCCTTGTTTTTATTTAGTGATCCATGGGACTGGAGTCAGAAGCTGAATAAACTCGTAGGTGATTATCCGTGGGTAACAAAATTTTTTATTTTCATTTCTAACAAGCCTTATGTTTAAACCGAAACAAAGTACGGAACCTCCCGTGGGATATCGTGTTTGTAACAAATATAGTCGCATTTACTGTACTGTCGGTCCTTCGTAGTCTGGAGCCAACTGCACACGTGGGAGGTTTCAATATATTTTGCTACTGACGGGATGATTGTTTCTTTTTTCAGAAAGAACAAGTTGTTTAAGCGAGTTAATTGTGTCTAACAGGGTTTGGTTGGAACTGAAACGGGGGCACACTCTGATGACATACCCCTAGCACCGGTTAGGGTTTACTTGGGGGTCTTGAAACACTAACCAGCGGATCATTGCTTTTCCGATTTTATTATTGGATTTGGTTACAGTAAAATACCAATTAACAGTTGAATAGACTTCATTATGTTGGAAATTTCATCAGCAATTTCAAATAAATCTTACTTTATTTCACTAAGCAGTGGCAAAATAGTACTCTTCGTGATCAATTTCATGAAATTTTTATTGAAAAGGCGAATCATTTCATTCCAGTTGGTTTCGAAACTTTCAACCACTCTCCATCAAAATAGATTTCACGACTCTCAACTACACTGCAGGTCACATGATTTAAATAAAAGTAGGTTTTTCTTCCCAATAAAACCCAGAAAACATTCTACTGCTTATTGTGGCCTTTCAAAAGATCCACTTTATTGAGATTATTTTACTTTCTAGTACTATTTGTTCTTATAAACGTTCTTTCAGGATAAATCTAAAAGTGCACAGAAGCCCATAAAGCTGTTTACGACTCCGGACGGAATTCTTTTTTTTTATTCGATGTGATGGAATTTCGTCCATCAGTCCTGAGGCTGTCTTTAAAAATCAAACACCAACATGAGCTTTAAGTGAAATAGATTTGGGCCGAAATGACAAAGGAAATGATCGCGTATTGAAGAACAGCAGCAAAAGGATTATTGCATCCAATGAAACCGAATGAATACTTCCATCTTCCCAATAATCGGATCAAAGATCCACGATATATAGTCTCCTGTGTATCATCGATTATGGGGTCCGTATAAGGTATGCCCTGCAACTTTTGACAGCTTGTTGATGGTACCTAATGCATGTATGGCAAACCTTTGGAACGTTGCTCAGTACAGCTAAGTGTGTCGCAGAACTAATAAAATCCTCTACCATGTCAGCCATCACCCTGTCGAATAAATAACCTTGGAAAATTATACATTCATAAGAACACTTTGTTCTCTTTATTTCGTCGTGTGCGCAGCAAGTTCGGTATCTGCGGAGTCGCGAAGCTATGTAGGAAGTACAGTATACTGAACGAAAAATTCCCTAGAAGTCACTCACAATTCGTGCAGTAATTTGGAACAGAATTCCGTAAATTAACCTACTACAGAAGCCCGTGAATTGTTGTCAGTGAGGATTTTTACCGTTTTAAGTGAAGAAAATGCTTTGGATTGATATGAGTTTAAAAAGACTCCACTACAACTACTTCTCAGTGAAACTAATTTCCTTTTGAGTTTTGGGTATAAAATAATGATATGGTTATCAGTCTCTAACCACATTGCACAACAATGTACAAACAATCAGGAACTGGGCTGCGGAGAAAGAAATGCCGCCAAATGCAGAATGGTCTGGTGGGTTTGATGAATTTCAAGTCACAAGAACAAATGAAAATTCATTATTGTACTTGGTAATAATACATAGATACATATGATTCACAGCAGCCATTGTTTATGGGAATATTTGAATTTCAGACGAATGCGAGCCGACCGTGAAGAAATGTGAATACTATCAGAATCGTCCTCCGTTGAAATCCACTTACATGATTCATTGGATGTGTGATGGCGAAGATGACTGTGGCAACGGATTCGATGAGGCCAATTGTCCAGGTAATTGAACGGTTGATGATAAAAATCTGGCCCATCTGTCCCAAACTATTGTATCCACGAAAGCAATAGGTTCACTGAGCTTTACGCGGGCGGACGTTCTGTAAAAATGCCTGTTATATACTCCAAGAAATCCAAATCAGTATAAAAATATAGAGCAACGGGACCCCTTTCGTTCATTTCTAGAGAACAGGAAAATGACATGAGTCTCGAGACGAAGGCGTTTCCTTTACTCTTGTCTATCGCGTACGTAAAACATTTCAGCCTATAAATCATGCAACAAGAAGACTAACACAGTGGAATGAACCAGACTGAAAGTCATTACAATGAGTTCGGTGGGGGGAGGGAGAGGTCTGTTTGGTTAGTGCCAAGACAAACAAAAACTTCGTGTCAAACTTTTTTATGCACAGGGCGTTAGCTGATGCACCAAGATAGGTATCGCTCCGTTGAGTACCCATTGCCTTGGTCTGAGATAGCGAAACTTCATGGTGAAGGATTGGTCAGGTCATCTTTGTGACCTGATGCAATTAAGTGTTTCGCAATTGAAGAAGCTATAAATTTGACGTCAATCACTGCACCTGCGTTGCTTTGCGTCAGTGATCTTGCCAGCATTGCCATGTTATATAAACCGATACGTTTTGCCTACGTGGTGGCCAGAAGTAAACAAAATGCGTGCTTCTCGCGACTTTTGTCTTATTTTTGTTCTCGCAAATCAGATTACCAGCAGAAATAATCAAGTACTTGAGAAATCATGGTAGACTGTACGGAGTAAATACAAAATTGAAGGCTCACGAGCATCACCATAACGGTTCCCATTATTCAATTTTTTCCATTCCTCGATGCTTCTCTCGCAGATCCTAGCATTGCACAATGTGGCGACTACATGTTCACTTGCCCGAACAGTCAGCGTCGTATTCCCCGCTCATTTGTGTGTGATAAAGATCAAGATTGCGAATACGGGGAAGATGAACGAAACTGCGGTGAGTGGAAAAATGGCAAAATCGTTGTGAAATACTTGGCTTTTCAACACCTTTTCCTGCGGACTTCATCAGTTTTCCGTAATAAAAAGAAATGGATGAGTTTTCGCTTCTATAGTGAGCGAATGAGAGGATCAGATTGAATAAACCTTTGACTAGACTCATTTGTTCCGTGAAAAATTAATAACATCGAGTAGAGAAAGTGTACTTGGCTTGCAATTCCAAACTCACATTTTTTCCCTTGCATCACGAGAGGCTTTTGAACAAACCCCTCAGACTAATGAATGGACTACGTCGAGTCACGCATAGTCAACCTTAGAAGAGACTTCTGAGAGCCTCTAAAAGGACAGCCTGGAGACCAACGACCTTTTATTCTGCCTGCCTGCATTGGAGCCACATTTTTGATTATGGCTCTAAAAAGGTCATTAGAACGTTTCAGGCACCACAAATGCTTCCACTGGTTTTCATTGTTGAGCGAACGCCTAACAATGTATGCATTTGTGCATTCTTTTGTGTTGAAGGTATGATCTTTGAGTTTTACACCTACCAAACACGGAATCGCCTCTCCGATATTTTTATTCTTAGTTATCCGCAAATCATTGTGGTGCCGAAGACGAACTCAAGTTCACTTACTAACCATGGTAAAATATATCGTTTCACAAGTGAAAATACTTTACCACGCAAACGACGCGAAACATTTCCGTAGAGCTTGCCTGACCACGATGACCACAACAATCTTCTCTGAAAGCTGCGATTGTTAGGACCATGCTAGACTTCCTTAATTACCAGACTTCTCCAGTAGCTAATCACGAATCCCTCTGGGGGTATTTCAAGGACGATTTACTGGGTTCATTCTTGAGGCGAAAAGCCGGCTAATCGTCATTTTTATTTTTAAGTGAAACGACGAAAACCTTTAGGTTAGTGGAACGTTGATTTACGATGATAGTTATGTCCAAAATTATACTTTGAAATTGTGTATGTTGTATCCCATTTATTCTTAGTAACGTTACCACAAAACCAGGCCTCAAGTAAACTGGAAAGTATGCAAGCAATGAGCACAGTTATATGACTTTTCACGAGCAAACCATATGTGCATTCGGTTGAGCCCGGGCAAGGTCATTCGACGCTTAACGAGATCGAACAGTCGACACCGTTTGGGCTGAAGCTTCAGTAAACGTAAACATCTTCCAGAAGTGTGTCCATTTATAGGATTGATTATTCTGTTAGCTTGCGTTCGTACACGAATATACGTCTTATCGTGCACATGGCTGCCTTCATTGAGCACCATACTCTTTTTCTCTTAGTTGGTCCGACGATTGAATCCATCGCAGATTACCGTCACTCGGTGCGAGCTGGTACCCAAGTTATTCTCACATGTCGTGTAACCGGTAATCCTTTACCCCGTGTGATTTGGCGTTTCAACTGGGGCTGTCTGCCTGAGAACGATAACAGATACCGTATTACAAATGTGGCTCAGAACTGTGACTCACCCATGCCGTCGGTGATCAGCACGTTGACCATTTCAAATGTTCGTCCCGGAGATGATGGAATCTACAACTGCGAAGGTCTATCCGGATCTATGCGTGCTATGTCAAATGATTACTTTGTAATGATCGAGTACTGAGAGGTGAGTACCAATTTATTTCTGATAGATACCAGTTCTATGGGGTTATTTTGTTTACCTTCACGGTCGAGTTCCTAGAAAGGAGCGCCAATCTGTCAGTTTCATTTATAGTTTATTGTATATATATATATATATATATATATATATATATATATATAAAGTATACACATGTATGCACATAGAGAGAGAGGGAGACAACCATCACTAGATCATGCCTAAGCGGGAGTGGTTCAGAAGGATTATATCTGTACGTTCCCAAATATTGAAGGTAAAACCGGTGTGAAGAACTAAGTAAGACTTCAGCAGGTCATGTAAATGGGAATGAACCGGCCAATAAAGGAGGGCTACCACCGAGGTTGACCACGAATGCCTGGGTTTGAACACAGTGCCTACAGTTTGATGGAAAAATGCAATACGATTAGATAAACAACTACTGGATACGTGCCTGTGTGTGATTTTGGTACCGAATTCGTGGAACAAAATTATCAAGCGTCGAATTTTGGCAACTCCGACGGGGAACAAATCAGTAACGTGCATCTTCGTAAACGGGCAGTTCGTCTACGAATGGCAGAATATAATGGCTCTCTTGAAAATAATTTGCACTACTAATCTAACTATTTATTTCTAGGCCCAGAATCATGCACAGTCTACAAGCCCCGTCATTTGGATAACTTTTTTGTAGTCTCTTGCTTTTCTGTTCCGCTACCTTCCTAGGGAAGGCCTAAGAAATCCATCCCCGTTGCAATTACTATAGCACTAGCTCGCTATTTTAAATCACACGTTAGATGGCCTTGTCTGAGTATGAAATACTGACTATTTCAAGCAAAGCAGAACAATCTGAGATGAACCCATTTAGTGGGATTGTTGCCTTTTTTGACCTGGCTAATGAGATTTCTTTTTCCTAGCTAGATCGTTCCATTGTTTACAGGGCTGACTCAGCCACTAGCATGAGTATAGACGTGTCGCCGGTTGGCTGGGTTTGACACTTCCAATCTGACTTGTAGGTTGTACTCGGTAAGGTTTTTGCGACTCTTGACAACAGTAATAGATTGCGTTATGTCCAGGCTTAATATTTTGTGCATACTTTTATTTCAGATTCCAAAACACGTGTCAATTCACCTGAGTTCGTTTGGAAGAGATTTCAAGCACGTGACGGAATATTATTTTGAATGTTTTCAACAAAACTTCGGATTATATTTTGCCACATCTCTATGTGACCTCTGTGTGTTTTTCTTCATCTGTTTGTGGTATTCTATCATAAATATAGTGGAATTTCAATCAATTATCCAATCAGTCAATCAAGAACCCAATCACTCAACACTACAATTTTTTGTTCATTGGAAAGCTCCCGGAACTCGTTCTAATGCTAAATACGTCTATTTCATTTTCCACTTGAAAATTTTAATGACCGTTGTTCAGGTTATTTGAAGAAGAATCCAATTCGTTCACTATCTTCCTTTCTTGACTTGCCTAACAAACTCACAATAAAAACAGTGACAATGTATGCAGAAACGTGAAGTCACGTGCTTAAACTCCAGATCGTGTTGCTTCTCCTCACGGCAGAAATAAACACACCAAAACCGTTTGCGCGCTTTTTGTGTTCCGTGAAGAGTTGAAAACGTACACTACTTGCTTCAAGCTTATTCTGAACTTTCCTATTTGTTTTATGGTCGGTCGATCAGTTGGCTGGTAAATCGAAAACAGTTGTGCAAAGCCGGCAAACGGATTGAATTCTGTATCTGTCCAATTGTCCACAATATTGAAATGAAACAGCAGCAATGACCGGGATAGTTATTTTCACAATCATCAACGAACTCCGTTTTTTTCTTTTACCCCTTAAAACCTTATCTTTGTTTTATTTATTTTTAGTTCGGTTGTTGTTGTCCCTTCAAATTTTTACTGTTTCTATTTTTGAAAGCGGACAAAACATCGGTCAGTGAAGCAAGCAAGAACAAAACATGTTCAGCAACACACTAGTGACGAAACTCTAGTTGTGTTTTAAATTCATATGCATTTTATCTAGTACTTAGAGTGTACCTGGGGGGAAGTTGAATGCTTTTTCTAACCGGCCGCTCCGCACTATGTGTCTGATTTCCGCATTTTTTTCGCGTTTATTTTCTCCTATAATGCATCTTGTAACTGTCAATTTCGTTTTATGCCTTCTTGTTGTGGTCCATTCAGTAGCTGGAGTTGCAACCCTTGCCTATGGGAAGTACACGTAGAGACACAGCGTGCGCACGAAATATACGGTTAAAATGCAGTTAGATTATAGATCGAATTTTATTGTTATAATGGTCGTGTTTATAAACAAAATGTGTTTATGTTAACCCTTCGGGGCCACGTAAACTCTCGCGTACTATTTTAACATACGTCGGGACCAGACTAATATTTTTTTGGAGTTAGGTGATATATAGCCTCACGTAGTTAGGATGTATAAAAGACGATCTCCAAGAGGCGGTGAAGTCTCTCTGAACATCGCCGTCAAATATACATGTATTTGAGAAAACTTCTATTCTGGATGACTTTCGTAGAGATGTTGCAGGCATTCAGTGTGAGGATACAAAAATCGTAGTGCGTCGCATCTTGTGGTTTGAACCGTACACCTTGGACGACCAATATTATCGATAGATGACAAGGTTCATTGGCTTGCCGTATGTCACTTAGTCACTTACCTAGTTCGAAATCGCGGTGAAACACTGGTGAAATGGGTCTATTCATCCGTTAAATCTTTGGTAGGGTACGAAGGAAAACATTTTCATTGTCACACCTGACTATACTGCTAAAAAAGAAGCCGTCCGGTATCTTTGTGTTATTCATATTTCACGTAAGCCCAGCATGCCATACTTGACAAAGTAAGGGTTTCCGCGTAGCATAATCACTCAGCCAATTACATTTTATAAATTAAAGATACGTATAACACACAACTCAACTCAGTCGTTTCAGTACAATAAGAAAGATAGCCTTGTGAACATAGCGTCCACTTGGCTTCTAGTGAACTTTAAACATAATAGGATAAAGTATATTTAGACTATGAATATTAGAGAGAAAAATCGGAAAACAAATTTGTAAGATCGCTTTCCTCCTCGGTCCAAGTTATATTCTGGGACCTTGTAGCATGAGAAATAAAGAAAGGCAACGAGACCATATTCGTGCTCACGCAAAGAGTTTGGCCGTTTTTGTTGTGTGTGTACCATCCCGGTAGATGTTTTGCAAACATTGAGAGGAATTGTATATCAGAACAATTAGGAACAAATCACTGCAGCCTTTACGGAGAGTTCACGGAATTGTAGTGAGCATCCACGGGAAAGACTTATAGCCAGAACAACGTGCTCTTCAGCCCTCGCAATAATGTCCAGTTTTATTCACTTTGAAAACATGGGCTCTGTGAGTATGAATTATTCGTATTTGGATTGCAATTCTTCGAACCCTACAACCTTATTCTTGTCATCCGTTACTCGGGGAACCTCGTATAAAGGACCGCCTTGTTTAGTCCTTCGAAATATGTGCTCCAAAACAGTGATAGCGATAACGCTGTTTGTACCAATACTGCCACGATCATATATAAATGGGCAGTCCCATTTAAGGCTTTCATCATCATGAGGAATGAGGATGCCCGTTGAAAAAACTCTGATTTCTCTCTATGTCCTTGTGCTTACACATTGAGCCTGTACGCGCCAATCCGTTTGGCTTTTTTTATGTTCATACCACAAGAAAATGCCCGGTATGATAAGTTTATTCTTTCTAGACGTGGGCAATAAGCGCAGGGTAGAACCGATTCGATAAAGAACAGTGATGCTTTACCAGTCCGGTAATTTTTGCAGCTTGCTTCGGCAGCAGTCTTCCGGGTGTTTGTTGTATGCTTTACACGTGTCAAACTTGTATCAGCCCTCCTTATTAGGCTTGCAGATTGTCTTAGTTGAACTGCACTATCCAAACCATCATTATAGCTATTTAAGGTGGTGAGAAAGGCCACCGGTTTGTAATAAAAGCCTGTGACGGCATTATCCAATGCTCCATATTCATGCCGTCTAATTGTGTCCACGGTTGAGATCATCCGAGCGTGGAATGTTTTTGACAGAACATTTTGGAGGAAAATGTTTTTAGAAGACAGCATTTGGAACCGGATTACTTGTGTGACTGTTGAAGATTTTTGAAGCAGTTCCACTTGATTGGAAATTCGTTTTATTGTTCTTTATTCTGGGTTTTGAAATTTCCCACTAATAATAACAAGTCGGGTTTACGAATATTATTTCATCTTCTGGACAAGCAATACCAATTGTGGTGGTAACACTAAGTAGGTTTGTGGTAAATTAAATTATCCAAGAAACTTTATTCTTCATTAGAAATAGTCGATAAATACTTCCACGCAGTGTACTTCTCGTTTCAGCGACACTAGTAACCAATAAACATTTCATTCTGGTATCGTAGAATGCAGGTCACAGCATTTTCATTTCGGACTAAAAATGTGACAAATGTTTCGGTGCAATACTTGTCAAGAGCATCAGCAGAAAATGCCAATTCTTCCAGAACCTGATTCACCGCAAAACGAGCGATGTTAGTCAGAAATGTTCTCATAATAGTTTGAACAGTGAAAGGGTATCGCTGTTGTTACTACTCATTATCAAATAGTCAGCGCGACTATCTCAAATAAATATAAATCATAGGTTTTGAATGATCCTGGGCCCAATTTCAACTTGCCACAGCAGTTGTAGTTTCTACACCCAAGAGAACATGGTGAATTTATGATTCATAGTTTTCTCACTGAAAAGAAACTAACAGAAAACAGCGAAGACACTCACAATCCATTGCCTCCTTATCATATTCCACAGACTCCCTGCGAAAGGTTTCCAGGTCATAGTCAGGTCCCTGTAACGTTTATTCAGACATATTGGCATCATTTATGGCCTTCGCATCCAGTTTTCTCAACGTCGCAAGACATGTCTGACATCCTTTCGTGAGACCTTGGATGACAGCACACAATCCCCTCGTCCCGATCTTAACATTTGCATATAGACATCTGCCACTCGATCGCAGAACAAACATCTGCTTACTCTCACTGGAGCTTATGGATCCTCTGTAATCCATTACCTCACTCGTATCCTAACCAAACCATATTCTATCATCACCGATTTTCCTAACACAGTACGGTAAACATACACTTTCTCATAGTTGTTTGATTCGATTTTTATGGTACCGTGGTTACGTAGCAGCTAAATTTTCATCCTTGGGTGGGTACAGCGTACACTTAACTGGACTTGATAATCATAAAACGTATCATTCCATCTCTGTAGTATCACTCCTTTGGAATAGCTAGAGAAACAAATTACTTCACTTTCAAAAGACTGCAGTGTTCCGATCAAATCTCTCCTATGAACCTCAGGCCAAACCGCGGTATACCACCCTCAGGCCCATTAGGAATTTTCCAAAGTTCCTATCCCCGATTGGACCCAAACACGGAATATGTGGTAAAGAGTCCCAAATCGGACTAACCCAAACCCATTTCGGAAACATGCTGAAATTCAGTTTGGTATCACTCATCCCAGATGAGACCCATATTGATTCTGAACTACTTAAATACGGAAGTTGAAACATGGGCTTGTATAATATATACAGGAATATTTCACCGCATCTTTACTAGTGCGTGCTGCTGTAACCGTATTTTTTAATGCAGTCAGAATAAAAGGGAATTTGAAAGAGGCAAGATTGCGATCAAAGTGATATCAAGTTACTCAGGAGGATAAAGATGGTTTGAGGGAGACATTCACCATGGTAGAGATAGGGTAATGGCCCATTCTCGTTGTATACCCAAATAAGAGTAGGGGATGTGAATGGCTGGCATCTCGATGTAGTTTAGAGCTTTACTGTTGGGGCCAGAGTGGACAACTTTAAAGGCTTTTCTGGGGCTGAAGTAATTTTTTGACTCCCGCAGATGCGTTAAAAAGAACCTACATTTTGGGCCAAAATTATCTGTATTCGTTGTACGTAGTGAAACCAGGATGAGCTCGGTTATTCCACGATACAAATGCTACTTTCTTCTTCAAATTTAGACAAATAAACATCCGCATTAAAATCGGCAAAAGCATTTATATCTTGCGAAGAAGAGGAGAGATTTTTTCTCCTCTGGTGTAGGTATCCCTGCAGTCTTGAAGTCAGTTATAGTTTCGGCGACAGGATTGTTACGTTTCACCACAGAGTTCAGATGTCTCATGAATAACTATATTACCTTATCACCTTTGAAATGTAACTTTAAGTTAGCCACAATTTTACTAAGTCTGGCGAATTCTTTCCATTCTCTTGGGGCCCTGGAGTGTCGATGAATAAGTTCGACCGGACATCCATTTCCATTTAATTTTTATCCAAATTTTTCTTCCTCGCCGTATAATACATCATCTGTGCAGCATTCGTGCGATCCGTGGAATAACTTTTTGAAAAAGGTAAAGTAGTATGCGGCTGGGGTAAAAGTCGTGGAATTGTGATACTACTCGGAACGTGTCTTTCAGGAAGACGTATCTTCTGATCAGTATAACTGATTGGAGAGAAGTTTCTATCCAAAGAGTTGATGTGAGTGCTTTCGTCATTGTCACACGTTAAAGAAACCCTTGAATATATCTTTTTGAACCGGTCAAACAGGAATTCTCCATTTTCCTTGATTTTACTGAATATCATCAAAAAAATGACGGTATTAGTCAAGTCTTTCCGTATTATCTGTCAGCCTTTGTTTAAATTGACAACAAAGATATCTGTTCATATCAAAAAAAATGCTACACCCAGCTACTCCGTCTATATGTCGGTAACCTCGGCCTAGACTGGTATACCTGACATCGGAAATGCAGAACTGCAACTGCCTTAAAAATTCGGCGCACGGTAAGGGAATACACAAGTCATTCTTTTCATTTATTGGACGAATGATATCGATAGTCCCATGCGACAGCACATTAGTGACTAAGGAGCTGACGTCCATGGTTCTATTGAGTCTTGTTGAATGAATGCTTTTAGAGGTTCCCAACCTTTTGTGAGCGATGATGTGGCACACTGAGTCAATAAATAAAAGATTCTATCCTACTGAAGCTAAAACTGTATCACTGTGCAATAGTCCGCCGCATTGTGTTTTATGGTCCGGAAGGCCCACAGCAATAATAAAGGTAGACGACAATCAGAACCTGAGATTTGGAGTGGAGAACCGCATTAGGTCCCAGTAGGCCTGGTGTGGTAACGAGCCGGTTAACAATGGATTGGTGTCTAACGCCAAAGTTACTGGCGACGGTGGGGATTCCAGTGTTTGACCTGCTAGGTGATGATCAAAAACTCCAAACCGCTCGACCTCCACCGATCAATTTGGTTCGTCGTCAAACTCTGTTGTTCAAACCGTTTAAAATAAATGTTTTGAGGTTCAAACGCGAACCATGTTACGGTAACTACGTCGGATATATAGAAAGCACCGATGAGATAAAATACCGGAAGCATCAAAATGGTCAAGGGATATATTCCCATAACACAAACACGATGTATGAAGACAGTTATCCAAGCAACTTAAAGTTATTCGTTGAAAAAGCCGGATAAACAAAGTAATCTTAAACGTCGGAATGAGATCGCTACGAAATCTTTACTGCAGTCAACCACTTATCTACTTCGTAAGCACCAGCATAATTTACTTATTTGTTCGGTGTTTTTGTTATTTCCTCTAGTTTCGACAGCTCATGCACAGTGCTTTGCAGATGAAAGGAGAGAATGGCTTGCCTTTTTTGCAACAATTTGTATTCTTACTCTGTCGAACTAATTCATATAATAAATTCCACAATGTCAGCTTGATTCGAACATCCTGTTGAAAGCCGACCAAATTTCCGTAAAGGATATATTTTGTTTGATAATTCAACTCATTACCAACCTTACGTTATCACACAAAAATGGCCGTGCTCACTGTTTCTGTTCGCGTGGGCTGACCGTATGTTTAAGTACCTAAAGCTCAATGCCTCAATAGTTAGACACTTGCTCTCAGCTTATAAAACTTTGGAGTGTTTCCTGAGTTCGTACGGCACACTTACATCGTATGTGATCCCTTTTTTGGTAATTCCTCTTGTTATTTTTTCCTTACAGCCCAGTTTTTTATACCGGGTGATTATCAAGCTCCCGCATCAGCTCAGTTGCCTTTCGCATTTTATACTGAGTTACTCAAAAAGTAGAGAGCATATTCAGACCCGGGTATGTTTGACAAACACTTAAAGCATATAGTTACATGATTTGCCTAAAATTCCCCATTGAGGTAGATGTACTACGCTGGAATCAAACTACATCAAACGACGCTTTGTGGTTCATATATATATATATATATATATATATATATATATATGTAAAGAGTGTGAGTAAGTGTCTCAAAGACTCAATAGAGAACAGTCTAGTTTCCATTAGCTACTGTGTTTGGCTCATGCAATTAAATATTATACAGGTAGCATTGACTGAGATGCACACAAACGTTTACGCGGTATATAGTTCGAGCTTCGTATATCATACCACCGGATAATTATACTGATTTATTCAGTTTTCTCTTATTCGTGTTGATTCTTTACCGTGCTACGCGTAGTTTATTGTGCCTGACCTTCTTTGCCAGGGTTAAAGGCTCTGAGAGAAGTAAACTAAAAAAATTACGTGGTACAGAAATACAATTAAACTGATCAGCAGGGCCATATGAAATATCATAGGCTATATGCAGATAGGTTAACTATCCAAATATTTTGGTAGAAGCCGGTTTTTGGCCAGCTTATTTTCCAGGGCTATGTGTATATGAAAATATTTTGAGAATTATTTCTACAACTTGGTAATGTGGTTCAAAAAGGATTTTCAACGACTACCACAAAACTCACTGAAAAAAGGAATTTCCAGTTCGCGGAAACATGAGCATTGACTTCTAGGTCATCCAGGCTCGCTACGGTGATCGCTTGTGTTGATGCTTCAGCGACGAAAAGACTCACTGCAACTGAAATCTGTCTGCAAATTCATAAAGAGGATCAGAGCCTAATTTCCGAGGTCTTCATTTTGGAATATTTTTGCCGTAATAAGCTCAGCGATTTAACGTGTGTAGGAGCACCATTTTTCGCTTAATTCACAGAAAAGCTACTTCAAGTACACATTTCAGAAGAAGGAGATCTAGCGAATCCAGTGAGTAGGACGATTTTATGTGCAATACGGTCGGAAAGCTGCCTGGAATTCCCGCGTGAGAGTATTCTCAGGCACACTCACCTCATGTTGGACATGGGATGGCGGCATTTGTCAGTGCAGCTCGTATCACGTGATATGCGGGCTTGACTGCAAGCCTAAAATTTGAAGGCATGTATTGATTTCATCAGGGGATTCAGATCACGAGGCGATGGATTTTTTCTTGAATGGATATTCAGCTTATGAGGAGTCGTAGATGGCTCATAAAATGTCATTTGATATGGGAATTTACCCTGAAAAATCATCTCGCGGAATGTCGATATATCTTACCAACTAATGTTATTGATTTTATTCGGAATAAAACACTTTTAGTCTTGTTGGTCGACTTCAGTTAGAAGCAGCTCGAGTGCTGGGTAATTTTCACAGTTGTCACTGGAAAGCCCTCAAATTCAACGGAAAGAAGTCTCCTGGAAGGACACTGGTTTTTAGGATAACACTTCATGCTTTGTTTCACAAGGAGTCTGGTAACAAAGTCATGCAGAACGACTTGTTTGTTCGTTATTCACTGTTGTAGTATCCTGATGCGTACGGAACACAAAAGTGACACTCACGTTACCAGTAAGTCCAATGGAATGAGGATCCAAGTGACACGACAATCCGGATGTTAATTGTCTGAAATGGACAACAGTGTCGGTGAGTCCCTCAGCAATCTAGTTATTCGCTCGTCGCCAGGCGACACCACACGCACAATACTGATGAACCTGCACGTCAAGGAACACACAGTAGAAGCACAGTCTACAGATAACGTATATTGGTGAGTTAGTCCGTTCCACAAGCCAGGGAGCAGAATGTACAGTGTGAGGGATCCAAGGGGGCAGGAGGCAAGGCAACAAGTCACAAACGTCCAGGGTTCATTTTAACAATGTAGGCATTCATTCATGACCATGGGGATCTTGGTCTTGACAGTCGTCCAGAGCTCTTGGTTCGTTCAGTGTGTTCACTTCTGAAAGGTAGAAGGAAAATAAGGTACAATGATTAAGGCGGGTACTTTAAACATCTGAGGTTCACTACACTGTAGGATTTTTTAAATCGTGCGCAACTCCAAGGTCCAGTTCAAACACTCACCCTGTAATGGCACAAATTTGAAAGGTATCGTAAACTTTTTCTTTGTTTAAAAGAGATTAGTCAACGAACTTCCTACGTATTAGCCATTGGAGTCAAAAGTGCAACCTGTGATAGTGCATAAGATGAAGAGTTATTGCATCACCGACATGGTAGACTTTATGCCCGTCAGATGGTAAAAATGCTAAAGAATAAAGGCAGACTGTGTTCAATGCCGCTAAATGACATTGTGTTTTGTTTATCGTTTAAGTTAATTCAATGTGAAAAGTCTTGTTCCTTTTTCCCCTCAGAGGATCATATTTGGTCATGGTTGGGGCCCAAATATGGTGGAAAAATATGGTTCCCTTTTCTTTTTGAGTACAGCTATCGGCCGCAGTCAAGCACACCACAAAGATCATTGTCCTAAAACCTCGGTACTTCTTGCTAGTTATAGTATGCATCAAATTATCTAGTTCTCCATTGATGCTGTTGTGTACTAGCGCAAAATGTGCTCACTGGAAATTATAATTGTTATCAATTATCACGTAGAATCAACATGCAGCTCGCAATGGTGAACTATGGAAACACTGTACAGCCGTTTATTTCGTGTTAGGAATCTTCTGCAACGCACTTCCACTGAGCCTCCAGGTGGACTCTAATCCAAGTTGAACTACTATGAGTCAAATACCAGGCTGTCCAGGATGGATGTCAACGATTTGTTGAACACACACAACACGATACAGCATCATTCCGTCCGTGGCACTGAAATGTAACAGCGCCTTGTCCACAAAGTGATCGACTCGAATGATGAGCAAGTTCGTTGTAAAATGAATGTTTTCAGGGTTTCCAAAGGTGGTTGGCGCGTTCATCATGCACTCTGAATTTTATGTAATACTTAACCTCTTACTGCTTAGACAATGTTCTTTTTGAAGCAATTATTCAGATCGTATGTTTGCAGGAGGACATTTTATCTCACTTTTGGTAGCCAGATGGTGGAGTTAGTGTGAAACCGCTTGTTCTTCCTTGTATCGCCCTTCCGTCACGAAATTCCCTAGGATTATTTAGTGCTCAACTATTGGGCTTTCAGCTGGCATTCGCTTTCCAAATCACGATGAATATCGAAGATAAGCGTTTTTGAAGTTTCGCCCTGCGTACGTTGTTCAGCAGAGTGCCATTCCACCCTTTGTTTTCATTTGTTCATTTTTCATGTTTGTTGGAAACTATTATCTCTTTATTGCGTGTACAAATGAAGTATTTACTTGAGCTTCACACTAATAGCTCTAACCTCCCAGTCATCCGGTATCTTCTACCCTGAATGAGGACGACAAAGCTTTGATATAAAGAGCGTTTCATTGATAGTGAACACATACTGGGAGCACTGTTTATCGAGTAGGTCGGGGCAAACACTGGTTCTGAATTCGTAATAACCACATGGCCCATATTTCATCCTCTAAGATTCGATTATTTTGAGAACATCTGCTCTTATTATATTTGGGTATTTTCGCGTTCTATCCTATTGTTTCTGCAATACACTTGGTGAAAAACACATAGCTATATGTTTCCAATACCTATGTAGATGTAGTAAACCACTTTTCCAATAAACTCCCGGATTTCTAACTGAGTGACACTAAAAGACTTGCACAGATATGCATTGTAAGTCGTTGGGTTGTCCATTCTGTCTTCCTAATGCGAACCCACTTGATGCTCCCAAAACGTATATGCAATGCCACTGTGTATATTCGTTTACCCGTAAAAGGTTTCGATGCTACCGGAACCAACAATGGGGTCAATCGTTGTCGTTGCACCCACCGGAGGTTTTCAAAACACTTGCAAGTTCTAACACTGCTCCATAAAGCCTGGGTTTATCACAAGCAATCTAACGGGTCGGTATGATCTTCGAAGTATACAACACTGAAAAATTGATCATAACCTTCAAACTATCATGGTTGCTTGGTTGTTTGGTATTCGCTCTTTGAGGCAAAATATCTCCATCTTAATCTTTCCAATTGGTGGGGTCAGTACCTTCTCGGTAATGTGAGAATAAAAAAGGAAACAGATTCGAGGTTTAAACAATACGAAAGAGATTTCGGATCATTACTACTCGTTAAATCACAGATGAATCGTGATAGTGGTCAGAAGTGCAACTAAAACTGGTAAGCGAACAAAGCTTTCAACACAACCATTTTAATATCGCTCATAACGTAACACGTTATCTGCTGCCAGAACATCGAGGTTCTATGCTGCTTTGTGGGTTCAAGATCAACCGTTCTTTTTGTTAGCAATCGTACTTTCAAAACTACAAAACGTTTGAACCTATACTTTTCTGCCAGTACTTTCTAAAAGCATGGCCCTGAACCCCAAAGAAATTCACGTTTATCAACAAGCAGTTTTAAGGAGGTTCAACTCTCCAGTTTAGTGAACAGAAGACACGGTTTTTTCTGAGCAGATTTAGTTTCCATTTCAGCGAAATCCCTTTATTGCCCCCTTTTCAAAGCCCAGTTTCTACTACTGGTGACTGGTCTCATGACGTTTTTTTAGCCAAAACCAAAAATTCCATCAAGTGGCCTGGATAATTGTTGGAGATTTTCAGTCATTTGGGCACTGCACGTGATAAGCTAAATTTGTAATCATCCTCCAAATGTGGACATTGAAGTTATCTGTACATTTCTTCGGGTAAGTGAAATAAGTAAACCTGAACTTTTAGAGCCCAAAAAACGTCCATTATCCAAAAAGAAACTGTTAGAATCACGTGCGCTGATCACCAATGATGATAATCTGTGCCATCAATTTTGCAGTCCTCACCATTAGGAGCCCGTAACGAGCATATTCAGTGTACAGATTCTTTCTGGAAGTGCATATCTGTTAGCAACTGAAGGGGTAGTTTGTGATGTGTTTTGCAGACGAAATCTTTTTTTGTCAACAAGTATTTAGATGAATACACGTAATTCCCCACTTCAACAGTATGTGCCCAAATAAAAAAATTCATTTTGGCCCTTGACTGAGCTACGATAAAGCTTTCATTCACATCAATCACACAGTAATTTGATTAGCTTTAAAAGGAGTTCATAAGCATGAAGAAGACCAATAATAAAGTTAAACAAAAACGGCAGTGACTGTGGTTAAGACGTAGAGGATATTCAAAAACTATTTATCTTTTACCTAAATTTATTTATTAAAAAACTACAAAATCCACCACAACATTGGATGTTCTAAGGACCGGTAATGGTCATAATTCACATAAATACATTTCAAGTATTAAAAGATGATGATAAGAACATATTTCGAAACATCGACTACCGTATTTCTGACACATGACTCGATTCAATATGTTGTGAAATGTGAGCTTTATATGATTTAACTCACCGAGTACTTGTCTGAATATCTTACCTGGTTACACGTGTGACTATCAATAAATTGGGGAAGATTTAGACCCCAGTTAGAATTCGGAAAAAATAAAATGCCGAGGATTTCTGAAAACCCTGATGATGTTGCCGAACATTTTCACAACTTAGTGGGCTTTCAAATTCACGATAATTCGGTTGAAAAACCTCACACGCGATGAGACCACCCAGTTTCCGGAGCTCGTTTTTCGCAGGTTATCTTTTCAACTTTGTCAGCTATACCATTGAAAACATATACGTCTCCAAGAGCACAAAAATCACAGAATTATGGTTGAATGCTTACCCTTTGGGGTGCAAAAAGAAGGATTATGTTAACTAGACTGACTGACTGACAGATGGAAAAAGTGAATTGCTTTTATTGGTATCCACGTAGACTTTCTAAACGACTCTTTTTTAATTTAGCTACCGAGGTAATTTGTTTTGTGTTGCTCAGCTCGTGCGGTCCTGGACACGCACATGTGTACAAAACAGTCATGCGGGATTCAATGTTATTCGTGTTATCATTATTTTTCATGCATGTTTTCTGCCTTCCCACGTAGAATAATTGACTATTTGGTCCGAAACTAATTCGAGTTTACTATATAGACTGATCATGGCAATTGTTAACCACTTGATTACGCGCAGTATTAGAATGCACAGGAAAATTCTCTCCATTATTTTTACACAGGCTTGACCCATGAGGATATAAAAAAGGGGTTTTTCTTTAAGGGCTTGTTTTCTAACATTAAGTTCAACTTTATCACGAAATCCGAATGCGGAATAAGTGATTATGCAATAGGCCAATTATGCACGAATCACTGGATCCAACTTATAATATCGTGATATTTTCATTTCCGTTACCATTTTGTGCCTTGGCTAGACCGGCGGTGGTCAAATGGTCATTGCGGTGGGTTGTCAACCCTACGGGTTTGAATCCACTTTTCATCACCGGCCATTTCCTTTATTTGGCGAGCTCTAATTGGTTGCGACTCCCGTCGGGAACTATGTACCCCTACTGCATAACAAAAAGGAGTACATACAAAAATTAAATGATATTTGTCCTATTACCAACTTTCAAAGCCCACTAATTCGTAAACTGCTCTCATTTAAGTTTTGTTAAGCTCACCTATCGGTCATCCAATCATTGTTCTCTATTTTCGCGGATAAACAACGGACGGTCATTTGCAGACTTTCTTCCAACCATGCAAGAACAGCAGTTCTTTGGTGACTCAATTATTTAAGGTGAATTTTCTCGCTCTCTACTTGGTGTTAGATGAAACTAAATTGAAAACCTTGCTACCGGCACTTATTCGTTCGCATACGAAATGTGTTCACTCAACTTGTTTTTCATTACCGATCAACCAAACACGTGTACATGTTTGAACATGTGCACATCTGCGTGTATCTATATCCCCCTGATGAACTGGGAGCATGAAACATCCTTTCCCTTCCGGGTAGGAAAAGAGAGGAAAGAATACTACGCTCAAAATCTTCACAGAATCTGGCTTTTATATTTAGTTTGTCAGTTCTACTTAACTTTGTCTCCTTTTGCGTCCGAAACTCTATTTTTGAAACGAGAAGGAAATAGTGGTAAAATATTTCACTTTGTATTAGAGGGAATTACCATTTGAAGAACCAAGACCAACATGTGACGACCGATTCAATTTGACTGAATAACCATCCAAGTAACTAAAACTTTTTACATAATCCACACACTGTACAAATATCTTTTGAAAGATCTCTCTTGCAAGCATTTTTTCCACAGACCAGGTTAAAAACAAAGTTATGTAAATCTCATTGCAATATTTAATATTTAACATAGAATGCGGTTCGACAGAATTTACAACGAAACATCCAAATACGTGTTAAATTTCCCAGGCATTTCCGCCTTATCTTCTCAGAATTAAGATATGTCGTGATGATTACGTCTGGTTTCGCAAGATGTGGTCTGTGGAACGATTTCCTCCCCAATTCCCCGCTGTTAGATTTTGTAAAGTTGTGCACACTTTTAACGTGCAGTTTTCGCAGTTGTCTTATAACAGCGCAGATTTGATTACGATTGAGAGTGTTCTATTTCCCAAATACATCCAAACAATGCACTTGATGGGGCACACGGAATATCTAGCGGTTCAAACCCCAATTGGTTGAAGCCCATGCCGGAAAAGCTGATGTAGTCACCAGGGGCTTATGGACAGATTAGCACCTCAGATATGGAACTTAATTCGGGATATATGGCACATCTTCTATCATATAACACTGTACAGTCTTTTTGAGGTTCCTGACCGAAAAAATTTAGCCCGATGTATTCTCTGGACTATATGCAAATGGATTTAAAATTATCGTCAGTTCCCTGAAACATTTGTTCAGGAATAGTGGCATCATTTATGACCTGCCAATTTATTTTTTCACAGAACAACATCAGAAGGTGTAAATAAGTCATATCTGGTGTTCCTTCATGATATTTTGGATGACATCGCACAATCCCTTCGTCGCAATCTTAGCGCTTGCTTCTCAACGTTTGCCTCGCGATCACAGAACCAACATCTGTTTGCTCGCACCAAAGTGTATGGATCCTCCGTAGTTCCTTACCTCACTCGTTTTCTCACCAAACCAAATTCTGTCACCACCAATTTTCCAGAATCACTCCGTTAAACATGTTTTTCGTACTGCAGTTTTCCATGGGCAATTTCGGCAGTACATTGGTCAAATAAAAGCTGAATATTCACCATTAGTTGCACAAAGTATACGCCTGACTCGACTATAAATTAACAACACAACAATAATATCAGAAGATCAAACACGAATTGCTTCTGTGCGTAAAGCGAAGCGAGTTTCTAGGTTTACATCGAAATATCCACAGAGTTAGCACAACAAAACAAGTTATTACACGAAAGCTGAGCTAGTTGTGGTGGAGGAACGGCTCCTCAGATAGTGTTACCTTGGCGCCCTATCTACAGAAAAAATACTAATTAATTCAGCTATACTCCATTCATTTGTCACTAATATTTTTATATAGAAACATATGGGAGTCTCATCAGATGTGGGCATTGATTATCTCTTTCAAACTAAAGGCTTTTGTGAGATACCCAGAATTAGGATGAATAAAACTTTTAGGATTTACAGCCTGCCCAGTCAACACGAATCCTCATATTTCCTCCTATTTTCTTATTTGCTTGTCAGTCTCTACTCTTATACGCAACCCAATTTTACTAAGCCAGTACTAAAGGTGCTAGAATGGTTAGTCAAAGTTAATCAATTTCCGTAATTTCTATAGTCTCAACGTAAACTCCAGAATAAAGTTTCCATTTATGAAAACCTTGCCGGTTTACCATTTCAGCTTTTGATGGGGTGTACTGTATTATTTCAAAGTGTATTTTGCAAATCACCGCGCGAGCTAGTTCATTTGAATCCACGTTATCACGTTGAGACTGCAGTAATCACGTATGAGGCATTTGCTGAATGATTTGATGAATACTTTGTTTGTATAGGTTTTCATCCTTTCTCAACATTCAAGGCAGAAAAACAAATAACTGTTGAAACTGTTTTTCTAAAATTTAATTTATAGGTGGTCCTTCGACGGTTCGATAGAAGTGCCCATTTTCACACCCTCTGAGATCATAGTAAGTGGGCATCAAGTCCCTGGATCACGATTATACCAACTGTCGGTGCCGTAATTTTCCGCTGAATGAATTTACTTTATGGAAAGGTGTTCGCTCTGGCGTAAATCAGGAAGGCTTTTTTTCATGACCTCCGTTTCGGATACACATGTTACTCCCCATGGAAGATTAAATGGTCCTCGGTGATGAAGTTTACCTGATATTGTAATGGTACTTAAGCCATTGTAGCTACAGCCTAGCGAGATAAAAATGACAGGGCTATAGGTTTTCTCTCATCCATCTTCAAGTTGGAGACCAAGGGATATTACAGGCAATGAGCTGGATCGAGAAGAACGCATAAAAGTGAGTTTGAAGAAAGAAAGTGGAAGTTAATTGGAACATTTGCAAAAATCTCCGTTAAATCAGTGACTAAATGTACCCACCTGAACAAGTCAATACTTATGGGTGTCCACATCGCCTTCGTACTTATGTCTTGGCATGTCTCGCTGGTACTAATTGTCACCAGAGCTAGGTGTCCGAACTAAACTTAGTTGAAGACTTCTCTGCATACTTGGATCGCGAACTGAAGTCAATAAAATGCACCTAGCTGTACCCCCAAGTGGCTTTAGTCATTCCTTCTACCGGCCTTCCCAACAGAATTTAATTTTTGTCTACACAGCTACAAATTGATCGACAACTAGCACCGAGAACAGACCCGAAACATAGGAAAACCAAAATGAGTGCCTTATATCACTTATTATTTCTTGCTAATTGTAATGTACTATTTTCCAATCTAGAACCACTTCCTGAGGAAGTTGAGTCAAGTCAAAGATGCACTCCTCAGTGAAAAGTTATCACCCACGTGTTTTGGCAATGAGAAGAAAAAAACGGTAATCGCTGAATTAGTACGACGTGTTCGTTAATTAAGAACCAGATGGGGAGCAGACAATTGTGATTAGATGAGTTCGTCTCTCATTTCGTTCTCAAGGCCTTATTTAAAGATTAGTGGCCTAGTTAGATGAGGAATGATTGAGTTATTGAACGATGAAGTTCGGAAACATATCAATGCACTTTTACCGTGCGTAGCGTAGCCGAAAAAACTGTGTGAGAGAGAACAATGTGTTGAGTATGTCTAGTCGGGAAGCTCAGTTCTGCACACCGGGTATTTTTCCGGAAAAAATGCCATTATTTAGTGTTGGATATGTTACTGCACTTCAAAAGCATTCAAAAACTTTTCATCAACAAAGAGCCTGTGACCAGCAGACCAGGGAAAATGACAAAGGAGCCTTATAACTGTTGACATAACCCAAAGTAATAAGTGAAATTAGAAATTATGTGGGTGGGAGTAGGTAAAGACCTCTAGCTGGAGATGTTAACCATTAGCCCTCTTATCTTGAAGAAATTCTATTTTGTGTGATGGGTCTACTCACCTTCTAATGAGATGAGCACAGCTAGATATTCACAGCATTGAGCCATTTCCCTTTTTGAAGCTTTCATCATGGGTCGGGAAATTCTGTTGTGAGATAGATTTACGACCAACCGAAAACAGTGGACTTACACCAGTACCGCGACTAGGAGTTTAATTCTGTTATTTCCGCCAGATCCTTATATGGTGGATCCGTTCAAAACTGACCACAGCGTAGCCGGCATATATATGAAAGCTTTATACACTGAATATTTATCACCGTCTTTAGACTAAGCTTGGTGCTAACAGAATAAAGGTAAGGATAAGATACATTAAGGTGGGAGACATTTTATAATAAACAAAAAACAGTAGTGTACTTTTTTGTTATTTACCACACACGATTTGATGCATTTTTAGGTTTTTTTTCGAGGAATCCGAGTTCAACAGACAAGCTGCATGGCTTTCGCACCACTAACCCCTATTCCAAGATACGTCCATCATCGTCTTTAACCAACAACAATACTTGGACCCAAACCAGGCTGGCGGGAAGCGCCAACCGAAACCAGTGCCGATGATAACTTCATACCTATAAGCAAGCTCGTGGTTTGACCGCTTCCCCCAGCCCTACCCAACAGGTGCAAATAGAGCACCAAAACGGAAATGACGGGCATGCATGCGCAAAAATTGCTGTGCCACCGGAGGCAGTAAAGTTCAATCATCCCAGTCATCGGTTGGCTAACTGTACCTAGCACAAGACGACGAACTTCTTCATTGCACACACAGCTTTTCTACGAGATACAAGCAAGGCTTCGGACGCATCAGTGCTCAAACATGGCAAAAAGCCGAACGTCCTCACTGTGGAGTGGTCAGCTTTTGTAACTGAACAGTAGTACGAACCTCGGCGTTGTATGTCTATCCCTTAAGAAAGAGCCGGATGTCACGGTGTCGCCAGAGTTGTCGAAAGTTACCGAGAACCATTATGGCTGTCGCTATTACTGATGTAATTTCTTCCCCAAAACCACCTTCAGCTGTATTCAAGCTCCCGAGGTATTAATGGACTAATTCTACCTTGTCACTACAAAGGTTGAGTGCAAGCACAAGCTCCTTCCAGTCCTCTGAAAGTGCTTTGAGCTTGAAAGCAATTAAGGGATATCTCAGACCGCAAGCGGTCCAAAACATGTTGGATCACCCGTGCACTAGCTTTTAGCAAGGCTATGTTGTCGGAGTATTTCGAGTAAAAAATTAACTCCCGGCAGAAGTTCCGCTTCCCCCTAACGGGTGATCAGATAAAGCATGCTGCTGAAAACACTACATTGGTAAAGTTTTAAAGTAACGGGGATACAGAACAGCTTTGGTGTACTCCTGTGGGGGTTAGCGAAAGCTGACCCTTAGTCGTAAACCAACCTAAGGTAAGACGGCACAACTCTTTGAGAACCAACACATCTATTTTAGTTACTCAATTTCTTAACAAACAGCTGCACAGTGCAATTCCATTGGCAGAGTCAGAGTCCGCGAGAATATTTTGGAACGTGGTGATGGTTGGTCTCTGAAAAATATACAACGCCTACCAGCCGCCGGAGGGTAACGATTTCATGAGTGCTGCCGCGAACAACAACACGAAACCCAGTTTTCTTATTGTGAGCCTGATCTTTAGGTTTTGCAAAACCTGTGGAATACGACAAACGCTAGCATTCCCGATGCAGTTGAGATAAAAATTATACTTCCATGAGTGACTCAGTCACAACGTGAGCCTTTTCTAAAGATGGGGATGACTACTTACTTTCCCCATAGGGAGGGAATTTCTCCTGAATCCCAGACTTTCAGAACAACACATTAGGTTCCCCAGAAAACTGCGCTCAGCCATATTCCAAAGGCTGGAGGAAGAGCATCGAAGCCCGTTACTTCGAAATGCCCGAAAGCTTGTATTTCTTTGTGGATTTCCACCTCGGCAGATGGACCCATCAAAACAGACCATGGGATGTGTACCAGAATAACTATGCTTGAAGCTGATGTTGCGGGTCACATAAATTGTGTCTGCACTTGCCTTCGCCTAGCCTTCTAAACGCCTCTATTGATAACGAAATGGTGACTCGTCAATTTCACATATCGTTTCACTCAAAACTGGTAATTTCCTACCGGTGACTCAAAACAGCTTCCGGGAATTTCTTGTTGTGGCATCACACTCCGACTCTGATGCCCATTGTGACCACGACTTTTCGAGATCTCCTTGAAGATTTGCGTTAAGCTCACCTTTGACTGTCAGCCATGTTTTGTTATGTTCACTTCCAGTCAAAATCGACTGACATGCTTCAAGACTGCCAAATGACTCAGCAAAAAATCAGAGTCCTGTAACATGACTGAACAAGCCACAACTTAAAGCCCCTGAAGGATACAATGCGTTGTTGATAAGCGACCGATGCCAATTGGTATTATCAGGTGATCCAAGGTACTGCTTTTTAGCTGGCATGCTCCGCACGACGGATATACGAGCTGGTTGGGATAGCTGTAGTGCTCGTTAGGAATGTTTATCGAGGCAAGTGGCACGCTTATTTTAAACAGGCTGATGATCGGAGTCAATAGGAATTGCTGCAGTACTATTAACAGTCTTGAACATTACCCCACCATTTGTGGCTGATTGCAAATGGTTAACTTATGTCCACTGCTGACTCGAAGAGGACGGACGCCACGTGGTTTATCGGCCATCAGAGCGTCTGAAGCTGGCATCTGTAATAAGAGGCGATGGTCATAGCATTGATCCAAAAGCCGTTCATCACTTTCCGAAAGATAGGAATCTAACACAAGATAGACTCCTAGATGCGCCTCCTTTGGTGGCACTTGATCCACTCTGGCATTCATGTCTCCAGCCATAATTCTTTACACCTACCTTGTATGGTTCACTTTCCTCTTTTGGGAAACCTTGTCGGCAGAATGCAACACAGCAAGGAGTAGTGGACTCATTTAGTGACGGACCAAAATCGACTCGTCACATCATTTGGAAGTAAAGAAAGTATATTTTGGAAGGATGTTAACAAGGTCAAAACACGATGGGTTAATCAGTGTTGTCGGTGTTGCGCGGTTCGAAAAAGGGTTACTTTTGTTGTTTGTGGTTATGATAGTCTGAAGAGAACAAAAATCTTGTCCTTTTCCGAACCACATAATACCTGCAACACCGATTACCTAATTATATTTTGATATATATATATATATATATATATATATAATGGAGAATTCAAGGCGTACTCTGAGTTGTAAAACGTTTATTGTGACGTTTCGATCCAAACTAGGACTCGTTGTCAAACGTGGGTGAATGAGTGTGTGAATGGGACGGCTGGTTTCGCACGTTTTTGGTGTGTTGCTCATCTGTCCGTTTCTCGGTTTTTCGCCATCGGTTTTGCCAGGGTGACGTAATGCTTATCAACCTCGACGTGTCGGTTGAACGAGTTGATCGAATGGAGGACTTCGAGGATCAGGAGCTCCCCCTTCTTCTTTGCTCGGGCGACTACCCTTGCGCTATCGATTTTGACCTCGTGACCTGTCTCTGCGTAGTGGTTAAAAATCTGTGAGTGTGGGTCGGCGCGTCGCAATGCTAGTTTGTGTTCGTGTAGGCGAGTACGTAGTTGTTTACCTGTCTCGCCTATGTATTCCTTATCACATCCTAGGCATGGGATAGCGTAGACCACTCCTGATTGATCGTGCTGGTCCACACGGTCCTTTCCGTTGAATAGGGCGGTCCGCAGGGTGCTGACGGGTTTGTGGGCAACTTTGATGCCCAAAGATTTTAACATACGATCTACTGCCTCTGATGCTCCTCGTATGTATGGTAGCACTACCATGCTTTCTGGGATACTTTTCTTTTGGCTTTTTTGTGATTTCGGATGCAAGAGTTTACGAAGTTTTTTGGGTAACTGTTTGCCATGAACAACTTGAAAAGCCTGATCAGTTCCCTTTTTCGGAGTTCGGGTGCGCTGCAATGTGTGTCGGCCCTGTGGAATAGGGTGCACACACAGCTTTTCAAGTGACATTTTGGGTGGTTGCTTCGGAAGTTCAGTATGCTGTCGGTTGTCGTTGTTTTCCAATAGATAGTTGTTTCTAGATTTCCGTTTGTTTGCTTCATGATCGGAATGTCTAGAAACGGCAGTTTTGCGTCGCATTCTTCTTCCTTTGTGAGTTTTATTCCTGGTACGAGCGTGTTCAGATGTTGATGAAATCGACCTAGTTGAGACATTTTTAGTATCACAAATGTGTCAACGTATCTGACCCACAAACGAGGTCTGATTGTTTCGAATGCTTTTGCTTCGAATTGCTTCATGACTGCATCTGCTAGCAGGCCTGAAAGCGGCGACCCCATTGGTGTGCCTCGTATATATATATATATATATATATATATATATATATATATATATATATATATATATATATATATATATATATATATATATATATATATATATATATATATATATATATATATATATATATATATATATATATATATATATATATATATATAAACTCCATTAACTAGAGGAGGGAGTTACCGAAACCTTGTTCACCATCTTGTCCTGTTCTCTAAAATAAAATGGGATTACCCAGTGGAAACTGAAGACTTTTTATTGGTTTGAAGATAATACTTATTGCAGGGAAAAACAATGATAAGACAGCGTCTTGATATAGGTCAATTTTTACAGCGACTGTAGAGGAATTCAGCCCATTAGGATCGATTGATGAATTATTCTAACTAACTGGAAAGCTCTGGAAATGTCACTTGCTGATCTGAACGCGACAGTAAAGGTTACTCGATGAAGGAAATGGAGGCTTTCTTATAATGCAGGAAGCATAAGTAATCGAGTTCGCTTTCCTGATTAACCTATGACTCAGTAGAATAAATGAAATCGATTACGGCTTCCAAAGTGGAACGCTCATTTTCGCAGGCATATCGGTCTACACCCGAAATAACAATAGCAACTTAAGGTCGTCAGTGGTAACTGACTTGAAAATCTTGAGCAGGACGGATGTGGATGCAAAGGGCCGAAATGTGACGTTTTCCTTCCACGCCTTCGAAGTTACAGGATCTTTGTATCAAGAGTTAGCCAGTTTGCCTTCTGACAGACATAGGGTGAACACTGAGAAGAAAACCGGAGCCCAGTCAGCAGCTCAAACTATCAAAATAACGAGCGGAGTCTATCGGGTGCGAATGTGTCATCAGTACTGATTAAATTTTACTCCTGGAAAACGTGTTCCGGGTGAAGAGACCGAGAATCTTCCAGTTCGCACTGGGTTTCCGGTAATATGTGTGATATTTTGGTTACAAAAATTTCTGGGACAGACGAAATTTTGTGGCCTTCGATAACGTGCGCTGTTATTTGTTTCAGGAAAACGACCACTGAGCTTTTTCAGTCCATATCATAACTGGCGATTGGTGCTGTCTTCATATATGGTACTTACATATAGTCAGGAATGATGGACAACTTCTTTCATGCGTGAAATTAGCAGTTTTGCCAGACTTTTTATACAAAGGATAGGCTCTTTGTTCCGTCCTCCTCACTGTTTCAGCTTCTCAGAAGCAAACCAATCGTGCGTGAACAACGTTTTGTAATAGGGGTCTGAATAAATTGTGATAATGTTGCAATGTTTAAAAACTTCGGGGTCGCAAAATAGATCGAAGTTGAAATAGACCACTATGCCTTCCAAAGAATTTATACTGCGTCATTCTGTCGCTGATTCGCCTAGCGGACTGGGCGCCTAAGTAGACTTTGGTTCCCAGGCTCTTTCTTGGAAACTCTGCGCTGCTAATTTGGTAATTTGTCATTGGGGTTGTTTGTTATTACAGTCCACTACGGCTAAGTTGTCATCGCGAAAATATTCAAAACCGTTTATAAGAAAATAAATAAAACAGGTCGCTAGATACAAGCATTTCGTTTACTCTTATCAACAACAAACGTAAAACATTTCAGTATATATACAGTACAGAAGAGGTTATTGCAACAGTAAAGTAGGCACAATCGAACTTCCTTACATTGCGTACCTTGGGAAGAGTGAGGTCTATTGTGTCAAAACCAAGGTAAATAAATATTTTGGGTCAGTCGTTTTTGTACACAGAGTGCTGAGTGATGCCTTACCATTATAATTGCCCCGCCGAAAGTTAGTAGGATTGATGCTGGATTACGCAGCAATGAACTGGATAAAGGGGAGCCAGTGTTTTGAAGAACTATTTATGTTATCATTGAGAGGCATGTGTCGACAAGTTTCGGGTCGCATACTAACAAATAACGATAATGTGAATCCGAGCCGTCGTATGAAGAAATCCGAACGAGCCCGATGGCGGATAGGCCTTGGTCGCACACCATTTGGTTATATGATAGTTCCCACCATGCAGTGGAACAGCGTGCGTTCTCCGTTTAGCAAGCTTCTGGACCTAAATTACCTGCTTATAGCTCGTGCCTATTGAAATACATGTGTGGTGTGCCTTCAAAAAACCTCGCTGCATGCTGACCCGGAGGATTTTGTGATCCAAATGAAAACTGTTGTGCTTCCTTTAGGATACACGGAATTCCACGAAAGAAAGAGATGGTGGCCTCGTACCACGTATCTAATACCCTTATAATGGGACTGACTGTGTACCTGTCTCTTGTCGTTGTGAATTCCCCTTTTTGACCATATCATTATCACGAATGTTTGCATAGCGTCTCAGAGATCGCAAAGCCTAGTTAAATCCTTCGAGAGTTCATCCCTATCTTTCCTTGTACCATAGAGATGACAATCTTCTTATCAGTGTAGGACCATTTATTCGTCTATCTACCTATTCATTTTCATCTTTTAATCTCAAAGATATTTGTCCTGCCCTGATGCGTTATGACTCACGGTTGGATTGTATTCTAACTAGTCATCCAGAACTCTTTTCCTTCAGACTTAGTGCGCTCTTTAGTACCTGTGATCTTTGTCCAAAAATATACCGGAAACATGGTCACTAATCCTACACACAGACTAGGCAGATCCGTTTTTCCCACCCGGAAAACCTTTCACTGTTCAGCTGTTCTTTGTTTGTCGCCATTTCCTGGCTACGGCACAGATTTAGCCATCCTCTTTTCGATATATTTTACTACTGAAATCACAAGCCACATCTTTAACATTTGCTTACCCGCAGGAGCGGCCTACTCCCATTTGGGAAGAGTGGTCTCATCGCAAACAAATACGCAGGAGGAAGAAATTAGCCTAAAAACGCGTAGCTCACCTTAGCTCAGTGGATAGTCAAGCTTGATCAAAAAATCTGACGTCTGACCTTAATATTTCCAAACAGTTTATGCTCTCCAAGACCATCAAAAACAGATGGCAGAGAATCAGGTAACTCTGTGGTCGGAAGAAAGTCTCTCCTTTGATGACATGGTTGTTGACCATTTGAATTCTTTGGTTATTCGTCACGTGAATGACCCTCTCCCAGTTTTACACAGAATAACAGTTCGAAAATTTAAAAACTTTACAGCAGGGAGGTTTCAAGCTCTCCAAATCCTTCACGTTATCTAATGTTTTTGGACCGGACAGCATACCCTCGGCTGTGCTCAAACGGGAGACTGGACCTCCCTCTGAGCCGATAATCACTGTTATGCATCATTCACTTGAGTCGTTTTGTATTCCTGACAATTTGCTTTCTGGCACAATCAATTCCATTACTAAATGGTCAAGTAACCAAACGGATATCAAGAAATTTTGCTTAACTACACTTTCCTCATTAGCTTTGAAGTTGGTTGAACAAGCTGCACTTCAGCGCCTTCAAAACACAGCTCAAAGTCTCAATGACGAATACCAGTTTGGATACCAACTCGGGCCTTCCCCAACTGATGCAGTAGCATGCATAGTTGATTACATTGCAAAATCCCTCTCTTATCCGTGCAAATTAGTAAAGCTTGCCTTTCAGCGTTTGATAGAGTACCACGATCCCTGCTTCTCAAAAAACTGGAACCTGTTAGTTGCCTCACATACTTACTCATCTGGCTGAAAGACTACTTCTCCGGTTGAACTCAGTGTACCGTAGTCGGAAGAAAATTTCCAAACATCTCTTAAGCTGTACCAGTTTCTCCGAGGAGCTGTTCGTTTTCCATACATATTCACCACTTACATTAGCGACTTAACTGCAGTTCACCCAGCCCGCCTAGTCAAGTATACTGATGACGGTGTTTTGGCTCGGTCTGTCTCTCAGAAGACCGACTTAGATAAGCGTCATCAAAATATTTCTAGTACCCAAAACTTTTCTGAGCAGTTGTCTTCTGCTTAACAGGTCCAAACATCGGCAGTGCGTTTTTTCTACTTTGCGATCGCGTTTCACAGGAGACAGCACCACCATTAACTTTTCTCCTCTTGCATGTGTGAACCATGTGAAATGCCTTGAAGCAACTCTACAAGCGAACTTGCATTGATCGTTACATATAGAAATTACTGTTGGAAAATTGCCCAGATTATCCTCTGAAGTTTGTAAGCTTGGATAATTCAGTGCTCCACAGTCTGTCATTTCTTCCTTTGTACACCAGTGTATATTTCCCACCCTTGAATAACATTATCCCATAATTTTCCCTGTTATATTGAAAAAGGACTTCGTCATCCTTCGTAGAGGTCTGCTAATAGTCAGCCTTGTTTCTGGCGTAAGCTTAACAGACCTCATATCGAACTTTCGTGGTAAGCACATAACAGCATCTACTTCATTTTTTGAAAAGATCATTGCGGACTGTTCACACTCAGTTCATTGCGATCTTTCTCTGAGCTAATCACTCCCGTAGACCCGTTACATGTTTCGATCCCTTCTTGCAAAGTTGTGACTGTACAGAACTTCTGTAGTTCCCTTCCTTGTACATGATTTGTCAAACAAGGATACGGTTTTATCAAAACCGTCAGCTCGTTTGGACGTGTAGAAACTTTTCTTTTGTTGACGTGTAAAAAAGCACTGTGTAAGCACATTTAAACCAGTGTAATAATAACAGGGACAATAGTATTATATGGTTTAGGGTGAACGTCAACAATAGAGTGATCGAAGTTTCTTTCGGGGCACGCATGGTAGCACAAAAGAAAGACGATTCATTCACGAAGGCGCGGTCTAAGCAATCTTTATTTTTGACGGGAATATTCACAACGTAGTGAAGAGACACCCAACTGTGGAGAGTCAAATCGAAGCTGTTGTCCTCAGTAGACGCAATAAAACACTACTATTGTATGTATGTACTGTTAGCAAATTCGTTCGCTGAGTCTTCTGAGTGAGAATTCTGAGCACTGTCAATTATCCTATTTGTTTTGATCACAGTGCGTGAACTTCTGCAGTGACTTCAAACGGTTGCAGTGAATCATTTTTATAAGATAAAAACAGCACAAGCAGAGGACGGTAATTTTAATTTTCAACTGTTAGTGAGACCTTTTTGGATGGAACTCCAAACCTGGCATTTTATACTTATGAAAATCGTCAAACTCAGCTACTAAGTCCCTCAGTGCTCAGTTTTTCTAAATCGTGAATTGATTGAGTCATACATGAGAAAATACAAAACAGGTCTATTAGCACCTCATATAGACATCTTTTTGTTGTGGTTTTCGTAAACCCTTTTTCCTAATTTGTTATTTGTTCAAGGATACTCCGCACTACAACGGTTAACAGAGTAAAAGCACCGCTGATCATTTGAGAAAACATGCCGCACTTTATTTCTGATAAGAGCGAAGAATGAATACATCAATGAATGAAACAAATGGCGTGTTTGGTGATGTTACTCAATACAAAATGGAATGATTTTTGACTATGATGCCAGAGACAAAGTGTACCTCTAGCTAATTCCAAAAGCGTTCACTCTGCTCGTTGTACTTGTGACAGAATGCGTCACAAAATGAATTCTATAATGCCCTCAAAATTCTTAGATGTAGCTTTGCAGAAGTTCCCTCTAGTCTGACTGGCCGTCTTCCACATTTTGGTGACTGTAGTCTGACGGATATTTATCATTCCCTCTCCCTGACCAGTTTGAATGTTCCAGATGATATTTGACCCTAATTTTGTATTTGTCAAACAGTGTGAGTTCAGTTATCTATATCACCTCATTATGCCCAAAATATTGCCTAACCAGCTTTACAAAAGTTCACGAATTTTCTTATACACTCAATGGTAGACATAAAAATTAACATTGATCACTAGCATTGAGCTTCCTACATGTTCACTGCTTTCCTATTTCTCTTTGTTGGTTATGGTTGATCAGTGAGATTCCACTTACAAATGATGGCCAAAGACTTGAAACATTGTTTGGATTAACATTCTTATGTATAAAAAACAGACGGAAATCCGCTCGGGAAAAATATCGCATTTGTGGAGTAAATATAAACAGTTAGCCCTTTACACAACTAACAAACAGACCTGGTCTGACAGTTAAAGGAACCACACACCTAAACGAAATAGTGATAGAGTACCATTCCGTTTACCCCCCGAATCTCTTGCGTCACATCAAAGCTGTTCGTGTAATTTATATGTTTCCTGCAACGGGATACCCAAGTCGTGCCTGTTGGCAATTTCTTGTATAAAATGGAAGTCGAATGTATCAGTATACTCAGGCCAAAACAAAACTCACCCGATCAAACAGGCACATTCGGGTTAACGTTCCCACAAGGACTGCCCATTTACGTGATGGATGAAAGGGAAAGGAATTCGATCCGGTACAAAAATGTACATAGTGATTTAGAAAATGAACCGTAGGCAATCGTAGTCAGCGTAAAAAGGTACCTAATCCATTCCATTTGATTTGCACTTTCTAACAATTCTGGTTGAATGCCAGAAATCGAAAGTTGAAATAGTTTAACATCATTGAATACTTTGGACACAAATGATCCAAGTAACTACTCACAATAGATACACGTATACAGTTATATGAATATAAATTTAGTTATGATTAACTAGGCAGTTATAAAACGATCATCGTGGTGGGCATTAACCTCCCCTGTCCTGGGTTCGAATCCTAATCCCATCGCCGGTCACTTTCGATTGGCAGCTTCTAATCGGCCGTGACTCTCTTCCTGAAATATTGTACCACTGTTATGCAATGAGAGGAAGCGAATTAAAGGATAAATTAATTGCCAGAAGTGGAACAAGTGACGAAAGTTGGCAAAAAGTGTTCATAGAAAATAAGTTTCCATCTATACTGAGCGGGCTGAGGCAAGGTAATGATCTCTCATAGCCAGAGGTTATTGCCGAGTCATTTCGTCAACTTGGAATACGCCTCTACTATAGGAGATGTCATTTCCAGTACAAGGGAGCATGGCTCACTTCGTCTGCGTCCAGAGGTGCCAGCAGATATCTCAGGTCCAGTAAGCGAACATTTGGTATATACTGACTGACTTACCGAGTTTCTTCAAATTATTCGGAATGGATTCAAGGTTACTGAAATAAGACTTGTAGCTTCCCGGATACGTGTGCATACAATCATACTAACCCACATCATTCAATACATTCTTCGGCCTGAGAAGTTACACAACACGCGTCATGGTAAGACAATCTCAGGACTGTCTCCACTTCACACCTACACCAAAAAACGTACTCTCAAACGTCAACGTACAAGCGCATATACAAATAGCTCTTACATATTCTGTTATCCAATACTTGACCCAACAATTTCATATTACATTGCAACAACAAAAATTTAAATTTTTGCCCGACTTTTCGCTTCATAAGGAAACATAGACGAAAACGTTTATCAAGTAGATGTAGATGACTCTATGTAACTGAGACTAGGATAACTCGTTTTAGATGTACATATGTGTGATCACATAACTGGTTGTCACAGCAAAGTGTGATAACAGGGTAGACAGAGGGAATGACCTTCATATGAATTTCAGTAAAAGTCGTACAATTCTTAGAGAGCTTGAACTTGCAAACAAATAGTTACTTGGATCATTTGTGTCCAAAGTATTCAATGATGTTAAACTATTTCAACTTTCGATTTCTGGCATTCAACCAGAATTGTTAGAAAGTGCAAATCAAATGGAATGGATTAGGTACCTTTTTACGCTGACTACGATTGCCTACGGTTCATTTTCTAAATCACTATGTACATTTTTGTACCGGATCGAATTCCTTTCCCTTTCATCCATCACGTAAATGGGCAGTCCTTGTGGGAACGTTAACCCGAATGTGCCTGTTTGATCGGGTGAGTTTTGTTTTGGCCTGAGTATACTGATATAATTCAGTTGCATAAGTACAGTGATTTAGTAAGTTTTCAACTACCACGGAATAAGCCATTGGTTCAATGAGGTGTTCCTTATAGAGTCACCCGGTGCTATATACTCTGTAATTTTTCCGCTCAATTGCCGTTAGTTTTGCTTCCTACTCAGTCACCCTGCTCTGTTTTCTAGTTGGTATTAAAACAAGTAAAGCTTCTAATTCACATAATAGTCTGCAAAGGGACTCAAATAACGGCATGAGCCAGTGAGCACGTGAACAGACAAGCGAAAACTGAGCAGACCTATATGCATGGGTTACCTCACATTTGCTTCAGGTCAAGCAAGGTCAAACGATTGGCGGTGAGCTCGATTAGTCCATAACACGCTCAAAATCAGTATTTTGTGCATAGTGGCATGCGTATTCCTCTGTACCTGCTTGCGACTGGGTGTAACCAGACATAACGTCGTTTTCTGAATTTCCCTGTACAAATCCGAGGTTGTGTCAATTTGGTTTGCCTATTTTTCGCACATAGACTCAGAAAAAAAACTATCCTACCGTTTGCCTTCGCCTTTTTCTCGATTCATTGTCATAATCTTTTTTTCATTTTTTCAGTTTCATATTCACGTTCTAATTACCGATTCACCATTTTGTTTCCGTGAATCAACTACTCGCTGAAAATTTATTCTTCATCGGGTGGATAGAGATGTTTATTGGTCCTACGCTTAACTTAACTAGGCCCGTATTTCACGTGCTGAACTTGAACATTTTGCAGACTGACTGTGTGAAGTTACGTGACGACAGTTTTCCAAGCTAGACATCTACAAGCTTGTGGGTTAGTGGCTTGCCAAAATCTGACGGGTAACGTTTTTGAAATTTCGTGTTCAAACTTCACTGGGTACGTGAAAGCCATACCTCTTTATCTGGCCAGGCTGTTTGACCACGCACCGTTTTCCATTTATGCTGAATATTAACAATAAATGTTTCTGCATACGGACTACTTTTTGATGTGATTTTACCAGAAAATGGGTGACATAAAAGGGTTTTGACGTTGGAGTAAAACTGCAAACCAGTGCGTAATGTTCGCTTTCCTTTTGAGCTCTAATGCAGTTTGGAGTGAGAAATAAATCAGCCCAAACACAAATTGCAAACTGGAGCTGAAAACCGGTGTGGCGTGGTAAAATGACAGTAGATTAGTTGATAGTTGAGTAATTAAAAATAAATTATGGTTTTGTTCAGCTTCGTGAGTTTTGCCATGTCAAATATCGAGCTGAAATAATTCTGCTTAAATAAGTGGGCCATAAGGCTTAGGCTTCAATCTTCAAAAGTTCATTCTTCTATATCCTACTGGCTTTCTGGTAGGTACATGACAAAACACTGGATAAGGGGGAATCATGTGGTTAATTCGACTTACAGCACAAAATAAAGTAGGGGAAACATTCATAAATAAAAATTTCAGTTGATTTCGTTTTCTAAAAATAGATGATAGAAGAGGATGGTTAATGGAAGGTGAGAGTGTGTTCTAAAATCTTGCGGTTATGGGAAAGAATGATGAATGAAATAACATCGTTCTTGGTAATGGGGATTCGCAACGATAAACTGATGCGGAAATCATCTAAAAACTCAGTCGAGAAAAACAAAATGCTTTTTAGTACCGGCAAAACAGGGAACGGGGAGATAACATTCAACGGTGGAACAGGGTTGTGTATTCCAGTTGAGCGATGAGTCTGCAAGACAGCGATTGGCTCCACCGCATACCCGATTCCGAAGATTGAGGAAGGAAGGAAGGAAGGAAGGAAGGAAGGAAGGAAGGACGGGTAGGCATGGCCCTGGTATTAGTTGCATTTGCTGAGGTTGTATCGTTTTGAGAGTGGTAGAGTTTTGCTATTTGGAACGAGGCCAAAACTTGTTTGCGCGGAGATTATCTCAGAAGAGTGGGGTTGAAGATGAAAGTAAAAACGTTGATCTTTGCAAGTTATTGGGAAAGTTGGTTTTCAAGCTTTTCTAACGTTTGATATTTCGAAGTGTGAAAAGAGAGTGGAATATTGTTCGTATGAAGTTCCCAATCATGTATAGTTTTATGTTAGAATTCACAGAGCCTTGGCACCACAATTGACCGGCACTCATTTCACTTGAAAGCCGTCGTTTCTAATCCCTCCTAAGTATTTCTTTCACACACAAATGTTCATTATAATCCAATTCAGACTTAAACATGAGATTAGAGTCATTGAAAGCTATTAATTTGATAAAGAAACAGAAACAAATGTAGTGACACAAAAAAACAAAGGGGATCCTATCACACTGAAATGGAATGTGTTTTTCACAGCTGAATAGTCAAACCGGGATAGTTTTATTAGTATTCCGTGAGAAAGTGGAACTCGTAAAGCATTTATTGAACGGATGGTGCATTCTGAAATATCACACTCAATTTTTTTGAATTAAAAAAGAAAATTGATGAGGAATTTTATTCATTTCGCTTGATTATATTGGGGATCGGAACAGAAAGCGTTTGATTTAAAACATTAACCTTATCTTAGAGGTAAATCCATTGGTCTTCAAGTTCCACACCAGTTACGAAAATGCCATTTGCTAAAGTGTCACTCCTCACTGTGAGTTTCCAGTGTCCAAAGATTTATACGAGGGGGTGGGGGTCTAACCAACGCAACTTATTCCAGTTTTGGATGATGTTATTCAGACTGATCATATCCAAAACAATTGTATGAATTTGCCTCAGTCCAGATCAAATAACTATGCACTGGATGCCGTGGCTTTGGTTGTTATCTCTCAGCAGAGGCCATGGTCTGGAATAAACAAAAAGAGTATAAAAAGACTAAGAAGAGAACCATAAAAGGCACTTTTAGGCCAATAAAAAAGGCTCATGAATCCAAGATCGTCACTGGTCGTGACACCTAACGACTGAGTGAGAGGATCGCTTGGATCCCACCCAGCAAGCCTAAAGTGGCCCTTTGTGGCAAATTCCAGTGTTTAGTCTCTTCACATCTTTCTTCCACGTCTCGGACTGTGCATCCTTACTCATTTTCCAACCACTATCTACTCAGTGCATAACGAACACTGAGCAGTCCTATCTAGGGACATGCGCAAAACATGTCGGAATCACTTGAGCCTGATGAGCAAGAGTGTGTGTTCTAGTCATTTTCTTCGCGTTACGAACACGATATTGCAAACCTCGGTATTACTGATACGGTTTTTCCAACATACTCCAGTCATCCTTTGGAGATATCGTTGTTTGAATACCGACAATATTCCTATGTTCTCCACTTGCAGTTACCGTGTTTCTGTGTAGTTAGTAATACTTGTTACCCTTCACAAAAAGTAATTCATTGTCGACCACCTGACCTAATGCAATAAAAATCAAACACAGTTCATCCTTTTACCCTAGTCTCGTACATCAAAAATTCTGCTTACCGAATTACTTTTCCATTTGCTGTCAAAAAGCCCGTTAAACAGGTGCGTTTGCACTTTTGTCCACCAAGATGCTGGTATAAAATTGCGCCTTGGAAACCAAGTTTAATGCGGTTCATTTCCGTTTGGTTTTTTGAACCATTACATTTGCACAAGGGTGTCTTAGTTTCTGTTCGCAGCCCGGCTGAAACGAGCCGGCATTTCCGTGCACTAATGGCTGCCGCCTGTGAGTGCATATTGAGCCTGCATACAAACAGCAATTAAGTTAGCTGTGCATAAATCGAACAAATTAACATGTTCTTTCGTCCTCCCTGATGGTTCATCTTTTGAAGGAGAATTATGATCTGTTTAAGGTCATTTTTTATCCCCCTGCATAACATATGATCAACGGACGAAGTGAACTCCAAATTGTTCAATCTCATAGAGATCCGCATTGGAACTGGCTGCTTTTTGGAGTATCCCGTTTCAAATACCATCTTCTGCGAGTCTTAGATGACTGGTCGACAACAGGTGCACCCATAATAGTCATAGATTCAATAAGTTCGTGAACTTAAGTAGTTAGTCCATTGCCAGTCAATTTTAAGTACTTTAGGCGTTCAGGTCTTGGACTTACTTTTGCCTCCCATCCTGATGACAAACAAAAGTAAAGAACCTGAACAGGAAAACGTTGATTCATAGATTTTATCATTGAAGCGTAACAGAATTGGTTACTAAAATACATGGGATTTGGTTTCCTTTACTCGTACGTGTACAGTTTACACTTTTTCACATCTTTATCCGAACACTCTCGAGCTTGATCAAAATAGTAAAAATATCCATCCCTTCGTCGTAACTTTTTCACGAATCCAGAAGTTGTCCACTTTTCAACTTGTTCTGGCTGAAATGACTAGAATAAAAATAACGAAGGGGGTGGGACGGGTTAAAGAATTACAGTTTACTTGAGCTTACATAATACTCTATTTCATCCCGATACCCGGCTGTTTGATACCGGTATGCATTTTCCACTTCGGATGTCCAATTCAAAGCCCGCCGCATAGAACTCGGTTGTTTCATGGTGCGCATAGGCATTGTTCAAGCTACCTTCCTCGTTTTTAAATTTAATCACTTGCCTTGGGAGAATTGTGGTTGCAAAACTGCCTGAGACGATGAGAAGGGAATAACACTACAGGGTATCACGTTGTATAAGCAAATCGAAGTATGACACGTTGGTTAATAAGTGTTTTATTTCATGCCATTACTCAAAACTATTTTCAGTGTACGAGCATAAATGTCAACGCGCGAAACTCCGGCTTTTTTTACAAACTCACAAATATTTTCCTGGACAATAACTAGTTTTTCTTGTCCAACAGCACGTGGTGGATCATTTCTGACTATTGGAGATTATGATCATTTGGTCTGACCAAAGGTAATCAACTCCCCACTAGGGTATGGTGCGCACGTGATGGAATGCTTTTGGCTACGGGCGGTTTACTTCCTGCATTGTCTTTGTCATGTAGATCTTATTTTCGGATTTCTGGTCAGAATTTACTCCCCACAAATGTCAGCCAAAGTTACTACTGTCAAACCGAAAACTTTCACCGAACCATAAAAGGTTTTATGGCCGAGTAAGATGGACTGATTAGGGTGTACCTCAGTTAACGAGGGGGAATATTCGTTTTCCTATAACATACAAAAATAAAACGGAAAAATACGGAATATTTGCATAAAAAACAATAAGATTCTTCAATGATATGTCCCATTTCTGAAATGCTTGAATCCTTAGGAGTGCCTCTACAGCTCAACTGGTCCAGTAAACACAGAACCAAAGAATAGTTCGTGCCCTAATTCATAGGTTTGAATATCACCAAGGCGGAAGATTCCAACGACTGCAACACTTCTGAAAACAAACACTCAGAAGTTCATGTTGAAAAAGCGTAATTCTCAACGTATCGTACTTTCTAACTAAAGCCATCTTATACCGAGCTGTACTCCTCCTATTTTTATATTCTTTATTGTTGCTTTCTAACCATGCTTGATTTCAAACAGAAGTAACATATATATATATATATATATATATATATATATATATACCATCGGCTTGTGATCAGTTAAGGTGTCAACACAATAGTGGCAGTTGCAAAATAGAGGGAGGGGGAGTACAGTACAGTAAAACAGACAATCAGTGGAGGAGAAAAAATGATGGCTTTCTTGCAAGTAGTAAATCCTTTAGATATGAAGTTTTTTTAGATGGTCCAGTTGCTCCTCATCAAACCACACTGTTTAAAGGTAAAACTTACCTAAAATTTCTTTCATGATCTAGTTTAATTTAAAAACAGTCTTTTACTTCACACATTGCTTGATATTGAAGGACGGTTCATTTCCGTTTTTCTCTTTATTACTTACTTTCAGTAATTTGCAATCAGCCTCAAGATTCAATCTAGAGTTACAATGAATTTAGTACTACCAGCTCCCTACCTCTTTACCCATCACAGATCCGAAGTTCCCAAGCGTTATAGCGTACATCTCCACTAGTGTGGGGTTTATAACACACTTACTGGTGTATCCTCCTATTAACCTGATAGAAGGGTTTCTAAAGTTGAGCAAAATTTGAAAGTGTCGTCTTCCGTCAAATTGCCCTTCTCATAGGAAAAACGGAGGCCAGAAAATATCTTGCAGACTTCCCAGATTTAAACTGTGATGAGTAGGGCAAAATTTGATATTTGGATGAGGGTTGTTTAAAAATAATGCGCCAACCTAATATACATCTCAGTCTTTCGGATCTTACTGAATTTCTTCAACGACTTCTGTGGGACTCTTGCATCGGTATCTGTTACTACAGGTCGCTGATGTGTAAGTTGGGAATTAGGGTTTTCAAAGAATTGAACCTTTATTATTATTATTACCCAGATTTGTATTCCGTCGATACACACACACACACACACACTCATCTTCTGTATGAGTAATTACGTGTGAACGCTTTCGTGTTCTCATGGAAAAGAAGTCAACAATGAGATCCTTACGGGCATATGAATGTTTGTTTTTCGTTAAATTAAACTAATTACAAAAACTCAAAAACATTAAAAGCAGCGCTTCCCAATAAAAACATTGATAAAGAACACATCAAAGTGGCTTGCATTCGTTATCGAAATCATTGTAATAAACCTTAGTTTCCGTGTGCTAAGTTTCCAAAGAAATGCCTTCAAGGAAGGTGACGGAAATGCTCCGCAAACTTGGAAAGCTTACCAATCAAACAAAATTCAAGGCACCATCAAAAGAAAATACCCTCATTTACAGGGAAACGACTGCTTGTGCGAAAATCAAGACTGAAGTGAGTTCTAAAAATGAAGTCCCGAACAAAGCATTTCCTTTCATCAACAGTTCGGAACCATGTGATAACAATTTACAACACAACAGATGCAAGAGACAGCGACGTTACTGACCACATCTGGTATCAACGTCCTGCTATGACTTAGTATGTTGTAATCTATGCGAGAAGCAAACTCGTTCATCAGAATCAATCACTAGTTATGGAGAGAGATAAAGAGCGCAATGACGTCACACGAACAGCATACAACAAGGGAAACGATAACAACCTCTGACCGAACGAGTACCACATCATCGTATCTTGAGTTAAATAGGTGGTTCGGAAGCAGCTAAATCAGCGGGGCATAGTCGCAAACAACGGCCTGTGATACGGCATGTCTTCTGGTTAAATACTGGTAATATGAGTCGATATGCAAGCCTTCAACCGTATGCCAATAAACATTGGCCGGTGACACGTGTGGGGAAACATAGGTTACATTGTGTAAGTCCAAGGTCTTGTCAGGACGTCTTGGGCCCGCGTCACTGACTGATGCAGCGTGTTGCATACCAGATAATGATTGTACCTGTCTTCTGCGACCGGGAGCTCTTTGGTCTCAATAAACACTACACTGATCCAGGCGATTGTCACGAAGCCTCGAAAATCTGATTTCCCTGAATATCGGGGAATATTTTCTACCACTGTTTCGTTCTGCTATAGAAATGGAATTTTCTTGTACCATCAGCTGAACAAGGGCAGTGGTTGTTTTTATTCATATATTCGAATTTGGACAGTAATATACGCCTTATGAGGATTAAAAAACCTTTCCTATTCGGAAGTGATCAAAAGTAGGCTGCCGTATGCCTTTTTCAAGCTTACAGTTATTGTCGATTGCATGCGGGTGTACGATAAGCACACTTTGCGCTGATACACGACAGCATCAGAGCAGAACTGCGTAATTTTTTACAAACCATAAATAACAAGTGGTGGCGAGGTTTTAGGACAATAATCCTTGTGGTCACTTTACATGTGGTGAACAAATGTGCTCAAATGCAGGGGAAACCATAATTTTGCTAACACCAGTCGGCCGCAATCATGAGCGGAAATGAACCTATATTTTTCACATCGGAACAGCCCAAATGTTATTAAGAACGCGAAAGTTTAAACACAGTATTAAACCTCTGGCCTGCATTCATTATTCAGGGTCGTTCACAGCCCCTTGGACGTAGAGTCCATCATGTTGGTGATGAAACAATTTTCTATCTTATGCTCCAACGTATGTTGCACGTTTGACTCTAATGATCAGTATTTAGGTAAAATTTTGGATACTCTCTTCAGAACAGGGACATTTTGCAATTACTTTTGAATCTGCGATACTAGAGGGTAATTTTGTGGACTGGACTTTGAATTTGCGCATGATTTGCAGGTCTTACGGTGAATAATGGACGGAGAAGTTGTTTAGCGAGACTGTATTCACGAAACACTCTTCAAACAAGTATGAAGTGTTATACTATAAAACTACTGCGCACTCAGTTGACATTTGTGCTTTGAGTTCGGCAATTTTCAAGTTCTGGCGGTGAAGGTTTTTTCCACCACTCAGGGCACCCCTCATTAAAGCGCATTATCATATCTGAATATATATTATTCCGATCCAAATCAACGACGTTGGTTTGTGTCATACATCGGCACCCGACAAGATAATTTTTCGTGGGAATTCCCAAACCAAATGATTTTTTCTGAGCCTTCCGTTGATTACATAAACCAAACACTCACGTGAGAAACCAACTCGTCGTCAAAATTAAAGTCCTAGTCATCTGATTCCTCTGATGAGACCAGCACGCGTCTTTACTGGGCTTGCAATCCAGCCTTCCGATGTTGTTAGCCACATTGGAAATTGCCGCTACTTTATGTCCGATGGAGATTGAATGTACCTGGAAGTAATCTTGCTCTGATTTTAAGGACTGGGATTTCTGGCACTGTTTTTTGATAAACGTAAAACGAAGAAATGTCTTTTCGGTATATCACCTGGGCATTGACATATATAGTGCTGTTTAAAGGAGGGTATACGTGCAGCTATAGATAGCAGAGAGTGAGTAAATGTGCATCAAATCCGGTAACTCGACAACATGCTTCATCTTGATGAATCTTGGACTATCAGTAGCGCAATCCTACAACATCTGGTGGAAAGCGGACATCAAATCCGCACAGTGACAGCCTTCAGACCAGTCCTGACAACTGTCAGAATTCACGCGAGATGATTACGCAGGTGGTTGTTGATGACGTCAGAAGCCATAGCAATTTGACTATTGAAGCCGGAATTGTGTAAGCAATGTAACCTCGTGCAACAGTTGGTAATGCCGTGGCCGTAAAACGTGATTTTCTTATGGTTCCCATGTACAAATTCTCCTCAGCCCCACGCCTCTTTTCCCACACCTTCCTTTTTTCATACCTGTCTTTTCACGCCATTTGGTTACACATTTCACACTTATTGTCGTTCATACAACGAACAAGATTCATCAGGTTGAAGCATGTTGTCGAGTTACCGGATTTGTTGCACATTTACTCACTCTCTGCTATCTATAGCTGCACGCATACCCTCCTTTAAACAGTACTATATATGTCAATGTCTAAGTGATATATCGAAAAGACATTTCTTCGTGTTAAAAGGTTTTCATGAATCGATGGGCGTATTATATGACTGTTTTTTGAGGGTAACGTACATAAAATTGTCCTATCTCTCCTATGTATGAGGTTGTTTCTTTACCTCTGAGGTGTATTTGTGGTTGTTTATCTGTAATTCACCCGATAATTGGTGTTTCTATTTGCGTTAGGACTATAAACCTGATGTCACAAGGGAATAAATATTAAAAACCTTTTCTATTTGACTTAGGTTCCCGTTACAGTGATGCCGAGAAAATTCAGTCTTTGTGGATCTCCTCATTCCCGTGTCAAATAAAATGTGAGTGATTACCGAGGCGAGCGCAAATGGTCTTGATGCCAACGCTCACAATAATGTGAATTGGGATTTACCTTTTCCGGAATATTGGACAGATGTCGTTAAGAGTCAGTTTTAAAGCACATATAAGGTGGAATTTCCGGTTTACAGAAGAACTCCTCTTGACCTTCTCAAATAGGCACAAGCATGAAAGATATATTGGCCGAAGAAATAATTTCAGTTAAAATGTTTAGGCAGTAACCCAGTCTAAATATAACCTAAGATAATTTATTTGATCCCGTTGATCAGTATAATTATATTTTTACACCTTGTTGCATTTTGCATTATTCTGATCTGAGCCTTTTGTTGTGGCGACCTAGATTACGCACATTACCTACTCATAGCGCAGCATGATATCAACGTGAATTATCGAAAACTTTGAACAAAATAATACCATTTCTTGGTGACTTGATATACCTTAATAAAGTCACGAAGCTCAAACTATTTACTGAGTGGATTTTCGTGTGCATCACAATCGATACTACCTGTATTGCGAGTCAACTTGTTCAAACAGCCTACAGCACGTAGAGACTGAACAACATCACTCGCTGGTTTTCTCATTTGATATAGAATTAGTATTAAAAAATGTATTAACACCAGCTCCCAGATAACATCATGCATTGGGTCGAAAGTTGCATAAAGTCTTGTAAAAAGGAAGTTCCAAATGAGCTTCCATACCCTCAATCATATTTTGACAGCCTACTTCCTCAGATGCACTTTTCATGTTGATAAACACTTTCTTTTAGTGTTTTTGCAACAAAACACCTGCGTGTGGGTGCATTCGTTCCGGGAAAGATAGAGTGTGTGGAATGGAAAATATGTCACCTTTCTTGGAGTTATTTTCTTGTTATTCTGGGGATTTCGAATGCACCCAGGGTTTTTTTCCATTGAAGACAGTTTGCGGGATGCGTAAACTTATGACACATGGAATTTTTGCAGGTTCTGTCTTCAGGTGCATATTATTTTTATTGCCTTCTTGTTTTGTACCAGTTTATGAGAAATTTACCAGGTTTTCCATGAGCTTATACCATCTACGTCTTGAATAGGGTTACATGACCAATATATTCCACCTATTTGTTCCTGAAGGTTGATAAGTTGGCGTAAACCGAGACAAATCCTGAAAGGATACACTATAAAAATACGAATAGTACGTAGATATATCTGGTCGTTCCGGTTAGAGTTCCAGAAATCAACAAGTAGTGGTTGTAGAACCTGAAAAGCATCACGGCAAACCATGGACTCGTCCACGGTTTGTGCGCATATACGATCAAACCATTTATGTTGTAAGCTAATAAGATTAGCCATTCATGTTAGTTCTTCTACAGCCATAAATAAATGTTTTCCCCACGAACAATGTCTCATTCCGTTTATATCAGCGTAGAGCCATGTGAACTCTCGCTAAACAATTAGTATAATTCTTGCTATGACTAGAACAGTAGAAATAATAAATCCGTCGGCAATGTTAGTGGAAGATCTCGCCACTTTTACTATCGAACAAAGTATAAGAGAGATTAACAGCGCTTTCACAACTCCAAACCATTTTTAAGACATCCGTAACTGTAATCGAAACATGTCACTCAACTCATTGGCAAATGAAATGTGAAAAGTCAAAACAAATTCAATTTTGTGGTCAAACAAACAACAGAATAGGCTTATCAGAGAGCATTTTGTTGTCCATTGAAACACTTGAATGAATAGAACCCTGCGCTGGAACAAACCCAATGGTTCACATAGATCATTAAAGTAGCAGGTTTCACCATACCTTGTTTCAAGCATAAATTTAACTGTGGTATAAATCTAGACTACCGGAATTCAGCTCTAAACTGGTCTCCATTTTTGGCCGAATGGAGTCAAATGAAGACGCAGATAACCACCGGAGATGAACGTATAAAAGGAATAGTCAAAGCCCTGGTTGATGATGGTGTAATGTATGCAGTGTCAATACTTTGATCCGATAAACAGTTTGGTTCTTCCTACTAAAGAACTCAAGTTTTCCCACATGATGTTTATTTTTACCCGCTTTACGTTTCCTTTTTTCATTGGAGCTGTCAGCGCGAAAGGTGAATGGGATAACTTGGACAAGACTGGTCTTATTTCATCACTATCAAATGCAATAAAAAGAGAATGAACTATTCACTTATGATCGTAAGGTTTTTGTAGCATGTGACAGCTGAATATTCGAAAGTGACCCTTAGGAGATAAAAACCCGAAGCATCGTGTGATTTTTTGTATCCTAGTTATTAGTCGAGTTACAATAAAAATTGGAGTCACCTGTCTACAGTTACATCAGCACCAGAGACTGATCTGTATTGCATATCTTCCAGGCACTATCAGCCTTACTGCGCATTGCCTGCCGGGAAATTCCATCGGGGACAAGTTCAACCCAAGCCCAAGCCCCTTACGTCTGGTTAGTATTATTACCAGATATAACGGAACAACAACAAAGACTAACAGCTTCGCGAGGAGCAAGCTGTGTTACCATTATGAAAAATCAGCGTCGGAAATCTTAAATGCAGTCGCTGATGGACTTCGGTCAATGTTTGCACTTCGTAACGTTTAGTTCAAGTAGGTAGACTGATGATCAGATGTGCTCTTGTATCAATCTGATCCTCAAATTCCAAGGTCCTCAAACGTGTCATACTTTCACAGTTTTACGACTGTAGTTCTGTCCGAGATGTGAAACAGTTTTGATTCACCGATCCGGAATATCATGTTTCACCTTGCATCGTGTGAGAATTATCTTTTAAATCCACCTCTGTCCAAGTAAGTCAGTAAATGAGACTGACTGATCGAGTGAAAATCTTGTAGAGTTTTGTATATATTCACATTTGTACTTAGAATTTCCATCGACTACAGGTCCAACGGGACAAAAATGGCTCCTTGTATGCCGGTGTTCTCAGAATTCAAATGAAAAACGTTTTCCCTTGTAATGAGCATTACTTTTATATTTTTCCCAAGTTATGCCATACAAAGATAGGAAATATGATTTTTTTTTAAATCCAGGTAGTTTGGAAATTCATTTGAGGAATACTTTTCCTCGTAACTAATTCTTTGTTTCTTTAACTTATCACAATAAAACATATCAAAAGACTGAAATACAAAATTCTGCAGAACGTGTTATCAATCAAATTATATCTGCTACCATCTGCTGACGGTTGAAGTTGTGTGACCTTGGTCATATTGACAAATTGGCCTCAAGCTCATGAATCTGACTTTAGGTAAACTTTCAGTTTGACTTATTGGTAAACCGATGAATGCATAATTCGCTGGTGATTTTCTTCTTCGATAAATGAATGCTGATGCTAATACAAACAGTTTCAGTGAATTGTCCGCCATGAGTCTGCGTAACATCAAGAAGCAAAATAAAAGGAATATATTTTCAGAATTATATTTTGTCTAAAAGTTTGACAGCAAACTGACGGTGGATGGTAGCTTCACCGGAGGTACCTTTGGTTTATTTGGGATACGTAACCTGAACTTCAGTGTTACATGAGCATTGTCCGTAGAATATTCTTCTTTTCGCTACGTTTACGAAACATTTATTGAAAACTCGGACATCCCGCTACTTTACAAAAGAGAAGAGGGATGATATTGTGCAAGCCTCTCGAGCACTAGCTTCTGTGATAGACATAATTTCTATCTTTTTGTGATACACATTATAATTTTTGCATTACTATTGCAAAAGACGGTGCAATATCATAATATGGGGGCATGAAAAGCGATCATACTCAACTTGGATAAGGTTGTTGACTACACTACGACAATGGTGGGCATGTGTTGTACCCCGAAAATATCCGAGTCTCATCATAAGTGGTTTTGGTCATTGATTTGCTTGATACCATCTACGGCGAGACTTTAGGGCTCATAAATACTTCAGTCGTAAGTAGAAATTTAAAAAGCAACTCGTTTTAGTGACTTTGAGTACACATAACTCATCAAGCTTGCAAATATGGGCTGCAATAAATAAAGGATAACCTTGTTTGCAGGTCGTTATCAGGAATATCCAGAACAATATATAACTTACCGGGCTCAGAAAAATGAAAATTGTCTCTCTGTCAGATCAGAAATGTTTCAATAAAAACTTCTCGTACGAGGCTGTACAAATTATTATTACTTGCTATCACCTTTTACGGTACTGAAACCAGTTGATATGTTCATGATTTATTGTCTGAAATTTCTTGCTGCCGGCCTTGGTTTGAATGAAACGAGGAACATATTCCTCTCCTTTAGTGAAGAAATTATCACAGTTTTCCCAGTCAGCGTAGAAAACCATACCAGAATGCAGGCATATTAGCGGGAGAAAGCCTTACTCCAAAACTACGACGTTAAAAATATCTCAACAAGACGTGCATTATTTTTTCTACTTTAGCTGCGTAATGTTCTCCCAACAGTAGAAATTACGTAACCTTGGCAACCATGAAACGTATGCAAGAATCACGAAGACTGAATTTAGTGAAGAGACCAATATGCTGAAGTCCTCTCAGTTACAAACAATAAACCAGTGATGAACCTGAACTGATGTAGTCAAATCACGATTCCTGGTGACGATTCGCTATGAAACTTAGTGATTGACATTTGCAGAATCGCACTAGATAAAAACCGAAAGAAGGATTTTACGGTAAACTGGTGTCTTGAAATGTGGGCTAAAGGTTTGTAATTCTAACGCCTAAAATTATATAAATACATAGTACCACAGAAATAATAAATTAAAATTGTTATATATATGTTTATATACAGCAATCTGCATAGGAAATAACTATCTACTTCAAGCTTGTTCACTGATTTAAAACCGACTGCCGTGTGATGAAAGTCATCTCTAGTGGTTTACCAGTTGTGTCGATAGACAAAGCCTTACTGTCTCGTGTAAAACACAACGGGACACTCTTTACCAACTCTGTCTTACCATGAATTAAGCCACTGAAGTCAAAGCACATGTCCATTTTTGTGCACTTCCACGGCATAAGTTAGGAACTGAGTTGTGCTGAGAAAATACTTATCACATTGCAAACTTCACTTGTGAGCATAAGAATCTCGCTCGTTTGTCATCATCCAACAGCTTGGATGTTGTTTTTGTTTACTCCAGCAGGCTGAATAACTCGAATCTATTTCGACTGAACCTAATTGAGCTTATACACCGGTGCCGTCATCTACAACCCAAATCCACTTCTGGTAAAATTTAACCTGTTCGTCAAATTCGCTCTCGTACAGCTTTTTTCCTCCTGATCCCGGTTGCTTGTCCTTTATTTGGCACAGGAGGGAACACCGAACGCTCTTTTATGCACCCACTAAAAACTCTCTGTCTGACATTCATCAGTATACCTTAAATAGAAATATAGGAACCGGATGATCATTTCCAAAACTGGTCCGGTTCCACAGTCCGTTTTCAAAAATAAATCCCTTTTATAACAGGATACTTGTGAAATTCTGGCAATTGCTTTCAACTGTTCTTGTTGTTTTACTGATCTATCCTAATCATCGGAAAAAACTACAAACCACGGCTGTTGGACTTTGCTCAGGTGTGAAACGTGCCGTATTTGAGCAACCTAATCCGAATCAATTAGGAGTAAAACAACTAGCAGAATTCCTTTTGTCGTCACCTTGTTGTGCATACATGCATGCATGTGCTGTTTAGGCTATCATAGTTGGAAAGTGTCACCCATGTTTATTTTATGTGAATAAAGACGTCACAAATGACATCGGTTTCCACAGTTCATTCCTTATTATTTCGCTACCACTTTATTTGTGCATACGTGAGATGACTTTATTGTCCAAACAAAGCACAACTGCACTTTGTGCTTAAATTTGAAAATGTAAACCATTACCACTAATTTTTCACACCGACTATTACGTGGAAAGTCACCAGAGAATATAAATTACAGTTTGTGATTTAGTTAACCGGGATAATTTTGAAAATCAAAGTTATTTTATCACCATGGGTGACCCCGAAATTCTTCCCGAAGTTCTTTTCAAGCAAAGTTTACACGAACAGAATTCTTGATTTCTAACTCCAAGTATCTTCCTAAAATAATGCGTTTTATTCAAGATTCATTCCACTTTAAAATGACTTTATTCATGGTTTTACACGGTACAGTGTAGTTGTTCTTTGAAATAAATTAGATGATTGACTTTCAATGGTTTTGATTGTAAACTTCAATTGGTTCCCTGATAGGCTCAGTGTAAACATAATAGTTCAGCTAAAATGTCATGTTTTTGCGCATATATTTAATCCCGAAGTATCAAACGACAAGAAAAAGATAAGTTCCTTGAAGCAGGGCAATTCAAGGAAAACATGAACTGGTAAGCCGCACAAACTTTCTCCATTCGTGCTAACAAATGTTAGAATCATAACTATGCCTCACTCCCGTAAAAGGAAAGTATAGTATCATCCATGCTTTCAGTAGTGTTCAGTATGCTTATGCTTCTGCCAGGGACATAAGTTAAAGTAAGTTTGTGTCAAACATAAAACTAACTTGCAGCACCCTGTGTGAGTTATTTTCACCTTTTGAAGAATACGACCTGCAGTAAAACACACGGGACCAACAAGTTAAAACCCCTCGGAATTTTAATGTCGACAAATTCCTTTTGAAAATTACCATCCTACAAAAAATAGACTGGCCGGGGAGGCTTACCACTCAGCAGCAGGCCGTAGGGATAGAAACCGGCGCGCTTGGAATTTTTGTTTCGACAATAGAATTTTTTAAACCGGTTTATTAGTAGCCGGTGATTATATTTGCGAATCGCTTCTTAATCAACAAGTCTTAGATCAAAATCCAGATTTATTTAAAGTTTCCTGTTTTTTGTACTCCGTGGTTTGGAATTTTAACAAAGCCTCAGAGGTCATCGGAAGCCTTCGGTAAAATGCAGTACCAACAGCAATAAACAACGCATACCAGAAATTAATTTAGTGTGCACTTGCAGTCCTTTTAACGGATTCCAAAACATTAACGGAAAAGTGCGTTTCTTGGGTGCATAGCAGATAGACCAAAATGGTCCCAGTAGTTCTGATCAGATATCCTCATTTTTGGGAATAACAGTACAACAACAGTAACAACAACGACAAAACATCACAATTCTGTTCTTTCGATCATCACCCTCGCAATTTCGTGCCCTCGTTTCGGGTTCTACCTCTCGGCTTCATCAAGTGGAAAGCAGCATCAATAGAAACATAAGTTTAAATGAATCAAAAACAAAGTAGCAAGCGAAAGTCGCTAAGGTGAAGAAACAGCCCGGATGCAACTACGTTACTGGTCGCGACAACTGGTCATTTCACTTATTGTCTTCAAGCATGTGGTAAGTGAGTCTTGTGGACCCCAACCCAGAAGTCTGATACTTCCCACTCGTTCAGGTTCACTGGGCAAGGTTTACATACCGTTGTATGGACTGACCACCTTGACCTACTTTCTAGTCCCTACCTGCCTCGGAGAACAAAGTACGTCGAAGAAGTGTATCGATGGACATGCGTGAGGAAATGTCCCATCCATCTTTATCTTATTTATTTCCTCAAAACGGACAAAAACTGTAGCAGGTAAATGAATATTTAAAGGAATAGCAGTGAGTAATCAGTGCTTTCATGACAAGGTGAACCTAGGCAGAGCTTCTTGCATTGTGATTGGGTGCGATGGTCCCATGGTTATCGGGGTGGTTTTTGCTGTTCCTATTATAGACGACTATAAAGAGTTGGATAACGTTAACGGTAAAGGCCAATATTTTTATTATTATTATCGGTAATAATAATAACAATGACAGTAGTGGTAGCAGAAAAATTGTCTCGGCCACTGGAAATCGTTTGCAGAAAGGCGTGTTTCAGTAACACGATAATGACTCACGCCCAATTTGGACACGTCAACTGATCATCAGATGATTTAAATCTACTTTAAAATCATCTTATATCGCTGATTATGAGGCACAGACAACACGAATTAATCCTAAGTGGAAGCTTGAGTTCAAACTACGGAAGACGATGAGCGAACTAGTTCTATCTGCCTCCTTTGGCTTTTGGGCCACGGATGAAACTTTTATCTGTAAGCTATTCAACCGAAAATACGTCGTACTTACTGGGAGAAATTAAATCAGAACACCTCCAAGTTTTTATTCATAGCATTTATGTCGTTGAAATCTGTGAATAACTGGGGCGCTCTCTTCTATTATCCGAAACATAGTGCCTGAATAGAACTTATTTCATCATCCTATTCGCATGTAATGGCCTAAGTGCAGAAAAACGCAATCAATGGAACTGCACAAAAACCAGTTTGACTGAGAATTAGGACCAATGATACGGTTCCAGACGGTACTTATGTACGTTTTGTCTCCGTCCAGAAAGCCTCAGATATTTCGTTACGAGCTACTGATTGAGGTCACTGACTTTTGTCGTTTCCCGGTACTGTCATGGATTTCGGATGGCAAAATTTCGAACTATGTTATAGGCCTATCCATTTCTGGCTGGTACTAAACAGGGCAGTGGAATATTAGTCAATGACCCTTTGCACAATTAGGCGTTATTCATATTGTATGGATAAGGTGCAGTCGGATGAAGGAATTCGATTTCCGTAACAAGTTGCTAGAATCCTTTGATATGGAAGGCGGCAGTTTTCAGTTTAATACAAGTTGACGTAAAATTTAAAATTATTGAAGCATGTTTTTATATTTCAGTAGGGATAAGTCCATATTCACTATAGTAAACTTATTGACATGGTGAAGAACTAAATAATTTTTCCGTCTACTGTGATGCTTTTTATTGGGAAGTTACCACTGGCGGTATTACTGGAAATCGGACTTTCGAGTTAAAGGTTCTCGATGATGACTGGGTCATCATCGACGGCCATGTTTCCATATTTACTGTTGTTCATATCAGTGTTCCCATTTACTCCGTATTTACCACTATTCTAATAAGAAAATAAACTGACCAAAAACAAGCTTATTTGTTATGGTATTTTTCTCAATATGACAACGGACATTTTCAGTGAAACCGTATGAAAATAGTATTCCCAATTTTGAATAAACTCACGAAATAGAAATGTGGATTAATGTGTCCAAACCGAGGTCGGTTCGGAGTGTATCGAAAAATCGATGCGCCATGTGAAATGTTATGGTAAAATTTTGTTGTTCAATAACACAGCATAGTCGAAATCGTTGGTAGGTTGTCGACGATTCGGTCACCACGGGTAACCTTTTTCAAGACTGGTTTTACAGTCAAAACCAGCTTTGAAAAAGGTTACCTGTGGCTACCGAAACGTCGAAAATCTACCAACGATTTCAACTACGCTGTTTTATTGAATTGCAACATTTTACGAAAAATGTGAACAGTCAAAATCAGTTGGTTGGTGGTGGTGTTCGGTATAAAATGACCAGCCTAACGTCAGTAAATATATTGCTTTCGGCACATTCTATTCCCAACCACTTTACAAAAACAAAATTAGGCTGATTAGAATAAAATTTCATTGAATTTTTTTTTCATTAGTGACTTGATTCAACAGAATGCTTCTCTGCTGAACTCGCCGCTGAAATACTACCTCTGTTTTATCTCCGTAAATAATCATCGGCAGGGCACCATAACCCCACTGAAGATTCAAATCCGGGGTGATTGAGTCAAACAGCTGGCCACCAATACGTCCGGGATGACTCTCAACGGATTTAGCGGTAACAGTGCAGAATTTCTCCAGTTATTACGGCGGTATTATCAGCACACATACTGACTCCTAGGTGATCAAGTATCCAAACCCTGTGGGTTGTTCATAACAGAATACCCCATTTGTGAAGCCGATTACCGTGCGGTGAACGAGTTGATTTAGCAATCAAGCTGTGTTACATCTAGTGTTGTTGACTTTAAACAAACCCTTGAGACCCCGCCCGGAAATGTGTTCAACCCGTAATCCGTCACCCTAGGTCAAGTTGCGATTGGGGTTCTTTGCGCGCGCCATGTCGATTTTTCCTGGAAAATCATATCTCATTTTTCACCTTCTAAATTTATTTAACTGAGTTCAGGATTATCAGCGCAATGCACCTAGGTCATTTCCATTTACAAACACGTATTTCACAAAGTCTTTCCTTCTGTCCCCAATTTATTTTCGCACACAGTTCCAGATACAAATTACATCAGCTGCTCATCTTTCTCGTGTTTACAATGAGTGTGACAGATACTTTAATGGGAGACCGATACGGATGCTAAATTTTGGTATTTGTGAGCCGTTCAGTAAAATAGCGACCCAAACTCAGTAAGGGAATCTGCAGTGCAGACAATTACAACTGCTAATTTTACCAAGAGTTCTCATGCAACCCACAACACAGAGCTTGTTTATTCTCACTAATCTTGCCCTTGTAACAATTTAGTAGGAAGTTTGCCCTCTAGCACTACCATATGGGTCATAAGGTAGCCGCTCTGATCAAATCCCGTTCTCCTTGCTGCGAGTTTCAATCCAAGACCCCAAATAGTTATACGTGCGCAGGCTGATGCACAATTAGAAACACGATTGCCATATGTGTGTGCTCTGTCAGCATTTCATTGGCACCTCATAAATACCTCTAACAAATTCTCACCTGCAGTGTTTTGGAACCCTGAGGCTGTCCCACCTGGTCATACGGGAGTTGACATAGCTCTAAGCTTTACAGTCAAAGACGTGCTTCTAGACTGTTAACCAGGTCATACTCGTTGATGTGAAGTAAAACTTGGAGATTCGTAGACGATGAGCAGGTCACATTGCGTTTTTGTTTCGGCGCGTGCAAACACTGACTACAACCGAGAAGCAACCAAAGAATGCAGTTAGTAAAACCTTTACGTGCATAAGTGGCGTGTGCTGATTTGGTACAATAACTGTAGTTATATTAAAACCTAGTAAAAACAATGGTAGCACGTTTTTCGTGCTTATTAACCTTTCTATCCCGTCGTCTTTGTCCATCAGTTCCTGTTTTATGCACGTAGAAACGGCTAATCCAGGCACTTTGACTGCCATGATCCCAAGATGGAAAGCAGGAAGAACCCTGATAACCCTGTTCCAATAACCAAAACGGATGTGAGCTGAACACGCCTCACTGAAAGGGCTACGGGATGTTAATTCAGTCCGTCCGAACATTGGTATAACGACTTTCACTCTTGGCAACTGCTGACCAGTTACGTCAATATATTCTCTAGTATACCGTTAAGATCGCTCTTGAGAATCACTGATATACTGCTTGCTTTCCATTACGTTTCTTCTCAGTGTAACTGAAGCAATTAATTGCAGTTTTTTCAGACGAAAGATACTTTCACCTTAATATCTGCCGTAGCTGAATTAGCGGAAATAATTGCAGTATTCAACATTTCATATACCAGGAACAGTTTACAGTATTTCTGATTACCCCAGTTTTCATATCTTATCCGCTTCCTGTTTTTGTGCTCCAAATATTTCTTCTCATGTTTTACGCACTTTAGCTTCTATTTGCTTCTTTCACATTTGTTACGACATCGGATCCAATCAGCCACTGATCAAATCGTTATCTGAATTTGACAACAAATGATTACCACTTGATATTTTCATCTCAACCTCGGCTTTCATAAACATTCTTGTTAACCTGTTAAATACCGATTCCGTAGGTTTTGTCACTTATGGGATTTATGCGCTTTGCGCACGTCAACTCATTTTTACAGCCAGAGAACAGTGCATCGATAACCTTAAAACTTGAATGTCCCTCAAATGGAGTATGTATATCTCAGCTGACACCGGACTGATTAAAATGATCATGCAATTCCGTAGGACAAAACATTATGACTAAGAATTTGGCAAAACTCTTCCATGACCGATATTCACGATACCACTATGTACGTAAACTAATGCGGATGTCTCTCTGCATTCCGTTTTGCGTGCGCAAATCGACCAATCACGTGAGGTCGTGTATTGATAGCACACGCTGATCGATTTCCTGTTCGTCATTAGCCGGTATTTTTTGATCCCGTGTATCTTGTGCTGAACAAACAATGTTTCACAATTCTTATATGGTGACATACCTAACAAATTACAGATGAAGTAGACTAAATAACTAACAATTAAACAAATGGTAAATAGAACCTTGCAAAACAAGCCAAAATATCAAGCAAATACCCGAAAATGTGAAAATGGCAAATGAGTAGAGATAGAATGCTCTGAATAAACGTTGACTTGTTGATGACATAGAAACATATTCGTTCGACAATCCTTAGGATTTTACAAACATTCATCTCCCTAAAAATTTACAAATACTAGCCTTTCGGTCAGTTTTGATCTCCAGTTCCAGTTGAAACAGGGCGAATATGTACCGCAGATGATTTCATTAATGGAAGAAACTGGAACCTTTGAATTTTGGCTAAGCAGCGTAATTAATGGAGCTCATTAAACATTTGTCCATTATACGGCTGAAACCAGCCAAAATAATAGTAATGCAATGACAACTTAGCGTACTAAGAGTGTCCAGGGTAAGTAATATGGTACGGCTTCCTCCCTTCGACATGCGGACAAGTAGATAAGTGGAAAATTGGATTTATCTTATGAAACAAAATAAGTATACTCATTACACATCCGTAATCATTTGTTGTGCGTATCACTGTAGGTCTGCTTTGAGTTCTTGGGCTTGTCATCGCTGAGCTTGGCGTTTTGGAAGCAAATGCATCATCATCTGTCCATGCGACATTTTGTGCACTGACGATGAAATGTTTGTGACCTAAATACCAGACTCAGTAATCACCAGCCTGCCAAGGCCGTCAACTGGATCTAATACCAAGACCAATCTACTAAACCGTCGGGTTTCACATTATGAATTATACCCGGCTGTAAAAATATTTCACTTAGAGAATACAGCCAACCAAGTAGGATGAAACCGCTTCCGAATCCTTGATCAGCTACTAGAGATAGCTTCAAGGAGCTCTTCTCTATTTATCTATATGTTCCACTTACATTTGTCGTCCCTCTGTCATTCATCCTGCCTTGGTTTCTGGGTGTGCAGTCGTTCTTCGTCGAGTCATTTGCAATTCTTGTGAACTCGATACCTTCCGGAAAGTTTTTCAAACATTGAACTCTTTTTAACTGAGTTCGGTCTTTGGTAAAATTCATCGAAATACTCAGAATGCACCTTTACACTTTAGTACTCAACTTCCTCCACAAACAATGTGACCACTATTATTAGTCCTTACTCCAAAGTTGAGACTATCAGCAATCATATAATCTCCAAAATTACCAAACTTCAGAGTCTTTCGAACACCCTTTGAGTATTTTTTAACATTTGTAAGCTCACACAATTCCAGGCTCCCTAGCCAATCCTGTCTACCAACGTGTCAATCAGTGTGTTCTCCCAAACCTTACTTTATCATTCACCCTGAACGACGTAAGGCTACTGGACTGGATGGGTTGTTTCCGTCTATTTTCAAAGAAGGTGGTACAACGTTGTTATTGGAGTTGACGAATCTTCTTTGTTTGGTATGGCATAGGGAACAAGTTCCAAAGAGTTGGTGTGAATCGGTGATCGTACCGATTTAAAAGGAGGCTGTCAGCTCCTCCTGTGAAAATCACAGGGGAATAAGTTTGATTAACATCTCCTCTGGACTGCTTGCTGATATTATTCTCCACCGCATATCAACAGCTCACGAAAAGTGCTTGCTCGAGAATCAGGCTGAGTATAGACCTGGTCAGGGTTATGCTGATCACGTCTTCCGTCTTCGACAAATTTAAGAACATAAGCACACCTTCCATAGGCCTACCATCCTCCTTTTCCTTGATCTTAAAGCGGCCTTTTACCTGGTTGACCGCACTGTTCTCTGTTGCTGCTTCTTGTTGAAAGGTGTACCAGAGAAATTTATTCCCACCATAAAGTCCCTTTACACGAACAGCCGACGCTGAGTTCGGGCTTACAGCGATCTTTCATCCGAGATTGCCGTAGAAAGTGGTGTACGTCAGAGTCTCCCCTTTCTCCTTTTCTTTTTATCTTTATGCCTGATTTGATCTTGGAGGCCAATTTTTGTAAGGCTTTGCAATATCCCCTGGTGGAACGGTGTTAAACCTTGAACTTGCGAACAAAATTGTTCTTCTAAGTGAAGATCCAGGTAAGTTGCAAGCTTTCCTAGACAGCTTGACGGGCTGTGTAGCAGTGTTCAGTATGCATTTTGCACCTTCATAATTGCGGGATTGGGTTGGTCCAACACCAAACCTTTCAGTATCTGAAGAAACTTTAGGTCCGATAGATAAGTTCTGTTATCTGGGCACCTGCATTTCACCCGGCGGTCGGATATCGGATAAGGTGTCCACGTATACAGAAGGCTCTTTTGACGTTTGCCTACGTGAGTCATATGTGGCGTCAGCCTGACATGGCCACTGCGGGTGGAGGGCATACAAAGATTTTTGGTATTTGAACAGCAATGTCTTCGCAGCATTGCTCGAACCTGGTGGGAACACTGTATAAGCAATGCTGACGTTTGGCGGAGGGTCTTAGTTTCACGAACCAAATCATAAGATGAAACACCAAACGTCATCAGGTTAAGATATTTGGTACATGTGTTGCGCATGTTCTCCTGACAGGATTTCTTGGCGGGGCATGTTCGCTGAGGCGGGTAACAGTTGAGATATGAGTGAGGGTGGTCAGTGCTTGACGTGGAAGAAGGACATGAAAACCTAACCTATGGACTTGGCCTCTTAAGCTTATTATACTTCTGGGTGGGGTCCAAGATACCCTCCCACACAGTGGTTATATTCGTTGTAGAAAATGGCCAGGTCTTGTGTTCAGTGGCCCTCCTGTATTCACAAAATTGATTTATCGATTTGGCACCAATGTTCGTAGTTCTTTTGCTGCCCCTTAAATATCCCTATCCTTTCTCGTTATTTCTGACGGAGGCTGCTGCAAGAAGGTAGCTACTAAAGCCACCGCGCTCATTGCATGGTTAGCGGTTATCTGAACTGAACTTAACTGGTCTTTTTAAAGATCTCAAAGTTCAACGGCGTGCTCTAATGGTAATTGGTAGTGTTCTCCCAATCCCTGGTAAGTATTTGGTAACTGAATTCATCTCAAGATGCATCGACATAAGGAGTCGGTATATTGAAGCCTATCCATCAGATCGCGGTGAATAGCCACCCATCACTGATGATTCCTGACATTTATGATAATGCCTGGTCATTTTTTACGTAAAATTCATCCGTCTCACATCTAGTACCATAGCTAACCAACCCAAAGACTGGCTCAACGAACTAATCAAAACGTTACACAACGACTGGTCTTTCTGTTATTCCGTAGCAAAACCATGAGGTCCCATTTTGTCGTCGTTAGTAGTTAACCAATTACCATTCGATAGAAATAATGAGTCCTTTTCAAGACTGCAAACTGGAAAACTGAGCGAGTTTCTTTTGAACAACTATTGATGGAATTGATATCAGTAGCTAGAAGATATCTCGGGAATAACTCACACAAAATATGGGTTTGATATATGAATCTTAGATACGGCAACCATCATTGCGTTTGTAGGAAGTTCTGTCGATGTTCTTATCATTTACCAAGTCCAATTTGTGGGCAACAAATTATGTAGGCAAATCTTGTGAGAAAATAATGTACTACAAAACCATCTCAGTTTTTTGTTTGGAATTGGAACACCGATACAATTTTCGAAAACCGGCAAATCTGGACACCGAAAGCGAAGACCATATCTGTAAACAGTAAAGCAGTGAAGTGTAAGCTATACTGTCTGAATAGCAGTGGCACGAAACACTATTCGACATCTGTATATCAGTGTCTGAATCTTCTGAACACTCGGAGTGTAAAATAAACTTAACTGACACCAAGTTAGGTAACACAAAATAAACTTGTTAGTAGGTGAAACGCCTCCGAATGCATTTGAGACAAATGGGATCACTTAAGGAGACGGTTAAAATGCGTCTAAAACATTGGGAAAGATTATGCGAAGACCAGAATACTTGGAAAATCGTAGAACTTTTAAATTATCATTGGTAATTTTGAGCCGGATGAGATCCAAGCACCATCTTCCGTTGGAATGAAACTATGCGTCATGATTCCAGCTTTTGTACTCGTTTCCGACCAAAATGTCATTCTCCACAGGCAACACGAAATGAAAAGTATTTCGATCAGAAACCTCCAGGGAGGCAGTCAATACCGTCTATCTAATTTTGTTTTACTCGATGCCGGGTATAACACAATCGTAATCTCTCGTGCACAAGAAATTGCCCTGCTATCAGAGGCGATAATGGAATAAATGAGTTTAAAAACATCATATTAGGAGGATTCACTCTGCAGATGTTTCACAATGTTGGAGTTTTATGTAGCTGTTCAAAATTTAATAATTAGTTCAACACTTAACTCATGATGTGATAAATGAACAAGAAATTGTTTCGAAGGCTTGCGAATGCTTTATTTAGTCTCGATCCAGTTTCACAATGACATATTGACCTATCAGTCGCTTGCCTGATGGTCCGGCAATACCGTTCCTGAGTTATCCGATCAGAAAAATGAAAACCGGAGTTAACGGGAAGAAAACGTGATCAGAAAGTGACCTGGCCTAAAAGAGTGCTACCCTGCATATCGTTTCATAATTCAATTTTATCTCCTCTAAGTTGTTAAACTGTGAGTTCTTCTGAATTTGGATATCTTCACAAACGAAAGAAGCCAAAATGTTAGTATATTTTGGTGAAGGTTTCATCCGAATAACTTAACAACTAATCATGTCCATGTCCTTGACAAACAGACAGTTGGACGGACAGACAGGCGGGCAGACACACAAGCCATAGAAAACTTGTGATTCACACCATCAATCTAATCAACTTATTCAGGACTTGGTACTTTATCAGAAGAAGTGTTGTATAAATGGTTTGATCGCCTACCGTCTGGTCTTCGGATGCAATCACTAGGTAGATTGTATTTGCTGTATTTTGCTTCTGTCAGAAGTCAATGTGGAGTGATATTTGATCATAAATTGACTGAGTTCCGCGTGTTATCAAATATATTTGTACAAGAATGAATGCCTCATGTTCACTAGGTAGCCTGCTCCAGCAAACACATACTCGTCATCATCACCAACGCATGTGACCACTTTCCATAAAAATAAAATAACGATCAAGTGTCATTCAGTTGCCCGGATATAGTCTGTTCTATGACCTCAAGCTGACTTACTTTGAAGGAGCAGTGCCTGAAGTCGTTTTTGTAACTATCAAGTGCTAGAAAAACACGTATTTAGACGGGAGTAAGATCGGAGGGAGAGGGCGTCCTAAGACCCACTACACTTTTAGTCTTGATTTGTTGTGAGACGACGACAAAAGTGCAAGTTATTTAAAAGATTTTTAGCTTGGCAAAGACATTATTGTGCCGGATCGATTCGTCTTCGATCAGTAATGAAACGGCCTGAAAACAAGTAAACACGAAAAAGGTTAGGTATTTTGGTATTTTTCATTCCTTAGTCAGTTGTGAATCGAAGAATCAACTGGATTAGCTGTTATTGTAGCATAACCAAATTGGGTGTGTGCACGTCAACCCAAATGAAGTGTTTAATTAATTTTTACCATAGGAAACTAAATATCAAAAACTGCTTTCCAGTATTTAATCATTTATTGGCGCTTGTATTGAGCAGTATTTCTGTTTAAGTTGTGAAGAGGTACTGAAGATTTCTCGAACAGAATCCTAAATATGATTAAGAATCTTCCTTTTCTATTAGGTATATATATATATGTATTGTTTGAAAGATATTCTTTGTATTTACCAATTGCTCACGAGTACAGTGGACGGGGCTACGAGCCGAAGCCCCTTTTCACCAGAAAAGGAAACCTGCAACTATGAGAACTGGATTGACAGAGGATCACCTGAAGTTTCAACGGACCAGCCACTTTGGAAATCCGGATCATGTTCCACCACTAAATTGACAATTGATGGGGCGATTAGAACCCTGTGCATTAGAACTGAGACAGAGACTCAAAAATGCTCGACTACCTTCGATTAGTAACAGGAAACCTCATCAGATGAACAAGCTATATCAGTAACTTCCCATTAGTATTCACGTCAAATCAAACGCAGAAGTTACCATTTTTAAAAATAAAGTCCGATGACAACACTCTCCGGTGACAAGATTTGCAGAAAAGAGATAGATTTTTGACAATGTTCGGCCTAATTTATCTCTCTCTCTCAGTCTGTTATTCTTTTCATCAGATCTTCATCTACTCACAGTTAAAGAACTCGTTTTACTCTAAATGAATTGTCCAAAGTTTTTAATCCAATTTATAGATTAAAAATCAGTAATGATTCGTGAAACGTGTTTCGATGAACTGTCAAACCTCTCTCATTGATGAGCTCCTTCGTAGTTTTATACGGCATGAAATAGTCATTCCCAATTTCGGTCAAGCAAAAACCAGGATGCGCTTGACAAAAATACTCATGCACCAGAAACTGAACCGTTTCGAGCAGCTCAGCCGAACACTGACGGGACAGAATTTGATCAGGATGAAGAATAACCTTTGGTCGGCTCTTGGTCATTTGGTGAAATTAAGGGAAGGAAACATCTTTTGTACGTCGTTACCCATGTGGCAATTGCAACTGTATATTCCGCAGTTGTGTTACCTAGAGTTCAACCAACAAATCACTACTTATCACTTTTTGGTCAATTAAGTGCCCACTGTTTTGTTTGATCCTTTTACAAAGGTACCACTGCTGAAATGGCAGACTACGTTTATCACTGCATCGTCCGAACGACTACGAATTGCGGGATATCGATGCCCAAGTCGAGATAATAAGTTTGTGGATGAACTTGGGAAATACACTTTCTGTATTTGGGAAAGTACCACAAACGAAGAGATGAAGTTGCAGTGGATGCCACTTTTTCACGACTTCAAACAAATGCATTTATGGCAAAACAAGAGCAGTGATATCAATCTACAGCCATGTCAAGTTTGAACATTTGAACCTGACACAATAGCAGTACGAAAAACCATGTGCAGCACGAAGACAAGTATTTATAGGTAGCTAGAACTGTGTATTTGGACTCACTCTGTTTGCCATATAAATCTATTCATAAACATCTAAAAGTTAATTTGTCTAGCCAAATATGAAAGTTCTTGTTTTTTGTTAGCAACTTTATTATCTCCTCATGGGAGATGTGATCTAAAATCCTTTCAGTCAGTTATAAACTTATCATCGAAGTCGGTCTTGATTTGGTCTGAATTTGCTCGAATGATTTATTGTGGCATAATCATCTTCTCCAGTTACTTTCCACGAGTGACTGTGACTAGCTGGTTACTCAAATCAAGATCACCATTGTCAACAGTTAACCACTGCACTAGTGTTGGTTGACTGAAATGCGCGCCACCACAGTGTGGCACGCCCAGTACAGTAGTTTCTCCTTTCTGCTGGATGCAACCGCATCAAATGTATTCCTTGAATCATATTTATTCTGCACATCATTGCAACATTTTAAGACATGCTGCAAGAGTACATGCACCGCAGTCCATTATTTATTGTATTCTGTGAACCTTATGCGCTCTCATTCTATCCAAAACGAACAGAAATGGGCAAGATGCACTCAGCTGTATGCATACTGTCCGAGAAGAACGTTACTCCCTTCCAGCCCGACGCGGCACATTTGGACGTTCCATTGTAGTTTTGTAACCGGGTTCCGGTCTGTTATGGTCAGAGCAAAACAGCTGGTTCATTCCAAATGATCGACCAGCAGATTCACACCGTTCCTACCCCCACCCTCATTCTAACATTTTTGCCTACCAGCAGCAACTTTCCTGCCACTTTTTCCCCACCTCACCCGGCTGACTACAGCACAACAGTTGTATGCACAATCAAGACCAACTGCACTCCATCGGCATCAGAATGCTGATGCGCGGTCAAAGTATGGCCTTGTACCAAGTCTACACATGTGTGGGGTGAATAACTCTATGTTTTGGTCTCAATTTTATGTTTTTCCCAGCTTGCCTACGCATTATCATGCGTACGCATATTTACGCATTCTTTTGGGTGCCGGGATGGTAATGTCTTGATGCATAACCGATAAAATGTGTCAGTTCTGCTTCTCATTCCGGTGGTGATCTGGATTGCATTTACTTTTCTCGTTTTCCTACTGTTCTGAGGGCAACTAGTCGATAACAAAAGTGAGACAATGACTTCACACGTGCACACGTGTTCTTATGCGTGTTTTTGTCGTTGTATACATTTGTTGCTTTTTGCCGGTCCACAAAACCTGACATGGTCAAAAATTTGTAAGATAAAAATGCATTTAAAACGATGATTAAAGAAAATTCAGGTTTTAAGCTGAAGAAGTTATTTGAAAAAACTGACGAGAGTCATTCGTGGTAAAAAGGAACAGGAGAATTTGGCACTAACTTGGAGTCATTAGTGACTCTGGCGTACATATCACTATTGTTATCATGGTAGCCCAATCATTGAACTATAGCTCGTTTTTATCAGAATATTTAAAACTCAGATCCTAATATCAAAAGAAACATAATAAGCTTAAACTAAATGCAAATGTTCAAAACTGTTTTGGAGTCGTAAAGAGCGTGAATGAACGGGGAGTCTTTTTTTAATCATACAATGATTCTTCCAGGGTTGTTTCTCTGGTTAACATGGCCAACCTTCAGAATGAGGACACATGTTCTCAATTTTGGATTTTTATTGTAAGTAGCATGCCTTTGTATCTGAATGAGAGGACAAAGTTTCCCCGGAAGCAAACGACAGGTCTGGTGACTAATGCCGCTCATCGGGTATACGTACCCGTGTAAAATGCTGACTACGCAGAAGGATATCGGGTACGCATACCTGATGAACAGCAACAACCGCGAAACCGGTCGTGTGTTTCCGCGGAAATTTTCTTCCTGGTATCCAGACACAATAGCATACTATTTATAACTTCGATGTGAAAAAGTCAGCCAGGCGAATTTCAGTCTGAGCCACTCGAGTCTTTAAGTAGTTTTCTTCCCTGAAGTACCCATTTTAAACACAAAACCAAATTTACTGATAAAAACTGGGTGATGGTGAACTTAGAGTGTCTTATACAAAAGGCAACACATAGTGGATTCCTTAGCATTCATTTAGAATCAACGGATTTTTTGTCATTTGTTCTTTGAGTAAAATTTAACTAATAAGAATGCCACTTAAACTGCCTGTCTGGACGCAAAGTGTGTTTTGCGATTCAATTTTCCAATTTCAACCCAGCAAACATGATCGGGTAAAGGGAGTTGCTATTCGGAGTAGTCTAAAAATTACTAATATTTGCGGCAACGAGTTTCCACTACCACCTTTGATGTAACTTGGATATTGACTATTTTAATATTAGTCAGTTAGTGAGGAAGATGCTTAAACCAGGATTTATGGTACTTCAGTGAAAAATTTAAAAAGTATTCGTACATATATTGTTCTGGCTTTGTAACAGTTTCCAGGATCTAAGACGAATTTATTGCAGTGTGGCTGAGTGTATGGGGTAACTCATCGCCCGTAGCACACCCAGCCTTGCTAACAGCCAGCAAGCCATCGCCTGTCCGGGATCCAGGTCAATGCTCGAGCCAACGGGTTCGCAAGCCCAAGGCAGTGGATCGATAAGAGCAGAACAGATTCCCGGCAAGTGGTGGCAGGCCGTATCCGCAATCAACCAATCAGGAGAGAGATTATTCGATACAAGTTTGAACCCATTAGTCTGTGCCGCAGCGATTGGTGGCAGTGACTGTTTCTTCTTATATATCCATTGTGTTCGGAGCCAATAAGCTACGTTTTAAAGGCAGAAAAGCCTTCCCATTAGAGTCAATGGGTGTCTACTAAACAGAATGTAAAACAGACCTTTGTCTCGTGATGATATTCTCTGCATTATTTTTCGAACGATGTTAATCATTTAAACCAATTTATTTTTTGCTTTGATTAACGGTCCTAACCAAAAAGACGCATAAATTTCATACTTCCGTTACCCATCCCAAATGGCCTATTTTCCACCAACTGCCTCACAGTTTGTTCCAAGTTTGTTTGTCTACTCAAATGCGGTTAGTAATTAGTTAAAAACGTAGAGTGACTAGCGCAGATGCAGAATAACTTGGAGACTTCCCAGTGTGTAAAGCGGAAATTTGCACACTCTGCACAAGAGGTTTTCGAAGCGAAAAACATTTTGGCTACTCTTGTCATATATCCTCTCTATATTTTAGGTTATTGGGTCGAACGATCAAATTGATCAGCAGAGCCTGCGTCCATAAATGTCGGTTTCCATTCATGGAGAATAGTCCATTAGTCAACGAAAGGGTCATCGTGTCTGTCTCATTGGGATCTAACAATGTTTAGAACATTTATGAAGAGGCACGGATTACCGATGCCATGACATAAGAAGCTGTTACTGCTGTGGACACTGTGCAGTGAAACTGATTACCTTTTGGATAAAAGCAGATTTTTCATTCCCTTACACAACACTATTGTTCACTGTGCGCATTAAACACCTGATGCCGTCACTGTTTTGGGAAAGTATCTTAGCCCAATACATAACCATTGACAACCTTCTAACGTTACTTATTAAGTAAAACTATGTCTTTCTGCTAATTTCCGGTGATTCATTTGGAAGAGTTACTGGTTCTGCTTTAAAGGAAACCGTTATGAATAATAATCACATTCGTTAAATATTTGACTTGCCCGTATTTATCTGTAGATATCTTTAGTGTTGGCGAATTTTTGTGGCTCACAATACTGTTATCTTCAAGGCAAGAGCAGGCGTGTGTCTAAAGTGTTCTAGTGTTTATCTCCGTAGAGTTTTGAGATCTCTTACGAAGTCAGGTTTCTTCCATTTTGCATAAGTGAAACATTTTCCGATCGCGAATCCTAGCGGGGTTTGCTCGAGTGATATGATCACAATTTTTAATTATACTATCCAAAGACTGATCCATTCGCTAATAAAATTTATTTGTGATTCACTCCTGTTCCATTTTCCATACGCAGCAGCGCGTGCTAAACCTGTCTGCACAAAGTCCTGCACTATAATGTTCCACCAGTCATGTGTTGTTTAGTTTCTGCAGCTCCTATATTGATCGGTAGCTCACATACGTTTGAAAATATTGCAGTAATATGCTTACGGTAACGCTTGGCGTTCTCTGAATCAAAATACATCATCGTTCGTAAATGTGTGCTATTGTTCTTTATAGCAGAACAATTTTGACCCCCAAACAATACAAGTCTTTCTTACTAGTCAAACGAGAGTCACTGAGCTTCCCTCTCATCGTACTACTGAATGATCTCCAGTGAAGCAAGGAAATATGCACACAAGAAACAGAGAGATGAACCCAAAGAAAGCGCGCATAATATTTTCTTATTTCGCTATCGCATAAACAATGTGCATTTTATTCTCACCTACCGGTTACAAACTGTGTTGTTTTATTGGCACCCCACCTTTGATGAGATGCTCAAATTTTGTATATGTCATATCTCGAGCTAGTATTATTTCAATTCGTTGGCTAATGAATCTAAGTAATGTCGCACCAACTAACGCCAACGCGCATTGTTTACTTTGAATAGCCGTGATATTTAGATTTGTTTCACCCAATTAGTTTGAACTCCAAATTTCCCGCACAAACTTCAGGTCATCTGACCAACCTGCACCAGACTCGAGTTTCGCTCTTGTTGGAGCTCATCATTAATGCATATCATCTGCCACACCCAGGGTTTGAACCCGGGCCCTTTCACCTCAAAGGCGTGTGTGTTACCACTGCGCCATTCTGCTCTCTTCCGCGCTGCTCCAAACTGCTAAGGTAAGCTTGTTCAGATGTCATCCTCCAGGACAGCCAGAGATGCCCGACAGCCTCAAGCGGAGACACAGTACCTGCCCCGCTAACTCCAAGCGAATGCCTCCAACCGATTCAAGTCTTCTTCACAGGATGGGACCAACGTACCCACACTTTTTAACCTGATTCGCATTTTGGTGTGGCAGGAAATATGCACCACTGATGAGCTCTAGCAAGAGCGAAACTTAAGTCTGGTACTTCTCATCGCAGGTTGGTTAGATGACCTGAGGTTTGTGCGTGAACAGTGGAGTCCAAAGAACAGTCAGCTAACGAAATATTTAGATTTTTCTGATCAATCACATACACGAAGTACGGCTCGCGCAACTTTTCCAGGTTCATCACTGACCCTACCTAGAGACACATACTTGTCGGCGTAGCCTTCGAGGAATATTGATTATTGTGACACGTCTTCGGTCAACCGGGTCAGCTTAATACGTAGAGCATATAAAATTGTCTGCAACCAGTCAGTATTCAACCAGCCAGATGTTACTTTACTGCTTGTTTCCCCAAATAACGCCTGAGCGGTAGAAGTGTCTCCCTTAGCATCGCCTGAGAGTTTCCTGAGTGCTTTCTGACCATGCAGTCGAGCGATCCTGAATGAAACATAAAAGGGTAACCTCGTGAGACCACCGGCGATATACCCGGCAAACAGGCATTGATCGCGTTTTGGGTACATTATCGTATAATTAACCTAAATTTCGTTTCCTTTTAATTTAAAGTATGAGTATAACCGCTTTCCAGTACGATGTGGTACTGTAATATTATTTATTATTTTGATTTATTAAATTACGGTATGTAGAAAAACTCGAGCGTAGTAATGGTTATGGGTCGTGGTTTACCGGAAAACGTTACTGACAATCGGTAAATAGCAATAGTATTTGTACCCATTGTGCTATTTTGCAGTCAATGTGCGGTTTGAGCGCATTTTTCCTGATCGATCGCTCACCGTCCCCTGAGTGAACCTTTGAAAACCACTTGATGGTACAGTCAGAAGACACGCAAGGGACTCAAAGGGCATCCAGGGGACATTCTCACTGCTTGTGTGGTCCACGAACTATAAAATTATTACTTACTGATTTACCGATATTTCTAATATCATAAATATTTGGAACCCTCTTCTAGCAGACGTGGTGGAATAAATGAACGATTTAAACTTCAGTCAAAAAGTAGATGGTTTTCCGGCTGACGTATGGTGTGATTGCCTTTCCTGAAAGTATAACTAAAGGTTGTTGTGATGGGGCTTACATGGAAGGTTTTCTCCAGACTCTAACTTAGAAGACCAGGGACTGGAGTATCCCGTTGGGGGTAACTCAGTAGTACAGCCAAAAACAAAACCAATTATACAATATATAATATGTGTGGTCATATGGTTTCAATCACGGAAATATCAATACGGCATTCCTAACAGGGGAAAAAGGAATGTAGCAACAGAATAGATGCCTAATAAAGAGTAACTAGGTCTCGGTGTCTGACATCACACTGTACTTGAAAAACAACTGCAGATAATTATGGGCTGTACTAGCAAACAGTGAGTGGAAATCAACAATGCAAGGATATTCTTACTTGCTGCTTTTACTGAATGCACAAAACATTTTCCAGCTATACGGGCTGGAATTAGCAGCTCCAGCCAAACAACACAAATCCCAACGCTGCTGGGCTCTTCCACAATAAACGTCGGTGTGGCGTAACAAAGCAGTGAACTTTACAAAATTCTACGTATATTTTTGATAACTTAAGCACATATTTTATAGCAGCAATGTTATTACAGTTTCAGAAACTATCGTATTTGCCAACTGAGCCTGGTTGTTTTATCTGTACACCTTGTGACAAGGTGGTGCTACAGTGGTTTGGTTTGTAGCATGGGGTGAGGCTGTTTACTGTCGTAAAAGAATGTAGTTCAATAGCAATTACCACTTTGTTATATGCGCGTAGCGCATTATCCGTTTTATATACTTTTATTATGTTTAATCAGCTTATGTGTACCACATAGTTATTTTATGTACTGTAATCGTTTTATATTGCATATCATGGTTGACATTTTGATAGACATCTTGACCTGTTTAGTATTTATTATACGAAAACATTCCATTCTCTCATTACTCTAGCGACGTGTTACTATGTGTTGTTTACTGCCGCCTAACTACGATATATAGCGTAATGTTTAAAGAGGGTAAGTGGCATGGGTATCGGGAGCGAGCATGCTAGGATTGTAATTTGGCATAAACAAACTTGAGATTGTATCAATCGGTCGTTATGTCCTCACAGATTCTGCTGAGTTTGTGCGGAGCATGTTTACCGGATGCATCGACAAATAAGTTGCAATAAGTTGCTTTTGGATTGGAAGACCTCAACGACAATAAGCTTATGATCGTGGAATGATCGTACAGCCAAGAGTTAAGCAATCAATTTCATTATCGTAAAATCACCAGATGCTAACCACGATGTTGAAGGTTTAGCCAGAAAACATGTCCACTATAGGTAGATCCATCAAGCTCTGGTTTGTTGACCCCAAAAGTCGCCGAAAACCACAAAAAATGGCGGGCTTTTTCACGTAATTACACGTTATTCTACTGTTTGTTAAAGTTTTCCATTACCATTATTCCTACCTACATTCACCTCATATACATGCGATTATATTTTCGCACACACATACACATACGCATGTATATATGTATATATATATAAGCGTATTTCATTTACCTTTGTTTGTTTGTTTTTCTAGTCTCACATTCATTACTCCACAATCGGAACTACGATATATCTTCGTGCATTTTGCTTCCAGAAAATTGAAACTGTTTAATCGCATCCCTTTAATAAACAATGCTAACCTTTGTTTCAAAAATATAACTTTATATAACACTTGGATCTTTTACTGCACATGAGTTAGGGAAACCTTTGGAACACCGTATTGATGACGAGGATGAAGAACCAAACCATTACCGGTTTTTGTACGTATGCACATAAAGTTTGTGTATGATGCAATTCGGTGTATTGCTGATGAAATATGTTTTTTCCCTTTTTTCAAATTCTGGTAACTTGGCGTTTACTTTTTACTGAACCGAGAAAATAATAACGTTGGATTAAACAATGAAATAAATTGCAAATAAATAGCAGAACTGTTAGACCATTTCTGCGTCTTTTGCATGCTTTGGACGTGCCCAACGCTGTCTCAATGGAAGGCCGGTAGCTCTCCCAAAGTTTTTCGTTAAGACGCCGAGTGTTTTGATGAGACAATCTAATCTTACGCGAACTTTATTCTAATTGTATGTACGTTAGGATTGCCGCTTTGGAAGGGCGTTTTCCGACACCTTGACGGTGCAAGTAACTACCCAGTCAGCACAGGGGAGCACATTTTAGCCCCAAATCATCCCGTGAGTGACTATTTCTTATTATGTAGTTTGAGATGCATTTTTGTCACCTTGAAAGATTCAGACGAGTTTGAGACGTGAAAATGTACTTTCAATTTATTGAAAAACACTACGGGTTATCGGTCCGGTCACAACAAATGAGAATAACCTAGTCCTAAAAAGTCCCCCAAGGGACTACTTCAATGATGTGGCACAGGTTGGAAATTTTCGACCTTTACCTCATGACAGGGAAATACAACCTGACGTTTTTGTAAAACGCTACATTTTTGGAAATATTGGTAGCCACAAGGTACCCGGCTTTTGCCAAACAACTTTTGAGGTTATTACCAAATCAAGTTCTTTTTTCAAATGGAAATTAATAAAATTTCAATCAATAATACCTTAAGATGCAATAACATATTACAGCCTATTGGAATTTAAAAACAAAGCACATAAACCGCCGCATCCTCGGTGTTTTTAAGATTAGTTCCTGAATGCCCCTGGGGTGCTTCAAACAGGACTTACTTGGGACCAAATTGGAGCCAAGTTGGGGCAATCTTCGGACTAATTTGGCGCTACTTTGTTGACTGAGTAGACGCATATCACGCCAGAGTCTTCTTTTATCCCAGAATCCTGGCCTAATTTGACCTGATCGGACAGAACTCTCACTTCCACCTAATTTGAAAGGCCTTCTTAAAAGTCTGTGAATATTACTTTGTCCCTTGTTGCACCCAGCCCGTTCGCACTATTGGTTTTGGTCGGTTTGTTTAGTAGCCATTTTACACGGATCAACAGTGAATGAGTAAGGAAAAAATCTACGACCGGAGTAACGTGGTTTTTCATTTAAATACATTGGTTAATTTTGGTAATATGCCTTAAAATATCTCGGTATAGTTCGCTTTATTTGATCCTCCAGAAATGAAGATAAGAACAACTATTCGGAAAATCAAATTGGGAGATGAAAAATGAGCATCGTAAAACGTCATTCGGGGAAGTGACAGGAAGCAACTATGGATATCATGTACTTCAAACGATTGGCACAAACGACTCGGGAACCGGTCAGAAACCACTCAGAAACTGCTTCGAAACCGATCGGTTTTGTTCGGTTTCAAGCGGTTTCTGAGTGGTTTCTGACCAGATTTTGGCCGGTTTCTAAGCGATTTCTGAGAGGTTCGTGCCAGTTCTTTGAAATACGTGACATGCTTCGGTCATTTTTGTCACTTTTCTCCAAGTGACATTACACAACGCTCATTTTTATCTTCCGATTTGATCTTCCGAATAACTGTCATTATTTTATCCTTTTCCGGGATATAAAATAGGGCGAACTATAGCGAGGTATTTCAAGGCAGTTCGACGAAATAAACATATGTATTTGAATGAAACGCCAACTAATCATCGCACATTACTCCGGTAGTCGATTTTTTCCTTATCCATCCATTATTGATTCGTGTAAAATGGCTACTAAACAAGCCGACAAAAAACCGATCGGCGTGTTACTACAAACCGCTTGAAAACTGGTTGAAAACCGCTTGGTTTCGGGGCTGTTTTGGAGCGGTTTCGCCACAAGAGAATCCTCTCATGGCATTTACATTTACATCTTCTTCTAGTTGTTCTTTCAACAACATGCATGACACTCCCTTCAGATTTTTAAAGTAGATTTCCCGGGGATTATCCTGAATACAAGACCAGTGAGAAGTCTGGTTATTTCGTGAATGAAAAATTAATATTTACAATAAAGTTCGTTATCATGTAACGCGTAATTACGCGTCCTAGCTAAGGCTAGTTGCGATTTTGACTAAAAGGAGAACTCCCAGCATTCACGGCAACGAAAAACATTGCAAGAAGGAAATTTAATAACTCCTAGTTGTTTTGTGAGCGGATACAACGTTAGTATTCTAATGATCCAAAACATCTATATTTGAAAACATGTGGAGCCGTCTCAAAGGCAACGGGCCAATTTAAACACAATTCAGATCGGATCAGATCCCAGGAAATGACAACTGGAGCCGAATTTGTATCTAGTTCATTGCACACGAGGTTCCTGATATCCTCATGTGCCGCAACAAAAAAACGAAATATGGCGTTAGTTCAGAGGGTCACGACAACACCGTAGACTTGCGATTGTCTGTAGGTACCTGTACATTTCCCACTTTTTCCATGATTTTCAACGTCCCTTGGTGCGACATTCCCCTGCTGTACCGACGCTTTAATGTAAAACACACACACACACCTTTTGGTCGTCATCACCGAACAATACAAAAAGGCTGTAAATAAATCTTTCATTCTGGCACGGTCTCATCTTCTGGTTTGGAGTGTCTTGGAACCATATCGGTTAGAACTAACTGTGAGAAACAAAACATTTTAGAAGCTTCAACGGCGTCTCTTGGCACTTCGCTCAATACCATCCTGTTCTGTTCAACGGATGGCTGTCAGACCGAACTGAACGGAAGACATTGGCGGATATTGGCTCTTTGGCGCCCATTTCCTGATCACAAGAACACTGTACAACTGTGAGTTTGAGTCACGCCTTCTGTTTCATTTTAATTCTTAATGTACATACCCTTTTGGCCTTTTTATCACCGCACGCTCCTCCGCCCATCTTAGTTTGCTAGCGTCGTCTTAGATATTGTTGACGTTAATTTAGTGTACTATATAGACAAAATAGTACGCTACATGTCTGACCATCCATTTCTTCTTCCCCAAGACGAGAGACCCCGGAAGAAGAGCAGCCAACGTTGGACCCACTGAACTATGAGACTGGGCAGCCCTACTAGTGGCCTGCCTCTAAGGTGAGGCTTGTACTATTACCGACACGACACGATTACAAAGATTGACAAATTTGTCTGTCTGAACAAATACCGATTTTGGTGGCGCCACTTGCCCCACCTGTGTACACCGTCTGCACGCTGTTGCTCTCCCCCAACGCTCAAGTTTTGGGTTCTGCTCTTTTGCGCGCTGCCGAGTATATTCGGTAATGTGTCACGAGCCGAAGACCAGGGGCTATAGACTCTATGCGGGAGTAGGTCCTGACGTAACTTAGAAGAATCCTAAACGGGTGAGCCTGAACAACAAGTGTAATCCACCAAGGACACCAATAAGTTCTCAAGTCACATTTAGTCGTTTATATGCATAGCTCTTCCGAAATATGAACGGCAAATCCCGATATCTGCTGCCACACTCATTTTATATTTATCCTGTATTGATATTACAAGGGCCTCACGGTTGCTCATTTGACCTTTATATATCGTTTCGCGTTTGATATACCATCGCACTACCGGCTGGTAACGGCTGTAAGCCTGATCCGGAACGGTCTTTTTGACTGTCTCCCTAGCCTTCCCGGGTTTTTTTATTGAAGAAGCTTATCTAAGGTTTCCGACGTTGGAGGCAGAGATTGAAACAGAATCATAAGCTAGCAAGCTCGTTACTTGTGGACTATTGGTTGTCTTCCCTGAGACGTTGCAACCCAGATACTTGGCATAATATTCAACAACTATTCTTACACAGCTGTGAAAGAAGCGGTAATCTCTTCTCTTTTGCAGTCGGGATCGTCGAGACTGAAACGGCTAATCCAAGGGACACAGTTAGATGGTCAGAGGCCTTCCGCATCATTGGGAGAAGTGCAGTAGCTCGCAGGGCAACCTTTAGTGGAAAAATTCCTTGAAGAGTTGTAGGTACAGCAGTTACCACTCAACATACAAACTGTGCTCGAGTTTCTAGCCATCTCAACCTCACAGAATTGGCAACGCTAGTGAACTGTAGCCTGGAAAGGTTCCACCCACAAGTTGCTGCCACAACAATTTCGATTATCCCCTAGATCACTGCTTCCACGGTAGAGGCACATTCTGAGGACACTCTGATGACTGCCTTTGAGCGGGCTTTCAGATGTTTTTCCATTGCCAGTTGCTCTCACTGCAGAGACCATAATCCTTGTCACACCTCCGACCCACGTGAACATCTCAGAGGCCCTTCCCTTAACCACCCCCTTGCACTTCTCGATCAAGCTACTATCGATATCACAGACGGTTTGGGGATAGGTCTCGGCGCTGGGAAGCCGGCGGCAACTTCCCAGGTGCCAAACAGGGAAACCAGTACCTCGACGGGTTCCAACGACTGACGTGGTCGGCAGCCATAAAAGCCGTCGTCTGTTGCATGTTTGAGATTCAGTTTCCAGTGAGGTATTCCTTGTTGACACCGACGTACCGGTTAGTGTCGTTCCAAGGGAAGTGGGTGCCGCAAGGATTCCACCCATTCCATAAACTCAGTGCTGCACTCCCATTGGCACTCAAGACCGTGGGCCACTTACGCTGAACTCAGGCCCACGCCGTACCTTCCACCGGGTGCTTACAGTGGCTGATAACTCCTACCACCTACTGGGTATTGATTTTCTCAACCTTTTCGACCTCCTGGTTAGTGTGCGATGCAGGAGAGTTTTCGACCGACACACTTCTAATTCGGTAATCGGTCCGTATTCCTCCGTGAATCACATCATGCCCCGCACACCTAATCTCATGCTGACCACACCTACGCGTAACTCCTTTCAGCTTACCCGGCAAAGCTGAGGCAATCTAGACCCCTGCCCGTGGTGACCACAAACTTTATCCAACATAATATCACTAAAGGACCACCAGAATTTAGCCGGCCACATCGTTTGGCATTGGACAAAATCCGCGTGGCAAAGGCTGAGTTCAAAAGCCTGCTGGGATTAGGCACGATACCCCTGTCCAGTAGCCCTCGGGCCTCGCCCCTTCACATGGCTCCTAAACATGACGGTGACCTCCGAGTCTGCCGCAAATATAAGGCCTACAACTATGCCACTATCACAGGCAAGTACCTTATTCCATGTATTCAAAAACTAGCTGTTCCCTTATTTGGCTGTTCCATTATCGGCCGAATCGACCTCATTAGAGCTTACTACCAAATCCCGGCAGCTGAGGCTGACACCCGTAAAACCGCTGTCATAACTCAATTTGGACTATTACAGTCTTCAAACATGAAGGGGTCAGGTATGCAGCCCAAAACCCTTCGAAGGTCTGTGCATGAAACGACACGCGGTTTGAAAAATGTCTATAATGAGACGATATTTTGATGGCAAGTTCTCCAGAAAGAACAGCATATGGCATAACTGCGCGCTCTTTTCGAGCTCCTCTGCTAACACAGATTAACCAATAACCCTACCAAATACGAACTAGGTGGGTAAACTAACACATTCTCAGGTCTCGGAGTCTCAGCCTCGAGCATACAGCCCCTTGCGAGACAAGGCGGTGGCACCTGGTAAGCATCTTGAGCCTCGGTCTCACCGGCAGTTGGGCCAATTTCCTTGCTTTGTTAGCTTTTGTTGCCGGTTTGTCCCCCAATGTGCCGAGGTAGTGCAGCCTCTAACGAACCTTTTACTTGGAGGTAATCGGAAATTCATTTTTTTCGGACAAGACACAAGCAGCTTTTGTTTCGACGAATGAAGCTGTCACCGACATATGACTCTTTGCGCTTGCCGACTTTTCCGCTTCTCTGGCATCAGAGACAGAAGCTCCAGACACTGCTGTTGGGGCAGTGTTGCAAAAACTCGTCAGAAGTTCATGGCAATCGATAGGATTCTTCTCTAAGCCTCCCTAGCCCATGAAGTCTCGATGCAGTAAGTTCAGCGGTAATTCGTTGGGCAATCCGACGCTTCCGGCACGCACTCGGAGGCCTCACGTTCACAGTGTTCACAGATCACAAGCCAATATATCACGCTCTCCAGTCAGCATCTGACCGGTATTTGCCACGTGCGATTCGCCACCTAGATTATGTTTCGTGATTTACTATGGATATCCGACATTTCTCTGGGGTTCATAATCCCGTATTAGATGCACCCTCAAGCGTCCACGATATTCACGATCTACTTTCGATGTGCGTGGAACTAGAAGCAACCTCCTCAGTCCGAACAACATATTATGAGGTCGAGCAGCTCAGGAGCAGCAGCTTCATGCATCTAGTGACAGTAATCCTCCCAACTTCGGATGTAGCTATTACTTGCAATGTGTCACACGGTCAACCACGACCAATAGTTCCTGCCAGTTTTCCCCGACATATTTTCATCAGCCTCCACAATTTATCGCATCCTGGTTTAACCACCTCAGTGAAACTGGTCATCCAGTGATTCGCTTGACCTTGGGTCAATGGTGACGTGGGTCCCTGGACTCCCGCTTGTCTTCAATTCCAACTCGTTAAAATACTCCGTCACACTTGATCAACGTTGATCTAATCCTGCAGGCCGGACGCGCGTTTTCAACACGTGCATTTGTATCTAGTGGAGCCTCTTTCCTCCATCCAGCGGCTGCGTCCACATCTCTACATGTGGAGATCGTTCCACTAGCTGGCCACAGGCCCCATTTATTCTCCGCCCTGCCTCAGAGGTAGTTGAGAAGCTTTTCTATTTAGTTGCCTTGCTATGGTCCCCATTGACCGCGGTTCTCATTTTGATGGCTCCCTCCACCAGCTAGTAAAACCATTCGGTTGCAGACGCATTAAGATGACGGATTATCATCCGCAGGCTATGGCATGATGGAGTGATTCCGTCGCCAGCTGAAAGCTGCCCTTCGTGCTTGTGATAACTCTCTGTGGAGTGAAGTTTTACCGATCGTTCGCTTGGGACTGCCTAACCCCGCTAAAGCCGACACGGGCGTTACTGCTGCTGAAATGGTTTACTGTTGCACATTAGGACTTCCAGGTGGGTTGGCTTCTTCCTTACCACATGTGAGCTTTAACCACGGGGATTAGGCAAAACGGCCATCACACTGAATGCGGCTGGTAAAGCCCACCCTGCCAACAGAAAAACTCTCAGTACCCACATACACAACACTCTAGCGACCGCCAGCCATGTGTTTATTCTAGTGGACGCGGCTGAACCACCACTACAAACGGCCTACTCTAGCCCTCTCGGTTTCATCGAGAAAAAAGGAAAGGAGATGCGTGGTGGACATCGAAGGCAAGATAGATACTATCGGCATAGATCACATTAAACCGTTCTTCTTCGAGGTAGAACCCACCCCGAAAATCCGCTCAGTGCACCCACCTGCTCACAACCTCCGGTTAGTCGTTCCGAGTAGGCACCTGTTACTCCCACTTATGATTCTCGTGACCTGTTCCAGCATGAAACTCCACGGAAGATGCAGCTGCTCCCGTCAACAGCAGAAATCGACGCAGCCGCGAGCTGCGAAAACAAATGAGGTTTTCTGGAGTTGTAGAAGTTGTATATGCGTAAGTTTACACTTCGTATTCCATTTGTTCACAGTTTAGTTGCGCGTGACTGTGCGACCAAGTGGTCATCACGAATAGAGTAGCATTCGTCTGTATTGCGCCGGTATGTCCCCCTGGTTCAATATCCGTAAGCGCCCTGAGGCGCAGCTTCCTTGTGTCTCTTGCCTTCCAGCTCATCCAATCGTAAATAACCATATGGAATTCCCGGACATCACATGGCTCAAACACAACTCTCATTGGATCGTGACTGAACCCATTCGAAGCCAGGTGCTGGCTCGTTTTCGAAGGCAAGAACAACCACCTAGGAATTTGCCGACGATAGAAAGCCCCGAAACACAATCATCACTGTCAAAAAGCGATCACCATCTACCCAGGTTGCTGAAGAGGACGCGATTTCTCGATCAACTCATAGCGATCAGTGGGTCATGCAGAACGGCTTGTGCTGGCTTCTATTTTGTGTTCGATGGCGGCGGGAGACATGAAAAACGTCTCTCGACACCGAAGCTGATGTACCCATCATGGATCGAAGCTCAGCGGCGCCGGTCTTCTAGAGAGAGACTTCTATGGTGCTACCAACAAAGCACACGGTTAAGAAGACTGACATATTTGTTTATCTGAAAAACTACCGATTTTGGTGGCGCCACTTGCCCCACCTGTGTACACCGTTTGCACGCTGTTGCTCTCCCCCAACGCTAAAGTTTTGGGTTCTTCTCTTTTGCGCGCTGCCGAGTATATTCGTTAATGTGTCACGAGCCGAAGACCAGGGGCTATAGACTCTATGCGGGAGAAGGTCCTAACCTCACTTAGGAGAACCCAAAAGACCACGAGGCTTGCGTCCTCCGCTTCTCTTGTGGCCCACTAAGTTCAGTTCACACTTCAGGACCCGAGGACCGTCTGCCAGGTCGTCTACTTACTCACAGCGCCTGGCTTCTTATTCTGTTCTCATAGGGTATTTCGTGAGCTTGGGCCTTTGCCCTCACTGTTTTCGTCATCGAAGTGTAAACGTGGACTCCATAGGTGCTGCTGTTGTGCCTAACAAGTGCACTGTACCTCCCGGACAAATTTGTCTGGACGGCCTACCCATCGCTGTACACCCCACGGTTATTAGTCATGGCGTACGCTACTCTTGTTCCTTTATTGTCTCAGAACAGGTATCATTCCAGACCAATAAACCTAAGCCAACCCTAGGCGATGTTTCTTGCTACCGGTTGGTCGCCTCTCCATGTATCGCTCACATGTAAGACCGCTCCTAGAATATTGTCCGATTACCTCCAGTCTCTGACCAAGTTCCTCTATTGTATTTCTTGAGAAAGTAAAGCGTACTAAAAAAACGCTGTTTGGTATATCCATTGCTCTAACAAACCGCCAGCGCTATGAGCTTCTACAAATTGAGCCCTTGTGGATTCGTCGCATGAGGCTCAACCTGGTTTTCCTCTTTAAGCTAAACCACAACTAGGCCCACACCTCTCATATCTCATTCGCCGCCCCCTGCTCCTACTCCGTCCGACTTCATGCCTTCTCTCTCCCTGTCTCTCAATCTAATCTCAGTCGGAAGTCCTGGTTCTTTCTGTCAGCCTATTCAAAATCTAGAATAAGCTCCCCCTTAGTTTACGAAATGCCTTCTCACTCTTCGCTTTAATGCACGCACTTGTGTCATACCTAACAGCTCCCAATGCTATATTGCTCAAAGATGAGTTTGCCTCCACTGATCTGGCCTTTGAAAGAGGCCTCACATTGTGACCCTGCTACTCACGCGCCACAAGCCAAGGGGTATGCTACATGTCCGATACTTTCCTTCCTTCAGTCACGCGAACTATGGCCATTTCTACACCTGGTCGGAGGCGAACTTACCTCCTGCCTTCGCAAGATAACCCCGTTGTTCACCAGCATTCATCTGTTATCCATAGTTTTTATCATCTTTCTCCCCTCAGTACCCGCTTCTCCTCAGCTGGGGCACATCCAGACTGCACTTCTCTGTCCCTTTTTCCTTTCCAGTGATTCTCGATGACAATCACTGTATTGACCATCTCCCTGACAGGTGCACCTGGATAATGTTGCTACACGGCCGTCTACCATTCGCAGTCCCCGCTGGTTCTGCCGTCCATAGTCTCACAAGCTGGCCAATTGATCCTGTATCACACACCCCAATCGCGGTCTCTATGCCCCCGTGCATTTTTCATTGACCACTTGTGTCACTACCCGAGGTGCGGGGCTCGGTCAGATTCACCGCTTTGGCCGGCTCGCGTCGGGTTTACAGGCCGTCTGCAACGTTGCACTAACGCAATTAGGCCGGTGGATCACACCTCATGTGTTCACTTCACGAAGATTTTCCAGGTTGGGTGCCCAGTGCAAGGCCAGTCCCACCCACTAGCACTGGTTGCGGATAGCACGCTCTAACGTTCCCCGGACTACCGGATCCAATACTGTCCGCTGGAAATCGCTTGCTCCCCATCCTTATTCTGCCACGGTATGCCCAACTTCCACTCTAGTCAGCACTCTTGTCACTTCCATTTTGCCGTTCTTCCATGGTATGCACACCTATCCTTGCTGTCCTTGCTCTTATCGACCCTCACCATGTCGCCTCTCGTTGCATGAATTCACTATCGTTCTACCCACTCTTCCTTGCCGACACTCGCCAATATTTATTTTTTCCACCCGCCGTCAATGCCAGGTTCTATGCTCTACTCACTTGACGTCACCCTGTGCTCATAATGCCTATTGATATCATTCTTACACCTTATTGCTTTTCATTTTGTTAAATCGCTCCTCGTTTTCCCTACTCATGCTCAATGCTGTCACGCACCAGTCACACCCGCACCCATGACCAGTCCTCATGTCAAAACTCGCAGCCCCAAAATTTGCATCTTTTACAGTCGCATTTATTATCTAATCACCACCACCATATTTCCCCCAGTTGACTCCCCGATTCCCCTGTGGTTGTTTTCATTAGGCAGTGTCCCGATTAGCGTCCCCCTGCTCAGTCAACCTGTTCAATTGCCTGCTGGCAAGAAGCTCTCTAGTTCCATTACCCTAACTTCGTCGCGCCTTCCTTTCTTGGGCGTTTTGTTCTATTACTGGCTAACCTGACTTGGCACTTCTTGCTTCCTTCTTCTCTGCCTCCTTCATGTTTCATTTGCGGTCATGTCTCACCTGTTTCTCTCCGGTCAATGCTCTCAGCTCCTGTTCCGTATAATGCTCGCCACAGGCATTTTCTGTGTGTCTTCCAGTTTGGTTTGCTTTTCCATGTTCCACCGGTTGTGAAGACAAAGTTACTTCATTAAGTTCACTTACAGTTGCAGATCGTTCGCTCTTCCACTATCCGATTTCTCTGGTCCTTCACCACATGCGGCACCTGCATTAATCAAATAATTAGACCCATTCTCACCTGTCCTCTTCGATCCTGACCTTCATCTTCCCTAGCTTATGAACTGCTCTTCTGTGCCTCTTTCGTCTTCTCTCTCTGTTGATCCACCATGGTAACCCGTCATGAAAATGTTTTATGAATTTTCCCAAGTCAGTCCTACACATTTCGATCTATCTTTACCTACCTCTTCCAATCACTGATTTTTTTCTCTCCTAGCACTCCATTGATCTTCGCTCCTGTTCCTCGCATATCTGTTTATATACATATATATGCACATGTATGTAGACATTCGCTCTGCATCCTGAACTACTTTGCCGGCTATTTCTCACGCTACCATTCCACTGACCCTCATGATATGCTTCCATTAATTTTATATCTGTGCTTCACATGTACCACATCCAGTCCGTTCAAATCAAGTTTGCCATCTGCACCGTTTTTTACTTCTCCCGACGCCAGCTAACTGTTCTAAGACTAGTTTTTTGTCCTGTGTAGTGCATGCAGTGTAGCAAGACTTCGTTACTATCTAGTCCCCAGCGATGGATACCTCTTTTTTCTCCACTGTCTCTCGCTACAACAATTTCTTATATCATTTATAGCCTTTTTTGTGTATATATGCCAGTTTTTAGGTATCCCCGCTTGGACTAGTCAGACTCTTCATCTGACCTTGAACTTCAAATCCACCGGGCATCCATTTGAGTTCGCCATCAGACTCTTTCAGACTCTCCCCAGTTTTCTTTGGTGTGCTTAAATTTATCACCCATTTACCTCCCTCCTGAGCCCACCCACCCCACTTTTGTCGTGCATAATTTTACTTTTTCACGAATTTTGTCTGCCCATTTCATCGCTTGTGAAAAGTTGATCATGCTTTTTGCATGCTTTGGGCTTCACCGAAATAAACTATTCTTCTTCTTCTTCTTCTTCTTATTATTATTATTTAGGACCTCGCCTAAGCCCCTTTCCTTCCAGAGGTAGTAGGGTTAACTCGTCCAACCTTTGCTCGTCCACCAGCCCCAACATTCCCCAGACCATCTAGTGAGTAGCTGCTGTACCTAGCCCGGGATTTTTACCCAGCACAAGGGGAGGACTCCAGTCCTAGATGATGTTTCATTAGGGACCCCATGACGGCTCTGTATTTTTACGGCAGGGCCTATGGTCTCCTCGAGCTTACCGTGCTCTTCTTTTGACGAACTGCCCACAGGGCGTTTCTGGCGTCACTTTCACACTGCCTACATTGTTGGACTTCCACTTCAGTTGCCGCTCCCGGATTTCTACCCCCCATCTTTTGAGCAAACGCCACCACGTTGACTGGTTGCCATACGGAGGTTAGACCGAGGTTAGCTTTCACATGTGAAATGGTGGCATTCGTGATCAATGAGACGATCCTCTGCCACCGACCTGTCACATATACGTCGTGCTGTACTTTGCCATCCTTCCAAGCTATTTGACGACTACCGTAAAAGTGTAGCAGTCGGCCTCCACTTCATTAGCTTGGTCATCAACGAACAGGATAAATAACCGGGAGCCCAAAACAGATCCCTGCGGCACTTCGATATTCATCCTTCTTAATCTGGAGAAACTCCCCCTGCTCGCATTATACGTGCCTCCCCAGGGGGTATAGCTCTCCGTCGGTGGACCCAGCCTACAACACTGCAGATTAATCTAAAATGTTCTAACGATTTGTGTAGACCCGAATCCTGTCCAACAACTGGAGAAACAGAACGGTAGTAATTGATGGGTTTCAGCAGTTATATTGGTTATCCTGCCAATTGATGGGAGATGGAAGACCGAACGAGCTGGTTGCCAGGGCTGACGAGCTAGAATGCACCTTGATGCCTCGCTCACTCGATGCAAGGTGCCCATGCTGTTGACTGTGCCGGCACCAGGTGGACTTGAACAAACAGACTCCAAACAACCAGTCGACCGAAGAAACCGAGGCTAAGCCGAACTCCTGATCTATCAAAGAGCCTGGCCAACGTTTGCTTGACTAGTTGCGTACCTCAATGGATGACTGATGAGAGTCACCCAAATGTCCTGCAGGACATCTAACATAGACCCATGTGTCCGACCGAAGATGATTATGATTCCACACTGGTCGGGTCGGGTCGGGTCTGGATTTGTGCAAGTACTTTGGAGTACAATTGTCCTGACTATAAGCCATCCAGTGACTGGGAAGAGGGATTCGAGAAGGGAGATTGCTTATAGCTGGAGGAAGACCCGGCACCGGAATTGGCCGCTCTTGGGGGGCGGTGGTCGCTCGTAAGTAAGCTTAAGTGCAGATACCTATTCAGAAAAGAGGTGTGCCTAAGCTGTAAGCTAGAAATTGGATTTTGGTTAGTCTGCGAAGCTGCTACATACTCACTTACAGCCGGTGATTTATACAGCGAAAAAGTCCCTCGAAATGCTAATACGAACCTCATTCCTCTCCCCTGCCTAGCGTCCTTGTCACTTCACCTAAGCCATTTATCGGGTCATACCAGCATGACCTTCTGCAAATGAAACCATGCTGGCGGAGTGATATCCACCATTTGCTTTCAGGCGCGTAATGTTTCAGGCCGGATCAATTTCTCCTTGATACTGAAATCAGGTTTATCCTTTGCTAATTAGCGCATGTCTCATTGTCGTCCTTTTTGTTTCTTGGAGTGAAGGTGGACGCAAGCAAGCCAGGCGGCACCTCGCCTTTTTCCACGGATTCGCTGAATAGAAGCATCAGCCGTTTCACTGATGTATCATCTGATCATTTTACTACCACTGGAAAAACTATCAGGTCCTGCTGCCATATGCAATAACGGGAGTCGTTTATCCCTAAGAACTTCGCATTCTCAGACTTCGTTATTTACCTACTCTTGGATACGATATTTACGATCAAAAAGTACAACTCATGGTCCTAGTGAAGTCCGATCAGAGATTCAGCACTCGCTGGGCAAAATATGAATCCCCACTTGATCTGGATAGAAACTTTCGAACCTCAGTGCTACGCTTATTACAAACCAATGCGGAACCCAAAAGGCTAGACTGACCTGGAAATTACTATGTATTACTCATGGGTTAAAGTACTAGTACACCACCGTCGTACCCTTGAGAGTGACTCTTAGTCAAGGTAACTACAGGAGGCGGAAGTTCCTCCAAAATCATCATGATAATTTGAAGTCTTGAAAAAGCTGGACTGTAAACATTGTTCGCTTGTTTCCTATCACTCAAACAATTTTGCAGCAACCCACGTTTATTCGCTTTCGAAGAGCGGCTTTGTGCCATCTTGTTCGGACTTGTGTGACTCTCGTGCTCGTCCTTCTTTAGCCCCAAATTTGGCTCTCGTTTTGAGTTGTAGCGATCGCGTATGTGATGTTTGTAAATATTTTCCAATGTCGTTGACTTTATAACCCATTAGCGAAACACTCGCAAATCAACCTTGTTTTGTTTCGTGCTTTGTGTGAATTGGCTACGTACTGCTTGAAAGCACCTAACAACACTCAAATCGTTCAACTAGGAACAAGAGAGCAGGCGATATGCACAAAAAGGGACCAAAACTACCAGAAGCTGGACAGGAAGCAACGCGGCAAGTCATTTAAGGGGGGTTCGGGTGCATTTGATTCTTCAGATACTTTTGGATTTCCCAGCCCTGTCATTGCCAGCTCATGCCTTACGGGGGTGCTGTTGATTCCATAATTACTGATTTCTTCAAGCAGGGGATATGAGAGGTAGAACGAGGGGTAATGTCCGCTAAGCAGGAGGCTCAGAATGCAGGGGGCAGAATAAGACGGAGCGAGCCAGAGCACCGAGTAATTGAAAACGACGCCTACCAATCACTAAGTCATCTGGAGAGAGGAAGCTCTATACTGATGGCCAAGCAGTATATACGAATGCAAGCACCAGTTGACTTATATAGAATGGACCTCACATTCATTGAAGGACGACCGGGACAATACTGCAAGTTGGTTAAATAGTTTGCAATCTTTGCCGAGGCCAAGGTGACCGACCCGGGACAGAAATTGCATACGTAACCCATCCTTGCCGAGGACGAACTGGAGAGGCTGCTGACCGTTGTGCCATGCTCAACCCAGTTGAGGGCCACACGAGAGAGAAGAAGATTTCAAAGTACTTGCTTGGCGAGTCGTTCAAAGTTGCTCGCTGTGTGAATGATAGCGTTATACCAGAAGCTTAGCTAATTAGGGCGACCTCTTCGCTGCCTGGCCTCGTCATCGAGATGCAAGATTGTTTGTTAGCCCTTGGTGACTTAGGCTAAAGGTCTGATCCCGGTACAATGCAAGTCTTGAAGGCGGGATTTAGTTGCCTGTCACTCGAACTACACAGTGGCTAGACCAGAGAGACAGGGCTCGTGGGACGGGATGACCGGGAAGTGAATTTTACGGGCCTGGCCGATTACTCAGGCAGACAGACAGGATAGCCAACCGCAAGTTCGTTTGGCTCATTCAAGGTAGCAACAAATCAGAAAGACCTAGTACCAGACAAGCCAAAAATGGGGCATGAGAGCTCTCAAAACACTAGTCGTGGACAAACGCGCGTGCCATTTTTGCTTGATGGTACGGCTTCTCCACACCACAAGCTCGTTGCACCCACCGCGGGTTGGCAGGCTGTCCAATCTCCCCAAGACCACAGTAACTGAAATTTAGGAAATGTTAAAGACAGAAGAGGCATGTCTCATATGTCCCAGCCACTCACACCGGGCAGCAGCTTGCGAAGTGAGAGCCGGATAAAGCCACGAAGGTTGCTCGGACAGGTATCTTTGACTACTACCCCAGGTTAACATACTACGCCCGAGTGCGCCTTGTTCAGCGTCACGGTCTACTCGCAGGCAAGTACCTCTGGGAGTAGTCGCTGTAAGAGTGGTGACTCCCAACGGGGTAACCAATGCTTTTACCTTTGTTGACAGTGGATCTGATACTACCATGATCTAGTATCAAGGTCATCCCAACATCGAAACCGGGTTGCCACTTTATTTTAGCTCTTCGTCTATCGCCTGAACATAGTGTTGCTACACGACGGCGAAAATGACCTCTCAACTGAATGCAGTGAACTACTGGTGTAAGCGACTGTGCCACACCACGGCCAAATTGTTATATATTGTCAAAAAAGTACTGTTATGCTCTATTTTAGCAGCTCTCACTCAAAAATATACCAAAAGATGCTCCTAACTATCGACTGTATCCAACGTTTCACTCCTCTCATCCAGTTACCACTAGTCTAGTGGTCATCTTTCCCCGTATATTTGACATTCCGACTATCACGGCTGGCCCTGTTTTAGACTAAACATTTGTCTCACCCTGCTTTCGAACTTTGTTGTCCACCTGGTTTAAAACCAACCGCTTCGGCCCCCGCAGTGGAAAAACACACGCTGACGCAACGGAAGCTGTCAATACATGTTGCGTATCGCCAGTCGATAAATTCGGCGGGGCCAAAAATAAAGCCAATGATTGGAAGAGGTCAATGATACGTATAATAAATGGCAATTGACTGATTGTACACAACCACAGATTTCCCCACCGACAATAATTGCTGACCACTAAAGCTTATCCAGAGCCGGTCTTTATATCTGTGCAATGGCCTCGGAAACTCACAGAAGAATAAAGAAAGCTGGTGATGCGTAGTGTTGAGTGTTCCAGACAGGCCACCTACACGGTCTGGCAAGGCTTCGATACTGAACACGTGCGACGTGGCTCATCGTATGTGCCATTGTATTAGGCTGTGGAAGCGGTCACCGCGACCCCCCTGCCCTCTGCTCTTCCAGTTTTCCAACCAATTACCAGCCTTTAAGCACATGGAAAACTGTCAAAAGGTTGCTGAAGCTACGCCATTTAAAGAACATCCGAGTACACTGATAAATCTCCTCTACAGAGAGATGCGTCTGGCCTGCACAAAAGAAGAACCGCGCCCTCCACTGGCCCCGAGCCGACAGGACCAGTGGATGCATCACCGCATACTCCCATGAACAGTATTTCAGCCAGAACACTTACTTCCCCCGTAGACCCTCATGCTCTGGTAGACTTTCATTAGTTCAGCCCCAGGATCACAAGCAAATTTTCTGTAATCTATTGCAGAATGCGGCACGGTCTTCTCCAGACGTGCTGGTACTTGAGGCCATCCTCTTCCGGCTTCCGCCATCTCTCCAGTCGAGGAAGTCAACTGGAAAAGACCGCGGAGTTCCAAATGCTCTCATTTTCAGAGGGCCTGAATAAAGAAACCGCAGCCTGGCGTGTGCCAAGGAAATGTGTCAGAAGTAATAATAATAATAATGGCATATTGCTAGACCGTGGTCGAGAGGCACGCACGTAACCATGATTAGAGTTTACAGTATCAAAGAATCAGATGGAAAATTCACAAATTTCAAAGAGAAATTTGGATATCACAACAACAATTGAATAAGGCTGAGGAGAGTTTAAATGAGTCAAAATGACCAAAGAATACACGGTGAATACTAACTGATTTTGAGTCAACTACGGTAATAGTAAAGAATCTGCCGGAGGTAATGATGTTCAGAGGGGCACTGTCTAAGAAAGCAGGAGATACAATATTCACAAGAATGATGCAAGAAAACGCACATTCATGTTCACTTTAAAGGGTAATTGGCTTCGAAACAAAGAAGGCAGGGAAGAATTTCATGAAGGTTCCCAGAGGAATATTAATTTTCATAGATTTGCGGATATGAAAAAATAGTACCCCCCGAAAGGTGAGGCAATTTCCATGAGAAGTGGTGTATGTCATCTGGTGCCTGCAGTTCACCACTGGTGGAAGATGGATGAAGTCCCAGGAAGGAATAATCAGCAATCGGAATGTTTTGTCCACGAGGAACAAATAAGGCAAGGCAAGGGTGAGAACCTTTGCAATAGACAATGTTATGCTGGTAAATTGGCGAATACATCATTCTGTTGAGTTTCTTGTGGCTTTTCGGTGTCCCTGTTGGGCTTTTTGGGCAAGAGTTGGCTGCGGTCTTTGTTCGCTGTTTCATCATGGGAAGGAGGAGGGCATTGCCGAATCTGGACCGATCACTATTTAGTTAGGAGTCGTTGCACAGTGGCTTCGACATCGGGAGGGTCTTGTAGTGAGAATTCTTCAGTAAGCCTCAGAGGGGCATATGCGACAATACCAGGACTTCTGGTGGGTGAAACCCGGTGGTTAGATCGTATTCGCGGTAGCCAACATTTGGTGCGGTTGTAGACGGGCAGAGAAAAAGATAAGCTGTTTGCACGATATATTACAGCCAGGAAACTTGATGGCCCGTTGGTTCTGGAATTGAAAAGGGGAGGAACGCAGTCTAGGAGATGTTCCAGCTGAGGGTTAGCGTGAATAAAATAACAGATAATAGTACAGAGGTTGGAAATGAGGCACAATGGTCTTAGTGAAATGAGGAGACATTGGCATTGAGATTCGGTGTTTGTGAGGGCTAACTGGACTTACACAACTATGCAAGGTTATTGATTACCATTCGGCCGTTCGCCGGGTAGTCTTATCTTTCGGGGTTAATAAAGCCGTGGAGGTGCATTTGGACCAGGGTCTGAGGGCTACGTTAGGAAGCAGCTGAGCAACACGAAGAACCTTGGATGGCAAGTATGCATACTAGGTCAAGGGGATATATGACAAATCCCACAGTGGTGTTTCACAGGTCGCGGGGAAGCAGCTGGGACAAACTAAAAGCCTGAATGACAAGTTTTTATGATAGAAGCAGAGCATATTTGACAAGTCCTATCTTGGGGTATCTACAGGTCTAAGGCTGCAGGTTGCTTTTAGGTTAGGTTGTAAACTGGAGTGTGGGCTGAATTCTAGTACGAGAGGAACGGCGCTTTCTTACAGAAGGGAGGAAAAGTAGATAAGTAGGTGAAGAATACGGGCGCTTTTCTCTACATTCTCAAAAGTGTGTTTACGCATACATCATTATCTACACGGATATAATTGGCGCTTTGACGAGACGTGTTTCTCTTCTGATACATTGATTTGTTGTCCAGAGCCACGATGGTTTTGTAGATGACGTCAACAAACATGCCAGGCTTGCATGGGAGGGTACTAGGTGATTGAAAACTAGAGCTGGGGGTGAATAAGCATATGTGGAGAGACCAGTCCGCTTTCACCTCAGTCAGTCTCGTGCATAGGAACCAAAATCATGTCAAGCGGACAAGGGCGGTGTGGGGTTTTTCCTTTCGCAGGGTCAGGTGTGAGCTGACGGGAGAAACCATGATTGGAGTCTGTCCATTTCCTTCACAGTCGGATATTAATGATATATATAGATCAAATCAATCTCACTAGGTCTTTTTTGTTCTCCACTCTTTTTCTTACAGAGGGGTGGTTGAGCCCATATAGGAGCTTTCCATAGCCCCTCCGCCCGACTGTAATTTTTCGCGTATATGTCATTGTTTTGCAACTGCTGTGGGTGGTCTGTTTCCCCCACATCCGGATGCAGCTATGGTGTGGGTGCCGTTGACATCAGGGGTTTCGCTTGCATGGGCTGACAAAATACGGAGTTGAGCAGAGCAAACACATGGAGTAGGACTACGAGTGTTGTAATGTATGCGCCTGCATATATGTTTCAGTCACGTGCAGCTTCAGACCGTGTCTGAAACTGCCAGAGTCCGTTCTGATGTGGTTGAGTTAGGCTGCGTCAGATGTTATTGCACACACGGAGAGAGAATACCAGTCTAAGTTAGGTGGTGGATTCAGAAATCTTGGCGAAACAGACATGCATTCATGTCGGGAAACATAAAAGGAAGAAATTGAGGCCAACAGGTAGCCATTGGGTGGTGGATGTATGGGATGAAAGATTTTCAACCGGGATGAATAGGGAAAGCAAATTACGGCCGGACAAGGAAGCTGAGAGGAGCGGAAGCCAGAATAAATAAGGGAAGAGTCGAAGACTCAAGAAGTTAAGTATTGTGCGATGGAACTTAACGTCCTAGGATCCAGCACCACTGAACCAATTGACGCTAGAGGGAAACATCAATGGCTAAAAGCCTTCAGCTAGAGAAAGGTAGTTTTAGGTGGCTGCCCTAGTACTACATGGTGAGGGAGGCAGTAATTGTCTAGGCATAGTTGGTAAGACCGACTAGTGAATTAGATGAGACAGGGTTGTATACGGGTTAGGTGATAGTAGGTGAACGTGGGTGAGTAGCAAGAACCGGCAGGCATCCAGCTAGTTATGTTTGTAAAGGACAAAAACTGTATCCTTCTGCAATGTGGGTTATGTGCGGTATATGTAGAAAAGTGATATTAAATGTTAAGCCTAGTGTCTGTCATCAGGCAGGAAATTGTAGGTTTTTGATATGGTGCCGTGATCCTAGTAGCGGAACCCGTTTTCGAAGGCCAGCTCGGCGGATAGCAGAGAGCGGGAGGGGAGACGGGAGCTAGGGTTCTAAAGTTCGATGCCTTCTTCATAGGCTCGACCCTCAGATATGCTGGAGTTAGTCAAAGATGACATACGCCTAACGGTAAGTTGTGATTTTAGGGCATGGCTTTACTGGATTATTGACACACATTTGCGAATAGCCAGGGGCAGCTTAGTCCAAAGCTTTGAATAATTAATGAGAAAGAAGTTGGATCTTATTGCCAGCCTGGACTATGGGATGGTCAGACTGAAGTCTCTGTGGCGCAGAGGGTAAGATGAGGGTAGCGAAAACTGTATGGAGTTGGTAGAATTGAACGCAGAACGATGAATAAGTCTATATAGAAAACACAAGTGAAGCCTGACATGTCTAAGCCATAAGGGGTCAAGTTTTAGTGGAGTACTTTACTCTTTATAGCTCAGTGGAGAAGAATATCCTACAAGCTTCTTGGTGAAGGTGCGCTGGACTTTCTCCAGGCGTTTCTATCCGATTTAGACATTCCAGAGAATATTGTAGGGCAACATTCGAGGTGGGGTGTGGCATGGGATTGGTATGTAAGAAGAATACTATGTTTCACTTTAAATGATCTGAGAACTAGGCCTATTATCTGTCTGGCCCTGGCCGTCTGAAATGAGACATGTTCCGAGAATTGTAGATTGTCAGTGTATCGAAGCCCAAGATCCTTCACTGTTGAGCTTGGGGCGATGGGTACTTGGTTCAGTGTCAGAGTGCCGAGAGGGACTTGACATCTGTAGGTTGTGTAGAAGCTTTTGGATGTCGAGAAGTACGTCTGCCATGAAGTGCACCATTGATCAAGTTTCTCAAGGTCGTTATCTATTTCAGATAGCGCAGTGCTCAAATCTTGATGTCTGAACTCATAAAATATTTCGATGTCTTCGGCGAAGAGGAAGGTGTGCCGTGTTGCACAATCGAAAAGATGTCGTCACTATAGAGTAAGAAAAATAGCGGACCAAGTACACCTCCTTGTATGACTCCAGTAGTGACAGGCACCGGTTGCGATAGATGACCATTAGCATATACAACCTGGGTTCGATCCGACAGGTAGGAAGTGATCCATGATAGAAGCGGGTCATGGATACCGCAGGCCCGGAGTTTTGTCAGCAGCCGGGAGTGAGGAACTCGATCAAACGCCTTGGTCATATCAAGGTAGATCATATTCGTAGATTTTCCATCGTCAGCTGCCGTGGTCAGTAGGTTGAAGAAATCAAACTGGCATGTGGTACAAGAACGTGACTTTAGGAAGCCATGTTAACCGCTGTGAATGAGGTTACGGGAAATGAGATAGTCGGACATCCGCTGTTTAACCAAACGCTCCATTTTTCTGGCAGCTAAAGCGGTATGGTTAATGGGACGATAATCTGGGGGGTCATGCACTGACCCTTGCTGTTGCTGCGTGCGCGAATCGTACAGTCAAGCAAGTGGCAGATAGAGTGTGGTTGGCTCACTACTATAGAGGCCCCTTCGTAGGAAATAGCCAGCAAGTAGGGCTTCGATTTAGGAGACTGGCAAGCGAACAGGTATGTCGCCTGTGATAACGCTGGTGGAATAAATGAATGTTGCAGTCCTTTGCGACTTCGAAAAGTTTGTGGGTGCTGACAGCAGCTCTAGAGTTCTCGGCTCCGGTGGCATTGCCCGTAGATAACATCCGGTAGCCTGACGGGCAGAACAAACGTGGCCAAGAAAGATGCGCTCAAGGTTATTTCGAAATGAGTGATTTATTTTGAGAAGTGAAACTAAACAACCAATAGAAACCATTTTATTTGAAGTAAAAAGGAAATGAAAACATGAGTCCACCAAAGATAAGGAATAGAACAAAATACCAAAAGAAAGAACAAAAGTTACACTTGGTATAATGTAGTGGTTGACTTTCGAAGCAAGACACTGCGGAGAGCCACCGTGGCTGGTCACCCAACCCGAGAAACCCCGTAGGTTCAACGCTGGCAGCAGGATATTTTGGTGCCTACGGCAAAGGTGCCAGTGGAGTTTTCTCTCCGCTCACCCCAGAGAATTACCTAGCTCAGGTTTGGTTTGGTAAAGGGGTGTTCTGGTCGGTCTCCCCTGCAATGCACGTATCTTGCGTATGGGTACTGGAGGTCAGTCGGGTACCTGTAGTTAATGAGCTGTTATTCTGAAATCCGTGCGAGTTACTCCAAAACTGCAGGCTTTTGTTGATGATGTCCGAAGGTGATGCATGAGCAGAGCATCAACAAAGTCAGTTAGTTATAAAGGGGATAAAGTAAATGGCCTCCGTGGGGAAAGTCAACTTCGAAAGAGCAGAAAAAACAGTGGTCAAAAACATTTTATTTTCTCCTTTTATGGTTGTTTAGTTTACTTATGGGATCCACTACAATCTATCTGCGAAACGAACGGGTTTCTGATCACCCTTCCGGGGTCGAAAGTCAGTGGGGGAGGCTGCTTCCAGAGCTCCTCTTTGGACTTCCGGGCAACTGGGTCATCGGCACTGGTGAGGCCGGTCTGTGGGACGCCGGGAAGGTAGGTGCTGGTTCTGAATTATTCGACGGGGTGACATGGGACGGAATGGATTCAGCTAGAAAAACTAATTTAGGTCGGTCGATGGCAACCGAATCCTTCCTGCTGTTGTGGTCGATGACCAGTGCTTTCTTCAGGCGGAGTGAAACCCTGTAGGAGCCGGAGCAGGCAGGTTGTGGAGGAGCGCGTGCCTCTGCCCCAAGGGAAAAGTGCGCACAGTCTTAGACGTGTGGGTGTGTGTACGTAAACCGTGATGTTTTGTTTGCGAGCTGCAGGAAGGTGTACCTTACGCATCTGGTGCGTTAACCTGGCGGTTTATTCAGCGTAGTCAAAAGTAACGATGGAATTTGGGGCTACCGTGTCGTCACAAAGTTGAAGCGCGCAACCCAATGTGAGTTTGTTCGACGTGGTTTGTAGATCGACCTTAAGTCCGTTGTGGCAACCTGAAATACTAGCGGTATTGATTCCCGCCGGGCAGGATTTTTGCTGGGCTGCCAAGGCTGCCTTGATTTGCCGACGAGAACGTGCCACCACTCCGTTTTCTGGCACGTGGTAGGCGGTAGTATGAATGCAACTGGTGTCTAAACGTTGTATAAGACTACTTAAGGCTTCTTCGAAAAGAGAGACGTGGTCTGTGATAACCACGACTGGAAAACCAAATGCTGCCATCCTGTGTTCTAAGAAAGCTTGGACGTATGCTTCTCTAGATGCTCTGTGCAACAGTACGGCTAACGGTCATCTGGTGAAAGGATCTATGCTTGAAGGGAGGTATATGCTTCCCTTTGAAGGAGGTAACAGCCCTACTGGGTCAACATGCACATGCTAAAATAGTGGGTCGACAACTGAAAATTTTGATAACCGGCCTCTTGTGTGTCTGTGTACTTTCAACTGTTGACATAGGATGCAGGTATGAGCCCTTTGTAGTGACATCACGGTTCATATTGTGCCAAAAATAAGGGTCATCGACGAGTTTAGCAGAGGCTTCTATGCCCAAGTGGGATGAACCTTGTTAGGTTTGAAAAGCTGTCCACTGAATGCTGAGGACACCACTGGTTTTGGGCGGCCTATGCACCTGTCACACAGTATGTAATCTCCGGCTGAAGGAAAAGGAACCTACTGGACAGCAGCGACGAAGCTCTATGGAGCTGTTCTAACTCAGGATTGTTTGCGTGAGCGGGTTCGATAGCTTCGGGGCTGATCGAACCGGAAGTGCTGAGGTCCAGGTTGTGAAAGCGAAATGGCGCTGCTGCGATAGGATTATCGGCACTCGAGATATGACATACATCGTTTGTGTACTGAGAGAAGCATTCTAGATATCTGGACTTCCAGTGGGAGTATCTGCTTTTGGCGGCTCGCAATTCCTGGATGATCGGTTTTTGGCCAGTTCAGGCTTTGAATTCAGCTCCTTCTAAGTGATGTCTTAGGCGACCGATGCATAGGTAAACAGCGGGAATTTTGCGGCCAAAAGTGCTATACTTGAACGCAGCCGGTTATAGTTTTTTGGAGAAGATTGCAACGGGTTGCCAAGAGTCAGCTCAGTATTGTTGAAGCTCCTCGCCCCCGGATTTATCCGATGTGTCTGTGGCAAACGCAGTTGGGGAAGCTGGTTGCAGGTGCGATAACCAGGCTATGCTTCCGATGGCCCGCTTCAGCGTAGGAGATGCATCCCGTGCGGTTTCTGTGAAAACAGCTGCTGCCCTTTGCCTTTTACCGGGTCTGTGAGAGGCTTGTTTTGCTGAGGCATTGTGGAATGAAACTCCGATAGGGGTTGACCAGTCCGTAGAAAGGCTGTAGTTGCTTGAATGACGCAGGTTCTGGGTAGTCCAGGACTGCTTGCACCCTATCATGCAATGGTGTGATCCCTGTGAGAGTAATCTTTTAGCCCAAAACCTTCGACGGCGCCGGAGCCTATTACTCACTTATTCTCGTCGACCGTAACCCCGTGTTTAGACAGCCGGTCGGAGAGCTTTCGTAGATGTGCTAGATGTTCTGTCCTGGACGAGCTCGCAAACGCGATATCGTCCAGATAAGCGGACGCAGAACCCAAACCACTGCCTACCCTAACGATGGAACGCTGAAATGCTTGCGCGGCTTTGCTAGGCCCGAACTGAGAAGAGTCTTTATGGATGTCTTTGAGATATCGGCCTCAGCTACAGTTATTTGGTTATGTGCCTGCACTGAATCTATTCGACTGAAAATTATCTTACCAGCCAAACCAGCTGCGAGGTCCGTGATATGCGAAGTGAGATATCGGTCGGGCGAAGTCTTCTGGTTAAGTGAGCGGTAGTTCCCCCGCGGTCTTCAGTCGTCAGGCTGATTCTTCGGGATCATGTGTTGGGCTAATGCCCAAGGGGTGGTAAAGGGCCGAATAATTCTCAGGTTGAGCATGTGCTGGATCTTGGAGCGGGCTAAAAGGAGCTTGTCTGGAGCCAACCTGCGGGGTCGAGCTGAGACCGCGGGTCCTAGTGCTACCGTTTGACGGGTCATGTCAGTAGTTGGAGGCAGGTTGTTGCCTGGGCGCACAAGATTAGGGTAATTGCCGAATAACCTACCGAATTCTGGTTCGGAAGTGGGAATTGGCGTGGGATCGCTGATGATTGAGTCTGCGTTAAGAAACCAACAACAAAGTTTGATATGGCTCTATCTATTAGCTGTCGCTTATCGGGATCGACCACTAGACCATGACTTTCCAAGAAATTCTCAGCTTAGAATGGCCTTGTACACTCGAAAGGCGACGAAAACCCACGGAGGAGGACGATGCAGGCCAAGGTCCGGGGTAAGAAATTGACTGCAGTATGTAGGAATTGAAGTTCAGTTTGTGGCTTGCAGTTTAAAGGCCATGGGAGAGACAGCGGACACTTTTGTAGCAGGTATTATACTAACCTGCTCTCCCGTGTCGATAGAAAATCGCATGCCGTTGCTTTTCTTCTCCACAGAGGAGACATGTAGGAACAGGGGCACCTGCAGAGCCTGCCACCATCACGAGGATAAAGTGGAAACTGCAGGGCTTTTCGCATTTGCGAGCGTTAGGTCCGGAACGGCGGTGGAAGAGCCGCTTGTTGGATTAATAATTTGGCTCAGGGCCATTGGTCATGAAATGACGGCTGGCTGGGCATTTTTGCGAAGGCTGTTGAGGGTGCACTCTTGTTGTTCAACCACCCGTATCAAAACGCGAACCTCCTGACATAACGTTTGAATGTAAAAGTTTCCACTGAGCGTGTTGTGGTGAGTGGTCTTCAACGTAGGTTTACTGGAAGCATCAAGCAAAGCAGCGGTGGCGGTGATGAACACGTAGGACTGCGAGGCAAGTGTGTTTTCTTTCTCGAGGACTTTATCTGCAGCCTTTGAGAACTTATCTAAGATGTCCATTTGTATTGAAACCGGAACTGTGTTTTGGGCATACAGTGAGAGTCGTCGCGTCCATAGTTGACGCAAGACTGCATCGTCCGTGGACGCCGTAGTCGTTATTGAAAGCATTTTCCGTAGAGGCTGCCACAGCGTCGTATCTCAGGGGGATTTTGGAGAGACCTTATGGGATGTGTTTCTCCTGCGGCGCTGCCACACGCCTAATCGGTCTCACGAAGTGTGTCGTGCGGGTTGTGGTCCGGCGGGTTCATAACAATATCCCGGATTTGTGGGATCATACTAGCTAGGATGAATGAGAGCAGTTTATTACCTTTGGACTGCTGAGATGATATGCGGACCTGCTGGAAACGAGACTAGAGAAAGGCAACGAGCACCTCCGGATCTTCGTTTATGAAACCCGGTGTTACCGTGTGCGCTACACGGCACCCCGTTGACTACCCGGGCTTAGGTTCTATGCTGACTGTGAAATAGGCGCTGTGGGAATGAACTAGCCCAAAACTACAAAAAGTTGTTGGTAGCGCCTAATCGACGAGGTCTCGTAATAACTGAGAATGAAAAATGACCAAATCAATAACGAATACCAGAAAATAGGATGAAACGGCTGTGCCTCCTCAACAAAAGTCTTCGTAGTTGAAAATGTCCAATGGGAGTTTATATACGAGATAAAAAAGCTTCCTGATGTCAGACCGAATATGCAGGACTGACGAGCGGAATGGAAAACTGCCGTGGGCGTAACCTGGCCAGGTCACTACAATGGAAGGAATAAAATATTGAAAATGGAACTGGCTGACCAATTATCGGAGGGTACACTCCTCCAGCTCCTACGATCACGTTCTTCAAGGCAGTCGACTGGAAATGACCGTGGATTTCCAAATGCGCGTATACTCATAGGGCCTGAGTACAGCCATCGCACGCTGGCGTGTGCATAGGAAGTATGTCAGAAGTAGCACTTGCGGTTGCCGCGCGCGCGAATCGTACAGCCAAGCGGATTCTGGACATGATGTGATAGGCTGTTCACTAAAAGGGGGACAGGCCCTCAAAAAATGATCCTGCATAACCCAGTAGGCGCAGGTTGACTGTAGTGAAAACCCAAAACAGTAGACCTGCATTAAAAAATGCATCGGCATTACCGCCGGTGCACGGGACACCAACAGCAATTGTGTACTTGGACATAACGCCAAATGCTTCACCGACTAGACCACCAGGTAAACTTCCGCACTTTGCCCCCCCCCCCCCCGGGCACTACCTCTGCTGGAATGAATAACAAAAACCAGCTTCGCCCAACTCGCAAGCCTGCATCTTCAGGGTCTTCCACAAGTTTACCCTAAATTTCTTCTTCCCCTTTTAGTCACAAGACAACCGATCCAGCAGTAGACTCATTTGTAAAGCCTAGTGCTTCCACCTGGTAGCCCAGTCATATGACTGCGAAAATACAGCGGCTGCGTACACCTGGGACTATGGCGGCCTACTCCGGTCGGCATTCTTTACAGGGCACGCAACCAACTAACCCCTCTGGCCAATGTCAACAGCTACCGTCTCTCCCACAAGCCAGCCACCGAGTCATTACACTACTTCACGAACCTCCCCATTCAGTTTTCAGTCGTAGAGTCGGGGCACGTATCGAATCTTACATCCACTACACGGGCACCTCATCTGGGCTTCGTCCGACTAGCATCCTGTATCCCTTATGGGCCTAAATACCTTTTCCAAGTTGGAGCCCCTGTCGAAACCACTAACTCCAAGTCAAGTCCAGGCAATGTATGCTGTGCCCCACTATTCTTTGGACCCCCACCCCCGTGGACAAGTCCCCTTAACCCCTATTATAAAGCGCGCTGAATAATGGCAACTCATTCGTTAGGCACACTCCACCACCATTTGTACTCTATCTTTGACAACTTCACACGACATCATTGCCGGTTACCCATTCAATACCTCGACCTTAGTGTGAAAATCTGCATCCCAAGCCGGGACTGGTGAAAGACTGCTGTTCTGTGCAGCCCAGCATCTTTAATCCACATCGGAACGGTAGAGGTGTCAATAACCCAGGCATTCTAACTCTCCGTCACATCTCAGAGGGTTGATCTACATAGCACTTTAGCACAGCCCGACACCATAACAACACTAGCCCTTCTGCCCCCATCGCGCACTGTGCTAACGAGCAGCTTCCAGATCAAACCCTCTAATTCTCGGCGCTGATTTACCACCTGCGTTTGGATATTATAGCGAGACTACGAATCTAGACTGTTATGCACCAAATAAACCACTTGAACAGCAGAATTCCCCAAATCTAAATACTAGTGTAAGTATCCCGCTGATTCCCTTTATTATCCTATCCATCATAAACAAAATTTGGCGCCCGCAATTTCTGGTGGTTAACCGACCACACTCCAAGGGACCAAATTTCTCTTGTAGACTAAAATGTCTTCAGAGTAACTAAGAAAACCCAGCGCGGCGGAGGTTGTTTGGCGTTTGTTAGGCAGATCTTTATTGAAGAAACACTACTGCACCTTCTACTTGACTCCATTCACAACTCACTCTGGCTTGCGGTCCATATTCTCGGCTCTCAGCGTCATGTTGGATGTGTTTACCGTCCATTAAGCGAAGACTTCTCTGGACTCCTTCACCCAGTTGACGCATTTCAATACCTCCCCCTACGGCCATCAAGTTAAAAGATTGTTGCTGGTGACTTTAACCCACCTAAGAAAGCTTGACCTTCTTCATCTGCACCCGCTAACCTTTTGCCCTTCATAACAAGTGTCAAATTGGGAGAGGGGTATAGCACAACCACTATCTTATGAAGAGAAACAGCATTTTAGATCTCATTTTTACCCATGGAACCCATCGCATAGTTGTTCCAGTCTCCCAAGGTTTTCTCGGTAGTCGTCACAACACGGTTAACTGCCGCATTCCCACCCACCCACAGCCCACCCTAAAATCACTCTGCGTCAGCCCCTCTCCTCTTCCTGCCTGGAAGCTTCTCCCTACGACCATTCGGCAAGCCGATTGGAAAGAGGCTTTCCTATCTGATGATCCACAACGCGCTACTGATATAGTCCATGCGAAGCTCTCCAGATATCTCGAGAAAAATATCTGCCTCCCGCAGAAACAGAATAACAGGAAATACTATTTCATCTCTGTGTGTACAGTGTGCAAAACTTCGAAATACCTTTAGGATTTCACGCAACTTTGCAGTTCTTGTTCCACTTACTTGCCTTAATTCTACTATTCAACGACTGGAAGAAACCACACCGTTAACCAAGAACTGAAGGCTCTATGACACCCAAATAGATCTCTTCGATCGTCAGTACTGCGCAAGGCTAGAAACTCCGGTACTCACAAAGAAAACTCGCACATAGTTTCCGCGGATAATGTATCCGTCTCTACTCCTCCTTCTATTGCCGAGGCCTTTAGCTCATTGTATGCTTCAACGATGGCCCCTAATAACAATGTTTACCCTCCTCCTCTTCCCCACATACTGCTTCAACTGCGTTCAAGGTGGAATGTGCAGCCTTGGTTACCTCCCAACCATTGACCAATTTGAAGCCATAAGCCTACCCAGGACCTGCTGGTGTGCCGCCCACGGCAATAATGAAGAGCACACCTGACCCACCCTACTAACTGCTCAATATTTGCACCCTATCAGTGAATCCCAGTCCGCTGCGAGCAAACCAAAAATGCTCCATCATAATACCTCGCCAACAGAAAGGTCCATTTCATGTATCAACAAAATACCTTCCCACTCACCACACACCTCTAATCTCTAGGTTAGTGGAAATAATCCTAAAGGAAGGCATTATGAAGTGCCTCTTTAAATTTGATATAACTAATCCTCGAACACCCGACTTCCTTCGGTCAGGATCAAACTTAAACTGCAAACCCAATATTCTGAACCTGATTATTGAGAAGGCCGACAATGGAATGCTCTCATGATAATAATAATAATAATAGTTTATTTCGGAGACTCCCGAAGCATGCCTTATGCATGATCAAAATTTTACAAGCGACAAAAATGACAGACAAATTTCATGAAAAATTTGGGGAAAAGTTACACAAGGGGGGTAGGAATGAAAAGGGGAGACATGAGAGGTAGATAAGTGTACTCACACTGAAGAGTAATGTGGGGAGTTTAAGTGAACCCGGAGATGGATTCAAATATGAGCAAGGTGAATTTGAATTTCAAGGTCAGACGGAGCAGCTGGCTGAGATAATTGAGGGGAGGACCGGAACCTGGCGGTTTTACATGAGGAGGACTGAAAATCGACATGAGGAACTATCGGTACGAGAAAAGCTGAAGATAAAAGGAAAAAGAAGAGAAAAGAAGAGCAAAACATTGAGTTGTATAGCTGGGGACTGGGTAGCCATGAACTATGCGTTATTGCAATAAAAGACAGTGCCAATTTGAAAATAGGGAGTCTGGATGCAAGACGTGAAGAGTGAGTCGGATGGCATCAATGGCGCGGAAGGGTCACTACACCGTAAATGTGAGGCACAGTTAGAAAAAATTGGACGAATATCATGAGAGGCGGTGGCATGGTGGCAAAAGAGCTGGAGGAAGCAGGAAAAATGTTTGGATACAAAAATATATATGTTTGTATATATATCAGCAGGAACAAATAACGGTAGAGAGATGGAACATGGAAGTAGCGGTGGTTGGACGAGACTGGCAGGGTTGGGTCAGTGGTGCGGAATGAACTTGGATGAACCCTGATGAATTTACTTACAACTGATGAACATGGGGGATCAACAGTTAAAGAGAACCAACTTTGGAAGCACAGAAGTGATGGCTGTGAGCAGAAGGTAATAAACGAGGGAATGTGAAGGAAAGGATCGACGAACACAGGTGAGAGTGGATCTAACAGTGTGATTATTGCAGATGTGACAAGTGGTGACGGCTAAACACGGGTGAAGCGTTAATAAATGGATATGCTTTATGCAGCAAGTAAATGACCGTGAAAATGGCCGGAGAACGCAGAGCGACTGGGAGTACGGGGTGGTTGGAGAGGTGTAAACGATCACTGGGGAAGGGTAACTTGTAGGTCAGAAGAACTGCGGTGAGAAGATATATCAGTTGTAACAGTGAATAACATGGAAGAGAGATAAGGAAGTGGAGGACTAGGAAGATCAGGTAATGGTAGATCACATGGTTTGAAACTGTAGGTGAGAGTGATGACGTTTCGATGACACTACACTAGGTGGAACGCGTAAAAGCGGCGCAGCCTGAAAGGCACAATGAAGATCCCTGTGGCGATAAACGTACGAAGCAGACGAGAGTGTTGACCAGAAGGAACCAGGTAAGAGATGAAGAATCAGATTATTTTACTGCAGATGACACAAGATGAAGAACGAGAAGAAGAAAATGATCCGGACGAGAAAGCCCGTGTCAGAACAAACAGGTACAAAAAATTGTTGTGCTTCGGAGTTGGGAGAAAGGGAGTGAAGAGCTGCATGCTTACAGGTCATTGCACCCAGGGATTGGGCCAGAAGTTACTAATCGGTTAAGTGCCTAAGAGGAGGATCCACGGAAGAATTACGGATTCAGACGTGGAAAATACGGAAGTGGTAGAAAGCTACCACATTCGGACCCAGAAAACGCAAACGTTTGGGACGGCGAGTTTTTATATGGGGATGGTCATGGTTACGGATGTGTCTGGGAGGTATAAGATAGACAAAAACGGATATCGCAGAATGGTAGCCAGTGAGTTCTGCGATCAGTCAGCTTTATAGGCATATGGAGGTACCAAGTGAATGCTGATTAGAAGCCGACAGGAGCGAAATTTGCGGAAAAGGACATGTTTCGGGCTTGAGCAGAGTAAAATGGATGGGGCGATAGTGACACCATGCAGCAAGAGTCGTCACTGTGAAACACGTAGGAACGAAAACAGAAAGGATTTAAGTGCATACAGAGGTACAACGACGCGGAAGGGAGAGGATAGGAGTGCTTACAAGAACGATAGATGATCGAGCCGTGGCGGAAGAATGGTAGGAGCATGCGGTCCGCAACGGACAGTGATAAATGCGGTAGGACGAGGAGAGTTGAAGCATGCAATCCGCAACCGGTGCTGGTGGATGGGGCTGACCGTGCGCTGGACACCCAACCTGGAAAAAACTCCGTGAAGTGAACACAGGAGCTGTTATCTACCAGCCTAATTGCGCTCGCGTATCGTTGCAGACGGTCTGCACGCCTGATGTGCGCCGGCCAAAGCGGGGGATCTGATAGCGCCCAGCACTGTTGGGATTGGCGTGAGTGTTCGTTGATGGTTGTACAGAGGGCTGGGCACCCACGATATTGGTATATGGTCCAGAACCAGCTGGACAGGCTGTGTGAACTTGGCTTACAAAGCCAACGGGGACAGTGATCGACAGGCGGCCATACAGCATTATTATCCAGGCGCACCAGCCAGAATTGGTCAGTGTAGTGCCCGAGGTGTTTGACCGGCATTGAGGATAACTGGAAAGGAAAGTGAGATAGAGAGACGCAGTCTGGGCCTAGCCCAGCTGGGGATTACCGGTTAACGGAAAGAAGAACAAAAGTGAAGCACGAGCACATCGATGCAGCGGATCCCTAAGACAGATTTAGGCCATGAAACGTGAGACTTGAAAAGTAGAAGCATATATGTGACTAAAACGTTCAGTGGTAAAGTAGGCATTTCATCCGGAGTAGTCATTTATCAGAAGAAAAGACTAAGTTCTGCATGAAATTGCTGAAGAAACTCAGCCGAGGTATAGGGCGGGGGCAGAATTGGTGGTCATAGATGGGTGTTGTGTTCATTTAGTGAGCCACGCTAAGTGAGATAACTGAGACCGGATTTTCCAGTCCAAAATCGCAGAGGTGGTGAAGGAAGTATATGTGGTGGGACCTGGTGCGGAAAAGAGGCATTGGAAGCTAAGAGATGTCGAGCAGCTTTGAGTTACTCGCCATGCTTGCGTTGATAATTGCTGGGCAGTAATTAGTATCTATATATCTATATATTATACATACAAAGATATATATATATATAGCCCTTCAGGGGTTGGTTACTGATGCCGTTCTTATAGCGTTGCTGAGGTTGGTTTCAGGGCCGCACAGGTGATATAACTAAATAAATGTAACAAATCATAGAGCAGATGATGAGTATTCACAATATGTGGGGAGTATTATAGTGGTCTCTCTATCAAGGCGAACGCATCTGGAAGGATATGTTTTAAAGTTAAATCGGCAGAATCCTATGGGTTGGCATGGAAAGACAGTTAGTAGATTCAGACGTGCTTTACATATGTCGATGGCGACGTCTAAGGAGAAGCGCTCAAACAGAGCATTCAAAATTTCAAATACGGTGAAGTTATTTAGGAAGGTAAGATAAAGCGAGAAAGCAGAGCAATGGCTCAAAAGTCGAGGCCTTTCTAGTAATCTTCACTTTCGGTTATGTGAAAGTTGAAAAAACCCAAAACAGTTGGGACAGAAAGGAATTTATCAATGGCATGCACGAATGCATACTTTGACTGAGAAGATCTGATATACAAGGGAATTTTATTCCAGATTCTGGAGTACGTGAAGAGAAAGAACTTAGAGTGTAGGACAGTCCTCGCGGAGGGTGTGGTAACAGTATACTGTCTACTACCGAGTGAATATCCAGTACCCGAGGATAAGCGCAACTATCTGGAGGAATAAGATTGTTTGGTCAATAGCTCAAGCAGAAATACCAAATTTAGCTTGATGTGACTGAGCCATAATGGTTTGGTTTCGAGAGATAAGCGTCGTTCCCTATGGTTTAAGTTGGACTACCAGCCAATGGGCTGCTTTGTGAATCTTCTTTAAATATATTCGATAATAATCATGTCTGATTTTCCCATACTAGTGAATATTAGGGGGCAATATTCGGGAAGGGGCTTGGCATGTACTTCGTACGTGTGAAGAATGCTCTCTTTAAGATAAGAGTATCCAGACAGAAGACCAAGACACTCTTTGCCTTCGCCGTTTGGAAAACAGCATGTTTGGAGAAGTTGAAAGAGCAAGAATACCTTAGACCAAGGACACTTACTAAGGGCTGGCCTTCGATGGGTGAACAGCCGATGCATGAGGAATCTAGGGGAACCTGGCATTTGTAAGTAAGAAAAAACACTTACCGGAGGAGAATTTCATTGCCCAGGTTGAGCACCGTTCATCGAGCGCCACTTCGTCAGCTGAGATCTGAGAGATGGTAGTACTGAGGTTGCTGGGCGATAAAGTGTAGACTATCGTAATGTAGTCCGCAAACAAGAACGGCGTGCCATTAGGTATTGTCGAAATCATATCATTTTTATGTAGGAGGAAAAGAGTGGGCCCTAGAACACTGCCCCGAATAACACCGCTAGTAACAGGCCTGGGGTTAGAAGTGTGTCCATTAATCAAGGCAACCTGTGAACGATGAGATAAGTAAGATGAGAACCAAAAAAGTAGCGAATCAATAATGCCAAATGATCGTAGCTCCGGTAAAAAGTGGAGGTGAGGTACACGATCGAATGCCTTAGATAAATAAAGATAAAGAACAACACAAGATTTCCCACTTTCAGCAGAGTCGGTGACGAGATTCAGAAAATCATACTGACAAGTCATACAGGACTGTGAACGGGAAAATCCATATTGGTTGTGATTAATAAGGCTGAGGCTACATAAATGGTCAACAATCTGATCTTTAACTATTTTTTCATTATTCTGGATAAGATGGGGGGTATGTTTTATAGGGTGATAAATGGATACCTCATGTAAAGGTCCTTTTCTATAGGTGGGAACGATTACCGAGCGCTTTTAATTGGCAGGCACCGTGCTACCAATAAGTGGAAGAGTGAAAAGGTCAAGCAACAACAGGGGGAGATCCGGTCCACCACTGACAAATGTAACTGGTGGTAAGCCATCGGGGCCTAATCGCGGGTAGGGTATGCTACTGGATAGTAGCCTATAAATACTCCTGGCATTAAAGGGTATTGTAGAAAGGACAGGGTCGGTAAGTGTGAACATTGGGGAGGAGCAATGACAGTGGCTGGAGCCATGGCTGAAGCAAAGAATGCTGTAAAGGCTTCGGCTATACAAGGTTGAGAGGTGATAGATGAGTCGCTATCCAGAATCAGAATTTGGAAGTCGGCCTTAACATCAGCGTTCCTAGACTTATGCAACATAGAAAAAAGTTGCGATTTGTTGGGATGACTCAATGCCCTAGCTTCTTGGTCACGAAGTCGCGTATTGTCCTGTCGTTGAATAAGTGTGGAGAGGTGGTTTAGACGAATAAAAGTTGAAAAGTCTTTGGAATTATGGAGTTGCTTGAGAAGTTTATGATACTTATAATGGAGTGGCGAGACAGGTGACCTCTTTTGGGACATCCTGGGAAGTATTAGACAATTTTTTCAGACAGTCGGAAGAGAAGGAGCAGAAAACATCTGCAGCAAGCTGAGGGCCATGGGTGGGGAAATAATCACTCCGGTCTTTCTGGCGAATAAGAGTGACTAGCGTGACCCTTTTTCTGCTTAGGAATGTATTGCTTCAGGGGTGTGCGGGATTAGGTGGGCCACTAAGGGGGAGATGGCAAATAACCATTTTATGGTCACTGCCGGGGAAATATTGTGTTACGGCAAGTCGGAGAAAGGCATGTTATCCGTAAATACCAGATCTAGTATGTTCCCATTTCTGGTAAGTTCGACAACATGTTGTGTCCATCCACCAAGTTAAATGCTAGTGATCAGGTCCATAAGATTGAGAGGAGCCTAGGGGGTAAGCCAACAAAAGTGAGGGAGATTAAAGTCACCCGCAATGAGCTTGGTTCCAGAAGGAAGAAAGGAGAGGTATTCGAAAGACCTAATGAGAAGTGAAAACAAGGAACTGGGAGAACCTGGTGAGCGATACAAGAAGCCAATATGAAGAACAGTGCTTTGGAGGTTGACAGTGAACCACAGAGACTCAGGAATGGAAAAGAGCGCCGTACACAAAAGAGGGGTCTGGTGTAGACTTCCTAGACGTAGGCCTGGCAAGCACCACTACGCCGGTTCGGTCTGTCGGTCCCTAGAAGACAGTACCCTACCAGAGATACTTGACCACTGAGAGTGCTCTCAGACGGCCAGGATTCCGTTATTAAGATAAATTCGTAATTATTTGTAAAGACAAGTTTTTTTAGGTGCCGTAATTTGTTAAAAATAGAACGCGAGACAAATAAGGCTAAGGATATACCATTTGTGGGAGGTGGTATAGGCACGTCAGGGGATACTGTAAGTTGGGAGGAGGCAGGCTATCATGATTGGAAGGAGCGGAGATCAGGGTCAAAGTGGAATATGCTGATAATGAGGCTAGTGGAGGTTCAGATGGGGTGGCTTCCAACCAAGCCGGAGTAAATATTGCAGTGAGAGGGACTGCTGAGGGGTAGAGAAACTGGCATCAACCTAGGAGGAAATGTCGGATCAAAGGGAAGAACCTGTGGGGTTTGGCGGGTCGATTTCAGTCGGGGGTGATTAGGAGCAGTTGAGAAATACCGGCCCGTAGGAATTGAGTATTGGCTAAAGAGAGGAACAGAGGGCAGGGTTGAGAATGTATGAGGAATAGGGGTGTAGGGTGGTAGATTAAGCTGCACATTGTAGGAGGGGTAACTCAAGTCGGGTGGAACACCAAATATGGAGCAGTTCCTATTGGGAGCAGTAGAGATAGTTGTCGGGTGAATGGTTCGGCGTGACGCAGAGTGGACGGCGTGTGGAGGCCGTATTTTGGTATTGACAGGCAGTGAGTACGGTGAAATTTTAGGGATCACCGATGCATTGGGGCAAGGGGTATTTTCTTAGGTCGAAACCTTATTCAGTGAGTTAAGGCGAGTTGATTTAAGAGGAGACAGTTGAATGGAGGAGGGGTCTGTGAGAAGGGTGGGAAGACCGTTAGACCTATTCCTCTGGACGGCGAGTAGTTTATCACCGGAGGGAACAGAGGGCGAATTAGAGTTCGGGGTGTTCCCAACAGGCTATGAGATGGGGGAGCGAGGCAATAGTTGGCGTCTTTCACTGGGTGGCAGTAAGAGCGGAGAAGAGTAAATGTCTAGATCAACAGTGATGGGATCAGATTTTAAAGAGTTCAGTACGGGAGCAGATGAGGAGGCATTGGACGGTAGTGAAGAGGCAGGAGACGAGTGTGAAGATAAAGCAGTGGGAACTTGAGAAAGGCAATGGAGGGACCAAACGTCTATGTCGAAGGCTCAGGACCAACATGAGTCTTTCTGGTAGGAAAGTCGAGAAAGATCTAGTAATTTCCCTTTGAAGAGGGGTTTTATCTTTGGCTTTTTTGTTTTTATAGGGGGACTCTGAAGCTATAGTTTTACGCACTTTAATAAACTCTTTGGCGGGTAGATCATACGCAAATCGTATAACGATCTGACGGTTGAAGAGCTGAACGCGCTTACGCTGCCCTGTTGTTTGACAAGGAAGGTGGACCACACCACAAGCATTCAACAGTGTTTGATTGACATGCTCCAGGGGTATTCCCTCTGGGACTTTGAGCGCGACTGCATTACGAGAGTTCCTCACTCTTATGAGAACTTCAGATGCAACAGTGTCGATAAAGCGGCAAGCCGCCGCCAGGTTTTGTAAGGTGGAATTTTCGATGCGTTCAGTGATTCACAGTAAGGGGGCGAGTTTAGATATCGTATCTTCCAAATTCAGAAGCCGAGACTTTATATCTGAAATACTTCGGTCTAGAACAGCTGTTATTTCCGTCGCCAAGCCTACAAAGTCACAGAGGTCAACCAAACACTGTTTTAAAGTCACGGGAGTTTGGATAAGCCCATTTTCCCTAGTAATCGGAGTATGAGTGGATGGGGTATTATTGGAAGTCTTCTTTGCCACACGTGGCATTTTGACATATCAAAAAGACGCTGTGAGTAAGGCGGAACAGTAACGGCAAACTAGAGCCAGGTAAGAATTTACGGCTGAGAAAAAAGTCCCTGAATTTGTTTGGGTTAACCGATCGCCCCGAGAAAATATAATTTATAGTTTTTCCTAAGACAGACGAATGAAAACTATATCGATATCAGCAAGCAACACAACCTGATGTAACGCAGCAGAATCCGTACCTGTGGTACTTGGATATGTCATAGGCATTGGGATGCGTGCCACGCCTTCATTTTCTGGCCGAAATTCGATCATTTAGCATCACTAACCCTCGAATATCTTGGATCACTTCTTGCCTCTCTAATCGTTCTCAGATTGTCTCAATAAACGGAAACTTTTCCCGGCCTAAACTGGGTACCAGCTTTGTTATACAGGGTAGCATCCTTGACTCCAAGCTGTTCCCCATGTATGCAAACGACACATTTCTCTCAGTGAATCACGGCGTCTCATTTCTTTTTTCTGATAGCAATAAAGTTGTCCAATCATTCAAGCCTGATTGTCTCGTCCCGGCTATCGTAAACATCCCTGAAAACGCATCTGGGCTTGATAGATGCAGCTTAGCTTGGCGGGTGAATTTTTCTTCTGGCAAATATGAAATACTTATATTTAAATGCAACCTACCTTTAGTGTTTCTAGCCGTTTGTGGTTCATCCATTGCTAGCAAAGACATCTTTCGGGACCTTGGCTTAAGCTTTTCCTGCGTGTTTATTATCTTCACACATTGGGCCATCCGAGTTGCAATGGCCAGGAGAAGCATGAACTTAATATTTCACTCCCTCTGACTTTGAGACTGCATTCCTTCCCTGTATGAATCTCAGGCCAGGCCTCTATTAGAATACTGGCCGTTGATATTCCTTGTGTGAGCAAATCAGACGGAACCAGTGTTGAATCTGTCGAACGTAGTTTAAATAAAGGATTGATTGGATGGGGCTCACCTCTACCCTATGAAGAAATCTGCTTATTTTTAAACTAGACTCTTCATGGTTTCACCATGTGAGACTGAACCTTACCCTTCTGTACAACGTCATTCATAGCCAGCAATATACTTCTTATCCATTACACTTTGCGCCCGTTTCTAGCCATTCACTTTGTTCTAGAATCACCACCATTTCGACAAGTATTACGAACACTGGTTTTCGCTCACACTTCTTCATCACAATGTATTCTAATCTACAGATTAAATTACCTGTAGACGCATGCAATTCTACTTCCATCCATCGTTTGAGAAGTGCTTTGGATAAGCTCTTCACGGCTACCGAAGCCTTACTGCTCCTCTAAGTAAACATACCTGATTACCAAACCTGTGAGAAGGGTCTAGGCCTTCGAATTGTGCAGACCCCGGCAGTCTCTGACAGATGAAATTTGGTAAAATCCCTTCCTGTCCGCCCTCCCAAATCGAAACCCACTCCCAGAGGTTCATTGTATATCATTGTTTCTTTTTGAGTCGATTGTTGTCTATCCTCAGCTGAGAGCATCCCAGGCAGCTTTTCTCAAAGTTTTACTTCTAGACCTGTGTTTGTACGTACCTTTCTCTGAGTGGCTTTCAATACTCAGGAGACCAGTTTGATTGCTAACCTTGCCTGCTCCTCCCTCTGTCCATCGGATATTCGCACGCTACCTAACCGATGCACCCTTGGGTACTTTTCGGGATCCCCCGCAGCCTGGTCGCCTGATCGCGGACTACCTAATACTTATGGCAGTTGGGCCCCACCAAGAAAACCAATCTCAATGACGACGGTGCGGGGCGCGGTCAGATCCACAGCTTTGGCCGAAGATTATCGAGCGCTCAGGTAGTCTGCAAAGATTTACGGGGACAACCAGGCTAGCTGACTGCACCTCCTGCCACCAGAAGTGGTTTTAAGGTTAGGCTTCCGGCTTAAGCCCAGCCTGAACTGTTAGCTCCCGCTGCGGATTAAAAACAACGTCCCCTGCGTTGTATTTCTGCCATCCTTTGCCTTCTCCAAAGTTCTTGAGCAAGATCAACCCAGAAACGTACTGTTTTAATTGCCACCAACGACGGTTACTTCCACCGACTTGCCGTTCTAATATATGGATTGGTTCGATTTTTACTTTCGTTCTGTACCCCAAAAAATGCAACGGTTTCTCTTATAGATGCCTTCATTATGAATGTCATATTTCCAGATAAACTCCTGAGGACATCATTCATCCACCGGGCAAATTGTATATTGCAACTTCTCTAACCTAAATAGAACCAGCCCTTCAGTATCATTTCTCTCACCTGTCAACAACATCACAGAGCGCGAAGTGTTCCTAATTCCAACGCTTCGTCTGCATGATGACAGCTTCCTGTTCCATAGTAACCTTCTCCTGCATCACCTCTCAGCCGATAACTTGTATTTACTGACAGTCACACTGGTAATTAATAAGCCACAATCCAAAATACCAATCGTTCCAATGCTTCCTCAGTGACGTACGTCAGACTTTCTTCAGCGTACCTAGCCATGCATTGGCAGCAGCTTCGCAGACACCAAACTCAATAAATGCAATTACAAGCGAAGAGCTTAGGTGAGCCTTGTTTATGAATAGTTGTTTTAACTAAGATATACTCGTGAATGACAACCACCCCCCAGGAGCGGCAAATTCCAGTGCCAGGTCCCCCTCTAGCCTCTGTTAACCTTGCTTGTCGAATCTTTCTTCTCAGTCACGTAAAGCGGCTTATAATCAGGACAAAATTACTTCAATGTACTTTCACTTATTTAGACCCGACGTAACCCGTGCGGTATTATAATCTCCTTCGGTCGGACTCTTGAGCATATCTTAGGAATCCTGTAAGACATTTAGGTGATCCTCACCAGTCATTCACTGAGATGACCAACCGGCCTAGCAAACGTTGACCAGGATGTTCGATAGGTCAGGAATTCGGTTTAGCCTTGGTTCCTTCATCCGACTGGTTGCTTGAAGTCTGCTTGTTCAAATCCACCTGGTACCGGCAAAGTCGACAGCATCGCCGACTTACGTCATGCTACGCAGAGTGCAAGGCCTGCTTCAGCTCGTGAGCCCTGGCTTTTAGCTTGGTCATTCCACCATCTGTCATTTAGTATAGTATAGTATAGCATATTTTTTGACCGTGGTCAGTACACATGCACAAGGCAAGATAAGAGTGTACAGCAGTACATGGTTATGTGAGGTATTCACAAATTCTAAATTTATAAATCACACAACAACCGAAATACACCAGTAAAGTCATGTAGTGCTTGAGTGAACAAACGTGGTAATGGTTGAGGCGGGAATTCCGAATCGGTTTCGAAATCGCTGGGGACGGTGTGGATAGCTGGGCAGTAGTGAGATTGCTGATATAAGCGACAATTGGACGGTCACTAGCGAGTAACCGGGCGGAAGAGATGCCAAAGAACATTGCTAGAAGTAAAGCAAGCGGGGGGTTTTCAACGTGCAGTCAGAGATACCTGCGGAATATTGGAAACTGATCCAGCATTGGGTAACTAATTGTGGAGGAAGCATGTGAAATATAGGCAAGTGTGTCAAAGGTGATAATAAAACGGACCTTTTGTGCAGGTTATTACAGTGTCATTTGGAAATTCAAATGAAGGCGAAAAGCTTTGCAGGGACTTCAGTGAACTTTTGAAGAGCATGAATGGTGTGTGGACGTATAACTGACTTTTAAAGAAAAGCCGTCAATGAAACGGATTAGTGGAGACAAACGTCAATTGTTCGGCTAGGCGGAAGTTGGAAGAGTGTAAATTTTTTTTGTATGTGATAGAAAATTGTTAACCAAATTATGGTTGGCTGCAGATGGCTAGTATTCTGTTCCGTAAAGACTTTGGTTTCAGGTGGTGGCAGGTAGAATGTTGAGGGAAGCAGTTAAAAAAGGGCTGGGTTCCGGTCATTGGTTTCGTACTGCAACGCGGGAAGAATTGAACTGTTGGGTTGGATTATTTGGGAATAGACTTTGAGCGTATGTGTTGATGGTTGGTGTCAGGAATCATCTCTGCGATCTGCTGAGACTTTAATCAGGTTTTGTTAATCCGTGTACGGTGCCACATGTAACGTCAGCGGGCGAGAGTATGGGTTTGAACCATTGATCAAATCGTGCAGTCTTTACGGTAATCCGGAATAAACGTCGATCTGGCAGATGGCTACCCAAGTAAGCAATGCAATCTGGAAGAGATCAGGAGTGCGGCAGTCTGGAGAGTGTTTCAGCTGTGGGTTATAATTATCGTTTTTATGGAAGCAAGAAAATGAACATTTTGTTATCCGAACAGTTAGTTATCGTTTGGCTAGTGGACCGGTCTATTAGGGATCTCTAGACGGAGACTGGTAGCATTCTAGGGTAGTTGTGTGATAGTAGAGATTTAGGGCGACATCAGATAGGCGGTGGATGAGGAGAGGGTGTCTGTTTGAGAACCAGGAATGAAACAATAGTAGAGGGTATGGTCTGGAAGAGGAATGAGAAAATAGGAAGATAACCGCCTGGTCAGTTCACCAGCTGTGGTCGAGGACGGCAAACAGTAAAAAGGGAGAAAAACACTGGGTGTTAAGGAGAGGATTTTTCATGTGGAAGCACACGTGCTGATATTCTGCGGGGTCAAGAGAAATCAGAGGCATACGGATTCCGGTTGGAATGGGGTCTTAACTTACCATGAGCATATGCGCAGAGAAGTGAAGCCTAGTTACTAAGGAATGGTAGTCCGTGTGGCAAGGCTTCAGTGTACGAGAAAGGCGCAGAAAAAACAGGATGGGACGGCTGAGTTCCAGCAAGAGCCGGGAATTAAGTGAGAGCGAGCACCCATCGCTAAAGGACGGAACGGTTGTATTTATGTATATGCAAATTATGTTGTAAAATGGCACAATCTAGTTAAGAAGAGGGGCAAAGTGAGTGGAGCATACCCAAGTTATATGTACATATATATATATACATATACATACATATAGATATATGTATATAAATATAAATTGCTGTATACGTGGGTGCGATCATCAGACGGGTCATGCGAAAGCGGTCGAACGCAAAAGACTGGCAAGGAAAGTGAGATAGAGAAACGCAGCTGAGGATCAACGGTTAACGGAAAGAAGAACAAAAGTTAAGCACGGGCTCATCGGCGCAGCGGATCCCTGAGGCACATTGAGGCCATGAAACGTGAGACTGAAAGGGAAACGCCTAAGTGTGGCTAAAACTTTCAATGGGAAAGTTATACAGGGTAACCAACATAATTATTGCAACCCATCGATTGCCTTCGTTCTGCTTCTCCATTCTCCGGAAGGGAATCGAGTGCGCTAAACGTGCTTGCGTCTAAACAATCACTTGCTCTTTCTGGCAGTTTTTCATAAGAACTACGCTGATGCGACTCTATCACTCAACTATACATCCAAGCCCTGCATCCAATTTGTTACTGACTTCTGATGCCCCCATTTTATTCACAAATGAACACAGGCAAATCCTTAATTGCATCGCATTTCACCAGTCTTTTAACCTCTGACGCTATTCTTCCAAATTATCATGGTCGGCCAAATGGGCCACAATTCAATGAGTGCTTTCCCTGTGTCTTGAGCTGGAACACAACTACCCTTAAACCAGGCTACCTTTATTCTGCTTGTTTTCCCAGTGCCTCAGGTGGGACTCTCTTCAAAGCACGCAGTCACACAGTTACCCGCGCTTGTTGACGGTTTCAGTATTGCATCTTTTGGTTGTTTCCACCGGACACATACCACTATTGCCCCACCTCGTAGCAAATCCGTATTCCCCATATGTTTGCCTCGGAGTCACCTCAGATTAACCAATAGTTGAACATCATTCTACTCACATTTTTACCTATTGCAACTTTTCACATAATTTTCCCTCGACCGGACATTTAAGCCGACAACCACCTTTTAGACCATTTCTCTAATCCTTTTCCGGAAATGAACTATATACCCTCCAGGTTTTTGACCATCCGGTTGTTGCCCTGACCCTTAATCTCACATTCTTGTCAGCATGTCTCGTCTTGCCGTGGTCTGCGTGTTTTGACGACACCACGTATGGATCATCCGCACACGACCTCATAAGATCGCCGTGTATCAACTCCTCCCGTCATCAAGTTATCAACTTGTGTTCACCAGTTATTCTGAAACAAACCCTGCATCCGATTAGTATTTCACTCACCTGTCATCTTTCGTCAGTCTTTTCCACAAACTTTCCAGAATCGGGTGTATACATACATCACTTCATGAGGGAGTCTTCCACAACCTCGTCCTGAATAGCAAGTAATAATGCCTCGATGAATCGGACTTTCTGTTTCACTTACGCAATTCTTCTCCATAGAGGTCACCTAGCAACTCCCCCGGTATTATTTTTCTGCATTTTCCGAGTCATTTGACCTACTGGTTTGGGTGCACATCCTTCATCACTATCATCTTACTAGTTCTTCCTCATTGCAGTTCCGATAATTCCTCTGTCAGTGCCCTTAACATGCGGCTTTACATCCATACTATCGGAATTCCTGCGCTTTTATAGTCAATCCCTGCTATATCCAATGTGTCCATCTGACCATGGAATTTAACTTCGCCGGGCATTTATTCTTGCTGCCATTATAACCTTTGCTCTCTTTTGTGCTGCGTACGCCCAAATGAATATCAAAGAATCTCTTTTGTGACCTCACCAGTACCATATACTCATGCAATCAGTCATGCTTCTGGTGTCTCCAAAAATGGACCTGTATCATTAATACTGCTCTGGTGAGGGAGGGATTCCCGAATAAAGGCCAGCTTAAGAAAAGCTCCGACATCGTTGGCCTCAAGTGTGGTGAGTGGGACTCAATCAATGTCTGCAGGTGGGTTACGATTAAGAATCTTATCACTCGACGCCAGTCGAAAGAACGTGCCAAAGTAGGCTCTCAAGCTGACTGACTTCTAGCTGGGGGCGCCAAACTCAGTGAATGCAGTTTGATCTTGAGGCAAAAGTGACCATTGTAGGCTAGAGGGATGACGGAGCAGATCTTTTTATTGGTGATTAGATGCCGAAGAACACTGGATTTTGGACCGGGGAGTAGGCAACCGCCAAGCACCCTGCCCAGTGCGTACGACGCTAGGGTGGGTAAAACACGGCCCTGCGGAGGGCACGGTTCCTTTAATTATGCATTTGAGAGAACGGAGCACATGGGGCAGAAGATGCAGCCTCCCAGTGGGCAAGGATTTTGTGACCTCAAGGAAAACGACTGTCTTTATCGCGAATTCCTACGTCAGCAATTGTCTTGGATCGTTTGATGATGCCGAAACCGTTCTGACACACTGAAGGAGTCAGACAGAAATTCCAAACAAAGGCGGATTTTGCCTCAAGGAATGGGCACCAAAAGCTCCGGTTGTTCATAAAGTCATTCCGCATAATAAGACAGAACAGATTCAGGAGCTCAATGGATAACCTCTCATGAGTGCAAGCAACCCGAGGGAGAAAGTAATGCTGAAACAGGTGACTTTGTTTTCGAGCCGGATATTCCCTGTCGACCAGTTTCGCGAGGAGGACTCCCGTTATTTACTCCCAGATTTTACTATCCCTTTGTTCCAATTTCTGCTCGTCTGCTCCTCGTGCCAACAATACATTCTCCAAACATATTTCAATGTCCGGTGGATCAATTTCATCTGTGCGCTGTTCGTCCCATTGGGAAGTGACCGACGAGGCTAGCCCAACGAATAAAACCAGGACAGATACTGTGTATCATTAAAATAGTGGTTTGCGCACTATCGATTATTCACTAGCGTTATTCACACCGGACTGTCCGGACAACAATGGCTCAGCTGTGAGCGAACAAGTCTCGGAGAAAAAAATATATGTCGGACTTGTTCGCGGTCTACTGAGGGGACGGCCTCAATAAGGTTATTGGGCCAATAAGAATCGGTAGCTGGTTGAACAACTCACACGTGAGTTTTAGCGCCATATATGCAACGCTATTACTTGGCAAACGTCACATGGTGGCTTTGTCGATTCTACATTGCCATGCTATATTAGGACTCTCTGTGGAAGCCCCCAGCAGAAAGGCATCCGCCAGCTGTTTTGTATAACTTTTGGAAGAAGGCTAGAGTATCACCTCCAACTGCTTCTGCTGCCGACGACAGAAAGCGGTAGTGGCAAAACAGCCGATGTCAGCGCCGCCGGTGGCTGGATCCGCAGAAGTTCGGTGATTTTCCTTGGAGATCCGTATTGGCTGCTTTGGTCCTCTTATAGTGGCCTTGAATAAGGCCACTGAGAAGAGATACGGTTGCTTATGACATGCTCATGCACAAACGCTCTCCCTTTGGAGGCGGCACATACAATGAAAACTGAGTCGCCCTTCATGGCTTTTTATAGTTTTGTTAGCAGGAGTTGCATGCAAACGAACATTCAATCAGACAATGGATCATAGACTTTGCCGTGGCCCGAAATGCGGCCCCTAAACCCGTGGCCGAGCCTAGGTAAGTCTCTCACTCCGAACTAAACTGGCCAAACTAGGTCCTTCCAGGTTTCCGCTGGCCGGGAAGAGCCAGCAGATTGCAAAAAAGCAAGACTCATTCCGATCCCACCCTGAATAAAAATAGAACGGGTCAGTTCTCGCATCCAAACCCCTCTACCCTGAAAATCGCCGTCACTCCCTAAAGCGATGAACGGAATCTTGGGAGCTTCCACGGGCAGTTGCACCGATCTGCCTATAAACCCGTGCCCGTCAGTCAAAAGACCTCACCAAATCTCAAAAGTCTCCAAAGCTTGTCATCCAAAACACCCACCAGAGGATGCAGCTGCTACAAAAGTAACCCGCCGGGGGGAAGACAGCCATTCAGATGACCGAGCCTGCAGAACTAAATCACCAAAGATTCCCCAGTCAAGGAATAGTTCTCAAAATTTTGCTCCTAAGAAAACCTTTTGTTAGTTGCCACAAATTTATAATTTGTACCAGTACCCTATTTCTAACATGCCGTATGGTACACTTTCGCCTCCACTTTTCTCCTATACGAAAAGCCTACTTTCATAAATTTGCTTCAGCTCGCCCACCTAAACTACGGCCTCTGCCTGTGGATGGACCATGCTTACCGGCTAGCCCCAATCTGTAGCTCCGGGCCAAGCTAATGTTCCACCCCGGCACTCAAAATCTTTTCGATCAGGGACCATATTCCTAAATTAGCTTTTCGCTGCCATACCAACTCACTATCATCCCCAATAAGATCCCCACTACCTCTCTATGGTTCTTCCTCACCTAGATAAGGCCTTCGTATCTCCCAGTCTGTTATTCTGCCCTTGCTTACCAAACTCTGCAACTAGTGCCGTTCCTCACTGGCCTTCAGGGGCCTTTAACCAAAAATGCATCCGGTTGCAATCTGTTTACTGATGCCCTGATAGAAACAAAACTCGGTGTCCAATTTTCTCATAATGGAGACCACACGGTACCGTCCATACCCCACCATGTGACCCACCCGGTAACCTCTCCCATTCAGCTACCACATTATCTGCTGACACCATCCTAATCGACAACCTGGCAGCGGAACGCTCAGTCGGTCCCGGTAGACTTCCGCTACCCTCATACGGAGCCTCAGCCCCCCTGACGCCAAAACTGCCAGAAACTCCCTTTTACTACTGAATTCCCGTTTGCCATTGAACAAAGCTAAAGACTTAAGGAAACATGTACTTGTTTTCGGTTCTGACATTGTTCTAAATGCGGAAGTATGACTGACTGATCGAACCCCGGCTGAGCTTGTCCCGTTAGTGGGTTTTAACCCTTTCGATTAGGCAGAGTTACCGGCTGAGGCTATGGCCAACTCGCCTGCATTAAACAAATATTCACTGACACCTTCCTCCACCATTCATTGCTCGACTCAACTCTCGACTACCTATGACATTCTGTCCGGCCTTCTGGAACCGTTTTGTATGTCGGATGCATCTGTTGGGCATCTTCCAGTTACTTTGATCTTCCACCTAGCTTCTGGGCCCTCGGATGGGTTTCCAGCCTATCGGCAGGACCAGTGTTCATGGCCGGAGATTTTAGTACTTTCAGTCCTTGTCGGAATATGATGACTGCACCAGTTCATTTATCTGATTTCGTTCTAAACGACTACGCTGCAGGATGGACACAACATATCCCACCCCAAAAAGGAATATCACTATCCTCGACTCGGCATTCATTCACGGTCTCCCGATCGTGAAAGTCTCTGTCACACAATGCCCTCCCGGTGGTGACAACAGTTTTGTCGTACTTCACCTCACCAATACATATTGATCATTCCTACCTAAAGTTACTGAAATCTGAAACCAAAGCATACATATAGACTGACAAAACTAGACCCAGTTGCATTGCTTCCCCCGGGGTATCGACTGGCCCCACTTCTCAGCATATGGCTCACAAATACCTGTCTGTGGGAATCTCACGTACCTTTTTGAGGTGACTGTGGTGCTATTCGTTGTACTTCATACTCCCATTTGATCCAAAGTCCTGGTAGTAAAAGGTGGATTAGAGTCCAAGATTTACAGGGTGAGTGGTTTGTCTATATTAAGCGAGGCAAGTTGCGAAGGCACCAGATGACGACGATAATGATAATGGCATATTTCTTGACTGCGGTCAAGACTCATGCACAAAACATGATCAGAGAATACAGCTGTACATAACAATGTAAGGTATTCACAATTTTGAAATTTATTAACCACCCAGTGGCAGAAAAACAACAAAGCTGAGTAGCTTTTGAGTGAACTAAGGTAAAGACGGTTACCACGGGAACTGTAAACCAGTTATGAGTTCAGGGAGAGCGTTGAGGATAGCGGGACGAACGTGGGAATGATGATGTAGGCGATACTAGAGGATGTAATAAAGGGCAGTGATTGCAATGACCATTGAAGCAACAGGCTTCTGACAGCACAATATGGACAGCGAGCTGAGGCAGGAATAATACACAATGTGCTTTATGTGCGCCGAAAACTGGCTGCGACTGGTCAGGTCGTCTAGGAAAGGATGCAAAGGTGTACCAACCGGATACTTGGACAATAACTGACGAGTAACAGGATGGTAGAGTTACCAATAGACACGGTTAAAAATAAGGCCGTCAATGGGATATCAAAGTGCAGTCAGAGATACCGGGGGGATACAGAAGTTTGATCCATGGTTGGGTTACTAATTGTGGAAGAGCCTGTGAAATAAATGCCAGTGAGTCAGATGACATATTGAGATAGACTCTTTTGCATCGGTGATCTCAGTGTCAAATGGAAATTCACATGAGGGAAAAAATCATCACGAGGAATGCAGTGTACTCTTGAAGGGCATGAATGGTGTATGGACGCGGAACGGAGTTCCGCAGAAGAGCAGTCAAAGAAATAGACTGTATGAGCCAAAGGCTACTGACGTGACCAAGCAGAAGTTGGAGGGGTGCAAAGATAAAAAAATTATTACCCACATTCTGAATGACCAATGATCACCGGTATTTTGTTTCATGATGGCCTTGGTTGCAGGTGATGGCAGGTAGAATGGTGAGGGCAGCAGGCGAAAGGAGCTAGGCTGACAAGCTAAGCAGTGTGGGTTGGAAAACCAGTGGCGAGGGTTAGATTCCGGCCATTGATCTTGTACTGCGACGCAGAATGAATTGAACTGATAGCACGGAGTAAGGCATATAGATGTTAAGCGGGTGTGGGGTGGTGATTGGTGTCAGGAATCCACTCTGCGATGCCGTGAGACTTTCATGAGGGATTGTTACCCCAGTTATAGGATTATGGTCATTGGTCAGCCAGGTACGGCGCCCTATATAAGGTCACCAGGAGGGAGTATGGGCTTAAACCATTGTCATACCGACTGACCAAACCGTTTGATCCGTACTGTAGTCCGGGAGTAAATTCGTGTTGGCTGATGGATAACCAAGTAACCATTATGATCTGAAAGCAACCAGGAATGCGGCAGCTTGGAGAGTGTTCCAGCTGTGAGTTATGGTTATCGTATAGTAGAGACCATACAATGGACATTTTGTTATCTGACGGCCAGTGTGCCGATCTGTGGGAGATCAGCGGACGGAGACTGGTAGTTTTGTATGGTAGTTGGGTGATAGTAGAGATGTAAGGAGGTATCAAGCGCAGGCTTAGATGGATTGCAAAATAACTTAGTTGGTAAGTGGTGGCTGAAGAGAGGGGGGTCATTTGGGAGCCAGGAATAAAACAAAAGAAGAGGGTAGGATCAAGAACAGGAACAAAAATAAGGAAGACAGCAGTCTGGCCGTTGCACCAGCTGTGGGCAAGGACGGCAAAAATGGTGAAAAAGAAAGAAAGTGCTCGGAGTTAAGGTGAAGCTTTTTCGTGTGAATGCAAACGTGCTGGTATTCCGTGGGGTTGTGTGAAATCAGAAATACGCAGATTCCGGGTGGGATGGGATCTTGATTTACCATCAGCGTATTTGCTGATCAGTGAGTCTTGGTTTTTGAAGAATAGTAACCTGCTTGGTGAGGCTGTAGTACACGAGAAAAGTGCAAGAAAAAGACGATGACACAGCCTGATGAAGGAGAATTAAGCGAGGTTGAGCACCTTTCAACAAAGGAAAAAACGGTAGCTAGCGTCAGTAAACATTTTGGTTGGGTAATTGAATCAACAAATTAGCAGACAAATCATCTCTGACTAAAGACGTCATTATCAGTGCGTCGGCTCGAGGAGATAATATAAAAGGTGAAATTGTGGATGGCAAACAATAAAAGTGCATTGATTATGCTCCTCATTCCGGCCACCAGTACAGGCGAGGTTTGGCCAAAAGCTGTGGGCCGTAGGCGTTTCAGTACCAAGGTGTCGTCAGAGCAGAGACCGTATAGCGTCACTATTACATCCGTGTATTGAATGCTGCCTTAGACATCGGAAAGTTGGTTGAGGGTTTTGCAGGGAACCAAAAAGGTTTAAACTGAAAGAGGCTGGGACGGCAATCATAGTTGGAGAGCCCTTCACCCTTCACACCACACTGGTTCACAAACGGTCTGAGGGCTACCTCATTAGTTTCAGGTTTCCCATGCGCAGGGCCAGCTCTAGGCTGTTATCAGAAGAGGGACAGAGAGCATTAACCAAGGCCTCCTCGGCAGGAGGTGCTTTCTTAAATTTTAATTCTTTCAATTTTTCTTTTATTTCGCGGAGGACCAGGCGAGCAAGTTCACGTCTTAGGGTAATCTTCCCATTTCTCTTTCACCCGCCTTTCTCAACACTTGGTCCATTGGGTCCGAGACTAATCGGGATGGCTGTTTCCTTCTATTGCGAGACTGTCGCAGACTAGATGCCAAAATATTCGGAGGTGTTGCCGTCGTGAGCTCTGTTAGGAAAGGATGGAGGGTGGGACAAGCACTCAGATAGTGGCAACATTCGAGGGGCTAGCACATGACCGCTTGCTTCTGCCAGCAACAGAGTCAGACGGGTTCTAATGTGTACGCAAGCCATCTGCTGACTGCGTTGCTGATTATGATATGCAGGGTGACTTCATGTGCATGACCATTTCGTTGAAAGTTATCACCACTGTCTTCGCAGAGGTTAGCCGCCAGCTATTGCTGGAGCGTCTGCCGATTAGCACAGATAAATCAAGGAGCTTAAGCCAAAAGTCACACACGGAAGATGATAACCGAATAGTTGTAAGGATCTTAGGATTCGGTATACTGATATATGGTAGATAAAGGAGAGGATTGTTTCGACAGAAATTCGGTTATAGGTTTCAGTGAAACAACTTGTTCCGTTACGGGTGTGTCACGCAGCGGAATGAAGCGCTGTACGAAGAACATTGATTCTGAGGAACTGTTTTAAACCCACGAGCATCAGGCATAATTGTGAGTCAAAGTTGGATTCCGTCCACTGGATAGCTTTGGTCCAACTGAGCTTTGAACAGGTTTTTGATTGTGGGCTGCGTATATGTGTGCAAATTAGAGTGTAAAATGGCTCGGCCCGATGAGAAGGAGAAAACTGAGTGGAGCTTACACAATAAAGCACATATATATGTACCCATGAGCGGGACTATTCGGCCGGTCATGAGATGGGGGTCGGAAGCAAGGGATTGTGACTCATTGTAGTTTGTTATTGAAGACAGTCTCCATATGCTTCATCTATTTTTACGCTATTGCGGGCCAAGCTACCTCTAACAGATGCGTCCGGGATTTTGCTTAGCTTACCTTTATATTGTTTTGGCGCGCAACACAGTTGCAGCAGGTCAGGGACCTTATTCTAGAGGCAAGGATAGACAACCGAGGAATATCTGGATTCTGTTAAGCGCCTAGATTGTGGGGTTTTATTGGTGAATTGTGACGGAAAGAGTAGGGAGTCTCGCTAGAGAAACCAAATGGGCTTCCAGATGAGGGGACATTTAAATGTGGAAGGTTGAAGAGAAATGAAAGGTTGAGCCTGATACAACGTAGCCATAGAGCAGCAAGCCGGAGTAGTTCACACCTGGCTCTGTAGTTAGGGCTGGAATAGGGGCCAAGTAATTTTTAATCAAAGGAGCTTCGCACACTCTCTACGTTGACCAGGCCAGCCTTTCGCACCAAGGTAAAGACCGGGGGCAGTATTCCAACTGCAACCTAGCTTGAGTCTTGAATATCAGGAACTTGTTTTCCCGAGTATGGTATGTTCTGGCTATAAGTACAATCATCCTTCTTGCCTTGCCAATTTGAGTCAATGCTTGTTCATGGAAGTTAAAGGAACAGGATTAAAGCAGGCCGCTGTCACTTACCCCCCGGTTGGTGGGAATAGGCGGACCGTTTATTGTGAGAAATCCAGGTTAAAAGTGGCATTTGCAGGACAGAATAGACGAGCCCGTTCCATTTTCTTTCCTTTATGTGACTGTTTGCGTCCTTCCATTCCTGTGTATGCTCATCCAGCTTGACGTTTTCTATATCATTCGATGAATGGTCTAGGGTGACAGTTGAACGCTGGCTGGGGTTAGCATAGTGAACATCCCTCAGTTGCAGTAAACGGCTGATGGCAGTCGGGCAAACGTCCTCTCCATATGTTTTTCCTCAATCCATCGTGTAATGCTCAAAACATTATCACCCCGTATCTAAGTCGCTCAGACTATGGATTCTTCCGAAGGTGGGGAGGACGGTCCGTCCTTTTCCGTTTCTGGCGTCATATGTGTAAGTGTAAAACATAGCGGGTCAAGGGGGCGAGGAAAGTTCCAATAAAGGATCAACCACTGCCCTGAAAAAAAGAAAAACACCCAAGAGAGTGTACATCCTGCCCCCACAAGCCATCTTCCATTAGCCGGGCTGTGGGGGTAATAGGCTCCTTCAACCGCCAGTCGAGAACCGACCCCGCAAATGGGAGGACCTCATTTCTGGACCTGCCATACCTTCGCCAAATATGCCATTGGTTTTTGGTACTGCAGATAAAAGGTAACAGCTTGGTCTCGAGAATAGCCCGGGGAACTGGCAACTAGCCGGCACCTGCCAGAAGACGGTGGAAGTCGGTGGAATAGGTGAAGAATGATTTCTATTGAGACAACATAGTTCACATTTGTGTAGGATAAAACCAAACACCGTAGTAGCAGAAGCAGCTGCAGATTCAACCTTTAGCAGGCACAACATTGGAAAGTGTGCTTTTCAATTGGCGGAAGCCAATCTCCCTTATTGCAGGCAGACTAACAACGCACAGCCCTGTGGATTCGAACAACATTCACACTGGCTGGAGCCAAGAGCTAATCGGTTGTGTTCACCCGAGGTAATTTTTGGTCATGAATTTACACACCCGAACTCAGTCATCTCCAGGTTGCTGCAGGTTTTCCAGCCTGCCCCTGAAAGGGATGATAGCCCAGTGAGCTCCACATTTCTAATCGCCAACCGTACTTTTATCTCCCCACCATATCCCTTATGCCCACCTTATGACCGACAACCTGGCCCTACCTACAACTGCTCCTATTCCTGTGGAAGGTAACATTTTGATCGTCACTGACTAACCTGGCCTACTGATAGACACCCGGATACGGATAGGTGAATAGATACAGAAAGCTACAAACCTCCCCCCGGCTTCTATTCTACTTGCTACAACTTACCCAGCTCCTTTACTTCTACCATCTTGGTCACTCCTAAGCGCCAAAATTCCTACTGAGGTGGCAATCAGTAACTGAGCATTGTGTCAGTCATAAATCCTGGCAGTGATAATCAACTGGACACACTGAGTGAAGCCCCGGCATGTCGAATGCCCAATCCGCTCGTAGATCGCCAATCATTTGAAAAGAGAATGCCTCACGTAAATTGGCATCCCGTCACCCCTCTCATATTTCGCCATGTAAATCCAGCTATAAGCCCACAAGCAGCCGGTGTTAAGAAGTTTTCTCGGCATATTCAAATCCTGTCAGGCTTCCTCTCCGTAGTCATCACCGTAAGATGCTCATCCAGCCTAACTTGGGCTTTTCTTTTCTCATCCCACTTTTTTCTATCACATTGTCCACCAGAAGGGCCGCATTCCTCATGTACCACCTACCAACTTATTAAATTCCACCACGGCCGAGTCTAATGCCCTTTATGAGGACGGTGATAATTATGTAGTTTTTGCTTGCGAACAAATCTCATAAACCTCGCTAGAAACTACCCACCTTACCTGACCACAACGTTGTCTCCGCCCGTCCTTCCTCTACAGCATCGTTAGCTGGCCGCAGGTAAGCAAAACCGTAATTGACTGATTTCCTACAAACGCTGAAAACAAAACCCTAGCTGGAACACCTTCCACTCTGCTATATCTCCGGTCTCTTTCAAAACATGCTGGCTACTTGAGAAGTCGTCGGTCCAACAGGAGTTACTACAGGACTACCGCACGGATTTAACGAATGAATTGGTCGGACTGGATTACTTTCCATGGTGGACGGCCATGGCTTGGATTTATACCCACTCTAAACGAAGCTATGTAAAGCCCCTTACACTGCTTGTCAATGAGATCACAATAAAGTTACTCGGGTTACAAGCAGCCACAGTAGTTTCTCCGGATCGCACGGCTGATTCCCCGTACAATGCGATGTCATACACCACCACAACAATTACTTACCGTAAACTCTCCGAACCATTCTTTTCATGCTGCGTTGTAGTATCCAAATAATGACCGGAATCCAACCACTGTTTTTTGAATCCTTGACCTGATATCCACCGCTTCATCAACCAACGCCATATTAGTCCACTTTTCCCCGCTACCCTATACATTTTCCTCATGAACGGTCAGTTGCGTCTGGTGAGGCCGCCTATGTCCTGGCTGGTCACTCATTCTTAATAATAATAATAATAATAATAATGGTTTATTTCGGAGACACCCGAAGCATGCTCGATTGCATGATCATATGATACAGGTGAGGTCACAAAAAGGTTCCTTGGATATTCATTTAGGTAAATGCAGCCTAAAAGTGTACAGGTTTTAGTGGTCGCACGAACGATTGCCCGGCAAATTTGAGTTTGAAGGTCGGGTGGACGTACACTTGCGAATTGAGTGAAAAAGGCTCCGCCGTCGAGATACGTGATGAAGTAAAGCGGTGATGAAGTAAAAATGCGCAGTATTTTGGATAGCGTCGATGTAAAGTCGCAAGGGTGAGTAAACTGACAAAGAAAACTTTCGAAAAATCACCAACGAAAAATTGGAGAATTTTGGGTGATGAAGGACATGCACTTGAACCAGTAGTCCAGATGACCCGGAAAATAGCAGAAATATAATACCTAAGGATTTGTGGTGTCTTTCGAGGAGGGGGAATGCGTATATAAAACAGTCCGTGTAACCACGGAATTGGTATTTGCTATTCATCAAGAGGTTGTGGAGAACGCCCTCATAAAGAGGTGGATGTAGCTGCCCGAGCCTGGAAATTTCACTGGAGCAGAGTGGCGAAAGTTGACAGGTGAGTGAAACACGATTCGAATAAAGGGTTCGTTTCAGGTTAATTGGTGAACACAATTTGACAACAGCAGTTGATATACGATGGTCTTATGAAGTCTGAAGGGGGTGGTGCATAAACGATACTGTCAAAATATGTAAAGAATCGCTTAACGGGATGCGCTGGTAAGAGTCTGACATGGGGTATTTGGGAAACAACTGGAAGGTCAGTAAATTGGCATACGTATAGTTCATTGCCAGTAAATGTTTGGGAAAATAGCTTTCTCAGTGTCGAACTATTTTTGTCCTGAATTGTGAATACTTCATTGCCAATGCAACTGTCATGAAATGCAAATGGCTGAATGAGAAAAGGTGCAACGGAAGGATACACTGAACATAAAGGTGGTGTCACGCCGATGAAGCGCTGGAAGGAGGACCATTTCGTTTTGTGTGGAATTGTTGGCAGGTGAGAGACGAATCTTTAAATGATGGTTTTGTTTAGATAAATGTAGTTGTGACATACAAATTACCAATTTGTAAGGTTGATTAGACCTTACTTCGCGGTTTCCTTAGTAAACGCGTGCTTCGGTCCTTTGTACTGCGTGGACCACCTGCACGTTACTCTAATATGCGGCACTGCACAAATATGTTAACCAGAACAGTATTCTCCACGACCCGTGAGAACGAGAAGGCGATTGGGAGAGATAGTGGTTAGCGTGTATTTGGGAGCGTGCGTGAGAGCGTGCGCAAGAGCAACGGTCAAATGGCCACCGCGCTTGGCAGTCAGCGTTCAGTTAAACAATAAACGTGGTAAAAGTATGAACGAAGATGGCAACCGCTACAGGGCCTCCTCCTAGAAGTCCGACGGAGTTGGGCTTCGATCGTGATGGTAAGCCGGAATTATTGGTTGTCCAGGAACTTTTCATAGCTTCTCCGTTATATTGTTGTTGACGTCGAACGACTGCTGATGAGTTTACCGGTGCCTGCACTCTCGAGGTCCGATGTGCGTGGGTCCAACTGTGTTTTGGCGCCCGCGGGTCTCATACGAATGCAAGCCGGAAAATGCCTCGTCAGGTCCATCCAAGAAAGCGTCCAGTTGCCGTCTCCAGTGCCAGGTTGACCAATCGTCCCGTTGTCCAGTGAGCGGTTGGCTCCTTGAACGTGCACGGGAGTCAGCCAGGCTACGGATGAAGCCAATGTGACTTGTTAGATCCGTCTGAGAGAGGGCAAGGTAAACTGGAACAAAATAGCGCCTGAGGGCGCCGGCGGATGTTGGACCGTAATAACAACACACAAACGATGTTCGGTGTTGTTGTAGTCGCTAGGAGACCAGAAGAAAATGAAATCATAACTACCGATTGTAATTTCCCGGGTCTGTTGTTTGGTAAATCCATGGCGAACTTCCCAACTTATTGCTAACAGTCGGTTGTAAAAATCGTCACGAAATCGGCGAAGCGGACGGGATTTCGTAGTTGGCGACCGCGACGGCTACTTCGCGTTGCGGGTACGGTTGGAGAATCTGATGGACTAGCTGCCGAGTCCTCACTAGGCGCAATTGGGGGTGGTTCGAGTGGTAACTCGCTCGATGCAGGTGACTGAGCGACTTGAGTGGGTGTAAATTGGCCGAGCGGCTTGCACTCAATGACGGCAGGCTTCAGACGGTCGATAGATACGGTGTCGTGTCGTCCGTTGATATCTATGACAAATGTTTTAGCCCTACGTTTTATCACCCGAAACGGGCCAGTGTATGGCGCTTGTAGTGGTGATCGAACGCCATCGACGCGAAGGAATACATGAGTAGCGGTTCCTAACGCAGTTGGGACATAACTTGTAGACTGTTGTTCACGCGGCGGACTGGCCTTGAGCACTCGCATGTGCTGCGTAAGGCGCTGAGCATAGTCACCGTAGTCGAAAGTCACGGTTGATGAGGGGGCTACCAACTCCCCAGGCAGACGAAGTGGACAGCCATATACTAGTACGGCCGGTGTTGTGTGTAACTCCTCCTTAACGGTACTACGCAGGCTTAAGAGTGCTAATGGTAGTGTTTCACTCCAAAGGGGGTTACCGTTTGCTCGAAGAGCGGCTTTTAATTGTCGGTGGAAACGCTCAACCATACCATTGGCCTGAGGGTGGTAAGCTGTCGTCTTAACGTGTTGGCAACCGAGCGTAGCGAGTAGGCTGCCGAAAGCGCCGTCAAAGTGTGGACCGCGATCGGTGGTTACTATTGCCGGGCAACCGAAATGACTGACCCAACCGGTCAGAAAAGCTTTCGCGGCCTCTTCCGAGGTGGGACGAGGGATAGGGATGGCCTGCGGCCAGCGAGTAAAACGATCCACGCATGTGAGTATGTAAACGTACCCAAGCGAAGGTGGGAGTGGTCCTACGAGGTCGACGTGCACATGATGAAAACGTGTTTCAGGTTCTGGGAACCTGGCTAACGCTGCCTTAGTGTGCCTATGGGTCTTAACACGTTGACACTGCAGACAAGCACGAGCCCATTGACGGACATCTCGTTTGACATTGTGCCAAACAAAACGCTCAGTTATCAGTTTCACCGAGGCAGTCACACCCGGATGAGCCAGATTATGGAGTGCCAGGAAAGTGGGATACCGGTGGGCAGCAGGAACTACTGGTCTAGGGCGACCTTGCGACACATCGCACACGATGGTATTCTGGGAAGCTGGGATAGGCACTGTGGTTAAACTCAAAGAACCGTTTTGTCTAAGTTGTTCGATGTCAGGGTCCATAGTTTGAGCCTGTGCCATTGCGTCTAAGTTGATGTTAGGCGTTTGTGCCAGACTTAGTTGATATACGCGCGATAAGGCGTCTGCGACGGGATTAAGTACCCCAGAGACGTGTCGTATGTCCACAGTAAACTGTGAGACAAAGTCTAAGTGGCGAATCTCGCGTGGTGAGTATCGATCCGAAGCTGACTTCAGTGCGTAAACCAAAGGCTTGTGGTCTGTAAACACCGTGAACGAACGGCCTTCGAGTGCATGTCGAAAATGACGAATTCCCAAGTAGATGGCTAATAACTCTCTACCGAACGTGCTGTACCTTGATTCCGCGGGTTGTAGGCGCTTGGAGAAGAATGCTAAAGGTTGCCAAGAGTCATCTACGAACTGTTGCAGTACTGCTCCAACCGCTGTGTCCGAGGCATCCGTCACTACCGAAATAGGAGCCAAAGGGTCAGGGTGGGTAAGGAGTGCTGTGTTGGCGACAGCATCTTTGACCAAGGCGAATGCAGCTTGTGCTGTGTCGGGAAACACGAACTTCCGCTTACCTCCGCGCAACAGGTCGGTGAGGGGTTGCATCATTTCCGCACAGTGAGGAATAAATCGGCGGTAGAAATTCACCAGACCGGCAAACTGACGCAACTGGCGAAAAGATTGGGGTTCAGGGTAGTCGCGAATAGCGGAAACTTTATCTGACAGAGGGCGGATACCCGAGGTTGAAATAGAATGTCCTATGAAAGTGATATCAGACCGGCCTAATTCGCATTTCGCGATATTGATCGTAACGCCGTGCTGGCTAGGGCGTTCGAAAAGTGCTCGTAAGTGCGTAGCGTGCTCTTGCTCTGAAGAACTCGCCACCAAAATATCATCCAAGTATACGTGGACATTTTCCAAACCACGAGTTGCCTCGTGCATGAACCGTTGAAAGGTCTGGGCTGCATTGCTGAGTCCAAACGGCATTCGCAGAAACTCGAACAGCCCGAAAGGTGTAGTGACGGCAGTTTTAGGGATATCGGCCTCTGCTACCGGGATCTGGTTGTACGCCCGAACCAAATCGATACGGCTGAAGATGGAGCAACCTGATAAAGACGAAGTAAGATCCTGTATATGGGGAATCGGGTATCGGTCCGGGACGGTGACTTTGTTAAGCGCTCTGTAATCACCACAGGGTCGCCAGTCGCCACTAGCCTTAGGAACCATATGAAGGGGGGAAGCCCAAGGGCTACTAGAAGGGCGTATTATACCCAGTTCTAGCATATGTTCGAATTCGGCCTGTGCAACACGAAGCTTGTCTGGTGCTAACCGACGCGGCCTACTGAACACTGGGGGTCCCTTAGTATCGATATGGTGAGTGACACTGGTCGTCACTGCTGGGAGAGGCCCGGCCTGCCGAAACATGGCCGGGTAGGCGGCGATGAGTTCGCCATAAGGTTGGTGTGCCGGTGGTTGAACGTAAAATGGCGTGACGTGATTCACTCGCGAATTATGACCCGCAACGGCGAGAGTGGTCTGACGATCCACCACTCTGCGGCGCCGTGCATCAACTAACAAGTCAAAGTGCTGCAGGAAGTCAATGCCCAGAATTGGGTACGGGACGTCGGCGATGATGAATACCCAACGAAAATTACGCTTTAAACCCAAGTTTAAGGTGAGCGACCGCTGGCCAAACGTTGGGATGGCCGTGCCATTGGCAGCGCGTAGTGTTTGGGCCTGCGGTGTGCTATTGTCGTCTTTCGCTCGGGGGACGACGCTCACTTCGGCACCGGTATCTACAAGGAATAGGTTATTTGAAATGATGTCCCTTACGTTCAAAAGACGACTATTGGTGTGATACCCGGCTTCGTGGGTCGCCACCACGGGCCGGGGGTTTAGTTTCCCTGATGAGCACCGGGAAACGTACACCCTCGTTCGCATCGTTTGGCTCCCTCACCGAAGCGACTGTGGTACTTACAATATCCTTCTTTTGAAGAACCGACGAAACGGCGTCGCAATGACGGACTATGGAGCCTAGGTGAGCGTGCGCGGTGCCGCTCCTGTGACCCACTTCTAACTGCTAGGCGTTGCAGGCTCGCGTCAATTCTAGACAAAACTGATGCGAGTTCGTTAGATGTTGGCAAGGCAGGCACCGTTGAGACGGACGGCCTGGTTACTCCAGCTACAGCGGGGTTGTATCGTGACATAATGTCATCAGCTACCGCTGCAGTTTCCTCTAGCGAGCATTTGCTCGTGGCACTTAGTAAAACTGGAATGTTATGCGGCAAACGCTGCAGCCAAAGTTCCCTCAAGAGCGGGTCCTCACTTATTGTCGGTCCTCTCAAGCGCTGCATCTCACGCAGCAGTTCGGAGGGCTTCCTACTTCCAAGCTCAACGTTTTGAAGTTGTTGCATACGTTGGTCTTGCGTTGGGGTCGTGCGGGCAATGACAGCCTCCTTTAAAGCCTCATAGCTTCGGGAAGAGATTATTACGTCCCTTACTTGCCTTGTGACCTCTGGCGGGAGGCGGCCTGCTACCCACCTGAAACGGCTGGCGTCGCTGGTTATACGGCAGTTTTCGAATTCTAACTCAACCAGCGTGAACCAGAGTTCTGGATCAGCAGGTGTGAATGCCGGTATGTGCAGCGTGATGGCCCCAACGGTGGGGTCTGAGCAGGATTTCCGTTCGGCAGACATAGCGATTACTTTATGGAATACAGACGGGAAAAGAAATCAACGACCAATGGGGCACTACAGTCTTCGCGAAAAAAAAAATTACGACGAATTAGACACAAAATATGTATGGACGAGAAAAAAAAATTATTTGGTAAACCAACCAAAAAAAATCAAGATAGGGAAACAATAAAACACACAAAAACGTACGCAGACGGGACCTTGAACGGTAGAAAACAAGGAAACTCACGTGACCTGAGGATCACGTCGGGCTCACCAATTGTAAGGTTGATTAGACCTTACTTCGCGGTTTCCTTAGTAAACGCGTGCTTCGGTCCTTTGTACTGCGTGGACCACCTGCACGTTACTCTAATATGCGGCACTGCACAAATATGTTAACCAGAACAGTATTCTCCACGACCCGTGAGAACGAGAAGGCGATTGGGAGAGATAGTGGTTAGCGTGTATTTGGGAGCGTGCGTGAGAGCGTGCGCAAGAGCAACGGTCAAATGGCCACCGCGCTTGGCAGTCAGCGTTCAGTTAAACAATAAACGTGGTAAAAGTATGAACGAAGATGGCAACCGCTACAAATTGGATGAATGGTCTCTTCAAGAGTATACCAGGAATTGTCATATTCATAATAAAGATCTGAACAGTGAAACCGTTTCATGTTTTAGGGTACAGAATCCGGTAACTGGATATAATAGAATGAGGGTAAACATGGCATCAGCTCAGACAAATAAAAGGTAAGTCGATGGATATAAATGCCGGTATGGTAAACCTTGTTCAGGAACGTTGGAGGAGGCAATGGGTGGCGGCAGTAATATGCAGGGGATGTTGTTTTTCAATCCGCAGTTGGCACTAGTGGGTGAGGCTGGCCGTGCGCTGGACACCCAACCTGAAAACCAATTCTGGTGACAGGAGGTGCGATCAGCCGGCCTGGTTTCGCCCGCGTATCATTGCAGTTGGCCTGCACGCCCGATGTGCGCCGGCCAAAGCGGTGGATCTGACCGCGCCTCGCACCGTTGTGATTGACATGAGTTTTCTTGGTGGGGCCAAACGGCCGTGGGCATCAGAAAGTCCGCGATCAGGCAACCAGGCACCAGGGGATCCCGGAACGTAACCAAGGAAGCGTCATTCGGGTAGCGTATGAATAGCCAACGGTCAGGTAGATGCGTAGGCCGGGTAAGTGACCGGTGTGGTCTCCAGAGTATTAAGAGTCATCGAGAGAAAGGTACGCACGAATAAAGGTCTTTAAATAGAGAAAAGGTAGAGGAGCGCAGTCTAGGATGCTCCCAGCTGAGGATAAATGAGAATCGATACAAAGAGGCAACAATAATAGACAGTGACTCTCTGAGACTAGTTTTTCGATTGCAGAAGGCGGAAAAACTAAGAATGGTTATTTAATTTCATCTGTCATAGACCGCCGGTGTTTGCGCGATTCAAATATCTAGACCCTTCTCATAGGCTTGGTCATCGGACATGTCTACATTTAGGTGCTGTAAGGTTTGGGTAACCGTGAGGAATTTATCCAACGCACTTCTAAACCGATGGCTGGAAGTAGAACGGCGTATTTCTAACGGTAATTTATTCCGTAAGTTAGAGTACACTATGATGAAGAAATGTGAACGTAAGCTGATGTTGGTAATAGGGGTTGAAAGGGTAAGAATTCTAGAACGTAGTGGATAGCTAGAAACGGGCGCAAAGTGCAGCGGATTAGAAGTATATGTCCGACTGTGAAGGATGTTATACAAAAAGATAAGGTTCAGTTTCATACGGCGAAGCCATAAAGGGTCTAGTTTAAAAAATAAGCAGCGTTCTTTATAAGTGAGGGCTGAGCTCCATCCAATCAGTCTCTTGGTAAAACTACGTTGAACTGACTCGATACCAATTCTGTCTGATTTCCGCATACTAGAAAAGATCAGTGGGCAGTATTCTAATAAAGGCCTGGCATGAGATTTATAAAGGAAAAGAATGCAGTCTCGAAGTTGGAAGGAGCGAAATATTAGCATTTATATGTAAGAACCTCACATTTGTCGGCGGAAAAATTCATCTGCCAAGTTGAACACCATCTGTGGAGTGCAGATATGTCTTTAGAGATGTTTAAGATAGCCGAGGCGATGCATTCAGGCTTGAATGAGTATACAATTTTAATGTCATCAGCAAAAAGAAATGGGGTGCCATGGCTCACTGGGAGGAATATGTCGTTTATATACATGAGGAACAACAGAGGGCCAAGGACGCTACCCTGTATAACACCGCTTGTAACTGGTTTAGGCTTGGAACAGTGTCCGTTTATCGAGACAGCCTGAGAGCGATTAGACAGGTAAGAATTAATCCAAGATAGTAAAGGGTCAGTAATGCCAAATGATCGGATTTTGGCCAGAAGATGTGGGTGTGGCACGCGGTCAAATGCCTTTGACATATCCAAGTAAAGTACTATAAGGGCCATTCCACTGTCCGCCATTTCAGTGATGAGATTTAAAAAATCGAGCTGGCAGGTTGCGCAAGATCTTGATTGAAGGAAGCCGTGTTGTCGAGGATTAATAACGTCCAATTGAAAGAGGTGCTTGACGATGTGTTCTTCTACGATTTTTTCCATTAGCCGAGAGAGGACAGGTGTATGGTGAATGGGACGGTAGTTTGTTACCACATGCAGTGGACCTTTCTTGTGATGCGGGATTATGACTGAGCATTTCCAGTTTGCAGGCACCAGACTGGAGTTCATTAATAGAGTAAATATATTCAGTAGTAGGTAAGGTAAGTCAGGTCCGCATTTAACTATTGCAGTGGGCCGTAAGCCGTCAGGTCCTGGGTAAGATGATGGCTTGAAAGTGGTTAATAATTGGGAGATAATTGAGGCGTCAAATTCCACTGTGGACAGAGTTGAAGCGGTAACTAGGGGAAGAGGCGGAGGGTCAACATTAATAATAGGGGCCATAGTTGAGGCGAAGAATGAGTTGAAGGCCTCTGCAATAGAAAGGGGAGTAGAGGCGGATACACTGTCCATTGAAGCAGTGTGCGGGATATTTCCATGATTATGAGAGGTTCTGGTCCTGTACAATAATGACAGTCGAAAAGATCTATTTCGGTGTCGCAGAGCTTTTGTTTCTTGGTTACGTAGTGTAGTTTCTTCAAGCTTTTCGATAGTAGAATTGAGGCGAAAAAGTTGGATAAGAATTGCAAAGTCGTGTGTAGTTTCATGAGTTTTTTGGAGCTTGGCATACTTTGTTTGCAGCGAAGTGAAATGGGATTTCCTATTATTCCTTTGCTGGGGGAGGTAGGTCATCCTATTAAGACATCTGAAGAACTGTGCATAGAAAATATCAGTGGCGTTTTGTGGGTCACGAGAGAAAAAAAACTCACTCCAATCAGCTTGTCGAATGGTAGCAGGGAGAACCTCCCAATCAAGGAGAGGAGAGGGTTTGATGCAGTGTGATTTCAGGTCAGGCTGTGGGTGAGTGGGAATGCGGCAGTTAACCAGATTGTGATCGCTACCGGGCAAACTTCGGGAGATTGAGACAAATATATGAGGGAAGCCATGGGTGAAAATGAGATATAAAATGCTGTTTTTTCTCGTAGGAGAGCGGATATGCTGTACCCACTCTCCTACAGTAATACTTGTTACAAATGGTAAAAGGTTGGCGGGTGCAGATAAAGATGGCCGAGCTATCTTGGGCAGGTAAAGTCACCAGCAATAACTTTCATACTTGAGGGCAGTGGGGATAGGTATTCAAATGCATCAATTAGATATGAGAGTCCGGGGAAATTTTCGCTTGGTGGACGGTAAACACATCCAACATGAAGTTGAGAGCCAGGAATGTGGACAGTTAGCCAAAGTAAATCGGGAATAGAGTCGAGTAGAGGATGATGAAGTGCCGTTGTATTAAAGGTCTGCTTGACAAATGCCAAACAACCTCCACCGCGTCGAGTTTCCCTTTCAGTAGTCCCCATCAGACATGCCACACTCGACTCAATTCCGGATTCTCTATGGCTCACAATTCGGTTCTCAACTGTAGTCATGCACATTGGCTGTATCTATCGCCCGCCCTCATCTACTATTGCAGACTTAACTTCTTTAATTGAAGCCTTTGATTACCTTTCACTACTACCTTCGGCAGCGAAAATCATAGCCGGTGATTTTAACTGGCCTAAAATATCCTGGAGAAACCTCACGGCACCTTCCAACTTAATAGACTTTGTGTCCCATACTCACATTGGGGGCTGGGTGCAACACGTTAAAACCCCTACTAGAAACGCCAACATACTAGATCTTATATTCACCCACAGCGTTTCCCACTTTTCGGTTTCCGTTCTGAATAAATTTCCGGGTAGCGACCATAAGATAGTGGCCGGTAACCTTTCCTTCAATCCTTATCCACCAGACTATCTGACCCCAGTCAACAATCCCGTCCGTTTAAATTGGAACCCTCTGCCCAATCTCATCCATAATCAAGATTGGAGCAGTTTTTTCTAACGGCTGACCCCCAACAAGCAGCTGATCACTTTTACTTTAACATGGGAAACTGCCTCCAGAAACTTAGCCCAATATCCCAAAACTCCTCCCTTAGGAAGTCCAAGCTTGCATCCCTCCAACAAAAGTACCTTAAGATGCAAAGACTTTACCTCCAAAACCACGACTTCTCTCTTTTCATAAGGCTAACGAGTCTTACTGATATTATCCGGGACCTAAAGGAAAAACAGCTCCGCAACGAAGAATCCAAAGCCCTAAGGCATCCCAACAAAGCACTGAAACTCTCACTCCTACACAAATCTAGGAATTCGGCAACGGATACTATGATCCAATATGTCGTGTTACCGAATAAAACTTCAGCCACCTCCCCTTCTGATATCGCTGAGGCCTTCAACCATTACTTCGCCAATTCCATGGCCCTGGCCTCAGACACAGCACCCCCAAATCCTCTGGCTATTACCAGCTCTTCCTTATCTACCCTAACCTTTGAAGCAAACGTTATTTCCAGGCTCATCTCACGTTATAAAGCATCTGCGCGTCCTGGACCAGACGGGTTGCCCCCAGCTGCAATCATTAACGGTGGATCGGACCTTCCACTTTTACTACTGAACCTATTCACCTTGTCACTGAAATTTAGTTTGGTACCGTCGAACTGGAAGCGTTCAGTCATCATCCCACGACATAAAAAAGGACCTGTCCACGAACTTGCTAATTACCGCCCCATCAACCATACCCCTATCATTTCCAGAATAATGGAAACGATTATCAAAGATGGCATTACCACCCATCTTCTCGCTTCTAACCTTCTTAGCGATAGGCAGCACGGGTTCCTCAAATCGCGATCATGCACCACATGTCAGTTTGACTTCCTCAACCTAGTCACTAAGGCTGTTGATAGCGGGCAGGCATTAGTAGTTGTCTACCTAGATCTGTCGAAGGCTTTCGACCGTGTTCCACACCTGCATCTTATCTCCAAATTGCGTTCATTCGGCATTGGTGACCCGCTGTTTTCTTGGCTGAAATCTTATCTTGCTCATCGTTCGCAAGTGGTCCTCGCCAACGGACATACTTCTAAACCGAAACCTGTTACAAGTGGCGTTATACAGGGAAGCGTACTGGGTCCTCTCTTATTTCTGATGTACATTAACGACGCATTGGATCTAGTACACCATGGCACGCCATTCTTGTTTGCAGACGATATAAAAATAGTTTACTCTTTCAATTCCAATGATGCTACCCATACTCTTTGCAACATTTCCGCTGACCTCGCAGCACTTGACCGCTGGTGCCACACCTGGAGGATGAGCTTTTCCACTGATAAGTGCGAGGTCCTAACCTACAAGTTCCAATTGCCCCCTGGATCCTTAACTCTTGGTGGGTCTCCAATAGCCATTCGACCTACTGTCCGCGATTTGGGCCTCAACTATTCCTGCTCCCTCAACTTTTCTGAGCACGCTGCCATCCAAGCGGCCAAGGCTAGAAGAAGTGTGGCCCTTCTGTTCCGCTCCTCTCGTCTCCGGGACAGCATCATCAGCATCTACAAATCACACATCAGGCCTTTGCTCGAATACTGCCCAGTAATATTTTCTAACATGACGAAATTCGACAGAGTTGCGATTGAAAGCATACAAAGGCGTTTCACCAAACAACTACTTGGTTGGTCCACGTCTTTAAGCTATAGAGAACGATGCCAAAATCTGGATCTTGACCCACTCTGGCTCCGCCGCTTAAGACTAAACTTAGTCTTCTTGTATAACCTGCTCCATAACCGGTCTTTTTCCTTTGACCCAGTAAGCTTCTCCCGTGAAACCCCCTACTCACTTCGGCACAGGCCTTTTACTGTCCCTTCTAGTATAGCTAAGTCGGCCATACGGTCACGTTTCTTCCTTCTTGTCTACTCTAAAGTCTGGAACAAGTTGCCCATCACCCTTCGAGCTTCACAAACCAAGTCCCAATTTCTGTCGGCACTCATCCCATATCTCAGCGTCACCCGTGCACTACAGTTATCTAATATATGCTTGGCAGAAGAAATAGTTTACGAGAGGGGCCTCGACTTCTAAGACCAAACCCTTCTCCGACCCTGCTCCCTTCAATTAAGGACACAACCAACGATAGACAGTTTCATCTATCTGGCTGAGTTCTCAACGTTAGACTACCTATGGCCATTTCCTCAATGAACCGAACAAATGGAAATGCCACTAATTTTAACCACTTTGCTTCCATCCAACCCCGTAGTTTCTGTCACTCTTATGCCTCGTCCTTCACTGGTTTTTATATGCCTCCATTAACCGTTGATCCGCAGCAGGGGCACACCCTGACTGCTGCTTTCTATCTGCTCTCCTTTCCCACGTAACCCCCCTTCATTCTTAGCCTTTTTTCAACTCCTGTCATGTTAATTTCCACATTTTCAAGGGTTTTGTCTGTTTGTTCCATCACTTGTAAACAGCTGATTATGCACTTGGCATGCCTCGGACGTCTCCGAAATAAACCATTATTATTCATTATTACATTATCATTACCCACAGCTGGAAACACGTCCAGACTGCAGTACCCCTTTATTTCAGGTTTGCTGTCTCCCACTATCTCAGTCGCAAAACTGGCTAACCAAGGATGCCACTTTGACTCATACGGACAGAGACTCACGTGGAACCTACCATAGCAATTGGGACCGAAATCAAACCATACAACAGGAAATACTCCTAATTGCTTATCAGATCGTTCAACATTTTCAAACGCAACCAACACGAGTTCCAGTTCACGCGCATGCCGCTACTAAACAGCTACACTCGACTGATCGACCGACACATACATTTTCCTGCCAGACGAACCTTAAGCACTCGATGCCGTACGTTACCAGAAACGACGCTGAATAACACTGAAGGCAAATGTGTCAACACATACATATATATTTGTCAGTGAAACAGAATAATAACTCTGAAGTCCATGCGGAGATTTCCCACTTTATCATCCGTTACCACTGTTTATCTTTCCTACAACCCGTAGCCGGCTGGAAATTGACTCTCCACTTCCCGAAGACCTTCCAGTTGCGCTTTCTTATTTCAGAATGGTACATGTTACTGATCCTGAATCTAAACTCACCTTTTTATGGTCTGCTGTTTCTCCCATATCCACCAGTGTTCACTCTCACAAAATTGGTCTCATGTTCCCCTGCTTCAAAACTCATTCCGTTTATTGAACTCCGGTAAACCCGTCATTCAGGGTTTGCATTGTCTTCATGATCGCCATCCTCTTCGCATGCGTTGATTTTCCCGAACATACTTCTTTACAATTTTCCCCCCTTTTTCCTCTTGCTCAAAAATTTACTCCATCTGCATAACCTCGGTGGGCCTCCGGTTTCCTTGGCTTGCATCATTCTCGTTCGTAATGCGTCCTTAGCACTGCATTAATGATTTTTCGATATTTCCAACGCGAACCAGTGCCCAGGCCGGAATCGAAACCGGTTCAAAAGTGCCGCGCGAAACAAATATCAGAATGATCCATTCAAACTGTGGCTGGCTTTGTTTTTCCATCTTTGATACTCTCGACTTTCATATTCTGAATTTGTGAATATTCCATCTTATTGAGTAACGTGTTACACCATGATCATGCGCTACAGCGTGCATCTCGACTATGGCCGAGAAATATACCAGTATTATTATTATTTACTCTGAAGACTTTGTAGCCTACAAGAGAAATCTGGTCTGTTGGAGTGTAATTGGTTAACCAAGTTTCAGTGATCAAGATTATATCATAATTAGAACTAGTGGCCAGATATCGTAAGTGCCGAATTTTGTTTATGATGGATTGGCTATTAAAAAGAACCAAAGAGATACTGTTATTGGTATTTAGTTTTGGGGAATTCGGTTGGTCAAGTAGATTGTGTGGTGCGGAACGGTCTAGATTCTTGGTCTGACTAGCATGTCCATATGCAGGTGGCAAATCAGCGCCGTGAATTGGGAGGTTTGGTCTATGAGCTGCTGCATAGTATGGCGCGATGTTGGGAAAAGGAGGGCTGTTGACGCTATGGTGTCGGGCGGTGCTAGGATCCGATGTAGATAAACCCCTTAAGAAGTGCGGGATGTCTGAAGTGTCTGATATGACGACATTTCCATTTGTCCGAGGAGGGTTGAAGATACGAGACTGCATGACAGTGTAGTCCGTTAACAGCTCCGGTTTGGAATGCAGATTTTCACACGAAGGTAGGGTTAACGAATGGGCAGCCGGCAACTTTGACACATGGCATTGTCAAAGGTAGGGCACAGACGGTGGTGGAATGTGCCTAAGGAAACAATGGCGCGCTATTATCATAGGGATTTAGAGGATTTGTCCATTGGAGAGAGGGTCTAAGGAATGGTGGGGGCATGCCATACATTATCTGAGGACGGTTTGGCGTTAGTGGATTCGATAGGGCCTCCAACGTGAAAGGGGCTTGTAGGCTCATAGGGGTTACTGGTTCGTTAGTCAGAGGGAGCTGAGGCGAGGCGACTGTGTTGTGGCTGTAGGGCCCGATGCCCGCCTGAACTCCACAGCCGGTATCTGAATAGGGAGGATCGTGAAGTGGGGTGATGACCTGGTAGCTGACTTGGGGGAGGGGTGGAAGCTGTTGATAGTGGCTGGTGGGGTTAGTTGGTTGCATGCCTGTTGAGCAGTGCTTACCGAGCTTGGTCATCATAGATCTAGGTGTATGCAGCGGCGGCGGCAGTATTGTCGCAGTCATATTATGAGGCCTCCAGGTGGACGTACTAGGCTGTAGAGATGATGTCACTGGTAGATCAGTTGTCTTGTGGCTAAACTGGGATGGAGAACTTCTGGGTAGATTTGTGGAAGACCCTGAATATGTGGAATGATAGGTTTGATGAGGTCGATTTTTGCTATTTATTCTAGCGGACGTGGTAGGTGGGGAGGCAAGGTGCCGACGTTTTCCTGGTGGATGGGTCGGTGACACATGCGGCGATATGTCTAAGTCTACAGTTTCTGCTGGCGTCATGTACACCGATGGCAATGCCGATGCATTTCTCACAGCAGATTTGCTACCCTGGGTTTTCGCCACATTTAACCTTTGCCTGATGGGCTTTACATGAACGTTTTGTGATGGCCTTTTCAGCTTGTCGGAAGAAGACTGTGCCGCACTCTGGGTTGAGTTGCACGAAACTTGCGTGAGATCCTGGGGACAAGACTGGCGGAGGTCCACGGATGCCGAAGGGGCCACAGGCGTAGTAGGTGTTCTGGCTAAAGTCCCGTTCATTGGGGTATGTGGTGATGCATCTACGGATCCCGTTTGATCAGAGCCAGTGGGAGGCGCTGGTTTGCCTCTCTGCATGCGGAACATCTCTCTTTGTAGAGGAGATTTATCGGTGTGTATTCTTATGTTTTTAAATGATGTAGCTGCGGCAATTCTTTGACAGTTGCTGATGAACTCAGCGGCTGTTAATTGGTTAGAAAATTGAAACAGCAAAGGGCAGGGGTATCGTGGTGACCTTTTCCGTATCCTAGTGCAATGGCACATGTGATGAGCCATGTTGCATGCATTCAGTATTGTGGCTTTAACAGACTGTGTTGACAGTTTTTCCGGGACGTTTAACACTATAGCATTGTTAGCGTTTTTTATCCTCCTGTGAGTTTCTGAGGCTATTGCATCTATATAACGACCGGCTTTGGAAAAGATTTTGGGGTCAGCTTGATCTATTGGTTCAGCAATGATTGTCAGTGGGGAAATCTTTGATAGTACACACTCAATCGATTGCCATTTATCATATAAATCGTTTATCTTCTGTTCTCAATCATTGACTTTATTTTTGGCTCCGCTGTATATATCGATCAGTGATACAGAACATGGATTGACAGCTGCCGTCATGTCCGGGTTTGTGTTACTTTTCGCTCTGGAGGCCCGAATGGTTCGTTTTGGACCAGGCAGAAAATGACCTTTGAATACAGACTTAGACATTCTTGTGGGTCTAAAACAGGGACAGCCGTATTTGAAGAGGGCCTGGAGGTTATACCTAACCCGTGTATGGGTGCGTTTTACTGAGCTTCTATAGCAGCAGAAATGTATACACTTCAGGAAGAAAAGTATAAGGACAGATCACCAAGTCACTCCGTCAATAAATATAGCCGCTCGTATTAATCAAGGTTGATGTGCAGCTGTGTGTGAAGAGAGTGACTGAGGGCTGGGGGGGGGGCTCGGATTTCAAAGTTGTCCGAAATATCAGTGATAGCTTCAGCAGAAGTTTCGTTAGATTTCTGGTGTCAGAAAAATACTATGGAATTCTTCTGAGTATCTAGACTTGGCCTCACCGTAGAAACGCCCAACCAAGCACTGAATACTCTATAAGGTCGGAGAGGTAACAACTCACAGCGAGGTACGGTTAGGTGCTTAAATGATATGATTCAGCCAAGAATCAGTGTGTGATTTATAGACAGGGCCGCTAAGGTTGAGTTTGGGTAGGTTTGAACCGAAATTTCCTGGAAAAGGCTTATGCTATTATTTTACGATAACCAATTACTAATTCACGGTGAGGTGTCGCAGCTAACAGCTATGAAAATACGACGCTTCAGTATGGATAAAAATTCCCGCTAGATATGGTACAAAGCCGAGCCTAAATGATGAAATAACCAAAAAAACCGGACAACCTGATTTTCACGTCTAGATGACCTTGACCATAGATGCAAAAGCTAAGCTGTATAATCTTTGTTTTATTTTTAAAACGTTTATTCTTGCATTCAATATTTTGTCCGCCACGGCTTCGTGTCTGGTCCTCTGAAAACCGCTGCTTTAGGATTTGCGTACTCACGTTTCATCTCCCAACATCATCGTTTCGTATTTCCTCGAATGCGTCTGTTCTACCTTCTCATTCCAAATGGCTGTTCCGTCAACGACCTCACTCCGGAATCCCCAGCTGAGCGTCCAACCATCATTCAAGCTACTTTCACTGCATATAACGTTCTTTGTGAGGCATTTGCCTCCGTGGTCACTTTCAAGTGAAACGCTGTTCTCCTCATATCACCCTGGAATTACAAAAATGTGGACAACCCTAATAAGCTCACCTAATTTCACAGGTTCCCTCTTTGTTTAGCATTTCAAACCCCGTCCTCTGGCTTAGGGAGTTGTCCAAATGACCTCAGTGGAAATAAACTTCTGCATACGCTACTGATACCGCTGACCAATAACTCGATGTTATTCTCATTATCCACTGTGACTGATTATTCGTTGGCAAGTCTCCTCTCCGATTGTTCGATGTGGATTCTCCAGAGGCCCAGCATTTGCAGCCACGTTGTTCCTCCTATATATCTTGGTTCCCTTTCGATCTCTCCATGAATCGTTGTGCACACATTTTCCTACATGCTGCATCCCCCGCACACTTCAGTATCTCTTTTGTCAGCATTTCAGCGTATGGCGAGTTCTCCGCAAAACTCTTCCCTTGAACTTGCAACCCCTCCTTGTTTGCCAGGCTAGCCCCTTAACTTGAGTTCACTCAGCAGCAAAGAGGTTTGTTGTACTGTGGTTGAAATGTGCGAATCCTGCTCATGAAATTTGGGTACACTTCATAATAATGAGTAATGCTTCACTTTATAGTCAAGCCTGATCACGGTCGAAAACATTGGGACTAATACTGACGTCATTATTATCGTCACGCTTGTAATTAAAAAGCGACTGCTAACACTAGCGATCCGCATGCCATCGATCAAGGTGGCGCATGTAGAGACTTATACGAAAGAGACTGATAGAATAACAGCCATTGGATGAGCCGGAGCCGAGAACTGTGCTTGTTGAAGTAAACATAACTTTAAACAAAAGATCCTCAGCACTGAGTACCTCGAAAGTCAGAAGTGAAATCGCACTGAAGCCACATGAGTTTTATTGGATAGATACAACGGAAACAAAAAAAGCCAATGATATCGAGGCTCGCTTCAAGAAATATGAAGAAACGCCCGTGGGAATCTCACAACCAAATCAGATTGCTCCGTAGATTCTACGACAGAGACATATTGAATGAAGAACTTCATGAAGTATATACAATTCTCAAATGCTTGAGCGCACGGACCAGAAACGCTAGCCAAATTAACGACGTGCGATAGGCAAGCACGTGCGTCACGCAGGTCTGAGCCAGGATATGACGAATCAGCGCGTTAGACGCGGACAGGTAAAGGTTAGTTCACAGAAAAGTAAGTGTACGAAACACGCAAATATTATGTATTTGAATAATTTCACGAAATAATGATGCTGTTTTGCATTTTAAAGATGTTTCTGAATCAATCGGTACACCATGGACCAAAACATTTCCGATCCCGGCAGAATCAAAGGTTTATAATCAGGGTACTGATTCTTCATACCCACCGATGCTCTGATGTCATTGCTTGTTGCCATTACTGCTGACTTCCGAAACTCACTCACATATGCGCTGTCGCACGCGATCTGTAGGCCGAGCCAAAGTGGTCTTCTTCTGCATGGCCCTCAAAAGCCGCTGCTTGGCCACAGGTACGAGGAGCTTAGATGTGTAGTGACTCCAAGTTTATGTGCTTTCTTCATGAAAGCTTTCGTGAGTGTGAGTGCGTGTGTGCAAAGGAATTACAATAGTGATTGCTCACGGGATCGTTTTCATCAAAGTCAACAACGGAACCAGAAATCTTGAATAAATGTCGTGTCTTGACAGAACAACGGGGCGGGACTTCTTTTCAGGCACTTGCAGGTTAGTGTGAGTGGACGAGTATTTGGGTATGTGAGGAAACCACAACATTTCCACACACGGAAATGTTCTCAGCAGCGTCAATGACAAATCTAGTTTTGAAGCCTGATGATGAGCTCATTATGATTTTCGAAGCACATGTGGCACATCCTGCCCCAACCCGTGTAAAGCACATTCTTCAGTTCATGGCCGACACCTTTGAGATTATGAGTCCTAACTTAATGAGCTACGCGGTTGTCGTGAGAGAGCAAACCAGTACGGAGCGGAAAAACAACACAGGAACTTGTGAAACAATGCCTTGTATTGGTGAATGTGTGGTATGAACTGCCTTGTATGCTTGTGTATGGGTGTGAGTAAGATTGGACGCGTATGTGTGATAAAAACAAACACAGTTTGGAGAACTTTCTCTTAGGAGGGGGGACACAGTACTTGGACACTCATGGCACTATAATGATCTACTGAAAATGGGTGAAAAACTTTCTAATCACTGAAAGTATGTTCGTTAACCGATATGAATATGTCTGAGCACATGTGCTACGAATCAGAAATCCACAAATATGAGCGATGACATATTTGCGTCAGCTTGTTTCCTGTTGTGAAACATAAGGCTGAATGCTAATAGGCGACTGAATCCAGGGCGCCGTTTGGTGCCTCCTTAGCCTACAGAAGACCTATACTTCGAACGCACGAGTCAACTTTCCCTTGCCGGTCCTAAATTTCACCGTTCTTATCTGCCTGTTGGAGCTGTTAACGACTCCCATGACAACGCCAAATGGCCACGTGCTGAAGTGAGCCTGTTCGTCGGAAATCATGACAACATCGCTTACTTTCAGAGATCTTTCGTCTGTGAGCCTCTCTGTAGGGTTTGCAGGATCGGAGGGTGTTCTCGCAGCCACGGTTTTCAAAGCACCCTTCCAAGTAATTCTCCCGTTTCCATCCATGTGGGCGGCTGCCGAGGAGGCTTGCTGACTCTTGGAAACCAACTTCTGACCTGACCGTAAGCAGGACTTTCAGGGTAAGTGCCAGATGAGTGGGGGCTCTGGTAGATGCCGGAACTACACGGAGATTGATCAACTCTTTCTCTACCTAAGTCAACGCGATGCCCAGTTTCTCGTCGCCTGGCAGTTGTTGTTCAGTTAGCTATAGCAGTATCCTCCTAGAGTACCTAATCAAGCGTTCCCTCGTTTGTCTGCCGTAAATGGCCTGCGGGGTTTCAAGTGCCAGCAGACATCATATGCCGCTGTTTGGCTCCACAGCGCATCTCCTTCCTTGATTTGGAGCCAAAGTTTCAATTCTCGTTCAGAACGTACAAACTTTGACCTCTATTTGCGATGAAGGTCCGACGGTACGCATTTTCTGTCGGTAAAGCTCTGCAGGGCTGAGGGAAAAGAGCCCGTGACCATCAAACGCGAGACTCCCAAGTGTTCTTCTCGGGACTTCAAGCAAGTCGTGATGCACCTGTGCATGTTTTACATCTTCCCAAACGTGGCCCATAAAAGTCCAAAATGATCAAGTCCGGTATCACAAAACGGCCCTTACCCCGGGTTCATTCCACAGTCCGGCAGAAGGGCCATATGTTGCTCGCTCTCGAGAGGGGCGTGTTTTCTGCTTTATACACAACGTCGGATTACACTTTTCACAGATGTCTTTCCTCTCAGCATCCAAAACCGCTTCCGAATATCGCCTGTCACGTGATTTTCTCCGCCATGTGCCTATACGGCTTGTATACGTTAGGTCTTTAAATATTTCACGGTTTATCAAGCTGGTTATAATATTGGATGCTTCAAGTCAAAACTAAGGTGAGGGTTCGTCAGCATACTACCTACCTTCAGTAGTCCGGCAGGTTTTGGTTTCAGAGATTTCAAGTAGCTGTTCCGTGATCATGCCCTCTTATCGCTGGATCTTATCCCCCCAGTATTCCTGAACCCTTGTGGGAATTCTTCGAGCTGTGTCAGCTTAAAGAGACCATACTCTACGAATCGCAGCTCACCAGGTTTTATTGGTCCCAAACATGCACGGCTAATTGGATAGATACCGTTCATGATCAATAAATGCCACTTAAACCTGGTCAACCATACCGGTGATCGAAGCATCTCTATCCAAGACGAAAATCCAACCAACCGTCACAAGATTGCTGTCGGTTTGGTGGCTGCTACCACCAATGCAGCGCCTTTAATCTCTTTTTCTAATTCAAAATAAGGCTTTGGTTTGCAAATGGGCCAGTTCTTCCTAGGCAAGTACAGCAATTTCGGCCTTCCCGTCAGTGTGTCTGACTGCCAAAAATCTGTCGCACAGCGACAGCACCGATTGGCTGGGTTTTCGGCGGACTTGGAATGCTGCCATTGACTTCCAGTGGCTTTGGTCGTGTGGGGTTGTGAGCTGATTAGGAACGAATGTGCTGAAATGGGTCCCGGCATAGCTGCTGTAGTACAGCACTATTGTCGAGCCTATCCGAAAAATGGCCGACCAAAACCGGATTCGAAGCACCGCTTTATCGACTGCACTTCTCACGCAGTTAACAATGCTGCACTGAGTTCCGGACTCGGGCTCGTAACCGATTTCGGCGGCGTAACGCAAGCTTCGGTGAACAGAATTCTCTTGGTGTAGTGTGCATCTCCTAGGTACCACCTTCCATGAAATACGGCCCGGCACCCGTTTTCAGAAGCCGTAAAAGAGGCATGCAAGTCTCCCATCCTTTTGTGTGATCAGAAGGCAAGGGCTTAGAAACCCCGACGTCCTCTCACTTATTTAAAGTGTCCAGGAAATAGTCCTATTCTCGCCTGCCAGCCTTGTCAAGTGGATAGTCCTAATTGGCTTTCTTCCGACCAAGCAGCTGCAGCTGGGTCTTTCAGGGCGGCATCTAGGGGGAAAACTGGGTGGGTCGTAAAGGCTTGAGGCGGCGGACAGCATGCCCCGCCCAGTAACTGGTTGGCCAGAGGCCTTTAGCTCGAAAACGAATACGTCCCCTACCCCTTCTATTGTTTGCTTAGAGCGCTTTCGGTTAGGAGTGGTAACCCACTCACTTCTCAAGCTTTTTCTGCCTTCATGTGGTGTGGAATGTCATCAAGCGCCTCCGAAGCCTTCGGTATCTACTTCGGGAGGTGAAAACCGCTTTCCTCTAGCAGTTCTATATAGCAACTAAATTGTTCTTGGCCGAGTCGACTTGATTAAACGATCTGAGGTAGCCTTCGACCTGGGAGGTTCTGCTGACACAACCATCTACTGACCGGTCAACCAAAGATTTATATTTGTTTTCGGTTTCTTGTAAGGAGTGGTTTGCAAAATCTGATGATATGGCTCCAAGGGGATGAACTGTCATCCCTGTCATCCATCATCAATTTGTTCAAGTTGTTCTCGTCTCAATAAGAATGGCAAAGCATCTCTTTCCCTAGCTGGTGTTTTCTCCTGGACAACTCCTGCTTGATGTCTGCCAACAAAGCCACTATGCCTAGTTTGAACCAACACAAGACCTCAATCAAAGGTGTCGTCCAATCTGGCTCTTGTAGTTAACAATCATTTTACGATTTCCCTCGAAACCTGGATGGGCAATTGAAAGCAATCCACAATTTTTCCGGGGTTCTTCGGATGTGGAACCGGGTGATGAGGCAAAAACCATATCTCTTTTCGGTCATGGTTTGTAGCAGGCACCTTTAACACGTAGCACAGCACTTCTTTTCACATCATTACCTCTGCGTATCGCCTCCAGATACCTTCATCACACCGATAAATTCTTTAAAAACAGCCATCTTTGAAGAGCCCAAGTTCTGGTTTCAGTCGGAGGGTCGGCTTCTGCACTCCACTAGAGATGTACCTTGAATTGGCGTTTTGGGCATTTGGTCAATTTTCGTACCACTCGTAGTGCAATATAGTCCTCTGGAGATAAAGATAGTCGGTTGTCCTCCAAGCCATGAAAGCTGCTTTTACAGAAGCAGCAGCTAATGCTCTGTGTGCTCTATTCCTGCTTACAAAATATGAGGAGCAACTAACACCCGCCGGGCCGTATAACATTAATCATAACTTCGTGCGCAAAGCGCAGGGTGCCTGGAAGTGGCCTACTTCCTCGTCTAGCGCCCAAAGTGCTCCAGGCACTCCGCAGCCAGTAGGAGAGTCTTCCTCCCCATCCTTTAATCTACGACGGTTGAATGCTGCAAATGGGGTCATCCAGATAAAATTGCATTCATCGACCTTGATGCTCTCATGGAGAGATCAGCCAATGTGAAAGCCCCTGTGAACTTCACTTGCTTACTTTTATCCATGGAGATAAGTCGTTATCTCAGCCGACCTTCAAGTACCACCTGGATTCTTCCTACTGCACTCACAGCCAACAAAGTCATGCTTTTTACGAGCTGATGTGTATCGGCAAACTACTACCTTACCAAGGGGGAGTCCCATCGGCTGTCGACTAAGGGCCAAGGACTTCGTCATCCCGTTAGAGGTCATCGTTCCCATAGTGACGGCTTCCATACTTACCGGTCTGTTTGCAGACCGTGGAATTCAGCTAGTCACACTGAGCTTGGTGTTTCCGCCTGGCACAGCTTCTGTTACTTGATAAGTTAGTCCATGGTGTCTGCCTGAACTGCCTTCGTGACCACATCTAGCTCTTGTTCGGCAAGCTGCCGCCACATGTGGGGTGGTAAGACAGACGACGCAGGCTCTGTCGTCCCTACCATTTTCCAACTTTCATTGACTGCGGCCTAGATGAATTTCAAACTATCCGGCTGCCTGTGGTCAACGTTGCAGATTTGGCAGCTTGGGAGGGTTATGGCTTCGCTGGAAACGGCCTTCATGATTGCCTAAGGCTGTTGTTTCGAGTGTCCTCGAGCAACATTTTGGGCTTTGCTGATGCCAGGTCTGTTTGCTCCATTGCTATCGCGGTTGAGTCTGCAGAGTCTGCTGTCGGCCATTCCGTTTTTACTTCTCTATAATCGGTCAACTCCTCGAAATTGGCCCCACGGTCGCCCCAGCTTATGCGTGTATGGCTTCTTCAGCCTGACGACTCTGTAGCCCAGACTGGAGGCAGCGGAATATTAAGTTCAACGTTTGCATCGCGTCAAGATCAGAGCTGTACCATAAACGATCGAGGGTTGAGTGTCTTGCCAAACAGGTTCTTCGAAATCTCCCTAGCTTTTGCGCAGCGTTTTTGTGAATCGAGCATGGCACACTCATCAATGGCCTATCTGGCTCTTTCTCAGAAGCATCAAGTCAGGAAAAGAAGCTTCGGTCCCGGATTTGTTAACATATTCTCGAAGAAGGCTTCAAATTGCTTGACTAACTTGCGATACTGGTCGGGTCGTCCGTAGACGACTGTCAAATCTACCCTCGGTAATTCAACGGTTGGTCGCATTGGTGTCAAATGATTGAAAGTCGGCTTGGGATGTCTCCTTTCCATTTGCCTAGGTCTGACAACGGGGTCTTTGTCTCCTGTTCTATGCTCAAGCTTGATCTGTCTAAATTTTAGTATGCCTTCTGGGCCTTTGTCCAGCGAATAACAAATGCTGTTCTAGTTATTATTTCCTCAACCTGACCAAGTGAAGGGTCTTGCAATCACTTACGTCGTCAATAATACATGAGCTTGCTTTGCCAGAGTTTTTTGATCTAAACATTCTGTGGAGCCTAATGTACCCAAGCCCTCCCCAGTGAATTGGCAAATTATTCCCTGTCCGGGTTCCGATTGCATTGCTCCTTCTCTGGGCACGCTGCTCGCTTCGTAGTCCCCGATTGGTCATAATGAACATCACTGCACGCCTTGAGCGACACGAAAACAAACCCGCACGAACCCCCAAACCAAAATCAGGCTGAACAGTAAAGTCTGCGACAGAGACATATTGAATGAAGAACTTCATGAAGTATATACAATTCTCAAATGCCTGATCGCACGGACCAGAAACGCTAGCCAAATTAACGACGTGCGATAGGCAAGCACGTGCGTCACGCAGGTCTGAGCCAGGATATGACGAATCAGCGCGTTAGACGCGGACAGGTAAAGGTTAGTTCACAGAAAAGTAAGTGTACGAAACACGCAAATATTATGTATTTGAATAATTTCACGAGATCATGATGTAGTTTCGCCTTCGAACTATTTTCAGCAAGCGATCCGTTCACATCACTTCACGGTTGGGAACAAGCCAGTCACCACGCAAAACCTTTTGTCGAATGTGTACACCGAAATATCTACCAACCCTACAGGCCAGGCAAAAAATAATCTTCTGAGGGAGATCATCCAGAGTAGGTGAAGTAGTACCAGTAGCCGAAGGGCGAAGACCACGCGAGAAAAGGCCAATAGTAATTATAAAAGAATGCTGTATCGACCTCAGGGGACTCATGCATACTACGTTTGTGGAAGGAGTGAACTGGGCACCTTTGGGACCTCCAAAACGAGTGCCTGCCTGGGAGTGACGACAGATCATGAGAAGCCGAAATTTTGGAACCGTGATACATCTGACTACCCCAATCAGCACCAGCCGTAACTAACTTAGCCTAGCAACCAAGCCGACTCCCTCGTCAGGTATGCCTATTCGGCTTATTTCACCATCCATGGTGTATCATATCCCCTCGTACACCTTGCCGGCTACTCGATGTGTTTTTGACCCCCCCCCCAAGCCACCCCGTGAATGAAGTTTACCCACCCCGGCATTCCCGCTCAGCTGCACATCAGTTTGCTACAATTCTTTCAACCCACAAACATCCTAGTCGTGACACACAATCTAGCTCCACCCCAGAAGCACCTGCTCATTTACCGCACCGTCGATCCTCCCTGACCAAGAAAAACCCGCTAACTTTTCTGTTCTTCCCATGAATTCTTGGTCCCTTAATATCAATTTTGACCCACTACAAAGTCCCATAGTTCTGCACAGCCCTGATCATTGAGACTTGGCTAACTAGTTCCACCCTACCCGCCAAAATATCTCTGATAGGCCGTCAGATGTTTAACAGAAGCAGGTGTTGCCGAGATAGTAGATGTTAGAGCTACACCAAGTGCAGCTTCACTGCAACCTCTTACGACCACGCTATCCTGAATGCAATACAGGATACAACATGGGTTGACGTTCACCGTGCTCACACACGCCTTTACATCAACCGTAAATACAGACTTCCTAGTACAGCTGCTTCTGACCTTATACCCATCATCATTGCATTTAACTACCTATCCGATTTACCCCTCACAGCTAAGCTGATCGCTGGTGACTTTAATGTACCCGATATCAACTGGGATACGCCCAACTCCCCGCACTGCCTATTTGATTTCCTCTCCTGCATTCGAGTCGGACTCTAGACCCAACACGTTCCCAACCCGACCAGGAATAATAACGTACTAGATTTAGTCTTCACCTTAGGCCTGGCCAACGTGGACGCTAACATGCTTGAACACTTCCCCGGAAATGATCATAGAGTGGTCTTGCTTATTTCACTGCCCCCATCTATAACAACACACGTGACATGCTCGACTCTCCTTTTCCTCATTGCAAATGGCAGCGACTCGCCGAATCAATTTGCTCCATCGAGTGGGGAGGCTACTTGCTGACACATTAACCCCAGCTTGCAGCAAATCTGGTATACTTTCTAAACTTCTACATTGTGTAATTCGGATCCCAACTTATAGAACCCCATGCAGCCGGTCTAATGCCCTCACATCTTTTATAATGAAATACGAAAAGATCTTAGCATCGCACAGAAACTCTCATGACTTTTCTGTCTTCATCCTCCTGTGGAGGCCGTCTGATACTGTTCGAGTCACCACCGAAAGGCTCTACATAGAATAAGAAGATTCTGCACTTCGCCAGCCGGATAAGGTACTCTGGGCCTCACGTATAATCGACGAAAGAAACACAAAACTCACTCGATTGCCTTCCGGCTAGCTTCGATCTTTGAAACTGCCGCAACCCAGCTACCGGGTCTCTGACTGCTCCTCTGCACGCAGTGCTATAACTCATCCTAATCCCAACAGCGCGGGACGCGGTAAAATTCATTGCTTTGGCCGGTGCACATCGGCCGTGCAGGACGTCTGCAACGATATGCGAGCGCAACTAGGTCGGTGGATCGCACACAAAATGTGCAACTCGTTCGATTTCTGTGAATCTTTCCTCTTGAAATCATATATATATATACGTATATATATAAACAGTTCCGTAAGTTACTAGCATCCATACCCTCTGTTGTCAAAACCCAACCCACTCAGTGTCGTGTCATGCGGCTTTAGTAACACTTCATTAGGACAGGAAACACGTAGTGCAATGTACATTAAAAAAGTGCCTACCATTCATTCATTGCATCATCCTCTGTGCGAACTATACATCTGTGTACCCGCTGTACCCTTCCGCAATCCGTGGTGATTTATTCACCATTTTTACATCGTTATCTGTCGACAACACAACCCGCGCGAACAGTTCGCGTCCCATCACCTGCAATCCTTTGGCCTTCCCATCAACAATACTCGCTTGTCCCCTAATCCCTCCGGAGTCCCTGCTCGTTCGATATACAACTGAGTTCACCGGTATGGGACCTCTAACTTCAGCTGCCATGTCCGCCGACTGTTCTTATGTTACTTCAAATCCCATGTTCCGATCCCGCTTTCCTGTCGGAACCACGTGTTCCCTAGACCCCTCCACCATAGTCCTTTTCCTCATAATTTTCGCCAGCCACTCGGACAGTTGTCTACTCCCCCCTCCATTTCTACTTGTGCAAGCTATCCGCCTCGGCGCCCGCGCTTCACATCGGTCCAAAACCATTATCCCTGCCATTGTTGTTACCTCGTAACATACCTGCATTACTTTAGCTAATCTACCCGATGCTTACCTGTTCTCCTCTAGCTACTTCTACCACCATCACACTTGAAATCGCACCCGCTCTCTTTCCGATCTGTTGTACACTGTTCTTGTGATCGCCTCTACTGGCATCCTGCCACCAAGTTTCCAATTTTTCAGCTGTGCATTTTTCCAATAGTTCTTTGTCGGTATACTGTCCCTTGCGACCTCGTTGATCATATCTGAATTCCTGGGAATTTTGCTCCCATTCCTGCCGCGCTCAGTTATATATCTCAACTACGAAGTCGACCTTGCTCGTTACTGAGCTATGCGACATCCTGATGTTCAAATTAAATTTCTACTGCCCTCTCTGCCAATCGTTCCATTTTTTATGGGTCCGATGGACTGTCCTCATTTCTTTCACCGGACTCATTGGTCCCGTAGCCGTCGCCCTACCGTTGCCGTGTGATCTGCCTACCAAAGCAGTCATCAGGTCACTTATCCACCGTCTACCTCAGTATCGCTTCTGTACGCCATTCGCCCCTGCAATCGCTGCTCAACAAACTGCACGTTGATTTACCGCCATAATTCCATGACCTCATTGTTACTTCGTGCCATGCCCATGTCGAGGGAACTTAACCGCTGGACGTTTACTGGCTAACCGCTGTTCATTTCTTCCATCATCGCTCTCGAAATCCCTCCCTCTATCCATCGAATTCGTTGGCCACTTCCTTGTGATTGATTATGTCGGCACCTCACCATCAAATTCAACCACCGCTAACCCTGACATTTACGACAACGATTTCGTTCTTTGGGATTATTTTCTCAGTGTACATATCCATACTCAATTTCTCACTCACATGCACACGTATCCAATCGAACGCTCGTTTGTTTGTCACTCCTGGTGTATCCAGAACAAATACTCCCGTTGGCTACGTAAATTTACATCTCTACTCCTATGCACCATCTGTGGTGTTAGTTGAATGCCAGCAAGAATATGATTACGGAGCATCCCGAAAACCAGTGCTTTGATATTACTGGCGGAATGTGTGTTCTAGTAATTAGTGAATATTTGATTAGATTCCACCCTCAACTGTCGGCAGTTAGATGCAATGATAGCGAGTGAATTCCATGAATAATGCCTATGAGTACTAGTCCGCAGACGGGGTGTGTCAGTAAATCATCAGGATCTGAAAGGGTAATGGAGAAAAAGAAGACGGTTGTCTGGCCGTTGTATCTCCGGAGGGTGAGGACGGCAAAGATGGTGAAAAAAATGAAAAAGCACTCAGAGTTAAGATGAGGCCTTTTGGTGGATTCTCAAGTGCCGTTGTTTCGCTGGGGACCGTGACAGGGCAAAAGCGCACAGGAGCCTGGTGGCATGAGATCCTAACATACTATGAGTAGATCGATGAGTATTGTTTGCTGGACGGTGGAAATCTGCGTGGTAAGACTGAAATTCTTTGAGATGTGCGGGAGAAAGGGGCAATGAGACGGCTGAGCTGGAGTCTGAGACAAGAAAATCAGGTACTAGTGAGAACCTGCCAAAGAAAAAGCAGTTTTCTAGGTAGGGCTTATGCCAGGAGGCTCTTTGGCTGCCTATCTGAGTCGGCGCCTTGGTAGACGATCCACGGGTTACTTTGGACAACACAATACCAGCGCGTGGGCTCAAGGGGAACACAGAAAAATAGAAAATGTTGGAAGAGAACAGTGAATATGCGATGGTTACATCCATCGTTGTTGCAGCCCGTGCAGGCGAGGTTTAGCTCAAGGTTATGAACCCTTGGCTTATCAGTGCTATCGGAGCAGAGGTCACGTGAAGTGAATGCCCAAACCGTGCTTTGACTACTACAGTGGACGTCGGCTAGCTGGTCAAGGGTCGCGCTGGGAGCCCGAAAGTGTTGAAGCACAGAGAAGCCAGGTCGGTGAGAACAGGCGGAGAGCTCAGACTGCGTGCTTTTCACCCCGCACAAGTTAAAACTAAAGGACTGAAGGCTAATTCATCTACTTAGGTTTTGCCATATGAAAAGTTGATTCCATACCTCGATGAGTAATTCATCTTGAAAAGAGCGGAGAGCATTGACCCATGACCTTCTCGGCCAGTGGCATACTTTTTCTGTCTTTTTTATTACAGAGGAGCGAGAGACTAAACTTACATCGTAAGGTTCGGCTTCCTCTTCTCTTTGACCCGCCTTTCTTTACAAGTGACCGTTTAGGTCTACGACCGATATGGATGGCTGTTTCCTCCACTATGAGACTACCACTGACTGGATGCTATAACCTCCGGGATTGTTGTGGCCTTAGGCAATGAAGGAAAGAGACAGGATGGAACAAACAACCAGACACTGACAGCTTTCCGCAGGCTCTTTTCAACCCTTTACTCATGCAAACAATAGACCCCGACTGGTTCCAGCACATACGCGAGCCATCTGGTGACTCCACCACCGGTTTTGATATGCGGGACGACTGCACAGACATGAAGACTTTGGGCAAAACATATCACCACCAGCTTTCCAGAGGACGACTGCAGCTAGTGCTGCAGCAATTGTAGGTTCGCGAAGGTATGTCAGTTAGCGTTGGCCTAAGGTCGCACTTCGAAGATAAGCACGGATGATTAGAGATCCCGGGATCCAGGATACCAAGAGCTAATAAACGAAGAAGATTTGATCGGCAGAAGTTTATTTATGGATCACGAAGGAACAACTTTCTGGTTATTTGTAGATAACTGCTGCGTAGAAAAATAGTTGTATGAAGGACAATCCCATGTTGAAATGCTATTTCATGGCCTAGATCCTCAGGCGCAGTAGCATGAGGCAAGTTTGTGGGATTGCCAATGGACAGGTATTTTTAATGGGTTAGGTTATTCACAGGCAAACTGTTGGACAGCATGACAAGATCTTCCGGAAGGGAGGGGAAAAGTGAATGGATGAACATCAAAAAGCAAAGAAATGATGGCCAACCCTGGCTATGTGGAAAACCGCAAGAAATTGGAGAAAGTGGAAAATGTAAGAACTACTGGATTCAACTAGCAGGTTAAGAGTGAGCCTAGAAATATTAGTTTAAAGATAAAACCAATCCGTAAGAAATTGTGGAAAAAAGGAGCTGGAATTCAGTTTATGAAGAAAATCCGCCATGACTGGGTACTGGGTTCAGTTACTGAGATACTTCTGCTGGAGGTCCAAGGACTGCTCTTCTTGAACTTTTCGGGAAAAGGAATGTTCAGTGAAGCACTCCCACTAGCCTTCGAGCCCTTGCAGTTTGGGTGGTAGTGTGTACCAAAAATTGAAGGTGTCCGAATACTGCTAACGTTAATCCCCTTTGAACGGGTTGCCGGAAACTGGACAACCATCAATGCCAAATATACCTGGAGGGGGTGGAGTTATTGCGCTTGAGGTGAAGAACATCGCTCTTCTAGGCGGAAAATGTCATTGTTGAATTATTTCACCAAACATTTAGAGCTGCTTGATCTTGCGGTATATCAGTGATGACTGAATGGAGAACTTTAGAATCAAACTTTTACAAGATTTTGACATCTTTCGCGAAAAGACGGAGACTGCTATGAAGAGTAACGCTGGAAATATCATTCATTTGTATGACGAAGAGTAGTGAGCCAAGATAGGCTGCCTAAGATGACATTGCTAACGACAGGTTTGAACGTGGAGACGCGACCATTTACCTGAGCCAACTGGTGACGGCCGAGGAAGTGCGAATCCATCCAACCGAATAACGGGTCCGGGATTCCACATGATTTAGCCTGCAACAGAATGTGGGTGTGTAGGGCTTCGTCGAAAGCCATTCTCATGTTTGTCAGAATAATACCAATGGACTTGCCTTTGACGGTACCTTACGTGATTCATTTAGGGAGTTAAATTGACAAGTAGAACCCGAGTTATTTTTTAGAGAATTGTGTTGGCTAACACTGAGGAAGTTACTTGCAAGAAGCTCAACCACTTTCTTCTTTACCGTGAGCCTCTCCATTTTTCGGGAGATAATCGTCATACGATTGATGGGACGATAACTTCTGAGAACAAGAACAGAGCCTTTTTATGCAGGAGGATAATTGAAGGCCTTTTCCATGGAGTGGGGATGGGCTAGTTTTCACATGTAGGTTGGATAGATTGAGTAAAATGATGTCGATGTCTGGACCTCACACAGCAAAAGCAACCGATATAATGCTTTTGGGGCCTTTGCGGTAAGCTGGTTTCATATATAGAGACTAGGAGCGGAGAAATATTATCGGGTCGAAAAGATGCCGTGGATAGAATCTCATTGAGTAAGGTTTCAAAGTTTACTCCAGGCTTGGATACATTAGAAGTCGGGGCTTAAGCAAAAAAGGCGTTCAAAGCTCCTGCTATTTCTCCGGCTTTATCGAGACGGAATTTGCCCATAACAATAAAATAAATTATCCTGCCGGGTTGGGAATTTCATGTTTTTATTAGCTCACTCGTAATTTCCTTCTCCCTGGGGTGGCATAGAGCTCTTGACTACAGTTGAGTAGGCACCAGTTCAGCTTGTAATTTGTTTGCCATTAACAGCCGGCCCATCCGGATATATACCGGTGGCTCTCAGATACTTAGTGCAAATTGGTGAAGTTCACAGAGTTTTCATTTCATCCGCATGAGTTTGTCTGCTCAAGAATTTGTCTAGGCTGGCATGGTTCGGGTGATATTGTTTAGGCATTTGTTGACAGTGGAATACTGACAAGCTACCACCCGACGGTCGGGCAAGGCAAGGGATTTATCCAGAATTAGTTATCTGATTATCTTTCGAAAGCTGTTCCGGTCAGCTGAGTGGTACGGCCTGGAAGACCTTTCCAAGGGAAAAACGATTTCTGGCAAAGAGAACGCGAACGAGGCCGCTTTGTGGTCATGCCACGGGAAGCGGTCTCCCGCCAAGTTGGTTTCCTTGTTAAGACCTTTAAAGACTAAGTTCCAAGATGTTGTTTCCTTGAATAGGCGACTGAAGGTGTTGGGTCCAAGCTTCTGGGTTTGTACAGGCAACAAAATCCTGGTAGCGACGTGGTCCATAGGGTGTTGGGCAACAAACTGCTAGGGCTTTGTAATCATCTGCGATCAACCTGTGATCGACAGAGCAGGCTTAGGCAAAGTGGAAGGCCTCAATGGTGTGTACAGCGTCGTTTTCGGTAATGCAGGAAATCGATGGATGCAACCAAGTAGGAGCCCTTCTGACTGCAATTTACTGCTGCCCGGACTGAACCATCAACCATGTCAAGGATCGGGGGCTGCATCATTGAAACAGGAAGGGACTCTGCGGCGCAATAAGCAACCCCTCGCTCGACCGTATATCCTGGAATTACTGAAAGTCTTGTTAACAGTTGGGGCGAAGTCCCAATTTAGAGCTTTTGTTTCAGGCTAGACTTCCGCGATGAGACTAAAATTGTGGTCAAACTGGAGGACAAGGGGGCACAAAAGGTGAATTTTGCCGGTAATGGGCGTGTAAAGATGATACAAACAGGCGAAGTGTTGTACTTTCTCGTCTTGTCCCGATCGTTGATGCTGGAGAAGATGGGGGTGCTGATGTTGCTTCTCCTTGTACCGAAAAAGTGGTGAGACAGTCCTGAACAGGTGGCTGCTTAAGTAGATCGAGGACCGATAGAGGGATGTTAAGTCAACATGAGAACGGTTAGTAAAGATTGAGGGGAGGTGGTGGGACAGGCAGCGGGTCCGAAGCTAGTGATTCCTGAATTCGACTGGATGCTCTTGGGGTAGCTAGTCGCCGCGGGATCAGCTAAGAAGGCAAGGGACGCATATTTGATGATAAGGGTGGAAGTCTCGAGCACAGAACTGGTGCTGAGTGGATGATAGGTAAATATATCCTCTGCTATTGCAGAGCAGGGGCTTCGGTTTGTGGATGAAATACGAGTTGGTGGATCAGTGGTTGCAAAGTCACTAGGGGAAAATGTGAGGATGATTGAACTGTGGTAAGGTTGAGGTAAACGGCCGTGTTTTACCCGGGACAGATAGGGAAAAATGAACTTTAGTGCGGAACTAGGTAGCCGCTTGATATACCCCTGTCGGTTGAGCTAAGCGAGAGCCCCACTCGAACTGACGTTTGATGGAGTACCAAAGTGGTATTGGCGAGGTTAGTCAATTACCGAGATGCAGAGAAGGGCTACAGTGAGATGAGAGACGTAAGGGAGGGCATGATAGCTGACTCCTATTAGACTGGACATTGGGCGGGTACCGTGGACGTCGTATGTTGCTTAATGGAAACACTGGAGGTAGGTTGGGGTCAGAGATGGTGGTGATATGCGTGGTGGCATATTAGATTTACTGTGGCAAGCTGTGGACAGGTTGATGGCGACATTTGAATAATTGGTCGCCCCATGTTGCGATCGAATACACGGATCTTTATATGCTGGACTAGGATCCCTGGCGGGATAATAATGAGGAGAGCAACGAGTTCCGTTGGTTATGCCGGTGTTGGAAAAGGTGGTTGGGTAATAACTTGATAATCTCTTTCTCGAGAGATCCTAGGGTGGTTGTGACGCAAAGTAGGGGTGTGGCGTTGTCTATGCTAAGGGTGTCTTGGAAGCAAAAAGCAACGGAGATGGGGGACGAGGCAGTGCTCAAAGTCACTAGAGTCGATGCCTTTACGGACTGATTGGTAAGGAGTGAAGAATCGGAGGCTGTCCCCCTTTCGACTTGTTTAGAAGACAGATCAATACTTGAGTGGTAGCCATCTGTGGAGGATTACTGTATAACCGGGCTATGGGTGCGTAACAATGGAGGTTGGGTTAAAAAAATGGGGAGGTTTAGGTAAAGTATAGTATAGTATAGTATAGTATATTTCTTGACCGTGGTCAAAACACATGCACAAGGCAAGATCAGAGTATACAGCAGTACATGTCAATGTGAGGTATTCACAAATTCTAATTTTATAAATCACACAGCAACCGAGATACACCAGTGAAGTCATGTAGTGTTTGAGTGAACAAAAGTGGTAATGGTTGAGGCGGGAATTCCAAATCGGTTTCGAAATCGCTGGGCAGTCGTGGGATTGCTGATGTAGGCGACAATTGGACGGTCACTAACGAGTAACCAGGCGGAAGAGATGCCAAAGAACATTGCTAGAAGTAAAGCAAGCATGGAGCTTCCAACGTGCAGTCAGAGATACCTGCGGAATATTGGAAACTGATCCCGCATTGGGTAACTAATTGTGGAGGAAGCATGTGAAATATAGGCAAGTGAGTCAATGGTGATAATAAAACGGACCTTTTGTGCAGGTGATTACAGTATCATATGGAAATTCGAATAAAGGCGAAAAGCTTTGCAGGGACTTCAGTGAACTTTTGAAGAGCATGAATAGTGTATGGACGTATAACGGACTTTTAAAGAAAAGCCGTCAATGAAACGGATTAGTGGAGACAAACGTCAATTGTTCGGCTAGGCGGAAGTTGGAAGAGTGTAAATTTTTTTTGTATGTGATAGAAAATTGTTAACCAAATTATGGTTGGCTGCAGATGGCTAGTATTCTGTTCCGTAAAGACCTTGGTTGCAGATGGTGGCAGGTAGAATGTTGAGGGAAACAGGTAAAAAAGGGCTGGTTTGACGAAGTTGACAGCTGCGAGGGCTGGGTTCCGGTCATTGGTTTCGTACTGCAACGCGGGAAGAATTGAACTGTTGGGTTGGATTATTTGGGAATAGACGTTGAGCGGATGTGTTGATGGTTAGTGTCAGGAATCACCTCTGCGATCCGGTGAGACTTTCATGAGGCTTTGTTAATCCGTGTACAGTGCCCCATGTAACGTCAGCAGGCGAGAGTATATGTTTAAACCATTGATCAAATCGTGCAGTCTTTACGGTAATCCGGAATAAACGTCGATCTGGCAGATGGCTACCCAAGTAACCAATGCAATCTGGAAGAGATCAGGAGTGCGGCAGTCTGGAGAGTGTTTCAGCTGTGGGTTATAATTATCGTTTTTATGGAAGCAAGAAAATGAACATTTTGTTATCCGAACAGTTAGTTATCGTTTGGCTAGTGGACCGGTCTATTAGGGATCTCTAGACGGAGACTGGTAGCATTCTAGGGTAGTTGTGTGATAGTAGAGATTTAGGGCGACATCAGATAGGCGGTGGATGAGGAGAGGGTGTCTGTTTGAGAACCAGGAATGAAACAATAGTAGAGGGTATGGTCTGGAAGAGGAATGAGAAAATAGGAAGATAACCGCCTGGTCAGTTCACCAGCTGTGGTCGAGGACGGCAAACAGTAAAAAGGGAGAAAAACACTGGGTGTTAAGGAGAGGATTTTTCATGTGGAAGCACACGTGCTGATATTCTGCGGGGTCAAGAGAAATCAGAGGCATACGGATTCCGGTTGGAATGGGGTCTTAACTTACCATGAGCATATGCGCAGAGAAGTGAAGCCTAGTTACTAAGGAATGGTAGTCCGTGTGGCAAGGCTTCAGTGTACGAGAAAGGCGCAGATAAAACAGGATGGGACGGCTGAGTTCTAGCCTGAGCCAGGCATTAAGTGAGAGCGAGCACCCATCGCTAAAGGACGGAACGGTCATATTTATATATATGCAAAACATGTTTTAGACTTTGAAGAGTTGGCAGCCTGTGTGATAAATCGAGATCCAAATCCACCTTTGGCGCGCCGGTTGAAAAAGTTGTTGTGAATGTGTCAACTTTGGTGGGCTTTTGAGGGAGGGGAGGGGGTTGTGCTGCTCTGGATTGGAAAGTTTTGACGATGCTGGCTTTTCGATTACCTCCCCCCAAGGAACAACCCCGGCAAAGGGGTCTTGTTGCCGACAAATTTTACGCATTCAGATGCAGTGGATTTTGCTTTGCTCTTTCCCTTCTGGTGATTTCCATGGCAGTGTCTTCCTCAAGAAACTGAAAAAAGAGCGGCTAATGTTCCGCTGTGACTTTTATCAGAGTTTTATGCTGTAGCAACGATGGCGTGGCACACCCGAGGCTCGGAGCACTATAATAATAATAATATTGGTATATTTTTCGGCCATGGTCTAGAGGTACGCGCTAACGCATGATCATGGTGTAACACGTTACTCAATAAGATGAAATATTCACAAAATTCTAAGTATGAAAGTCGAGAGTATCAGAGATGGAAAAACATAGACAGCAACAGTTTGAATGGATCATTCTGATAATGGTTTGCGCGGCAGTTTTGAACCAGTTTTGAATCCGGACTAGTGTAAAGATAAGAGCGGGGGCGACCATATTGGAGAGATTTTTGAACGCACTCATCTGTTGTCGTTCGTTTGTTACAGGTGCACCTGTCGGACGTGTGAACTGGACGAAGCCCGGTGAGGAATCTCGGACAAGAAGACCTGCCGCTATCCCCGAAGAGTGCAGTGACCCAGACCCGGAGAGACTTGAGTTGTGAAGAACTGCTGTAACTCGTTTCTACTACGTTCATTTCTGCCCAATACACGTTCATCTCTTGTACCCTGCGTTCTCTGTTTTGACTGAGCGACGATCACAGGACTATGGCTGATGAGTCTCGTATGTGTCCGTTTCTAGCTAACCGGCCTGTTACAGATTTGGCACCCACGGCGGGACCGAGTTCTGGAGATACGACTCCGTCCAAACCATTACCCACGTTGTCTGGTCCATTCGCATCAGAAACGGTTAAACAAGTTTTAATGCCCAACAAACGCCGGGCCTAAGTCGGATGCTGGGCCTAAGTCGGATGTGCTTGGGCCTAAGTCGGATGTGTTGGGCCTAAGTCGGATGTGCAGAACTACAGGCCGGTAAGCCTAACTAGCATTCTCTGTAAAGTTCTCGAGAAGATCATCCGTGCCCATATCTGCCAGCACTTACTGCAGCACTCCATGCTAAGCCCGGCGCAGCGTGGATTCCTGAAAAATAGATCTTGCCTGACCAATCTCCTGTGCTTCTTAGATGAAGTAACTCGACGACTGGACGAAGGTAAGCATGTTGAGGTATGTTACCTCGACTTTAGCAAGGCGTTCGACTCCGTTAATCATCGTCTTTTGCTATGCAAGATGGAGACTTTCGGGATAGGTGGGCCAGTATATAGGTGGCTGGAGGACTTCCTCTCCCACAGGACGCTTTATGTCAAAGTGGGGGACAGGTGCTCCAGTTTGGTGAACGTCACCAGTGGTGTACCTCAGGGATCCGTCCTAGGCCTGGTCCTATTCTTGTTATTTATTAATGACCTAGCATCCACTCTTCAATCGCCCAGCTTTATTTTTGCTGATGATGTGAAGATTGTTGGATCTAAGGGTAGGGCGGACTTGGGCAGGGAAATAGGCACCGTCCTAAACTGGGCATACAAATGGGACTTACCTCTAAACGCTCAAAAAAGCCATTTGTTGTCAAGGTCAACAGAGAGCCTAACTGTCGCTCATGATCAAGGCTGTTCACCGTAGAGGCAGCCAGTAGGGTTAAAGGCCTGGGGATCATCATGAAAAGTGACTTCAAATGGTCGGAGCAGTGCAACGCGGCTGCGCATAAGGCTCGTGGGGAGCTCTTTAGACTGCGATCGGCTTTGTCTTGCCGGAAGCCGGAGGTATTCGTACCTATTTACATGGCTATAGTACGACCTCACTTAGAAGATAGTGTGCAGGCTTGGTCACCCTTCTACAAAAAGGACGCCGCCTGCCTAGAGAAAGTCCAACGTCTCGCCACGCGGATGGTTGAAGGGCAGAGGGGTAAGACTTACGAGCAGAGACTCTGTGACCTGAATCTCTTCTCGTTGGAAAGGAGGAGAAGTCAAGGAGATCTCATAGAAACGTTCAAAGTAATGAAGGGCTTTTCTGGCCTCAGACCAGATAGTCTATTCCAATTGGCCGTAGAATCCAGAACAAGGGGACACGAAAAGAAGTTGATAAAAGCCCGATCTAGGTTGATGGCTAGATCGCACTTCTTCAGCAACAGGGTTGTGAACAGTTGGAACGGTCTGCCTGGTGAAATGGTAGATCTGCAGACAGTCCAATCCTTCAAATGTGCCCTTGATCGCAAGTGGTACGAGATCTTTCCTTGTAGTGAGCCTTAAGAATATCAACTAGATGGATGACGGGAAGCACTGTGGTCCTTCTGAAGTATGTTTTAGCAGACTTTTTCCCTCATTGCATACTGTCTCAGTGAACGCTCACGATGCATAATGTCTCTCGCAGTTGATGTGCGATGAGGTTTTCCGTTTCCCTCTCATTTTTAGCGGGGATTCGACGAAATACACTCGGCAGTGGTGGGTGCATAACTGGTGTGCATACCATCGAAGGAATTCTGGACGCTCGATTGGCCGTGGCCATTACCTGTCCTGTGCAGACTGAACTGAACTGAACTGAACCTCCGTACCCAGTTCCGGACAAGTTATCTTTGGGAGACGATGCTAGCGTCTGGGAGGCCCAAAAGAAACGACATATCCAGCGTTTTCCGGCCGAGGAACAGGCGGACTTGATACTAACCTTGCTGTCGAAGGAAGTATTTAGCAAACTACTTGACTATGGAATCCCACAGTATGTGAACTCCATATTCGCTCGGCTGAGGGAAATTGTGGACAGCCCGGTAGCCCAGGCCGATCGACAGAATGAATTCCATTTACGGACACAGGCGGAGGGAGAAAGATTAATGGAATATTTATCGGTACTACGTCGTCTGGCCCGGTTGGGATTCCCAGAGGAAGCCAAGGAGGACCGAGAAAACTGGATCCTGGGCCGATTTTTGGCTGGGGTGCGAGATCCCATGGCAAAGGTATTCCTTCGACTACAACCCCCAAAAGACTTGGCCGCCTTGAAATCTACCATCACCACGCTGGACCAGACAGGTGGTGGGATGAATATGACAACTCCAGGAATCTTCGCGGTTTCGGCCAAGACGGGGAAACAACCTGCAGTTCGAGACGTAAAGGTCTGTTACTACTGCCAGAAACCGGGACACATCGCCCGGTACTGTCGACGGAGGATTAATCGCGAAAGTAGGTCAACTTTTCATGCGGGTAATGTCAATAGTTTTGAGTATGATAAACGTAGTGGTGCTCTACCTATGATCGAGATTATAATTGGCCGCCACCAAGTCAGGGCTTTGATTGACTCTGGGTCCGTCTATAGTTTAATTAGCGAACAGCTCGCAAGAAAAGTACCGCGATGCCCACTGTATGACCGTCCGGTGTCGCTTAAAAGTGTGACTGGTACTCCGCTGGAGGTGATAGACAGTATAACAACAGAGCTCCAACTCGGAGTCCATAACTACCCTCAGGGTTTCACGGTAGTTCGAAATTTGCCAGTTCCGGTCATTTGGGAGGTTGATTTTTTGAGGTTGACAAGGTGCACCCTAAATTTTCTAGACAATTGGCTGCAAACGGGGGGGGGGGAGATGAAACCCGCATAAAATCACAGACCGCCTCTGTCATTTTCATGGCGGAGCTAGAGAAAGAAACGGCATCTGAACAAAGAATCAGTCAGTTGCTACCACCCAAGGTGGAGGGTTTGGAACCACCGGACCGGAGTCGGTTTGAACGGCTGCTCCGCGAACATGGGCGAATATTTTCGTGGGATAGAGAACAGCTGGGCAGGACGAAACCAGAACAACACTCCATCGACACTGATGATGCACGGCCGATAAGACAGGCACCACGGCGTGTCCCCGTACATTGTCAAGATTCATTGAGGGAAGCTATAGAACAAATGCTGAAACAAGGGGTAATCAGGCCGTCAACTTCTCCGTGGGCCACACCGGTAGTGCTAGTTAAGAAAAAAGATGGATCAATGCGAGTCTGCGTGGATTATCGAAAGCTGAACAGTGTAACCCGAAAGGATTCGTTTCCATTACCACGCATTGATGACACGTTGGCTGGCCTAGCCGGTTCCAGTGGTTTTCCACACTGGATCTGGCCTCAGGATATTGGCAGGTCGAGGTAAAACCAGAAGATAGAGAAAAGACGGCATTTGTTATTCCCAGCGGCCTATATGAATTCGATACTATGCCGTTCGGGCTCATGAACGCCCCGGCCACGTTCCAACGTCTCATGCAAGTTGTCTTTACAGGCTTACCTTCCAATAAGTGTTTGTTTTATCTAGACGACATAATTATTCCCGGAAAGTCCATCCGAGAGCAGTTCGACAGTTTGAAGTTGGTTTTCCAGAAGTTAGAAAGTGCTGGCTTGCGTCTCAATCCCAAGAAGTGCGTGTTCCTGAAAGACACGGTCAAATTCTTAGGCCATACAATTTCTCGGGCCGGGATAAGTAGCGATCCGGAGAAAGTTTATGCTGTGGAACACTGGCCCACCCCTAGAGATGTAGACGAGGTGAGAGGCTTCCTGGGGCTCGCTTCTTACTACCGCCGATTTGTACCTGAGTTTTCCGCCGTCGCTGCCCCGTTGACAGAATTAACAAAAAAGGGCAAGCCGTTTGATTGGCCAGAAGGCTGCGCGAGAGCGTTCAATGAACTCAAAAGAAGACTTTGCAGTGCCCTTATTTTAGCCCTACCAGATCTGTCGGACAATGCCGGAAGCTTCATTTTGGACACAGATGCAAGTGATGCAGCTATTGGAGCAGTCTTGTCTCAACGGTCCTCAAATAACAAAGAGCACGTCATTGCTTATGGAAGCCGTACCTTAAATCGAAGCGAGCGCAACTACTGTGCTACCCGTAAAGAAATGTTAGCTCTGGTGCATTTTACCAAATATTTTCGGCATTATTTACTGGGAAAAGAGTTCCTAGTTCGGACTGACCACGCTTCACTCCAGTGGCTGAGGAACTTTAAAAACCCCGAGGGGTAGGTAGTACAGTGGCAAGAGAGGTTACAGGAGTATAATTTTACGTGCGAGCACCGGGCCGGCAAAAGACACACAAACGCCGATGCACTATCTCGAAGACCTCAATGTGACCATGGGAATTGTCCCAGTTGTACCGAAGCATGGACAATGACAGTTACGCTGCAACAGTCGAAAAGCGAAATGTGGGGCAAATTACAAGAACAAGATCCAGATATGCAAATTATCTACAGCTGTTTGAAGGATGGAAAGGGGCGGCCATCCCCCGAGATGATAAGAGGATGTAGCTGGGAGACGAGATGTCTGTGGTCCCTCTGGGATAGTTTGCGATTGGAAGAAGGCGTGATTTATCTGCACTCTGGTCCGAATTACATGCGCCGTCTGGTGGTTCCGGAAATGCAGGTAGGCGCGTTGCTACAAGAACTCCATACGGAACAGGGACATGTGGGCAAAAGCAAATTGGAACAAGCTGTACGACACCGATTTTGGTGGCCCCACCAGCGGCGCGATGTCCGCAATACATGTTTGACATGCAGCTTGTGCGCCCAGAATAAACCGCCAACGCAGCACACTCGAGCACCTCTAAAAAGCTTAACCACCGGGTTTCCTAACGAGATAGTGGCAATCGACGCAGTTGGGCCATTTCCAGAGACGGTAAAAGGAAACCGATATATACTGGTGCTTATTGACCATTTCACCAAATGGTGTGAAGCCATACCAGTACCCCGAACAGATGCACGAACCACTGCCGAAACAATTTTTGCAGCCTGGGTATCTCGCTGGGGCGTACCCTATCAGCTCCACTCGGACAGGGGAGCCAACTTCGAAAGCTCATTGGTAAAGGAGCTATGCCGGGTGTTGGGGTCATCAAAGTCACGCACGACGGCATACCATCCTCAAGGCAACGGAGTAGTTGAGAGAGTTAACCGCACGCCTAAAGGTCTTTTACAAGCCTTCGCGAACCAGGACAGCACCAGGCATTGGGATGAGGCGATACCGTATTGTTCGCTGTCGTACCGCGCCACGGTGCAAGCATCGACCGGACAAACACCTAATTTCATGGTAACAGGACGTGAAATGAGAATTCCCGCTGACATGGATCACCCGCACCCGGTCGATGGACTGTTAGCCAGCGATTACGTCATCCAAAGCCGAGAACGCCTTATTCGCAGCCACCAAATAGCACGTCGACAATTACAAGCTGAACATCGTCGGCAGAAAGAATACTACGACAAGTCCACATACGGCAGTCCGTTGGAACCAGGCGACCGGGTGTGGCTGCGATCGGACCAGGCTGATCCGTGGCTACCCGCTAAATTCCATCGGGCTTGCAGGGGGCCGTACGAAGTTTGCGAAGTTTTGTCGGCATCCACTAGTTCGATTCTAACACTAAGGGACCCCAATCAAAGGCCATTCACTGTACATCTCGACAGACCAAAGCCAGATACGACTGCCGCGTTCTCAGGTAACCCTGGGCCAAGGAATGTTGCCGTGCAGCTAGAAATACCCGCAAAAGGTGGTTCAGGAAGGGAACTGGGGACAGTGCCTTCGTAAGAAGGGGGATAGTGTAAAGATAAGAGCGGGGGCGACCATATTGGAGAGACTTTTGAACGCACTCATCTGTTGTCGTTCGTTTGTTACAGGTGCACCTGTCGGACGTGTGAACTGGACGAAGCCCGGTGAGGAATCTCGGACAAGAAGACCTGCCGCTATCCCCGAAGAGTGCAGTGACCCAGACCCGGAGAGACTTGAGTTGTGAAGAACTGCTGTAACTCGTTTCTACTACGTTCATTTCTGCCCAATACACGTTCATCTCTTGTACCCTGCGTTCTCTGTTTTGACTGAGCGACGATCACAGGACTATGGCTGATGAGTCTCGTATGTGTCCGTTTCTAGCTAACCGGCTTGTTACACTAGGCAGTGGTGCGCGGTGATGTCGAAGAAATCGTTAACGCAGTGCTGAGGATGCATTATGAACAAGAATGATCCAAGCCAAGGAAACCGGAGGCCAACTAAGGTTCTGCAGATGGAGTAAGTTTTTAACAAGAAGAAAAGGGGGGAAAATCGGCGCATGCGAAGAGGATAGCGATCCATGAAGACAATGCAGACCCTGAATGACGGATTTACCGGAGTTCAAAAAACGGAATTAGCTTTGAATCAAGGGGACATGAGGCCAATTTCGCGAAAGTGAACTAGTGGATGTTGGAGAAACAGCAGTCCATAAAAAGGTCAGTTTAGATTTCGGGCCAATAACATGTACTATTCAGAAATAAGAAGGCGCAACTGGAAGGTTCTCGAGAAGTGGAGAGTCAATTTCCAGCCGGCTACGGTTCGGAGGAAGGATAACCTGTGGTAACGGATAATAAAGTGGGAAAATCTCCGCATGGACTTCAGCGTTATTATGCTGTTTCACTGACAAATATATGTATGTGTTGATGCATTTGCCTTCAGTGTTATTCAGCGTCATTTCTGGCGATGTACGGCTTCGAATGCGTAAGTTTCGTCTGGCAGGGCACAGTATGTGTTGGTCAATCAGCCGAGTGTGGCTGTATATTAGCGGCATGCGCGTGAACTGGAATTCGTGTTCGTTGCGTTAGAAAACGCTGAACGATCTGATAAGCAATTAGGGGTATCTCCTGTTGTGTGGTTTGATTTCAGTCTCAGTTTCTATGGTAGGTTCCACTTGAGTCTCTATCCGTGCGAGTCAAAGCGGCATCCTTGGTTAGCCAATTTGGCGACTGAGATGGTGAGAGACAACGAACCTGAAATAAAGGGAGATTGCAGTCTGGACGTGGTTCCAGCTGTGGGTTATGATAATGTATGAAGACAATAAACAATGGATTGGTTAGGTCTATGTGAGTGGGGCATGGGTGAAATAGACTCGCAGTGGATTTGAGCTATACTGCTGCAGGCCGACGAAGTTGCGTGCACTGCCTTGGTGACTGTGTATGCATTAAAAAAAGAATTTGTGATTTACCCGTGAGCATGGCATCGCTGGGATACTAATAAAAGACCTAGGGCTTCGCGGTTAACAGTGGTTAGTAATGATAACCCTCGATACCGTTTGCTTACGCAGAACGTGGTTTGGCAACGAGGCGATAGGATAGGTTTGAAGTGACAGACTGAGCGAGTAGGACTAACATACTGTTTGCGTGGCGCTACGCTGTTACTGTCTCTTTCGGTATAGTGGTTATTCTATACTGAGTAGTTTCTGAGGAGTCAAAGTAGAAGGAACTATTGGGGTGACAGTAGTGATACAACAGAGGCAATTGGTCACTTGTCTTGGAACATTGACGCGAGTTCATCTATGCTCTTCCTCGATAGTGCTATCGTACTGAGATTAAGCTCCAATGTGAGCAAGGAAATCTGATGCGGATATGATTGCATGGTTACCGTGGTATCCTTTCGCTGTTATCGTACTGCAAAGCAGAACTACACCGATGTGAGGACTGGTTTGGGGAACCGTGGGAAGTGGGTCCGAATTTTCGTCAGGGAAGCAAACTCTAACGATCTACATTTGGTGCTCATGGTAGGCGGCACAAGGGCCAGCTTCAGGTAGGGAGGTAGCACGATACACAACTACTGGCATCCAGCACGTGGCTCTCCAAGAATGATCCACACTTTTAGACGTTCTTCTTATTCTTTTTTTTAATGGTTTTATCACAGTCAGGTATCTGGCTGTCAGAGAAGGCGGAGCTGCTTTTGGTGGGCGACCACAGCTCCCACGCCCCGGCCGAAACATGGACCGCATGTAACAAGCCGCGTTGGGAATAGGTCAACCACACCAGTCAATCCGTAGCGACACTACAACCCAGAGACATGGGTCACATGTGACAAGGCTGGTGTCCCTGGAAGACAAAACAGTGGGGTATTTTTTTCTCACTTTTTGTGCCAATCTCTTACTTTTTGGTGTTTATGTCTTATTGGTGGTCAACTCTGTGCAGGGAGACCATCACGGCCAGGAATGTTTGCAGAAGCGCCGCGCTAACACTCGCCTTATCCATGAAGTCAGAACACCCAGGCCGTTTACATGGGACAAAAAATGCAGGGGGAGGTAGTGTCAACCACAGCCTGCGATTATACGATGGGGTTTATGTTCATCACAGTGCCAGTCTGCACAAAGATGGGGTACGACTTGCAGCACTAACAACGTGATTCGTCGGTACGATCCAAAGATGGTTAGTAGTTTTGCTGGCCAAGTATCAAATGTTGTATAGGCCTATCGGGGAGGATGCTAGAGTTCTGTGATAGGGACAGAATTTGAGCTGGGAATGTCTAATGGTGACTACTGGATGGAGGTTGAGGAGTGTGACAGGTGCTGCATCTTGGGTTAGAGACAGAGGCAAAAACCTAATAATAATCAGCACTGGAAATGTTCAAAGACTATCTTTCATGCTTCCAGTGGTATTTCATATATTCAAATACGACTTCTGAAGCACTGGCCTCAGTCATGAGAGTTGTTATGTTTAGGCATTGTAAACTGGTAGGTTTACGCTTAGGTGATGGCAAATACGTCGTATGCTGTGGCACATCCTAGATTATCAAGGGTTCGGGTTAGTAGCCAACGCTTTCCTCATAAGCTCTGTCAAAAGACATATAAGGATTCGTAAGAGCTATCAGTTTTTGGATGTCCAGAGCTACGTGTAGTCTAGACTTAAACATATTTAGGGAATCTACGGAACGTACATCAGCTGGGAGTTTATTCCACAGAGTTGCATATTCCAGGAGGAAGAAGTTTTGCCTTAAGGATTCCCGAGAAGTAGGGATCGTTATACGGTGTTCCCTATTACGCAGCTGATGTGTCGAGTTTATACTGAACTGAACTTGACTGGAGGATACAGCTTGTTTGTGGAGCAAAGTAAACAAAAATGCGAGGTTGAGTTTTATTCTCCTAAGCCGTAGGGGATCAAGCCGCAGGAGTGTACACCGCTGTCTGTAGGTCAGGGTCGTAGAAGGCCCAAACAGTTTTTTGGTAAATCGACGCTGTACATTCTCAATGTCGATAATGTCACGTTTATGCATATTTGAGAACACAAGTGTACAGTACTCTAGGGTTGGGCGAATATGAGTTTTGTATATCTCTAACTTACTGTTCGTGAGAAGAAAATTTCTCTGCAACAAGCCAAGGGACTTATTTGCCCGTGCAGTTATGTAGGAAGTGTGTTCAGAGAAATTGAAAGTGTAAGAATATTGCAGTCCAAGGTCTCTAATTGTTGGGGAATATTGGAGTGAGACACCGCCAATCTTAAGCGTATCATAAGGAATATTGCAGTTTAGCGAGAGATAACTGCTTTTGTTCACTGAAAATTCCATTTTCCAGCGATCACACCAGGAGGATAAGGACTGTACGTCGACCATGATGTTATTCAGTGCTACAGGTAGGTCTCCTCGTTCGAATTCATAGACTATCTTCATATCATCGGCAAGCAAGAAAATTTCGCCATAAGTGATGACATTGCAAATATCGTTTATATATAGTAAGAACAGCAGTGGTCCTAGAACACTACCTTGGATAACCCCGCTGTTTACTGGGTGGGGGTCTGATATCTGACCGTTGATGCAGGTAACTTGGTGACGGTCTTGTAGATAGGATTTAAACCAACTGAGTAGGGGGTTTTCAATACCGTATCCCCTGATCTTGTTGAGTAACTGCAGATGTGGCACTCTGTCGAAGGCTTTTGTCATATGAAGAGAGATGATGACGAGTGCCCTGTCTTTGTCGGCAGCTGTTGTTACCGAATTTAGAAAGTCAAATTGGCAGGTTGAACACGACCGTGATTTGAGAAATCCGTGCTGTCTTGGGCTGATGAGGTTATGTGCAGAAAGGTAGTCGGTCAGGTAGTGTTTTACGACTTTTTCTAGCAGCCTCGAGATCATTGGCGTATGATTAATCGGGCGGTAATTGGCAATGTCATGCACTACGCCTTTCTTGTGCCTGGGGATAATAATGGATTTCTTCCATTGGCTGGAGAAGGTCCCGGTTTGCAGAGATAAATTGTATAGGTTTAGTAGTAGTAGGGGAATATCCGGGCCGCCTAGAGCGAATATTGCTGACGGTAGGCCGTCAGGACCGGGGTAGTAGGTCGGTTTGAAGGTGTGAATGTATCTATTTATATCCGTAGTGGTAACCGTGATAGAACTGAGTGAGGAGTTTGTGACAGACGGGGTGACAAACTGGGTACACGATGGACTGAGAGACACGGTGGTTGTGAAGAAAGTATTAAACGTGTCAGCTATCCTTCGAGGTGAGGTTATGAGGTTATCCAAATGGATGATCTGTTTTATGCATCGAGTTGATTGTGGGGAACGAGCCCTGTGTAGCCGGGCTAGCTCTTGAGCTTTGTTTGGGTGGCGTAACGCTTTGGTTTCTTGCTTTAGTTGTAGGTCACGGGCCTTCCGGTGGATTCCGTGATAGAGGCGTTCCGGTCTGAAGACTGTAGAAAAGTCTCTATTTCGTTGGTACTGCCGTCGAAGCTCGTCGTGTTTCTGCTTTAGCCTGGCTATATGGTTACCTGCTGGTCTGGATGGATTGTAGGGGCGTGATGTGTTTTCGATGCATGAGTGTAAACTTGAGTAGAGGAGGTCAGCGGCGAACTGGGGATTTGCTGTTAGGAAGAACTCGTCTCAGTTTCTGGAGCAAATTTGAGAGGGAATATGGTCCCACTTAAAGTGACAGAAGGAGGGACCGTTACATGGTAGGCTAACAGTACGTGGCTTGACTTGAAATCTGCAACTGACGATTTTATGGTCGCTGCCTGTGTAGTCGTTTAGTACGGAGGCAGAGACGTTCGTGAGACCCAGGGTAAATATCAGATCAGGGATGTTATTCTTTCTGGTAGGTTGTTTTGCATGTTGGGCCCACTGGCCCAGGCGAATGCATGAGGCAAATTGCAAATACTTGTAGGGGGCAGAAAAGGAGGACCAGTTTACGCCCGGGGCATTGAAGTCGCCTGCTATAAATTTACCTCCAAATGACAGGTCAGCGATGTAATTAAATGCATCAATGATGGGATTAAATGTGGAAGTGCCATTTCTGGGGGGTCGATATATACAACCGACAACTATGTTCATCTGGGATAAAGAAATTGTAAACCATATCGAATCTTCAACATTTGCGAGCACGGTATTTTCCAGTAGGGTGGCAGATAGGCTGCTCTTGACATACCCCATGCAACCTCAACCGCGGCGGTAGATTCGTTGAGTCCTGAAGGTTTGATAACCGATCAGTGATATTTGGTCAGAAGGTATGTTCTCGGTGAGCCAAGTCTCAGTAATCAGGATTATGTCGAAGTTGTGGACGACAGCCAGTCTTTTTATAGCGGAAAGCTTGTTCAAGATGGAACGGAAGTTGAATATTGCTACGGTAAGCATTTCTGTAGGAGGCTTTGAAGCGTCAGTGGATTTGGTAGCCAGGGTGTGCGTGGCAGGGCGGTGATCAATGGGCGGGTCATCCATGCAGGAAGACAGGATGTGAGTTGCTACTTCCTTTTGGACAGCTCTATCCTGATCGCCGCACATTGTACATTGGGCCGAACACTCATGATGTTCAGTAGAGATTACCACTGGATGCTGGGGTGTTACTGTAGCGCGGGCTAATAGATCTGGAGGGGGGTATGGTGACTCTAGGTGGGACCTTTGAGGCAAAACAGGTATGAATCTGGGGAGAGTTAGTAAGGATTCCAGGGGGTCAGCAAGGGGGCGGGGAGCAGTAGAGGAAGGGCAGCCATGGTTTTGATGGAAGCCTTGTAACGAGAAGGACGAAAGGCAGGGTAAGTGGGATTTTAATGGAACAGGTATGATGTTTTGGATAGAGTTTGTTGAGGTGGGAGGCATCTCACAAGGCTCCATGGAAAGAGTGTGAGGGGGTGGAGTAGTAGCGAAAGGGCTGTTGATGAAAGGGGCCTTGGTGTGAAGGGTCAGTTGGCATAGCGTGCAGTGGTGTCGGAGTAGAATACGGCGATGTTGGGTGGTAAGGGAGCAGAGGATGTTGAAGCTGCGGAGGGTTAAGATGGGGCACACCATGAGGCGGAAAATGGTCGGGCGCGGGCCACATGTTGTGGTACCGGTTGGCAACGATGCTGGTAACCCGTCCTGCATGGTTCGAGTTTGGAGGTGGTACATTAAGTGGAAAAGTTGTGATATGGTACTGCATCTGTGGACGTGAAGACGGCGGGGTCTGGGTTTGTGGGTGTGGGATGTAGCAGTGGGGTACGCGGATCTCCGGGGGACCAAATAAATGCGCTGGTGGACTAGCGCTAGGGTGAGCGACGAGATTTCGTGTGTATGGCCGAGGTGGGGGTCGTGAATGGGTAGTAGGCCGGTTAGCTGGAGCGCGAGAGGTCCTATGTCGACTGTCGATTAAAAATGGGAGCGTGACAATGTCAGTGCAGACGAGGTTTTGGCCTCTGGGAGCAACAGGTGACGAGAGTGACGTTGTGGCCGAAGCGCTGGGAGACAACGTTGCAGGTGGCTGGTCGGTGCGGGGTGGCCTGTTTGAAGCTGGCGGTTTATTTGCTCGTTTGGCAGACAGACCAGAGCGTGGATCGCTGCTTGCAGAGAGGGGGGTTGTATTGCTCGGCTGTGGGTAGACAGTGGTGGAGACTGGAGTGCAACATGGAGCCTTTTTGGGGGACGTTGAGGTGTTGGAGGTGAACGGGACGAATCTAGGTCCACATTTTGCGCTGGTGCACTGGTTGACGGGAGTGGTAACGAGTTGTTTACGGTGGGCAGTTTCTCGGGGGAGCTTTGTGGCACTGGGTCAGACGGTGGTGGCAGTACTTGGATGCTGGCATTCGATCTAAGGACCTCCCTCTGCAGAGGGGTTTTTGTCTGGAGCAATTTTTATATTTTTAAATGAAGTGGACTTTGCGATGGACTCTCTCTTTCTAACGAATTCCACGGCCGTGCTCTCTTCTAGAAATTGAAACAGTAGCGGGCACATGTTTCGATGTGACCGTTTTCTGAGTCTTTTGCAGTAGCACTCGTGGTGTGACATATCACATGCCATGAGCAATGACTGTTTTACCGAGGAAAGGGGCAAACGATCTGGAACATTAAAAACAACGGCATTTTTAGAATTTTTATCCGTCTATGGACTTCAGATGCAACAGAGTCCAGGAAGTGGCCGGCTGATAGGAGACTTTCAGTGTTTGGATGTTTTAAAGGATCAACAATATATGCTAGTGGCAGCAGCATGGTCAGTGCATCGTCCATGGATCGTAACTGTTTCTCTAAGGACGATAAGTTTTCCTGAAGCGCATTATATTTGTTACTAGCTTCACTGTATATATCGACCAGTGGTACTGAACACGGCACTGAGGAGGTAGAAAGTCGGGGGCGCTTAGTGCTTGTAAGTGGAGTTCGATTTGCCGCTCAGTGAATGAGGCGATTTGAAGTCGATCTAGGCATGATATTTGAAAGAACTTTGATAGAAGTGGATCCGCAGGTCAAATGCTAACCTCAGATTTTACTGTTCAGAAAAAACACCTGATTTATTTTAGCTAATGGGGATGTCTTGCAAAGCTGTTTGTGAACAATTTCCCTAGATACATCAGTGGAAACTATACCAATAACAGCACGGCTAGTGACGTGGTGTAGCGCAGGTTGGATGACTGTTGACTGTTGAATCGCGGAAAGGGGCAGATGACCATGAACATTAAAGAGCACAGCGTTTTTGGAACCCTTGTTTCCTAAGTTGGCTTCAAAATCAGTTGAGTCCAAGAAGGGACCAGCCCACGGCAAGCTTTAAGTGTTCGGCTATTTGAAGGGTTCCGCCGTAAGTACACTCGGCGGCAACGTAGTCAATGCGTCATCTACGGTGTGCAACGGTCTCTCTAGGGCAGAAAGGTTTTGTTCAATAACCTGTGACGACTGTCCACAGTGCACTTGTTCGTTATCACGCGTTTTACCATCATGTACATACACGCGACCTTGGATTGTGCAGTTAACCACCTGTGATTCGTAGTTGATGCTGTTGTGCTCCTCTTCCCAAGCACATTTGGGATAGCTGATACTATTCCTTCACTTTGCTGAAATTCCATACTTGGCCTCTCGGCTACTACTGAAAATCGTGCTGTCCTTCGGCATGCAACCTCTAAATTTAAATGCCGTTTACCGGCTAACCGCTGTTCATTTCTTCCATCATTGCTCTCGAAATCCCTCCCTCTATCCATCGAATTCGTTGGCCAATTCCTTGTGATTGATTATGTCGGCATCTCACCATCAAATTCAACCACCGCTAACCCTGACATTTACGACAACGATTTCGTTCTTTGGGATTATTTTCTTAGTGTACATATCCATACTCAATTTCTCACTCACATGCACACGTATCCAATCGAACGCTCGTTTGTTTGCCACTCCTGGTTTATCTGGAACACCTACTCCCGTTGGCTGCGTAAATTTACATCTCTACTCCTATGCACCATCTGTGGTGTTAGTTGAATGCCAGCAAGAATATGATTACGGAGCATCCCGAAAACCAGTGCTTTGATATTACTGGCGGAATGTGTGTTCTAGTAATTAGTGAATATTTGATTAGATTCCACCCTCAACTGTCGGCAGTTAGATGCAATGATAGCGAGTGAATTCCATGAATAATGCCTATGAGTACTAGTCCGCAGACGGGGTGTGTCAGTAAATCATCAGGATCTGAAAGGGTAATGGAGAAAAAGAAGACGGTTGTCTGGCCGTTGTATCTCCGGAGGGTGAGGACGGCAAAGATGGTGAAAAAAATGAAAAAGCACTCAGAGTTAAGATGAGGCCTTTTGGTGGATTCTCAAGTGCCGTTGTTTCGCTGGGGACCGTGACAGGGCAAAAGCGCACAGGAGCCTGGTGGCATGAGATCCTAACATACTATGAGTAGATCGATGAGTATTGTTTGCTGGACGGTGGAAATCTGCGTGGTAAGACTGAAATTCTTTGAGATGTGCGGGAGAAAGGGGCAATGAGACGGCTGAGCTGGAGTCTGAGACAAGAAAATCAGGTACTAGTGAGAACCTGCCAAAGAAAAAGCAGTTTTCTAGGTAGGGCTTATGCCAGGAGGCTCTTTGGCTGCCTATCTGAGTCGGCGCCTTGGTAGACGATCCACGGGTTACTTTGGACAACACAATACCAGCGCGTGGGCTCAAGGGGAACACAGAAAAATAGAAAATGTTGGAAGAGAACAGTGAATATGCGATGGTTACATCCATCGTTGTTGCAGCCCGTGCAGGCGAGGTTTAGCTCAAGGTTATGAACCCTTGGCTTATCAGTGCTATCGGAGCAGAGGTCACGTGAAGTGAATGCCCAAACCGTGCTTTGACTACTACAGTGGACGTCGGCTAGCTGGTCAAGGGTCGCGCTGGGAGCCCGAAAGTGTTGAAGCACAGAGAAGCCAGGTCGGTGAGAACAGGCGGAGAGCTCAGACTGCGTGCTTTTCACCCCGCACAAGTTAAAACTAAAGGACTGAAGGCTAATTCATCTACTTAGGTTTTGCCATATGAAAAGTTGATTCCATACCTCGATGAGTAATTCATCTTGAAAAGAGCGGAGAGCATTGACCCATGACCTTCTCGGCCAGTGGCATACTTTTTCTGTCTTTTTTATTACAGAGGAGCGAGAGACTAAACTTACATCGTAAGGTTCGGCTTCCTCTTCTCTTTGACCCGCCTTTCTTTACAAGTGACCGTTTAGGTCTACGACCGATATGGATGGCTGTTTCCTCCACTATGAGACTACCACTGACTGGATGCTATAACCTCCGGGATTGTTGTGGCCTTAGGCAATGAAGGAAAGAGACAGGATGGAACAAACAACCAGACACTGACAGCTTTCCGCAGGCTCTTTTCAACCCTTTACTCATGCAAACAATAGACCCCGACTGGTTCCAGCACATACGCGAGCCATCTGGTGACTCCACCACCGGTTTTGATATGCGGGACGACTGCACAGACATGAAGACTTTGGGCAAAACATATCACCACCAGCTTTCCAGAGGACGACTGCAGCTAGTGCTGCAGCAATTGTAGGTTCGCGCAGGTATGTCAGTTAGCGTTGGCCTAAGGTCGCACTTCGAAGATAAGCACGGATGATTAGAGATCCCGGGATCCAGGATACCAAGAGCTAATAAACGAAGAAGATTTGATCGGCAGAAGTTTATTTATGGATCACGAAGGAACAACTTTCTGGTTATTTGTAGATAACTGCTGCGTAGAAAAATAGTTGTATGAAGGACAATCCCATGTTGAAATGCTATTTCATGGCCTAGATCCTCAGGCGCAGTAGCATGAGGCAAGTTTGTGGGATTGCCAATGGACAGGTATTTTTAATGGGTTAGGTTATTCACAGGCAAACTGTTGGACAGCATGACAAGATCTTCCGGAAGGGAGGGGAAAAGTGAATGGATGAACATCAAAAAGCAAAGAAATGATGGCCAACCCTGGCTATGTGGAAAACCGCAAGAAATTGGAGAAAGTGGAAAATGTAAGAACTACTGGATTCAACTAGCAGGTTAAGAGTGAGCCTAGAAATATTAGTTTAAAGATAAAACCAATCCGTAAGAAATTGTGGAAAAAAGGAGCTGGAATTCAGTTTATGAAGAAAATCCGCCATGACTGGGTACTGGGTTCAGTTACTGAGATACTTCTGCTGGAGGTCCAAGGACTGCTCTTCTTGAACTTTTCGGGAAAAGGAATGTTCAGTGAAGCACTCCCACTAGCCTTCGAGCCCTTGCAGTTTGGGTGGTAGTGTGTACCAAAAATTGAAGGTGTCCGAATACTGCTAACGTTAATCCCCTTTGAACGGGTTGCCGGAAACTGGACAACCATCAATGCCAAATATACCTGGAGGGGGTGGAGTTATTGCGCTTGAGGTGAAGAACATCGCTCTTCTAGGCGGAAAATGTCATTGTTGAATTATTTCACCAAACATTTAGAGCTGCTTGATCTTGCGGTATATCAGTGATGACTGAATGGAGAACTTTAGAATCAAACTTTTACAAGATTTTGACATCTTTCGCGAAAAGACGGAGACTGCTATGAAGAGTAACGCTGGAAATATCATTCATTTGTATGACGAAGAGTAGTGAGCCAAGATAGGCTGCCTAAGATGACATTGCTAACGACAGGTTTGAACGTGGAGACGCGACCATTTACCTGAGCCAACTGGTGACGGCCGAGGAAGTGCGAATCCATCCAACCGAATAACGGGTCCGGGATTCCACATGATTTAGCCTGCAACAGAATGTGGGTGTGTAGGGCTTCGTCGAAAGCCATTCTCATGTTTGTCAGAATAATACCAATGGACTTGCCTTTGACGGTACCTTACGTGATTCATTTAGGGAGTTAAATTGACAAGTAGAACCCGAGTTATTTTTTAGAGAATTGTGTTGGCTAACACTGAGGAAGTTACTTGCAAGAAGCTCAACCACTTTCTTCTTTACCGTGAGCCTCTCCATTTTTCGGGAGATAATCGTCATACGATTGATGGGACGATAACTTCTGAGAACAAGAACAGAGCCTTTTTATGCAGGAGGATAATTGAAGGCCTTTTCCATGGAGTGGGGATGGGCTAGTTTTCACATGTAGGTTGGATAGATTGAGTAAAATGATGTCGATGTCTGGACCTCACACAGCAAAAGCAACCGATATAATGCTTTTGGGGCCTTTGCGGTAAGCTGGTTTCATATATAGAGACTAGGAGCGGAGAAATATTATCGGGTCGAAAAGATGCCGTGGATAGAATCTCATTGAGTAAGGTTTCAAAGTTTACTCCAGGCTTGGATACATTAGAAGTCGGGGCTTAAGCAAAAAAGGCGTTCAAAGCTCCTGCTATTTCTCCGGCTTTATCGAGACGGAATTTGCCCATAACAATAAAATAAATTATCCTGCCGGGTTGGGAATTTCATGTTTTTATTAGCTCACTCGTAATTTCCTTCTCCCTGGGGTGGCATAGAGCTCTTGACTACAGTTGAGTAGGCACCAGTTCAGCTTGTAATTTGTTTGCCATTAACAGCCGGCCCATCCGGATATATACCGGTGGCTCTCAGATACTTAGTGCAAATTGGTGAAGTTCACAGAGTTTTCATTTCATCCGCATGAGTTTGTCTGCTCAAGAATTTGTCTAGGCTGGCATGGTTCGGGTGATATTGTTTAGGCATTTGTTGACAGTGGAATACTGACAAGCTACCACCCGACGGTCGGGCAAGGCAAGGGATTTATCCAGAATTAGTTATCTGATTATCTTTCGAAAGCTGTTCCGGTCAGCTGAGTGGTACGGCCTGGAAGACCTTTCCAAGGGAAAAACGATTTCTGGCAAAGAGAACGCGAACGAGGCCGCTTTGTGGTCATGCCACGGGAAGCGGTCTCCCGCCAAGTTGGTTTCCTTGTTAAGACCTTTAAAGACTAAGTTCCAAGATGTTGTTTCCTTGAATAGGCGACTGAAGGTGTTGGGTCCAAGCTTCTGGGTTTGTACAGGCAACAAAATCCTGGTAGCGACGTGGTCCATAGGGTGTTGGGCAACAAACTGCTAGGGCTTTGTAATCATCTGCGATCAACCTGTGATCGACAGAGCAGGCTTAGGCAAAGTGGAAGGCCTCAATGGTGTGTACAGCGTCGTTTTCGGTAATGCAGGAAATCGATGGATGCAACCAAGTAGGAGCCCTTCTGACTGCAATTTACTGCTGCCCGGACTGAACCATCAACCATGTCAAGGATCGGGGGCTGCATCATTGAAACAGGAAGGGACTCTGCGGCGCAATAAGCAACCCCTCGCTCGACCGTATATCCTGGAATTACTGAAAGTCTTGTTAACAGTTGGGGCGAAGTCCCAATTTAGAGCTTTTGTTTCAGGCTAGACTTCCGCGATGAGACTAAAATTGTGGTCAAACTGGAGGACAAGGGGGCACAAAAGGTGAATTTTGCCGGTAATGGGCGTGTAAAGATGATACAAACAGGCGAAGTGTTGTACTTTCTCGTCTTGTCCCGATCGTTGATGCTGGAGAAGATGGGGGTGCTGATGTTGCTTCTCCTTGTACCGAAAAAGTGGTGAGACAGTCCTGAACAGGTGGCTGCTTAAGTAGATCGAGGACCGATAGAGGGATGTTAAGTCAACATGAGAACGGTTAGTAAAGATTGAGGGGAGGTGGTGGGACAGGCAGCGGGTCCGAAGCTAGTGATTCCTGAATTCGACTGGATGCTCTTGGGGTAGCTAGTCGCCGCGGGACCAGCTAAGAAGGCAAGGGGCGCATCTTTGATGATAAGGGTGGAAGTCTCGAGCACAGAACTGGTGCTGAGTGGATGATAGGTAAATATATCCTCTGCTATTGCAGAACAGGGGCTTCGGTTTGTGGATGAAATACGAGTTGGTGGATCAGTGGTTGCAAAGTCACTAGGGGAAAATGTGAGGATGATTGAACTGTGGTAAGGTTGGGGTAAACGGCCGTGTTTTACCCGGGACAGATAGGGAAAAATGAACTTTAGTGCGGAACTAGGTAGCCGCTTGATATACCCCTGTCGGTTGAGCTAAGCGAGAGCCCCACTCGAACTGACGTTTGATGGAGTACCAAAGTGGTATTGGCGAGGTTAGTCAATTACCGAGATGCAGAGAAGGGCTACAGTGGGATGAGAGACGTAAGGGAGGGCCTGATAGCTGACTCCTATTAGACTGGACATTGGGCGGGTACCGTGGACGTCGTATGTTGCTTAATGGAAACACTGGAGGTAGGTTGGGGTCAGAGATGGTGGTGATATGCGTGGTGGCATATTAGATTTACTGTGGCAAGCTGTGGACAGGTTGATGGCGACATTTGAATAATTGGTCGCCCCATGTTGCGATCGAATACACGGATCTTTATATGCTGGACTAGGATCCCTGGCGGGATAATAATGAGGAGAGCAACGAGTTCCGTTGGTTATGCCGGTGTTGGAAAAGGTGGTTGGGTAATAACTTGATAATCTCTTTCTCGAGAGATCCTAGGGTGGTTGTGACGCAATGTAGGGGTGTGGCGTTGTCTATGCTAAGGGTGTCTTGGAAGCAAAAAGCAACAGAGATGGGGGACGAGGCAGTGCTCAAAGTCACTAGAGTCGATGCCTTTACGGACTGATTGGTAAGGAGTGAAGAATCGGAGGCTGTCCCCCTTTCGACTTGTTTAGAAGACAGATCAATACTTGAGTGGTAGCCATCTGTGGAGGATTACTGTATAACCGGGCTATGGGTGCGTAACAATGGAGGTTGGGTTAAAAAAATGGGGAGGTTTAGGTAAAGTATAGTATAGTATAGTATAGTATATTTCTTGACCGTGGTCAAAACACATGCACAAGGCAAGATCAGAGTATACAGCAGTACATGTCAATGTGAGGTATTCACAAATTCTAATTTTATAAATCACACAGCAACCGAGATACACCAGTGAAGTCATGTAGTGTTTGAGTGAACAAAAGTGGTAATGGTTGAGGCGGGAATTCCAAATCGGTTTCGAAATCGCTGGGCAGTCGTGGGATTGCTGATGTAGGCGACAATTGGACGGTCACTAACGAGTAACCAGGCGGAAGAGATGCCAAAGAACATTGCTAGAAGTAAAGCAAGCATGGAGCTTCCAACGTGCAGTCAGAGATACCTGCGGAATATTGGAAACTGATCCCGCATTGGGTAACTAATTGTGGAGGAAGCATGTGAAATATAGGCAAGTGAGTCAATGGTGATAATAAAACGGACCTTTTGTGCAGGTGATTACAGTATCATATGGAAATTCGAATAAAGGCGAAAAGCTTTGCAGGGACTTCAGTGAACTTTTGAAGAGCATGAATAGTGTATGGACGTATAACGGACTTTTAAAGAAAAGCCGTCAATGAAACGGATTAGTGGAGACAAACGTCAATTGTTCGGCTAGGCGGAAGTTGGAAGAGTGTAAATTTTTTTTGTATGTGATAGAAAATTGTTAACCAAATTATGGTTGGCTGCAGATGGCTAGTATTCTGTTCCGTAAAGACCTTGGTTGCAGATGGTGGCAGGTAGAATGTTGAGGGAAACAGGTAAAAAAGGGCTGGTTTGACGAAGTTGACAGCTGCGAGGGCTGGGTTCCGGTCATTGGTTTCGTACTGCAACGCGGGAAGAATTGAACTGTTGGGTTGGATTATTTGGGAATAGACGTTGAGCGGATGTGTTGATGGTTAGTGTCAGGAATCACCTCTGCGATCCGGTGAGACTTTCATGAGGCTTTGTTAATCCGTGTACAGTGCCCCATGTAACGTCAGCAGGCGAGAGTATATGTTTAAACCATTGATCAAATCGTGCAGTCTTTACGGTAATCCGGAATAAACGTCGATCTGGCAGATGGCTACCCAAGTAACCAATGCAATCTGGAAGAGATCAGGAGTGCGGCAGTCTGGAGAGTGTTTCAGCTGTGGGTTATAATTATCGTTTTTATGGAAGCAAGAAAATGAACATTTTGTTATCCGAACAGTTAGTTATCGTTTGGCTAGTGGACCGGTCTATTAGGGATCTCTAGACGGAGACTGGTAGCATTCTAGGGTAGTTGTGTGATAGTAGAGATTTAGGGCGACATCAGATAGGCGGTGGATGAGGAGAGGGTGTCTGTTTGAGAACCAGGAATGAAACAATAGTAGAGGGTATGGTCTGGAAGAAGAATGAGAAAATAGGAAGATAACCGCCTGGTCAGTTAACCAGCTGTGGTCGAGGACGGCAAACAGTAAAAAGGGAGAAAAACACTGGGTGTTAAGGAGAGGATTTTTCATGTGGAAGCACACGTGCTGATATTCTGCGGGGTCAAGAGAAATCAGAGGCATACGGATTCCGGTTGGAATGGGGTCTTAACTTACCATGAGCATATGCGCAGAGAAGTGAAGCCTAGTTACTAAGGAATGGTAGTCCGTGTGGCAAGGCTTCAGTGTACGAGAAAGGCGCAGATAAAACAGGATGGGACGGCTGAGTTCTAGCCTGAGCCAGGCATTAAGTGAGAGCGAGCACCCATCGCTAAAGGACGGAACGGTCATATTTATATATATGCAAAACATGTTTTAGACTTTGAAGAGTTGGCAGCCTGTGTGATAAATCGAGATCCAAATCCACCTTTGGCGCGCTGGTGAATTCCATGGCAGTGTCTTCCTCAAGAAACTGAAAAAAGAGCGGCTAATGTTCCGCTGTGACTTTTCTCAAAGTTTTATGCTGTAGCAACGATGGCGTGGCACACCCGAGGCTCGGAGCACTATAATAATAATAATATTGGTATATTTTTCGGCCATGGTCTAGAGGTACGCGCTAACGCATGATCATGGTGTAACACGTTACTCAATAAGATGAAATATTCACAAAATTCTAAGTATGAAAGTCGAGAGTATCAGAGATGGAAAAACATAGACAGCAACAGTTTGAATGGATCATTCTGATAATGGTTTGCGCGGCAGTTTGAACCAGTTTCGAATCCGGGCTAGGCAGTGGTGCGCGGTGATGTCGAAGAAATCGTTGACGCAGTGCTGAGGATGCATTATGAACAAGAATGATCCAAGCCAAGGAAACCGGAGGCCAACTAAGGTTCTGCAGATGGAGTAAGTTTTTAACAAGAAGAAAAGGGGGGAAAATCGGCGCATGCGAAGAGGATAGCGATCCATGAAGACAATGCAGACCCTGAATGACGGATTTACCGGAGTTCAAAAAACGGAATTAGCTTTGAATCAAGGGGACATGAGGCCAATTTCGCGAAAGTGAACTAGTGGATGTTGGAGAAACAGCAGTCCATAAAAAGGTCAGTTTAGATTTCGGGCCAATAACATGTACTATTCAGAAATAAGAAGGCGCAACTGGAAGGTTCTCGAGAAGTGGAGAGTCAATTTCCAGCCGGCTACGGTTCGGAGGAAGGATAACCTGTGGTAACGGATAATAAAGTGGGAAAATCTCCGCATGGACTTCAGCGTTATTATGCTGTTTCACTGACAAATATATGTATGTGTTGATGCATTTGCCTTCAGTGTTATTCAGCGTCATTTCTGGCGATGTACGGCTTCGAATGCGTGAGTTTCGTCTGGCAGGGCACAGTATGTGTTGGTCAATCAGCCGAGTGTGGCTGTATATTAGCGGCATGCGCGTGAACTGGAATTCGTGTTCGTTGCGTTAGAAAACGCTGAACGATCTGATAAGCAATTAGGGGTATCTCCTGTTGTGTGGTTTGATTTCAGTCTCAGTTTCTATGGTAGGTTCCACTTGAGTCTCTATCCGTGCGAGTCAAAGCGGCATCCTTGGTTAGCCAATTTGGCGACTGAGATGGTGAGAGACAACGAACCTGAAATAAAGGGAGATTGCAGTCTGGACGTGGTTCCAGCTGTGGGTTATGATAATGTATGAAGACAATAAACAATGGATTGGTTAGGTCTATGTGAGTGGGGCATGGGTGAAATAGACTCGCAGTGGATTTGAGCTATACTGCTGCAGGCCGACGAAGTTGCGTGCACTGCCTTGGTGACTGTGTATGCATTAAAAAAAGAATTTGTGATTTACCCGTGAGCATGGCATCGCTGGGATACTAATAAAAGACCTAGGGCTTCGCGGTTAACAGTGGTTAGTAATGATAACCCTCGATACCGTTTGCTTACGCAGAACGTGGTTTGGCAACGAGGCGATAGGATAGGTTTGAAGTGACAGACTGAGCGAGTAGGACTAACATACTGTTTGCGTGGCGCTACGCTGTTACTGTCTCTTTCGGTATAGTGGTTATTCTATACTGAGTAGTTTCTGAGGAGTCAAAGTAGAAGGAACTATTGGGGTGACAGTAGTGATACAACAGAGGCAATTGGTCACTTGTCTTGGAACATTGACGCGAGTTCATCTATGCTCTTCCTCGATAGTGCTATCGTACTGAGATTAAGCTCCAATGTGAGCAAGGAAATCTGATGCGGATATGATTGCATGGTTACCGTGGTATCTTTTCGCTGTTATCGTACTGCAAAGCAGAACTACACCGATGTGAGGACTGGTTTGGGGAACCGTGGGAAGTGGGTCCGAATTTTCGTCAGGGAAGCAAACTCTAACGATCTACATTTGGTGCTCATGGTAGGCGGCACAAGGGCCAGCTTCAGGTAGGGAGGTAGCACGATACACAACTACTGGCATCCAGCACGTGGCTCTCCAAGAATGATCCACACTTTTAGACGTTCTTCTTATTCTTTTTTTAATGGTTTTATCACAGTCAGGTATCTGGCTGTCAGAGAAGGCGGAGCTGCTTTTGGTGGGCGACCACAGCCCCCACGCCCCGGCCGAAACATGGACCGCATGTAACAAGCCGCGTTGGGAATAGGTCAACCACACCAGTCAATCCGTAGCGACACTACAACCCAGAGACATGGGTCACATGTGACAAGGCTGGTGTCCCTGGAAGACAAAACAGTGGGGTATTTTTTCTCACTTTTTGTGCCAATCTCTTACTTTTTGGTGTTTATGTCTTATTGGTGGTCAACTCTGTGCAGGGAGACCATCACGGCCAGGAATGTTTGCAGAAGCGCCGCGCTAACACTCGCCTTATCCATGAAGTCAGAACACCCAGGCCGTTTACATGGGACAAAAAATGCAGGGGGAGGTAGTGTCAACCACAGCCTGCGATTATTCGATGGGGTTTATGTTCATCACAGTGCCAGTCTGCACAAAGATGGGGTACGACTTGCAGCACTAACAACGTGATTCGTCGGTACGATCCAAAGATGGTTAGTAGTTTTGCTGGCCAAGTATCAAATGTTGTATAGGCCTATCGGGGAGGATGCTAGAGTTCTGTGATAGGGACAGAATTTGAGCTGGGAATGTCTAATGGTGACTACTGGATGGAGGTTGAGGAGTGTGACAGGTGCTGCATCTTGGGTTAGAGACAGAGGCAAAAACCTAATAATAATCAGCACTGGAAATGTTCAAAGACTATCTTTCATGCTTCCAGTGGTATTTCATATATTCAAATACGACTTCTGAAGCACTGGCCTCAGTCATGAGAGTTGTTATGTTTAGGCATTGTAAACTGGTAGGTTTACGCTTAGGTGATGGCAAATACGTCGTATGCTGTGGCACATCCTAGATTATCAAGGGTTCGGGTTAGTAGCCAACGCTTTCCTCATAAGCTCTGTCAAAAGACATATAAGGATTCGTAAGAGCTATCAGTTTTTGGATGTCCAGAGCTACGTGTAGTCTAGACTTAAACATATTTAGGGAATCTACGGAACGTACATCAGCTGGGAGTTTATTCCACAGAGTTGCATATTCCAGGAGGAAGAAGTTTTGCCTTAAGGATTCCCGAGAAGTAGGGATCGTTATACGGTGTTCCCTATTACGCAGCTGATGTGTCGAGTTTATACTGAACTGAACTTGACTGGAGGATACAGCTTGTTTGTGGAGCAAAGTAAACAAAAATGCGAGGTTGAGTTTTATTCTCCTAAGTCATAGGGGATCAAGCCGCAGGAGTGTACACCGCTGTCTGTAGGTCAGGGTCGTAGAAGGCCCAAACAGTTTTTTGGTAAATCGACGCTGTACATTCTCAATGTCGATAATGTCACGTTTATGCATATTTGAGAACACAAGTGTACAGTACTCTAGGGTTGGGCGAATATGAGTTTTGTATATCTCTAACTTACTGTTCGTGAGAAGAAAATTTCTCTGCAACAAGCCAAGGGACTTATTTGCCCGTGCAGTTATGTAGGAAGTGTGTTCAGAGAAATTGAAAGTGTAAGAATATTGCAGTCCAAGGTCTCTAATTGTTGGGGAATATTGGAGTGAGACACCGCCAATCTTAAGCGTATCATAAGGAATATTGCAGTTTAGCGAGAGATAACTGCTTTTGTTCACTGAAAATTCCATTTTCCAGCGATCACACCAGGAGGATAAGGACTGTACGTCGACCATGATGTTATTCAGTGCTACAGGTAGGTCTCCTCGTTCGAATTCATAGACTATCTTCATATCATCGGCAAGCAAGAAAATTTCGCCATAAGTGATGACATTGCAAATATCGTTTATATATAGTAAGAACAGCAGTGGTCCTAGAACACTACCTTGGATAACCCCGCTGTTTACTGGGTGGGGGTCTGATATCTGACCGTTGATGCAGGTAACTTGGTGACGGTCTTGTAGATAGGATTTAAACCAACTGAGTAGGGGGTTTTCAATACCGTATCCCCTGATCTTGTTGAGTAACTGCAGATGTGGCACTCTGTCGAAGGCTTTTGTCATATGAAGAGAGATGATGACGAGTGCCCTGTCTTTGTCGGCAGCTGTTGTTACCGAATTTAGAAAGTCAAATTGGCAGGTTGAACACGACCGTGATTTGAGAAATCCGTGCTGTCTTGGGCTGATGAGGTTATGTGCAGAAAGGTAGTCGGTCAGGTAGTGTTTTACGACTTTTTCTAGCAGCCTCGAGATCATTGGCGTATGATTAATCGGGCGGTAATTGGCAATGTCATGCACTACGCCTTTCTTGTGCCTGGGGATAATAATGGATTTCTTCCATTGGCTGGAGAAGGTCCCGGTTTGCAGAGATAAATTGTATAGGTTTAGTAGTAGTAGGGGAATATCCGGGCCGCCTAGAGCGAATATTGCTGACGGTAGGCCGTCAGGACCGGGGTAGTAGGTCGGTTTGAAGGTGTGAATGTATCTATTTATATCCGTAGTGGTAACCGTGATAGAACTGAGTGAGGAGTTTGTGACAGACGGGGTGACAAACTGGGTACACGATGGACTGAGAGACACGGTGGTTGTGAAGAAAGTATTAAACGTGTCAGCTATCCTTCGAGGTGAGGTTATGAGGTTATCCAAATGGATGATCTGTTTTATGCATCGAGTTGATTGTGGGGAACGAGCCCTGTGTAGCCGGGCTAGCTCTTGAGCTTTGTTTGGGTGGCGTAACGCTTTGGTTTCTTGCTTTAGTTGTAGGTCACGGGCCTTCCGGTGGATTCCGTGATAGAGGCGTTCCGGTCTGAAGACTGTAGAAAAGTCTCTATTTCGTTGGTACTGCCGTCGAAGCTCGTCGTGTTTCTGCTTTAGCCTGGCTATATGGTTACCTGCTGGTCTAGATGGATTGTAGGGGCGTGATGTGTTTTCGATGCATGAGTGTAAACTTGAGTAGAGGAGGTCAGCGGCGAACTGGGGATTTGCTGTTAGGAAGAACTCGTCCCAGTTTCTGGAGCAAATTTGAGAGGGAATATGGTCCCACTTAAAGTGACAGAAGGAGGGACCGTTACATGGTAGGCTAACAGTACGTGGCTTGACTTGAAATCTGCAACTGACGATTTTATGGTCGCTGCCTGTGTAGTCGTTTAGTACGGAGGCAGAGACGTTCGTGAGACCCAGGGTAAATATCAGATCAGGGATGTTATTCTTTCTGGTAGGTTGTTTTGCATGTTGGGCCCACTGGCCCAGGCGAATGCATGAGGCAAATTGCAAATACTTGTAGGGGGCAGAAAAGGAGGACCAGTTTACGCCCGGGGCATTGAAGTCGCCTGCTATAAATTTACCTCCAAATGACAGGTCAGCGATGTAATTAAATGCATCAATGATGGGATTAAATGTGGAAGTGCCATTTCTGGGGGGTCGATATATACAACCGACAACTATGTTCATCTGGGATAAAGAAATTGTAAACCGTATCGAATCTTCAACATTTGCGAGCACGGTATTTTCCAGTAGGGTGGCAGATAGGCTGCTCTTGACATACCCCATGCAACCTCAACCGCGGCGGTAGATTCGTTGAGTCCTGAAGGTTTGATAACCGATCAGTGATATTTGGTCAGAAGGTATGTTCTCGGTGAGCCAAGTCTCAGTAATCAGGATTATGTCGAAGTTGTGGACGACAGCCAGTCTTTTTATAGCGGAAAGCTTGTTCAAGATGGAACGGAAGTTGAATATTGCTACGGTAAGCATTTCTGTAGGAGGCTTTGAAGCGTCAGTGGATTTGGTAGCCAGGGTGTGCGTGGCAGGGCGGTGATCAATGGGCGGGTCATCCATGCAGGAAGACAGGATGTGAGTTGCTACTTCCTTTTGGACAGCTCTATCCTGATCGCCGCACATTGTACATTGGGCCGAACACTCATGATGTTCAGTAGAGATTACCACTGGATGCTGGGGTGTTACTGTAGCGCGGGCTAATAGATCTGGAGGGGGGTATGGTGACTCTAGGTGGGACCTTTGAGGCAAAACAGGTATGAATCTGGGGAGAGTTAGTAAGGATTCCAGGGGGTCAGCAAGGGGGCGGGGAGCAGTAGAGGAAGGGCAGCCATGGTTTTGATGGAGGCCTTGTAACGAGAAGGACGAAAGGCAGGGTAAGTGGGATTTTAATGGAACAGGTATGATGTTTTGGATAGAGTTTGTTGAGGTGGGAGGCATCTCACAAGGCTCCATGGAAAGAGTGTGAGGGGGTGGAGTAGTAGCGAAAGGGCTGTTGATGAAAGGGGCCTTGGTGTGAAGGGTCAGTTGGCATAGCGTGCAGTGGTGTCGGAGTAGAATACGGCGATGTTGGGTGGTAAGGGAGCAGAGGATGTTGAAGCTGCGGAGGGTTAAGATGGGGCACACCATGAGGCGGAAAATGGTCGGGCGCGGGCCGCATGTTGTGGTACCGGTTGGCAACGATGCTGGTAACCCGTCCTGCATGGTTCGAGTTTGGAGGTGGTACATTAAGTGGAAAAGTTGTGATATGGTACTGCATCTGTGGACGTGAAGACGGCGGGGTCTGGGTTTGTGGGTGTGGGATGTAGCAGTGGGGTACGCGGATCTCCGGGGGACCAAATAAATGCGCTGGTGGACTAGCGCTAGGGTGAGCGACGAGATTTCGTGTGTATGGCCGAGGTGGGGGTCGTGAATGGGTAGTAGGCCGGTTAGCTGGAGCGCGAGAGGTCCTATGTCGACTGTCGATTAAAAATGGGAGCGTGACAATGTCAGTGCAGACGAGGTTTTGGCCTCTGGGAGCAACAGGTGACGAGAGTGACGTTGTGGCCGAAGCGCTGGGAGACAACGTTGCAGGTGGCTGGTCGGTGCGGGGTAGCCTGTTTGAAGCTGGCGGTTTATTTGCTCGTTTGGCAGACAGACCAGAGCGTGGATCGCTGCTTGCAGAGAGGGGGGTTGTATTTCTTGGCTGTGAGTAGACAGTGCTGGAGACTGGAGTGCAACATGGAGCCTTTTTGGGGGACGTTGAGGTGTTGGAGGTGAACGGGACGAATCTAGGTCCATATTTTGCGCTGGTGCACTTGTAGCGGTTGCCATCTTCGTTCATACTTTTACCACGTTTATTGTTTAACTGAACGCTGACTGCCTAGCGCGGTTGCCATTTGACCGTTGCTCTTGCGCACGCTCTCACGCACGCTCCCAAATACACGCTAACCACTATCTCTCCCAATCGCCTTCTCGTTCTCACGGGTCGTGGAGAATACTGTTCTGGTTAACATATTTGTGCAGTGCCGCAAATTAGAGTAACGTGCAGGTGGTCCACGCAGTACAAAGGACCGAAGCACGCGTTTACTAAGGAAACCGCGAAGTAAGGTCTAATCAACCTTACAATTGGTGAGCCCGACGTGATTCCCCGGTCACGTGAGTTTCCTTGTTTTCTACCGTTCAAGGTCCCGTCTGCGTACATTTTTGTGTGTTTTATTGTTTCCCTATCTTGATTTTTTTTTCGGTTGGTTTACCAAATAATTTTTTTTTCGTCCATACATATTTTGAGTGTCTAGTTCGTCGTGATTTTTTTTTCGCGAAGACTATAGTGCCCCATTGGTCGTTTATTTCTTTTCCCGTCTGTATTCCATAAAGTAATCGCTACGTCTGCCGAACGGAAATCCTGCTCAGACCCCACCGTTGGGGCCATCACGCTGCACATACCGGCATTCACACCTGCTGATCCAGAACTCTGGTTCACGCTGGTCGAGTTAGAATTCGAAAACTGCCGTATAACCAGCGACGCCAGCCGTTTCAGGTGGGTAGCAGGCCGCCTCCCGCCAGAGGTCACAATGCAAGTAAGGGACGTAATAATCTCTTCCCGAAGCTATGAGGCTTTAAAGGAGGCTGTCATTGCCGCACGACCCCAACGCAAGACCAATGTATGCAACAACTTCAAAACGTTGAGCTTGGAAGTAGGAAGCCCTCCGAACTGCTGCGTGAGATGCAGCGCTTGAGAGGACCGACAATAGGTGAGGACCCGCACTTGAGGGAACTTTGGCTGCAGCGTTTGCCGCATAACATTCCAGTTTTACTAAGTGCCACGAGCAAATGCTCGCTAGAGGAAACTGCAGCGATAGCTGATGACATTATGTCACGATACAATCCCGCTGTAGCTGGAGTAACCAGGCCGTCCGTCGCAACGGTGCCTGCCTTGCCAACATCTAACGAACTCGCGTCAGTTTTGTCTAGAATTGACGCGAGCCTGCAACGCCTAGCCGTTAGAAGTGGGTCACAGGAGCGGCACCGCGCACGCTCACCTAGGCTCCATAGTCCGTCATTGCGACGCCGTTTCGTCAGTTCTTCAAAAGAAGTATATTGTAAATACCACAGTCGCTTCGGTGAGGGAGCCAAACGATGCGAACGAGGGTGTACGTTTCCCGGTGCTCATCAGGGAAACAAAACCCCCGGCCCATGGTGGCGACCCACGAAGCCGGGTATCACACCAATAGTCGTCTTTTGAACGTAAGGGACATCATTTCAAAAAACCTATTCCTTGTAGATACCGGTGCCGGAGTGAGCGTCGTCCCCCGAGCGAAAGACGACAATAGCACGCCGCAGGCCCAAACACTACGCGCTGCCAATGGCACGGCCATCCCAACGTTTGGCCAGCGGTCGCTCACCTTAAACTTGGGTTTAAAGCGTAATTTTTGTTGGGTATACATCGCCGCCGACGTCCCGTACCCAATTCTGGGCATTGACTTCCTGCAGCACTTTGACTTGTTAGTTGATGCACGGCGCCGCAGAGTGGTGGATCGTCAGACCACTCTCGCTGTTGCGGGTCATAATTCGCGAGTGAATCACGTCACGCCCCTTTACGTTCAACCACCGGCACACCAACCTTATGGCGAACTCATCGCCGCCTACCCGGCCATGTTTCGGCAGGCCGGGCCTCTCCCAGCAGTGACGACCAGTGTCACTCACCATATCGATACTAAGGGACCCCCAGTGTTCAGTAGGCCGCGTCGGTTAGCATCAGACAAGCTTCGTGTTGCACAGGCCAAATTCGAACATATGCTAGAACTGGGTATAATACGCCCTTCCAGTAGCCCTTGGGCTTCCCCCCTTCATATGGTTCCTAAGGCTAGTGGCGACTGGCGACCCTGTGGTGATTACAGAGCGCTTAACAAATTCACCGTCCCGGACCGATACCCGATTCCCCATATACAGGATCTTACGTCGTCTTTATCAGGTTGCTCCATCTTCAGCCGTATCGATTTGGTTCGGGCGTACAACCAGATCCCGGTAGCAGAGGCCGATATCCCTAAAACTGCCGTCACTACGCCTTTCGGGCTGTTCGAGTTTCTGCGAATGCCGTTTGGACTCAGCAATGCAGCCCAGACCTTTCAACGGTTCATGCACGAGGCAACTCGTGGTTTGGAAAATGTCCACGTATACCTGGATGATATTTTGGTGGCGAGTTCTTCAGAGCAAGAGCACGCTACGCACTTACGAGCACTTTTCGAACGCCTTAGCCAGCACGGCGTTACGATCAATATCGCGAAATGCGAATTAGACCGGTCTGATATCACTTTCATAGGACATTCTATTCCATCCTCGGTTATCCGCCCTCTGTCAGATAAAGTTTCCGCTATTCGCGACTAACCTGAACCCCAATCTTTTCGCCAGTTGCGTCAGTTTGCCGGCTTGGTGAATTTCTACCGCCGATTTATTCCTCACTGTGCGGAAATAATGCAACCCCTCACCGACCTGTTGCGCGGAGGTGAGCGGAAGTTCGTGTTTCCCGACACGGCACAAGCCGCATTCGCCTTGGTCAAAGATGCTGTCGCCAAAACAGCACTCCTCACACACCCCGACCCTTTGGCTCCTATTTCGGTAGTGACGGATGCCTCGGACACAGCGGTTGGAGCAGTACTGCAACAGTTCGTAGATGACTCTTGGCAACCTTTAGCATTCTTCTCCAAGCGCCTACAACCCGCGGAATCAAGGTACAGCACGTTTGGTAGAGAGTTATTAGCCATCTACTTGGGAATTCGTCATTTTCGACATGCACTCGAAGGCCGTTCTTTCACGGTGTTTACAGACCACAAGCCTTTGGTTTACGCACTGAAGTCAGCTTCGGATCGATACTCACCACGCGAGATTCGCCACTTAGACTTTGTCTCACAGTTTACTGTGGACATACGACACGTCTCTGGGGTACTTAATCCCGTCGCAGACTCCTTATCGCGCGTATATCAACTAAGTCTGTCACCGACGCTTAACATCAACTTGGACGCCGTGGCACAGGCCCAAACTATGGACCCTGACATCGGACAACTTCGACAGAACGGTTCTTTGAGCTTGACGACAGTACCTATCCCAACTTTCCAGGATACCATCGTGTGCGATGTGTCATAAGGTCGCCCAAGGCCGGTGGTTCATGCTGCCCACCGTTATCCCACTTTCCTGGCACTCCATAATCTGGCTCATCCGGGTGTGACTGCCTCGGTGAAACTGATAACTGAGCGTTTTGTTTGGCACAATGTCAAACGAGATGTCCGTCAATGGGCTCGTGCTTGTCTGCAGTGTCAACGTGTTAAGACCCATAGGCACACTAAGGCAGCGTTAGCCAGGTTCCCAGAACCTGAAACACGTTTTCATCATGTGCACGTCGACCTCGTAGGACCACTCCCACCTTCGCTTGGGTACGTTTACATACTCACATGCGTGGATCGTTTTACTCGCTGGCCGCAGGCCATCCCTATCCCTCGTCCCACCTCGGAAGAGGCCGCGAAAGCTTTTCTGACCGGTTGGGTTAGTCATTTCGGTTGCCCGGCAATAGTAACCACCAATCGCGGTCCGCACTTTGACGGCGCTTTCGGCAGCCTACTCGCTACGCTCGGTTGCCAACACGTTAAGACGACAGCTTACCACCCTCAGGCCAATGGTATGGTCGAGCGTTTCCACCGGCAATTAAAAGCCGCCCTCCGAACAAGCGGTAACCCCCTTTGAAATGAAACACTACCATTAGCACTCTTAAGCCTGCGTAGTACCGTTAAGGAGGAGTTACACACAACACCGGCCGTACTAGTATATGGCTGTACACTTCGTCTGCCTGGGGAGTTGGTAGCCCCCTCACCAACCGTGACTTTCGACTACGGTGACTATGCTCAGCGCCTTACGCAGCACATGCGAGTGCTCAAGGCCAGTCCGCCGCGTGAACAACAGTCTACAAGTTATGTCCCAACTGCGTTAGGAACCGCTACTCATGTATTTCTTTCGCGTCGATGGCGTTCGATCACCACTACAAGCGCCATACACTGGCCCGTTTCGGGTGATAAAACGTAGGGCAAAAACATTTGTCATAGATATCAACGGACGACACGACACCGTATCTATCGACCGTCTCAAGCCTGCCGTCATTGAGTGCAAGCCGCTCGGCCAATTTACACCCACTCAAGTCGTTCAGTCACCTGCATCGAGCGAGTTACCACTCGAACCACCCCCAATTACGCCTAGTGAGAACTCGGCAGCTAGTCCATCAGATTCTCCAACCGTACCCGCAACGCGAAGTAGCCGTCGCGGTCTCCAACTACGAAATCCCGTCCGCTTCGCCGATTTCGTGACGATTTTTACAACCGACTGTTAGCAATAAGTTGGGAAGTTCGCCATGGATTTACCAAACAACAGACCCGTGAAATTACAATCGGTAGTTATGATTTCATTTTTTTCTGGTCTCCTAGCGACTACAACAACACCGAACATCGTTTGTGTTGTTATTACGGTCCAACATCCGCCGTCGCCCTCAGGCGCTATTTTGTTCCAGTTTACCTTGCCCTCTCTCAGACGGATCTAACAAGTCACATTGGCTTCATCCGTAGCCTGGCTGACTCCCGTGCACGCTCAAGGAGCCAACCGCTCACTGGACAACGGGACGATTGGTCAACCTGGCACTGGAGACGGCAACTGGACGCCTTTTTGGATGGACCTGACGAGGCATTTTCCGGCTTGCATTCGTATGAGACCCGTGGGCGCCAAAACACAGTTGGACCTACGCACATCGGACCTCGAGAGTGCAGGCACCGGTAAACTCATCAGCAGTCGTTCGAAGTCACCAACAATATAACGGACAAGCTATGATGAGTTCCTGGACAACCAATAATTCCGGCTTACCATCACGATCGAAGCCCAACTCCGTCGGACTTCTAGGAGGAGGCCCCCGTAGCGGTTGCCATCTTCGTTCATACTTTTACCACGTTTATTGTTTAACTGAACGCTGACTGCCTAGCGCGGTTGCCATTTGACCGTTGCTCTTGCGCACGCTCTCACGCACGCTCCCAAATACACGCTAACCACTATCTCTCCCAATCGCCTTCTCGTTCTCACGGGTCGTGGAGAATACTGTTCTGGTTACCATATTTGTGCAGTGCCACACATTAGAGTAACGTGCAGGTGGTCCACGCAGTACAAAGGACCGAAGCACGCGTTTACTGAGGAAACCGCGAAGTAAGGTCTAATCAACCTTACACACTGGTTAGCGGGAGTGGTAACGAGTTGTTTACGGTGGGCAGTTTCTCGGGGGAGCTTTGTGGCACTGGGTCAGACGGTGGTGGCAGTACTTGAATGCTGGCATTCGATCTAAGGACCTCCCTCTGCAGAGGGGTTTTGTCTGGAGCAATTTTTATATTTTTAAATGAAGTGGACTTTGCGATGGACTCTCTCTTTCTAACGAATTCCACGGCAGTGCTCTCTTCTAGAAATTGAAACAGTAGCGGGCACATGTTTCGATGTGACCGTTTTCTGAGTCTTTTGCAGTAGCACTCGTGGTGTGACATATCACATGCCATGAGCAATGACTGTTTTACCGAGGAAAGGGGCAAACGATCTGGAACATTAAAAACAACGGCATTTTTAGAATTTTTATCCGTCTATGGACTTCAGATGCAACAGAGTCCAGGAAGTGGCCGGCTGATAGGAGACTTTCAGTGTTTGGATGTTTTAAAGGATCAACAATATATGCTAGTGGCAGCAGCATGGTCAGTGCATCGTCCATGGATCGTAACTGTTTCTCTAAGGACGATAAGTTTTCCTGAAGCGCATTATATTTGTTACTAGCTTCACTGTATATATCGACCAGTGGTACTGAACACGGCACTGAGGAGGTAGAAAGTCGGGGGCGCTTAGTGCTTGTAAGTGGAGTTCGATTTGCCGCTCGGTGAATGAGGCGACTTGAAGTCGATCTAGGCATGATATTCGAAAGAACTTTGATAGAAGTGGATCCGCAGGTCAAATGCTAACCTCAGATTTTACTGTTCAGAAAAAACACCTGATTTATTTTAGCTAATGGGGATGTCTTGCAAAGCTGTTTGTGAACAATTTCCCTAGATACATCAGTGGAAACTATACCAATAACAGCACGGCTAGTGACGTGGTGTAGCGCAGGTTGGATGACTGTTGACTGTTGAATCGCGGAAAGGGGCAGACGACCATGAACATTAAAGAGCACAGCGTTTTTGGAACCCTTGTTTCCTAAGTTGGCTTCAAAATCAGTTGAGTCCAAGAAGGGACCAGCCCACGGCAAGCTTTAAGTGTTCGGCTATTTGAAGGGTTCCGCCGTAAGTACACTCGGCGGCAACGTAGTCAATGCGTCATCTACGGTGTGCAACGGTCTCTCCAGGGCAGAAAGGTTTTGTTCAATAACCTGTGACGACTGTCCACAGTGCACTTGTTCGTTATCACGCGTTTTACCATCATGTACATACACGCGACCTTGGATTGTGCAGTTAACCACCTGTGATTCGTAGTTGATGCTGTTGTGCTCCTCTTCCCAAGCACATTTGGGATAGCTGATACTATTCCTTCACTTTGCTGAAATTCCATACTTGGCCTCTCGGCTACTACTGAAAATCGTGCTGTCCTTCGGCATGCAACCTCTAAATTTAAATGCCTCCTTGAGTAAGATTGAGGATTTTTTTGAAAGATTCAAGTTGAGGTCAAGGTCATCGTGACGTTAAACCAGTTTGTCTCAGGTTTTTTGCTTTTTAGCGTTAATATCAATGATTTAGCTGTTACCATTACGTATTGCTATTCAAACTGATTTATTGATCCGATAGTAGCAATAACTGCGGCACACCAACCTGTTGGCGTCAGTTATCATCGCGAATCAGTACAATAGAACTTTATAGACATTCGTGGTTTCCAAGTAACCTAATCAATTGTTCAAAACCCTCCCTAAGTATTCTTTCTCTTTCTATCCGGCCTCTCATAGATAATTAGCCACTTTTTTCTCACCTTTTTGATACCCCGCAATTTACCATAGTCCGATAACTCGCCCATTGTGTTGGCTGTCACAACTTTTCTCCCCGCGCTATTGCGCTTAATTAACTACCAATCACTCCAACAGCTTAGCTATGCGTTCCATTGCTGCCCACCGGCCCAAATTCACAGCTATCACTCTCCGTTGTAAGACCCCTAACCTCCAAAGCACGCTCAAAAGTTGTTCAGTATCCCTCGTTGATATACTTGGAGATGCTACCAAAGCAACTGCCGAAATACGCAAAACCATGAATAGTCTTTCCTCTCGGCTTGACGCTTATGATCAAACCATCGGTCAGTTAGGTCCATTAGCGTTCCTGCTTGACCCATCTCTACACCACACTCAGGCAAACCTAATCTCAGCCGCGAAGTTCATTGATACCGTTGCCCCTGAAATATTTAAACGCATCAAGAAAGCCAACAATGCAGTAGTATTCAACATTCCGGATAAGTTACCTCTCTCAAGTGCCAAGAACTTAATCTTGAAGGCTTGCAACCTAGATTCGCAACCTTGCTACTGTGTCAGACTCCGCAAAACTTCACCGCAAAATACATGCCCACTCCTGTTTCAGTTTAATACTGAAGCTGCTGCCAAGGAATTTATTAGCCGACAGTTTTTGTCGTCGCAAATACAGGTTTCAAGCGGGCAAAAATACTTCCTGATAAACCCCCCTACAAAGAGAGGTTCACAAAAGCCATGCGAAGAACCATAACCCTGATAAACATTTGGCCAGTAGCCCCTTTCAAGTGGTCGATTTACCAAGCGTCGGCCACCAGGCGAAGAACTCTTCTGTGGTTAGTCGCAAAATCGTTGTCGACCTAGATAGTTCATCAGTCTCCACTCCATCGCAAACGTCAAAACTTGCAGAACAGTCTCAATGAAACGGTCCAAATTAATGTGCCTCCTGACGTCCGCGAAACTGATAAAAGTCCCCTTGACTCAAAGACTAGTAACAAAATACCATAAAAAACCCCGATTGACATGATTCCTTCAACTAGCTCAGGAAGTGTCTGGTCGAACCTACAAACTACTCCCACAGAATGTAGTTCAAATAAACGAAAGCCGACCCTTGCAGGAGTCCAAAATCCAAAACCGGATCGGGAAAACAGTCCAATACCTGAAGTGAAATCAGTAATCCCTCAGCTGTTGACGTCAGAACTAGCCATTCCTTGCATACCACAGAAAGGAGCGAGACTAGATGTATTTGCACCGGTACCCGTAACAAATTCGAAAATAAATAGAGTAGCTTTATCGGCAAAATCAGCCATCTCAACACGCGGACCCGGACCTCGCTCTCCGAACTCAATCAATCTTTTGCCTCCAGATAGAGTGAACCATAAAAACACTTCTTCCAACGACGAAAAAGGAAGTCTCGACAGGACTGCTCAGACCGTTATGCCAGTACCTTATTCAAATGCGGTTCCGGTTGGCCACTTACGGGCCACCCAACCACATGCATCCTGCTCTTCAATTCCAGATAGTCGCAAGCTTTCGGACTTAATGCCACCCCATCTAAATCTGACGGTTTTCCGTTTCCCCTGAATGTCCCGCCTCCTCCCATACCATATCTCTCCCCACACCATCCCACAGTCCGCCAGTGGCTACAATTTTTTCAAACCTGGCAGCCTCCTTAAGGTGTCATACATTCCATGTACGTCATGGCCACGATAGTGATAGTTTCATAATTGCACTTTTCAATGCTCGCTCCCTTGTAAGTAAACTTACATCCGTCCGCTCCTTTGCACTGCAATCTCACCCGGATGTAATCCTCGTAACTGAAACCCGGCTTACTGATAAAACTCCCCTCCGACACATTTCTATACTCGGTTATAATATATTTGCTACGAACAGAGCTGAGAGACGTGGTGGTGGATGCCTTGCTTATAGTAACAGCATTCTTGGAACACACTTACTCCAACTTCCTGTCCTTGATAAGGTCCAAGACTCTGTTTGGATCTATATACCCCTGCTTCAGGGGCAGCTCGTCATTGGTTGTGTTTACTGTCCGCCGGGCTACAACATGGGAAACGTAAATGCAATCACCGATGCTTTCTGTCACGTAGCTGAAATCCCGCATGCTTCTAAAATCATAGCGGGGGACTTCAACCTCCCTGGCATTTGTTGGGCTACCCTGAATTCCTCTCCGAAGTTATGCAATTTTATCTCATGTATCCGTGCTGGCGGATGGACACAACACGTAAAATAACCAACCAGAGGGAACAATATTCTTGACCTTATCTTTACTTTAGGCCTCCGAAATATAAAGAAAAATGTCCTTAGCCACCTTCCTGGTTGTGATCATAGGGTCATAACGTGTGAATTCTCCGTTCAGCCGCATCACCAGGAAAGTCCTCAAAATCGAAAATCCTTCCAAAATGCAAATTGGGATACTTTACCCACCATCCTGCGTAACCAGATATGGGATAAAGTTTTTCAAAAATCTGATCCTTAACTGGCGTCGGATGTGATGTACTCTAACCTATTCTGTTCTCTTAACATCATATCTTCCGAGATAACTGAGTTCAGTGGGAGAAAAACCGATCGACAACAAAATTTGCAACGTAAGTTCGAAAAGTTGCAGCTTGCCTACGAAAGGACCAACGACCTTTCTATCTTCCTCTGCCTTAGCCACCTCTCACGCCAGCTACTAAGCGAAAATGAGAACAAGCTGGAGAATCAAGAACTGTACGCTCTCAACCAGCCGAATAAAATAGCCCGCCTTTCTGGCCTTATCAAAACTCGAAACCCCCGCTGTACAACCAAAATACCGTATTTGCTCCTATCAGAGAACATTTATATTAGCTCGCCTCAGTTAATCGCTGAGGCATTCAATAATTTCTTCGCTTCTACCTTCATAACAGACTACAATAGTCCAATCCAGGATCTCACCCCCTTGACTGCTGACACCTTGTCAACCGTAGTATTCTCAGCCAACGAAGTCAGAAAGCTGTTAAATTCCACCCGGCCTCTGGCTCGCCCTGGTCCCGATGGTATCCCACCAGCTTTGTTTCGTCTTGGCGGCCCGGACATTGTGATGCTTTCGATGAACTTATTTAATCTCTCCAGTTCACAAAGCATTTTCCCATCCCAGTGGAAAACTTCCGTTGTCACTTCCCTCCATAAGAAGGGTGCTTTACATGACCCTGCTAATGACCGCCCCATAAACCACACTCCCATTATATCTAGGATAATGAAACGAGTAGTTAAAGATGAGATTGCCAATTTAATCCTCATCCGTGGGTTAATAAATAAAAACCAACACGGCTTCTTAAAGTCTAGGTCGTGCCTGACCTGCCAATTTGATTTCCTTAATCTGATCACAACGTCAGCTGACTCTGGAATGGCATTTATCGTTATCTTCCTTGATATGACGAAAGCATTCAACCGCGTGCCTCACGCCCAGCTGCTAACCAAGGTTAAATCTTACGGCATAATAGACCCGCTCTTTTCTTGGTTGTCATCCTATCTTAGCATGAGATCGCAAGCAGTAAGCATTGAGGGTTACCTCTCATCACCCCAGCCAGTCACAAGTGGTGTTGTACAGGGCAGTGTGTTAGGTCCACTTTTATATCTTCTCTACATAAACGACGTATTCAAAGTAATACGCCATGGCACCGCGGTCCTATTCGCCGATGATGTTAAGATTGTATATTAATTTGAACCTCATACCTCGACCTATACCCTCACCAAAACACCTCACGACCTGAACGCTCTTGAAATATAGTGCAACACTTGGAAAATGAGTTTCTTCGCAGCTAAGAGTGCCATTATCACATATAAAAGCCAAATTCTCCCTGAGTCCTTCGCCTTAAACGGCCCGTTCATTCCTACTACTCCGCTAGTACGGGATCTCGGTCTACAATATTCTTGCACGTTCACCTTTCAAGAACAAGCCACCTATCAGGTGGTTAAGACTAAGAGAACGATAGCTCTCATCTGCAGAACATTTAGAATGCGCGACAACCAGCTTCTGATCTTTAAATCCCACGCCAGACCACAGCTCGAGTACTGCCCTCTGGTATACACTCACATGCGCAAATCTGACAGACTTGCGATCGAAAGAGTTCAGCGATCCTTCACCAAGCACTTGCTCGGCTCATCATCCCCCTTGAATTATAAAGAGAGATGTGAGCTAATAAGGCTTGAACCCCTACGGCTACGACGTATGAAACTCAATCTTTATCTTCTATTCGACCTCCTACATTCTAAAGCGCATACGTCCATCACTGATCTATGTTTCGCTCAAGACGCATCCTACCCTCTTCGTAACCGAAATCATACCACTGAGGTCCCATACTCCAGGACAAAACTAAGAGAAAGGTTCTTCATCACCGTTTATTCCCGCATGTGAAACAGACTGCCTGACGACATTCGGGCCTGCCAGACACTAGACCGTTTCAAAATTGTCCTCACAAAATACTTAGATGTCGCCAAAGTACTACAATTAACCCATATGTGCACCACGTTGGAACAAGCTTATGAGGGTAACCTAGATTTTTGAATAGAGAAAGAAAGCACGACCCGGTTAACATCCTTTGCAACGTCGACATCACCTACCCCATATGCCTTCTCCATCGCCAGCATATTAGTACCCCTTAGAATGACTTACATCACTGACACTGCTCTTGTTAGATTCTCCCCAATTCACGCGCTCCAACGTCTCCTACCTATTATCTTTATCATAATTAATTCGCTTTACTCGGTCCGAACTGACCCCATTCCCCTCCTTTATTTTGCCTTAGCGTCCCAACACTTAATCCAGTTCCAGTGACCACCGCTTACCTTCTAAATCATCATTCTTAATCCTAGTTTTGGTCATTATTTTTGTATTTCCATTCACTCCCAATGGCTCACAGTCCTCATTCTTCCCAAAGTAGTCTGTGTCTACATTACTAGATTTCTCTTTTCACCATTGACCGTTGATCCTCGGCTGGGAGCATCCCAGACTGCGTCTCTCTACTCTTATGCTTCCAGACACCAACCGGCGCGTATCTCCAATCTGATGACTTGGAATGATCCGGAGATAACACCAGCGAAATATCTGGCCCAAACATCAGGTTCTAAATCCGGATCCCTCACAATCTCCTAGACTACGCCATCTCTACGTCTGTATGATCTCGACCAAAATCACCTGTGCAAATCCCGCCGGTGAGGGGCGCGGACAGATCCCCCGCTTTGGCCGGTGCATATCGGGCGTGCAGAACACCTGCAACGATGTGCGGGCGCAACTAGGTGGATCGCACCTCCTGCCTCGAGAAATGGTTTTGAGGTTGGGTGTCAAGCGCACGGTCAGCCCCACCCACGAGCACCGGTTGTGGATTGAAAAAAAACAAGAAAATAGAACAAAAGGAATACCGTTCATATACTCAAAATGTTACTGTCTCCTCCAGCCAAAATTGACCCTCCATCGTGCTCGCTTCAAATTTGCCTGCATAACCTAACGCTTTTTTCGTCCGACAAAAGTTGCTTTTTTTGGTGCACAGTCGTCGTATACTTAAAAACCCATCAACACTTCTGGCTCATTATTCCCAGTCCACTTCCCGCGGTTTCATGCCAAACTATTCACCAGTCTTATTTGCAAACTTAACCACTCTCTAAGATGAAGCCCACCCCTTTTTGCTACTTTTACCGATATACTCGATAAATAACGCATTTATTGCTGTCACTAACTTCCGTACCACAATCTCCAGACAGTATATGACACTGCAAAATTTATCTCTTGAGATTCTCAATAATCGACGGTTCTGTGTTTGCTTCCTTTCTCTGCCAGCTCCGCTGTTTGCCCACTTAGGGCTGTTGCATTGCAATGTCCTCATCTTGCAAGGTATCGTGTCCCACTTTTGCATATCTGATAAGCTCTTGTGCCGCAGAGTTGTTCTGTCGCCACAAAGTGGTCCACCTTTTGCATCAAACAAACTGATAGTCTTCTGCCCATCACTTCGTCGTTTTTGCCAGCTGTGTCCATCTTATTGTTGTAGTTGAGCACCACGCAACGATTTTTTCGATGAGTCCTAGTTCATGCTGATGCATTACATTCCTTTTTTTCTGAAAGCAAAACAATCCACTCAAAGTCCATATGTTTTATCCGGTCACTTCCCTCACCATCACTCTGGCAACCACGGTCCAGATGTGCAGCCCATTTGGTTTATCACACACACTCTGTCCATATCCGGCTGCCGAACTTTGCAAACCTATTCATCGGTTGTTGTGTATTTCCTTTCTCATGTTCCATTCCGAAAGATCGTCTCAGACATTTCCGATGCTTGATACATTTTTTTCACCACGTGAAGTCTTTGGTAAGAATTATCAGTATGTAAATACTTACCTGTCATCCAACCGGTCATCCCCCTTGCAAGCCACGTTTCTGCCACTATCGTAGCTAAGCACCACACGTAGATTTTTTTTGTCAGTTACCAGTTTCTTGCTGATGCATTACATTCCTCTTTTCTGAAAGCAAAATATCCACTCAAAGTCCATATGCTCTATGCGGTCACTTTTTACCATCAATTTGACACCCACAGTCCAGTGTGTTGTCCGTTTCGTTTTACAACGGGCTCAACCGATTTACGGTCACTGTACCCCAAAATTGCTATCCTCGACCGATTTTCTTGGTCTTTATGTATTATGCCACAATTTTTTATCGTCTAACTTTTCATCGCAACTCCTTTCATATATTGTGAATCTCTATAGCTTGAATACGTCTCCTTCAGGAATGCTTCTTCTTCACGATATCCACGTATCCGTTAATCTAGTTGAGTTCTCCTACAGGACAGTCTTCCTTCTGTAGGATTTGTGTGATTTTGTACCATTCTCCACCCACCCCACACTTTGGCAGAATAACTACGCCCACTTCCAGCCGGACCGACCACTTGACCTTGAGTTTAAATTCACCGGGCGGTATCGCAACAATTGACTTGAATGCCTTCTCCTATATTCAATCGCGTTCGCATAATTGTACAGTCCTACTGTAACTTTCATTCACCTTTCAACTGTACTGTTTGATCTTGCATTGCAGCATGCTCCGGGGTTATCCGAAATAAACTATTATTATTGCATGTCTAAAACGCTTGGATGAACAAAAAACCCCTGTGTTCTTAAGTACTGTTGGAACGTCAGCACGTTGCTTTATCAAGAACTTGTCCTTCAAGCAGAAGCTTATTTTACTGAAATGCGAAGACATTAGGAATCTTGTATTCGGTCGTACCCAACCACTTTGCTTCCATCTTGGTGAATGTGCCAAATTTCAATGGCTCCGGCAGAACGATTCGCGGGGTATTCGGGAGTTTATTCTCCAGCTGCAGAAGGAAGCCGCACGCTGAAATTTTCCAAATCAGCTGAAGATCAAGCTTCTTTGTCTTCTGAAGGCTGACGACAATAATCAGCAGTTCCGGCATGAACTGCTTCTTCTTCCTTACCCTACCTCTGGGAATGTTCATACATTCTGTGGGCATTGCCAGGATGTGATTAGTCTTATAAAATCCACGTCCCGCCTCATGGTACTTAATCTCAACCCAGTAAAATTCAAAGATGCAAGCACTCTTCCAACAATTACTTCCTCGTCACTGAGACTGACCTTTCTGTACCTGGGTTGAAAGCCAATAAAGAAATTGGCATTTCTGTGAAATTCTTGTTGCGGAAACAAGTTTTCTTTTCTGAAGTAATTGTACAGTGCCCCAAGGTGCCCAGTGGCATGAAAGTAACTCCTGTAAAGTTGGATGTGGATGGGGATCCCTTGCTTGAGAGGCGCCGTGTATTGGTCTACAGATTTCGGGAACCAACAAAGAAAGTTCAAGCTAACTTGGTTGCCAAAGGGGTTCTGCGGGTCATTTCGCCGACTAAGTGGATAAAGCTTAGTGTTTCTCCTTTGAAAATCCACTGGTATACTCCGAAAATATGCGGGGGTTATCAAACCACTTCAAATATCAAGCTCCGGCAGCGTACATGCGCTGCTGCAGAGCCAGATTATATACTATCCTGCTTCCAAGGCCCCAATCGCTACTCCCGTAGTTTGTTAAAGGATGTTTACTAGCAAGTTCCTCTACATGGAAATCCCCGTTGGTATACTACTGTTATCACCTTATTTGGCATGTACACACAAACGTCTGTTTTTGAGAGTAGATTTTCTCCAGCTATCGCTCAGTCAGTCATGAATAATATCACTAAGAGACTCGATGTTGAACAATATCAAGGTGTTGTTATCCGTTCAACCACACAAGCGGCCCATGGAAGTGTGTTCGGAGAGTTATAACTGCTTTTTTGTGAGTTCGCTATTGTCTTCAACCCATCCAAATGTGTGTTTATCTGCGAGTCACTCGACTTTTGAGACATCATACAACTTAAGCTGGCTATCAACCTAGTCGTAAGCACCACTCACCTTCTTTTGACTTCTGTATCCCTCAAAGTATCACTAGACTGTATTCTCAGGTTGGATTCTTCCGAAGTCATTCGCGTTGTGTTTCGCGCTTTGCCTCTATTATGGAAACTATTTTACCGGTACTGTCATCCACTTATTTTTTGTGGTCGGCGAAACAAGAACAGCCTCGACGTTGTATTTTATCTTGCCCCGGGACTAACGCTTTCATGCGTTCATACACCCCCAAACTACATCCCACTTTCATCGGTAATGGATCATCCACTGGAACTGAGGCTGTTTAGGAAAGGAATTGATCTCCGTTGTTTGCGTCTCAAGTCGACACCCTGCTAAAGAAATAGGCTATCCTCAGAAGCAATATGATGATTTGGGTGTCTGCTGGTCTGTCTAAGGGCTTCTAGGATATCTGTACGGATCCACATTTGCATAGTTTCCGGTCCTGAAGCACTCCATTTTATTCATGACTCATCCAAATGAATACACAAGTCCACTGCCACAGTGCTCCAGATATGTGGTACAGCACTTTCGATGTATGATTATGACATTCATTTTCTTGGTGGTAAAAAAAATCTACACGTGAACTACCCACCCAGATGCACTCAGTTAGGTGCTTCATGATATTGTGACTCTACGTGTGCAAACTATTCCTGTGAGCCGACAACCTCTAGTTCGCGATTCACGTAGATACTTTGGATTTATTTTGTTTGCAATTAAACGAGGATTGAAAACCAGTGTCAAGCTTCGGCTTCTTGATTTTTTTCAGGAAGGAGAGACATGGTCGTGACATCGAATGGAGTTCTGTGCTTGAACGTTCGCCTTTTGGTTTCTCTATCACTCCAGCAAATAATGGCACCTGATATGCATTATGCCCATTTGAGAATTGGGAATATGAAAGCACCAGCTCGTCTGACTTGCCGGTAGCCTGAGATTGATTTTATTGTTGTGCAGTTCACCAGATGGTGCGACCTTTCTGCACACAAAAGCTTTTTCCTCCCTTCCAAATGGACTCCGCGTCCGGTATACCTCGAAGCTTTGGAAGGGATTCCCTTCAATCATTGTGGTCCTTTCTGTGGTGAATATTGGGCTTTTGGTGATTATCAATTCCTGTTCCCTTTGCCCGAAAGTATACATCACATCAACTGGTGCGGAATGTACACTAAATGCTACTAGGAAGACCTGCAGCAGTGAAAGACCGCCCGTGCATCGATTACTGATAATGGAAGCCATTTAAATGCGAAGAACGGTATTATCTGGATTTTAGCAAAAGGATGTCGTCGTTCGCTCACTGCACCTTGAAATTCAACGTCAGACAGAGTGGCTGAGAACGTCGTTCTTACTTAAAAGTGCGTTGTAACGGCATTCAGTCATTCAAACTTTCAAGAGCTTCATTGAAGTGCGGACAGCTTGCAGTCTCAGTACGAATGTGCCGCTCATGGCACCACAATTTCTAGTCTCGCAACATCACTGAAGTGTGGGGCACCTCGTTCAAACTTAAGACGGATTAGATCTGCTGATGTACTCTACCAAAGAGAAAAGGATTTACGAGCAGCCTCCGCAGCTGTGCTGGGGTAAATTGGTAATTCCATGCCACAAATTTTGGATACGGATGATGGGTCGGTTCACCGAAGGCATGTTGATCAAGTTCACTATCGATTTCAGGAAATTCCTGCTGACGCAGATAGCGCTTGAAATATCTCCCATGTTGATCCTCAATTGGGAATACCTAGTAAACCCTTGCTGAGGCCTCCTGAACGCCTGGCCACACAACTACCTGGAGACTCCGAAAACCCTCAGCTTTATTTAGGCTGCGAGGAATGTGACGTTTGGTCCTATTGCGGCTGCTCGTTGTCCCGCTTCAGTGACATTACATACATTTATGCGACCTTGGATTTTGCAAATAACTAAAGGTGATTCGTACTAAGAACTGCTTTGTTCAACTATTGATCTGCACTTTTGATGAATGCCTTTATTCATTCACAGAGCCAGATTTCCATACTGTCCTGAAATTCCCACCAGCATCACTGCTTATCAGCTAGTAGTACCGAGCCACGCACCAATTGCCGAAGAGTGGGGGCTTTTGGGGCTATGGTTTGAAGGCTGTGAGTCACTCGGCGGGGACAGCAAATAGTGGACTCTTCGGGCATGATAAGACAAAGAACATCCATGGGGATGGAGTCAGATTTGCCGATAACGAAGAGCTCATTTTCCCAAGTTGGCGGTTCTGTGACCACTCAAGCAGCCATTCGCAGTTCAGTTGGTCGTCTCAGACTTTGTTCTCCAGACAAAATCCAAGTCAAAAGAGTACCGCGGGAAGCTGCCATTTAATTACCACCCAAATATCCTGGCAGAAACTACCGATAACCGCAAGTACTATGACGTGGCATTTCTTGTCATATGTTCACGAATTTGCAATGAGCCCCCACCCAGGGTCCGCGTAACGGGTTATTCACCGAGACCTAAAGAGGAATTGAACAGATTCGTGGATGTACCGATTATGGTACACTTTGAAAGGCCAAGCTTATAAAGTCTGCTTGCTTTACTGACAAGCTGAAACGAGGCAAGGGCGAGGACAACATTTTTATCGCAAAATTTGCAGCGGATCTTTTAGTTGTTTGTCTCTGAAATTAAATTTTTTATATCGTTTTATTCTACACACCACCAAATGTACTGCTCTGTCCAGGTAATATTCACCGATAAAGGCAATGGCCTCTTCGTTCACAGAGCTTTGTGCTTTCCCGTCCAGTGGGCCATGATTTCCTTTAGAATTGCTCCCTCACTTTGGAGCAAATTTTCGGCTGTCAGGCATTACTCCGATCCCACTCTGGCCCCAGTTTACTAGGAGTAATTGTCTTACCACAAGAGCTGCCTTAAAAATGAGTGACGGACAAGCAACCCCTTTAAAATGGCTTTATTTTCCAGTTTTCTTCCCGCTAATAGCCCGGATCATGTTTCAGGTAATATCGTACCTGCTCTATTTCAGCCTGTTTTGCTCCACGTGAACAGTTCCGTCTTGCTGCTCATTGGTATCTCATGACGGAAAATCTCATAGAAAGACCTCAGTCCTTGATAGACTACATGCCTTTGCCTTTTTTCTTTCACGTAAACCACCCTGGTGCCCCTTATTTACCGGATGTGGCGAGTGTTTCCGTGGCACATCCTAGAACTGCTTCGTCTGAAATCGCCTCCTCGGATAGAACTAACCTTCAGTGAGACAGGAGAAACCTCAAAAGCAAAAAAGGACTTAAAAAGCAGGAAAATATTCCTCTTTTTGTTTTTTTTGCTTGCCTTCCCCGTCACACAACACTTCCCCGACTGACAGTGTTGGTACTGGATGAAGATTGTGGCTGACCCATTTTCACCGCTGCCTGCCACGTACAGCACATATTTCGGTCAGGGCCTGGTAGCTGTGATCAACACCAAAAGCAGCTCAGCTTTCGCCACCGGTCAGGTATCATTTTGTGACGAAATTACGAGATAAACCTCTAAAAGTGGGGACCAACCTTGTCGTGCCACCTGCTGGATGCTAATCGATATGCCCCGTGATAAATCCTCATTCGAAGTGTCCCTATGAGCCACCTACTATGCGGACTCAAAGTAGGCTTCTTGACTGTGTTTTCTTGTTTAATTCCCAGCTCTATCCCACCTTTTACCCCTCGTTGTTTCCGAGCCAACAACCACGGTGATATTATGCGGCTTTGCAGCGTGCTAATGGCAATAAATGATCGTATCACCCGTACAATCCACTCCACGCGACACTACCCTACAAATATTCAAAGATACTCTTAGTATACCAGTACAGTTAAGGTCGGAGCTTTGTCGATCGCACATTTATTTTTCGGCGTTAGTCTTGTTTTACTTACAGAAATCAACATCGACACTCCAGGTGGCCTCATTTTTTGGTTAATTCTCCCATTTTATCATCTAGTCTAGGCTAACAGTACTTCAATACAACTGCCAGTCCCCCCACTGGTATCATCATAGCCCCCGTTCTCTGTAGATACTTAATGACCCCTCTACCATCCAATGCAGCCAGTCAAGCATTGCATTTGCCGAGTTTCCAAGCCGCTCCATCTCTATCCCCCTGGAACATTGGAACCACCCCACAATAAAAACCGTCGCAATGAAATGTTTTCTCAGTCCCTGTTGCCGGTGTCAACAACTGATTATTCCCCTGATTTTTGGGGCCAAACTTCAACTGAATTGTCCAGCCATTCAAAAACCAGCAAGTCCTCATTTTGTGGACGACATCGGCATGAATCCTCGCTATCTTGAGGAGTTTTATGGAATTTCTCCCAGTCTGGATTTTACTATAACTCGCTCGCTCGAAGATCCCGAGTAATAAGTCTGCTATCAGCTTCTTGATAATTCCCGCATGTATGCCTCTCTTGCTTAAGCTACTATCGTAGCTACGCATACTACGTGGACCTAAGACCTGTCCCAACTTTCAGGTCAATACAATACGATCCACCCGTAATGAAGGTGAACATTTTTCGATTTTCCCCTCCCTCTCCGGCCACGTAGAAATTCCTCCGTCTTCACTGTGGTAATCTCCCGCCTGATGTACTTTTCTTCTGGTACCTATCTGACCCCATCATCTTCCAGACACTAAGCGGTCCACTATATTTGCCCGTTGATCTCATGTCCAACGTCTTCTTCCCGTTTGTCTTCAGGCTCCCAGCCCAAATCCTTTTCACAAATTGAAGCTCGCCGTACCAGCTTACATCCAATGTGGAAAAATTCCCCCTTTTTCAAGGGCAAACGGAATACTGTTTGATTCCTTAGGTTTTCCACTCCTTTCAGTCACTTCCATAAGCTTTATATATAAATTCCACATTTCCAGCCAGATTTATCCAATTTCGGTCAGTTCGACCACCCGAACCTGGGTCAGACCGTGTTCGTTTTCGAAGTGTCTTCTACGCTATGGCATGCGCATACTAACTTGCTGATCATGGCGAGCGAAACATAAATGCCCAGTTCAAGGTCTTCTAGACGTGAGAATCAGATGGTCTTGTTTTTGCCTTTTCTATCATTAAGGCTCGGTTTTGAGCCATTCCCGGCAGAAGCTGTTTATCACACTGGAGCATTGAGTTTTTAAGGCTCCAGTTCCGCCGCTCCGCTGTGAGTTCGTAGTTTCTCAACGCAAAGTATCTGAGAAGCCTTTCTAGAGAACTTTCGGGTCAAGCCGACCTAAAATCGTCCCGACCTACCCGGTCTACGAAACATTTATTGCTTCTCGGCTGGATCACGTCATTTAATCATCTGCTCATGCCTTTCCGTGGGGTGCTATCTCTTCGGTTTCATAGATTATTCAGTGCTCAGTTTAGTTTTTTAGGAAAAAGACAGCCTAGATAATCAGAAAAATGCGGTAAATTCTTTCTGACGTTCGAAAACCTGCAGGACTTCTGTTGGAGCGGTCATCCATAGCTCAGCTGAGCACCGCAGCCATCAGCCATTCCCGTTAAAAACAGTCACGTCAATCAGGTCAACCTCGGTCGGTTCAAGCAGCCACTCCGGTAATGATGTGACTTGGTGATCTGTCTAAATATTTTCCTTCTAAAGTTTAGCAGTAAAACAATGCTTATGCACAGCTCAGTTATAACCTGCAGGCCTTTCACATACGAGGCCGCCATTGTTTTTGACCCCACAATAGTATCTGGGCCCGTATCTAGTCGTTATCGTCCGCCTGGCCCAAAACCAACCACTCGCACCTCTAGAGTGGCAAAAACGAAAGCTAACTTGAAGGCTGCATTTATTACATACTTCGTACCACTCATCGATATACAAGTCGAGCCAAAAATGAGGTTAGTTAGTAAAAACAGAGGATAAATGACTTATATAATGAATGACACTCGACTGAGCGTGCATCATCAAAGATTTCTCCACTGACAATCATCGCCGAACTATAGTGATCAGCCGATCACACTCCGTCTATCACCTGTTTAACTGCACGTTTCGCACACGCAGTAACCGCAAGCGCCACTCCCGACACACTTCCACCTCACATGCCAGACTGCTGTCTCTGTGAGCAGGCCCTATGAGGACATGCGCTGTTGACACTCCGCTGTATTTTCTCGTTGACATCCTCGCTGAATGCAACCGTAGAATCTGAGGGAGTGTGCCCTCCATTGGAACCAACAGATCAAGCTGGCCTCGAAAGCTTATCTAGAGCCGATCGTTGCGTCGATACAATGGCCCCGGAAACTCACAGAAGAATCAAAAATGCTAGCCGTGCTGTAGTGGAATGTGTTCCAGACAGACTACCTATACATTCCATTGAAGTCACCATATTGAACACATGCAACATGGCTCATCGCGTGCGTGAAACACCTTTGAGCAATATGTGGCCAAGTTCCAAACGAATACCGAAATCAGAACGCGATTATCTGTGAAATTCTACGATATTGGATTATCGAACGAACAGTGACACGAAACAGATGCGAACCACAATTAGCAATCACAAGGACTCAGAAAACGGGGGCCAAATTGCTGCTTGCGAGAAAAGAGCACGCTCGTCACGCAGGCCCAGAGTAGGGATATGACAGAGCAACGCTCTGGAAGCAAACAAACAAACGGTTCATAAAAACATACGGTGCATAAAACAAGCCATTAGTGTAAATACGTGAGTGACCTCAGGGAAACAGAACTGCAATGTTTTCAAGGGGATTTTCCACGACCGGTAGTTACACTGTGTGCCATTGCATTAGGCTGCGGAAACGATCGGCGCGGGACCCCTGCCAACTGCTCTTCCAGTTTTCCAAACAATCACCGGCCTTTAAGCACATCAGAAACTGTCAAAAGATCGCAGAAGCCATGCCATTTAAATACATCCAAATACACACTGGTAAATCCTCTACAAATAAGGGTGTCTCGCCCGCACAAATGAAGACCCGTGCCTTCTACACGCCTTGAGCCAACAGGACCCGTGGAAGCATTACAGCACACTCCCATAATTAGGACTTCAGACAGAAAATGAACGATCTTGATAGCTTTTTCGGCATCAACGGACCTTCGTAAGTCTAGCCCCCAAGATCCCAGGCAAACTCCTTGCGATCTATCCCAGGTTGCTGCACATTTTCCCACCGACGAGTCTGACAAACTTTTACAAAATAATTCTGCGGAACTCATTAGGCACAGGTTGACTGGGTCAAGAAGCTGGAACTGTAAATTCGTGGCAAAAAAGCTCCAGCATTATTACTGGTGCATGATTCCGTCAGCCGAAGCAGACCTAGGCATATCGTCGTACATGTCACCGACTAAACCAGCAGGAAAATGTTGGCACATTGCCTCCTCAGGTACTACGTCTTTCAAAGTAAATAGCTAAAACTTCTTCCAACCCCAAATACTACGTTTTCATGGTCATTCACCACTGTACCCAGCAACTCTGCTTTTCATTTTGGCCACAGGACAACCGATCTATCAGCCTCATCATATCTACCGGCTGGCACGCCCACCTGGAAGCCTCGTGATATCACTAAGATAATGTAGCCGCAGCATATGCCTGGACCTATGTCTACGAAGCCTGGTCGGCACAATTCACCACACACACAACCAACTAGCACCGCTAGCTAAACCGACTACCATCAACCCTCTTTGAAACCAGCTGTCAAAAAAGTAATGTCTGAAGATTGGATCCATTAGAGACCACTCCGCCACCTCTTCGAGCACTCCTTTCAAGAACATGTGGATTGCTGCCGACAAACCCACGCTGCAAATGGAATTTGCCAGTTCCGCCAGCACGTGTTCAGCTAAGCCAAACATTTTCCGCCCTCAGCTGTCTTCTCCTTCACAGTCTGACTATGAGCAACCTAAGTGCATTATCAATTGCACTTCTCGTTTACGTGATAATCGATCCCGTATGTCTGAAGTCGAATTAGATTTATCTATTTCTATCTCGCATCGCCAGCCAAAGCCTAAGAAACCAAGAATTATTAAGTATTCACCTGGCAAGCTGTTCCTTCTTGGGCTTATCAACCCGATTCCGCCCTTACCTATCACCGGAAAACTGGCTACAACCGATGACGGTGAAAATTTTCCAACCAGCTGAACAGCCATACTAAGAAGTCATCAACCAATCAAAGGAGGCTCCCCAAATTATTATATTTCATCTAGTCCATTGGCTTCAATAGCCATTCGGCAACCTACAATGCATAGGTCATCTCTCAAACCAACGAAGAAGCCATCACCAGGTGGAATACACATTGTTGACACTACGGCCAATTCTTACTCACTCATGAAGCCACTCTTCCGACTGCTAAGCACCCAAGCCAAACAACACGGAGTGCGAAAATGGACCAAAGGATGTTGTTGACGAAAGAAATGACCAAAGAAACCACCGTCCACTAGTTGCACCGTGCATACCATGCATTCACGCTTTTTCCACTCCCTCGAGCCATCATCCTCATCAGGCTGTTACAACCAACCTCTGAACCTCTCCAATAATGCAACTCTTCATACCAATTAATCCTTCAGTATTGTGCATAACATCTGCCGTAACCTCAGTAATACTTTCCCGTTTGGATTGCCCACCTTCTGTCATCAACTTTTGTCGCCTACCCTGAACCCGCTTCCTACCGCAGGTCACTTACAACAGTTACCGCGACGTTCCAGTCTCTGCGTCAACCAACACTCCTATATCAAACTTTCATTTCACTTTTTCCTTCAAGGTTACAGCCCGAAAACTCATTCATGTAAAGACGGCACCTGTGTTGCCGTCCTTACCGAGGCAGGGGCCAAGGTATTTTAAAATACTACACATTCATTTCCTCTCTCGGTGCATAGCTACTTTCTTCTCTTTCCTCATTTTTCTGTGTCACATCCACAAGTGTCCACCAGTAGCAAGGCCCTCGATAGCGGAAATTCACTGTGTTGCTCAACACTAGGTAGACTTACAAGCCGCCGATCTCCTTCCAATCTAATGAACTCAATCAGCACCAGCCGTAACTAGCTTAGCCTAGCAACCAAGCCGACTCCCTCGTCAGGTATGCCTATTCGGCTTATTTCACCATCCATGGTGTATCATATCCCCTCGTACACCTTGCCGGCTACTCGATGTGTTTTTGACCCCCCCCCCCAAGCCATCCCGTGAATGAAGTTTACCCACCCCGGCATTCCCGCTCAGCTGCACATCAATTTGCTACAATTCTTTCAACCCACAAACATCCTAGTCGTGACACACAATCTACCTCCACCCCAGAAGCACCTGCTCATTTACCGCACCGTCGATCCTCCCTGACCAAGAAAAACCCGCTAACTTTTCTGTTCTTCCCATGAATTCTTGGTCCCTTAATATCAATTTTGACCCACTACAAAGTCCCATAGTTCTGCACAGCCCTGATCATTGAGACTTGGCTAACTAGTTCCACCCTACCCGCCAAAATATCTCTGATAGGCCGTCAGATGTTTAACAGAAGCAGGTGTCGCAGAGATAGTAGATGTTAGAGCTACACCAAGTGCAGCTTCACTGCAACCTCTTACGACCACGCTATCCTGAATGCAATACAGGATACAACATGGGTTGACGTTCACCGTGCTCACACACGCCTTTACATCAACCGTAAATACAGACTTCCTAGTACAGCTGCTTCTGACCTTATACCCATCATCATTGCATTTAACTACCTATCCGATTTACCCCTCACAGCTAAGCTGATCGCTGGTGACTTTAATGTACCCGATATCAACTGGGATACGCCCAACTCCCCGCACTGCCTATTTGATTTCCTCTCCTGCATTCGAGTCGGACTCTAGACCCAACACGTTCCCAACCCGACCAGGAATAATAACGTACTAGATTTAGTCTTCACCTTAGGCCTGGCCAACGTGGACGCTAACATGCTTGAACACTTCCCCGGAAATGATCATAGAGTGGTCTTGCTTATTTCACTGCCCCCATCTATAACAACACACGTGACATGCTCGACTCTCCTTTTCCTCATTGCAAATGGCAGCGACTCGCCGAATCAATTTGCTCCATCGAGTGGGGAGGCTACTTGCTGACACATTAACCCCAGCTTGCAGCAAATCTGGTATACTTTCTAAACTTCTACATTGTGTAATTCGGATCCCAACTTATAGAACCCCATGCAGCCGGTCTAATGCCCTCACATCTTTTCTAATGAAATACGAAAAGATCTTAGCATCGCACAGAAACTCTCATGACTTTTCTGTCTTCATCCTCCTGTGGAGGCCGTCTAATACTGTTCGAGTCACCACCGAAAGGCTCTACATAGAATAGGAAGATTCTGCACTTCGCCAGCCGGATAAGGTACTCTGGGCCTCACGTATAATCGACGAAAGAAACACAAAACTCACTCGATTGCCTTCCGGCTAGCTTCGATCTTTGAAACTGCCGCAACCCAGCTACCGGGTCTCTGACTGCTCCTCTGCACGCAGTGCTATAACTCATCCTAATCCCAACAGTGCGGGACGCGGTAAAATTCATTGCTTTGGCCGGTGCACATCGGCCGTGCAGGACGTCTGCAACGATATGCGAGCGCAACTAGGTCGGTGGATCGCACACAAAATGTGCAACTCGTTCGATTTCTGTGAATCTTTCCTCTTGAAATCATATATATATATACGTATATATATAAACAGTTCCGTAAGTTACTAGCATCCATACCCTCTGTTGTCAAAACCCAACCCACTCAGTGTCGTGTCATGCGGCTTTAGTAACACTTCATTAGGACAGGAAACACGTAGTGCAATGTACATTAAAAAAGTGCCTACCATTCATTCATTGCATCATCCTCTGTGCGAACTATACATCTGTGTACCCGCTGTACCCTTCCGCAATCCGTAGTGATTTATTCACCATTTTTACATCGTTATCTGTCGACAACACAACCCGCGCGAACAGTTCGCGTCCCATCACCTGCAATCCTTTGGCCTTCCCATCAACAATACTCGCTTGTCCCCTAATCCCTCCGGAGTCCCTGCTCGTTCGATATACAACTGAGTTCACCGGTATGGGACCTCTAACTTCAGCTGCCATGTCCGCCGACTGTTCTTATGTTACTTCAAATCCCATGTTCCGATCCCGCTTTCCTGTCGGAACCACGTGTTCCCTAGACCCCTCCACCATAGTCCTTTTCCTCATAATTTTCGCCAGCCACTCGGACAGTTGTCTACTCCCCCCTCCATTTCTACTTGTGCAAGCTATCCGCCTCGGCGCCCGCGCTTCACATCGGTCCAAAACCATTATCCCTGCCATTGTTGTTACCTCGTAACATACCTGCATTACTTTGGCTAATCTACCCGATGCTTACCTGTTCTCCTCTAGCTACTTCTACCACCATCACACTTGAAATCGCACCCGCTCTCTTTCCCATCTGTTGTACACTGTTCTTGTGATCGCCTCTACTGGCATCCTGCCACCAAGTTTCCAATTTTTCAGCTGTGCATTTTTCCAATAGTTCTTTGTCGGTATACTGTCCCTTGCGACCTCGTTGATCATATCTGAATTCCTGGGAATTTTGCTCCCATTCCTGCCGCGCTCAGTTATATATCTCAACTACGAAGTCGACCTTGCTCGTTACTGAGCTATGCGACATCCTGATGTTCAAATTAAATTTCTACTGCCCTCTCTGCCAATCGTTCCATTTTTTATGGGTCCGATGGCCTGTTCTCATTTCTTTCACCGGACTCATTGGTCCCGTAGCCGTCGCCCTACCGTTGCCGTGTGATCTGCCTACCAAAGCAGTCATCAGGTCACTTATCCACCGTCTACCACAGTATCGCTTCTGTACGCCATTCGCCCCTGCAATCGCTGCTCAACAAACTGCACGTTGATTTACCGCCATAATTCCATGACCACATTGTTACTTCGTGCCATGCCCATGTCGAGGGAACTTAACCGCTGGACGTTTACTGGCTAACCGCTGTTCATTTCTTCCATCATCGCTCTCGAAATCCCTCCCTCTATCCATCGAATTCGTTGGCCACTTCCTTGTGATTGACTATGTCGGCATCTCACCATCAAATTCAACCACCATGCTGGCCGTTGATTCTTGGCACTTGATATCTGAAGATCCATTCTTGTACATCCTTGAGCTTCCTATCCATATATTTTGTACACCTTGCTCCGTGCAAACAATTCTTTAAATTCCCCTCGGTGGACTTTTTTCCTCCTCTCCCCTTCGCTTTTAGCCAAATATGTCCTTGATGCAGCCGGATTGTTTATTGTTGTGAATATTTTCGGTACTGTTTGTGCATATGCCACCATTTTTCTAGCCGACTCCAAACACCGCCAGTCGATCCAATCTTTTAACCATGACCTTCATCTTTACTGGGCATCATTACAGTTTGACTCCACTTCAAAGCTCTTTTCAATACCCCGTGAAACGCATATTTCACCCTTTTGTTAATGCTGGTTCTGACATCACATGAATCACTTGATCATGCACTTTAGCATGCTTCGAGCGCATTGGAAATATACTGTTACCTTTATTATGACTATCATTACCTTGCCCCTGAAACCATGAATTACCTCTTCTCATGAGACCATCATGTCTTCCTGATACAATCCGGGATCTAAGGGAACGCCAGCCTCACAGTAAATAGGCTTAGGCTTTGAGGCGTCGCAATGAATCATTGAAACCCTCCCCAGCATAAGAGTCCAGGAATCCAACAGCAGAATCTAATGTTCAGTACTTCGTTTTGCTTAATAAATCTTCGGCCGGCTTCCCTCCTGATATCGCTGGGGAATTTGACCTTTGCTCCGTCAATTCTGTGCCCCCCCCCGCAGAAGAAGCCCTTACTGAATCCTCTTGCTACCACCAGCTCTTCTCTGTCTACAGTACCATTTGTTGTAAATATAATTTCGAAGCTAACCTCAAGCTACAAAGCATCCAAACATCCTGGACCAGTTAGTTTGCCCCCAGTAGAAGTCTTTACCGGTGGATCGAACCTTCCGCTTCTATTACTAAGCCTATTCAACTTTTCATTCAAATCCAGTTTGGTACCGTCGAACTTGAAGCATCCGGTCAAAGCTTTAGGAGGCAAAAAATGACCAATCCACGAGCTCGATAATGACCGTCTGATTATTCACACCCCTATTAGTTCCAGAACAATGGAAACGATTTTTAAGATGAAATTTTTACCCATCTCCTCGACTTAAAAAGTCTTAGCACCGGGCAGCACGGGTTCTCAAATCACGATCATACAACAAACTTCAGTTCGACTTCTTTACCGTGGTCGCTGAGGCTACTATTGGCGGGCAGCTATTAGTCATTTTCTACCTAGATCAGTCGAAGGCTTTCAATCAAGTTCCATACACCATCAAATTTCTGAAGTGCCTTCATTTGGAAAAACTGACTCATTGCTTTCTTGGTTGCGATCTTACCTCATTCATCATCCTGTAACACTTCCCACCGCCACTTTGCGTGTGACCGCTGGTGTCAACCCTGGATGGTGAATTTTTCCACTGGTAAGAGCGGGGTCTTAGCCTAAAAATTCTAACCACCTCCTGCATCCCTAATTCTCGAGGAGTCCCTAATAGCCAGTCGACCTACCATCCGTGATTTGGGCCTCAGCTATTCCAGCTTCCTCAACTACTTTAAGCAGTCCCCGTCCAAGTGGTCCAGTCTGGAAGAGGTGTGGTCTTTCCCCCTCCCTCGCTTCCTTCGTCTCCAAGACAGTATCATCGGCATCTACCGACCCCACATCAGGCCCCTGCCCGAATTTTGCCCAATAATCTTTTCTAACATGAGATAATGTGAAAACGTTTTGCAGAGAAGTCCGCAAAGGCCTTTTACCAAACAATCATTTGGTTGGCACACGTTAATAAACTAAAGAGAACGGTGCCATCATCGGAATCTGGACCCACTCTGGCTCCACCACTTGGAACCAAATCAGGTCTTCTCGCATAACCTTGTTCACAACCGATCTTTTTTCTCTATTCCATTGGGCTTCTTGTGTGAAGCCCCTTGCTCAATTAAGCACACGCCTCCTTCTATCCCCTCTGCTATAGCTCAATCGGCCATATGGTCACACTTTTCCCCTCTTGTTGACCTCAAGTTCTGGAATAAGTTGCCCATCACCATTCGAGCCTCCTAGACCAAGTCCCAATTTCTGTCGGCACTCATTCCTTACCTCAACATTACCCCTGCACTTCATTTGTCTAATATGTACAAAGCTGAAGATATACCACGCCGGAGGGGCCTCGACTTCTCAAACCAACCCCTTCGCAGGCCCTACACACCAAAAGAGGACACAATCGATGACAAACAGCCTCGTCTATCTGACTGGCCATGGCCATTCCCGTGCTGAGTGTACGGAAGTGAAATACCATTATTCTCTCACAACTTGCTTCTCCTTTCTCTCGTATTCTCAGACACCGTTATGCTCCGTCCTTTCTTGGTTTTTGTCTGCCACCGTTGAACGGTAATCCACAGCAAAGGACTAACCTGACTGCCCCTCTTTATCCATCTTCCCCTTCCGGTTCTCCGCTTATGCGCATTGTACCCTCAACTTTGACCAACTGCCCAGCTACTTGATGACCACAACCATTATGATCGCGCCTAAATAACGCCGGTGGTCGCTTAACAACCGCCGGCTTAGCTGGTTCCACCCCAAAAGGCCCATCGCAAAATGGCCATCTGATGGCGAATCGTATACGACCATAGATGAACTACGCGTCACATGCGTAATCATCAGCGAACATTATTGCCAACCCCAACGGCGTAGGGCGCGGTCCGATCCAATGCCTCGGCCGGCGCGCATCGGGCGTGCAGCCTGTTTCAAACAATGCGAGGACGCAACCATTCTGGTGGATCACACCTGTTTTCGTTCATGAAGTGATTTCCAGGACGAATGTTCAGCGCACGGTCAGCCTCACCCACCAGCACTGCTTAGGGATTTCAAGCTCTCTCTATCAGCCTCACCGCGTTCGATATAACCGTTTGCGGTTTGCACGCTTTTATTGACTCCATTCAACCACCGTTAGCTCACATCATTTTTCTTCACCACTCTAATCGCTTCCCGCTTTAACTTCTCGCGTGCGCACCTAGCCACTTTGTCATAATTACCACCTGCATCTTTCTACCACCGTTTGCGCACTTATCTGTTTTGCTCGCTCTATTATCGTTTTTCATCATCAACCCAATCCACACCAGTGCCGACCCCAAGGTTAGAACTTGTCGTCCGATTTCTGTATCTTTTATGACCATATTCATTACCGATTCAATACTACCATATATCTCGTTCTCGGCTGCACAAATCCCTTGTCATCTCCGCACCAGCAAACGCTTCGATTGACATCTTCGGTTCATCCCATCTGTGCAACTGCCTGCAAGTGTGCTGCTGTCCAGCTCCATCGTTCCATCTCCTCTACAAATATGCTTCTCGTGATTCCACCAATCTCAAGTTTTCTTGTCCCAGGGTCTCCCCTTTCCTCCCTACACATCATGCTTCACTCGTGGTAAAATGATCCACTTATTTACCACATACCTGTGTGACTTCCACCAGTTCTCTCATCGCTAAATTTATATTTTTTCGCAATATACTTCTTTCCTGCGCTTTCCGGTTGCCTTGTTTCTTCATGTTCCAATTGTTGTAAGGAAATTGCTACGTCATGAACCCCACGAACAGTTTCGAACGGTGCGACCTGCCGTTACTTTTCCACTTTGATCTTCCCTACACCCATTTCGTTGCTAAATCGTTCGCCGTTACAACAGCTGTATCTGTGCAAGCCAGTCCGACTTACCGCCCAGTTCCCTTTCACTACTGTTAGTCCTCACTACTACCATCGCTAAGCGACCACATTTTCTCCGCACTTTCTGGCCACCCCGATCCTCATCATCATTGTGCTTCATAACGTACGTCCACTTCCCAGTGCTTCCCTCATTTTCAACGGTCATATCGTGATGTTGATAATTTGAACAAGTGTATCCAGTTATTTTCGTGTGCTTTTCTCAATCTTTTCTTTCTTCCTTCACGAACTGTTCAATACATCTTAAGTCTCAGTTTTGTCGAAGCTGATTATTCCTTCTGCAGATCCATCACATTCCACTTGCACAGGTGAATCAACGCATCATGGTTTTCTGGTGATGTTTCACATTTTATCATTGACACTGGGAACACCTCCGCTCTACATCCTCCAGTTTTCGACGGCCATCTCCCTCGTGACATCCGGCCACCTCTTGATATGTTTTTATCCCGGAAATATCTATACCCTATAGCCTCCGTGTACTGACCTCTCCAAACATCGTTTATATCCAGCCCACCTTTCAGGGACCGATTTGCTCTCTCCGTGTTTCTAACAGAGTTCCGCAACCTAATAATGATCATTAGTCGCAATGTAGACATGCATCATTACTATCCACTCCTTTTTCAGACGTATAAATTAATTTTCCATCGTCTTTTGTTACCACTGCTATTCCAACCTTATTTCGGTCTCTTCCGTGTACAACTGTCAAAGTTCGGCTGCCCCACCTGGACTAGCCAGGTCAAACCACCTGATTTTGATCTTCAGATTCCGTGGGCAGTAACTTGGATTCTTCAGTGAGCCCATTTCAAAATCCCCCAGCTATTCCCCGGTGTGCATGCATTTATCTCACTTTTATCTTACATTTGTCTTCCATTCATCTTTACCGAGTTCATCTGTCGTATACTAGCCACAAACCCTTCGACATTATCAGGGAATATTTTCCATATATCCGCCTGTGATATATTATCATGCTTCAAGCTCCTCCGAAATAAACCATCAGTAGTATCGTTATTATTATCATCCCACCACTTCACAGAATCCCTATTCCGTTGCCGCTCATGGAGTTGAGGCGGGCTTCGGGTCCTACAGTCACAACACAATCGTCTTTCCTGGGCTCCATCTGACTAGCAAGCTTGCACCTCTTGTGAGCCCGCGAACCCTTTTCTTACCGCAGCTAACATAGAATCCACTGTCGTCAAATCAACTCCCGATGATGTATGACCCACCCCCACCATTCCTTGAACCCCGCTTCTCATGGAACAATCATCTTAAGCCCTATGATAGCAGATTATAAAATGAGGGTCATTGTTTCTTGCCCCATTCCACAGCCGATTGCGCCCAAGATTTGTCAATTTCGCAGGTCAACACCGCCGGTTACCCAGCCCTTACCTCAAGTTTCATGTGGAGATCGGTGTTTTATTATTATCCGGGTCCACAAGCTCCCCTGGATTCCACCCAATATCCGTCTTCCTCTTGTACACCATCCCATCATTTCCCGCCCTCTTACCAATGCCCCATTGACATCTCTCCCATTTCCGAGGATAATTGTTCTCACCGGGACCCTATTTCTATCGCCACGGCAATCCTGATAGCTGTGCACTTAGCATCTATGTGTTGCAAGCTCCCACACACAATTCTTTTCTCCTAGTTTTTTTATAAAATGTCGATCAATAATTGGGAAAATATAACCTCCGGTGCCCCCTGGCACCTTCTTCAGACCTCGAGATAGTACTTGTACGGAATCCTGGCTCACCCATTCCACTTGCCTGATCAGACCTATGAATGGCTATCAGGTGTTTGGTACAAGCGGATGTCGTCCTGATGGCGGATGCTTATTCTCCGTTGGGTGCTCCTCCGCTGCGTCCTCGTGCTACCTCTATATCCTTGATGCTGTCGACGACTCTTTACGAACGACCCTTTAAAATTGCCCTCAAGTGCCTCTACAATGACTGTGTGTATAAGCCACCTAGTAGAGAAGCTTTCTACATCGTATCTACCGTTACGTCTTTTGACCACCCTTCACAAATGCCCCACGGAAGTTAGCTGATCGACGGTGACTCCACTAAGCCTGATGCCCGGTAGGAAGTTCGCTCCGCCCCACCATTTACCCAGTTTTCTCTCCTGCATTCAATCAGGTTTCCGGACCTAATCATTTCTCACCTCCATCAAGAAGAATAACATAACAGATTTAGTCTTCTCTTTGGGCTTGCATAAACTGGAGACTTACGTACTTAATCGCTTCGTCGGGAGCGATCATAGAGTGGTCTCCCGCAAGTTCAGCGCCCTTACTTACAGTAGCCCACTTGGCCCTCCCGCTTTTCTCCGTCTTCGCGTTACGAATGGCGGCCACTCACCGAGTCACTTCGCTTCATAGGTTGAGGCGACCGCCTCTTGACTCATGAACCCCAGCTAGCAGCAAATCTATAATTTTGTAGACCTCTTCACGGATTAAGTCAGATCATGACTTTTCGCCCCTCCCTCGCAGCCAGCTTGACGGCCTGGCATTTTTGCAACTCAAATGCATAATTGTTCTGGCATTGTACAGAAATTCTCGTGACTTCTCCTGCAGGATCCTCTTGCACAGACTTCCTAATAATGTTCGAAGAAAAGCTTCACGGAACAAACGGAGCTTCCGTTGTTTGCCTACCATGTGAGCTACTCAGTATTCCATGTATAATCAAGAACAGTAATGCCCACTCCTGTCCTAGTATTCCCTGCCTGAAGTTACTAAGTGGCACACAGGCCGATAATCGCGCTATGGTATTTGAGGCTTCCAACTCGGCTTGCTGCCCTACTACGACTATACGTTCTTGAACTTCTCACACCTAACCAGCGCTCTTTACCAAATTCATTTTTTTCCAAAATGGATTCGATGCTGAACAAAGTGTGTGAAATATTCCGTAATGTATATCTCCCATTCGTCCCTAATTTTGATGAAATCCTGCCAGCACTGCTTGGGCTTGGCGGGCCTAAGGTTTTGTCTCTTATATTTAAAGGCTCCCACAACTCATCCTTGGATTTGCAACCTTCTTGTCTCGATGAAAAACCTCCTCTTTTATCCCTTGCAGCAAAAATAGCTCTCTGTATGGTCCTACAACTTATCGACCCGGTAAACACACACCTATGGCATCTAGACGGCTTGTAATCTTAGTGAAGACGCGCCTTCCTTAGTATTTGTATCCAGTAACCTAATAAACGAGGGTCGACAGAGCTCTCTCAAAGCCCGGCCTTGTCACCTCTGTCAACTGAACTTTTAAACCTAGTCACCAAGGCCGCAGGCGATGATAAGTGCTTAACTTTCATTTTTCTGGACACGACTAAGGCATCTGACCGTGCCTCTCACTCGCTGCGCCTGACCAAACTTGAAGCCATTGGACTTGAACCCCCCAATGCCCATTCGGTTCTCCCGCTGTATTTTCAACGAAATATACCTGTGCACATAGATATGAACCTCCCGCAGCTCCCTTGCCACCAGTGGCACCCTGAGAGGAGGCTCGCTGGTACCACTTTGTTTTTTCACGTATACAAATACCTTCCCTAAAACACTCCAAAGTACCCCGTTTCTATTTGCTGACGACATGAAGACTGCATTTGAATTCTCGCTCCAGGGCCTAGGGAAAGCAGGTCCCAACACACAGTGCAACGATGTGGTAGCTCCCGGAAGTTGGAATTCTTTGTTGGGAAATGCATCTTCATGAGCCTAAGCTTCCAATCCCCTCCAAACCCTTTCCCCAAACTCGACTCCCTCACTTCCTACAACCTATCCGCAAGAGATCCTGGGTTGAACTTCTCGTGCGCCTTAAACTCCTCGGAACGCCTACCTTTCCAAGCCGCCAAGACAAAGAAGTCTACAGGGATCATATGTAAGTCGCTCATGCTGAGCGGGACAAAGTTCCTATTCTATCCTTTCTATGTCAGACCCCGCCTGGAGTACTGCCCCATCTTCTTCACATATACTCCTCAGGCTGACCGAACAACATAAAGAAAGGCACCATTCTCTTTCGCGAAGCAGCCGCTTGGTTATTCCACAACACTGAGCTGTAAAGAGCGGTGTGCTGTCGTTTAAACAGAACCTCTATGGACGTGCATTACGAGGCTTAGTCTCTATTTTTTCCGTAGGCCTAATCACCGCCAGTCACCCTCCTCCATGGACACAACATGTGCTTAGTCGACCACTAACTACTGCTTCGAATGCACCAACTCGCGTCTCGTTATTCGAAACTAAAGTTAGGAGTGGGACGTAAGTTCTTCTTGCTGAAATATTCAAGACTCTGGAATGAACTCTCCAGTGTTTTTCGCCGAAACGTTTTCCTTACCCACTTCGCAACATCAATAAAGTTATCTCAGCATTAATAATGATGTGAAACTAACTCTCACCAATATGTCTGAGGCTCGAGCCTACAAATCAGGTCCTGACTCCCAGCCAGTCTTTTCAAAACCTCAGTCCATGTGCCTTCCTTTCTCGAGGAACATTTTACACCTTATTTTTTCTTGCATCTCATAAATCCGCTTCAAGACTAGTTCTCTCCGAAACCCTACCAGCCAGAGCCAGTCGTACTCCGTCTCTTATATCACTGTCCATGCCTCTAGGCTCATAAGTCCCTCGTCACTGGACTCCACTCCAAGGCTTCCCTGACAAACTTGCTCCCACTTACTGGCACCTGAGTTTGCCCATCTCCGATCTTTGCGCACTGCTAATTCACACTGTGACTCAAAATAGTCTCACTTTAGACCCCTGCAGTTTTCCTTTGTATTCGTCGTTCAATCCTAAAACCTAACCCGCTTGGTTCCAACGATCTGGTTCCCTTCTTGCAGATTCTGTCCCCTACCCAGTAGGTCGCATGATATTGCGGTCTCAACCTCTCCTGGATCCACAGCTGGCTAAACTTCCAGATTGGAGCAACCTTTCTATTTTTTCGAAGTCACCTATCATAGATATTTTTTTACTTCCCCTATCCCTTGAGCGAAAATTTGAAGCCTTTTTCTCGCTGGATTTATCAGCTGGACGTCGTTTCTGTTCCATATTTCCACCACACCTGATAGCCTTCCACTGGCTTTGCTCTCCGAGATTCCCATGGCCCGGCCACAAGATCTTTGGATACTTCATCCCGACGCACTTGTGCAACTCACCCTAATCTAAATGGCGCTGGATGCAGTCGGATCCACCATTTTGGCCGACGCCTATCGGGCTTGCAGGACATCTGCAACGAGGTACCGGCTTAACCAATAAAAACAATAATAATATTAGTACATTTCTCGACCATGGTCGGGAGGCACACATCAAAGCATGATCAGAGTTTAAAGTATCACTTGGCAAGGTGAAAATTTCACCAATTTGAAGGGGCCGTGGCACAAAACAGCAACTGAGGAAAGGAGCTGAACAGAGTTAGGCGACAACGGGATCAACGGTTAGTTTTGTTTAAATTGCAGCCACCCGGGGCAATAGTAAGGAGTGGGCCGGATCTATGACGGACATTGTCTCAGAAAGCAGAATATACAACGTTCACACGGATCATGCAAGGAATTGGTGAGTGACGCACACTCAAGTTCATTTAAAAGGGTAACTGGCGATGATGCAAAGAGACAGGTAAGAATTTCATGAAGGTGCGCAGAAGAATACCAGTTTTCACAGGATTGTTTATATCAGAAGGATGAATACTCACTGGATAGGTGAGATAGTTTTCACGAGAAGTAGTAAGTACTATCTAAAGTCGGGAATTCGCAGTTGGTGAAAGAAAGATGAAGTAACGAGAAGGAATAATCTGCAAGCGTAAAACAGTGTCTACGAGAGGCAAAATAAAGCAAAAGAGGAGTGGAAACCTTAGCAATTGGCCAGGCTACACCGGCAAATTGACAGATGTATAATTTTATAGAGTTTTCTGTAGCCTTTCCGTGTCTGTGTTGGGCCTTCTGGGCGAGGGTTGGCTGCGGATTGTGTTCGCTTTTTCGTCATGCGAAGGGATAGGGCATCATGGAGTCTGGACCTTTTGTTACCTATTTAGGAACTCTTACATTGCGGTTTAGATGGCTTGGACATCGGGAACGTTTTGTGGTAAGAAGTTCCCAGTACGCATCTGTGGGGCATATGCGGCAATATCAAGTTTTCGTGTAGGCCAGGCCTCGTAGTCAGATCTCATTCGCGGCAACCAGCCTCGGGCACCGTCTTAGACATCATACGAGGAGATAAGCTGTCTGCCAGGCAACAAGTGGACCCGGTGGTCCTGAAACTGAAAAAGGAAGGCTTGCCGTCTGGAGGGCTTTCCCGATGAGGGTTAGCGTGAGCAAAGTAGCATAGCGGTACAGAGGTTGCAAATGAGGCACGAAGGTCTTAGTGAACACGGAAAGTCATGGATATTGTAAGTCAGCCTTCGTGAGCACTAACAGCTTTTGCACCAATAGACCCAGTTATTGGTCACCAGTTTGGAAGTGTAACGGTATATCTTATCATTCGGAGTCGTTGAAGCCGCGGAGGTGTATTTAGGCTACTGTGCCTGGGAGCCACATTAAAAGGCAGGCGAGACCCATTAGGAATCCGAAATCGCGGGTTTGTATAAAAGGTGTAGATGATATATGAGTAGTCCTATCGTGGGGTATTTACAGGTCCCGAGGAATCAGCTAAGAAACACTAAAAACCTAGTTTGGTGGATGGCAGCTCCAGGCATCAGAAAAGGTTTTATGGTTAAGTGTCCATCTCGAGGCCAGCCGCACACAATAGTCCAGTTTGCAAATTGAAAAACGACATCCCTTGTGAGGTACTGCCGTCATCCGTTGCCTTCACAATGTTCCTGAGCTTGGTCAACCCAACCTGTTTCCAGATCAATTTACGCACATATTTTTGCTTGGCTCAGAAAAGTACTCTCATGGTTGCCACTACCAACACTTATCTCCACCGACTTGACTTTTTTATGCATGAATCGGTCCCATTTTCACTTTCGTTCTACCTCGTCCAGGGACCGGATTCTATAACCTGAAACATGAAACGGTTTTGCTTTCAGATATCTTCATTATGAACGCCATATTTCCTGATGAACTCTCGAAGAGCTCATTCATCCAACGGGCAATTTGCATTTTGCCGCTACTTTTACCTAAATAGAACCACCTATTAAGTACCAGTTCTCTCACCTGCCAACAATGTCACAGACTGCGCTGTGGTCCTCATAGCAGCGCTTCTTCTCCAAGAAGCCAGCCCTCTGTTCCATTGTACCTTTCTCCTTCATCACCGGTCATTCATCATTTTGCTTTTCCTGTCAGTCACATCGGTAACGGATTATTCACAATCCAAAACACCAATCGTATATTTGTTTTCTCAGTGTCCCATTTCACACTTTCTGCGGCATATCTAGCCACGCAATCAATTGCACTTTCTGAAAGTTTTCCATATGAACTACTCTGACGCAACTCTATCACTCAACTACGCATCCAAGTCCCGCATCCAATTTGGTACTAACTTCTGATGCCCCCATTTTATTCACAAATGAACACAGGCAAATCCTTAACTGTATCATATTCCACTAACTTTAAACCTCTGACGCTGTTCTATCAAATTATCACGGTCGGCCACCTCGCCATAATTCAATGTGTGCCTTTTCTATATCTTGGGCTGGAACTCAACTATCCATAATCCAGGCCACAGTTATTCTGTTTGTTTTCCCAAAGCCTCAGGTTCGACTCCCTTCAACTTAGCCAGTCACTCCTTTTTGACAGTTTCGGTAACGCAATAATTCTAGTTGATTCCGTGGGATATACAGCGTATACATCATTATTATGCCCACTCCATGGTGCATCTGTATTCCTCATATGTTGGCCCCGGAGTCTCCTCAGACAAATCAATATTTGGACACTAGTTCACTCTTTTTTACGTATTGCAACTTAATACATTCATTTTCAAGGGTGGTCCCGTCTTCGCCGAGTAACAGTTAGAAGAAAGCCTCTCCAATAATTTGCTTGAAGTGAAATCTATACTTGCCAAGTTACTGACTATCCAGCTGTTTCCCTTATGCTTCGTGTCAGACTCCTATTACCATATCCCGTTATGCAGTCATCTACGTGTCGTACCAGCATCCCTTATGCACTACTAATAAGTGACCTCAGAAAATCACGGTGTACTAACTCCTCCGCCCACTGTGCTGTCGACATGTGTTCACTGAATAACCCTAAACAAACCCCTTTTTTGAATCTCATTTCACTCACCTGCCGACGTTCGTCTTTCCCTCCCACCAAATTTCTATGTTCTAGCATCTACACCCACCCCTTTATGGGGTTGTCTTCCGCACCCTCTTGCTGGACAACAGGTACTCAGGCCGCGTTAATCCGGCTTTATGCTTCACTTACGCAATCCTCTTCTTAAATGGACGCCTCGCAACTCCTTTGGTATTATGTTCCTGCTACGTCCAGGGCCCTTTGAGCCATTGGTTTGAGGGCTTTTCCCTCACCACCAATAAGTTTTTCAATTTGTTGCCGGTGCTTTTTTGAAAATTTTTCGCCAGTATACTCTCCGCTGCAACTATACGTCGATACCATCTGAATTCCTGCAAGTTCTTCTCTCATTCCTACGTTTTTTGATTACGTATCCTGACCACCAAAACCAATTTCGCTCACCACTGAGCGATGAGTCCATCTGACCTCCAAATTCGATGTCACCTGGCATCCACTAGCCGACCGCTGAAATCCCTGAACTCATTTGTCCTGCGTAAACTCAATTGAATACCCAAGAATCCCCTTTGTGGCTCCACTTTTCCACACGATTTTGCGACCAGGCAAGCTCCAAGGGGCTGCAAAATGAAACGTTGTCTAAAATCCAAATAGGTCATCCCGTATAGCTCAATGGGCCCGGAAGGTGTGCACCTAAGAATACTCGATGAGCGCGCAAAAATATTAGCTCTTGCATACTTCACCTTATCCAAAAACTTTCTAGACGGCGACACTTTCCAAAACCCATGAAAGAAGGCCGTTACCATGTTAACTTCCGAAAAGCGTGACTTGCTCTTCCCATCTAGCCACAGGCCGATAAATCTGAAAAATATCTTCAGCAAGTCCTCTGAAAGCTTCATCAACTGCTAGATTTCGCTCCATCTGCAGACGAATAACTTCATTTCCCCTTCTCAGAACTGACTCCTGCCAGGCAGACAACGCGTCATCAACGTGCTAACTGTCATGGATAAATTGCTGCAGGCCTGTAATCAACATGTGCTTCCCGTGCCATCTTCGTGGATTTTGCGAAGGCCTCCGACAGAGTGCCGCACTCGCTCTTACTGTACAAGCTGGAAGTACAAGGCTTCACTAGTAAACTCTTTCGCGTGGCAAACAGCTCCCTGTCTGGGCTCACCCTTACCGTGCTTGAAGGTCCTTCTTACTTCCTTCCATCTTCAGTCACTGAAGGAGCCCTCCGGGGCTCCCTACTGAGTCCTTAACTGTTCCTGGTCTATATCAGCCATCTCCCAGGGACCGTTAGTTCCAGCTTCCCCATGCCAGCAAGATGTGACCCTCTGGGACTCTCCAAGTGCCCCACTGCGGTCAGCAACGGGTGGAACCAAGAGCTAGTTAGTGGACTGGGACCTAAAATCAATGGCGATAGGTGCGCCAGCATGTCTTCCGGTGGCTACACAAATCATTCGTCCCGAACTAACGAAACACCGCAAATTCAGGGGGTTGACTCACCTCAAATACTAGGTTTCTGGCTGACCAGCGGCCCCTCCTTTTCATCACATCAGCTGAAGAATGGCAGGGCTGCCCTCCGAATTTTGAACCCTTAAAGTAGAACTCTCCTCCGTGTATCCGAGGAAGGTTTTCGGATTACTTACGAAACCACTTCCGCATCATCGTAGAATACGGTAGCAAAACCGCGCACATGGGACAAGTCCGTGGCGGCAATCACCTCGGGCGCTTAAAGAAAGGCCACAAAAGCCGCGCAGGCGCTGATTAAGCTTTTTTCCTTGTTAAGGTTACCCGCACCTAAACTGTATCCCTAGAGGTGGGACTTATAAGAGGAGATTGTTTCATACACTCCAATTTTCCACTTTTGAGCCAAATCATCAATTCTTCAGGCGACCTCACTTGGATAATCTTATTGGACATGCTTCGAAACCACTTAAGCCTTGCACATGGATATTCATATGACATTCTCATTTTTTCACATCCAGCGCGATTCCTATTTGGAATGAACTCTCACAAGAGATAACGGATGCTCCCACAAGAGGTTTTCAAGCGAAAGCTAGACATCCACATGAAACTCCCGCTTAATCCGCAGCCAAATATCATTAGGTGTCCCTTTTGTGTCGCAATCTGATTTTACTCTATCGGCTCCCCTAAAACAATTTCTTTCACGGGTCTGGTAAGCCCACGCTTTCCAGCAACTTTTCCCCCACAGCGAAAGAAAGTATTCAAGATCCGAGACCTATTGGGCTTGAGCCTTGAACCCAAGTGTCACTTCAGGAAGTTCAGGAATTCCTTGAAGGGCTTTCTGAGGGCCTTCGCCTTCTGTTATGTACTACTCTCCTTGTTTATTCTAATTTTTCACCCCACCTAATGCAGCTCTCACGGTCGCTTAAGCCTGGATGTACTATATGTAAATTTTTGGGTTATTTTCACCAACCCGAGGAGGTCTGATTCATACGTTGACTTCCCAGATGTACATTGTTTCACCTCCTGCGTGTTCTTTTTAGCACTGGAAGAAACGTCCGCGTCCATCAGTTCTCTGTTATCTTCTCCGTGCCCAATCTTCACGCTTCAGTGCCCAAGTTCTACCGCTTTACCACCACGGTGGTAAACTTCCTCCCCGAACTCAGCTTAGCGGGGCTCATTCCAAGTTCAAATTGTGGTAAGTTATTCCTCCTATTCACGCAAGTTTCATCCAAGCTGCTTTCCGCGCTTTACTCTACTGACCCTGTCATCGCCAGTAGACGCCCTTCATCCAGCCTCTTGCAAAACCTTCGCCAAATATCTAGTAGATTCTTTCTCCGACGCGTTAACCGGAGCCTGAGGCTTCCGTGGTCGTTTTTTCCCAGAGGAAGCACTAGTTTGTAGTCCATTCATTTCAACCGAACATTTTGAACTACTGAATCCAAGGGCCCTGGTGTCCGATCCCCCTTCATCTAGTTTCCTAGCGGATGCGCTGCACTAATGCATGTCACCATTGCGGCCAAGCCACCTTCGGTCAGTGGACACAGCTGGCTCCTAATTTGTTTGACGATCTATCCCACTAGCGGTAAAATTACCCAGGATCATGCAACTTCCTGCATTTATGCTTGACACAAATGCCTTCTAGGTGACCCTCATCTTCCTCTGCGTAGGAAGCTGGCTCTCTGTGAACAGATTTCAGCTTCTCCCACAGGCTTCACATTTTTGTTTGTGGTGCTGCAGCATGTATGCTGGGCACAACAAACCTAATAGAGTTATTCTTCCCTGTGTTGAGCTGCTAAAATTTATATTCCCCCCCCCCGGTTTTCCGTTCTCAAGGTGGGCTCTGTGACTACTTAGGCCCTCCGGGTAGGCTGGACTGAATCTGTCCTTCTTCTATATCCTCAATTTGGCGATGACTACGCAGTCTGTGAAGCAGTACTCTGCCACTTTTTCCCCCCACTTATTACCGGTACCGGGAACACCGTACTTCACTACAGCTGTTTCTCCCTTGTCCTTGCTGTTCCTGGGCAAAGATGTATGAATTTTGCCCTCGGTTCACTCCATTTGCTACGTGCTACCCGTGACTCTGAAAGCTCCCTTGTGTCTGATTTAGACTACCCGATGATGGAGGTGGTTGGAGACTTTGGAGATCCGGTTTCTCACTTTGCTGAGGATGACCTTGTGACAAGATAGATTTTTGCGGCTGGTTTGTCAACGTACTGGAGCTGCAGAATAATGTGGGAGAGTTCCAGGTTCCTACACTTGCAGAGGCTATTGTGCCTTTTCAGCTCCACGTAGCGATCTGTCCCAAGACTGCAGTGGGTACAACGGGAAAATTGTCAGTGAACTTTTGGTAGATTTTCCTGGTTTCTCCATCCCTGACTGAATAATCCACTTATGTTCCGGGTATGATACCCTTGAGTTGCTTCACATTTTTTATCATGATGTACGGCATTTCCAAAGCAGGTTCCATGCAGTTTGACAAAGATGAAGTTGGTCAAAACTAATTGTGCGTCCATGTCATTGCACTGTCCAAGAGTTTACGAGGCTTTTAACGTAGCTGATTGAGCGTTCTATGTGAATAGTGGAATAAACCGTGGTTTTTGCTCTGAGTACTGCGCAGTCACCCCTGTTTCTTTCACGGCGTATGCTGGCTGAGCTGCAAGGCAAGTCCACAATTCCTAATACCAGCCAGTCGCACTCGGAGCTGTGCTTTTGGCCAAAATGCGTCAGAAATTGCAAGAGGACCCTTCTTTAGCAAACCTTTACAAAAATGACTACCTGACACTAGAACCGCCAGGGTAAAACCTCTTTTGGGGATCATCAACTCTCATTTCTTGCGAATCGCAATTCGCATGTCGCTTGGTACAGACGTTGTGCGTCTCTGGATGTCTGACACTGCTTTTGAAACAGACTTCAGCGGCCGACATTTACGGTTCTCGAACATAAAAATTCATCGTCCAGTTGACTCAGAACAATCCACAAGTCGTCAATATCCTCGCACCCAATGGCACCAGCTGCGCTGTTCTGACCACCAAAGTTGCAGCGCTTGAAATCCAAAGGAGGGACTGTAAGGGCTTCCGCGGATATTCTAGAGATACAGCCATAAATAAGGAAAATATTAGAAGAGCTTGCGGAACTTAAGAAGCGAGCTTGCTGCTACACAGACCCCGGTTGCGGATGCAGCGCAGAAAAAACAAAAAACCAGCCTCTATTTCTACTCTGACATCATTTGGATCATCCATTCATGCAATTCTGCATGCTTCGGTCTCATCCGGAATACACTATCATTATCACTTACATCACTTCAGCGACACCTTGTGCGTAAAACTCCAGCACGTGAACTACTCTCACCCCATCTCAACACCCGCCCTACGTTAGGCCCTTCTTTGACTCTATTTCCAACCTAGTGCTATTTGTCTTTGCCTAGCACCTTCAACTTCCCTATCACCACTCGTATTTCAGCAATCCCGTTGTCATCAGCTCCTGAATCTATTGTTTCTTCCGTCTCTCATAAACGGTCAGTGAAGTTTCTCTCGACTAATTGCCTCAGTATTCAAACCTAGGTTTTGGAAATGAGACTGTTGACTTCCGGTGAAAAATCTCACATTCTTGTCCCATCTAAGGCATGATTTAGGTGGAACGACCACGGTGGCGAAATATCTGTCATTGGTTGCACTTTGGTCCATAAGGACTCAGTGATGGGTCCAGCGGGTGTTATAGTCCTTTTTCTAAGTTCTCTTCCACCCCCAGCCTGAGAATACCCTGAAATCCTATCCCTTGCGTAGGCCCTTTAAAGGCCGAAGTTATCTTCGAAGAGGCTCTTTGGTAGGTGTCATCTACCGGTCTCAGGATTGCACTGCAGAATCGAGCAGTGCCCTCTCAGAACGGGTGCTGGAAATAAGGGCCCATCTCTCATTTACGCCTCTTTGTCACTGGGTGATTTCATTACCCCTGAGATGAACTGGGCTAGACTTCACTCTCCGGGTAGCTGTTCAAGGAATCTATTGCCAGACAGACGGTAGAGTATGTTTGGACCCAGCACGTTCCATGTACCACCAAATACTGATCTGGCCTCCACCAACGAAAGTCAGTTTGTAGATTGAATTTGTCCCTTCCCTCCGTCTGGGAAATATGACCACACAGTACTGATGTTTGGCTCAGTAACTAGATAGCTCAAGTCCATTTTCTTGAGTCCGAACCCTGGATCAACCGGAAGGAGTAATTTTTAACAGATCAGAAACTGCCCACTACTCCAGTTTTTGAGCGGCAACTGGGAACTAGAACTCAATGGGGTCATTGGACTAACTGAGCAGGACCTTGATGCCGCTGATCATTTGTTTGTGCCAAGAACTGGCTGAACCGATGGAAAGAACCACTCACTTCCCGGAAGTATACGTAAACCATCAAGAAGGGTGTTTGGCTGTTTAAAGTTTATAGGTCCACAGATCTACCGGCCGATACAACCATTTTTTCTGCAATCAGAAACATTTGAGAAGCTGATATCCAGAAAAACTTTCGAAGCCGGCAAGAACTTTTCCTTGCCCGAGAGTGAAGCAAAGAGTCCAATTTTTCGTCAAAACTTAAGGCATGCCCGGCAGAGCTCGCCTTTTTCCTCAGCCTGACAGCACGGATGACTGAAGCCTTCAGGTCCTGCTAACCTCCATCCTGGATGCTGCTTCCGCAACTAAGCATTCAATAGCCCAGAACTCCGCAGTTCACGCACCTACGAAACTGGCTGATATCTCTTTAACTGCTGCAGGCGAAAAGCTGTTCTTCTCAGCTCTACAGTTTCATGGGACCGGACATGACCCTCCCCAAACTCTAAAAGTAACGGCCGAGGTTGTGTCCATTCCCTATCCTTCGCTTTTCCTTAAGTGTCCGGACACCAGTGTTTTCTATAATAGCCGGAAGAAATCAGTAGTAGTTCCTATCTTCAAAAGGAAGTCTTCGTCTTCCAGAAGGTTACGGACAAACCAGCCCAACTAACATGCCCTTGAAAATCTCTCAAAGCATTCTCAAAACTGCCACTGTGGATCATTTTAAAGGGCTTGGACGGAAAATTGTTTCGCAGCATGATTTTCCGCCTCACAAATCGTGTATCACCAGTATGCTGGTTGTGCTCGATATTGTACCATAAGCCTTCGATAAATCACGGAAACCTCACGCTATTTTTGTCGACTTTCCCAAAGCCTTTGATAGAGTGCCCCTGATAGCCCCCTTTGGCACCGCCAGAGTTATAGCCATTTTGGCCAGCTACATTCAATTAGCCGTATCTTTTAAAGACCCATCCTTCGTCGTTAGAATTTTGTCATCCTACTGTTCGTCACCCCGGTCTCTATCAGAGCGCTTCAGGGGTCAGCGATTACCCCCTTCCTTTTATTATCTATATTGACGGCTTTCCTGGTGTGATCCCCATCAGCATGGCGAGGTATGCGGAAGAAGTGAAAATTTGAAGATCAGATTCCGTGGTTAGTGCGTGATACTGGTCTTCTAAATGGGGTTTGCCAGCCAAGGACTTTAAGCTTGTCTAAGAGGCATTAGGCAGAGCCCCTGGCCATCCGTTTCGGATCAATGGGAGTACTTAAATCCAAAACACAGACAGGCACGAAACATCAAGATTTTGGTTTTGTAATAAGTCTTCTTGGTTTTCTCACGAGGGAAGAGTCAGTTAACCTGGTTTCCGAATTCTCGATTTGATAAGGCCCTTCTTTTTCATACAGCAGAAGAGGCTTCTATTTCTCCCATGGAACCCACTTCTGTTCTCAGGCAGGACATGGCTGTCAAGTTGTGCACACTAGTCTCATGAAGGACCGAAACCTACTGGAATGATTCCGGTGAAGGAAGCAAAGATTGCGCCCGAATTGCAACATACCTCCTACCCAGCTCATTGGAATGAACTGAATCTTTATCTTTTTAAATTAGGAAGTACGAAAGTAGATCTTTTCCTTGTGAAAGACTTACTCTCCGCAGATTTATAAGATGAGCGTTTTACACTTTTAGGCCCAGAAGATCCGTGTGGACATAGTAGGAAACAGTTTAAGTCCCTGTAACATCGCCCGGAAGGTCGGCATTTACTCGCAATGAACAAACTGAAGTTTACTACTTCAGCACAGGAATTAACGAATTTTGGCAAGTCCAGTCCATCAGGAAATTAGTGTTTACAGTTTACGTGGTTTCTAAGTATGGACTTAAAGAAAATCAAAACTTCGCAAATCGAACTTGGCTGTGCATTTCCTCAGGCTGATGGTAAGAATGAAACAGAATTAACGTTGCTGAACGACCGAGAACCAAACATTCAATTGGCTCTTTGAGCTACATGAAAGTGAAAGAGTTGACCGGGTGAAGGTAGGGAGCAAATATCCGCTTTCAGTGAAGTAAATGAACTCAGTGGACACTTTTCTTGTACGCAAACAGCTACGACGCTTCAGCGGCCGCCATGTAACCCACGGGAGAATCTTCAACTTTCGGTCTGCCTCAGTTTTACTACCGGCTCTTACGTGAGGTTTCATTTGCTGTCCACACAAATGTACATTCAACTCAACCATTAGCGGGCACATAGCTGAGCAACAATGATTAGGCTGGGAACCAAGAGCATTCTATATTTTCTCATTCACTCACCAAACAAACGGTCATTCGAAAAGGCCCGCAGTTGTTGGACAGAAAGATGCTGTTCTTTCAAGGCGACACAATAACAAAGACGTGAAATATGAGCCTGAACCGCTGAGTAACAGACTACTATTTCGCTGCTCAAATTGAGGTTATGGTTGGATCATCGTACACGTACCAAGTAATAACAGCATTGATGCACATAGTCAGAGCCTCAGCGTACCGCCTTTGATCAAACTATGAAAACGTTGAGTAAATAAACAAGAAAACGATTGCGGACACGTTTAACGGTTTTCATCTTTTTCTTAAGCATCAGCGACCTCAAGAGGGACCAAGCTGGGCAAAGTTTTTCCCCACCCAGGGCTGGCAGCTTGTGTGTGAGTCTGATGTGGGCCTTGCCCAAAAATGAGTTGTCAAAACTCGGAGCACTCGACGAAAGCATAGAACATATGCGAGAGGTGTTAAACGAAAGACCCGCAGCTTCTGACGCTATATTTCGCCGCTATTACTTTGAGAAATGGCGTCCATTTGATGGCGTGAAGGACACAACTAAAATCCTCCTAAATATTCTAGCGGTTTTTTAAAGGTTACTATATTCGAGATCACTTTGCTGTTCTCGTACATACTCAAACTTGATACGATTAGTCGTTCCTGCGAGACATGCAAATTGGACCTTGAACCTTTACTGGCTATCGTACTTGGACCCTTGAATCTGCTGATAAACTTCCCAGTCCATTAGGCCGCATACTCGAGGCCTGTATTTGTTTGTACTTTCGTGATTTTAATTCAGTACCATTGAATCTATGCATCATTTGTGTTCTGGTCTTGAGATTCTTGTGAATTGGCTACTGGCTGCTTGGTTTGCGGTGATTTTCACCTACAGACTCTGTAGGTGGGCCCAGAAGAAAAACAACCCCTTCGACTTTTCCTTTTTTGGTGAACAACCAACCGGAAACTGTTCGCATATGGTGCCTAAGCAGTAACGAGATGGACGCACATCATCGTAGCCTGGAGCATACCGCGTTTCGTTCAGTCAAACAAAGAGTAGTCAATTCTCAGTAGAACTAATCACTCAGAAGCTAAGCCTCGCCGAACCCGTCATGCCTCGCGGCCGTAACTACATCCCACCCATGGAATATGAACAATGGCGCGTCAACAAAAAAGCATAAAGATGTCCGGTAAATCGCTTATCATGAAAAACACTCGCAAACGGAAAAGAGGTTCTGCACAAATCAAACTAGCCACTTGCACCACCAACAAACTCAGCTTGCGTACGTCATGCACAGCGATCCGTGGTACGTGCAAACCAAAGCTTTCAACAAATCCTCTCTTCCAAGACCACACTACGCAAACTAGCCCTGGGGACCATTAGTTTAGAAGACGAATGTCACTAGCTAGAAGAACCTAGCCCCCCGTTTTCGGAACTAACCTTTTCACCATCCACCTTTGCCTCTCTTGCAACGCAATGACATACACAGTCCTCCAACTTTTCCAAGAAAGATACGCTAACCATTTTACTCTTCTTCAGTGTCTGGCAAAGGTAAGACAGAAACCCTGAACATCGGATATAGTTACCTTATAGCAAAGGTTCAAAACCTTTCGTGGAGTCAATACCTCAAGATCTTCGCAAACTTCTGTCACCGGCACGAAGGGGCGATTTATGAATAATTTCTGTACTCCTATCAAAAACCTAACTGGGCTTTTGCCCGTCGTAAAACAACCATAATAGATTGATTTTAGCACACAAAGCACCAAAGGCACCAGGCTTTCTCAAACTTATCACAGTGACCAGCTTCTGAAGGCCCAAATCTCAGTTTAACATAACGATTTAGTATAGTATAGTATATTTCTTGACCATGGTCAATACACATGCACAAGGCAAGATCAGAGTATACAGCAGTACATGTCAATGTGAGATATTCACAAATTCTAAATTTATAAATCACAGCAACTGAAATACACCAGTAAAGTCATTTAGTGTTTGAGTAAACAAAAGTGGTAATGGTTGAGGCGGGAATTCCAAATCGGTTTCGAAATCGCTGGGGGCGGTGTGGATAGCTGGACAGTCGTGGAACTGCTGATATAAGCGACAATTGGACGGTCACTACCAAGTAACCGGGCGGAAGAGATGCCAAAGAACATTGCTAGAAGTAAAGCAAGCGGGGGGCTTTCAAAGTGCAGTCAGAGATATCAGCGGAATATTGGACACTGATCCAGCATTGGGTAACTAATTGTGGGGGAAGCATGTGAAATAAAGGCAAGTGATTCAAAGGTGTTAATAAAACGGACCTTTTGTGCAGGTGATTACAGTGTCATATGGAAATTCAAATGAAGGCGAAAAGATTTGCAGGGACTTCAGCGAACTTTTGTAGAGCATGAATGGTGTATGGACATATAACGGACTTTTAAAGAAAAGCCGTCAATGAAACGGATTAGTGGAGACAAACGTCAATGGTTCGGCTAGGCAGGAGTTGGAAGAGTGTAAAATGTTTTTTTTGTATTTGATAGAAAATTGGTAATCAAATTTTGGTTGGCTGCGGATGGCTGGTATTCTGTTCCGTAAAGACCTTGGTTGCAGGTAGAATGTTGTGGGAAGCAGGTAAAATAGGGCTGGTTTGACAAAGTTGACAGCTGCGAGGGCTGGATTCCGGCCATTGGTTTCGTACTGCAACGCGGGAAGAATTGAACTGTTGGGTTGGATTATTTGGGAATGGACGTTGAGCGGATGTGTTGATGGTTGCTGTCAGGAATCACCTCTGCGATCCGGTGAGACTTTCATGAGGTTTTGTTAATCCATGTACGGTGCCCCATGTAACGTCAGCAGGCGAGAGTATAGGTATAAACCATTGATCAAATCGTCCAGTCCTTACGGTAATCCGGAATAAACGTCGATTTGGCCGATGGATACCCAAGTAACCAATGCAATCTGGAAGAGATCAGGAGTGCGGCAGTCTGGAGAGTGTTCCAGCTGTGGGTTATGATTATCGTTTATATGGAAGCAAGAAAATGAACATTTTGTTATCCGAACAGTTAGTTATCGTTTGGCTAGTGGACAGGTCTATTAGGGATCCCTAGACGGAGACTGGTAGCTTTCTAGGGTAGTTGTGTGATAGTAGAGATTTGGGGCTATATCAGGTGGATGAGGATAGGGTGTCCGTTTGGGAACCAGGAATAAAACAATGGTAGATAGTATGGTCTGGAAGGAGAATGAGAAAATAGAAAGATAACAGTCTGGTCAGTTCACCAGCTGTGGTAAAGGACGGCAAACAGTAAAAAAAAGGGGGGGAAACTGAGTGTTAAAATGAGGATTTTTCATGTGGGGGCAAACGTGCTGGTATTCGGCAGGGGCATACGGATTCCGGTTGGAATGGCGTCTTAACTTACCATGAGCATGTGCGTAGAGAAGTGAAGCCTAGTTACTAAGGGATGGTAATCCGTGTGGCAAGGCTTCAGTGTACGAGAAAGGCACAAAAAAGCGGATGGGACGGCTGAGTTGTAGCCTGAGCCAAGAATTAAGTGAGAGCGAGCACTCATCGCTAAAGGACGGAACGGTTTTATTTATATATACGCAAATTGTGTGTAGTAAAATGGCACAATCTAGTGAGGAAGGGGGACAAGTGAGTGGAGCATATATATATATATATATATATATATATATATATATATATATTGCACATATATATGTATATATATGAATAGGTATATGCATATATATATATATATATATGCATATATATGTATATATAAATATATATATGCATATATATGTATATATATATGAACAGGTGTATATAAGGAACATGGTAAGGTCAAGGTCAAGCCCGCGTGAAATCCAGGTTGTCTCGTTTTCTTTTTTTGCATATACCACTGTTTAGACTTGTAATTGTGTCCACCCTAGTATATACCACCTAATTACCTGAAACCGTGACCTAGTTGTGTAAACAATTGCGGCACACCACCGTGCAGACGCTAGTACTTATCGCGAGTTAGAGTTATAGACTACATTGATTACGCACTGCTCTACCTCCACTTAATTACATTCTACATGGCTTATCTAGCAAATCTCCCCTGATTCTCGACATAGTAGGATCTATCTAGCGTTTTTACATCCCATCGCTATAACCCAACTCCTACCTTATTTTCGCTACGCATCCTCCGGTGCACCTTTTGAAGTTTCTGTCCCACTGTGCCTCCATTCATTTTTTTTGTTTGCCATAAGAGCGCACTTTCGTTCCACCCGGTCCACTGACCCCATATTTACAATATACTCTCCCACAAAACCTGCTGTTGTGACCCAAGCTACAGCTAAGTACCTACCGTATCCTGTGGGGTTCAACCTGTGCACACCACACAGCAACATTTCTTCTATCTCACTATTTCTCATCGTCCCAAGTCTCCTAGGCCTAACAGTATATTTAGCGGGTCATATAGCTCACTGCCCGTACCTCATTGCCACATTGGTCTCATCTAGACCTTTGCACACATAGCACCCAGGAACACTCCTGGTCTGCTCAGACCTTTGGCCTGTCTCTGTCTAGTTGACTGACTTCCTGCTACCTTTTTACCTCCGCCATATATTTCTACTTATCATGCTATCCCGGCCCCCAACCAGTACTCGGAAAATCCGTATCACTAAAGCTGGCAAATCCAAACGCACCCAACCCCTCCCAAAAACCAGGCCGTGCTCTGTCACCCTCGTTAACGTCGATGGTGAAGCTTCTTATAGTCCTAATGGCCTAAAGCAGAGTTTCGTCGAACTTAGTAAAAAGGTCGAGCTGATTGGTGAAATCCTTTCAAAGGTTTCACCCCTGGCTACTCTCCTTGACCCTGTAGCCGCTACATCGCCCAAGAACTTGGTTTCGGTGGGACACCTCCTCGACTCCGTGTCTACTGAAATATACCACCGCATTGCCAACTCCAAGAACGCAGTGGTTTTTAATGTTCCAGACCGCTTACCACTTTCCTTGGCGAAACACAATATACTAAGTTCGTGCAACATGGCTCACTATAGATGCCATTGCAGGAGGCTACGTAAAAAGTCCCAGCGACATAGTTGCCCCCTGCTATTCCAATTCACGGACGATCTAACAGCTACAGAGTTCATTAGCAACAAGTCGACGATTGCTGCCCTTTCGCCGTATAAGGATATCAAAATATTCTCTGATAAAACCCCCCTCCAACGGGAAATACTTCGTTCGTTGAGAAATAACTCCGCCTTGCCCATGCAGACTGACCCCACTGTAACCGACATGGTTACCCAATGCCCCTCTGTCAAGAAGTCAAAGGCGAGCCCAGCGCCTCACCCTGCCTGCCTGCATACTGTCGACTTAGATATGTCTAACTCCCCACCCCCGGTTCCGCTTCCACTCAAACGCCCTTTTTTACCATCTCCCCCAGTGGCCTCTTCTAGCAGTAGCTCTCGCCCCCCGACCACAGGCCCCAAGCGGCACTCCACCTCAGTATTAAAGCCGCGCTCCCCCGTCATAGTCTCTGAGCCAAAACAAAACCCTGGCACAACCAACAGCCCCCGCCGTACTACTTCCAATCCGTCCTCCGAGCCGTTGACAAGTGTTGTCACCCGCCGCTCTCGCTCTAACGACTCTACAAACTACCCACCATCTGCTAGCTCAGCCGCGACACTTCGTTTCTATCCTCATAAGTGCCGCTCTAATCCCCCCATAAGCCTACCTGGTACTCCTACCAGGTCCGCACTTGCCCAACTAATCACCTCACCTATTACCCCCCACTCTCAATCGGCTTCTGCCTATAGCGTACTCTCGGATCCTCCAGGTGATAACCAACTGGGCCACCATCCGGATCCGTCTAACGCCATCGCCCCTTTCAGTAGGAGTGACCTTCAGGGCCTTGCCAGTGCCACTCACCCTTTCACTGCCTCGCACCCCCTTCCACTGTCTTTCCCCCTCTCTGATCGCATGGGTTACACCAACCCTCCATCTCCGTTGCTACCGTATATCCCTCCCTGCGCCCCAGACACCAACCCTCCATACTATAGCCCCAGCATGCTTCCGCTGTTCCCCCCTGCTCACCTCCACCAACCCTCATCTAACCCTGAAGTACCACGTACATACCCTAGCAGATACTCTAGGTTCGTACCTGTATCCCGCCTCCTCGCCCCACCCCCCCCACTTACCGGCTCCCCTGCCCCTCATGAGCCTCCAAACCTTTCCAAATTTCGCCACTCCCTTCCCGCCCCCCACCTCACACTACGTCCCAGTTACTCTCCCACATGCCTTCACCCCCATACCGACCTACCGGCCTTATACTGACTCTGCCCAACAGGTAGGTTACCTGCAGCCAAGATCTCGTTTTTTTCCTGACCGGTGCCCTCCGCACCCGTGGCCATATGGCTAGTCGCCCGATGGACCATATCCATAATCTTTCACAGGCTCATATCACTGTTCGCTCCCCACTGGAGTCCATGCCACTCAGCACCTTACACCACGCACTCCCCCCTGTCCACCACGGTTCGACAGATATTCTAAACCTCTCACTTTACCATATGGTGCCCCCTCCCTCTGCACCGTGTGACACCCCTCCGGCCCACATCAGCGGTGTGCTGCACACCCACCGTATTGATCACCCACAGCGATCGGCTGCGCCTAATGCTAACGCTTCTCCTACTTTCCGTCCCCCACCCAACACTGCCTGCCCTCCCCCTTCTACTGACGTTCTATCCTCACTGAGACCCAACTCCTATCGCCACAGCGATCCCAATAGTCTTGCACCTGGCATCCATGCTTTGTGCACACCGACACTGAACTCATCCCTACTAGTTCTTATTAACGCTCGCTCAATAATTAGAAAAATATCGCACCTGCGATCTTTGGCATTTACGTCAAACGCTGACATTATACTAATAACTGAATCCTGGCTGTCAGATGATGCTTCGCTTGACCTTGTTCGCATAGCTGGGTATCAATGCTTCTCGAAAACCCGCCAGTCCAGGCGTGGAGGGGGCTGTTTAGCCTTTGTCAAATGCACTATCCACGCTAGTGTTATCGACCACCCCCCTCTTCTCCTTATTGAGGATTCGTTATGGCTATCCATTCACGCCTCCGGCCAGAACCTCCTCCTTGGCTGCGTCTACGTCCCCCCGGGTCTGGAGCCTGCAAAAATTGACTCTGCCGTGGATGTCTTCAATGCTGCGCTTGACTACCCTGCCAGTGCAAAAATTATTGCGGGTGACTTTAACTATCCTTCAATTTGCTGGTCCTCCCATACTAGCCCTCCCGCCCTCTCCACCTTCCTTTCTTGTGTCCGTCTTGGTGGATGGACCCAACATGTCTCCTGCCCTACTAGGGGGAACAACATCTTGGACCTAGTATTCTCCATTGATGTTCCTGATATGATCACCCAGATTACTGATCACTTCCCGGGTAGTGACCACCGTATTGTCAGGTGCAAGTTCAGCTGTTCTCATCCGATGCAATCCTCTCCCCCTGTTCTGACTTCCTACCGTTCCTGTAACTGGCCCCTAGTGCCAATGATAAACCGCTCCCTTAACTGGGACACATTTTTTCTTTCATCCGATCCCCTCACTGTCGTGAACTCTCTCTACTCCAACCTCCTACACTGCCTAAATACCGCCAACCCATGTGCCGATCCACGCCCCAATTCCAGCACCTCACGCCTGTCACTTTTAGAGCGTAAGCTGTCTAAGCTGCAACTTACCTTCGCTAGATCACACAACTTTACAATTCTCCTGCGCATAAACCAGCTACAACTGAGGCTGCGTCGCATGGTCGATTCGCATCTGAGAAGGCAAGAGGCCATCGCCCTAGCACACCCAAACAAAACTGGCTACCTGTCCAACCTGCTTAGTAAAAGGTCCAATCAACCCAATCATATCTCGCCCAAGTTCCTCATCTGCGGCTCATCTACCGCTAATACTCCTGCATCTATTTCTGAGGCCTTCAATGAGTATTTTTCTGCCTCCCTTATAAGCTGTCCTGGTATTCCCCCTCCTACAATCCAGCCCTGCTCCCCTGCCTCTCTTTCATCGATTCCCTTCACCCAACTAGAAATTGAAAAATCAGTTTCGTCTATTAAACCCTCCTCGAAACCGGGACCGGATGATCTCCCACCGGCCCTCCTCCGTTTCGGTGGTCCTGACCTCCCTTTATTGTTACTTAATATGTATACCACCTCCATGATCCACAGTTTCGTCCCCCCTCAATGGAAATTCTCTGTTATAGTTCCGCGCTTCAAAAAGGGCGTATTACACGACCCAGATAACTATCGGCTCATCAATCACACCCCAGTAGTCTGCAAAATTATGGAGAGAATTATCAAAAGACACATTGTCCAGTACCTCTTATCTAACAACCTGCTGAACCCTGGTCAGCATGGTTTCTTGAACTCCCGTTCCTGCTCTTCCTGCCAGCTTGACTTTCTCAATGTCCTATCGTCTGCTGCCGACGCCGGCAATTCTGTAATTGTCCTGTACCTCGACATGTCTAAGGCTTTTGACCGTGTTCCCCATATTCATCTGTTGGCCAAAATCCGATCTCTCGGTATTACTGACCCTCTCCTCTCCTGGCTATCCTCCTATCTCACTAACAGATCACAAGCCGTGCTCGTCGACGGCCACCTATCTTCCGCCAAACCAATTACTAGCGGCGTCATCCAAGGCAGTGTCCTAGGCCCATTACTATTCCTTATTTATATCAATGACATTTTCTCTTCTATTCGACACGGCACTCCTTTCCTCTTTGCCGACGGTATAAAAATAGTGTACTCTTTCCTCCCTAGTGACCTATCCGTGACTCTGTGCAACATATCGCACGACTTACTCGTTCTCCAAACTTGGTGCATCTCGTGGTTCATGAAATTCTCTGCGGAGAAAAGCTTCCTCCTACCGTACAAGTGCACGGTACCACCCGGCCAAATTTGTCTGGACGGTCTGCCCATCCCCATACACCCCATGGTTACCGATCTTGGCGTGCGCTACTCTTGTTCCTTTAACTTCTCAGAACAGGCATCATTCCAAATCGCTAAGGCTAAGAGAACCCTAGGCCTGATCAATCGGTGTTTCCTTATTCCGGCCAGTCGCCTCTCCATGTATCTCTCACACGTGAGACCGCTCCTAGAATATTGTCCCATTACCTCCAGCCCCTGGTCACGTTCCTCCATTGGATCTCTTGAGAACGTTCAGCGTACCTTCACCAAAAGGCTGTTGGGCGTATCCCTAGCTCTAACATACCGCCAGCGCTGTGAGCTCCTACAACTTGAGCCTCTATGGATTCGTCGCATGAGGCTCAACCTGATTTTCCTCTTTAAGCTAATCCATAACCTGGCCTACACCTCTTATCCCATCTCATTCGCTGCGCCCTGCTCCTACCCCATCCGGCACCGTGCCTTCTCTCTCACTGTCCCTCATTCTAATCTCTGTCTGAAGTCCCGATTCTTTCTGTCAGCCTATTCCAAAATCTGGAATAAGCTGCCCCTTAGCTTACGCAGTGCGTCCTCAATGTTCGCTTTTAGGCGCGCACTTTTGTCATACTTAACAGTCCCTAATGCTATATTGCTCACCAATGAGCTCGTCTCCGCCGACCTGGCCTTTGAAAGAGGTCTCACACTGTAACTCTACTACCTCTGCGTCACAAGCCACTAGGTACACCCCGCGAACTAAGGCCATTGCCTTCACTGATCCACAGCGATCCTACCGCCTGTCATCATAAGGTAACCTAATTGCTCACCTACGTTCATCTCTTATCCATCATATTCACTTTTTTTTCTCCTCAGTATCCGTTGATTCTCAGCTGGGGCACACCCAGACTGCGCTTCTCTATCCCTTTTCCCTCTCCAGTGATCCCCGCTGACGGCCAACCACTTCGGGCACCGTAATTACCATCTCCCTGTCAGGTGCATCTAGATAATATTGCTACACGGTCGTCTACCACTTGCTGTTTCCGTTGGCTCTCCTGTCCATGGTCTCACGGCTTGGTCAATTGTTCCTGGTTCACGCACTCCCATCGCGGTCGTTTTGTCCCCTGTACAATTATCCATGATCACTCGTGCCACTCCCAACAGTGCGGGGCGCGGTCAGATCCACCGCTATGGCCGGCGCACATCGGGCGTGCAGGCCGTCTGCAACGATGTGCGAGCGCAACTAGACTGGTGGATCACACCTCCTGCGTTCACTTCACGAAGTGTTTTTCAGGTTGGGTGCCCAGCGCACGGCCAGTCCCACCCACTAGCACCGGTTGCGGGTGGCACGCCCTAACTTTTCTTGAACTACCGAATCCAGTGCTGTCGGTTGAAAATTGCATGCTCCTCATCTACTTTCCGCCGCAGCTTGCTCACCTATAGCTCTTATCATCTGTTCCCACTTCCCATTCTTGTCGCCCTACCACGGTTTGCACACCTACCCATTTTGTCCTTCCTCCTATCGCCTCTCTCTACATCAGCTTTCACTGCATTGAGTCATTATCGTCTTAACCACTCTTCTCTGTCGACGCTCGCCAATAACTTTTCCCACATGCCGTCATTGCTGGCTTCTATCATCTATGCGCTTGGCGTTACCCTCTGCTCAGAACGCCCATTGATAGCTTCCTTTAAACCTGTCGCCCTGGTAATCCCTCCTCGTGCCCCATGCCAGGATGCACCAACCGCACCCGCACCCATGCCCAATCCGCATATTAGAAATTGCCGCTCCAAACTTCGCATCCTTTACAGTCGTATTTATTATCTAATCACCATCACCATATCTTCCTCACTTGGCCCCGCGATTCCTCTGCGGTTCTTTCCAGTGTCCTGATTAGTATTTACCTGTTCAATTGTCTGCCGGCACACAGCTCTCCAGCTCCATTGCCCCAATTCCTTTGCGCGTTCGTTTTTTGTGTGGCCTTTTTGCTCTATTACTGGTCCACTTATCTCGGGGCTTCCCGCTTCCTTGTCCACCTCCTTCGTGTTTCATCTGCAGTAAAATGATCTGATTGGTGATTTCTTACCTGTGTCTCATCGGTCATTGCTTTCATCCCTTGATCCGTTTATTGCTCGCTACAGGCATTTTTCTGTACCTTCCAGTGTGGTCCGCTTTTCCATGTTCCACCATTGTAATGACAACGTTACGTCGTGACGTTCTTTTACAGTTCCAAATTGTTTGACCTGTCACTACCCGATTCCTCTGGTCCGTCACTACATCTCGCACCTGCATTGATCAAATAATTAGACCCATTCTTACCTGTTTTCCTTGATCCTGTCTTTCATCTTCACTCTTCCATGAACTGCTCCTAACAGTCTTCATCACTTCTGTGCTTCCACATTCTATTTTTCTCTCCGTTGGGCTGCCACGTGCACTTGTCATGAAGTTAATCCACCACGAAATTCCAAAGTTAATCCTACAACCAATTGATCTAACATTACCTACTCCTCTTATTGACTGATAATTTTTTTCTAGGACCCCATTGTTATTGCTCCTGCTTCTCTTACACCTATACATATATATACAATCAATCCATATATATATATAAACTTACGCATATATATCTATGTGCAAACGCTCTGCATCTTGCAGTTCCTCACCTGCCATTTCTCTTGCTATCATCCCAACGACCGTCATCATAGGCATCCATCAACTCTACATCTGTGCCTCACATCTACTGTATCCAATTCTTCTAAATCGTTTTTGTCATCTGATCATCCCTCTACGTCTTGCATTGCTCGCTGCCTGTTTTACGGTGAGTTTTGTGTCCTGTCCGCCGACAATTCACTGCAAAGTACCAATGCTTCATTGTCACCTAATCCACTGCAATGCACCTCACCTTTTTCTCCATCGTTCCTCGCTACTGCAATTTTTTATACCGATTTCCAGCCTTTCTCATGTTTACCAGTCTGCCTCCATATGTAATTGCCCGGGACCAGCCATTCAGTCCACCTGAGATAGTGTCTAAACATACGGGCTTAAATATAGCCCGACTGAAGTTGTGGGAACGTTATATGTGGAACGGTTGGAACAAATGAATCGGTGCCCGTAGAAAATGAGATTGACGTGAAATTTTATGGTGCGACTTTTGTTTGAATGCTTGCCAGAAGGGTATATAAGCGTTGTGATCAAGGTCAGCATCGTCATTGGTCGCGATGGCTGTTGGTACCGCGGGCGCCGCTCTGGTCGATGGCTCTGCTGTATTTTCTCGCTTAGGTCGCGATAAATAGAAGAGTTTTTCAGACTTTGAAAATGATTTGCGGGTTTTTCAAGGCGAAACTTTAACTTTTTTCTATATTTATGATAGTATAGTTACCGTTGGCTGTATAATTCACCGGAATGAGTATCAGTTATCGCGCATTTTTGGAAGATGCGCCAAAAGTAGCGCTTTTGCGCGCCCGGATGTTCAGACTATACCGTCCACCTGACCTTGAATTTCAAATTCACCGGGCGTCCATTCAAATCCGCTCTTGAGCTCATTTAAACTCCACACAATCTCTATGGTGTGCATCCGTTTATACTATTTTCATCTTACCTTATTCACCCTTCTGAGCCTTTTTACCCAATATTTTAATCAGAGTCTCCATATTTTCATGAATTATATCTGTCCATTCCATCACCTGTATCTACATGATCATGCACATGGCATGCTTCGGGCGCTTCCGAAATAAACCATTATTATTATTATTATTATTATATATATATATATATATATATATATATAAATGTATATATAATATATATATATATATTGCTGTATACGTGGGGGCGATCATCAGACGGGTCATTCGAAAGCGGCCGGACGCAAAAGACTATGGCAAGGAAAGTGAGATAGAGTGATGCAGCTGAGGATCAACGGTTAACGGAAAGAAGAACAAAAGTTAAGCACGGGCTCATCGGTGCGGCGGATCCTAAAGGCACATTGAGGCCATGAAGCGTGAGACTAAAGGGGAAACGCCTAAGTGTGGCTAGAACTTTCAATGGGAAAGTTAGTATTTCGCCTAGAGTGGTCATTGAGCAGGAGTAAAGACCAAGTTCTGCATGAAATTACAGAAGAACCTTAGCTGGGGGATAGGGTGGGAGCAGAAATGGTAACGTCATAACTGAGTGTTGAGTTCAGTTAGTGAGTCACGCTAAGTGCGATGAATCAGACTGGAGTTTTCAATTCGAAATCGCAGAGGTGGTGAGCGAAGTATGAGTGGTGGGACCTGGTGCGGAAGAGGTTCAAAACCTTTCGTGGAGTCAATACCTCAAGATCTTCGCAAACTTCTGTCACCGGCACAAAGGGGCGATTTATGAATAATTTCTGTACTCCTATCAAAAACCTAACTGGGCTTTCGCCCGTCGTAAAACAACCATAATAGATTGATTTTAGCACACAAAGCACCAAAGGCACCAGGCTTTCTCAAACTTATCACAGTGACCAGCTTCTGAAGGCCCAAATCTCAGTTTAACATAACGATTTGATGGAAAGCATGTTGTTTTGTTTTGTGACAGTTCTTGAATAAACCACCGAAAATTTAACCAACCCCCCCTGGAGTTGCTCCATTATCGTCAAAAAGGGTGTGTGACTGGCCTCCGCTGGCCAGCAAAGTCTCTTTCCTTATTTTGTGCAGAATTTACTTGTCCTTTTCTACTAAATAACTACTCTAGATCAAATCTCAACCTCTCCACTGAATCTTACGGCCCACAGTTATCCATGGTTCACCATTTCCTTTCTTAGCCTCACGTGTTATAGACCGAGCTTCGCCTTAGTCCATCTATCAATGTACCAATATTGGGGCTTATCTACCCTGCCATTCTCTATAGTACTCTGTTTCGTCATTTCGGTTTTTTTTGTAGGAATCCCCATCTGTTTACTGATCCATGTATGTCTTGCTCCCTCAACGTCTTACCTCCTTTTAAGTCTCCCACTCTACAACAACATAATGGGCATTAGCTCAACACTCCTTGACACCATTTTGCTCACGTTGCCTCCTTTCCACATCAGGTCCCACCACATAGACTTCCCACATCACCTCTGCGATTTTGGACCGAAAAATCCAGTCTCATTTATCTCACTTAGCGTGGCTCACCAACTGGACTCAACACCCTTTTCCCCAGCTAATTTTCTTCGGTAATTTCGTTCACAACTTAGATTTTTTTTCTGCTGAACGACTATAATGACTGAAATATTAACCTTCCCATTGAAAATGTATCCACACTTATGGGTTTCCTTTTGTAGTCTCACGTTCTATGGCGTAAATCTGTCTTAGGGATCTGCTGCATCGATGTGCCCGTGCTTCACCTTTGTTCTCCTTTCCGTTGACCGTCGATCCTCAGCTGAGCTATACCCAGACTTCGTCTCAATGTCTCATTTCTCTTTCCAGTGATTCTCAATGCCGGTCAACCACCTCGGGCACTACACTGACCAACTCTGGCTGGTGCGCCCGGATAATAATGCTGTATGGCCGCCTGTCGATCGCTGTCCTCGTTGGCTCTGTTAGCCAAGTTCCCACAACCTGTCCAGTTGGTCCTGGACCATATACCAATATCATGAGTGCTCAGCCCTCTGTACAACCATCAACGAACACTCACGCCAATCCCAACAGTGCGGGGCGCTGTCAGATCTCCCGCTTTGGCCGGCGCACATCAGGCGTGCAGACCGTCTGCAACGATACGCGAGCGCAATTAGGCTGGTGGACCACACCTCCTGTGTTCACTTCACGAAGTTTTTTCCAGGTTGGGCGTCCAGCGCACGGTCAGCCCATCCACCAGCACCGGTTGCGGATTGCATGCTTTAACTCTCCTCGTCCTACCGCATTCATCACTGTCCGTTGCGGACCGCATGCTCCTACTATTCTTTTGCCACGACTCGATCATCTATTGTTCTTGTAAGCACTCCCATCACTTCCCTTCCGCGTCGTTCTACCTCTGTATGCACTTAAATCCTTTCTGTTTTTGTTCCTACGTGTTTCACAGTGACGACTCTTGCTGCATGGTGTCACTATCGCCCCATCCATTTTACTCTGCTCAAGCCCGAAACATGTCCTTTTCCACCCATTTCGCTCCTGTCGGCTTCTAATCAGTACTCACTTGGTATCTCCATATGCCTATAAAGCTGACTGATCGCAGAACTCACTAGCTACCATTCTGCGATATCCGTTTTTGTCTATCTTATACCTCCCAGACACATCCGTAACCATGACCATCCCCATATAAAAACTCGCCGTCCCAAACGTTTGCGTTTTCTGGGTCCGAATGTGGTAGCTTTCTACCACTTTCGTATTTTCCACATCTGAATCCGTAATTCTTCCGTGGATCCTCCTCTTAGGCACTTAACCGATTAGTAACTTCTGGCCCAATCCCTGGGTGCAATGACCTGTAAGCATGCAGCTCTTCACTCCCTTTCTCCCAACTCCGAAGCACAACAATTTTTTGTACCTGTTTGTTCTGACACAGGCTTTCTCGTCCGGATCAATTTCTTCTTCTCGTTCTTCATCTTGTGTCATCTGCAGTAAAATAATCTGATTCTTCATCTCTTACCTGGTTCCTTCTGGTCAACACTCTCGTCTGCTTCGTACGTTTATCGCCACAGGGATCTTCATTGTGCCTTTCAGGCTGCGCCGCTTTTACGCGTTCCACCTAGTGTAGTGTCATCGAAACGTCATCACTCTCACCTACAGTTTCAAACCATGTGATCTACCATTACCTGATCTTCCTAGTCCTCCACTTCCTTATCTCTCTTCCCTGTTATTCACTGTTACAACTGATATATCTTCTCACCGCAGTTCTTCTGACCTACAAGTTACCCTTCCCCAGTGATCGTTTACACCTCTCCAGCCACCCCGTACTCCCAGTCGCTCTGCGTTCTCCGGCCATTTTCACGGTCATTTTCTTGCTGCATAAAGCATATCCATTTATTAACTCTTCACCCGTGTTTAGCCGTCACCGCATGTCACACCTTCAATAATCACACTGGTAGATCCACTCTCACCTGTGTTCGTCGATCCTTTCCTTCACACTCCCTCGTTTATTACCTTCTGCTCACAGCCATCACTTCTGTGCTTCCAAAGTTGGTTCTCTTTTGCTGTTGATCCCCTATGTTCACCCGTCAAAAATAAATTCATCAAGGTTTGTCTTAGTTAACTCCGTAACATTTGACACAACCCTACCTGTCTCTTCGAAGCACTGCTTCTTCTGTGTCCCGTTCCTTCACCGCTACTTGCTCCTACTGCTATATGTTTATATGTACTTGTTTATTGTTGTATCCACAGAATTCCTCTGCCTCCTCCAGCTCTTTTGCCACCATGCCACCTCCCCTCATGACGCGCGTCCATTTTGTCTATAACTGTGCCTCACATTTCCCATACCTCGATCCTTCCGCGGCATAGATGCCATACGATTCACTTCTTAGATCTTGCATTGCCAGCTCCCTGTCTTCAAATTGACACCGTCCGTTTATTGCAATAAAGCATACTTCATGGCAACATAGTTCCCGGCTATACAACCCAGTTATTTTGTTGTTCTTTTTCCTTCTTTCTACATTGTTTCTCGCAACGACAGTTTCTCAGGCCGATTTTCATTTTTACTCCTGCAAAACTCCCAGGTTCCGTCCCCCTTTCTAGGCTCAACCAGCTGCTCCGTCTGACCTTGACCCTAAATTTCACCGGGCCCATATTTGAATCCATCTCCGGGTTCGCCTTAACTCCCTACATTACTCCTTGGTGTGCATGCAATAATCTCCCTCACATATCTCTCCTATTTCTTCCTACAACCCTGTGTTACGTTTTTCTAAGTTTTTCATGAATTTTGTCTGTCAATTTTATCGCTTGTAAAATATGTTCGTGCGTAAGACATGCTTTGGGAGTCTCCGAAATGAACTATTATTATTATTATTATTGTTATTATTATTATTAATCTTACTAGTGCCTGTAAGAAAGAATCCGTCCGCAAAGAGTGCTCAACTTCGAAGTGCGCCGCTCACATTCAAACTGATGAATTAACTGCCATGCCGTTTCTCTTCCGGATTGTCGAGATTGACAAAAATGGTCAAAAATAGTCAACTGTTACATGCTCAGAGGCATTATAAACATGCACCTCGCTTTCGACTGGGAGAGACCCCAGTTGTTGTGTACACAGACTGACCGCCACTCGGAGACAGTAGAAGCAGTTATCGATAATGCCTTGAAAAGCCGCCTTGACCTTTACAACCCAGATTTGCCGACAAATATTAGACGGAACTTCAGAACAGCCAACGTGACCTTTCGTTTCCTCGTAATGATCAAAACATAACTCAGTGACTCTGTGCATGTTTGGCAGAACGATTGTATGCTCAGCCTTCTCCGACCATTTGGCCCAAGCTAACCACCTTTCAACGCATGACAGCCCGCCATTTATGGTGGGACTCAATATTCGTATAGAGCAGTGGATGAAACAGTCCCTGATGTCACAACCTCGTTCCATAGAGTCCATTTCATTATAAAAACATTTTAGGTGTATCAACCTCACAATACTAAAACAACTTTTTCTCACCTCACGAACCAAAAAATGACTAACTTGCAATGATACTGCACTTCTTCCATTGATTTGGTGAGAAGATATTGCTTGTGCTGCGATTGCCAAGCAATACTCCTAAGTGACGTAGCCCAAGAAGAACGTCCTCTGAGTATGACTGAAGTGAACTGCAGTTTCTTGTACTAGCCACCGTATGCTTCTTCATCCCCAAACGTTTGAATCCAGTGGTTCCCCAGGACAAAATCTTTGGGCTGTGATACCATAGTCAACGGTCCTCGTCTTTGAGTCGCTTCTCTCGAGAAACCAGGTCCGTCGGTCTCCTTCTTCCTGACCTTCGTCACCACAGCCCGGATGGTGAGCAGGCACGTGTCTTGAACTCTTGGTTCGCAGAAAACTTGGGAAATCTTCTTTTACTGATTCTCAGGTGATAAAAATCCGCGACAGAATCGACCACTTTACCGAGCTTTATTCTAGTTTAGATCCATTGGCCTCCTGAGCACTTCCGCTGTCCATAAAGCAGCGGCAGATGCAGCCATTCTCAGCCTTGGTACGGAGGCAGTCTTAAGGGGTATCGCAAGCGACTATAGGAAGCAAGTACACCTCTTGACTCTGTCTCGCTGGGTACAAATCTAGAGTAGGAAGCCGCCAATTAGTCCACTTTGGAAGAATCACTGAGTAAATGCAACTCAAAATCCGCATCCACAGTGAAAATACCAAGTGTGTACCATCACGCCTTTCTTTTTCTTTGATCCCTTCTGAAATTCCCCTTCGTTCCTGCATTCAAACCTAACGGTGCAAGCAAACTAACCTTCTTTCGCACAAATCTTGACGCATTTGCTTCGTCTGTAGGATGCGCGGACCAGGCTAACCCAAGGGATCCTGGACTGCGGCCATTTGAGCCAACAAAACGTTTCTTGTTTCCAGCCGATCTTCGAAGTGAACATTGTACTCAAAGTCATCCAGCTCATCAACTAAATTGAAACCCAACATTCTCACAGTCGACAACCAATCCCTTTCAGTGGGCTTTGTAGCGCTGTTTCTTTCACCATCCTGAATGGCATTTAACACCTTTCGCTCACTGATTATCCATCTGGTTAGTCTGAACCCATCAGGACTCAATAGGCCACACGGTCCATTCATCAAACATAAAGCTTCTGCTAAATCGTTAACGGAAGTTAGGCAATAGGCGGCGTAGAAACCCTCTAAGACCACTTTTGGTACCGCCGACAAGAACTAGTGGCCATCCAACTTGTCTATCCCCTTCAAGGCAAAACTCGCACATAAGCGTGACGAAGCTGCTGTGAAGGGATGAGTAGTTGCTTTAAGTTCCTTCAGCCAAGCAGTATCACCAACAGCACATCAAAGGAACCGAAGGTCATTTTGATCTCCCTCCAGTCTCACAATACGTGTTCAAAAGTGCTTTCCTTGGATCATCGCAGCACAGTTAAAGGTACCAAGCCTTTTTTCAGACTTTGTAGACTTCGCCTAGGCAAGATGTGGCAGATATCACCTCTTTTGATCATCTGCCCTAAGCTCTCACACTTGCTTCGAGCAGTCATTTTCAATGTAACGTTCATCAACAGCCGTATGTTTAACATTGAGTTCTGAATCCTTGAGAAGCTACTTCCCCCAAGGACCTTAGACGACGGAGAGCGACCGACCAATTCCAAAGTTTCGCCAGACCGTTGTCCTTACACACCTTCGTAACAAAAATGTATCCTCCTTCAAGCCGCAAAAATCTTTTCGGAATTTAGGTAAATATTTGGTCCCCCAAGGAAAGCGAAGTTCCCAGCGGATCATCTTCATAAACTTTCTTATCAAAGAACACTGTTCTTTATAGCCCATAGACTACTCACTGCACGAGCTTTAAATTTACCCAAACAACCATTATTCAACGAATTTCGTGTGATCCGGCCCAAAGGAGTGTATTCGGTGTAAAGGTCTTACTTAGAACCTCATCGCTGTTCTAAAGCCCAGTGAGCTGATGAAACGTCTAATCAAATTAGCACCCCAGTCAGTGGGCGTAAAACACCCTCAGGCGCCATTCCTGTCAAAAAACCCCACTCAAAGGTGGTCTCCGGACTTGATGCTGTGGCCCCTACATCCAAAACTGATGGAGCAGTATAAGCTCCCTTCACTCCAATCACCTGATTACTACCCAGAGGCTTCAGAATAAACGACATCTTTCCAAGAATCCATGCAACCTTCACGATGGGAGAGTTTAAGTTGATCATATCTATCACTGTTACGAAACCAAGGCGCTGAGCCGAATCAGGACGCACGAGAGTGGTATCCGCACCAGAGTGGAGCAGCGCACCATTGCCTAACGAATTGTTTGGACCCTCGATGTCGAGCCGTACGACACCCAGGCTCACACCTAGACCTGCGGGGAACAGCCGACAAGATGCGTTGAGGACCGAAATTATGTTCGTCCCGTGCAACAAACGATGATGCCGGAGATTGCGTCTCCTTCCTCCACAGAGCCCTCTAGAATGACATACATCAACACGGTGCCCTGGAAGTAAGCTAGCAACTTAAGCATTGCATCAGGACACAACATCCCATCGGTCTTTGGGGCCGCAAAGCTTGAAACCTTGACAGTCCTCCAGGTTATGCATGCCAAGACACCGAGGTTTACTGACATCGTACATAGACACAGCAAACATTTTGTTATCCGAAAAGTCCTTCTTATTAACATCTAACGCATTCTTTAGTTCACGGAAAATGTAAAAGCATCTAATACTTCGTAAAAGTGTCTCAGCTTCTATGGAATGACAGAGATCGCGAAGCCCAGGTTCGTTGTCATTTAGGTAGATCTCATTGGCCCGTCTCACCCTATCAACTGCCGTATACCTGAGTAACTCACTTAGAGATGCCTCTACGGCGTGACCCGAATAAGAGTCACACAAACACCCTAGCCGCTCCAAAGCATCAAAGCAACTGGTTAACTTGTTAGCTCACGACAATAAAACTTTCGGATCTTGAGCAATCAGTTCAAGTCCGATTGTCTCATCTGGTGTGCAAAGAAAGGCTCGGTGCCTCCTAACAATACACTATTATTGCGCCCCTCGCTTGCTGTCGATCTTTGCTAGCTGAACAAAGTGAACAACAACAACAGTGAACAGCTTCCTCCCGTTTCGCTCCACTATGCTTAAATAAACAGTTCGAAAGCTTACCGTCTTCCTTTACTCGGCTCTCGACTTGACACTCATATTTGCGGGGAGAAGGAACATACTCTGAAAGTGGACCATTAGGCCTAGAGAATTCACATTCAAGGAAATGCAGTCTTTCTATATGCCGGTGTAAATGGATTCTCGCGAACCCAGCAACTCGTAGCCAGTTCAAGCGAACCTTGAAGCCAGAACAAGACTGATTTGTGGTTTCTATGGTGCTAAACTGAAGCTCACAAAAGATACAAATATATACAAACCTCAAGAATGCGGCCAAATAGACTTAACAGTAGAACCCGAAGGTTTGAAACCCAGTGGCCAAAATACGACGGTCATAATAATAATGATAAAGGAATATTTCTGGACCGTGGTCGCGAGGCACGCATGTAACTATGATCAGAGTTTACAATATCACGGAATGAGATGGAAAATTCACAAATTTCAAAGAGAGATTTGCACATCGCAGAAACAATGGAATGAGGCTGAAGAGAGCTTGAATGAGTCAAAACGACCAAAGAATACACGGCGAATACGAATTGATTTTGAGTCAACTGCGGCAATAGTAGTGAATCGGCCGGATGTAGGTATGTAGGAACTTTCCATAGTCCCTGCCCCCTACCGTAATTTTCCGCGTACATGTCATTCTTTCGCAGCTGCTGGGAGTGGGCTGTTTCCCCCACGTTCGGACGCAGCTATGGTGAAGGTGCCGTTGACATCAGGGGTTTCGTTTGCATGGGCTGAGAAAATACATAGTGGGGCTAAGCAAACGCACGGAGTGGGACACCGAGTGTTATAGTGCGCGCTCCTGGATATATGCGTCAGTCTCGTACAGCGCCAGACCGTGCCTAAGATCGCCAGATGCAGTTTCAGTGTGGTTTGATAAACTGCACCAATAGGAGATGTTACTGCACACACACACACAGAGAATATCAGTCTCAGTTATGTGATGGATTCAGAAATCTTGGCGACACAGTTTAGCGATCATGTCGGGAAATATAAGAGGAAGAAATTGAAGTCAACGAGTATCTATTGGAAGGTGGACGTATGGGATGAAAGGTTTTCAACCGGGATGAATAAGGAAAGCTAATCACGGCCGGACAAGGAAGCTGAGGGGAGCGAAGGCCAGAATAAATAAGGTGAGTGGAAGAATCAAAAAGTTAAGTAGTGAGCGATGGAACCTAATGTCCTAGGATCCAGCACCACTGAACCAATTGATGCTAGGGGGAAACATCAATGGCTAAAGGCCTTGGGCTAGAGAAAGGTCGTTTTAGGTGGCTGCCCTAGTACTATATAGTGAGGGAGGCAGTAATTGTCTAGGCATAGTTGGTAAGACCGACTAGTGAATTAGATAAGACAGGGTTGTTCCGGGTTAGGTGATAGTAAGTGAACGTGGGTGAGTAGCAAGAACCGGCAGGCATCTAGCTAGTTATGGTTGTAAAGGACAAAAACTGTATCCTTCTGCAATGTGGGTTATGTGCGGTATACGTAGAAAAGTGATAATAAATGTTAAGCCTAGTGTCTGTCATCAGGCAGGAAATTGTAGGTTTTGGATATGGTGCCGTGATCCTAGTAGTGTAACCCGTTTTCGAAGGCCAGCTCGGCGGATAGCAGAGAGCGGGAGGAGAGACGGAAACTGGGGTTCTTAAGTTCAATGCCTTCTTAATGGGCTCGATCCTCGGATATACTGGTATTTGTCAAAGATAACAGATGACTAACGGTAGGTTGTGATTTTAGGGCATGGTTAAACCGAGTTATTGAAGCACATTTGCTAATAGTCAAGGGTACCTTGTACCAAATCATTGAGTTTTTAATAAAGAAGAAGTTGGATCTTATTGCCAGCCTCGACTGTGGGATGGTCAGACTGAAGTCTCTGTGGCGCAGAGGGTAGGTTGAGGGTAGGAAAAATTGTATATATTTGGTGGAAATGAAAGCAGGGCGATGAATCAGCCCATATGGAAAACAGATTAAGCCTCATATGTCTAAGCCGTACGGGTCAAGTTTCAGTAGAGTGCGTCGCTCTTTTAAGTCTAATAGAGAGGAGTATCCTATTGGCTTCTAAGCAAACGTACGCTGCACTTCCTCAAGGAGTATCCTATCCGATTCAGACATTCCGGAGAAGATTATAGGGCAGTATTCGAGGTGGGGTCTAGCATGGGATTGGTTTGTAAGGAGAACACTATGTTTTGTCTAAAATGATCTTAGAACTGGGCCTGTTATCTGTCTGGCCCTGGCTGTCTGGAATAAGGAATGTTCAAAGAATTGCAGATTATCGGTTTATCGAAGCTCAAGATCCCTCATTGATGAGCTTGGTGCGATGGGCACTTGGTTCTGTGACAGGGTTTGGGGAGGGACTTAACATCTATAGGTTTGGTAGAGGCTTTTAGATGTCGAGAAACACATCTGCCATGAAGTGCACCATTGATCAAGTTTCTTGAGATCATTATCTATTTCAGACTGTGTTCAAATCAAAATGGCGGAACCCATAGAAAATCATTATGTTGTCGGCGAAGTGGAAAGGATTGCCGTGCAGCACAACCGAAAAAATGTTGTCAGTATGAAGTGAGAAAGATAGCAGACCGAGTACCATTCTTTGTATCACTCCACTGGTGACAGGCACCGGTTGCGATAGATGACCGCTAGCACATACGACTCGGGTTTGGTCCGACAGGTAGGAAGTGATCCATGATAAAAGCGGTTCATAGATGCCGTATATCCGGGGTTTTGTTAACAACGGGGATTGGGGAACTCGGTCAAATGCCTTGTTCATATCAAGGTAGATGATAATCATAGATTTGCCGTCTTCAGCTGCCGTGGTCCGTAGGTTGAAGAAACCAAACTGGCATTAAGTACAAGAACGTGACTTTAGGAAGCCATGCTTGACGCTGTGAATGAGGTTATAGGAAAGGCGAAAATCGGACATCCGCTGTGTAATCAAGCGCTTCATTATTCTGGCAGCTAAAGGGGTATGGTTAATGGAACGATAATTTGAAGGGTCAGGCACTGTACCTTTTTTGTGAACAGGAATAATGGTTGAAGTTTTCCACTGGGACGGGAAAATGCAATGTTTAAGGGATAGGTTATAGAGATTCATAAAGGAAGCAGCGACGTCAGTTCCACCAAGATGAAAGAATCCTGGGTGGGTGCCCTCATAGCCATGGAGGAAGGAGGGTCTAACACGCAGCCGTAGGTAGGCCACGTCATTCTGACTGAGTGTAACGTCAGCGAGAATCTGCTCGTTGATGAGAGGCAAGGGTGGCAGATTCGAAGTTGCGTCAGTAGTCATGGATTCTGAGAAGAACGTATTGAGCACCCCAGCATTTTCGGCTGCAGATTTAATTCGCGTGTTGTTTCCCAAAATTTAATAAGGTCTCCCTGAAGACTCTTTGTGATTTTTGCTCTTTAGCAGTAGGGACAATCGGTAAGATCCGTCAAAGGAATTCAGGGCCAAAAGCTCCCGATTTCTCAGCAGTTCATTAGTCTGAGGACTGTTGGTTACAAAGAGGGAGTGGGGTTGCCATAATACGGAGAAGTTCCTGGTTTTATTAAAGACTTTCTGCAGTTTTACATGTACGTTTTGCAGCCTTGTTTGTCAGGAGCTGCGGGCTTGAGAGCGGTTGGTCCCGATGGTGGTGATTGCCGACAGTCAACTGTGTAGCTTATAGTAGAGTACTTCACTGGCGAGCTGGGCGTCGTGCTACAGGAAGTAGTCATCCCAGCTGAGGGATCGAAGCATGGGCTTGAGGTTTATCCAGTTGATCGTGAGTAGGGCTGCTGAGGTGAGCCACATATGGGGCCTTTTGGTCTGGCTGTGAACCTGCAAGATACAGTTCTATGGCCACTGCCTGGGACGAAGTTGAGTGCGGTAGTTATCACATCCGGTAGGTCAATGGTAAATATCAGGTCAAGTGTGCCGTTTCCTCTGGTTGGTGTCATTACATGCTGGGCTCAGCACCCCGCGCGTATGGTGGAAACGAAGCTCGTGAGGCACTGGGGTGATGACATGGTGTCCCAGCAGATATTAGGTGCATGGAATATGCCAGCAATGAGTTTTGACGAAGAGGGTAATAGTGCCAAGTGGTCAAAGGCGTGGCCTACATGGGCGAGGTCCGTGATGTTTGCGTTGGGTGGTCGATAAAAGCAACCAATATGGAGTGGAGTGTTGGCCAGAAGAACCACTACCCATATTGAGTCAAGGATTGCTTCCAACGTTGGATCAGGGAGAGAAATGGTAGGCAAGCTGTTTTTATGTGGATTAGGCAGCCTTCTACATGACGATGACGATTTTTTATGAAGGTTGGCAACTAGAATCAGAAATTCGATCTGATGGGGCGGAGTCATTTGGCCATGTTTCGGCTATGATATTGGTGTCGAAGTCGGTTGATGGTACTATATTATGGGGAGTATGGGTTTTATTCAGTACTGAGCGAGCGGTAATGTGGAGCAAGGTAAGTGCAGCTGTATCGTCGTGGCCTGGATTAGGAACAAACATCGGCGGGCGTTGGTGGCTAACACTACCAAGATGGTAAACGTCTCTAGGTGAACACAACGTCAGGGTTGTCACGCATAGCAGCGATGTAATCTAAACAGGTGTTAGAAGTGGGGAGAAGGGATTGTTGGGAAGCAGGTGAGACTGGGTTGGGGGGGGGTGCTGTCGAAAAGAAAATTGGTGATTTCCTAAGGTGGGATTTCCTGGGTGGTTGAAGTAACCAGTGGGGGTTGGAAGCTGAGGTATTGAGTAATGGCAAGTGAGATGGTAGAAAGTAGTGGCGACTGGGTTCAACGGGATAGCAGGGAGCGGGTAGTTATTGCTCGACCAGGACCGACGAAATAGCTGTAGTTGTTTGGGCTAGCCCATCTTGTGTTCAGGAAAAAGCTTGGAGCTTGACAATTGGGGTAGCTGATTATAATTCAAGTGGGGGTTATTTGTTTGTATCATTGGAGGAGACAGAAATTGGTTACAGATGTTCGGCGGGACGTGCGGGAGCTCAGCCAGGTGAACGGGGAACCGTTTTGACATGCTCAAGGAATATGGTAGGTTTGGTTCTGATGCATGCCCGTATTGCAAAATGGAGTTTGGAGGACCTTGTTGATTAGTCGATGTACCACCCTAATACAGCGAGGGGGAGTTGGCTGCTTTAGGATGATGCAGGGTTGTGTCCTGTTCACCAGCAAACATGGACTATTTGGGGTATACTTGGAGTGCTTGTTGTGGGTTCTAAATGGAGATATGACAAAACTTATAAAAGAGGGGATTGTAGCGTCACCGATAAACACAATAACAAAGACTAATAAATTTGTTTGTTGGAACAATTACCGTTTTTGGTGGCACCACTTGCTCCGCGTCTGCACATCGTCTGCCCGCCGTTGCGCCTCTCCGGTTTCACGTTTATCCAAAATTTCCCGGAAGCAACACACTACAATTTAGATCTTTCGGAATGATCCTCAGTCTCACACACAGGAGCACTTAAATCCAGAAATTCCATACTACTCAACTGGATGAATTTAATTATTGGCCGCGATGTTAAGTGTCGAATATTGTCCCACGGAATCAATAAAGATATCAGCCCCGAATCCAGATGGAGTATGAACAAATCCGAATTCTAAGCACGCATTGGGATTAATTATTTTTACTATTCAAGGTCGAAGATAGGGAATGTGACAAAAATACAGCTCAGTCACGTTCACCACTGCTTACAGGTTCTTGTGACAAACAAAGGAGTTTTCGGTCACACATTACCAAGAAGAATATAGGTGACTGGAATCAACTAGTTAGACAAACTAGAAACTATGTTTTTTGGCCCTTTAAACGACATTCTTTTATAACCAATTATATGAATCAATGAATTTGTTTTTTATTTGATTAGAAGTAGGTTAATGTTGTTTTTTCAGGTCTAGAAGTAGTTCCTTTCGTGGTATTGATAGAAAAGTAGGTGTTTCCTAAACAAAGAAAGTGAAGCTCCAAAAAGGTAAAGCTGTTACAGAGTTCCATGAATTACCTAAGTAGTTTAACTGTTCCTGTTATTCATATGAGCACTGCACTCTGCTAGTGTGCGGAGTAAGAAAACCGTACAACGTAACTGAGAATCACATTGGAAAATCATTTAATTTCAATTCGATTTCTCATACCTCACGATTTTTTGTTTCAGCAAGTACATTCAGATTGACAGAATCAGTGATTAACCCGCAGTTAATTTTGATCCACGAAATGCACATCAATCAACTGTTCGTAAAGTAGTTGATGGTTGTCAATTAAAACTCAAAACCTCATCATCAATCACACATCAGTTTGTTTTCTTGCAACATCCACTGCACTTGGGAAACAAAAGTTCGTTTGCACTGTTAGATTACCAGTCGCGTTTTCTTAATTCCGATGCACTAGATGGTGTAAGCACTCTAAGTGAACTATAGCAAACTAGAAGAAATTAAGTGAATAACAAGCCGATTTTATGGTTGGAAACACGAAATTGTTATATTTCTGACAATTTAAAGTACAGCCGGGACCCGGTATGTGATAGTTACCACAAGCTGAAATCGACTGTATGCATAGCAATGAGGCTTTCTCTCCCAATTTCACAGGTACTTTTACTTCGGGTACCACTAATAACTGTTTGAATAGTGGAGCGCTCTTGTTGTCTTCTAGACGTCATATTTCCCGTTCAATGAGTAGCCTAATTTGGGCAATACCAAAAGCTTTTGTATGACATTCGTCTATTTATTAGATTAGTCAAAATTAACGTACAAAACTGTTGGGTCAAAAGACTAGATGATTACTGATACAGCCGGAAGCGGTTACCTATTCTTGGTAGCACATAATTTGAGGTGAAAATACTGATACAACACACATACTTGTGTACGCATGCATGTATTTTGCATCTTGCGTCATACAAATGGAAGATTCTTCGTGCTTATCCATTATTACTTAAATCAGCGGGTTTTCGGTCCAACGAACTGATAGTTTGTATATTGTGTAGATGTTTCACCCACTCCAGTTGCAGGTTTTTGATTTACACGCCCACTGCAAGCGTATTTCGACCAAAAAGGGTTCACGAAATTCGAAATCGTGGCAAAATTTGTTTTATATTGGTAATAGGACATGGTGTTTCAAAATAAATAACAGAGAATTAGTTTTATTAGTAGTTACAATCAGAAGCATTTTTGGAAGCTGATTGATCTAAATGACAAAATAAAAGAATGACTGTCCCATTTGTTATCTATGCCTCTGTTTAATTTTGTAAGATATTCCATTACGCTCAGACAACATGTCTAGGTAACGTGGAACATTTTCATGAAAACCGTTCTTAACTAGGTTTCCAAAGGTTAAAAATCGACAACATCATTTAGACGTAGATGTAAATGTACTGTTAGTGTGCTTAATTATTGTCAAGAAGGTTTCCATCGAACATTCAACAAGTGACGTTCGCTTTTCATGAATGGTGATTGAGTTTCTGTAATTCATTAGGTAGGTCTTGACTAATAACCGCACAGAGAATATACAATGTATTTATGCATTTGTAATTGTCGTACCAGCTGTGCATCCGCTGGTTATGCACATAACCATAGTGATGTACATAATTTGCGAGTAATATAGCACTAGTTTACGAAATTCTAGTTTCACGGGCCGCAGTGCAACGCTGTTATTTGCTTTAGTCACAGACAAGTGCATCCGTTCATACACGAATGGAAATTAGTTCCGATAGCTTCTCTAACAATTAAGTTGACTATTATGATAATTCTGTGCAGGTGCATCCTGCTTACATATCGACGAAATACCTCAACCATCGTTGGCTCCGGTGAGAGAGCTGACATTGCTTAAAGGAAGCGAACCCTGAATTCAGTGATGCAGTCTGCTAAAAATGAGACTTACGGAGTGTGTACGTATTCCTAAGGCTTTTAGTCATCACTGATAGATGGCAGAGGAATCAGACACTAGCCCGATCTTTTGCGCAACAGCCCACTGAATCGTATACATAATAACTGGGGACTAAGGTTTGCCAATTACCAAGCCACTTGGAAATTCTCATGCCAGTTGCACTAGCAGGGTTTGTCCAATTACTCGGCGGTTAAAGCAGCAGTTTCGAAGGTGAAAACGGTCAATTTCGATGCAGTTCATCGCCTTTCCATGTGAACAACGCATCACAATTTTTCTCTCGAGAAATAAGAAGTCTTCATCTAACTACTGTTATCGTTTTCAGTAGCAATATTAGAAGTTCAGACCCCACGGTTGCATCCACTACCGAGGAAAGCACCGCGCAGATACCTACATATCTTCGGTCAATAGAAAAGCAGCATCATACGCTCAGCAAGGGTGGTTGCATGTTTCAGCCACGAAAAATTCTGATTACGTCGTCAGTATTTTAGCCACTGCTCTAATTTGCACCGTCTGCCGTGAGACTTACGTGAATGACAGAGATGTCATTCTTAAATAAAATTCTTCCAATCAGTTCTTCAAAACGACTTTGATGGTGCAAAACGTCCACCTTCCGTAACCTGTCAGGTTTTTCAAACCCCATTTCACTAGGCTCTATTTGGATAAGTTTTTTGTTTACTTGCCGAACTCTTCTGATGGCATTTCGCTTTTTGGTTGTAATAGCCACAAATACTCCGATTATTCCAACTTCATTTCACTTAGCGATATTTAGATAGATTTCATTTCATCTAACTTCACTGTTCCATAAATGCTCATCTACATTCACTATCTGACTAACTAAACATTTTCATCTTTTTACAAGTACTGTGGTTTCTTTTGGCCTAATTATAAGCTTCAGCTGGTACAACTTCAATACTGCAGCTTCCTCAAAATCTTTTTCCACGCTGTGAAGTTATAAATTTTTTAGCTTTGTAATTGCTCTACCCAGTCGCCATGGTTGCATCACCAAATTCAGGTGTGGTCTTTGAACACAGATCTTTCTGAATCCTTCACACACCTCCAATGAAAGCTTTAGGTCCAAAAATCCGACGGGCTTAAATCACTAGTCTTCCAGTTTTGAGAATAACAATTCAATTGAAGCCACAGTGGTGATTCTGCAGGCATCAAATGAGACAACCCCGGTAAATATTCTTGGTTACGTACGCTGAGGAGCTACAGTCATCCCGAATCACGATGAGCAGATATATCAAAAGCCCAATGTCAACTCTGATGTAACATATTTGCCCAAATCACTTCTACAAAAGAATTGCAGTACAGTCCTAGAGCCTTGGCGTTCTAGGTATATCGGTTTGCCTAGTTCTTGGTTGGCAAGATTCCGATACTTTCTCCATCCAAGTATTGCGATTAGAACAACCACTCATTTTATTATTATGACGATTATTATCATCAATACCAATATTGCCTTTTCACTTTCTCATCTACTCGTGCAAATTATCAACGGTCACTCATACGTAACTGCGAGATGGTGGGCTGTATCAACTGTTTTCGTGGACACGCACTCTCCATGTACACGTGCATTTACCCGGCGAATCCCATCTGCTGAATCGCCGCAAAAAGGTGTTCACATCCACCCACCTGCACTTACATTGTACGGGCCTCGGCATAGCTTCGTACTAACCTTTCACCGATCACCAGACCCACTTGCCTGCTATTGATTAGAAGGATTTATGGGCATGAGGAGCCTGAATACTCTATAATGGAAAGTTCACTAGCATTTTTCATATCTCAAAGCCTAACACCTCAGACCGAAGGAACTCCGAATGCTTGAATAACCACAGCCCATATCAGTCCTGTTCAAACTGAACCTACAGTTCTCTCTTCAAGGACAACCTGATCAGCGCACCATTTTACTAAAATCTGCTACCAAAATCACCCCGCACCACAACCGGAATATTTGATTTCTTATGACCGAGAGAATCACGCTGAAGCTAGCTAATGCATGAACCAAAATTGGCCGAAGCCCAAGTTCTGCGACTTGACTTGGTCGGAACTGACCAGCGATCTCTTGACTAGGTCAGGCAGTTTCGGTATGAAAAAAGTGATATCACGATCGGAGAATTTCGGAGCTACGACCTCGGACCCGTGTACTAACTGTGCCGAGATCGCTCGCGGCCCGAAAGTCACGCGTACAGTTCAAACACAATGTAAGATTTTCCGCAGAGTTGACCGAATCAACCTGGATTGGTGTATGACTGGAGCACAGAATAGACTTAATTCGACTTCTGCAGGGAATATGTGAAATTTAGAGGGATCACTAATGATCACCAATCAGAGTTGTAATTCCTTAGTGCGCTCTTCTACGAAGAGCATTCACGGACACTCCTGAGGCACAAATCAGGTAATTGTAAAGAAACTCACACGAAGTGCTGAAGTGCAAAAATGATTGGACAGGGGAGTACAGGATACGCATGTTTATTGAGCGATAATAACCATGAAACCGGCTGTATATTTCCGATAAATTCTATCCGTCCACTTAGAGATAAAACCCATATGAAATAATCGAAAACTTCTTGAAGCTGAAGCTAATGGATAGTTCGTGCTTTTTAAGTTCAGTGAGACACGCAGCTGAACTAAGGGAGCATAGGTAAGTCATGCTTCAGTGCAGGTCGCAGAGAAAATTAGTCCAAGAAGACGTTCAGTAAGTTATTATGTCAGCACCAAGATCGGTTCGGAGTGTACTGAAAAATCGACGCACCATGTGAAATGTTACGGTAAAATTTAATTATTCAATAACGCAGCGTACTCGAAATCGTTGGTAGGTTATCGACTTTTTTTGTCACCACAGGTTACCTTTTTCAAGACTGGTTTTTCAACCGAAAGCAGGTTATCCGTGGTGACGGAAAAGTCGACAACCTACCAACGATTTCGACTAAGCTGTGTTATTAAGCAATAAAATTTTACCTTTGTCTAGTACAGGTTCATTTTCCCGGAACTCTCGAGATCACCACAGTAATACATAAATAGCCACCGGATGTGGACAGTCGGATCGAAAATCCCCTTGATAATAATGCGTTATCTGCAAGCCCTCACGAAAGAACGCACATTTGTTTCGGCAAATATTTTGATATGACGGACCATTACACAGGAAATACCCGAGTCTTTACTGGTTATTGAGTGATCAAAAATTTCTGCAAAGCCCAAAGAAACAACCTCGGCAGCAGCGGGAATTCAGTTTCATTGATAACCGCGAGATGGTGTTCTATCAGTACACAGCGAAGCATAAACGAAAACCATAAATTTAAAAGGTGGCTCGTGTTTTAGCCTACAACAATCAAGATCATTCGTCAAATAGACATAAAAAGTGACATTTATAACGAAAAACTATCAGCTAAGTTGCACAGTACAATAAACTTAAATGGACCCACTAAAATGAGCAAATTAACAAATAATGTACCCTGTCCGTAGCAGCCAACAGGAAGCCTTTAAAATGTACTTTCATAGTGCAAATCTCAATAAAACAAACGGTGGACCGACAAACGCAAAGCATCGGTGCCAGTATTGCTTGCACAAAATTATCGTTCGGATGTTACTAACTGCGAAATATTATCATATCCTATATTTCTCATTGACTAAGTGAAAGATTTCCTCACTTACGTCAGGTAGGCTCTACCAAAGGTGGCTTCTCATAACTGGTTGTAAAACCTTTAAGTAATATACACTTTGCATTTTTGACCAATTAGGAAAGTTCACGTCAACGTTTTCACTCCTGTGGGCACCCCTGAGCGGTTTTTTCTGCTGACCCTCTTGGGATACTTGGGTTACAGCTGAGTCTCCCTTTGTGCTGTCCAGACTGTCTGATAACTCTTGTTGGTATTCTAAGTTTCGTTGATTTGTTACCGAGACACAGAAACAATAATAAACAAGATCAAAGTGCCATCGGATATTGAACAAACAACATAAGTCAGATTATAGACCTGTGATAAACCAATTAGCATTTTTGAGCTACAAAGTCGCACTTTTAGCAGAATTCTTATTCCCTATGCACCAAACCGTTCAGACCGAGAAGAGACACAGGTTGCCCAGTCAGTCGGTAATGTATACTCTATGGGTCAGACAACAATCAAGTTTCCGGTGCAGGTGAGTGATAAAGCTGAATTAAAAATACTGGTGAGTGAGTGCCCACTACATGGTTTCGCTGCGCTCGTGATGTTTGAGCCGAACACAACATGGTGAAATCAGAAATAACTGTGCGGGTATGTACGATAGATTGGCAGTCTAGGAGTGGATTGGTTAATGCTGTTATATACACGTCGAGCGGGATTCGTAGACGGAAGAATGTGCTGAATAGGTGTTAAAAAATGAGATATTATCCGATTTGCATTATATGGCTCATCACTGAGTTTCAACTTTCGAATCACCATTGAATACCTTGGAAACACTGAACAGTTGCACCTTCCGTGTTGGGAAATACCAGCAGCGCACAATAACCAATCCCCAAAGGGAACCCAAATTTGCCGCAGAAATCCTCCTCCATGCTACACTTTCCTTGGCAAATCCCAAATAAGTCATTGCCTGTCTTGTTGATGGCTGTACTATACATCCGTGTTCATGATTAAGCAGTCTGAAAAGTTCTGATATATTAGATCAATCGGTTTGAACAAAGTGCTGAGGAGAAAAATTGCACGAAAAAGAGTCAAAAGCTAAATGACCTTGAGGATATTTAAGTAATAGAAAGAAACGGCAAAATGTGGTCGTCGGAAATCCCCGAATTTCCAAAAATGATCACAAATTCAGGAAACTGGTCCTATTAGTCGTTTTCTGGATAGCACACACGAAGTTCTGAATGCTGTGGTTTATTTCTGATGTTCCCATCCAACAGCCTCTACATTCCAGATAGGCAGACGTCATCCGAGCAAATGGGTCCAGCAAGAAGGGGTGTTTATTCTTCAGTGAGTAGTCCTGATGTAACGGGTAAAATGTCTTGAAATATGTAGTGCCTTTTGTTTAGTAGAACTTGGTTCGACGTGAGACTTAACGGAAGAAGCTTGCAAAAAATGGACTAGAAATACAGAAACGTGTCACGCTAAAATGGGAACCGTGTGTTGTAACTTCTGTATTCCACCCGCTCTTTTCCATGGACGACTATCTCTGGCCTGCAACCTCTATGGAAACTGTCCTCTAACTAGACTGGAACGTGTCAGTACTCTCAGTGGAAAAAAGGGAACTTAAGTGTGGATGGAAACACACGGACGCATTGTCTGATGCTCCTAGCCGAACTGTATGCTTATTTGACTGATAGATCTGTTGTGACTAACGGGTTTGACTGGTTTTCTCTTGATTCCGTGGCGTTCCCCCACTGAACCTGGGCTAACGTGTGGCGTCGGGATGCCGGGCGGGCCGGTTTGATGCGTTCACGTTGAACCTCTAACTTTGCTTCGGGCTGGTTTCCGAGACTTCCTGAAAGAGTACACCACGTGTTCATTGGAAACAACATCTGACTTCAACTGACTACTTGAACTGTACAACCACCCAAAATTTCGGTGGTTACGTTCGGGTAATCAACGGATGACGCTGGAGCTGTGGTTCCTGCTGCAGCCACATGGATCTTTTGTTCTCTATTGCGAAACTAAAGACGGGAAATATGGTTGTGAAGTTCCTACTGAGTAGTTCACTGTCAGACAAATATATCCTTGAATTCATTGACTTAGGGAGGCAAGGTGACTTTAGTTGGCACAATTCTCTAGGCTGCGAAATTTATCCAAACTTCAATTTTATATGTATAAATGAGCGTGGATTCACTATTATGGAGAGCATAATATACAGCTGCCACTAAAATGGCTTCAGGAGGTAAAAACGTCATTTTCGAGCACGTAGTACATCCTAGTCAATGCAACATGCAGCAATAACATGTATTTAATCAGTTTCAACCACCTAAAAGAAGATGTCTTTTTGTGTTTATTGACCCCAATACCATGGCTTGAATACCACGTAAGAAATACTTTTCATTCCCTAACTCGGGGACTCCTTTTGCTTAACTATTCACGCGCAGGTTTGCCGATAGCTGTTATGCTATTTTTGGAAACCTTAGTTCGCTAATGAGATGAGCAGCTGCGCCATTACCATACCAGAAATAACTAATTTCGTCATTTATTGGCAAATCTCAAAAAGCTATGAATGACCGCATGAACGGATGAATTCCCAAAAGTTTTGCAAAATCCCTCCTCATCATCGAATCAAAGACTACGTCCGTGACTGAGCAAAGAATCCTTTTCCCTGATCACGAAGTCAAGCTAATCCTCAAGACCAAGGGCCAAGGGCTCCTTTTTGATTTCCCTACGAATCCTCGAGCTTCGAAACGAGTCTCGAGCACTTTTGAACGCTGTCAAAATTTATGTAAAATTTCTGAAATGGAAAGTACGTGAACAATCAAGAAAAGATCGTGCTGGTTAGAGAGCTACTCTGTAACATCACTGTTTCCAGAATGCTGATACTCTCACTATTATCTTCAAAAGTTCGTTCTCTTTTGGGAAAAGTTGATGACGTTTTTCAAATCACCTTGCAAACAAAATCAAAGAACGTCGGTGCAATATTCATCCAGGAAAGTTGATCACGCAAATAAATTATTGACATCCTCAATGTTGATGGGTTTAAAGAACCCAATAAACCGAGAAGAGGGGGAGGGGGAGGGGGGCGGCGAGGGGGCTAATCACGCTTATCCGTCACAAGTGATGCAAGTCTCCTCACCTCTCATTATAATTCGACAGGATGAAGACCAGTTGTATTGAAATTCGTTGTGAGCTACCTTTCCTAAGTTTCTATAGCCATATTGTCCTCGCTTATTCTTATTTTGCACCAGATACTCTTTCTGATAAGATCGATCAATTAATTGCTAGCCCTTCCAACCATCTTATAACAAGTCTTGATCAGTCCTTGTTTATATGAGCAGGTGATTTCAATGGACTTGACTTATCCTCTTTAATCGCCTTGGGTTTTTTAAATCTTGGGCGTTTCCTAACAAGCTTCGATATCCTTTTGGATGCTTACTAGTTAATTCTCCAAATATTTTACCGGTTTTGGACGTGCCCCCATTTGCACATCTGATCACTGTACCTTACTTTTTCACCCTAAAATTTGTTATAGAAGTAAATCTTTGACCAAGTTCATGAGCTCGTCGCGCACTGTCGCAAAGTAGCTTGAACCCCTAAGAATCTCTATAGGTTCAGGCTATTTTTCGACTCCACTGGTTTCTCTATCTTCCCCTACACGGTGCTTCCTCATGCTGTGAACACTTAAATGACTACACTGACTTTTGTCGTGACTCATGTTGTTCCATGGAAATTTATTGTGCTTGATCCGATAGGTTCACCTCCTCACGCTTGGGGAAATTCCGTACAGCCAAGGAAAAGGCGTAAAAATCGGGACGGTATCGTGCTGCAAGAAAGCTATCCACATTCATGTATAATGAAGTGAGAAATCTTAATAATACATATAAAGACAGTGCTGGCTGACAAGAACTGTTATGAAATGTGGAAATCCCTGAAGCAGTTGTACTATGCCAAGCCCAAGCTGAAGCTAAATCTCGAAGATTTGAATCACCAGTTCACGGAGAACTCCGATGCATCTCCACTTTCCTCTTCATATATTGAATCCCATGAAACCAACCCTACTACACCTGGCTTTGTCCTTAGAGTTCTACAACAAGCCAAGTGCCATGTCTGGCGGCTCCTAATTTCTATCGCTAAAGTTACTAAAAGTCTGCTGTTTTGAACTCAGATCCCCTTTGGCTGGTCTATGTACTCGTTGTATTGATCTCGGGGTGACTCCCAAATGTTGAATATCTGTACGTATCACGCATGTACCCAAGCAAGGACCCAAAAAATATCTTCCGATAGCCTCCATATCGGCATTGCTGAATGTATTTGAGAATGTACTTGTTTGCAGCGAAGTTCTCCAAGTTCACTCTTTCGACCCGACACAAATGGCCTACAAACCCTTTCTGTCGATTCCTGATGCCGTTGGCTACGTTTTAAATTCTTTTGCTGCTACTGATGATCACGGCCATTGTACTGCCACGCTATCTTTTTGAATATGCGAATGCTTTTGGTTCCTTTGGTCTTAGTACTCTCCTGAGTAGTCCACACGACATTGAGAGTGACGGTCGTAATTTGAACACCCTTCGTGATCTTTTATCTGATGGCACACAGTTTACCTCCTGTATGGTCAGATACTCGTTTTCTCTTCGAGTTAACCCTAGTGTTTCTCAGGGTGCTATACAATCCTTATTTGTTCTCTCCCTTTATATGAGTTAACTCCCCGTTTCACCTAATCCTACTGAATGTGAATATGCAGATGATGTTATACATGGATATATCTAGGACGAAAATAAAAGTTTGATCTTTTTTCTAAACCCTTTGACTGAACTAGGCCCCAGGTCTAATTCCCATTTTCTCTCATTCAACGTATTGGAGTGCTTTGACTTGTCGTTCAATCTTCTATGTGAGTCGCGCCACCAAACTGTTTTTAGTAACATTCTTTATCCCCCCAATGACAACCAACATCTACCCAAAGTTTTCTTCGTCTGTTACCTATGGGTTTCTCTACGTCATAACATTTGGTGACCTAGTTATGTTGAAAAACCTACACCAAAGTAAAAAGCTTTCTTTTCTATCATTCAGACTTCGAAGAGGTAGAATACCTTACAATCACGTACTTAAATTTGTGACCCCCTACGTTTACCCTCTCTGGCTTTATTGCTACCCTATTATTTTTCTCGGTTTAAAGGGAAATGATTTTGATCCTATCACCAAACCTCTGAAATAGCAGTATTCATGGAGATATTTTCAAAAACTATATCATTAGAAAGCATTTTGATACCTGTGACAAATGGGATTCTGTGCGACACAAAATCTTTGTCTTTACTCCACGCTCACTAAAATCATCGTATCCTCTCTCACCCCCTAGGAATTCATAATGCTTCTTTCACTCACTTCTACCTATAGAAATAGCCTCACTCCTCACCTTGTAATGCTACCGGTGGACCGCGAGCAAGTAGTCATCGATCTCGTCATACTTCTTTACTAATCAAAGAGTATGCTCTGCTTCGTTTTACTTCGACGCATTTACCGATACTCTTCAATTATACCTAGCTCTTTTGTTTTGGATTCCTGTGTAAATCACGTTTGTGCTGAAAACTCACTCTACACGGGATGCACAAAGGCGTTTATTTACTCAACTTGACTCGGCTTAGAGACTGAAAGATGGAAGGTGAAGTTTTGATGGGTGAATGAAGTAGCCCAACATAATGTGAAGATTCTCATTGAGTATAAGCAGTGTAAGTAACGAATGAATCATAGAAAATCTTAACTGTAGTTTGGAAGCTTTGTGATGTTATGTAGACGGTAATGATGACAACTAGGCCGAATCAGGAGAATCTAGAGCGACATGATACACGTAAATAATCGGAACCATCACACAAGAAGAAAGAGATTAGGAAGGACTACCCGCAGCACTTAGAACTGATGTAGGTGGCAAGGCCGCACATGGTCTTGACGGGAGCAGGTGAAACCTTCAAGTTGGACCGTAGCGTCATTCATTTTGTCCTTCACCCAAGCTTCTTGTAAACATACAACACAGGTATTTATGAAGCTGCTGGTCACTTTCAAGTACGTAAGACCCAATAGCAAGGTGGACAGTGAAAACATATTATTGTATATAAAACTAGGAATAATCATCCCGTTTGGCATTGTGCATTTAACAGCAGTTTGCCAATGACTCTAACGTTTCCTTTCACGATGGCTTCAGTTTCGAATTTGGGGGTAGTGGATGAGCATTTTGCTGTCCACCTATGTCTTTTATCGATAGTATAAGCTACTTTGAATAATTGCAAGTGCACAGCATATCAATACGTAGTTCAGAAATACGTATTTACAAAGGCGGACCAAAGCGTGGCTCGGCCTTTGAACGGGTGCACGAAAAAACGCTATTTTGATGCACATAAAATACAATTACACGCATTTGTCACGATGGTGCACAAATTCACCTTTAACTGGAAGTAAACGGAAAAATGCTGAACCAGAACACAAGCTTCAGCAGGTAAAAGAATAACTTAAGGGGCGAAAAAGATGTAGTTACTCTTACCATGACAAACTTTCACCATTTGTCTAAGAGCGAGAATCTATCTCGAATTCCATGTGACTGAGTAGACAAGTTTTTTCTCCACATGGGTTTATCGAAGGATGAGAAAATTCAGTGGTTGAAATTCAGGTAGCCACCATAGATTAGAAGGATTGAGTGGAGCGGACCCGTGATTGTACAATAGGGTAGACCATCGTTTATTAATTATAATTACCACGAATGTCTTCGAAATAGCAAGCCAAGTTGGCTGAGATGCCAATACCGTCGCGGTGGCTCTTGGAGTTATTACATCTATTTGTCACACTTATTCAGTTGGAAGCCTGCTGTATTCGAAAGAGTGGCTGACTGACGAAAAATATAACAACATCAAATTTCATCCGTGCCTACCTAGTAGTTCGCAGATGATCGACAACAAAATCTCCTTATCTGACTTGAAAAGTGGGCTACAACAGATGAGAATACTCATCAGTAACAGCAAGCCGTATACAGAGCAAACGAGGAGGACTTCGACCGGTGAACTCAGTCGAATAATAAAACGTTCAAAATTCTGTGACGGATTTGAGGGGGGAGGAAGCTGCTTTGAAACGTTAGTTTAAATTTACCTGGTGAAGGCCGTTATGGACGAGAATTATAATCACAAAAAATGCAGCTTTCGAACAATACACTGGCTCTTTTGACACCCCCAAGCTGTAGCTGTAAAGATCCTTCATTTGAGGGACTCGTTTGCAAATTTCTCTCATAGTATTATTGCTTCCTAACGGTACCTCATTTACCCCGACCTCAGCTAATTTATTTCACATCATCCAAACCATTCCGTTATCAACAATTGTTTTTTTGAACCAATGCTTGTAAGTCCTCAGCTGTACTATATTTTGCCCTTTAACTCACTATTACTGAAGCTAGTAATGGGGAAGTGAACTCGGTGCTGGGTTAGGATTAAAATTTCACTCATTTTATTTTCATTGCAGACAAAAATACTACCTACAGCCCGTGAAAGTCGAATTTCACAGCTTACTACTTGAATATGTATTAGTAAGCAAACTAGCATGAACAGCACAGCGAAAATAACAAATTCAGACAGCACTGCTCGTGACAATTAGATGATAGTGATGTAAATTAGCGGAAGTGAACGATTTTTAATGTAGAGTCACGGATCTAGGATCCACACCAACCTCAGGCGAACAGTGTACAAGTGATATATTCCCTCAAGTTATATGCAGACCCAAAAAAGTTGAAATGCGGTAAAGTCAGTGACTCAAACGGATTGCCGCCAATGGTGCTACCTGAATTTGCTCTCGTTTCATTATCATAGTTAATATTTGTTTATTCAGCTTTCCTCTGTAAAAATAGCCAGGATTATCCCATAGAAACACCCATGAGTAGAGTGCACGTCATTTGCCTGCAAGATATTTGGAAGACTCTAAACCCGATTACCTCGACTGTAGAAAACTAAAGTATAGATGTAGCGAAATGATGCGGAATAAATCGCGCAAGCTAATGTTTTTGACTTCTGAGTTTGAAAACCCTTACTGCACCAAATGTCCTATGATATAAGAGCTCCCGGCTCGGTTAGCTTTTCTACTGTCACCTAGGTGTTCCACTGGATGCCGCCAAATGTCATACACAATCGTCTTCACTCTGTAGGAAATGTAAAACCGTTAGTATTGTACTCGGCACTATAGCCTTACGTACAATCATGTAACGAAGAACATTTCACTACCGATATTACTTGAAGATGGTATCCCATCATCTACTGAAGACCATTTATCTCACCTCCTTACCATTTACTGATAGTGAACACATTATTGTGGCCACATCTTCTTGATTACGTCCCACGATCGAGGTTCTTCGAAGTCTCATTCTATCAGTGTCTTTCTAAAACATGGCCCGTGCTCTTCACCGGTTTGGTTGATAGATAGTCAGCCTAGAGAGAATGGCTACACTCTTATTCCTAACCTATTGCGAGTGGCGTATGAGGTGTATAACACAATGCTCCTTGCCATCTTTGGGAAAGGGGTGTACTGATCACCCAGGATGTCATTCTTTACCCGAAGGACGAATGATTTGAGCACTCAGTCACCGGCCCCCAGAGACTTCCAGATGAAGCGATTGAACCACACTGCTGGACACCGGCTCATCTGGACCCACTCTGCTGCCTTGCAGGATTGGCTTGGATGCGCAAAGGCTAGAGGTATATCTTCGAATAAAAATACCTACCCTGGACTGGTCGAACAAGGAATACAAAACCGACAATGCAGCAACCATGAAAGATACAAAGCGTATAATGATTGACAATCTTTTCACAGGCAAGCAAGATCATTCTCTTACACTACAAAGAAAAGCTTATCTCTCAGTCTCCACTTCTCTTCATCCTTCTTCTCCTTTGTCAGACCCCGCGAGATCACAGGTAGAACTTGTCCGCTTTAGTACCACTAGTGGAAATCCTGTTACCTCTCGGCCTCCTGCCACTAGCTCTCTAGTTTCACTGAACCACCTACAGCTGGCTGATCCTCTGCTTTGTCCTCGATGCTCATTAAAACTAGTGACCTTCAAAGTGCGAACCCTGATGCGTAAAGAACAACAGGCGGGTTCAGCTCTTACCGTTGAGTCCCTTGCCATTGATTTATGTTGCTTTCAAAAGACTAGCATTCATGACTCCAATTCCATCATTCTGTTAACGACCTAAACTCATCCTTCCGTGGAGTATCACTTACGTCTTTCTAAGGCTACGGCTTCTGATCTTGCTTGAGTTGGCATTGCTCTCAGTGAAAGAGACTAAGTAGCGCCGTTAGACTGGATCCCAGTCAAGTCATTTATGCGCGGTGAGACTCAGAGATTCGTGCAAACTGAGCACTCGTCATTCCGATAGATGTAGTCTGTTTTGCTATTTCGGCGTATGCACCCACCGATTTCAAACCAGATGCAATCAAAGATACCTTCTACCAAAAGCTGCACGACCTCATAAATAAAGCAAGTCTAGCTGATATCATGATTTTAGAAGATCTGAATACTAGAGTTGGTCGGCTGTTATTGAACGAGGCTCAGTTGGGAGACCATATTGGGCTAGATTCCTGTTGCTCGGAAAACAAAAAATGGCTTCTGGTCCTGAGCTTAGACTGTCTTCTGTTCTTCTCCAGTGAGAATTTCAGACGTTCTAATCTCCAGTACGCCACTTGACGTCCGCTCTCCAAGAGTAAGCAGTGGACCCATATCGACCACATCGCTATAAGCCACACATGGCGAAGTTGCATACAACCACCTGCTAGTTTGCAGCAAGCTATGCGGGTGCTTCGGTAGACTCTCCAGATACAAGCTGCAACGACGATCTAATTGTGATAAGCTTTGCGATCCATCTCGCCTATCCGTCTTCCAAAAAGGGCAAAGCCCACCAAATACCATGAAACAGCAATTGTCGCTTATCCAGAACGGTTTGCTTTACGCTGACCTATTAAGTTATTGCTTGTCCCGTGGGGCTGAAAGATCTTGGATTTCTGCCGAATCTCTGCTCCTCCTGGATGCACACCAATCGATCCCGGCGGAAAGCTGGTATAACGCAGCTCTACTCGTAACGAAACTTGCACTCACCGCGAGTCTTCGTAGGGACCGCGAAATCTGGTGTTCGCAACGCGCATCAGAGACGGAACGTGTTCTACCTCATTCGAGTCTCTGGTAGGAAGCCACTAGGTGTGAGTGAAACAATTTGGGAAGCTGTTCGTTCGCCATCTCTTAATTACCAGCCAAGTCTAGAAGGCTGGGTGGAGCAATTTCAGACAAAGTTTACTTGGTCCTCTCTTATATCTCTTGCATTTCATGTCCGCTGATGTGTTCAGATAGATTCACCCAAGAAGGAGGACATTCAAAGGGAATTCCGGACCATAAGAAGTCACAACCAGCCGGGTTCGGGTGGACTTTGCCCAGCTCTTTTTAAAGATGATGGGGTGCAGTTTGTTAGAGAACCTCATGTTTTGTTGTCAAAAGTTCGGAATTCTGAGCACGTTCCCTCATTGTAGGGGAATCGATTTTGGTCCTCATCCTAAGGAAAGGCTGAAACAAAGACTGCGCTAACCACAGGGGTGTAAGCCTTATCCCAATAGCGTCGAAGATGATTGTGTCTGTCAGGCTTCACAGGTTATACCAAACGCTTGAAGAGCAGACTCACTAGGAGCAAGCTGGATTTCGTGTCGGCCATGGATGCATCGACCAAATTTTTACCCTCTGAGAACTGCTTGAGCCCCGTCACTCTTTCCAAAGACCAACAGCCATCGTGTTCCTGGACATTCGCTCGGCCTTCGACTCTGTCAATAGGACTGCACTGAGAAATTGTTTGTTAAGAAAAGGAGTACCTGAGAGGCACGTTTCAACCCTCAAAGCGTTGCACCATGACATTTCAGGCCGGGTTAGGGCCTATGGCCAGCTTTCGCTCCCTTTTGTCGTTTCTAATGCAGCACGACAAAGTTTTCCCGTGAGGGAACTTGTTAACCCAGCGTTGGTGGACAGCCATGTCAGGCTGGCTGTCAGCGATGGTGCAGTACCAAGCTAAATGCTTGAGACAACAGAATCGGGTAACAGGACAGTCGATCGGTGAAGTGGATCGATAGATGAGGGATGAATCCAGTCAGAGGTGCTTAAGGCTCAAGGCATGGTGGCCCACACCAGTCGAATCAATGCGTAGTGTGCCACGGGTGTGCACATGGGACAACAACCATTATATTCTTTGTTTCCCCTATAATAAAACGAGATGATTCTAAGGTGGGAGAGTTTCCTCACTAGAGCTGGTGGGACGGAACAGAACGTGCCCTATATTCCCATTTGCCAAATCTTTATCGCACAGGATATTCTACAGAATGTCTTGTCCGGTCTTCCGAAAGGCGGAGTTGAACTCCACCCAGGTAACGAAGTTTTCAACTTGGAATATGCCAACAACATCACCTTTTTGAGTGGTAATACACACCCTACATGTTTTGGACCGCTTTGCGACTAAGGTGCCCCAATATGGTATGCACTTTGCGTCTTCTAAGTGCAAAGCGCTTTTCCAAGATAGACGGAAGGGTACGCCAGCAGCTACCCTTTGTGTTCATCACCTTGACGTGGTTAAAAACTGTAAGTACCTTGACAACTTGAAAACGGCTGGAGGTGGAGTTTAAGGGAAGATCAGTCCACGAAAAGCGAGAGCTGGAGCTGCTCTCACAAAACAGCCACCTTAGTGGGGTTGCCTTGAAGTCCTGCTCTTTCTTAAGAGACAGGTGCTTCTGGCTTCCTTGGTTGGAGCCAAAGGGATGAAGATTGTCATTGGCTGGAGACGTTGAGGAACATGGCTGAGAATAGAAGTCAGTGGTGCAAAAGCTGTGTAGTCTTCTAAACTCTCGTGCCCCGTAATCCCAGAAATGTCATTCCGAAAAGCATACTGACATCAAAAAGCATCAAAATGTGCACGTGAAAAAGACGGCATTTTTTAACCGATTGTTTCTTTTATTGTGCCCCTCTTTCTGTCTCTTTTTGGTGACATTTGTCGTTGCGTTGACTGTATACTTAGTTTCAAGCAGGTATTATATATATATATATATATATATATATATATATATATATATATATATATATATATATATGATATATGATATATTTTCGCACTTCTGAAATCGATTCACGGACGGATCTACTTTCTTTCATCACTTAGTTTTGATTCACAATCTAAAACTGATTTGATCGAAACATTTACTCACTGAGTGGAACTTCCATGTCATTCACAGCACGGCATTTCTCATCAAGCCTAAAAGTAACATAACGAAATCTACAACGTAGTCCACGTCGTCCAACAAATCAGGCTTTTAGTTTACTCCAGAATCATCTTCGGACTTGTGGTTCAATGCTTCAGCCTAAATATCGACTTTCGATGAGATGATTCCAATCTGAAATGAGATACAAAAGTAGTTTTCGCAGTTCCATAGAGGTGAACGGTTGCCTTCAAAGTGCTGACTAATAAATAGAAGAGGACCGAGAAACAATAGCTGCAAGAAACCTGTCAAACAGGGATATATTCTTGGTTGTGAGGTTAATGTTTTGTTTCTACGTGTGTGTCGTAGACGGATGATGACTATGTCTTTAGTCTCATTAGTAGAAGAAGTTCTGTTCACAAAATCACACCGTAGTTGGAAAGGAATGTATTCCGTCACGAGAACCGGATAAAGTCAAACTGAAATCTACAAGAATGAAATTGAGCGTAACATCGGTCACATGTCGATTAGCCAATAAGCGTCAAGGGTAGTAAGAGTCTATTGATCCGAAGCACATGTTTGGACTGTTCACTATAACTGGAATTGAATGCACTTGCACGAAATAACTCGGCAGCATTCACGGTCAGCTCAAGGTACGACATGTTAGGGCTGGGGAAACAGAACTCAATAAATAGCAGTGCGCCACCTGTCCGTGTAGATCTCCAAGAAAACCGACTAGACATTTTCGTTTCTGAAGAAAACCAATATACGGTTTTCCGACCCAAAATTACACTGTGGTTTCTTCTACAGTAGGTGGTCTTCGCTGGGCCCAAGTTCTGCACCGTGCCCACACAGACTCTCGTGAAATCTCTCCATTGTTGAATTGGCCCCAGTTTTGAAAAGTCATGGCGATAATTTCTTTGTCGTGTGTTCTAAGCACCACCGGATATGGTCAAGGATTCACCAATTTGTATCGATGTGAGCACACACATGGCTGGACTATCTTACTCGATTAGGTTGCCCAAAACTAACCACATACGTTTCTCAGTCTTCAGTCACCGAGTTCACGGAGAGTTCGTCACAATGAAAGGTGGTTATCGAAGTGCTAGCACATGGCTGGAGCTGGGAACAGTGAATCTGGTTAAGCTTACCTTGGTATGACGCTGCTTTTTCATTCTGCTACTCCAAGGGGACCAGTAAGCTGCTTTCAAATCGTCAGCTCTAGACCAGTAGTGACGTAGTGCAGGACATATACTACTCATCGAAAGTAATAGGTGGCCCACTGCTCAAAATGAGTTACGGACCATTAGGGGGAAACGAGCTTGATTACTTCAAATGGGCTGGATATCATCAGATAAAACGAGGCTCACAAACCACGTGTTTACGTTCTCCGACGAAATCGAAACTGGCTAAAAATGATGCCAATAAACACTTTTGTTTAGGTGGAATGATTTTGTCGTTGTCCAGATCCATGGTTCCCGATAAACAACCGGTTTAATCAATACGCCCTGTGGACTACTACAAAAGTGGATGTTCTGAGACCTCTCAAAAATTAGTGCATTACACACAGCCCACACACTTTTTCTCTATTCACCGTTCACCACTTACCGTTTACCCGGCGAGCCTGTCCACATTCGCGAAGCAGTCGCGTCGGTTAAATTTACGTCACTGCACACACTCACGTGTAAAGTGCAACCATGCACACTCGTACCTCCCGGTGCATGAAACTACTTCATGGCCTGCGTTCACCCGGCTATCCCCAAGATTATCTCACCACTGTATCAGTGTTGTTGGAAGTGATTAAAAAGCTGCCAAATATCCGCATCAGAGTGCACAAAGCATACGTAGTTGACTTAACTTGACTGCGTATCTAACCACATCAGGAGATCTGTTTTATCTGACATACTGCACGAGTTATTTTTATTCACTAGTTGTCGATTTATGGTATTGACTGAGCCCGTACTGCCTCATCCATTCTGATACGGATCAATAACTGGTAATCAGAATCATTCTCCATGCCACGTCGAATCCCAGCTGAAGGCACAGTGGAAACAATTTTAGATTATGTACCAAGCTAAACATTTCTAATTCACGTTGAACTGCATCAGCTTTTGTCAAACGGAACCTTGAAGGAAGGATCTTGGAGGCTCTTGGTTTTGTTGTCATGTGTGGAGAATGTGAAGTCAGTTGCTCGGTAAATGTGATAGTAGGATTTAGCAAAGTGTACCACAGCCAACAAATGTGAGGCTTGCTTGCATAAAACAAAATCTGAACAAAAATTTATAAACCGTGGTCTGAGTGCTGCCAGTAAATACCGATTTCAGCGTGCCATCCGGAACAGATTCTATACCCCGGTATTGCTTGATTTCTATAAGAATGTCCAGCCGCATCTTTTTCGATCCAGACTTTGAGAGAATGATTCGACCGGGAAGGTATTCGACATGCTTTGATGACTGATGATAGTTCACTATTTTGAGCAAATAAATTGAAGTGTTGCTTAGACAAAGTAGGTTTTGGTTTTTTTTGAACGACACTTTGTCTTTCGTTTTTCAATGGTGCTGCGTCGGGAAGCTTGGCAATTTCCACGGAAAGTGGGTTTGCCCTAGCCAATCAGAAAACGTCGCGGAAAGTAAAGACATTACGGAACAACTTTGTTACAATATGGAGAGCAATTCATCTGATTAAGAAAGAAGCTCTTGTCATGGTGTTCGAGTCGAGAAGCCCCAAATGGTCATTCAGATCCCGAAATTCCGTTGATGTAATGCACTTCCGAGCCAATGAATTTCGACCAACTCATAGAATTCTTCCTGAACAAATTGGTCAAATTAACTTCAGAGCGGCACCTAAGAGAACCGCTGAGAATGAGACTCTGGGTGGTAATCACCTTATCCTATTCAAGAAATAACAAGTGGGAGAACGCAGCTGTAACCGACCTTCCCAAATCGGAAATCTGTCCAATAAGCGAATCAAATAGATGCAAATTTTTCACGGAGGATGGATGTGGTAATAGGTGAATGCCTCAGCACTAACAGCTCTGCTCCATAGAATCTTCCTCAATGTCCCTCCTGTCAGAGTAGTTCAGATCCTGGAAGTCGAATCACCCAGATACAGCCAGATTGTTATTTGGCTGCCTGAGTAGCATGACTGGCACCTGACGGTCACGCGAACGTCGCCTGAATTTACCCTTTGAAACAAGAAATGTACAGTTAAATTGCGACCAGTACTAAATTAGACCAAACAGGCAAGTCATATTTGTACTGCAGAAGGGTATCAAATAGTAAATGGCACCGTTATGAATACAACTTTGTTTGTCAGCCGTTGATCATGATAAACGCTTATTTAAATTTTAAATGTAACTGACATCCAATTATTATTCGACATGATTTTTCAACGAAATCTTAGATTTTACTGAGTAAAAATAAGTTCGACTATAAGTCATTTGAGTTCGTGACAACATGAACACTCCTCAGATAGAATCAATGTCTCTTCGGGTATTTGGGAAACGTTTTGCTAGACCGCCCTCTGTGGGACGTACAAGTGACGGTCGAGTGTCCCATTGTGGGACTTGAGAAGCAAGTACTGTGTCTACCTATAATGTCACTCCCTACTTCATGTATTACTGATCATGCACCTGTCAATGCTGACAAAATTCATGTAATTCTCTTAACGTCAGTTTTTCTTGAACGTAGTCCGAGTACAAATCATTCTATTATGGTTTACTGAGTTGATTCCTGTCCAACAACTATCTTGGAAACTTTAGTTTAGCGTGCTCGTACATCCTACTTTGTGACATGAATGCTGGTTCCTATACAGTGTGGCCTCCTACAAGCGTTACCCTGGATGGCACTGGATGCCCTGTTTTCCGTCGGGCGCTTCCTTCCTTTGCTACCTCTGGACTGAACCATGTATAGCCTAAGTAACAGAATAGGAAGTTAAGAAGCGGACTTGCCAGGACCAACATCAACAGGGTACTGTTTTGGGCCTTCCCAGTAATTCTAGTGTGTGCCTAAATCGGTTGCGAACCATTTTCGTCTTACCTGTAGAAAACAAAAGAAAATATAGGTAATCAGTCCATGTACCAACCGGTCACACACAACGTATTAGTCCGACTGGTTTGGGCAACCGCGGATTGAGGCTTGAATGCCGTTGACAGGATTCATCTCTCGTTTATCGATTCACGCCATCGATCGGCTTTCTTAGCGCTCGTGATTTCGTGCGCTCGGTAGAGGCCGGTGCTGACGCACTGTCTGCCAGTGAGACTAAACCGTCTATGGAACGATGTGTCAGATCGTACAATCACAGATAAGTACTGCCATTGTGAGTTTACCAGAAAATGTGTCTGCATCTAAGCTGCTAATTTTAGACATAATTGGTCCTGAAAACAAATTTCCCGAAATATCTGGGAAAGACTTGAGGTACGGAGTTTAGAACGTCATTATAACACATGAAAACGGAAACTACCTACAAATAAGTAGTAAAGAGTATCTATCCACGAGTAAATCTTACTAATTATAATTTTCACGGCAGGAACACCGGCGACCCTCCGCAGGTTCGATTGCGGCTCGCGGAGTCCGACTTTTCGATGAAAAAAATACAAGTGGATTTTTCATTACATACAATTCAGGCTCCTCGTGCCAACAATGCATTCTCTGAATATATTTCAATGTCCGGTGGATCACTTTCATCCGTGTGCTATTCGTCCCGTTGGGAAGTGACCGACGAGGCTAACCCAATGAATAAAACCAGGACAGATACTGTGTATCATTGAAGGTTGGTTATCTTTACCGTAATTTATTCTTTCCATTTCATACAGAAGACATTTGTATTGCTATTTAAGTTTGATGAACAACTATTTTACCGATTCTGAAAGATATTGCATATGGGTAGGTCATTACAGCTTGGGCTACTTTGCTTTTTGAGGAACTCAGATTTTAATTGGAAGCGATGGGTATTCAAGGACATCATCAAGCCAATTCAAATACATATTCACAATACCACAACAGTTAGTTCATCTGAGGTCAATGCAATCAGTAAAAACGACGAAACACATTTTGACCAATCTGCAGTCGGCTGACCAGATCCTATGATGCAGGCTGTTGCGTGAACTTGGTGTTTCCCGCACTTCAAGCAGTACAACGGTCTACCGCGGAACCGAAATGGGTCAGAGTGGAACACACCTCTTAGTTCTAGCTCGACTGGAGAAACCCGGGCAAGGCAAAACTTCTTTGTCCCACGTCTATCTGTAAACCGTGCGGAGTAAATAGGTGGAGTTTCACTGCCTAAAGGCAACTGGTGACATTTTGGTCAATGAACTAACAGCAGTGCTGTTTAGGAATCTGTACATGAATGATTTCAAGTGAAGGCACCCTAAGAATATAGTTAGGGTGAACTGATTTTAGAAGAGGTGGAAGTGTATTTTACCGCAATTTTGTGACTCATGATAATGGAAGTAAGATATAAATTGCCAAATGGAAGCATTTCGTTTACTCTTGTAGACGGCCGGTGGTGATCAATTGGTTCCGGGCTTTTGATCGTCACCTCGGAGGTTCAAGGTTCAAATCCCCTCGCCATGACGGTTTACTTTGGTGGTAGACAGTTATCTATACCACATCTAAGGGGTCTTTACATGATTCTCTACACCAAGTTTCAGGGTCTGGTTACCAGTTATCCCTAAAAGTGCGGCGGGCCTTTATGGCTATGGGGTGTACAGTCCTTTCACTGCACTCATGCGCAAGTATGTTTTGAAAAAAATATGGCCACTAATGTCTTCTCTTTGTTGAGATAAATTGGACGAAGGGGATCCAATGCTTCGAATTTTTAACTGTTGGTGCCAAGCATGTCTTCATTCACCGAACCAGAATTTGGTTCCGAGTAAGAGGAAGTGCAAATCTGTAACCAACACTTTAATAACGTGTTACGGTTAGCCGTATTACAGAGCGTATCGCATATTACATGTGGGTGGTCTTGGATACCACGATATCCACAAAACGTTTCACATCTAATCACCAACAAGGGTCTTCATCTCATACTTGATAGACCGGATTTGTTAGCAAAAGTATCCAGATAAAGTGGGGGTCCTGTTTTAGAACAGTAGGAAGGAATGTCCCCCAAAACACGAGAGGAACCCTGCGTTGATTAAGCGTGCTAGAAATGCGAAATCTAATTGTGCCCATGAGCAGAATGTTTCTAAATGTGGAATGGAAACTTTCACAGGTTCACCAAGATGGGATTCGATAGAGTTGAAACCTGGAGTTTTAATTGCGTCAGAATTTTTGGCTTATGCCATTATCTAATGCATATTATCTTTTTTCAGGAAGGAAATACAAGGCTTCAATGTTTTCATCAACGTACTGGAGGGCACAATTTGTGATGCGATACCTACGCTGGCTCTCGTCCGTCTTATATGTGAGACAAATCTCGGTCACGTACCTTTGCTCATGAGCTCGCTACGGCCGTAGAGCACGGCTTGTGACGAAATAGGGTATTACTTAGGGAGCCATTATACGTAATGGCCATTAAAAGTAATCTGATTTAGCATCGGTAATGGGAGTGAATGCTCCTCTTAGACGAGGTCACTGAGGATTCACAACCGTAATCAGCTTGTTGAAGACTTTCGATGGGCGACTTAAGAAGATGTTTTCTTTTTGCTCCCACAGCGAACCACAAACGGAATCCTCTTGATCGAAGGAATGGAGTAGACTCGAGTCGATGAAGAGACTAGGTAGTCTATTCTATATACCGTGGCACGGAAACATTACCGATACAAAAAGTACACGAAATGCAAACGAACGCTACGGCTAGGCGGAAAGCGAACCGAGTGCTTTCGGTAGGAGCAAAATCGGAAAGTAGAAGCGATTCAAAAACCGGGTCACCGGAATCCTAACGAAGATGAATTTACTTAAACGTACGCAGCCGGACGAAACGGTTGGGTCGAAACCAAGCATCAAAAAAGATTGTGGGGAAAATAAATCCAGAATAATGTCCAGAAAATGGTCGTTTCCTCACTACATGCCGATAATTCCACTTAGGTTAGTCGCAGCTAACCTCAAGAACAACGATACCGAGGTCTCAACTTGGAATTTTTGTTGATGGTTCAATTAATATCTTCAGATGGTCAGACGAAGTTCTAGAAGGGTTTTGGTAAACCTCGTGCACCCCGCCACAGATACTACTTTAAACGAAAATTGTTCAGTCATATTGACGAACCATTGTTTTCGCACTGTTATATTCTAGAAAGAGATACGCATGAGATCATAAATGAACTGATATGATGGTTCAAAATGAATACCACAAAAATATGTTGGTGTCTAAATACAAAATAGAAATCGAAAAGCAGCGCACGAAGTGGATCATGTGCTGTCTTTTGTGCGGTAGTATTACGAAGCGTGCCTAAATAGTGATCCAACATTGACGTTCTTTCTGAAAGTGAACTTCGTTTCTTGTCTGCTCTGTTTGGATATTACGGAGTACGGATAAAGAACCCCTGGTATGCCATTTTGTTTAGTGTAAAAGCAACAGGAAAACAATATGGCCTTGACAGAACTAGACTGACTTCCCTCGTGCAAACGGATTGGATCGCAGGGTCTGTATAGAACCAATTTCAATTCCCCGTTTTCCAGTTGTCCTGCGGTACTTTCCGCCCCCGAGAACACCGATTTCGCGTTGGAACACATTCGTAAACAGAATCGGTAAAGTACACAGGACGTCTGTTGTTCGTTGTCGGAACAGCTATCGATCATATCGATCATATCGGTATGAATGATCGTTTTTTCGGTCCAATGGGCCCTCTGTGTACGCGCACACACGCACGTGCGATCAGCAAAGTACATCTATGATGCTTCGACCGCATGGCGAAACCTACCACCAACAGACAGGGTATTTTCGATTTTCCGGCTACCCACCGTCTGTGGTTGGGCGCAGTCTTAGTACGCCTATTCAACGTACGATCCTTCCCATTCTCGCCCCACCTGGGAGAAAAATAGAGTGAGACATGTGAACTGACACAGGCGTGCATTCGGCCTCGACCAATCAGTAGCTAATCTGTCTAGACCACTATCATTATTGGTCAGGAACGCATCTGCAGAATTCGCGTCACATCGGTCCGCATTCGAGTGATTCTCGTGTCCATCCGCACATTCAGTCAAAAAGTCGCAAAAAGCCAGCAGCAGAATGATCGAAATACGCCGCTTGGCCACAATTCTGTTGGGTTTAGCTGTTGGACTTGTGATTATCGGTTTGGCCACTTCGTCATGGGGTTGTGGAAGCCTGTTTGAAGGATGTCAACGTGGTTACTACAAAGATGCAGCAATTGCGGTCCTCATTCTTCTCATCATTGGTGTTGTGTGTTTGGCCATTGTGTTCATTCTCGACTTGGTCGGCCTGTGCTCGGACGTGTTCGTGGTCAGTGCTGGCTACCTGACCACACGATTCATATTCCTTTATTTGGGTAGCACTGTGCTCTTAATCGGTGTTCTGGTCTTCACCGGCAGCATTGGCCATGCGTGGTCGTATTTTATCGCCACCGTCGGCTGTGTTTTTGCGATGCAAGTGGCTATTTTGGCCATCTTGTCCTCGCGTTGTGTGACCACAACCACAACACAACGAGTGGTTGTACGTACCACCTAAACAACTGATTGCAAACCAAACCCATTGGATGAAATCTACCGTCGATTACATTTCGAAACCGAACACGTTTCAAGCGCATCCAAGTGGGGTCAAACTCTATCGCCTTTATGTATCGAGAGTGGTAATTTGACTAACTGTATGAGGCCTCGTTACCTTTTGATTGCGATTAACCTGAAAAATCTTGCCTGACATGCTTCCTACCCGCCTATCTCCCCACTTTATCTAACTCCGCGTCGCATTGTATTTTTAATCCATGGGTTTTCGTTTATGCTAATCTTATTCGTCAGATTTCTGATGGACCCAGTTATGAGATTTTATGGAATTTCTTATGATTTCAAACATGAAGTGAACAAAATTGCCTTTAATTCAACACCTCTTATCGCAATACTTGTCAGATCAGTTTTACACTCGACAAGTTCAGTGTAATTTCTTGTTCACCAATGAGTAAACACATTCTATCAAGATCGTGAAATAGGTTGACAAGATGAATTTGAATTATGGTGTTCAATCTGCTTTATTCCTGATTTCGTACTTCTCATGGGTTCCTGCAAATCGTTCGTACGGGGCACTTGTGTGACTTGTTCATCTCGTCGCTCGATGTGTCAGAATCCCAGTCGGGTGGGGACTATGGTATTGAAAGAGATCCATTTTAATCCATGTCCTTTCTTTTCTGCTATTACAAGTATGAAGAAGTGGCGTCATTCACTCGTGCGGACAGTGGTATTTATTCTTCTAGGTAATCACTAAACGAGCTCGGAAACTTGGTGCAGGTGAATTTGTCACCTTGAATGTGTCTACCAGTATTTGGCTCACATTGAATTTCTCTTACTATTACGACAATTGGACTGTATTAGCTTTTATTTCTATGGTTTCCACGGGAATGCTACGACTTCATCACCGAACACTGATTTCTGCAATGACCAGGGAGGGACACAAAAAATTATATATTCAACCTTTCCAGCTCCTAAACGACTTCCATATCAGCTGCTTCAATCAGGATAATGACACCTAATAGGATCGCAACTTCCGATTGGTTATTTTTGTTTGAATTCTATGACGAAAAACATTTGAGAAGCCTGCGTAACCGGACTGTGCAGTGCGGTTGCACATTTCACAAAGGACACTGCCTTGTATATTTTGCTTTAAAACACAAGAAATGCATCAGGAAGTCATTTAAAATCTGTTTCATTTGTAACATTTATGAATAAATTCACAGGTACGAGGCGTGAGCGCCAATTATTCTAGACCTTCGGAAGTATCGTCTTTTTCCGGGTTACCAGTGAACTAAATGGCGCTCAGCGAAACTAGGTAGAAAGCGCACAGATTTTCACATAAAAGATAACAGTTATAGGGGAACAAATTTGCTATTCAGGGGAGTCTGAATTTTCGAAGGTTAGAAGTGCGTGAGGAACTACTGTGAACACGTTGTGCTGAGGGATAAGCAAGTATGGAAGAGAATGGTAACATAAAAGGAAGTCTAGCTAGTATCTATTCCAATGTTTTATTCAAACAAAATGGGAAACATGAGAAAAATATAACAATTCCACCGGGCGGGAAAGTGAACGGCTAGGTACTAACATCCTTTTGATTTATATGTATGTATATTCGTGCAAAAAGAAGAGGACACATGGAAATGGGGCGGACTTCGAGTACGCCCTACTTATCTGTCCACTTTTAGTTTGGATGTCTCTTCTATTATCTGTTTTGGGAGGCTGATCCACAGAAATATTACATAAACCGTAAAAAGTGCTGTCTGGTGAAAGTGAGAGGACGAGGCTAGAACAGTTTTTTTACTGTATCCGCTTGGGGTCTTCATATTCAGGCGTGATACGAACTGGCTTGCTAGTCCTGAAGAGAACTAGATGAACATGAGGAGCAAACAGGTCATTCATGACTCTGGGTCTGTCCAGGGTGAGAGGTTGGGAGCAGAGAGTAGGGAGGGGTAGGGGATGAGTGACAAATTATTACGCTAACATCGATGGTCGAAATCCTCAAGGCGACGAACATGTTTCGCAGGCAGACCCCATGACTCGTAACCATACAATAAAACTGAACGCACCACGGCACAGTACACACGACCTTCCAACTTCGGCGATATATCAGGTCGGCACCACAAGTGCTTCAGTTAGGCTTACACCAATCGAGCCTTGAATATACGCGTGGTCACCGCTACTACTGTGCTGCCATCCGTCTTACACGGTTTCCGAGGTAAGTAGAGCGGTCAACAGCTGTCAGATTCTCTCAATCGCGCATCATTCTGGGAGCCGTTGACGTCCAGTCTTTCAACATTTGCCACTTTGAAGGTGCAAAGTGAATGCTGAACAGATCTACCGTCCTTGCGAGTCAATCTGGGGCATGTTACTCATGTTCTGTGCATTCAAATGAGTGGACAAGATTGTCTGCGTAATTTAGGTCAAATAGTTTCTCGCTGTTTGCTAGCTCGATGCCCACATGTTCAGGATTTTAAAAGGCTTTTTCCGATATGTCCTCCATGACGAAGTTGAACAGAAATGAGAAAATGGGAAATCCCTGTCGAATACAACTGGTCGTTTCGAACGGACTTGATGGTTCATCACAAACCCATATGCGGCCAGAAGTATGAGAATGCAATGATCTCAGTAGATTCATGAGCTTCTGAAGCATACCCTTCCGGTGATGAGCACTGAACAGCACTGCTCAATCAACTGAATGGAAGGCGCCTTCCAAGTTGAGTTAAACCAATATTGTAGGCCGATGGAGTGTGTGGCGCGTCTCGAGTAATTCACGAACGGTAAAAATCTGGATGATGCATCCTCACCTTGGGCGGTATTTAGCATGTTGTTCGCGGGCGTTTCTCTGGCAAGCCGGTGACAGACGAAGCAGCCTCTTAAAGACTCATTTCCTCGGTGACTTTCGGAATCCAACTGACCCCGAGACGGTTATCACAATCACTGCATATTCCCTTCTTGAAGAAGGCTACAATAAGTGACTCGCCCCGTAATGACGGAATACTGTCCTCGTTCCAAAGGTAACGGACCAAGGTAGTGAGTGATTTTGTGAAGGCATCTCCACCGACTTTGATAAGGACTAGAGAGAGTCTGTCGGGACCGGCTGTTTCCCCTCGCTTTGATAATCGAATGTTTGATTCTTATTCAACTTTCAATGGGGGCTCAAGTAATACTACCCAAGGAATCGCGGTCATTGACGTCGGAGTAACTACATCAGTCCCCGACCAGTAAGACTGCCTATCAAAGTTGCGCATTTGCATTTCGCCATGAATAGGCTCTCCGTCTCTATTGCATATCAATTCACTGACCAGGATTCTTCGTCCACTGGTATCGCTAATAAAATTGAACATTCTTTGACTATTATCTGAAGCCACAGCCACTTCCATTTCTTTGGCTACTTTGACCCACCAATTTTCGTGATCGTTCTTCAGGCCTTTTGTAACTTGTCTTTGTAGACGTCTTCGTATATTCTTCTTCTTCTTACAGTTCGAGAGCTGACATTTTTGTTCCAATAAACTGATCGGCTCTTGAGAAATCCAGGTTATTTCATGGACATCGGACCTAGGACCGCACTCCAAGTACATTGCCTGCGGGATATTGGTTCAATGCTCATCTACATTACTAGTTCATGAGACAGCCTCCATTCCTAACTGCTGGGAACTTCTGGATTACACAAACGTTGCATGGCTAACCGAGTTTGCGGCTTGCGACGATGACCATAGAGCTGGAGAGATAATCGCATTAAACTAATGCATGGTCCGACTCTACGTACGTGGACCAGTAAGATCTACAGTTCTGAACAGAACTGCGCCACCGGTAGCTTACGGTGATACCATCAATCTGACTCAAAGTACTTGTAGAGTTAGAGCGCCATGTCGATTTGCGATGTGAGCTGTGTCGGAAATTGGTGCTAGACAAGAACAATCGATTGTCTGCACAAAACTGGAGAAGCCTATCCCCGTTATCCGTACGCTCAGCGGGTAAAGCACAACGCCCACCTAAACAAGCTTCTGACGCACCAAGCTTGCCAACTTGTGCATTGAAGTCACCAGCTAGCAGTACAATGTCAAAGGCTTTGCTCATGCGAACGAGAGTGGTGGGTTCATGTTCATCATCCTTATGCACGTCAGAGCTGCCGTCTGTCGGAGCAAATGCCGAGATTACAAACAAGTTGCGCTAAACACAGCTTTCCTTTCGAACGCCGACCGAGCCCTGGAGTCTTACAGAACACCAAAGGCTATTAACCGATAACCATTCTAAAAGGACAGCATCAGAGTTGCCAGTCAAGCCTATTCCTACACCACGTTGACCCGCAGCTCTAGGTACTTCTTCTCATGAACTGCGCAGAAAAAACCTCGATGAGATACCACGATCCGTTAGCTGAATCACACAGCCTAAACCCTGGTTAAGCGTTTCACTCACACAGTGGATATCAATCGCCAGAGACTCTAGTGTGAGAGCTGGGCAAGCCTGCTGGCCGGCCTGCATGAGTGTACGCACTTTAAAAGAGCCGAGATTCAGAGGCTGACGATGCTTGAGAAAATGTGTTTCAAGATAGTAGATTACTCACGACACTTCGACAATGGGCTGTTGCGAGTATCGGGCGCGTTATCTTTGGGACCATACAAGGTAGATCGAGTGGGCAAAAGAAGGGCCTGTGGATGGAGGACGAAGGTTGAATAAAAGAGAGGAAATTCTGAGCAATGGCCCGCATATTACCACCCACTTCGCTCGATGCGATGAGCAGTGCGGTCCTGATTAGCCGGCGCGACGACCGATGCAGTATGGAATTGTTTGTAAATGTGCACTTCATGGGAGTTGCATACATTCCAAAGGAGGTCGTTGCTGAAGTCAACAAAGTGTTTTCGTTATAGTTTGTCTGCTTGGAGGTGAGTAATATGTTGCTGCATATGGATGACAGTAAAAAATATTCTCCGGAACCACACGACTGTGCAATTCTAAAAATAGACTCTCCGTTCATGTTCGCTCCATACGATTCAAATGAGTTCACAGACGTCTTCTGCTTCACCCAAAAGATGAAGATTCACCAAGCTCAGCAGTTGGTACTTGGTCAATTTCATTCCGCAGAGTGCGTCAAAATGAAGCAGACGGTTAGGGAACGATGAAGACCGCAGACCTTCAATCCCTCATCCTCAGCACAAACACACGCAGATGCTGACTTTGCTTGTTTGTCGCACACACTGTTTAAGCAATAAAACTCACTGCTCAATCGGGGTATTAATGGTTACCATACGTTCGTTTGTGAAACACCCACTCAACATAGAGCACTCAGTAGTTACATAAAAGTCATTTATGGCAATGTAAAAACTCTGATAAAAGAACCTAATCACATCAGTCTTGTTATATTGTATGTGCCATATGCAAAAACGATGTGTTCTGTAAGGGCCCGTTAGTTTTAGTGAGCAAACGTTTCCGACTTGGCCCCATCTCGACTTTCCAGCAATACAACAACAGTTTAGAAAAGATGGTCACAGCCAAATGCTGGTCCGCGCAATCATCGGTCCATGTGTGATGAATAATCAGCCGTTCGGAGTGGTTGATCTGGTTAAAAACCGAATTGTTTGGTTCGGTTCAAACTGCATTTTGCCCCCGACTGGTTGCTTGTCCCACTTCTTTGGCTCCCATCTTCAGCCGGATTTATCGCAGGCAAGGACGGGCTAGCTGCTCCTAAAACTCGCGTGCTAATTGCTAGTTGAACAAGGCCATCTGCAGGCAACCCAGCAGCCCATATCTTAGTGCCAAGCAACTCGTAATAATCGTCTTACATATATGCAGGTCAGATAACCATCAAATTTTAGATAGCTTTACAAGTCTTTGGAAAAGACAATGCATTCTCACCTCTAAATAACAATTATACGTGTCAAGTCATACTTCCCACCTTACTTCTTTTAAACGACCCCATTTCAAATAAATCCTTTGAAGGGCTCCTAGAAGTAGATGAAACTATACACACATTATGTTGTGTAAATAGGTCAGAGTAAAATAAAGATCTTATCTTAAATGTGCACCGTTTGTGACCATCACGATGAATGCGTACCATATCTTAATTAGAAGTAATACAAAATTTCAATCGTGGTGTGCTGCACTATCGCAAATAACTTTCCGCGGGTTATTTTTATTTAAGGATGATAAGGCTTAAGTAACAATTGATCACTCGAACTCAATTCCGTTTTCCTACCGGTGAAGTGAGAGCAAGGACACAGGTCACAAGCAGACCCTTTACCGTTTTTTTCTCTAACCTGATACTGTTCGTCAAACTTGATACTTTTCTCATTTTCGTAAGCGTTTAATTGTTAGCCGTCGGCAAATACTGATAGGCACACTTGCCCACGGTAGATTTACGGCGCTTCTATTTTACAGATCATTTTTTGAACCGAGGATCGGAGAAAAGTGATTGATAAAGTCATTCAAAAAGCCGATGTATGTTGTATCCTGTGTCCAAAGTGTTGTGGACAAATACCACTCATTGAATAAGCTCGTTATAACTCGGTTTCCTACACAAATTCATGAATAATTCATTCCAATACATTAGGTTTACTATATTTTTGTGTTCTGCACAGATTTCTCCAATTCATTAGTGCGCGTGTCGATTCCCTTGGTTACCCGAGGTTAAACTGTGGCATTTCAAGAAAAAATATCGGGATTCCTTACTACACTATGATTTGACGAGATAGGCTTTCAAAGTGTTTGTTGTATCAGTAAACCACTTGCTCAAAAATTGCTCGTATATTGAAAAAAATTATAGAGGATCAATTTTCCCCCCATTTCGGTCCTTGAATTTCGTTTGCCTAAGAGATTTAAATTCTGTTAAGTCTTTCCAACACAGGAATTTTGTTTGATTTATGAACACAACAAAATATCCACGGCAGTCTTATCTTGTCTTTGCTAAGTTTTATTTATTTCATTTTAGGATGGATAATGGCACAATATTTGAAGAAGGGGGCTGCAGCCAGTTAGAGGCTGCCAGTAAGTTGGTGACCGGCGGCTGTCTAGAGGGGATTCGAACCCTGGAGGGAGGGTTTTTCTAGCCCAAAATGATGACTGTTCGACCAACACCGTTCAAACTCATCCTCAAGTTGGTTAGTGCTGAGACAAACTTTATGGTAGAATATTAGTTTACATTGCGACAAACCCCCACTCTAGACACCCAGATATGCCTATATTCCAGTTAAGTCGGGCTGTGTTGGTCCAACCCAATACATAAGCAAGTCTAACCATCAAATGTAAACTTTCTCCACGAAGGAACTCACCAGTCTGTTTATGCCTAGCCCTAAAGACTACACTCTGGTCACATTGGAGGTACTAATATTGCATCGCGCAGCTAGTATTCATGAATCACTTTTTCAGTGATAACGTACAGTAACCATCCCGTCGTTTGCATTTTTTGTATCGTCAGTTGTTCTGGAATCCACGGGACTGAGTTCATTCACTGCTATGAAGTTTTCTTATTAACCGATCAGTCAGAATACCGAAAATAATATCGAAAAGCTGTTGGTAAAGCACGTAGCCATATTATTAGGAAGTAGAATACTGTTACCACAGAATGGTTCTGATAAGGGATGGACGAATTGCCCTGATATTCTAGCACAGTGCCCTGTAAGTCTCATTTTGACACAACTCGAGTAGTTTGATCTGAACTAGCACAGATAAGAGTTGGTTATCGTCTTCCTCATGATGATCGATTGATTCACGGTTGTCAATATCGTTTTCGCCTTAGATGCTATCATGATTCTCCCTTTCATCGGAAATGTCATTTCAGCTACGGTATTTCTCTGCATAAAAACGACTGGTACAAAATCGATAACTGCCTTGGAAGAAATTTTGTGAACTTATTTGATAGTGTCTGCGTGATGTAAACACAGTTTGTTTTAAGAAAAAATAACTTATCATGCTAAATCAACGCATAGCTCACCGTACACCTGTTTCACTCATTTTAGGAATCCTCAGCTATGCACATTCATAGAAACCCTGCCAGGACCTGAACACGTAAACCCCAGGCCATCCGAGGTGGTTCTCAACGAAGTGTTGAGTATCACACCTACATTAGTGACCTGGTTCAACAAACGTCAACTATGGATTCTTTCTCCCGAACTTTGATAATTCAACCTTGATGTTATGAATACTAACCTATCCTAATGAACCTAAAAGTTGAGAATGAATAATAGAAAATAACATTTCTCTGTACCTTACTTTCATATGACTTACGGGAATTTTCCGCTAGAAAATACTTGCCATATGGCCGACCTGTGATCCTTTGTGACCTCCAAGGTAAGTTTCCCAATGTGATATGGGTGATCAAGGAGCAGAGATATGTCGTGGGCAGCTGACAAGTGACCGCTGTCAAACCAGTCACTCATCTTTGTGTGGAGAGCGATGTGACTGAGACCTCACTCGAGGTTACGTAAGATTCACATGAAGTAGAAATGTCATAGTTCACTCTACTAGTAAAACTATTTCATAGTTCAGTGATCCACTTGCTTTTTTTTAAATCCAAAATTTCAACCCCAGGAGCCCGGAAAGCGGATGGTTTTCAGTTCGCTTCCGGTTGGTGGCACTCTACTTTTCGGTGTAAAAGGCCCATTGAACAGCGTTAGTTCAATAGTCATCGTGATGAAATTTTATACAATGAACAAATAAAGGGAAAAAGTGGATCTTTTGTTATCTAGTACAGACAAGCTTTTGACAGTACGGCTTTATTGGGAATGCTAGAAGGGAGCATTTTTCGCAGTTATTGCGGGAAACCTTTGTCAAAACCAGTTTACAATGGAATTAACCAGCGACAACATGGTGAATCTAATTACTTCCCCCAGTGTATCCGATCTGGTAGGGATGCCGATGGCTGGTGTTTTTTAGTTCAAATTTTAATAACTTCAGTAGGTAACTGTCCTGAGAGATATTTTGCAATCACCGCAACTAAAATGAAAGCTTGCAGGAGTACATAAATATACCAGCCAAAGCACCGTTTGTCACCCATTGTCTTTAGATTATTTTCCTAAGAAATGTAACTTGATGGTAAACCGTTATGTGCAATATGGCTAAATGATTATGGTTTGGCAATATCATGTTATCGGAAAAAAGTGATAGTCGACATATTCCGAAATGATCTCGACTGCGGTACATTAATCGATACTGACAAAGTTTAAATGCTGTAACTGAAATATTGACTGACTGTGAACATTTCCGACAAACGTCTATCACCGAATATCGAGAGCTCACATACAGGTCCGAATGAATTCAACCGCACAACAAGTCAGCACAGCTAAATACCTAGGTCTTACTAGTTTAAGGAACTTTAGAGCGGCCATTCAAAGGCGACGACGGAAGTCGGATTTTACACAGTCAGTTGGTCTTGGGTAATATTCGAACATTTAAATGCTGCTGAAGTAGTTCTTTTCAATACGACCCAAACACCCATACTCCCGGTGACACTTGCCATCCCTAAACCTTCAAAACATAAGTTAATCATGAATGGGAATGCGAATGTGATGCAACTTATATCGGGATATGGGAGGAACCATCTAAACGAGAAAATATAATGTCAGTAACACGGCGATTTCCTTGGAAACAATATAAGCCGATCTTTCGGTTGCCGTGGGTAACCTTTCTCAGGACATTTTCGCACTCAAATAACTCTGGGGAATCAGCTGGAAGTCAACGAAAGTGTTCGTGTGTGTGTGTGTGTGTGTGTGTGTGTGTGTGTTATGGACATCAAATATTTTTAACAAACCAAGTAGCGTACTGTTGTTTCGATACTGTTTGAATCTTACTTTGGCCTGACAGTGGAATTTGTCCAACCACACGGTTAATGCAGAAAAGGGAGAAAATCAAAAAATGCCAGCTTCCTTCTGCTTCGAGGATGGAATGTATTACTACATATCACGGTGTCCGTTTTTGCTACAAAAATAGAACTACATACACCAACGGTCCTGCAGCAGACACCAGCTGAGGCGCAGGTAACTGATTCTGGAAACAAACCGTGTTTTCTCCTGTCTTTTAATTTTCCTCTCAAGATCATCTCCGTAAAAGATTATTCACTTTTCGTCTGTTAGTTTTATCGACTGGTAAACTATATTCAGCTACTTATTGAATCATCAGAAAAGAGCCTGTTTCCACTTCGTTTCCAAACATGATCACTGACTATGATTCCTCTTGACCGCAGAAATTGCTTAGAAAAAGCGACCACGAAATCTGTTCGTTATAACCGCCAATACAGGTTTGAAATTACAAGTGTGTGGATTCTGGCGAACCGAAACTTGGACCAGGGCCGTGTGCAACCGAAATTCTTTTAGATCTACTTACTGAGCACATGGGTAGCAAGCGTTTACCTGTGGTTGAATTTACACTGTCAGGGAAGGAATTGTGTGCGGTTCGTCAAATAAGCCGTTATGGATCTGCTGAACGCTGTCCGCGGGAAATAATATGTCTTTTGACACTTCTATTACACACTATGACTATCTTCTCTGCTTATGTAAAATCGAGACTGTGAAAAATGTACCTTGGATACTCAGATCATCCCTGTCCAATCAATCTGATGAAGAATCTCAAGCTCAGAACCAGATGCACATATTTGACAGAGTCCTGGAATGATTATCAAAATCAGAAGGAAAAAACCAGCCACTATACCATTCTGGGATTGATTTAAAAACACAAAATTCATCTGACAAATTATCAATTAGGTTTGCGACATTATCGCATACATTTGGAAAGCTATGTTTAATTTGAGAACCGAACGCAATGGTCGGTCTTTGCATCGGTGAAGTGTATTTCATTGATCAACTGGCCACAAGCCACTCCGGCCGACCATTGGCCATGATGGCCGCCTGTCTCACCACGCTCCTCTCATGCAAAAATGACAAAAACCTCCATCGCGTGACCTGTCGCGCTCGTGTACGGACGTCGATCAGGTGAATCAATGGTGTCATGTGATCTGAGTCAGAGAATCAAGCTGCCCCCCACTTATCAATGGAAACGACGGCGCATTGCGTTAAACGCCTTTGAGCTAACAAGAACATATCCTGTAAAAGAAGTTTTGATAGGGGGTTTCTGAATCACATCAGCATTCGGCTCATCGACAGGATGCAGAGATGGAAATATATAAATTATGTTAACTAAGGAAATAGCTTGGCACTCCGCTGCGTTGGATAACGGCTGATTGTTTTTTCAATTATCGTCCGGAAAAGTAACTTCTCACAAAACTTGTTTACTATATGTATATATGTAAGGAATATATGCAATCTGCTTGAGTTCATGTTGTCATTAAAATGCACAGTTCGTGTTCCCCATGTACATGTATCCTGAAAATAGACGAAAAAGAACATATACAACTGAATGCGCCCTATGGAATCTCCCACTGAAATGTGAAAATTCTAGTAAAACTTCACTTGTTGAAGTGAACTTTTAGCTCTTAGTCAGTACATTCTATTACGTTAAATAGAAACCTCCAGTATTTGTTTTTCCGGATGAAAACTGCAGAAAACGAGTACGCAGTAAGTCGGAAGTTGTGAAGTATTCTGGGGAAAATGTTCATGTGTATGATCATCTTTGGTGGTAGACAGTAGTACACTGGCATCCAGCTCGTTACCACATGTGAACTATTGTGATCCCGTGTGTCTCAATGCTCCAAGTGTCAAGGTAGTGTTGCCGGCTATCCCTTATAGTACCGTGGGTCTTTGAGGCTACGAGGTATACACCATCCACTTTACTCGCGAGCAAGCATGTTTGTAAAAAACCCAACACGATGTCAACTCACATGCAACTGACTACAATCATAAATTTTTGGATTTTTACCATCCAATTCAGCTAGTGGAGCAGAAGTCGTTACGAAACATGACATTGTCATGGTTTCTTAGTGCCTTATCTCTAAGTTCAGAAACATGGTCACCGAGTGCATGCGGCAAATTGTTCTCGTAAATAAAGCATTGAGTATCCTTCATTCTATAGGGCACATTTAGTTGTATATGTTCTTTTTCGTCTATTTTCAGGATACATGTACATGAGGAACACGAACTGTGCATTTTAATGACAACATGAACTCAAGCAGATTGCATATATTCCTTACATATATACATATAGTAAACAAGTTTTGTGAGAAGTTACTTTTCCGGACGATAATTGAAAAAACAATCAGCCGTTATCCAACGCAGCGGAGTGCCAAGCTATTTCCTTAGTTAACATAATTTATATATTTCCATCTCTGCATCCTGTCGATGAGCCGAATGCTGATGTGATTCAGAAACCCCCTATCAAAACTTCTTTTACAGGATATGTTCTTGTTAGCTCAAAGGCGTTTAACGCAATGTGCCGTCGTTTCCATTGATAAGTGGGGGGCAGCTTGATTTTCTGACTCAGATCACATGACACCATTGATTCACCTGATCGACGTCCGTACACGAGCGCGACAGGTCACGCGATGGAGGTTTTTGTCATTTTTGCATGAGAGGAGCGTGGTGAGACAGGCGGCCATCATGGCCAATGGTCGGCCGGAGTGGCTTGTGGCCAGTTGATCAATGAAATACACTTCACCGATGCAAAGACCGACCATTGCGTTCGGTTCTCAAATTAAACATAGCTTTCCAAATGTATGCGATAATGTCGCAAACCTAATTGGTAATTTCTTAAATCAATCTCGAAATGGTATAGACCATTCCGGTCTGCTCTCAATGGTCTTGGGCATGGCTCCATACGACGGCGGATCGCAAGTCCAAATTAATGTATGCGCTGGATTGGATGAATTCTGCGAGTAGATAGGAGAGGCTAGTCCTTCACGTTCTGCCCAACTAGCGTGAACGGACGTCAGCTGGTGCGTGTAACTGACTAATATGCCATATGTCCACCGTATGCATAATCTGGAATTCGGTGATCGTTACGCAGTGTAACTTTTGTTGTTTTACAAAGTAATCGTTTATGTACAGGGGGAAATCCACCTGACTTAGGATACGTTTGACTGCCTGAATGCTGTTATGGTGGATGAACCCAAAACCATTGAGAGTGAGTGTTTCCGTGCAGAGGTGTTCGGACCAGTGTACACAGTTTGATAAATGCCGTTCAGCCATTTGATTTCGTGTTGACTTGTCTAACACGTTAGAAAAACACTGGAAATCAAAGTCGTGTTGTGGGATTCCTTATCATGCTGTTACGTCAAATTCTATATGAATGTTGTCAAATGAACAAAACAAAACCTAAGATTCTGTGGGATGATAGATGGTTAATGCAAGTGGGGTGAGGGGTAGAGACCGATGTTCGCATGCGTGATTCAGATCGGTTTTCTAAAACCTGAGTGAGTGTTACTGGTGTAATAAGTCCAATCGAAAGATCTCTGCTGTACTTTGCGATGGTCGATGGGCCAATAAATCCTTAGTACGTGCACGAACTGGTTTTGAGAGCATAACGAAGGATCTTTGAGACGAACGCCTAGCCAGAACACGACACTTCACAAGTCATGAATGACCGCCTAGAAACATTAGTTTAACGGAAATGCGTGGGTTACTTTCACTGAGTAGTTAAATTGCAAAACGTGTGGAAGCAGTGTTCGTAATCACTTTAACTGCTTCAGTATTCACCCAAGCCGAGTGGTGTTCACTGATAGGCACTTGATTTTGTTGTGGTTCATATTTGATGATTAAGCCTAAAAGAAAGTTTATCAGTGGCTTCTGATAGTCCGTGAAGCATAATATTCAATGGAATACCTAATTTATATCGCAAATTAATGAACACTAACTGTAAAGAACATATGCTGAAAGTCCTTTCAAACATTCTACATGCTTTTTGAATGTGACTATATTTGACAATACTCTGTTGAGCTCGTCCACACACAACACTTTCGCACGTTCGTTTGTTTGTGTGAGACACATTCGAATTTGACCTTGAACAGTTTCTGACCATGGACTGGCTACGCGTTGCGCCATTCACAATACACTGACTACATATGGACACGTATTATCTCAAACCTTTCTTAAATTGGTCGCATTGTCCGTCAATGGAACATTCTGAATACCCATTCATCAGAAATGCTGTATGCAGAAATTAAAGTTCTCTTTTTTTGCAAGTCTGTCATACAGGTTTTGCGTTCCTTTCAAACAACGCTAAGAATTTAGTTTTGCTTTAATCTGAGTGAAATAGCTGTGAAAGGGATTATACTGAACACTCGCTATTCTCCTTCCCTTCGATCGTATATTGATGGCCTGTTTTGCGTATGTTTTTACCAAAAACTCTAGGCCGATATAGTTCAATGTCACACGCACGTTATGTGATCTATGTAGCGTTTATAAAGCACACTGTCAGATGGCTGCACCTGATCTTGTTCAAGTTTTGCCATGAAAACAACGGTGAACAGTGATCTCAAAGATGACCCGTGGTTATGGCTATTTCATAGAATAAATTCCCCTATCGCGTTAGAACTGACAGTTAAACATGCATACAAAAGAAGCTGTCTGGTTTCATCCACCGGAACACTATCATTATTTTATGTATGGTGTTTTATTCGTGACCAATCGCTTCACTGACACCAATTAAACCGATTCAAGGTTCAGAAGTAAATTGCGAAACTTGTTTCTCATCTATCTGGCCCCAGAATAAGAAGTTCCATTCTGTTCGTCGATCATATAAAATGTGATGTAATAAAATGAATAGTAAATTTCTGGTTCTCTGACTAAGTACGACGTCAGTTAAAATGTGTAACATAGAATGAGGCGCAATAGCTCAAGTGATCCTGATGATGTATTTTGATCCAGCTCACCTAATTGTTTATAAGATTCTAAAAAACTTTCGGATAACGTAAGCATATAGTAGCTCGGTTTCCGCCAATCCATTACTCTGATTACTGGTGCCGTGGGAAAGGTTGTGCTAAGAGAACAAGATGAATACAAAGCCGATCGGGTCAATCAGTCGACAACCGCAGACCAAAAGAGAGATGGGGAATATATCTGAAGCATCCCACAGCAGACGAAAAAACCATAAGGAATTGTCAGTGAAACTCAACGGGATCTGAGACCGTCGAAAAGTTAGCTCAAATGAGTGGTTATTGACTGGGCCATCAAACAGATCAGTCGGACCAACCCAACGGGGACAACGTTCAAAAGAATCAGCCTAATGGAAACGGACAAGCGGCCAAAAAGGAGCATTAATAGTCAGGCAGCCAGAGGATCGACGTTGCTGCTTCGAGGTCTGGAAAAGATACCATATAAACGACTTCTCGTGTTTACTGACTGAACTTGTTTGACTGCTCAAATACAGGTATTCCTAACCCGTCTTGTCGTCGTTACACCAGGTTGTGTTATCCTAAGCAAAACAGGTGACTGTTTTCTCAGAAATATAACTGTTGATATCAAGTGAAATAACCATGGTAAAATTAGTTATTGCACATCATTATAGAACTGAAAATAAATGTTCAGAACAGCACGCTGAGAACCTTTACTCTAAAATATCCCCACGAATATTAAAATTTCAGGATAGAAAATTCCCACTGTGGTGAACTAATGACTGCTGATGATGAAACACTCAGGTGATCAGTGGATTGTACGGATATATAACATACAAGAAAATCATCGTTGACTTGCTGCACAGAAATTATTGTTATTTTTTTGTGATAATCTACAGATACTGTCTGATGTTCGATCAATGTGGGCGAACCAATGAAACTGACATGCCGAAATAAGTCCAGACAAGAAATGCCGACACAAAATAATGCGTAAAAAGCAAGTGATGTTTCCTTATCTACGCCATTCTGGCTCATCTTACCACCAATAAATTCTGTGAGTAGCCAGATCAACGACAAATAGACACGCACTTCATTATTTTATTGACGTCATACAACCTATGTAGCGAAATGGATAAAGAAGAAAAGAAAGCATACCACGACCACTTGCGAGGATCCGCTGCTCGTCATTGGCGTTCCCACACAACGTGTCTTTCCTGTTTGCCTGTCGGTTTAACGGCTGGTGCCTGTGCGCACCACACGATACCTTGTTCTAACGGACCAATCACAAGCTGGCTTGGGTCCATGGTTCGACTGTGCCCACTTCTGTTGGGCAATTCCCACCTGACACTAATTCCACCTCGTTTTTTCCACCTCCATATATTGATCTGCAGTAGCCCACACAGGGAGAAACAGTATTTGGCTTACCTCAAACTGTTTTTTACTGTGGAAGTTCGAATGAAAATGTACCGATTTCGTTAAGAGCTTTACTAACAAAATCTCTTTCATGTAATACCAAGCAAACGTTGGGATTATAGAATTCTCTATAACTGAATACTGTTCACTTCAGATCAACTATTCTGTATAAATGTAAAATAGCCGGACCGTGGTGAACGTGGTCAGTGTAAATGTGTTTGGAAGACTTAATTTGTTGAATGCTTACATACGAGTAATTTTTAATTCCGTTTAATGGAAGATCATCGGAAGTCGTTTTCACCAAGGAGACACAAATATTGATTCCTCCGGGAGAATTTCCTTTTGTGTAAATTTCGATATTTTTTACGATTCCAAAGATGCATAAAGCATTTAGAAAGCACTCTATCATCTGGTGGTTTTATTGCGCTCTATGGTGGAGTCAGGACAAAACCTGTTGACATTTTGCAATAAAAGAACCTGAAATCGAGGTCATATGACAGTGTCCCGTAGAACATCCCATTTGCTTTTTATGATAATAGTGAAACAATTATTCATGACAGGACTTTTACGACGGTAGTGAAAAAGTAACGACAAGGTTTTTTGTAGGTTTTTCCGTGAAACACTTTTTTTCAAAATCTTCCCGTGAACCAGTAAGCATTTTTTTGTATTATTCTTGTAAAAGATAGTCTTACAACAGGGTTCGATGGGCGGAAAATAACACAGGTAACTGGCGTCATAGAGTTTTCTGGGTTTCGATTAGGAACAAGCAAAGACCTCCAAATATATCTGTGGGGAATATTTGTATCATAATTCAGACTTCTGTTCACAAAGAAAAATGAAACATGCATGTAATGGAATACAGACCATTTCGGAGTGTGTCAAAAAAGATGAGCCATGTTCTAATTTAAATTTAAGTGTTTATTATTCGGTAACACAATGTAATCGGAAGAGAAGGTAGTCAGTCGACATTTCGGGCACCGCAGGTAAACTTTCTCAAGAGGAAGCTAATAGATCCACTCACTCATTTGGTCGAGCAAAAGCCTAGCATCGTACGCCCAATAAGGATGACTAGCTTTTAAAATAGCAATGAAATTCACACTACATTTTACGTACTTGGCAATGAGACTGGAGGCTCACGAGATTGGTATATATGATAAGAAAGTCTGAGGGAAACTAATTTCAGTGAATTTTAGGTGGTTAAGTCTCTTGAAGTGGGCTCGAATAAGTCAAGACCATCTAGGCTAGAAAGTATTACTAACAACACTACGAACAAAAGTTAATTCATCACGCAGAAACAATCGATTTTTTCAGTCTGTCACGTAATTACTACCTCTAGGAGGACTACTTTGCTGCCCGGTGAAGCCTCAGGGTATGCATGCTATAGGAATGTTATTTTTATTTCCGTTTAAAAATGCTTTTGCAGTAGGGGAATCGTGGAAATTTCAGTGGTTTATTGAAAAAGGTTGCTTCTTGAAATCTCTGAATTTATAATGGTGGCGAGATTTTAATTTTTGCCAAAATGATCCAAATATCTTGCAAAATATGTATTGTTTGCACAGAGCAATATTATAGACTACAGAATGAACATTCCCATTCTTTACAATCGAAAAAATTTCGTCCAGACCGTAACTGAAAAGTACAAATTGTGAACGACAATCTGTGATACTTTATTATTTTATTGCAAAAATTTTGATTTGACAGCGGTCTTTTCAATCTAGCGGCTTCATTTTCAAATACGGAGTAGAATTTGCATCGACAAAGGAAAATTATATACCCCTGAGGTACTTGCTGTGTGAACTGACGCTGTGCGTTTAAGATAGTATTCCGACCCCATGACAGCCTATGTAAACTAGGCGGAAAATTTGCTTTTCACTCATAAATTCACCGTCAGTTACCTAACCAGCCTCACAAAATAAAACGGAAAGTATATAATTTTTGCTTCAAAGCACTGCAAGGTACTTCAGTATATTTAAAAACCGTTTTATCCACCTTCACTCTCACTTGTTCATTTGTTGAAATACTACCGACCAGTTACTTGATTTGATGTACCCGGATACCCAGAGGTAATGGCTAACATTCTAATGCCTGATGCTGCAGTTATTGATTTCCATTTCCTACAAAACGTGATTCAAAAGCGGCCCACTAGCATCAGCTTTACTGATCATTTTATCTGTGTTAGAGAAAACTTATGCTGGGTCTTACTGACAAGAGAACACGATCGAGGTCTCAGCGTGAGACGGGAACCTCCCCATACTCAGGTAATGCGGACCAGCATCAAAGTGGCTGTTTGATCCAGATAAAACCCTGTCCACGTGATTGAAACTCACCAAAACCAGTGACCCAGTGATTCCACAAGATACTATATCCGTAGCCAAAGGTGCCTAATCAGTTTGGTTTCAGAGAAAAAGTCCTAAACAAATATGATCCAAAAACGTTTCTGGCTGATGGATATAAGTCCAATGAAAGTATTTCTTGACCGGCCTGGGGGACTGGAGAGGGGATGTGGTACCCGGGGGGGGGGAGGTTTTCTGTGGAGAGTTTTCTGCACCGCAAAAGTACTCCTTTTAGGCAAGTCATTGGGACCAGGAAGGTTGCTCCCTGAGGGGAGGGGACTACTGTAGTTATTGAACAGATAGTTGAAAAAGCACCTCTGTTTACTCCATCAGTCTAACGAACAAGTGTTTGGGTGGATCACAGTTTAGACTCCAAGCGATTTGGAATCTTATCAATTGATTATCACATGACTGTTTCGACATTCAAGTCCGTATATTAATCTGGTGATCTTGGTCATATCGCACACTAACTGCTTCCGGTTATCACAGGTTACTTCAAAATTTAGTCTCCACTTTTTGCACGTAAGTGATCTACTGTTATTTCGATATTAGGCCCCCTAAAGTTGACATAACCTTTCATTTCTTCAGTGGAATTTCAACTCCATTCCCGTACCGGGTGTAACAGACGGGTCGGGTGGTCAAATATGTATAAAAGTATCAGCTCTGGCAAAAGCGCTGCCACCAATCGAAAATGCTGTTGTTGACCTTCTGCTGTGTTCATTTTTGCGCTGTACTGCCCTGTCCCCACAAGTGACGGTAAGTTGTAACTAATATATATATATATATATATATATATATATATATATATATATATATATATATATATATATATATATATATATATATATATATATATAATTATTGCAGCCTGTATGCTCAACTTACCATTGAAACCATGGAACCACTGTACATAGCTTTCAGTTTCATTTCCCGGTATGGACTCGTTAACTATTCACATCAGTTATCGTAAGCCAGAATAAATGGTTTTGCAATACATTCTTCTACTTTTATTGGCGAATTTTATACCCGTAACTGGTGATAAAGTATTCTATAAACAATTCAAATCCTTGTACACTCGGTTCTTAAGTGGCCCTGATAATACCTCCGAAGAGGAAGGAGGTTTTTATCTAGAGATTTTAGGGCAACGTCCTTTCATGCCAGCTGATCTGCATCGCAATGACCATACGGGAGCACATTTTCATTACTTAACTGACAATAGAATGACGCACTGAATATGTTTTCTTTGTGTCATAAGCAGGGAAAGTCATTTACCACTTGGGAGACTTATTTGATGTAGTGATATTTGTTTATCCATTTTTCATAACATTATTCGGACATTCGCACTGCTGCATCTCGGTTAACCCCGTTTATCATGTGATGAGTATAAGTGAAGCTACGGATTAGTTAATATTACAAGTCGGTTATCAAGAAGCACGGTTTTAAGCACCATGTCTAATTTATCTAGCTCATTAAAACGGAAAGAATGACTGTATGGCAAAATGCAGGCATTTCACCTAATCTTCTCAATCGAGGACGTAAGGCACATCACTTTATTTAGAATACAATAGGAAAGAAGTGAAAGGGAAAAAGAATAAATTAACAGTTCTTTAAGCACTTTTTGTGGCTGACAGAGTGGTCAGTTGAGTTAGTACTAAGGTAAACAAAGGTTTCGTATCGAAAATTTGTCGCACGGAGTGCTGACCGCTGCATCGTCACAGTCACTTCTTCAATGCGAGCCTTTAATGGTGATTGTGGATTGCACGATATCAGTCTGAGAGATACGTTTAAGTCTTACTTGTGACCTGTTGTATGAGCTCCCAAATCAGTGTATTCCTTTGCAGCATTTTTCTTACTGTATCGTAAGCATAGAATGGCATGTTTCACGTCGGTAATCAGCAAGACCAAACAAAAAGCCAGCATCCCGTACCATTTGCTTGCCCTTTGTTTTGATGAAATGAGGTTTGGCGGATTTGATACATGTCAAATTGATCGAAACCATGAAAATCTTAAATCTCAGTGGAACTCAATTCAGCCCATGAAGGCCACTGAGTTAATTCTATAAAGCGAGGGCTAGGAATATTTCTCAAACAAATCGCACTGGTTTCCAGCCCAAATAGTGTTAACAAATGGCATTCGCAGAAAAATCGACCCCTGACGAACACGTATGAATTTTTGCCCATGCACGTAAAACTTACGAATATCTGAAGGCAACAAGGTGTGAAGAAAAGAGTGGAGTGGAGGTGGTCATAAAAGGAGAATGATTCAGGGATCATTTGTCACTGCTACGGTTAATATGGCTTTGGCCACCACGACAAGTCATTTTCATAACATTTTAGTGTGAACCCTAGTCAATATAAAGCTGTTTGTCGATCTAAATTCCGAAATCAGCCAGAAGTCTTCTTGACTGACTGTGCAGCGGTGTAGTTAATTCTCATAAATTAGATTGTGCATGGCTCCCGGCAACCTTTTTCCCAAATCGCTCATAGGAATAGCTCCATCTCTTTTTGTTGTTCCTTGATTGAGGTGCTTACGTCTAGTTCATCAATAAGTTTGACACTACTTGTATATTTCATGAGCCTCGAAATTCAGCTTCAGTCCATGAGGCGTGGTCAAAAACCTAATATTAAAGATATTTAACTACATTTCTTTTCTAATCTTATTTCTCATTTGCTTCCCTTTATTATGTAATATTATTCCTATATTTGAGGGAGGGGGTGGGGGGGGGGGTGGAACCTGTCGAATGGGGATGGTAATCCGTGTCGGCTACTGTGGCCAAATTCGAACCAAGGAGAGAAAGACCTACGGGGTCTGTCATGTTCGTCTTTGGCCACTCTTTGAAGAACAAACCGGGTCAACAACTCGACGTGTCCTCCTTTCATCTATCGCACCCATAATCAGCAGACTGGAGGAGTAGGGGGTCGGCGAGAGAAGAAAACCGCGCTTCAAATGTTAGGTTAGAATAACTTGAACTAGATTTACCAACGTTTGCCGAATCATCGGTGGAGATGTCACATGTTTGGTTAAACAACTGTGGATAGTATACTCCGAGACTACTATGTGAACGATTTTTTCATTTGAATGATTTAAACCAGTCGATAATGAACACCAGTGAAGCCAGCATGTAATGATACACACGGAAAGCAGTGCACCCATAGGGTACTTGACATCCTCGACACTACAGCCTTTTAATCAGTTGGTTAAAAACAGTTCACATTTCCAATTCAACCTTGGTGCCCTAGATTCTATTGGACCGTTATTTGAGTTTCCAGTTAAAAACAACATTCTTCAGTTTGAACGAACGTGTCGATTGACCGACTCAAGTGGCAGGGTCTGAAAAATCCACCACTCTGTTCATTTCGCTTCACGGAATTTTGTCACAAAACTCAAATTTCACTGCTTATCTTGATTGTTCATTCCACTGGAAACCAACCCGGTGCGATCGCCTCGGCAATTGTTCTTCGGATAACTTAGCAGTTTTGTCAAATACTCTATAGAAATCCTGATAAGGCTCTGCTGCCCCACACATAACCTGAGAGTCACTCCTTCCAAAGGAGTTTTATACAATAAATTGAAAAAGACTTTTCGGAAAACTGAAGGTAATGTAGTGAAAAACCACGTGAGATGGACAGTGACTTTGAGGAAACAAATTTCACCACTCATTTGTTTACCGAGTCTTGTCAGCAGCAGTGTACTTTCCTTTGTTACAAACATAACAGGGTTGAGTGAACTTGTGCTAAGCTAAGGGCCCTTTTCTTCCAAAAAACCTGGCTCCGTAGAAATACTGAGAGCAATATTATTAAATTAGAAGGTTCGCCTGTTATCGCATCGATCTTCGTGTCTTGCACGGCAAGCGAGTTGGTGTAGTCATCGTACACTTCAGTGAAGGTTGACGCAAGTCAGTGCAAGAACTATTTTTACACGCTACCTACCTTGTAAATGCATCAATGTATCAATGCAAACTTAAACGTTTGAGTTACCACCGGTTTGTCTTTCTTGGAAACACCCAGATCTCTACTTCATGTCCGGTTGATGAGTTCGAGCACTGTACCGACACTTTTTCTACAGCTTTAGTGGAATACGTTGATGTCGCATTTTGCGTATTGTGTTACGATTTAAACGGATTCGATGGTATCTTTAAACACTTTGGGTTCATTAAACATGGTCAGATTTCCTACAGGAATGGAAGCGAAATAAAACCAATTTTTCTGAATGACAAAATTTTATTTCACATAAATCATCGTCTACCTGTTAGGACTTTTGATCACGCAATTGTTGGAGTTACTCGCACGATCAGTAACACAACGAGCAAACTGATTACCCAGTGGCTCGATAAATGGTAAGCACAGGCGAGTTACTACATAAACAGGCACATGAAGACGCGACGGACACAAACGTTATCCACTTGATCCAGGTACTCGGACCAAGAAGTACAAATTATTCAATGTTGGGAACTGACAGAATAGTTTTGTCTGGGTGAGGAGCCCCGGCGATTGAACCAGAATTAGGTCTTCAAAAATCATTGCACCAAAAATGTAAGCTTTGATCTTCACAAGAATTATTCTGCAACTCAAGGGACAATGCATGGGTTATTTCAACCACGCACGCGGGTGTAATTCGCAAGTAGGACCTAGCGGATATTCAAGCAGCACAAACTGACAATTCACTGACCAAAACGAAACATGTTTTATTCAACCGCTGATTATTCGGTGAGACCAAGCTGAACAAGTCCTGATGCACGCCTTTTGGTCGCCACACCTATGCAGCGTAACGGACTACTTATGAAATAAAAGCAGATTGGACTGAAGCACATATCTTATGGTTATGAGTTGATGGTCGTGTATGGATAAGGAAAACCTCTTTGGAACTCTCGATACTACGAAGTGCGTAAACATATGAGTCAAACACGTGTATCTTGGGGAGCTGATCTTGATCGGTGAACCACTTTGAAAGTCAGGCATACAATGAAGCAGATGATTCTTTTGAATCCAAGAGAAACAGGTACAGAGAGGGAGGGAGGGGGGGGGAGGGGAGGGAGAGATTGCTGTCATAGATTTTTCAAGGTATCGATGGGCTCAATGAATCATTCTGAGGTGACGGTTGCAATAAAGATAGTCAGAAAGAACAAACGGACGATGAATAGACAACATCGACCAAGTGATATATTAGTTAACGAGCTTGATTACTATTTTTGTTGCCGGAATAACATATCCAAAGTAGCTTTCAGCCATTGAGTGGATGAGCCTACACACATGCTTTCTCAAATTAAGTTACAGTCAATGAACAGTAAGTAAATGGTCTTTTTTAGCGAGTCGGATCGAAAAGACTATACTACCCGGGGACTAGCGTCGTAGCGTGACTGCGAAACAAGTTGTCATTTTGGACGGCACTTACCGTGGCCTTGTTGCAACCTGTCAAGGCAGCTTTTCGCACATCCCACCGTAAACCATTCCAAATATTTTGCAATCTCAACGGGTATCTATTGCAAAAAGAAAATTCTGCCAAATTATTTTAAAGTCCAGTAGAAACCAGATCGAAAGCAATCCGCCGCTGTGTTGAGCCGCGAATGTGGCAATGATCCTAACAGTAAAACGTATTATTTATTTCGCTGAGAAAAAATGTTTTGAAATATATAAAAAACTGGTTCATCTTCAGACACCATATTTATTAGGAAGAGATATAAACTGCGGTTCATTTTAATTCTTTATGAACGATGTATTTGAACTAGCGTTCTTCATATTTGCAGTAGCGGATGTTTGCCACTCATGAAAATCATCTTCGGCATCAGCCAAGAGTGTATTTTTCATTACTATTCCCATAATCCTGGTAGTCTTCATAACTTGATTAACCCAGTGCCAAAATATCAACAACTGGGATTTTTCGGCCGTGCAACTCTCATTGGTTAATTATGGTGACGGTCCGGTCCACAACGTCACTTTGTCAGCCACAAAAGAAAGCAGACTTTGGTGAGATCTGAACCCCGTACGTCGGGCCCAGCTTTCCAGCAGCACTCAGCCTCTACCTATTCAGCACGTACAAAAAGTAGTTTTGGACAGCAGCTACGGTGGATTCTGAGTCAGGAACTGAATTACCTTGATAATTGTGCATAGTATGATTGATTTTGTCCAGTGAACAACAATTCACTTTACTGCCCAAATGGCCTAACAGTTCTAAATATTTATTGAAAGGTGATTCAGGTATGCTGAAGCTTCAAGCACATAATAAGAGAACATTTATGGTAACCAGGCATGGAGGCCTAAGAAGCGGAACAGAAAAGGGGTAACGAAATGGCACATTGAAAAATTTCCGCCGGTTGAACAGATTTGTCCAAGACTATTAGTCAACTGCTTACAATTTGAAAGCACTGCCTAACTGCAGGATATTATATTTGGTACTTGCTCACGTAAGTTTTAAACAATATATATTTTTTTACATTCAACATAAAACTCCTTTCTTCGCTGGTTATTCACTTAATCAGTCAGGTTATACGGTAGTCCAGAAAACAGCTACTGACAATCGTACATTTCATGGGTAGTAAAATGCGAAATATGGTGTGCAAGGCAGGAAACCGAACAAAGTGGGTTGTTGAAGGGGAAAATGTGGAAACTGAATGGAGCAATGAAATTCTTCATTCGAGGAAAACGAAACGACACATCTTCAAAACCCGAAATGGGAGTCTTAATTTGGACGAACCCATGTTTTTACTAGGCATGAGTGACTCTCTCATAACTCGGGAGGCATTTGCAGAACGGAAGTGCATCGAACGAAATAAGCACAACTGAGGATAAAATGAAACTGGTTTCAGTCAACACTCTTTTTCAACCCCTCTGGATCGTAGATTTTACCCCTTTAAATCTTTAATGACTCCTGCGTACTAGAGATTATTAGAACCCAGATGCTGTCTTCGTTTAAGAACAGTGCCCCGGGCCGAGCTCTTGATCGTGTTGACATATCGGCTGAATCCATGCATTTGCTTTACCATTCTCCAACTTTCACAGCAGTTTTTCTGGCGAGTAGTTTTCAAACATACCGATTCACGCCTGGGTAAAGTTCATTGCGAATTTCCCATCGTTATAGTTACTGACGGGTTTTGAAGTAACAAGCTACCAAGTTCAATTTTGCCATACGGTAAACACCCTCCTTGAAGATACTACTGTATGGGTGTCAGGAAGAGACGGGGTGGTTTGCGACAGTGTTCGATGAGCTTTACGAGTCGAAATTAGAAACTTACTACTTCGACAATTGGTAGTATGCAATTCGTTAAAGATGCGGAGGTGGTGGTTCAGCCTCATTAGTAAATCGTGCGATAAAACTTGTCCAGTAAAGCTACGTTGTAGACTTTTGATTGTATGTTTCAATGTCTGTTGGTAATGTGCAATAAGATAACCGAGACTTCACCGTATTTATTGAGTCTACGCTCCGTATCACCGCTCAACGAACTTTCCGTTAGGAAAACTAAAAGCATGTTTTCTTTGAAGTTTAAAGTAGCTCTCCGTGGGCCATATTCTCACAACTCAGGCTTGTCTGGCTTTCGAGAGGGCCTTCTGTATCAAATGGCTGACTTCCTGCTAAAAATCTTATTGGGCACCTTCTAAACACCTCGATATTTTGTTTTTATTACCTTTTACTTATTCAGCCTAGTTTAAAATAGTCTTTTTTCTTGCAGAATTGGGCAACCTGGGAACAAACCTGAGGCCGTTTATCACTTGTTACTGTCTAAGTTCTCGCGTGAACATGCATCAATGATAATTCCCATTGAAACTAAGATAGATAGAGAGTAGCTCACTTTAGTAGACAGTTGAAACTTCTTCTTGGTTAAAATTTCTCAAACGGTAAACTTTCTGCACAATGCCATCTTGTCCATAGTTGGCCTCTCCATGTGAGAATATTCATCTCCAGGTGCATCATGCGACCGCTTGAATTAAAATGTATATGTAGATGTATACCTGTAGAATACATGTGATCTTCACAACCTCTAGAAGACTTGTAACTAATTACTGGCTATTCAACCTTGCAAGCGAACGATGAGAGAATAGACTTGCCGAATTTGTTTATTCATCGGACACGCTTTGCAGATATCAGATGTTTTGTAAATTCAAAACCAGATGGCTGTCATTGGGGACAACATCTGGGCAAACTTAACTCGGTGATTCGGATCAACTCGGACGGGAGTGGGATGGAGCAGTGGTAACACACAGGTATTCGAGGTTCACACCCTGAGTGCGGCGGATGATATGCACCGCGGATGAGCTTTACCAAGTGCGAAAGGAAAAATAGAGTCACTAAGGTAAAGCAAACCAGTTTTGCTGGAACTGTAAGAAATTGAAGATGCTGGTGCTGTCCAATAAATACCGGATATATTAACCAATTCCATGGTATAGACAAGTTTGGTAACCAAGAAAACTGAGAAAATAAAACTGCCTATGTCTAGTATCGCCTGCTGTAACTTTCAGTTCAAATTTGCTAGCTTTCCGAAAGGTCTAGTGTGCATTCTTATCGCTAAGACTCACCACAGCTTTTCGTTTTTTAAAGAACGACATTTTGGTGATTTGTCCTTCCCGAAGCTTCTGCGTCTGCATGCAAGAGACAAAGGTCCCGCTGAAATGGTGTTGAGGAGCTGTAAATGTTCATTGCAAAACACATGATCGATTGGATCATTGACTGAGTGAAACCGAAGAACATTGACTGTCATAAAATAACTGTAAAGTTCGTCGTGAATGATCACAGTGGTAAACAGCAGTAAAAGTTCCCCAATATTCGTTCAGGTCCAGGTGAGTTATATTTCGAAAGCATCAGAAAAGTCACTTATAACCTCGTAGGTGCTCTTGCCTTTCCGGTTAGTATGACTGTGATGCTCTTGCTTGTGTTTTGACGTGCAGCCTAACAGCCGTTATAATTTAGCAAGCGTGAACGCGATAAGGCTCTGTACGGAACACCATCTTACCTGATAGATTTTACTTTACCGTCACACTTTTTGTAAAGCGTGTTTTGTGGTGGCGCTTTGCAACAAGTCTCTGCTTCGAAATTCTGTTCGCATACAGGGAAAACGATGAGGTTCAGTAGAGTAGACTCTATGGTTTTCTGTAAGCAACGCATTTAGAAATGAAGGCACGATCTCGCCAGAAACTCGTCATCATTTGTACACTTGGAAAACTGGCAAAGGCCACCAAATTAGCGACATGTACCTTTCGTCCAGCATAAATCACTTGCTTATTGACAAGATCTTCGTAAAAATATGTATTTTACCCTGTAAATTGATGACGGTAGCCGGAATCCTCATGGCAGGATCTCGATTCTTTATCCCACTATTCTCTACCGATCAGTATGGTCCGGTAACAAAAAATATGATTATATGGACATTTGTGATTAGCACTTCTAAACTGATGAGCTCCAATGAAATATGGAATTTATTCATTATTCCTTTGCGATGGAAAAATATGTTATGCTCATTACCCATGATCCCTTAACGAAATAATCGGTGTACATCACCCCCAAATAACTACTTACTGCCAGTATATTTCAGAAATAAAAGTTGGGTGCAACATCCAGTGTACCATAAGAAAAATTTTCGGTCGCTGGAGCTTGCTGCAAATAACCAGTCTACTTCCACATCAAGCAAAACATTTCACATATATTATAATTTGCTTCAGTATACTATTAGCCAATAAGTGGTGTAACATCCAGCGTCCACGGACAGTTGTTCAGTGCGCTATCCCCAAAGATCCTTTTCAAAACGGAACAACCATCTCCAACAGTAAATCACACGACAATAGGCATCAGTTGGTGATTGGGAACGACTTGAAACAAATTACCTTGTAATCTACGAAAACTATTTTGGAATATTTTTACCTTACATTGTTTGTGAACATTTTCATGCTAGGATAAAATCCTATTAGTGAACTAAGCTGACATATCTTTTGTTTCAAGGATCAGACTTTTCATTTACTGGTAAAAAGTCCCCCATCTGCATCGTATACTGTTCTATTTGTTCACTGATTTTTTCCCACTTTTGTGAAAATCCATACCATGTGCATCTGTTATTTTAGTAAAAAACAATGAATATGTTGAGTGTGAGAAAATGTTCACCATTATGAAGCTAGCATAATTGTACTCAGGGTTGTGAACGGGTTTCGAGAGAGGTTTTGTAAATATTTACTCACCATTACGAAGAAGGATATAGTTTATAGGGCGCTAAATCCTTTTCCTCGAAAAAACGTCAGGCATAACATACCTAATAGGATTGGGTAACTTTGCATTCTTGGATAAGTCATGTTTCGGCCACCGTTTCACTGTCCTTGATCTGTTTAGAGAGTCAGGAATCACCAAAGCGCTGCTTTCGATACGAGATTCGAAGAGAAACTCATTTCAATGACTATTAAATTAATAAACCTATTGCTCCGGTTGATGTGAGCCGGCGTGACTCATGGCTATCTAATTAAGAGCAGCTCTATCTACAAAAATGTGAACAGTAAAGAATTCAGTGGATTGAAACAATGTACTTTCCCACTATGTCACATAGGAAGTTCTTGTAAGAGGACTGCTTCGATGCCAAGTAGTGCCTCCGGTTATGTCTTCCGTAGGATTGCCAATCTTTCTGCCGTGAACTTATCTATTCATTTGCTATATGCTCTTACGGTAACAAAATCGTGGATATTGTAAAGGTTCGTCTACAAAGATTGCCTGGTATAAACCCTTAACAGTTTGTGATGGCGAGTTTTCGAATGTTGGCTGATACGTAGATACGTTTTTTCAGACTTATATAAAAATCCAGAAGAGATGGAATTTTTCGCTTCGAAGAAATAGCGTTTCGACCATACCTCTCTCGCCTTCTCCGGCTAGGGCGACTTCTGAGCCACCTGAACCCACGTCATCTTTAATCAGTAAAATTTCACGAAATGTGAATACTTTTTATAGAGTGAGTGGGCGAAAGATAAATTATGTCATCACAGAAAAAAATAGCCTGAGAAGCACTTTCCTTTTTAGAATGTGAAAAGTGTGTCATGGATTTCGAAAACTGGTATTGATCGTAGTTGGGGTTACTTTTTACTATAAGTTCCTGATTCCCAATCCCGCCTTTAAAGTCACAATTAGTCCTTTTCCAGCCAAGGTGACATCAGTGAGCAGGTTGCAAAAGGTGAAAAAATTAATTTGTTTTATATCATCAATCCTCAGTTTTCTATGTTGCATGGATGACTTATAGAGGCAAATGCTGATGCGTCTCGTATTGTCATCAGAAAATAACGGGCTGCAATTGCAAATACCATTTTGAAGTTGCTGAAGTTCTCACCATGCCCTTGTATCAGCACCCCTTCACTACTCAGCATTGGATATCGAATGGAATTTTTTCTGTCAGATGTCTTTCCGAGCACTGAAAGTGAAATTCGAAAAAGGGAATCTGGATTAGCTAAGTTAATTGGGCTTCCTTTGGATAGCATGAGATGGGTGAATAAAATATGGTTTACGAGCCATTACAACAATCTAGTCCAAATTCTCTGCTTAGACGCCTTAAAGTGGATACATGTAATGCCGAAATGCTTGTTTCAATCATAACTGACACCTCATATACCATTTTGGATCTTATTCTGTCTTCATTCTTACATAGATCTTTGGTGAAATTTATTGCTGGAATAGATATTGTTTTTATGCTGAAATACGCGACCATTTTCTGACTCTAAACTTCAAAATTATCCTCGGTGCAGTTTTACCGAAACTTGATGTACTTCAGGTCACGGAGAAAAATATCTTGCATTCTCTTTGTTCTCGGTGAGAATACTGCCAACAACAAAAACAGCAATGATAACAAATGAAAACAGAGCACCGCCTTTCCGTGTTTGGCTAGAGCGGTTGCCCACCTACTACATTTCTTGTTCCCAAGAGTAAAGTTCTTTGGAACAAAAGAAGTGAACTGCATCTGAACAGTATTATTAGGAAACGAATTTACAGATGAATATGTAGGTTTACTTAAGGTAGATGAGTTGAAGCTCTGTGAATAAAACACCTAGTAGTTCCAGGAAGTCAGATTACTGGCTAAAAATTATTTCGATTATGCCTGAAGTATATATATACATATATATATATATATGTATATATATAAAATATATATATATATATATATATATATATTCATATGTATATAGTTCGGAAGGAACAAAAAGGTTTGCAGGATTGTAGATTTTCCACTGACGGGTGAATGAACCCAGAATTAAGATTCATGGCGTATGAAACGGCGATTCTTCTAGCAAACTGGTTACCGTAATAGAAACCATATTCCCTGCCAAGGAAGTTGAAATGATACCAATACCGAGAAAATAGAGAAAAACAGATATTCTTAACATATTAATGTCGATGAGTGACACGTTTCTAGCGGTAGCTGTATTGTGTTCCCTGCTAAAACAAGACTGGATTTGTGTGTGTTAATAATTCCGTGTGAACGGAAAGCACGAGAGTTATCACTAGTTGATACAGGACCTTTCAACTACAAATCAATTTGTTGGAGGTAGCTGGATATCATTCAATATTTAATAGATTTAAACCTGGTTCTTTTGAGATAGAAATCACCGAAATTAAATGCAAGTAGGGGGAGTTTTGGCGCAATTGTAAAACCTCCGACATCAATGGAGAGTAAGGTTACGGAAAGTAAATTAGGTATGAATACACCAACGGCCGGGTAGATTGATTTCTCTCCGGGTGCATAGAGAAACTTTGGACAAGCAACCGACTTACATGCTCCGAAAATAGATAATCGGAGATGACGCCTAATAATCTTGCAGTCAACAGCGCTATTCACGGCATTTTTAGGCAAACCAGAAGACTTGAAATTGAGGATGGATAAACGCCACCATCTCTTCCTGGGTTTACATGGGAACAAGATATGAAAATCTTGACCAATGGACTTGGAGTAGAAAAATGAGTCAGACCGTGATTACCGTATAGCCCGAAGGGAAATTAGAAGAAACACCAGTTGGCTCAGAAATGTACTGTTCAACTAGCATGCAAATGAGGGCTTTTTTTGTAGGTACTACATATATAGCAAAATGCATAGGCTAGCAGCTTTCCGATGGCAAGTACATGAGTATTCATGAAAGGTCAAATGAATGTTGTAAGACGACAGAGTTCAATCGAAAGTGCGGACTCTCACAATCGATGAGGGTAGTATCTATCCACAGTCTGAAGTGGAATGAACTTTGTTCACATACTGTCGGCTGTGTGAAAATTAACTGTTATCAGTCACGTGTCGGATCAAATGAACTTTGTCTTGGACTAGAATTTTATTGCTGAATTGACCACAGAATCACCGCAAAGACTTTCGGTTTTGAGTCTCAGTGGCCCACCTACCAGGTGGCTGAAGATATTAGGCAATATGGCTAGCTGTCGCAGTCAGTGTGCTAGGTACATTTGGTCTGTTCCATTTTCTCCGGGATTCCCGTTTAACATTTTGTTTTTGGCTCTATTTTACCACATGCCTTGTTTTATTCTGAAATAAGCTAGAAAACGGTAGGAAGTACCAACCAAAATCTTATAACCGTAGTGCGAGGTTGAAGGCTGAACTGGTCTAAAATAAATCTGTTCTGAATTCGGTTTTGACTACAGCACTCACAGTGCTCAAAGGCAGTGAACTTGCTACCTTTATTAAAGATCTTTGGTGTCTTGAAAAAGGAATATCCCAAACTGTCCCGATATTTTTCACTTACAACGGAAAGCTCTTGTTTCAACGAGTTATCTCGCTCTCATTATCACCACACTTAAATATTTTTCACGTTCACTCGTCAGAACAAAACAGTTAAAGATAACCTCTAGAAATCTGTCATATATCCCTTTCCATTGTTACTTCGTGCTTTCCCTTTGATTGCTTTCTTTGCCGGCTAAATCTATCTACGAAGGCATCGAGTGGAGTATATGATTTGTGTTGTCCTATGGAGACTGCATTTGTTAACATTGGCACGAAAGCTTCCCAGTTGCTGGAATCTCTGAGAAGGCAGAAGGAAAGTGCCCATAAACTACACGACCAGGCTTCGGTGAACCGATATTCCATCCTGATCAAAGAAGAAATTCGATAGCTGAACAAGACTTTCCCTCACCAGTTCTTTCGTACCTCCCATAACAATCTTCTCTAAGAAGAAACCCGGTTTCTATATGGACAACGAGCCCGATCAAATAACTATGACATAGACACCGACAGCCTGAATGCCGTGTTTATTCATCCATCACTGGATACCCTACCATCTTATTTTCCTTCTGTTCCCCTGGATATACAGCCGTTTTCTTCAGAAGAAGCCTTCAACTATCCGCGAACCTGGAAATCAGATTCTGCTCTGGGTCCAGGCGAATCATCCTCCACAGTTCTCAAATTTGGAGCACTTGAACTATCGGAAATCTTGACTTCCTTCATCAATAAATCTGTTGATGTTGGTGCTATTCATGCCTCCTGGAAACTAGTGACAGTAGTGCCTATTCCCAGACACTTCATGTCTAACTTTTTTGTCAAAACGCTTTCGTCCCATAGCCATCATTTCTTCTGCACTCAAGTTGACCGAGCGTGCTCTCCTTAGTCGACTGCCCTCCTTTCTCGCTGTTTTAAATAACCCCCATCAGTTTGCCCAACAGATGCACCCTGGATGTAGTTGCTTCCGTTTGCCATTTCATTCCAAACAACTTAAGCCGTTCCATTAACTCCGTTCGACGTATTTTCCACGACTATTCTTCCGCATTCGATTCGGTTCCCCTTCAAAAGTTAGCCTCTTTTGGCTGTCCCACTTTTTAACTCCAATGGTAGGAGGCCTACTTTTCCGACGGAACTCAACGCACTAGAGTTGGTACAAGTTTTTTGGGCCCTTCGATTAACAACTCAGGTGTTCTTCAGGGTGCCGTACTCTCCCCCTTTCTTTTCACCAAATATATTAGTGACTTGACCGCTGCACCACATACACAACTTTTCAAGTACCCTGATGACGTCGTACTCTGTTAACCTATCCCCAACCAAGACTTTAACTGTTTTTCCGAATACTTATATAATATTCAGAATTTTTCGTCCCTTTCTGGAATACGTCCTACCACTTTCAGTTGTTTCGAGTGTACTATCTCATTTTATTGTTCATCTTATCCCAATGAACAATCAGTCACCAACAATATCCTAATTTACAGTGCTGACCCGGTCAAACACTTAGGCGGTACAATCAGCGCCAATTTACAATGGTCTTCTCACATTCTTGATTGTGTTAAAAACAGCGTAAAAATGTATTTTCAAGTTCGCAGGCTAAGGCAGTTTGGTGCCACACAAGCTGTCATTCTTTCTTTTGTCCATCAATCTTACTCTTCTGCTCCCCAGTGATCTTTCCTGGTCTACTTAAGAAAGATTTTATCATTCTACGCCGCGGCCTAGCCAGTATCAATCGTGTCTCTTTGATTTCCGTGGGCTGTCTTATCTCCAGAGTCTGTGAAAAATCCGCCAAAAAGATTCTCGTTGACCTCACCAATTCCATGTACCACGACTTATCTGCATGCACTTCTCACCCCTCCACAAGTTCCGAATTTATACTTATCCCATCCCGCATAAAAGTTTATCGTAACTCTACAGCGCCTTGGTTAGCACGTGTTCTGGTTGACAAAATAACAGCCACAGGGGAACATCGGAATAAACTCGGTGTCTGAACCAGTTTTATTTCTAAAGAACCTATTTTTATACGTATTTCAAAGCTTCGATGATCAGTTTTACCTCTAATTGGTTGAAATGCGAGCTTTTGTTAATTTGCCTTTCTTCGATACATACCTACATACATACATGTTCTCAAGAAGGGACCGGAATGTTGTGTTCGGCTTGGACAGTCGTGCGATCAAACCGACACTCTTCCACACACACAAGCACACACTGCGCACGTTGCATCCGATTTCCTCTGAAACACGGATACAAGCCTCAAGTCGTATACACAAGCACATGGTTGACGTTAGTCGTGCTTCGTTCCGGGCTGCACTCAACAGTCAGATCCTATCTCGTGTTGAACAGACTTGCTTGTCCTAATCCGATGGTGCGCTTGGCTTATGAATCGATTGCATGCAAATATGACTCATGCGCTTGCCTATGGGTTTACGTTTCCACTTGCGCATGCGCTGTGTTGGTACTGAACACACGTTCATCAGCACTGGCGACCTTTCGATCTGCCCACCGGATTAAGAATGTAACACGTATGTTGTTACTGACGCATTCGGAGGCGGATATCATCTGAGGGGATCACCTTTGTTCAGGTCATTCCCACATTTGACCTACTGGGACCTTATGTGGTTCTCCGACATTCCAAGTCTCACAGTCTGGTAGCTGGTTGTCCCCGAAAGTGGAGTGGGCTTTTGAAGCTGTGTTGTACGCCTTCAGCTGCAGATGTACGCAGGTATAGACGAAACGAGCAACCAACCGACAAGTGGATTTTCTAATCCCAGGTTAGTTTTGTCGAACGTGCACAAGAACGAGTAGTGGATAACTTGACGAAGCATAATGCGTGTCTAATCTGAATGAAGGTTTTTTAGAATAGGAAATCCCAAGTGACTGGGAATGACAAGGGGATTTATTTCAAAGAGACATGACCGAGCTCACAGAGACTTTTGGAGAAACCGAGCTTAGGGGCACCAACAAATCACAGAAAACCTGCATGTCAAAATACACTTCTTTGGGAAAAGCAATCAGTATACTTGTAAATTACCTTTTGTAATTTGTATTTTCGACGACATCTTCGCTTGTCTTACTCGTGAGTAGCGTGTACATGCGTCATGCACCTGGAATACTTGTGATCCAATTCTCTGTTTCTACTTTACTGACACAGTTCAGATTTACCCTTTTTCGACTTTTGGTGCGTGAACATTTTGCGTTATGTTCTCGACTCGATTGTTCTATGATTGTACATTCCCTTGTAAGAAAATTTTGCAGAACGTTTCACTTACGCTTCTTGATACGCTATCTGTATCGCAACCGTGCTGCGCTACAGTTTCGCATGACTCCTTGCTGAGTGGACCGTTTATGACCGCACTGTCCCGATTTATCGGATAACTTTTTGTACTGTTGCTTTTGGTTGCTCACCTGGCTGTAAGTCATTTGCATTTATGTATTTTTATGTATTGCATTGTTTAGAACCACGAAATTACGATAAACACGGTTATACGTTTGGAATTTGTCCTGCTGTCCGTAGCCGTGTACAGCCCATATCGTGCGTAAAGTTAGCGAGACTAAGTTTTCTGCTATATTGAAAGTCCGAGTAATCGGGATAGTTTCTACAATACTGTTGCTGTGTGAAACAAGAAAATTTCACTTATTGCTGAATCTTCGGTGGTTTATAAGGCCTCTTACGTCAATCAGATTGCTCAGCTTTTCATGTACGAAACAAAAGTATGTTTCTGACGAACCAAGAAACTCCATTGATGTGTTAAAACAAAAGCATTTCCAACACTCTGTATAATGCATCAGTTCTGCCTACGATTCAAATCAATCACTAGTTTTGTCTTAAGTAAGTTCGTGGTAAACATTACTCAAAGCAGTAATTTACTGAAGAGTATGTTATTATTAAATGTTCAATGGTGCCACTGTAACAAGAGTTCTATTGACCGAAGAAGAAAAATGAAGATATTGAGCCCATTCATCGGTTATTCACTTTGAGGTGACACTAGAATTAAACGTTCTGCTCCGTGATTCCGATGTATACTTCGGATACGGTGCTTTCTAATTACATCATGATTTTGTGGTGTTTGTGTACTCGCGGAGTGTGACTAGGAGTGACATCTACTGATGGTAACCAACAGTTTCTCAGCTGTTTACACTTTCACCATTTATATACATATACAGCATATATGTCTACTGTTTTTGACCAGTATCTACCGAGAATACATCTCCCCTTAAATAATTTTGTAGCTCCAATGTCTTGACATCACATCGGAAACCACAGTATATAGAATTTCATCCACTGTGAGAATGTACGCAGAATATTTGTTAGTATTCAACCAAAAAATGCAGACCTTCCTCGTCGTATTCCATGTTTCCAATATGTGGCATTTCAGCTGAGACTGGCGGACGCTCACGCATAGCACGTATGGAAAAGAGTTCGAGGAGAGTGGCGGTGGAGTTTAAAAGAAATACAAGGTGGATGCTCATCGGGTTGGCTATTTGAACTTCATCTCAGAGAATACATTCCGTTTGTCATCGGGATGACTGTCCAGTTTTACTGTTTTGAACGAAGTGCGAGAAAGCCATTTCAGTTAGATAACCTTGGTGTACGTCGAATAAATCTGTCGAAGTGTTCCTATTTATCTAGCCCCGCTCACGGAAATCAGTCTTCGTAGGTTTCGATTGATCAGTTGGCTGCTTCAGTCTTACCGTGTTTGCCTCTTTGGTTTTTTGTGCAACACCTTATGTTGAATATTTAATTCGATCGAGGGTAAACATGCATTTGAGTTGATTAGGGACGAATCATCCAAGCATCGGTTGATCACATTTGCTTGGATTCGCGAAAGCGCTCGTCTAATTCTCCAGGCAAAGTGAATTATAATATTTGAAGAGTAACTGAATTACATGGGCATTTGCAAACGACTCCAGTGGTAACACATTTATTCAGTTCAGGTTGAAACTATTTTATTTGTCATATTTACAGAAACAGTTTTTGCTGTAGTGAAGTGCAGTCATATTTTCCTCAAAATTTTCCATCAGATGCAATCCTGGTTCACTTTACCGCTCATTCTGTTATCATGGATACAGCAAAGTCTGTCAAAGCCCGTTTTATACTGAGTTTCTTCTTACAAGCTGGTATATAGCTTCCTTTTGTACCCGGGAAGAAATTGACTCGCTGGTTGGTGCCATTATATCCCGTATTATTCCAGTAACGTCTTGCTATTTATTCATTCTTTTTGGAGGTTGACATATGCTGCTCCGTAAAGACCGTAGTCATATTTCCTGGAGTAACTCATCCGTTCCTCGAATCCCTGTACCCAGAGCTGAACTGTCAGCTGAGTCACGCATACCACGGTACCAAGGCGGAAAATACCCACTTGTTCTCAAATACAACCCTTTGTATGAATACCCGTAAAATTTGATAAATACTGGAAAAAGGCATCTTTGAACACTGCTCGGATTGTAGTTGGTCCAAGCAAAAATATATTCGCAGTTGATTGCAAACCAAGTGAGCAAGACGGGTGTGAATGTTTTTGTCCCGTACGGTCAAATGTCAAGAGATACAAGCTCACTAGTCAAAAAATAATCATGGTTGCAATACACTGTGGGTATCTGCCAGGTAAAGAATGTGGCGCGAATTGCTCGCAAAAAGGCAGATGAAGGTGACCATAGTCCGGACATTGTTCACAAAATTTAATCAGTTTGGGTAATCACTTACGAATACCTTAAAAGAAAATGAAACACAAAATATGCTGACCCATGGAATAAAAGTTGTTTATGGTATAAACATTGTGTAGGGGAAAACCCCCGTTGAAATTCATTTCAGTAGGTCATTGTGAACCGAGTCGGTTATGGTGCTTTTCTTTACTCGTTTGCAAATTCAACTGTCTCATATTCACAGAATGGCTCATCACTATTTTCTGTTGGAGTGTATCTGAATAATAACACATAGTTGGATTGTGTCTCTGCCGTGTGAACATGGACTTATTTGATACTTTGTTTCTTCTGTGCAACAAATGTTCAAACAGGGGCACCGACTGCAAGCGCTCATCATTTTTGAGATAGATCTTTTGCCAACATACATCGTTTCAGCAGAGGTATCAATTACACGAACACCGTTTTTCAAATGGTGATTTTGATGTATCCAGTATTTAGGTTTACTTAGACAAAAGTTTGCGAATATTCAATAAAGATCTGTGCTTATTGTTGGTGGTAACGTGACGAACTGTTAATCCTAACTGGACCGAATACCGTTTAATTCATCTTATCAAGTGTATATATTCAGTTTACTACTTGCTACTTTTCTACAGCATTAGAAAAAAGTGCATTTATCATCACTATCCAAAGTCTAATTAAATTAGTTTTGTATTTTTCAATTTGTTTCTCCATTGGGCACATCTTTGTTTTTGCTTTAGACCACAAAATTGACTTGTGGTTCGGAAAAGCGTGATTTTTTTATTCGTTTCTTCATTCGCCGAACATTGGAAGGCCAGCTTTGTATCTGAAAATGTTCTGGCTTACAAATGAGGAACCGAGGGAATGTTCAGCTACGAAATGCGCATTAGGCGTTTGACCCTTTGAATTTTCTTCTTGTTTTGCTGGACTCTTAACTTGGATAATAAGACGTTTTTTCAGATCAAACTCTGACCGTGGAAAGATTTGGACAAACTAAACACTTTGAGCTGACGCTATTTTGTTATTTACTCCCATAATATTGGTGATGGTGGTGCAGAGCTCACAAATATTTTATGACACAGATGAGAAGCCTTTCGTGAAGAAAGCTAAAATATTCAGATTTGTAAAAATATAACTTTCTCTCTCCGAGAAGACAGCTGGAGTTCAAAAGCGTTTGTTCTCCAATAATGTAAATTAGGTACCTTCCGGTACACACCAAGATCCAGGCTACCAAGATAAAATTATGGGGTAATTTTACAAGATCAACAGTGAATATCATTTTCATGATCACCTTTGGGAATTTTTTATATAAGCCCCTAAGTGACAGTATGATCTGGTTGCACTACTTTATGATTTTGATGGAATTTCTCGCCTGTCGGAAGCAGATGTTGGTAAACTGCTTCATCTTCTCGGTATTCATGTGAGCCCACTCGTTTACTCGTTAACTTGCACAGTGCGTGTAACTTGGCAACTTATACTGCTTGAGTTAGGAAGACGAACAACATGCGAAGAATGTTTATTGCATTCTGAAACTGAAATCCTGTTAGGTCAGTTTATCAATCTAATCCGTGTACAGGTCCCAGATTGAACAGGCCTTTTCGCCTTTGTTTAGTTGACCTTCTCGTCAAAGTACTTTTAGCATGACACTCATCAGTATGCTTCTCACGTTTACCTATTGATCGCCCCGATTGGCTGATTGCCACCTCTGACCGATGAACTAGGGAATCAGTGGTAACGGACAGTCTGTCTATTTGCAGTCTCAATCCTTCTCATTGTTTTCTACTAGATACATTTAGACGTTTTCTTCATATCCACCGGAAGCATCATAAGTTTAGCGCCTTTTACCGCCATTCTGTGATCTATACCACTTTAAGCTTGGTTTGAGAAACTGTTGCAATAATTTGCGAAATATTCAAATAGAATCGCGTAGTTATCCCTCAGATTTGCGAAACTATCAAGTAAACTTGGGAAACTGTAAGTTTAATTTGAGAACCGAATGCAGTGATCGGTTTTCACATTAGTAAATTGTGTTTCATTGATCAAATGGCCACGAGCCACTTTGGCCGACTATTGGCCATTGTGACCGCCTGTCTTACCACGCAATTCCCGCACAAAAATGACACCATTGTGCGATTTGTCTCGCTCATGGAAGGACTTCTGTCCGGTGGAACAGTGGGTCATGTGATCTGGGCCAGGAAACCAAACTGCCCCCAACCTTGCATTGGGAACGACGGCGCATTGTGGTAGATTCCTTTGGGCTTGCCAGAATATTCGACTATTCCGTAGACGGAGTTGTGGTACTGGTCTCTGAATAACATCAGCATTCGGCTCATCGACAGGATGCCGAGATGAAAATATATAAATTACGTTACTTTAGGAAATAGCTTGGCACTCCGCCGTGTAGGATAATAACCAATAGCTTTTTTTCTTATTCTGAAAAGTATTTTCTCACGAAAACAGCTTACTGTATTGCATACGTAAAGAATATTTTTGATGTGTTAAAATTCATGTTATCTTTTGAATGTAGCTTCCGTGCTCGCCATATGCTTTTATCCCTAGTATCAGCAAGAAAGAACATATACAATCAAATATGACCAATGGCATCTCACTTCTAATCCTGAAAATTCCTGCGGCACTTTATGTGAGTGGATTTGTTTTTTGACCCTAGACAGTGCACTTAGTTACATCAAATAGAAGTCTCCTATAATCCTTTCTCCTGATGAAAACTGCAGAAAACAAGTACGCAGTAAGTCGAAAGTTGTAAAGCATTCTGGGGAAAATGTCCATGTGTATAATCATCTTTGGTGGTAGACAGAAATACACTGCCATCCAGCTCATTACCATATGTGAACTATTGTGATCGCGCGTGTCTCACTGCTCCACATTCCGGGGTCTGGTTGCATGCTAACCCTAAGAGCACGTGGATCTTTGAGGTATACGTCCTCCCTGTACTGATGAGCAAGCATGTCCTTACAAAACCCAACAAGAAGGCAGTTAGCTTACAACGGATTAACATCGTTATTGTTGAAATTGCCAGCACTCAGGTTAGCTAGTGGAGCTGAAATTATTACGGAGCCACTAATTTTTATATTTTCCCGGTGAATTAGCTCTGATTCCAGAAAAATGGTGGATAAATGCATGCGACGAATTTTTCCTCATTCTGTCTGTCAGTAATAAGAGAAGCCCCGTGCCCAAAGAGGCTCACATTTTGCAAAATCTTCTTAATGATCATCAACTCGAAATGTACACAAATACAATGAGCTCACATTCAGTAGGTACTGGTGACCCGGAGACTTCCTTGCGAAAGTTTGCAAGCATGAACTCTCTTTGTACCAACAGTTTCCCTTTTCAGGCTGGTCAGCCCCCGTCTTCCCACTGAAGTTGGCAAACATGAAGAAAATAATAATAATTGAATCAACATCATGATGAAATTCAGTCAACTACATAAAAACAGGATGAGTGACAATTCATATATATATATATATATATATATATATATATATATATATATATATATATATATATATATATATATATATGCAATGTGTTATGAAATGGACAACGATAGTTTATTTCATTCTAATGCCCTTTTGAATAAACGACTTCATTTGTAACACCTAGGTTAGAGGTCATATGGACCAAAGTGGCACCCACCCTCATCTCAGTCATGGTTGCATAAATACGACTTCGAGATTTTCCTCAAAACCGGACACGGGCTCCGAACTTTCAGTCAGAAGCACGAGGTGAAGAGTATTCTGACTGAGAACAGGTCGAAAAGGTACGTGAACGAATTAAAGTCTATCGAGGACGGTAAGTTCAACTGCTGGGAGATATTGCCGTATATCAGAATCCACTGAACTGCATTCACTGAGAACAAACTTTTCCGCAATAAATAGCTGCTCACAGATGTGAACGTGTTTTTCTATTATTGTGCATCCTTTGTCGAAAAAAGGCCAATATTTTGTTTTCATTTCTATCGTTTTCAAACGGTTATTTTTCTATACACTACAACATCTATAAAAGTAATTGGTTTATATTTACAGGTACTCTACTGCCATGGTCATTTTATTACAATTTGGGCGCATATCTTAGCATATCAGGACACGTTTTCAGAGACAAACAATTGTTTTCAATGATTTATACTCAAGTCTTTACAAATCATATAGGAGATGGTTGTGCTAAACATTGCAACATTGCAAGCCCTCCCATTATCCGAAATTCCAATAAGGATGTGTTGCCAATGCTGGCCAACTCAATAGTAATCTATTTGTTCAGGTGCAAATGTAATGCAACCTACATTGGCCGAACGGCAAGGCAACTATCCCAAAGAATTAAGGAACACCGTCCACGATGGCTACAACATGGAGGAACAGGAACCATAGGGAGTGCCATTCTCGGACATCTGGTAAACTCAGGTCACAAAATAAGCACGGATTCCGCATTTAAAATCGTCTATCGAGTGCCCCCCCCCCAATCCCCACAAACACATCCGCTTACACACACTGGCCACCGCAGAGGCGATTAGCATCCGTCTTTTCGCACCTCCTCTGTGTACACAGAAGAAGTTCGTCCAAGCCCTCCAATTACGCTGGCCGCATATGGACCACCCCCACCCCAGTCACTCAGCTCCGAACCAGGTGACCGTCACGACCTAGTCGTGCAGATCGACACGTCGATCTAACCCCAACCCGTCTCCCCCACAAACTACGTCCAATCCGAATGACCCTTGACCATTTCAGCACAACCATCTCCTATATGATTTGTAAAGACTTGAGAATGAATCATTGAAAACAATAGTTTGTCTCTGAAAACGTGTTCTGATGTCACAATGTGCATATTCCGGAATCTTAGCATATCTCAGTAACTTATTCTGCCCTAATTTAACCTGTTGTCTTCATCGGGATTTATGTTCCTCTGAAAACTTTTATTAATGTTGGATCAACTTTGGTGAAAATGATGAGACTGATTTTTTCAAAAATGCAACCTTGTCGAATCAAAAATATCGAGGTCTATTTTTCTCCAATAAACAGAATAACATGCAATACGTTTGACATGTCCATTCAGCAGACTCCCCTAAAGCGATGAAATTGAACGCAAGATATCAAATAACAACAGCAGCAACGTACTGGATGAAATGCTTCCGGGGCATAGAATACTGCAAAAATATCTGTTATGAAACAAAATATGGGGATTTCAAAATAACTCATAAGTTTATTTATTGATGCAAATATTAGTTACCAGAATCAGAAGCATATTTTCTGGTTTATGTTCGATAATCAGTTAGAGTCACGGTACCACAAAATCGACGACAAAGTCATCGTGGTTATGAAGTTAACGTGAGACAAAAAGAGAATGGGCTAGCAGAACAGATGTGATAAATATATGGATGTTGCAGTAGTCACGTTTTCGCCAACGTTCATTCGTTTTCGCATATAAACTGAATGAGGAGATCTGGCTTCAAGTTACTAATCTTTGAGCCGGACAATTTGTATTAAATTCCCGAATGAAATTTAAAACGCGGTTCGGTCAGAACATTTTTCAACAGAGACCAGGGTATGCGTACTCCTGATCAACTTCCAAAGGAGGAATAATTTATTAAGAAACCTCTTTTTGGCCAGTGGTTTTCGGAAAACTTTTGATGAGCACTCCAGTCAACCACGAAAGAAAAATGGGGCCCATTTTAAAAGCTTGACCAAAGCGAAACAAATTATTAGTTTCAAATCATAGAATAAGTCCATCCATTCATGAAGAAGCTTGGAAGAAGCTTTTTCATGAATCAATTAGTTGTCTAAAATGTGACCATTTTTTGATCAGTCACGCCGTAAGCTCTATTCCAAGCCGGACATACAAGGCAGTTCAATGACGCAAAGGGTGCAAACAATAACAGAATGATTATTCAAAGTCTCTTCCAACAGTTACATAGGTGGTGTGCAGTGAAAATATGCAGACCAAAACAGAAAGCTCCGTGTCATATGTTGTGTTACGTGTTCTACCTGGATGATCGACATGCGAGGACAAAAAGTTTGCATCTCTATATACATGTTTGTTCTATCATTTGAATTACTGGATTTCTTTGTAGCAGATCAACATAAGGAAACTGTGACCCTTCCACACCACCTCAACCCATTTAGAAACATTGTGCTCGGACAACATATTCCGACCAAGGCATTAATTTGTCACATCAGAGGGATGACTCGACGGTGACCAGGCAATCATGTTTCGACAAATAAATGTGGCTGGTGAGTTATAAAATATAATTTGCTGCTTGAACCGGTTTCCGAGAACGAATGTCTGTTTTTATATTCCAAGTCCTAATTCTATGTTGAAGAACTGATTCAATAATTTCCATCATGTCGCTTGGGAATTTTATAGGTAACCCTAAAAGTACCCAGTACGTTTGTGTTCATTTCATCAAACGGTACCTGTTACCTGTTTTACAGACGCATCATAGGTATATTCAAAGTCAAACTAGATGAAAGGTGATGCATCTTTTACGGCTTGACGTAACACAGTGGTATTCTCCCTCTCATGGCAACTCAGTTGGTCCCCGTTTACAAGATCTGACTTGGCACTTATCAACAGTTGCATGAGCTGCAACAGAAGTGGAAAGAAATGCAGAACATTTGGTTCAATTCGGTTAACTCCATCTGCTTAGGAAAATACCATCAGATTCTGGACTTTGCCCATCTCCTAAACACAGTAATCTCATTCGATTCGATCGGTACCATTATCGTGCCTCATTGTATTCGGAGCGATTTCGACAACCCGTCTTTCTAGTTATTTCCTGGATGGCAGGTGCACTATGACTTTTACAAAAATGTGAACTGTCTGACCGTACAGCCAAGATGGTTTTAGTCATTAAATACACCAAGTAAATTCTGCGAACTTGATTTCTAGTTTATTTCGTGTAAATCATTCACGTTTACATATCATCTTCATATTCCAGCAGTTGTGGCCATTTTCATTACTCATTCCGTAAAATCCATTTCTAGAAATACCGTGTGCCATTCACGTAGCAGAATTGGGTTAGAAATCTGAGGGACTTTGACGAATCAGGCACATAACTTCAGGTAAAATCCAGAGGGATTATTTCCATCACAAAACTTCATGTGTATTTATCATAATGATGGGGTTTTTTCGGGCCGTGTAAACCAGTGACTGAGCTTACAAATATTCATCCATTTTCACTGTATGTGAATTTACTTGCGTCTTATAATATGACTGCTTTATTGCACCTCCAAATATACCTTTCGCTCAGACCTGTACCGATGCATTCTAATTCTGCCGTCTCATTCGAGAACTGATGGGTGACTGAAATAGTAGGATAACGGAGCATTTCTTAGAACGACGTGCCCAACCTACCAGACAACATGCCTACGAAACACAATAATTGTCAGTAAACATGAACACATACGAGGGAACGCACACGACCGTGTTCAAGAACTGTTTAGTAATACTAAAGGAATGATAATCAATCACGTTTCAGATACGTTGTACGGACAACACTTGGACAATGGTAAATTATTTGAGTATTTACATTTAGTGGTGGATGGTGTACGATTTCTCAAAATCGCACCACATTATAGATCACACAAGGTTTTGAAATCAAGTCAAGTCAAGTATTTGCTTTATGCACCCCGGTAGATGAATATTCACCAGTACATAGCTATACCCATAGCAATCACACGAAAGAAATTCTGCAGGTAAACGGGGAAAAAAACGCGGTGTTCCGTCACGACGAGGCTGCACCTTGACGTGGTGTGATGGCTTGCGCGCCTCTATGACCCAAAGAGCTATACAGGATGGCTTCCTTAAGCCGGAGATGCAATCATACCTGACAGGTCAATGGGTAGAGGTCAGACAAAGTCCAGTCTCCTGGTCCTCCAGGTTGGGGGTCGATTTGAGCTGACAACTCAGTCGGAAAAACCAGTGGAAGAATAATTGATCCAAGCAAATGGGCTTCCACTAAGCCATCCCGCTGCCTTGCGGATAGGTTCTTGTCAGAACTAAAGACTTTGGATGAGGACCCTAATCGTTCTCCTGCTTTGTGGCTGGACATTCTAGCAGTACCCGTCCAACATCTCCCATGAACTGCACGAATACAAAGAATTCCATACTGCATCGGTCGTCGCGCAGGCTAATCAGGACCGCGCTGCCCATTGCATCGAGCGGGGTGGGTAGTGATAAGTGTGCTACTGCTCAGAGTTCCCTCTCTTTTATGCAACCTTTGTCTTCTGTCCCTAACCATCCCTCTTTGCCCCATCTATCCACCCATAATGCTCCCACTGATAACACGGTCGATACTCGCAACGATTCACTGTAAAACAGTGTCGGGAATAATCCTCTGTCTGGTAACTCACATTTTATCAAGCCCCGTCAGCCTCTGAATCTCGGCTCCTTCAACGTGCGTACACTCATGCAGGCCGGTCAGCAGGCGTGCCTAGCCCTCACAATGAACTCTCTGAAGATTGATGTTTGCTGCTTAAGCGAAACGCGTATCCAGGATTCGAGCAATGTAATTCAGCTAACTGCTCCTGGTATCTCATCGAGGTATATTCTGCGCACTCCAGGAGACGAAGCAGCTAGAGCTGTGGGTCAACATGGTGTAGGAATTGTCTTGACTGACAAGGCTGAGGCTGCCCTTTTAGACTGGATCCCTGTTAACAGTCGTTTATGTGCTGTGAGACTCCAAGGGTCAGTCGGCGTTCGAAAGGATAGTTGTGTTAAACGCAATTTGTTCGTGATCTCGGCACACACCCCAACGAACTGCAGCTCAGACTTGCAGAAAGATGAGTTCTATGATGCCCTCGCCACTCTCGTTCGCAGCAGTAAAGGTTCCGACATTGTAGTGCTAGCTGGTGACTTCAATGCACAAGTTGGCAAACTCAGTATGTCAGAAGCTTGTTTAGGTGGGCGTTGTGCTTTACCTGCTGAGCGTACAGACAACGGGGATAGACCTCTCCAGTTTAATGCAGACAATCGATTGTTCTTGTCTAGCTTTAATTTCCGACACAGCGACATGGCGCTCTAACTCTACAAGTACTTTGAGTCAAATTGACCATATCGCCGTAAGCTACCGATGGCGCAGTTCTGTTCAGAACTGTAGATCTTACTGGTCCACGTACGTAGAGTCGGACCATGCCTTTGTTTTAATGCGATTATCTCTCCAGCTCCATGGTCATCGTCGCAAACCGTAAACCGGATTAGCCGTGCAACGTTTGTGTGATCCAGACGTTTGCAACCATTATGAGCAGAAGTTTGCACATGAGCTATGATCCACGGAGAACAGTAATGTAGATGAGCATTGGGCTCATATCAAACAAGCGATGCACGTTGCAGCAGGTTTCGCCTGTGGTTCTAGATCCGTTGTCCATCAGAGACACTGGATCTCGCAAGAGTCGTTGAGTATAATGGAGCAAAAGTGTCAGCTTTCGAACCGTAAGGAGATGAATAAGATGCGGAGAAAGCTGCAAAGGCAAGTTACGAAAAGCCTTAAGAATGATCGCGAAAATTGGTGGGTCAAGGTAGCCGAAGAAATGGAAATAGCAGCTGCTTCAGGTAACAGTCAAAGACTGTTCAAACTTATTCGTGACACCGGTGGACGGCGAACTCAGGTCAGTGAAACAATTTGCAATAGGAATGGAGAACCCGTCCATAACAAACAGCAAAGGCTTGACCGATGGGCCGAGTACTTCAAGAAACAGTTTAGCTGGCCGCACGCTAGTGTAGTTACTCCCGTGTCAACAACTGTGACTCCTTGGGTGGTATCACTTGAACCCCCAACAGAAGTAGAAGTAGAGTCATGTATTCGATGACTAAGGCGGGGGAAAGTGGCAGGTCCCGACGAACTTCCTCCAGTTCTTTTCAAACTGGGTGGTGAGGCATTGATAAAATCACTAACCGCCTTGCTCCGTGACATTTGGAAGGAGGAGCGTATTCCGTTAATATGGAGCGAGTCATTGATTGCTCCCATCTTCAAGAAGGGAATACGCAATGACTGCAGTAATCATCGTGGGATTAGCTTAATCCCGATAGTCACCAAAGTATTAGCTTCGATTTGGCTGCATCGTCTTACACCGGCTCGCGAGAGGAATGTCCGCGAACAGCAGGCTGGATTCCGCCCAGGTCGAGGATGTATCGACCAGATTTTCACTCTTCGCCAACTACTTGAAACGCATCACACGCATCGCCGACCAACAATGATGCTTTTCTTAGACCTGAAAGGCGCCTTCGATTCAGTTGATCGAACATCGCTTTTCAATGTTCTTCATCGAAAAGGTATGCCCCAGAAGTTCGTGAACCTAATGAGATCATTGTATTCTCATACTTCTGGCCGCGTAAGGGTTTACGGTGAACTATCCGGTCGGTTCGAAACGACCATTGGTGTTCGGCAGGGATGCCCTTTGTCTCCATCCCTTTTTAACTTCGTCATGGACGAAATAATGGAGAGTGCTTTGCAAAATCTTCAGGATGTAGGCGTTGAACTAGGAGATAATGAAAAGCTATGTGACCTAGATTACGCAGACGACGTTGTCTGCTTGTTCGAATCCACGGAACATGCTCAGCGTGCACTAGATAATCTCGCAAGAGCTGTAGCTCCGTTCGGCATGAGCACCTTGCACCTTCAAAGTGCAAGGTGATGTTACAAGACAGGACGTCAACGATTCCGAGCTTGATGCTCGATGGGGAGGTGCTGGCAGTTGTCGATCACTTCACCTACCTCGGTAGCTGCGTGACGACGAATGGGAGCACTGTAGTAGAGGTGAGTACGCGGATATCCAAAGCTCGAGCGGCGTACGCTGGACTGAAGCACTTGTGGCGCCGACCTGATATTTCACTGAAGTTGAAAGGTCGTGTATACTGTGCCACTGTGCGTTCAGTTTTGTTGTATGGTTGCGAAACTTGGAGTCTGCGTGCTGAAGATATTCGTCGTCTTGAGGTTCTCGACCATCGATGTTTACGTAGTATCGCTAAGATCGGGTGGAATAGCCGAGTAAGCAACGATGAGGTAAGAAAGCGAGTATTGGGTACTAATTCAGAGAACGTTCTATCACAGCGTATCCGGCTTAGTAGACTTCGTTGGTTGGGACACGTGTTACGTATGGCAAACACACGTCTACCGTACTGTGTCCTATTCTCCGCCCCTCCTAGGGAGTGGAAGAGACCACGTGGAGGTCAACAGATGACGTGGCAGCAAAGAATGAGAAAATGTACAGCAGAATTAGGAAAAGTAGGTGCTTCACGTCTTCGTGGTTGGAGTCCAAAAGATCCGTCTACCAGTTGGCTGGAGACACTGAAGGATATGGCTGCAAACCGCGAACAGTGGAGATCGTGTTGTCACTTTCTATCGAATCAGAATGTTTGATCGGTGTACGTTTGTACAGTTAGATTGTGTATTCCGTGTTTTGGCTACTAGGGCATTCTTTTCTTTTCCCACCCATAAAGGTCCACTCCCTGTTCATCTTGTATATTCATACTTTCTAATTCAACGTGCAACATGGTGAGAAAGGCAGTGGTCAGTGGGGCTTGCCCTACTGTTTAACGCTGTACGATGATGATGATGATGATGAGATGATTTAGGGGCTAAAACAATAAATTTTGTCTAAGTTCAGCGTCGATGCTAGCTGGGTTACATAAGAATCGCGCGAGGTAAGGGACAACCGAGGACAGGTAGGCAATCGTGCGCGTATAAGTCATTTTATTATTGTTTCGGGTGGAAAAGGAGGAGCACCCACGCTGAGGTCCCTGTGAGGCTGGTGAACTGAGCCATTCAGAATTCTCTCGGCAAATTTTTTGAACGTTTTATGGTGTTCAGATAAAATAAAGTCTGTAAGATCTTTACGAGGAATACCGCTTGCGTAGGATAAGTGCTTGGAAGACCTTTTGATTATGAAGAGATCTTGAGCATGCTGTTCAAAGAAAACGAAGGGAGGTAATATACATGCAAGGACAGAACATCGAATGATGTAAAGGGGTACTGACATTGCTTTCAGACGCAAAACATAGTAGGTTAGTCTTGTCACTTCGGTGAAAAAGCAGGAAACTTGTTCACTCCAACAGAGATCATGGGTGATGGTAATCCCGAGGTACTTGACTTATAGTTGGTGACGGACAATAATATTTCGTTTGTGAAGGTCCGGACAGGTTTCCAGAAAGTTCACGTACTAAGAGCCTTTGAGAAGAAGGAAGACAACATCTGAGCATATACAGGGATTAACGCTCAGGTTATGGCCTTTGGACCAGTGGTCAATATCTAAGAGACCAGATTGGAGCTCAGGTGTAGCTGATGCATCAGGATGCGGTAACCCAATCGCAACGTCATCTGCGGACTTTATAAATGAAGGAACAGTCACTGACAGGCATGGATGACGTGTAGGCGGTTTGAACCAGAGATGGAAGACGTTTTGCCCCCGTGTTATGCAAACTGTTGCCCATTGAAGAAATAATCAGACAAAATTCCATTGAGTGAGAGTTGAACTCCGTTACTTGAGAGTATGTCGAGAGGCTTTCGTCTATCAACATTGTTGAATGCATCACTGTGATCCAGGAAGCGAGTACGCACAGCTTTTGATTTCTTGTCCAGCGACGACAAGACATGATGAGTCAAGGAAGCAGTAGCATCCAAGATAGAGCGGGAGCGGCGGTAGGTGAACTGGTTTATGTCTCGTATTGTCAAATCACTGGACAGTTCCTGGAGTAATAACTTCTCAGACACCCTTAATGCAATGGAGGTACAGGCAGTCGGACGGAATCTCACAGTTCTTTTCTTTGGCATAGGTATGACGGACGCTGATCTGCAACAGTCGAAAATCATCTTGCAGTACAAACATTGAATAGGTAATTCTGTCATGACTGGTGTGAGTATTTGTGCACATTGATCTATTACAACTGCGGGGAAATCATCGGGTCATTGGGATTTGTTACATTTGAGGTTTGACAGCTCTTTGTAGATAGCTTGAGGGGATATGTTGTGTTTCAAAGTCATCGAAATAGATTAGCCGAAACCTCAATTAAGTTACATCCACAATCGTGATATGATGGGAATTTGTTTTTGTAGTCAACGATGGGAAGGGGAGAAATGTTAGTGTTTTCCTTAGACCTGAAGTTTTCCCAATTTCACACACACACACACACACACACACACACACACACACAAACACACACACACATGGGCACAAACTCCAGCAGTTTTCTACCACCATTTTTGATTTGGTACTTTATTTATATATTTCAATTTTTCATTCCACAGTGTTGCATTAATGTGGTAGAATAAAATCTCCCGAATTGAAGACCCTGACAAAATGGTCAGGTACATACCAGCAATTATGATCCTGATAACTGGAAAGCAATTCCAAAAATGTCGAATACGGCACTCGGTTTTGCGGCACTGTTTCGCTGTCCAGCACCAAGGATGCCTGATGCAGAAATGTGAAAGCCTAAAATGGACGTCCGGCCAGTTGAAGAAATTAAAACGAATGATACTATCGAGTGGAAGTTGACACTTAGTGTAACTGTTCTTAATATGATTCTTTACTTTTGTATGTCCCAAATGTTTTGGTAGTTCCAATTGCAAGAACCGTTGTTTCATATTTCATTCGGGGTTGCACATGACCAATTTGGCTTTCGTCTGCTTTCCCCTGTTATCATTGATAACATTTTCGTTACGGAGCTCTATGCCATTATATGATCGGATAAACAGCCCTCATGGATTTTAGAACAACGGTTTTGAACGGATTGTTACTTTTGGTTGATTGCCTATGAAAGTGCCGGTAGAATGGAGAATACCGGCTATAATGCTCTGTGTGAGCTCATTGGATAAATTTGCTTGAGAATGGGCTACACCTGATAAACGGGATGAATGCAGTGAAATGGACAGGAGGAAATTTACACTAAAGATGAATGAAAACATTTGAACAGCATTTTACTATGTGCACCTTGTTCCTGATAAAATATTCTTAATCCTCTAACATCGATGGGATGCTTTCAGCCTCCCTGACTGCGGAAAAATTGAGCAGCATGATTGCTTTTGATTTCGATCTCAAAATCATGAGAGAACTGTTTGCGAACATTTTCCCACATGTTCATTTATAAGGTGCTGGTATGTGATATTCGAGTAGCATACAATTGTTTGCCAGTTTAAAATGAAGAACTGACCACTCAGACAAATCTAGTTTAACCGAATTATTCAAGACGTAAACCATGGAATCTCCCAACAGCGCTATTACAATAATAAGTTAAGAAATTCCTCAGGTCTTGGTGAAATGAATGATATTGGGTTGGAACTGGGAATGGCAAGTAACTGCAGACCATAAGTGGGTACGTGTTCATGTTCTTTGATAATGAAACGAGCGATCAGACGGTAAACTCTGCAATTATTTTGATTCAAACGGTACAGATATGTCAACAACGTTGACGTTTTCGTGGTTGTGAGCAAGAGCACCTTAGGCATAGATCAAAACTCAAAAGACTTGGTTGTGTTGATGGTATTCGGTTTTGACTTAACCGTGGAAAGAGGTTAAGAACAAAGGACGTATATTTTTGCCCCCTTGTTTGAAAAGTGAAAATGCTTAAATGTTGCCTATGATAGTTGAGCAAAATTTCAAGTCTGATCTGTCGCATGCAAAAAATACAGAAATGATTGATTATTGATGACTGAGCACTGGCTGATTGCAGTATAAAGTGAATTGAACACATTTTATCTGTTTGAAAATTTGATCAGAAATTTTAGGAATTGGGAAAGAAACGCTTAGTTGTGACAATGTTACGTTTAAAAAAGCTTTCTTCGAGAGTCGAGTGCGCGTTTTGGAAGATTTTATAACAACAACACGATTGAATAGACGTGACCGGGTCGCCTTATTTATCAAAAACAAATGAAACACAACCGACTGACTAGAGTGACATGGGTTCATCAAACAACGAAACATCATATAATAACTGGTCACATCCCCTTTTGTAGATTTATTTACTTACTTGCTGTCTGCATGGTACCGAAAACCAGTTTCTATGCCTAATGTCAAGCGAAAGAAACCAATCAGAGCATGCTGCAATGCGATCGGTTTAGTGGAAGAGAAATAGGAAATCTCATCGTAGATCACGCAACCCTTCACACGATACAACACTAGAAGATTTCTGTTGTCCGGAAAGAACTGATGAGAAGAAATTGTACTGCTGTTTGTAATCCAATGCAATTAAGTCAATCGACGCAGCTAACATGAAGTTGGAAATTTCATGTGTCTGATAAAAGCCAGATGGCATCAGCTCAGGATATTCACCTTCTTGTTGGTCGTAGTGTACCGGGGAATGCTGGGGCTAGGGAACGACTTGAATATCGAGGTGAACGGACGAACCAAACGAAGGCCACAGACAGAAGAACAGGTGGCGATTACGCTGGAGACATCCCGAAGTAGGAAAAGAGAGGCAAACAGACTACCAGAGAGCAAGCAGCAACAAAAGACGTCCCCAAATGTTTGTTCAGTCAAACAAACGTAACATATATATTTGGGACAGAAAATTCTTGCATTATATGCAGCTACTGTTTGCACATCTCATTCTAACTGTGTATCTTTTGCTGTGTAAATTATGCCGATTGGTAATGACAGTAATTCATGTTGTTTTATTGCATCTGCATGTTTATGTAAATTACGATTGCGCAGAATACAAGTTCGAGTGTGAGCCCATCCAGTCGGTAATTTTGATCTTCAGTTGCGCGTAGTTTGGACAGGAGCTATATTGCGTTCATTGCGAATATTTACGATTACTCTAGTTGGGTTCTCAATTATCACATCTGGCTTCGCTGTCGTAAAACCTGCTAAGGATTCCTGTGTCTGAGAACCTCTGGATATCCATGAGACTTCTCGTGAAGTTGAAGATTACCTGGACCGATATGATTAGTGTGGCATTATATCTGGATGACAGGACAATATTTTCCCGGAAGCACACGACCGGTCTCGCGATTATTGCCGCTCATCAGGTATGCGTATTCGGTACTCTTCCGCCCAATCACCCTTAAGCTTGAGCACTCCACAGCTGGCTTACATCTGTAATCTCATTTGACTCGAATGGAGCGTGCATAAACGGGGGGTCCATTTTCAGAACCACACAGTGATTCTTCCAAAGTTTATTCGTCATCCTTTCATCCAAATACAATGCCATACCACTCATATCGAAAATCCATGCTCTGGATTATGTGTCCTAGTTCTCAAGGTTAGCCATGTTAACCGACGAATCACCTTTGGAAGAATCATCGTGTGATTCTAAAAATGGACTCCCCGTTCATGCACGCTCCATTCGATTCAAATGAAATTGCAGCTATAACTTGAACCGCTTCAAAATCTGGTGTAGGACGCGGAAAAATGTGGATTCCGAGAACAAAGCTGCTCATTTCCTGTCGATCATCGGACGGGATGGTTATTCTTTTGCGAAAAATTCGGCTTTTCCTAAATCTCCTATTTCTCAGCCGTAGGGAGTTCTCAGAGATTTGCCTCATCGTAATTCTGCAGCCAGCTGATTTCGAAGTTTCGCAAAGAGCAAAATTTTTTATTCATTGATTCGTGTGGATCAGCAGCGCATCCGCGACTTCATTTTTGCAACTGTGAACTCAGGGTTTTCGGTGCAATTTTGGCTACCGGTTACATATTTGGTTACAAGATCGAGTGATTGCCGGAATTAATTATGTTGATTAACAAAGACAGGTACTGTTGATCCCGGATTGCACATCCCAGTCGGCTCAGCTGTTGTGTGAAGGATTTCTGGATGAGCATGCCGTTGTTCTTGAAAGACCATCCATATTGTTTAATGCTGTCAATGCCCAGAAGCCAGCAACCCAAAAGCCTCACTGATTCGAACCTCTTTATGAATCAAATTAGTAAGAGAAATTCGGCCCCACCTCAACAGAGAAATCAACAATGATGGAATAATTGTTAGTCTCGTTGTGCGAAGCATTCACGTTTTACTTGTCACTTACTGAAGGTTATATGTCATAAATGCGGTAAAATTGGCCATATTCAATCCGTTTGCCGAAGTGCTAGGGTTTGTGTAACTGACAGTTCCAGTGCTCAGTCTCGTTTGTCTCCTGGTTTTCAGTCTCTATCCTTAGCCATTACTAGTTCACATTCATCCTGTCATGTTATACGCACTGATGTCATCAACCATTCCATTAAACATTCATTCATATTGGACACCGGCCGTGTAAAGTCGTTCATTTCTAATTCTGTTATTCAGCTTTTCCAACCCTCTATGAAATATTAAACCCGTTAACATTTCAGTGAAAGTTATTACTGGCCATGATTTGCATGTATTGGGGACGTGTGAACTATCTCTTACCGACTCCAAATCCAATACTTATCAGTGCTCATTCCTCGTCATTGACTCGCAGTTCTCAGTTACCGGTCTCAATTGCATGAAGAAACTTCACATTTCTTCTACGTTCCTCTCTGACTGTCATCATTCCGGTCTTCGAACGATGATTTTCGAGTATTTCAGGGCTTCAGGTGGCATCAAGATGGTACCCGTTGTTCTCGAGGTATCGAGGCCGCCAAAATTTCTTAGAAAACTGATATAACCTTTGGGATTGCGTGGACCTGTGAAGAAGGCAGTCGACTAGTTAGTCGCGAAATGTGTCCTAACACAAGTGAATGCGTCATCATGGGCCAAATCAATTGTGACCCCACTAAAGAGAGAGGGGAAACTCCGTGAATTCATGGAGATGGGCGCATTATTGTGAATAAATTTCTGAAATAAGTCAGTTTTTTATTGTGGAACAGGAAGACATTCTTTATCAGTTTCATGGTTAGAAGTTTTATTCAAAGCTGGATCTTAGGGAGACATTTCTACAAATGTCATCACACCTTTTGGACTATTTCAGTATAAATTTTTACATTTTGGTCTCAGTGCGTCACCTGGAATTTTCCAAAATGCCAGTGATTTTCTTATTTCTGGTTTGCAAAGTGTCGCCGCTTATCAAGACGATATCGTTGTTCAGGTACCAACCAGCGAATTGCGTGAAAAACCTTTGTGTTTGTTGCTTGAACGGTCCAGTGTACATAATTTTGTTATTATTCCCCACAAATATGTTTCTTCAAACACTCATTTCACATGTTTAGTATATCTGATAGACGAACGTGGTTTTCGACCTGATCCAGACCGTTTTTCTTCTTTATCTTATGCACCTTCACCTACATCTATTGAAGTACTTCGTTTGTTATTTGGTTCACTGCAGTATTATTCCAGACTCATCCTAGACTTTTCTTCTAAAGAAGAACCCCTGTTTGACCTTGGTTCACAAAACTTACTTAAGTGGTCGCCTGTACGTGAGAGTGCGCTTCGACATTTGCTCAGTTTTTTTTCTATCAAGGCCTTTTTACATGATTTTTCCCCTAAGTTACCATCTGTTTTAATGGATGCTTCTCTCATTGGGGTCGGTGCTGTGCTCGAATAGGATGGTAATCCAGTGCTGTGCATTTCGCGTAGACTTAGTCTTGCAGAACGTGGATATACGCAAACACAACGCGAGGCTCTAGCTGTGTTTTGGGTGGTCACTCGATTACACTGATATTTGTTTGGGTCACACTTCACCTTAATGACTGATCCTAAAGCAGTGAAGTTCATTTACAATCCACATACTTAGTTAGCAAAATCACCCGCAGCCATGGTTCGACGGTGGAATGTTGCTCTCAGCGCGTATTTTTTATAATATTCGACATCGTAAAGCAGGAACTACTCCTCATGCAGAGTAATTGTCTCGTTACTCCACTTCTAAGGAAACCCCCTCTGACTGTTTCTTAACCTAGCCACTTCCTCTGAATCCACCCGATCTATTTCATGAAACTAGGAAATATTATTATGTCAGTTTGTCTTGCTTTCTATGTGGTTGGGAAGTGGATATCAAACGTCGATTCCCGGAGTTTTACAAACGTCGCGAAGGCATTTCTGTGACTTTTGATGGTGTTTTGTGTCTTAGTGATCGCATCATTATACCATCTACATTGCGGTCAGCCGTTCTAACTGATTTGCTTTCCGGACTTCTGGGTATTGAAAAGATGAAATCTGTGGCCCGACTAACCTCTAGGTGGACTGAATTGAACATTGATTTGCGCAAGTTTGCTAAATATTGTGCCGACTGTGTACATAAAATCCAAACCCAACCTTCCAAGTGGACTCCTTGGCCATGCGAGGCCTGGCAGCTTGTTCATGCTGATTATCGCGGATCATTCCTGAACAAGTACTACTATCTCATAATAATCGATTTTTGTTCCAAGTGGCCAGAGGTTTATTTCACCACCTCATCGAGCTCTGATTTTACTATAACTGCACTTCGTAAGACATTTAGCCAAGAAGGAGTACCGTACGCATTGATTACCGATAACGGGAGTCATTTCATTGCTCAAAAGGTGACAGACTGGTTTAAAGTCCATGAGTTGCCATCATGTGTTAACTCCTCCACTTCATCCGCAGTCAATTGGCATTGCTGAAACTTTTGTTCGAAAAATAAAGATTGCTATCAAATCCACAAATGCAGGAACATTCAGTGAACTGAAGAGAACTGTGGACAATTTCCTAATGCATTATCGCAATTTTGTCCATTCAACCACGGGTAGTAGTCTGACGAGGCTGTTCAAGGGCCGTAATCCACACACTAATTTACTCCTGCTCGAGTCCTCGGAAGTTGCTTACCACAGACGGAATGATCTGACACCCTCAACAGGCTTTTAGTTAAGCAGCTTGGGAAAAGACTTTGTCAGATTTTTGATTTCAATGATGGTTCCTTTCATCGAGGACATATAGATCAAATCACCTTTGATCCCGTTTCCGATGGTAATCTGGTTGGTACTAATTCTGATCTTTCTGAGTCTTTTCTAGATGTAAGTGGTCCAAGTTCAAATTCCAGTTCAACAGGACCAATCCGAAGATCGGAACGTTTACAGGACAGAGGACGCTATAAACAAAAACCCAAAAATCTGTTCAAGCAGCTGCGGATCTGGCAATTGTTATTGACAGTACTTCTTTTTATTTTATTACATATGCATGTTTATGTAAATTACGATTGCGCAGAATACAAGTTCGAGTGTGAGCCCATCCAGTCGGTAATTTTGATCTTCAGTTGCGCGTAGTTTGGGTGGAAGCTATATCGCATTCATTGCGACTAGTTGCGACTACTCTAGTTCGGTTCTCATTTATCACAATAATTTCATACAGCACACAATAAATTGACTGATATAAAGTTATTTTTGTGTAGGAAAAGTACCTGATGATTTTCATAATAATTTATACTGGCAAATTATTGAGTATTGAATGAATAAATTCATACAAAAACGACTAATGTTAAATATGAATAGGTGCTTAGTGAATTACTCGATTACAGACAAACAACTACAAACTATTGCACTTTGTCGATTATATACTTGTTTTCTAATAACAAGTCACTCACACCACGTGGAAACCCAGCAGTATTCCTCTCGTGAATGTACATTCACCTGCTTTGTCTTGATTTTTATTCATTCTTCATCATGAACACCATCGATTGATTGATTTCGTCATACTGATAGGCCTTACATTTCCGTGTGGGAAAGCTTATTTGATTGAGCTCGTTTACTTACTTACTCCCTCTCCTGATGCTTGCTTGCCGGCTCCGGTCTAGTTGCGCACAAATGACTATTAACATATCTAATAGGACAAGTACATGTTCAGCTGACACTGATTATATATATATATATATATATATATATATATATATAATATTATTCACAGCTGCTTGAGAACTGGCATGATACCAACGCAACAACAACGGAGAAAAATTACAAAGTCGAGGTTCGGGAGATGGAGGGTCCGCACGAAGATTACAACAAGTAAAAGAAAATTTTCCCTTTGGTATGTTTTGCCGCACACGTTTTGTGCATTCTTTTTCTTCCGTTTTTCAATAGTTTATGAGGAACAGGAAGTCAATAGACGGGCCATACAGCATTCGTGCCAATGGATTCGGTTCTCAGTCATATCGCTCAGCGTCTCTAACCGACGACAATCTTCATCTCATGGGCCCCCAACCATGAAGGCAGGAAGCATCAACCGAAGCCAAAGCCCAAGCTAACTTCTTCATGCCCCTGCACCAAGTCATAACCTGACCACCACGTCATTTCCTTCAGCCTTGTCCAGCACGTTTAAAAACAGCACGACAAGGTGAGCGGTGGAGAGGCATATGCAAAACGTACCCGAGCTATCGGAGGCGGTTTAGAGTGGTTACCTCCATCAGAAGGCGACTGTGAGCACCGAACATGCGACGACGAACGTCTTCAATGCTCAATCGATGTTCTCAACAGACATGAGCTATTCATTGGAGACACCGGTGTTCGAAAACAGAAAGCCGCCGGGCATTTCCGATGCGGAGGAACTGTGGATAGGTGAACCGTCAGCTTCATAGATCTTCCCGCTCACACTCAATAGCTTCCTACAGGTGACTCGGACAAGATGAAAAGCATGTAAGGATTTCTCACAGCTGCAGCATGATCCTTCTCTGAGGCTTCTTGAGACTACTAAATTACGCGACCTCCACGAAGACTTGCGTTGAGGGCACCTCTCGCTGTGAGCTGTGGTGTATTCTGCTCACTACCAGCCGGGATGGACTGGCGTGCACCAAAAAGGCGCGGGGCTCAGCAGAAGTCCAAAGTTTAACGACGCGACGTGCCAGACCACTACCTGCTTTGCCAGCGGAATAAAAAGCTTTCCTAATAAGCGACCAGTACTGGCTGATGTTACCTGGTGGCACTGATCCTAGATTTCTGCTAGAACAGTTCAGAAATCTGAGGGGCAAGATGGATCAGACAGCATACCTGCAATAATCTCGATGAACTAAACTAACAGGACTTATTGAAATTGCCCCAACCCAGAACCACTTGAACGAAAGTAGCAAGAAGACCAAAGCAGCGAAAAAGGCACGCTAGGTGTATTGCAGAACAAATTTTGTACACTCGAAGATGACCAATCACAGGGAGATTTTGTCGTACTTGTTCGCGACAATCCCGGTTGGTTGAGGCTCATCCACGTAAGTGGCTAAGAAGCTGCACCTGGTCGCATTACGTGTGAAAGCTGCTGAATCACTACAACCTTCCACCCTCGGGGGGTTCTCGTCAGTTTGGCTCTCCTGTTCTACTGATCCTCGAAATGAAGCTGGTGGCTGTGGCTCGGCCGGTGCAGCAGTCATTTCCGGCGGCGGAACAGCTATATCACAGTCTTCAACACCGTTACTGTCTCGTTTTTTGAGGTGAGTAACGAGGTCTAATAATCTTGGCTCCAGCCAGAACCCACCTCACTGAAAACGTGAAGTACTTCTTTGCTGAGAAAACAGGTCAAATAACTAGTCACTCAGAAATGACCTTATACCTTCAGGCTCTTGATATTGCAAAGAGAAAAAATGTTTAACGGCCTCTTGCACATAAAATTCAAAGACAGCATTAAACTCACATTGGTGAAAAACCCGCCTGGAAAATTTGGGTAGTCTTGATCGAGTGAAGAACTCAAAGTGTAACCGAGAATGCTGCGGCAAGGGAACTACGTGAATATCAGGGCAAGCTGACGAACCAAACTAAGACCACAGACAAAAGAACGGACGGCGAATATGTCGGAGACCTCCCAAAGGAGACAAAAGAGGTATACGGACTAGCACAGAGAAAGCAGCGGGATCTCCGGCAACTAGCGAGATGGCCCAGGTGAGAGGGTTGCCGATCAAGTCGTCAACTGAGACAGTCGGACCAAACGAATAGAAGTGATGCCCAAGAGGAGCAAGCTATCGGCCACGGGCAACTAGCCAGAACGTAGCCGAAGCACTGAAGCAGCCACAAGGGCAATGTTGGTGACGGGCAGTCTGGGAAAGGGCCTGTATAAACGATTGTGTGTTTCATGACTTGACTTGTTTGACCGTTAGAATACAAGTGTCCTACCCTGTCTTATCGTCTTTGTTACAATAGGATCAAATAGGTGACAGCTTTTACCAATGCACTACCAGCGGGTTACTTGTGTACCTAAAGCTCACTTAAGAAAAGCTTTCTTTCTGATCCGGAAATGCGGAAACCAATGTTGTTACAGGTAATGAAGCCACCAGAATTTCAGCCGAAGTTTCACGATTTGAAATTTCAAGACGGTATCCCAGAAGAAAAAGACACAACAGTATTTTAATGAAATAGTTTATTTTTATATCAAAACACCCCGAAAATTAGCCCCCAGTGTTATTTTTGGAGCGAAACCTAATATGAAACCTGGTTTATTTTTGGGCACACGGGGGATTTTTCCCCTTCTGATCATATGAATATTGGGAATGCTTATATGACAGCATAAAGATTTGAAATCTTGGTTAATTCCTTCGATTATTCATTCCTACGTGTCATTGAGAAGTCGACGGTTGACGACCTCTGTATCACTGTAGGAGAATTTAATCATGCTTTTATGTACTCACTTTTATCTTCTTATCTTAAAGATATTCATCTCACTCCGACCCATAGTGACTCACAATAGAATTTATTCATGTGAAATCATCTAGCTATTTTATACGTCAGATTTAATGCACCCGGTATTACCACTGACCCTTAAATATGACCTTGAACCGATGCATATTCTAAATATAGCCACTTATCTTACACACATACCAACCAGATCCGATCTTATCATCGGGGCTTATAATGCGAAAACCTTTCACTTGCCACGTTTCTTTGTCTTTTACTATATCCTCATTTCAATGCATCTTTGGCCATTAGCCTTCAGTATATATTTTACTACTGAAATTATGAAACACCTCCTTACCATTTTCAGCCCCTTTAGAAAAGGCTCACTTCCATCTACGAAGAGCGGTCCAATCCCATTTAAAATGGTTAAGCAAGAAAAAGGAATTAGCCCAAAAGATGCCCAAAGCACTTAAGGTCTGCATACTATCAAATTTAGTCAACAAGAGAAATCATATGTCTGGATCACGGACTCTCCCAAAAGCTTCTGCTCTTCGAAGAATATGGAACATAAATGATTGGGGATCAACCTAATTGGTGGTTGGAAGTAGTTTCTCGCTGACGAATGCCCGTTTACCTATAAATCCCGGCGTTTCACGATAGAAGCAGTAGCTTTCGATATATATTTCACTGCAAAATCCCTCACTATTCTTGTCAATATGTTAGGTATATCCTTCTCGATTACACAGCATTTGGCACTGCGCCATAATATTTACCTAAGAAACAATCGTATTGGTCCCACTTACTTGACTGAGTGAAAAACTACCTCACGGGAAGAGCACAATCTATTACTGCAGAAAGACTTTCCAGACATCTCTTAAGCAGTGCCAATGATCTTCAAGGAGAGATATCTCCGTTTGCGTTCTCTACTTACATCAGCGGCTTAATTGTGACCGACTAAGTACTTCTGTTCAAGTAATTGTGTGAGATTGTTTTGGCTTGGTCTGTCTGCGATCAATCCAACCTAGATGAATTCAGTGATAATCCTACACACCTCCGAAACATTTCTGAGCAGTCGAGGTTCGTTTACACTGCAGTGAGATCGCTTTTTGTAGGAGAGGGTACCACAAATAACTCTACTTCTCTCGAACTTCTAGATCGTATGTTGTAATTTGGTGTAACTGTACAGGTAACTTCTGTAGTTTCTCTCCTTAATGGTGTTTTAAGAAACAAAGATGACATGTGTAAAAAACCCTTATTATACCAGTTGAAAATCGCCCCTAAAGCATGTTCAAACCAGTGTGATACTAGTAATAATGTTACCAATAATAACATTAATACTACCAACCATAGTAAAGCCTGAAAAGCTATTCAAAACATAGACTTACTTGGGAAAACATGTAGAATTAGGTCAAAAGCTTTATATATAATCAGAGCTCCACTCAAAGGAGATCACTGAACGCCAGATACGTTGAGTTCTTCGGTTTTCAGTTATGAATCTATGTGGCTCACAATCATAACTGAGTCAGCAACACGACGCCACTATCATTCTATTCAGCCAACGAGATCTTAGGTATCACTCTTTTCACAGAAGAGATAATGAAAGATTGAAAAACAAAGTTCGATATTCTGTCTAGTCTATCTGCATACAGTTGACAGAGAACGGTTTTATTGAGCTCGATTCAGGTGACTTTACTTGTTGGTGTTGATTAAATAACTCAAACTAGATGAATTCTTGTAGTTGTATATTGCTGGCTTATAGACGGGCCTTTTGGACACTAACGTAATATTTAATTTGGTAAAATATTCGGGCAAAAAGCTGACATGCCCCCCCCCCCAAAAAAAAAGCCCATCCAAGTGGTCCGTTTAGACGCATGTTACGCAATCGACAAAAAAGCAGTTTTACAAAATCTAAATCCTACTCATGGGAACATCTTAGGGAACTGTAGTTGGTCCTTAGGAAATAACATTTCCTTCCTTTCTATTGCGTACCACTGGTGATTTCCCAAATCACTTTCTTCCTACCAAGAGATTTCCAGGTGCTGTTCGATCATTTTTGAACCATAGATGACTCTTAGTTTTGAGCACTCCTTCTGAAAGAAACTGGCTTTACCGTGACGGTGACCTCGGAATAGTTGCCTTGGATGGTTTTTTTCGAGACATTGTGTAAACTGCTGTAAGTCGTACTGTAAGCTAGGTGCTGGTGTCATCATACGTCAAAGATCAGTGTTGTGAACACGTCAGAACCGATTAAGGTTATCTGTCAGTTGCCACGTAAATGAACGTATACCCAGGTATTTGAGTCACTCTCGATCAGTTCACCTGGTGGATAAATATAGTTCCCTTGAATATTCCACCACAGCTTACCGATAAATATTTAATTCATCTTATCACTTTTGAGGAACTTTTCAGGCATTTTCTTTCTGCGTAGCTGCTGATGATTTTGATCACTTTGAAGATCTTGGCATTGAAAACTAGATTGGAGATATTTCTGGGCTTTGCTATATGTGATGGCTTTGATTATCTTTCCGCTACACGTGGGAACCTACTAGGTTGTTCTGATCATGCAATAATCGAGACCTCGCCGAAGCTCTACCGCAGCACAAAAGCACAATTCATAAGAGATCATGGTCGCAATGACCGAAAAAGGCGATTTGCCCACTGAACATACTAGCAGATCTTATGAATACCGCCCGCGCTTTAACTGTCATTGATCTTCAAGTGGAACTCGCTTTTAAGCTAATGTTTTCGCACAACAGCTCATTCTTAAATTGCCTACATTTCCTCGCGCTTGGCATCGAGTTTCATGCATTTTCAAATGCACTCAGAAATAGTGGGAAACGTCTGTTTTGGAGGGTACGTGGGAAACTTTGATGAAATGTCCATTATCACCGTACAAGTGGTCACAAAGCTTTGGAACAGTTCTCCTGTAGAGGAATTAGTGGTGGAACATCCTTCTTATTAGACCCACTTCAGCAAGGCAAGAAGAACACTGTAGGCAGAATTGCCTTTGGCCATCAGATTAGCTTGCTCCCAGTAGGCTGTTGACCCATATAATGTACCACAATATAAGGTTCAAACCATACGCAATTTCCCATACACTTTAAAAAGAACGGAAACAGGCGCTTGCGCCAAAATGTGAGACAATCAAGATCAAATGGAGGAGGGTGGGGGACAAAGATCGATGGGATCATTAGTCACAACCGCGGTAACACAATTTGTGTAATAAAGGTCTTTTGCCTACGGAGTTCAGGCTCTGTCCGATGAATGATTGCTACCTCCGTGAACTTTACCCATTTTCGATTTCTTCTTCTTGCGATGATCTGGAAAGAAAAAGTAAGGTCAATACGGTGACCTGAATCCGACCGTTGACGTGCCACTGCACTAGATGTTAATTTTCTGCCACGAAGACTCAACTTGGTTGGGATGGGGTTGCATATTCTGGTAGACAGATGGCTTTCTATTCTTCCGATGTACCTTATGCCGAAGGTACATTGATAATGGAAAAAGTTTCGGGATCAAAATGGGTCGCTGACTCTTTGTCTCTGTCACACTGGCGTGGACAGATCGGGTATTATCGATCCTTTCTAACCATTTTGGTTTTCTTTGTATATTGTGCACTTCACAAAGCGCTCCTATCCACTTTGCATTCAGTACAACTTATTTATTCAATAATTTTCACAGCACTTGATCGTACCCCCTTTCCACTTTGGATTACTGTGCTTTACTTCTTTTCCCCAGAAATTATTGCAAAAGCAAATCTGTGGCCACCTGGCTGAACTCTTTGTGCACTGTCCGCTAACGAGCTTACGTCCCTGAGAATCTCGATCAACTTAGAGTTTTGTTCGCCCCAGTAATTTTTCTTTCCAAGCTTCACAAGACGCTTCTTCATATTGCGACCACCTGACTTACTACCTTAATGATTGCTGTGAATTGTGTTGCCCCATAATCGACCCGACGGGCTTTCTTCCGCTCAGTTTAGGAAGCTCTGTAGAGCCGTTATTCACCCTTGTCTACGATGCAAAAGTGTGATCTGCTTCATTTTATTTTCACGCTTTCATCTCTCTCTCTCTCTCTCTGTCTCTCTCTCTCTCTCTTCAAATAAGCTCTCATATAAAATCTCGTACTTGCTGATCATTTACCCTACATCGGTGATTAAAAAGTTTTATGACTTGAAATAAACACTCAGAAAATTATTGCTCAGATAAAACTATCTTAAACCTCACGTGCCGACTTTGTGGTCACCTGAAACAATCCTACTGACTATTTCATTGTTTGCTTTCATTTAACTGCCTTGAGCCCAGAAGGCTTATCATCCCTCCACCAACTTGAACAATTTCCTTGCGAAAATTAACATGCCTCCAAACACAACAATCTTTCAACGCTCAAGATATATATATTTCTTTGTGAATCCACTACAGGAATGGTCCTTACGTTAGTAGAAATCATCGCGATACATAAAGCATTTTGGATAATCCAAGTGGTGGCTCATCCTCACTCAGTTCGGCTGTTGTGGTCGTAGGCAGTTTCAACAGGTCAGTCAATATACCAGTAGGATCATTTTTCTTTTATGTGTAAAGAAAGTCTGCTCGAGGAACCTCAACTTTCCATTCCTTCCATTGAAAACCATAAGGAACTATTTCCTCATAGCCCCAAAAAATCATCGTAACTGAACTGTCTTGACAGTGCCGTGGTTAAGAAGCGTGCGGTTTCCCTCTGACCTATATTTTCCGACCATTTTACTCGACGTCTAAACCATAGACAGATTTCGGGTTACAGCTGGATGACAACTGTAAATTCTTTTACCAAAAGACGGCCTTTGAAACTCCGTTCAACTGCATGTACTTCTAACTTTGTTGAGGTGTTTGAAAGGTTATTCTTGAAGCTCTTGACTGGAAAAGATGGCTCGCACAGAACGACAACATGGGTATTTCCTGTAAAATGCTGCAATTATGTTTAGCTTCTCCGGCCCAGAGTATAAGGAAGGAACAAATACATTCCCTTCCTTCTGCAACATTTATTCTCACAATTATATTCAGTTTGTTTTTAGAAAATCCACTTGCATTCTTCCCATCGGAAAGTCGGAAGCCGTTCGCGGCGTCCGACTTTTCGATGTGAAGAATGCAAGTGGATTTTTCAAAAACATACAATTCAGGCTCCTCGTGCCAACAATACATTCTCTGAATATATTCAGTTTGAATAGTAAAATCATCCGACCAAAGGAGAAATGTTTATAAAAAGTGAGTTTTGTGGACAAAACTGAGGAATTTCATGACCGGTACAGCACTAGTTCAGTTCAATTCAAATTTCATTGGACTGGTTCTCGAAAGAGCCAATCAAACGTTCATAAATGTTTCCGTGATATGCAGAGGAGTGGAAAAGCCATTCAGTTTGATCCTGTTTCATTGCACTGAAGTTGTTCATATTCTACCTTTTTGCAGTACGAGAAAGGAAATTTAAAGAAAGACGTAACCAGGATGAATGCTCTGATTTGTAGGTGATGACCACTGAGATAACTGACTGATGGCAAATAGTTTTGCACTATTTTTCCTAATTTTCAGTGCTCCATATCCAGGGACATATACTTCATTTAGCGTTCTCCAACTATCTAGAATGTCTTGAAACCTGTATACTGAACACAGCTTAATTTATTCAATTCCACTCGGCCAAAACCATGGGGCTTAAGAAATTAGCTTTCATGCACAGGGCTGGTGCTCGATTTCTACATACCCGTACTATTTCCTGTCGTCCTTTGATCGGCAGCCTGCTCAAAGATTTCTGCAGCCCTTGTTCCCAATAGATCCTTTAGGACTGGGAGTGCTTCGGTAAGGTCCCCTCTTAGTCTTTGCCCGTATAATGAGAAGAATCTTCTAGTCTTTTCTTAAATGTCTTTGGCTAGTAGGCAAAATGGAACTCCTTCCACTTTGCGTGGTGTACAAACCTGCCGTATTACTAGTCAACCGATTTCTCTGTGCAACTGAACTTCGAGTACACTTGTATATCATTTTGAAGACAAAAATCGCATGTTAGTGGACAATGGTATCCTTCGCTGTATTGTTCTGTAAGTTCATGTTTTTACCTGTGATTTGCCTGCTGAAAGCCGTTTCGACAGTGAAGTTTAGAATTTGATTGGTCTGTAGTGGAACTGTATTTATCGGTTAGACTGTACCATTGTTAAAGTGCGATTCAGGATATCATCGCGCAACCATAAGAGAGAAGGGAAATATTGGTTCTCCAATCTCTGAAGTTGATATGATCATTCGCTAACGTCTTCAACATCATCCTTACTTATGTTTGTAACATATTCTCTGAAAGTTTACAAGCTTCATCGAGTTGGATTCTCAGTTCGTTGGGTGGAAATGCTCCCAAGTTAGGAATTTCAATCAAAACCACGGGTAGAACTTAAAAGTAGGCCAAACAGCATGTGACAGTGGATTATGATGGTCGGACAAAGGTACAGCTACTTTTATTTTTGATCCAAATGATCACGAGAGGAGACAGAATTTTCGCCCATACCATTCTTGATGTCCACGAAAAGTTTTATAATGATTTGCAAGTTACAGCTTTGGCATCCTCCTAGCTTCATTTTATAACTACTATGTCATAACTTTGTAGGAACTGTCAGTAAATTCTAAGACAAACAAACTCACCGTGAATAGACACGTACTCCATGCCGTTCTAGGCTCACTTCAGGAATACAACCACCTAGAATTGGTACACCAACTAAAATATTGCTCTCTGCGTTTATAATTTGTAAGTACGAAGAATCCCACAGAACACATTGAGAACAAAACAGCGTGGTGAACAAGCTCGTTTTCAGTTATTCGTACTCATACCAATACATAACATTAAATATGACTCAAACCAACAAAGGGGATGATCATCCAAATCTGTCTGTGCACGTGTGTGTGTGTGTATGCATGTGAAATTGATCACAACGAAGAATGTTCGAGTGGTTGCACACGTGTTCGGGAACAAGAAGTGGGCCATGGAAGTTTAAGTGCTTGCACAAATTGTTTCTGAGCGCACAGGGGGGGATTGTAGAGTCGAATGCTCACGGCTTCGGCTGTGGCTAAGATGCGACACTTGACAAGTCTTGATTGCTTGCCCCGGACCTTGTAAATTGTGCGAAAAGCGTTTATCACCTCTACGGAATGGTTTGACTCAACAAGGTGTGAACACACAGCACTCGTAATTGTCTTAATTGCTCCAGTGTTCAACCAAGCCGGGTGGTGTTCACGAACACGTTCGGATAAGCGCCTGGTCGTGCGGCCAACGTACCTGGTTCCACAGGAACAGGTGAATGAATACACACAGAAAGATGCTGCAGAATCTGGCACTTTATCCTTCAGTCGAAAACACACGATCGGTTTAGACTCGAACATAATTTGTAATTGTGCAGCGTAGAATGTTCTACTGACTGCTCCTGTTAGTCTTCGTTGAATAACTTCAGTTTCCGTATCTCCTTTGAATGGTGAACGGACAAATACGGGCTTCTTTTCGACTACTGCCTGTCTTGGCCTATCTTCATTTCGTTGCATCGTCTTGTCAATGAACCGTTCAGGATAGCCGTTTTCTAGGAAAACACTCCTCAGAAAACGAAGTTCTTTTTCTATTGTGTCTTCTGTGCAGATTTTCTTTGCTCTATTAACCAGGCAACGCACTAGATTTCTCTTCACTTTGAAAATAGACCATCGACGAGAGGATTAGTAACGTTAGAGCACCTGAACCGTCTTAAAGAATTGCAGGCTAACAGAGAAGTAATGTTGTCAAGACCAGATAAAGGAGCGGGTATTGTAACCCTTAATAAATCGGATTATATAGAGAAGATGGAGTCGATATTGAATGATGTCTCCAAGTTTACAAAGACCCCAACTGAAAAGGACAGGACGATTCCGATAGAAAAGTCAATCGCTGCGAGAGTAAAATCATTGAAACAGAAAGGCATGATCGATGCGGTAATCTTCGAAAGGATACGACCAACTGGGACGACGATTCCTAGGTTGTACGGCCTACCGAAGGTACACAAAGAAGGTGTCCCCTTGAGACCAATTTTGGATATGTGCAACTCGCCGTATCACGCAGTAGCGAAATGGTTGGCTACATTGTTAGAACCAGTAAGAATCATGATTTCCAGACACAGCCTACGAGACACATTTCATTTTGTAGAGACTGTGGGAAATCTAGACTTGGAAGGCAAGCAAATGATCTCGCTAGACGTTACCTCACTGTTCACCAATGTCCCGATCGCTGAAACAATCAACTATCTATGTGAGTACATGCACGAGAACAGTATTGATCCGGGCATCTCGTTGGATGAACTGAAACAATTACTATTTGTCTGCACTCATAATATCCAGTTTCAGTTTAACGGTGAAATATATCGTCAGAAGGACGGGGTCGCAATGGGGTCACCTTTGGGACCCTTATTTGCAGATATTTTCATGGCAAAACTTGAAAATAACCAACTTATGTCAACAATTGAAGGGTGCACCTTATACAAACGGTATGTGGACGATATCGTATGTATAGTAGATACCAAAGTGGATCCAAATGCACTACTTAATAGATTTAATACAGCTCATCCAAATGTTCAATTCACTTTGGAACAAGAAAAGGACAACAGTCTACCTTACTTAGATGTTTGCGTAAGCCGTCGAAGTGATGGTTCCGTTCAGTTGTCAGTGCACAGGAAAGCAACTTGGAACGGTCAATACATTCATTTTCACAGTTTCGTACCACTCAAAGTGAAGAGAAATCTAGTGCGTTGCCTGGTTAATAGAGCAAAGAAAATCTGCACAGAAGACACAATAGAAAAAGAACTTCGTTTTCTGAGGAGTGTTTTCCTAGAAAACGGCTATCCTGAACGGTTCATTGACAAGACGATGCAACGAAATGAAGATAGGCCAAGACAGGCAGTAGTCGAAAAGAAGCCCGTATTTGTCCGTTCACCATTCAAAGGAGATACGGAAACTGAAGTTATTCAACGAAGACTAACAGGAGCAGTCAGTAGAACATTCTACGCTGCACAATTACAAATTATGTTCGAGTCTAAACCGATCGTGTGTTTTCGACTGAAGGATAAAGTGCCAGATTCTGCAGCATCTTTCTGTGTGTATTCATTCACCTGTTCCTGTGGAACCAGGTACGTTGGCCGCACGACCAGGCGCTTATCCGAACGTGTTCGTGAACACCACCCGGCTTGGTTGAACACTGGAGCAATTAAGACAATTACGAGTGCTGTGTGTTCACACCTTGTTGAGTCAAACCATTCCGTAGAGGTGATAAACGCTTTTCGCACAATTTACAAGGTCCGGGGCAAGCAATCAAGACTTGTCAAGTGTCGCATCTTAGCCACAGCCGAAGCCGTGAGCATTCGACTCTACAATCCCCCCCTGTGCGCTCAGAAACAATTTGTGCAAGCACTTAAACTTCCATGGCCCACTTCTTGTTCCCGAACACGTGTGCAACCACTCGAACATTCTTCGTTGTGATCAATTTCACATGCATACACACACACACACGTGCACAGACAGATTTGGATGATCATCCCCTTTGTTGGTTTGAGTCATATTTAATGTTATGTATTGGTATGAGTACGAATAACTGAAAACGAGCTTGTTCACCACGCTGTTTTGTTCTCAATTTGTAAGTAATTACACGAAATAAAATTGTACCAATTGCAGCCATTTCTGACTACAGAGTCACGATTCCACTTCCACTTTTTCTTTTACAATAGCCCGTTATAACCTGTAATGTTTGGGTGTTCAGCTCGTTTTGTTTATCAGTGCCAACTTTACCACTGAGTACAATCACTATACTTCCTCGATTCGAATAAACTTGGTTAAAATCTCACACACAATAGTAAAGCAATCTTATCTACATATCTTCGTTTTATGGTTTACAAGAGTTCGGAATTCTATCACAATGCACTTTACAACGAATGCTCGAAGTGTGCTAGTTGCATTTACTTTAACCTTGATCGGGGTTGTGTTCAGTTTGAAAAACCAGTAGGCTCAACTGATTCAACCCAAACTTGTGATTGTCTGTGCCATGAATGTTGAGAAAACAAACCAATGAAGCAGTTTCATATATCCCGTCTTTCCAGCCGTACGTCAACCGAAACGAAGACACATTGAATGTCGCAGAGTAAAATCCTAGTCGACACGAATTCAAACTACTGTACTCAATGCTTACAAAAAATAAATTAGTTTAGGATAGATTTAGGAGAATTTAATCAGGGGAAAGATTTGGAATGCGCAAAACAACGTTATTCAGGAGTGTTAGACTAGGAGAAACTGATTTTTTTGAAACTGTCAAACCGTCCCTATTCTCAAGTAACATAAGTACCATGGGTAGATGATAGCAGTTGGATTTCCTTTTCATTCAGTGAGTCTTAATCCAAAGAAATGGTGCACACTACTCAAGGGTAAATAAAGCAGCCATTATGTTTGCTTTAAGGTGGCTTTGGCAAGACACACAAAGGACCGAGCAAAGAAGGCTCACTATTACCGGTATGAACATAAAGAAAACAAAATCAATAATATCAGTATTCCGTGCAAAGCCTCAGGGGAAATTCGTTTTCTTGCTGGCTTAGAAGTTCTGAGTGCAGTTCGGCGAGTAATTGGACCACAAGAAACAGGGAAATTATGGAATTTCCACCAATTTCCCCAACGGCAAATCGTCCGAATACGTAAAATGTGCACAACTCCAGCGTCACCATCCGTAACACTGCGGCCTATCGAATATGAGGTAACTGAGTCAGATCGGACCATCTCAGAATGACTCAACTTTGAGGAGGGGGATAATGCCGGTGCTAAACCAAGCATTCGGAGATATCTTATTCTGACTCACTGAAGTGAAACAATTGGTTGGAGTGAAGTCTCTGGAGATACGAATCGTGAACGAGGTAGTACAACAACCAGCTTGAAAACACAACTCACCACTGAAAGCTATGGAAGCAAAGTAAAGCTTTTTCATCCTCGTTGGGAATCATCAGCAGTGCACATCCACTGAACCACCAAGGGGCTCGAACCCGGGGTGATCGATTGTGAATCGGACACCTCAACCACAAGGCTATCCAGGCTGGCTTTTAACGGTTTGTTGAGCATCTACACTACATGATATAGCACCCTCCCTTCACTGGCTTTGAAAGGTAAGAACCTTCTAGTGATGTCGTAAGAAATAAGACTTTTAGAAGATAAGTTGTGTGGAGTATATTCATCTGAAGGGGTTTCAATACTGTAGTGGACAGAGGGCTTGGCAGTAGCATGGCGCACACCACTTATTCTAATTCAGATTTACACATGGGGTTTTCTTCATATAAAATTAGTCCCTGATAATTAAAAAACGGGAATCTGGATGCATGCAAGCTCTTTCAGTCCCGTGTGGTTATCACCCTACCGGTGGGATGATTTTTTCGAAAAATAACTCATTTACTGATGGTAGAACTTTCAATTACCTTCGGCCGGAAATGAATGCAGGAGGGTGGCGATATAAGATTGAAAGGAGCAGTTCATTCACAGTCTATTTTGGTAGATCAGGAGTCGTCATTGGCATTTGGAGAAGAAATTCTTTATCCTGGGATGAAAGCCCATTTTTATGCAGAACACTAGCGTTCCTGAATAAATCTGGTCTCGCATGCAACCTTTTTCAATACGCGTAAATCTCTTGAAATCCATTAACCAACAATGGTTGTAATTAACCTCAGTCTGTTCCTTCACTGGCATCTACTCAACCGTTTTCACATTATATATTATGGACATTTTTACGTTATTGCTATGGCCACCCCCGTCTGACGATTTGTCTAAATCAATCACGAAAGTAATCAGTGAAAGCGGCCAGTTTCATTTTACAGCTTTATCGTCATGAATAAAACTTGGTTACCTGACACGTGTATCAATATTACATAGCAGTCTTCGAAATAATGAATAGTTTCACACGTGTGCAAAGGTGTGAAGCTGTATATATATATATATATATATATATATATATATATATATATATATATATATATATATATATATATATATATATATATATATATATATATATATATATATATATATAAACTTGCCGATTATTCCGATGAGGACTATAAAACGCCTTACTTCCAGAATCGGTAAACTTTATCTATATATCTAGCGTGATCATTCGATACACTTAACAACAATCGATACTGATTTAACGCTGTGTGATAACACCTCAACTATTAGCTCGTATCCAACACAAATTGTCCGCTACTGAGAATCGCCTCGATTTCAATCTAATTTATCCTCTCTGATCTCTTTGGCTGATCATTCACTACCGAGCTACCTCCTTGATAAATAGGAACAAGTCTACAGAGAGAGGCAAACACGGCGTTTCTTTTATCAGATAACATCTTACTCGATCGTTTATGCCCATGGCAAATCGAGAAGAAATTTTAGTAGCTCTGAAAATCTGGTTGACCGAATTGCTTCTGTATTTGTGAACTGCTCCAGCATGGTTTTTATCCCCTTGGACCTAAACCAAGGATAAATGCACAGCTAGAGAGCATTAGCTGAATGATAGCAGGGAGACATTCATGATTTTTCACTTTGGTGCGTTATCATTTTACGCCATCGAGAAGGATTGCACATTTCAAATTACGGGATTAAATGATCCGACGGATACTTTGTGTTCCGATACTACTAGATAAAACCGACCACAGCGTTTTTGTCAACAATATGCCTTGACATACCACTGGGAGAAAATCAGCCAGTTCCTCTTATTTAACTGCGAGTCAGTTGCGGATCACGTAACAAGAAGTTCCTTTAGAATAGACGAAACCACAGGATCTGGAAAGCACAAATCCATCGCTTACTCTCTGGGCCTAACGGATGTGACCCAGATGGAGATTTTTCGGAGCCGTATTATACAGTTGCCCATCTGCCTTAACTCGGACAACTGCCTTTGACCTTCTATCAATTTTGTTGGAATAATCCAAATACCAAAATTTGCAAATGCCGGTGGGACTCGAATTTACGTAAGGTAGCCACTGAAACTTGAGCAATGCGAACACTTTACTAGCGACGCTACGATGCCATGGCGATGGGCTTTAAACTATTGCATACGAGCCACACAAGCTACCCACCCAAATAACAACAGCACTTGATGTATGCTACAGTGCACGAACTTTTAATTAAAATGCCTACAGCAGGATTTTCCCATGAATCAACCAGCTTCCACCAGTTAGAAACATGACGTGGCCTTGCATCTCACCTGGTAGAGCACACGCGATACCGAAGAATGGGTGGCAACCTTTCGTAGGTTCGAACCCCACTGCGATCAACACACTTCAAGGTTTGGAACATTTCAACACTAGTAAAATCTTTCAAAACCTAACATATACGATTCGCCTCCCAAGTGGGGATGGGCAAAAGTGAAGTCACATAGCTACCTCCATTGGTCCGCCTTGTAAACAAAGAGATGACGTCTGTATTGTTTCCGTACTTTTCAGAGTACTCAGCTTGAGAAACTCAAAGCGTGCAACAAGATACCTCAAACGGTGGTGGGGAGTTTGAGCACTTAATGATCAGGGACTATCCGCTTTTAGAATTTGCCAGTCTGATATATTTATAGCACCATTATTCACCGTTAATAAAGCCCCAATTATCCATTTTCGATGTTCATTTTTCAAGGAACTTGAGTGTAAATTACTTTTGTAGTTTGTATTTTCGACGACATCTTCGCTTGTCTTACTCGTGAGTAGCGTGTACATGCGTCATGAACCTCGAATACTTGTGATCCAATTCTCTGTTTCTACTGTACTGACACAGTTCAGATTTACCCTTTCTTCGACGTATAGTGCATGAACGTTTTACGTTATGTTCCCGACTCGATTGTTCTATGATTGTACATTCCCTTGTAAGAAAATTTTGCAGAACGTTTCACTTACGCTTCTTGATACGCTATCTGTATCGCAACCGTGCTGCTCTACAGTTTCGCATGACTCCTTGCTGAGTGGACCGTTTATGACCGCACTGTCCCAATTTTTCGGATAACTTTCTGTACAGTTGCTCTTGGTTGCTCACCTGGCTGTAAGTCATTTGCATTTATGTATTTTTATGTATTGCATTGTTTAGAACCACGAAATTACGATAAACACGGTTATACGTTTGGAATTTGTCCTGCTGTCCGTAGCCGTGTACAGCCCATATCGTGCATAAAGTTAGCGAGACTAAGTTTTCTGCTATATTGAAAGTTCAAGTAATCGGGATAGTTTCTACATAGTGCCTAATAAAAAATATAATTTCTAAGTTTTTATGGCTGTTCGTGCCACAAACAGAAAGTTGTATTTTGCCATTTTTGTGGGCGATTGAGTGAAATAAATAGAGCAAAGGCTTCAAATATACCAATGGTTTTATGTGCGAGAAGATGATAACAGTCAGAGAAGTTCAAAACCAAAATATAAAGGTCTATAAGAGAAAGCGGAGAATGGTTTTGGAAAAAATTCAACCGAGAACATATATGACCAAAATAATGTGAACAAGACCAAAAAAATTGAGAAAAAATTTCAATAAACCTGGCATTGACATATGCAGGACCAAAAAATACGATACATGAAAGATATTTCTGATCAAGTTCAATGCCGATGTTGATTGTTTTCCTGCTTGGGATGAGGAAGACATTATGAAAATAATTTTTTCCAATAAAATATTCATAAGATCAGACATAAGCTGAATAACTTGTGATATATACCACTTGTGACAAACATAAACAGTCCGTCCACCGACATAGCAACAGAAATCACAATCAAATTCCTTCATTTGTGGCTTATGGTAATATGCAGGAATTGATATAATAATTGTGAGTTCATGTGCTCCGAGGTATCGCTAAACGTGAAAGACTAACATGATCATTGTGAAATAGATAATCAAACTAGATATTCACTCCTGTCGAGTTTTCCTATTACTACGGTAAAGCCACGGCTTGCTATCTATTCACTTGTTTGGTGGTGTCCTTGTAAAATGAATTTCCAAGTTATTTGTCTTTTCCTACTATACTTCACGATGCCTAATTAAATTTATGTCGAACAATAGATCTTTTTTGGCGTGATGACGGTTGTCCTTTCAAGCATACACTCATCCATAAGATTTCAAATATTTTGCTCGCCGTTAATCGGCAAGCATTTTCGACGGCTTCAACCACAGCGTAATCAATATGAGATTCATGAACCGTTTTTAATTTTCCAAAACAAGGATCACATTGGTTTTCCAGTTGTTTTTAAATTGCTTTCCTTTTGGCCATGAGCAGAAGAACTGGGTTACCTACCTCACTCGTTCCAGATAACTTTAAGATCATCCACATCCAGTTGATAACAGTTGACGATATTTCTTGGCACTCTCAGAGTGAAGGTAATTGTGGACTTCTCTAGGTCGAAGTTAAGAACGTCGCAGTCTCTTGGAATGTATTCAGTCTTCTCTTTGTCAATTTTCGTGATGAAAACCTATAGAAAAACCTCAAATTGAGAGATATAGCAAATTCACCAGTTAACGGTGGTTGCGTAGGACGTGCATAGTTTGATAACAAAATACAGTACACGAATTTCACTTCACACATAAAATATCCCCATTTAACTGTTTTTGGACAAACAAAAGATTCCTTCGAATCTGTTTTATTAGAATAGCTGAGTTTATTGAAGCAACGAAAAAGGTATTTCATAATACTTTCAATCAAAATTTCAATAAAAGATGATGGTAAATACCAATTGTCGGTCTGACAAAAAATGACCCACGGTGTACAATTGATTGCGTTACGGATCTGATGCATTATAAACTTCGGTGACAATTATCGACAGCAAATGATACACTATGGCAAAGAAGTTGTTTACACACTCACATGATGGCACAATAATCCTAACTCCCAAGGATTCTGTGGTATTTCTCGTGTAATTTTTTCCGTGTGCAAAAGAGCTAAAGCAGGAGATTTTGCAAAAAACCAGTGGGAGTGCAAAATAATAGAACAGAGCCGACAGCTAAAAATCCCAGTTTCTTCAATATTTTGTAAGCACTTCACTTGTTGAAATTGTTCCTTAAGATGGTTTGAAGAGATGATATATATATATATATATATATATATAGTATGTTTAAATCGGTATCTCGTTTTGTTGCGAAGGATTCTCTTTCTGACACAGGTCAACCGTTGCGCTATCCAAATCGGTTATTGAAGACGTATGTCGCTTTTCATCATAGTTGTGTGGACAACGCCCTGTGTATTGTCCGTATCTTGGGCTAGGGCACATTCTTGGAGGTTAGATGTTTTTCGCTCCTTAGAGAAGGAAAACTGTTCTGCCCATGAACAGAAGAAAATTTCCTTCATTCTTCACAAACTGACGCAATCTAACATGGTGAGAAAACTAATTCATTTTTGGACATTTTTCTGTGTTCAGCAACGCTGGCTGGACGAGAACATAGTGAACACTTGCACCCAATACAAACATGGTATGCTTCCGCTGGTAGGATAGCCTCTGTGGGCCGTATTTTGTTGGGGTGCAGAAGAAGCGAGCCCACGCTTCCCGTTGCGATCAAGATGGAAACGATATGTGCATTTGATCATGGAGGGAATAAAAAGACTGAATCTGTCCCTTGCCACACAAAGCCAATATCGAGGAATTCTCTGATCTCTGTCTCAAGAAAACAGGCTCATATATGATAGTAAAATAAAACCCTCTGTTGGATATACTAATGCTGAGGACCTCGGTGCGAATTTATCTTATTTTTCAAAGGATTGTTCTCCGTCGCGCACTCCGTGCTTGTGAAGATTTTGAATTTTATTATAGTTCAGAACTACGTGTCAGTTTACAGGATAGACCACTGCTGGTTCATGGAATTACAAAAAACCTGGGAAGATTTATTCGATCTGCCCCCTGTATATTCATCGTTTATCTCTAAGCCTCCGCTTTCGTATCACAACGTGACCCTCGTTACAACTCGAAATGCTTTCACCATCAGCTCGTTGCATTGAGCCCTCATTAATAGCTAACCTTTGTTCAAAGTAAACTCCGATCGGTGTCCTCAAATCATTGACACTCATGAAGTCTTGAGTGTGCTACCTTCTGTTCATGTGCTGTGGAAGAGTTGTAGATATATCAGTGGCCGAATCCCTCCCGATACTATTATACAGTAATACAATAGCAAACATCCATAACTGAAGAACATAACAAACCTTTTCTCGGGAAAGAACACTTACTTATGGCGTATTCGATGACTATGAAGTGTGAAAAGTTGCAAAACGGTAGGGGAAAGCGTTAAGAACCATTGGTTAGGGAGAACTGGTCTATTACTTGCATTAGGCGTCGATGATGAACTGCGACTTTCATGCATAAGTCAATCTCAGTCCTATAATTACTGGTTCACTACCTACCCGCGGACACCAACGATCTTCCAACGGAATGCGAGATTTTCGGGTAGGCATTCAACTTTTTGTTAAGTGTCAAGTTTAAATGATTTCTCACACTTTTAAGGCGAAGGTTCGGTCACTGAAAATATGAGCTGATGTTGCGTATCCCCAAGTTTCTCCCTGGTACTTTCTAGTCATGTAAACGAACATGTGCATTTTTAATACACTTCCCTAGTTTTGCTTGATTTGTTAGTGTCCGACTGGGACCTCAAGGTCGCTTATGGCTTTTGTGACGTTTCCGTGATACGTGGAGCAATCGGAGGGCATTTCATCCATCCCGAGCCGAACTTCCCCCACTGGAATGATTAGTGACTACATCAACGTGTCCAACTGGATTGCGGTATGTTTAGACAGCTATTAGAGTTGGTGCAACTCAAAGTGGGTTTATGCTACTGTTTACTCAAGTCGTCAGGACTACATTTGTCCCGTAGCTGAACACGACGAATATGGATGACTATTCAGATAATGGATTAAAAGTGTTACATCTGGTGCGGTTGTTGTTGGAAACAAGTGAAGTGAAAAGTCTATATCTTCAACGCACTGTTAAACACTAAACTCAGCTAAAGCAGTGAGAGAAATTTTAATATCATCAGCACAGCAGTCGCTAAACCAAAACAGTTGTGTTCTGCAAACGAACATAGTACCACAGTAACCATGAAAGAAGAAGCTGACAAATCTGCTGAATAAAAATTACTCTTTATTTGGATATTGGAAACGAAAGCCGCCTTAGTACCAGAACAAACTATAATTCACTTTTCAAAAAATGAAAATTAGACATTTGCACACTGAGCAGAACGTATGTTCGCACATCGTGAATGCGGTGCATCCAGGAATAAGCTCGTAATTCTTCACGGCAGATCGGAAAGATATGCTTACCAGACGATTTTGTGTGCACTAGATAAAACGGTTCAGGAAATGCTCCAAAGTATTTACGAGAATGACAAACGATTTACAAAGCCCTCGGTAGATTGTGCCACAGGAAAACTAATGTAACTCGGATATCATGAAAATATAATTCATGAAGGGCCATCTCACCGGATAAATAAATTTCCATTCAGGTAATAAACGGTCAGTTTTGCTGTGCTGAATATTATGTACCGTAGTATAATACATTTCGCATATATAAAGATTGGTATCATGAAAATCATCACAATGATAATGATATGAAACAGAGACCTATTCAGTATGCAATAGAAAGTTCCAAGCCTCACAATTCAAAGTTACCGACAAAGTTGGTTTATATTACATATTTGTCCCGTATTACTAGAGAATACTGGGTTGATTTATGTAACGCGAACGGCGGTCGGATATCAAATGATAATTACTAAACCAAAGCTGCACCTGCGTTTATTTCGGTGCATGTTGGTTTCAAGTGGCTGAATTACTAGTGCTTTATTTTCGTTTTATTGGCTGAAAATTTCTACCTTTTATTGGCCTAACGTTGCCCATGTTTCAAGTAAACGAAAGCAAGTGGAACGAGAAGTGAGCAAAAATTGTACACTCTCGTATCCTCAACGACTAGTAAGTTATTAGAAAACCGTAGCAACGGCATAAAAGTCCGAATCCAGTATACCCTTATCACTGATTCCATCAGCATAATGACTGAGCACCAGGTGTTTCATGGTGTAAGCTATACTTTAGAGGTACTCAAAGAGTGGAAACAAAACAGTCTCAAACTGACGACTGTACTGGTGGGTTCCTTATTATTCTAAGTTTTCAACAACCTCAGTCCTGCATTTTGCCGGTCATAGTATGAGGAACAAATAAATCTGCGGGTATTCAAGTAGGGTGAAACTTATGAAAGAAAAAAAAGAATTTTTGACAGGAAAGAGGTATCTACCTTGCGAATTACTCCGTGACCATAGAAAATCAAAAGAAACGCTCACCGAGTGGCTCCACAATATCTGCGGAATGGGTCGTACGGACAGTAATGGATATTAACTGATGGTATAACGATGGTTCAAAAGTTTCCACTTTGTTCTCCTCTCTAATTGAATTCCTATATTTGCTTTCACTTTTTACAAAACACTGGTTCTGGATAACAAATGAATGGTGAACTGTCGGAAAATTTTTCGACTAAAATGTGTAGTAGATGGAAGCGGAAATTTACGAAAGCTGCCGAGTCAACAATGTTGTTATAATGTGATTGTGAATCAAGATACTCACCATTCGAACCGGGGTTTTCTATCACAAATATACAGGTTGTGAAAGTGAGTGAAATTATTCCATATTTCACCTACTGCGTTATGGGCTGTGAACTAAGATATTTCTATTCTCGTTGTTTACTCTCCGGATATCTGCTCCCCGTCAGTGATTTCTTGTTAAACAGATTCATTGTTAGATGGCTATATCATCATACACATTAAGAAATGACGATCATTCACTAAAATAACAAAAGATTACCGTGATCACTAGGAGTTAGCCATGGCTTTAATTTCTGACAGAATAATGAGAAAGACGACATTCTTGCCCCTCAGTCTGTAGCGTTGCTATTAAGGAGAATATTCAGTCATTCCTTTCAGAAAAGACGCTGACCTTGTAAATATTTTATGCTTCAGAAGAACGTTGAAACCAGCACAATCTGCTGTTTGAATAACACGGAGAGCTTCGGTTGCGATGCATCCGAAAATTAACTCAGTATACAGTTCAAGCTCTGTGGCTTACTTAGGGTTTATCAGCCCATCGAGTAATGAAATTTATTTATAGGAATCTCCCTCTTATTTATGGCAATTCTTTGCTGCCTTATGGGTAGTTGAAAGTGTGGGATTTTGGTTGCCAGAGTAAAACGTTCTGAGCAAAGTAATAAGGTATGACATTGTGAATAAACTGATCAACGGGATAACATATTATCCTAGGTTACACTTGGATTGGGTTAATACCTATTTATTTCGACAAAAGCCGTTTTTTCGGCCAATATAAATTTCAAGGTTGTGTCCATATGAAAATGTCAAGAGCGATTCCTTCATGATTTGCAAGCTACACGTCATTGGTTTTGTACAGGGTTGTCTTCCCGTAATTGAGTGACTCACAAATAAAAGAACCCCAAGTCTCAAGGCAAGGAACACTTGCCCACTTCTCTTTGTATACTGCAGGAAAAATTATCATGCAACAACAATAGCGTACCTCATATTGTTGACGAACCCATCACAGGATCAAAACAGTCAACAAAGGCCTCAAAACACCAAGACAACAAAAGATGGAAAACGCTCGAGACTGCAGTGCAATGAGGGGCCTTTTGACCAGTCAGCAGTCAGAGGAGAAGTAACAGTCCGAGGGAACACACACAACAGTGATGAAGAACCAACGGAATAGCATGACTATGACAAAGGTACATGATCATAGACGGATGGTCAAGTTCAGTCATTCACACGAGTAAGACAGGTAGAAGGAGAGAGATTATTGTGTCCAAACGTTTAGATTTCATCAAGTCACCCAGCCAGTTGTGGCGTAATAACAGAACCGGTCATAAATACCAGGGCTTAGATTCCAAAACGGAGAAGAAAGGTCACGTGTGCGATAACGTCTGTTTAGAATCAGGTTTCATTACGAACAGATAAGATCAGCAATTATACAAATAAAAATCAGGTCAATCGACACTTGTCATAGAAACAAAGTTGAAATTGCATGGCACAAAGGGACTGAAAAAACGAATTATCATGCAAACACAGAAGCGAGGGAATGGTGGTCGGCGTAGAAACTGATGGTCAAAAAGCATATCTGGTAAGTAATAAAAGAAATTGTGATAGAAAACACGGGATCCGGACTAAACCAGTCTAAAGGAGTTTATCGACATGTTGAGCCGAGTTTTCTTACTCAGTTTCAATAAATCTTTACACATATTCATTAAAAACAGCTCGTCACATTGTCTGCAAGACCTTCCGAAAAATGGGGTTTTAGTTCTCATGAATGTGAGCCGTGGCATCAAGGTCGTTTGAGCGCTCCTCGTTAGTCGTTTATATTGTTATCTCGTCGGTGACCCACTAAACAGAGCTTCCCTGACATATCCGTAGCGAAAATCTAAGTAATATTGCAGAGGCCTATAATTTTTAAATCTTTGTGCCGTGTGTTGTTGTGCTTTAGCGCGAACACGTACCAACTATCAAATAAATCACGATAAAACTGCCAAAGCTATACTTTTCAGAGGTAGAATACCTAGATAATCTAATGGATAGGCTGATGTTGTTCATACAACTCCAAAAAACAGTGCTGGAAATCCCTATCGGTAATCCAGCGCGCGATTATCCCGAGACACTCTCACTTCCTGAGGGACGGCAAGTTTTAAAGTGGTTAGTATCATGGGATGTGAAGACTGCGTTACCGGCCCAAGAAATGACGGCACGTATATATTTATTGAGGGATTCAAATAACAGGGGTTAGTCATTTTGAAGATGAGTGTGCTCCTCATGTGAGTGCTCAGTTTCTATGAAAAGTGGTCGACAGTTCAGGCATAGGCATTTCCTCGAAAATGTACCTTGTTGGACGCCGATATATCGCACAATCCATGATTATAGACTTGAGTCGGAATAAAACCTTTAAATTCGTTAGCGGACTTCAGTTCGAGACGCTTTGAGTGCTGGGGAGATCCTTACCGTTGTGTCTGGAGAAGTCCCCGAATTCCACGAAAATAAGTCACCTAAGTAGGTGACTATTTCTGAGGATGACTTGTATTGGTATATTACAAAAGAGGTTCGGAGATTAAGTCACGCAAAACTATTTAGTATAAGAGCTGTGAAAACTTGCGCAACTTCAGCCTCCAGTCCACAGCACAGATCTGAACTTAATGGTGATAGCCTATGTGTTCTAAAGAGAGCTTTCAAAGGTCTGCCCACACACTGGTCATCGCAGTCAAAAGGGCAACACATGGTGGCGCATGCGATAAAAATACTAATAAATCCTCAACGCAGTGAACTCTGTGTCGACGAGACTCTGAAAAACCATGATAAATGGAGGCCAACCCGGATCCTTATGCAGTGTATGCATATTATATTCTTTATGATGTTTGGGCATATTCAGTGGAAAAAAATCTGGTTCGATTTTCGGCCGGAAGCCCACATTACGCCATATTCGGAGCTTACCGGTAGCTGCAAAAATATAGTCTCACCCGCATTTTGAGTGCATCGATTTACTGCATACAAGCAGACCACAGGGGTTATTGTCCCTAACCCTCGCCACGACTTGATAGTTTTGACAGATATAAAATTGCGTAATTCTGCGATAATGCTGGCGTGTACGAGCATAAAACCTGCTTATCGGACACTCGTACGTATCAGTTCCGATAACACCCGTATATTCGTGTATGAGGCTCAGAGTAAAATCACAAATCATGCGCTATCAATAACAGACTCAAGATTTCTAATCCAGGGCAGGAGTGGTCATCAGCTGAATTGACAGCTATGGACATCACATCATATCCGCACGACTGTACGGGATATAACCGTAGAAAATTGGATGATATCATCGAGAGTCAATCCGGACGACCTAACATCCAACGTATGTGGCTCATAATCACGGTTGAGAACTAGGTTCTAGTCCCGGATGGGACAAGGCTGACATGCACAACTGACGCTTTCAAATAAATTAGTTCAGAAGAATGTGGCGTAGTGATTTCATTTATCACCGTTAGATGCTATGAAGCTGATACCATAGTGTGAATATTTCACATGAGCAAATCTTAAAGTCCTTTACTGAAGCTGTAATAGTTATTCGACATAATTCGCAGAAATATGAATGAGTGGTAATGGCAGCAAACGACTTACTGATTAATTTCGGGATAACTAGGATTCGTTGAAAACAACAGTTGAACAGATGAGGAAGTTTCGTTAGAACTGAATATGAACTTCCAACCCATAGTCTTAGAGTAGATTGCTTTACTTTCATGCCAGATACTGGTTTTCTATATATTTACATATTTTCTGATTGTTCGTATTGATTTAATGGTTCCGCTTCATTAGACATCATTCAAGCTGACATACCAAACGGAATCGCGCCACTTTTATGTAACCATAGACAAAGCCCTCTAGGCCAATAGCATCGACGTCTGCTAGTGTGGATTCTCAATCATTTTGTGAAGACTGTTCCTTTCTGTCTGGATCGAGGGAACGTTGACCAGACCTATCAATCTGATGAAGTCTCAAAGCGTGGTAAACAATGTGTCTATCTTCACGTCCTTGGTTGGATCATTCATAACAGTAACTGTGAAAGACTCCCACGGTGCACCGATTCACTCTAATATATACAGCAACTCCTATATTTAGGCGTACAACTATCTTAAGTGGTCGTCGAGTTTGTCTTGACAATAGTGGCACTGAGTAATGGGATATGTATCATGTCATTCCATGCTTGATAGCAAAATGTTTAGTTGTGCGCCATTAGGTATTTGTTTGCGAAATAATTACATTACTTGAATCAGAACACAGCTTATGGGCAGAAATACATGACCGGTAATATTATGCTTATCTAAGAATCTCTGCTGATGCAACTAACAGATTGACGAGGCGAATATCACCTAGCCATAAGGGGAAACCAATTGAAATCGGGAGCATCTTACCCATCCAAGCATTTTGGGTAACATCATCGTCCAGTGAACGAGCGGCTGCTTACATTTTTCCCTACTATTATAGCTCACCCATACCGGACACCTGTCTAACTAGACGCCATTATTACGCATGTTTAATAGGTGGGAAATCTGGGATCCTCGGTTCAATTCAGACAACCAATATCCATGCAATGGGTACAGTGGATTTGGTTGCTATAGCTTGGCGACAGCCTCAATCGGGAACAACGAGAAAGGACAGGAATGTTAAAAGAGCAATAACATGAATAAAGTGTGAATTAAAAGCAAAAACTTACCATTCCGGAATATCAGATCTGTAGGGGAAGAGTCTCTTGTGAAAAACCGTATCCAAACTCATGACTACCCTTGGTAATTGCTAAAAACTTCGTCGAAATATTCTTGGTTTTCATTTCAGTTCCCTTAATCCATGCTCGAGTATACTTACCTGTGAGTTGTTATGGGGCCAAAGCAAACATACAACTGCTAAAGATGTCACGGTTCCATTTACAGAAAATCTTGTAACAAATTACCATAAAACCTTTGAGGCCATAGGTTACCACGTATTCGTTGTGCACCGCACTGCGCATTATCCAGCAGTCTTGTAAAGTCTGGACTCATCATTCGACTTGCCTAATGTTGTTATCTTCGTCAGGATAACGTGAAGCTCGTTCAGAGGGCAAACCGTCTGTCTGAAGACTTGACTAATAAACAAATTGTTTTAATACATTTTGATAGATGGTGATGGATGAGTCAAGTATACTGCTTCAGCTCCCTATTGATGTAAAAACTGCATCGTGCACCCAGCAAGAAAGATGACGTATAACTGATGACGTTTATTTTGCACCACGATTCGTGCGGGTTTTCCATTACCTTTAAGTCACCTATGATGACACCTCGTTAACAGACAAGAGGTCTTCATATGGTTAAATTGTCATGGAAAACCAAAGTGAGTTTGAGTTCAAACAATCTGGTCGTCCGGTAAACCATGGTAAACCATGCTGTTTACAAAGATGATGCGAACAAAGCGGAGTTCATAGGGTTCGCTTATGTACGTCAAGTCCTTGCATCGGATTCGACCACGACTCGAAGTGTAGCGAAAACAGATTTTCTGTGTTCAATGAGTGCTTTTGACATTCGGTAGCACACCACTGTCAAAACGCTGATAGTCTGTCTACGTTTCAGCTACTACTGTTAACCTTCTCAAAAACTAATTCTGAAGATGTTTGACCGTGGTCACCGGAACGTCAACTGTCTTTCAGCATTCCTCATAGCGCTGTTTTGTCGAGTAGAAAACTTTTGTTTCCAATCTACTTAAAAGAATGGCTTACTGCACGATAGATGGCAAATGGTCATGGAAATATGCATTTCTTCATGATATACTCGGAACAGTGAACAAAGGAAAGATCTGATTCCACCATTTTTCTCATAGCTATCTAGATTGAAATGTGATCGATAATTCATACCACTGTTGCCTGGAGTAGCCAGAGCACTTTCTCGTTGTTCGAACTGGGAGATCGAGGTACGTAAACAGAAAAACTGTACGAATAATGATATTATCACAAGGTTCTCCGTGTGTGTATATTGATGAAGAAACGCAATCCGGAATGGTACTGCAATCAGTGGTTATTCCATGGTACGTTTAGTCAAATTCAATTACTTTGGACTTAGTAGGTCAATTGTAAAAAATATCCATCAACTCGGGTTTAGAGAAGAAATCTAATGAAGCATTTCGCTAGTCCTCAACTGAAACAACGTGCACGAAACCGTGGTATGAATAATTCAGTTCTGGAAAAAATGAAATTTACTTTGGATTGACCGCATCCATAAAGACGAATGAAAAACTGATGGGTCAGTAATTCATAATGTAATTCACTTTACTTGGACTTTCAGACTACGAGGAATTGGGTTGCATGATTCGGAAAATTGTTTTGACGAAATACGCGATGCATGACGCTATCTGCTCCAGAACTGTGCATGTGCATCTGATCACTACTTACTCGAATCAGTTACAAACTACTTGAGTCTCGTAAATATCCGGACCAAAAGATATGAGGAGTATGTCGAAAATTCGATGGACCATGTGTTGGTCTCACTGTGAAAGTTATAATGGTAATAACGCAGCCTTTTTGATAGATATAAATCGCCAACGTCTCGGTTACCGTGGAACCCATCGAAGTAAAATGCGACGAAAATTACTGAGTTTTTATGTGATTTCCCTATGCAAAAGTGTACCTAATAAAGACAGTTTAGGTTGCATACATTCTCTATTGATTTCCAATAGCTCCTTAGGAAAACAAACTTTATTTACCCCATCAGAAATCGTCACCGGCGTAGAATTTTGTCTCTTATGGACATTCTTCACTTTCATACTCGATTTTTACAGACAAACAAATGGTGTTGTTATGAGATCTCCCATATCACCCATCTCAGCAAACCTTCTCCTGAATCTACGGAATCTCAGGCATTAATGACTTCTAATCACGGTTATCGAATCGTAACAAAAATTATCCTCCTATATTATCTCAACCTACAATATAGTTCTGATAATTCTACAATGGAGACAGAAGGTACCAACAGAGTTATCAATTTCTTAGACTGTTGTCTGAAAGTGAGTGAATCACAAAAATCCAACATCACTCTTTATAGAAAACCCGCTTATTCAGATAATTACTCGCACTTCAGTTCAGCTCATCCACAAAGTGTGAAACGAAGCCTTATTTCTTCACTAGCTAACAGAGTCGAAAAAATCTACAATCAGGGCACCGACCGTGAAACAGAGCTGACGCGCCCAAACAAGGTCTCACTAGAAAATAACTATCCGCCACACCTTTTAGGAAAGTAATTGAACATATGCAGACCAATAACCAAGACCATGAAAAAAAAAACGGAGAAAGGCTTCAACTGGAATTCCGTATAGACCTGGCACTGCTGAAGAAGTGAAAAAGACCGTCTGAGATGCCAATATTCATCCATTCCTCCGTGTGGCTATTACTTCAAAACGCCACTTCACAAAGGCCAGAGATCCAGTCAGCCTGTATGACAAAAACAACCGCATCTACAAAATCACTTGTAGGGAATGCCCGGCTGAGTATATCAGACAGACCGGTAGACAGGTGGAGATTAGAAAAAAAAGGGAGGAAAAATGCAGACCTTCTGACAAGACAGCCTTAGCAAAACTGGAGCGAGACTCAACCATTGCTCTTCATGCCATAGCAAAGGGTCACTGCATAGATTACGAAAACACCGAAACACTCCAGCTCGGGTTCAGAACGTGCACTGAGCGTATGATAAAGCTCTGTCTATAAGCAACAATTCAGCATGTGTCAACCTTAGTAACCGGGCAGAGATTTCCGGGATTTAGACAGCCCTATCCTCACTGACGAATAAGTATCCGAAAGGTCACACACAAACAACCAAATATCCGTTGACGTATGAACAGTGCCACAGTTATTCGATTGTGAAATTGCTTTGAGAAAGGTTACCCACGGTAACCGAAAGGTTGTCGAACTGCATCTACCAGCAACGCCCTTATTACCATTATAACCTTCACAATACTTGAGTCTTGATCTTGGATGTACTGTGAGATTATTAGTGCCCTCACGAAACTAATAGAATGCTGGTTTCCTGGCTAATCACTTCAGTGTTTACCAAAACTAGCTGGTTTTCATCAGCACGTTCGAAAAGATGTCGGAAAAAGCGACTTTACTAGTTGGGAACCGAGAACACTTAGTGTAAATCACATTTAGCAGTTCCGGATGTGATGCATAGGTTGTTTTTCTAAGTAGCCCCCAACTGGTTTTGGTTTGAAAGCTATTTTGGCAACGAGCTATCTCAGTTTAATGGCACAATACAGATTATTGGTATAGTTTGTGGTGATCATAGCCAAATCCATGCACAAAATCTTATTGATTCACTGATTTTCCTTAACGGCTCCGCTGGGTTGTTTGCCTGGTTCCACGCGGATTAATTATTACGGCTCCGGTAGCTGATTGGTCCGCTAATCTGCTCAGCGGCTCTATTCGTTTAACATTTTGAACTGCCAATAACATACTGGCTGTTTCTCCGGCTCCGACCCTGCCCCCGGTTCTGGACGGTCGACGACATGTTCTTTACCATCGAACCAAGCCTCCTGCTGACAACGTTCTAACTCATCACCCCACAAATTTGTGAAAACCTAAAGATCTCGAATTAGTTCCAGGGAGCCAGATACTACTAAGTTCGCCTCTATACGTTTTCTCTCTTTCAGTTGCATTCAGCGATGTGTATGAGAAACATTTACAAAATATTTTCGCAAGGAAGATACGTAGGTAAATCGCCTTTTGATCAAACAGTCCTTATACATGCAAGATTTTGTGGTAATGTTTGGCTCATTCACGACGAATACCAATGTATGAGGCACCAACTGCTTTGAGGGATCAAGCATTAGATTCGCACATATGGACGAACATTGCAGTGTAATGACTTTGTCTCGTTAAGTCCCAACCACCAGTCACATTCCCATTAGTTATTTCCACTGAAAGAGTATGTTTCTCAGAGACACAACTTGACTATCTGGCTGGAAGGAATGGCTCTAAACACCTTGCCCAATATTGATGGTGCATTCTTTGGTACTGGTTCCGGAAGACAATGGATACTTCTGACGGTCTACCTCGGAGTATATACCTCAACATAACTTGCATTTGAATGACACTTCAAGCTTTTAGTATGTTTTGTATTGAAATACGTCGAGAGTGAACTTTTGATTTAGCCTTTGAAGCAAACACTTGATATCGGCACCAAAATATCTAACGAAACAAATCACAATATTGTTATTCACTACTCATTTTCCCAATTCTGTTAATATTTTGAAGCAACTTAATATGCCATCCCAGTTAACGTACTTTTGTGATCCTCCATAGCTATCAGGGTAGAAGGAGAGCAATAAAAAGAGAAAAGAATTATCCCTCATTCATGTGACAAATAACAAGGAAAACGGTTGTTAACTTGACTTGTCCACTTGGTATGTAATGAATGTGACATTTCCATAAACGACTTGGTTCAAGTATCAGTTCTAAGGTTAAGACTTTTTATTATTCTAAAAACGAAGCAACATGACTTACCAATTCCTCTAGCAAATCCTAAAATAACCGTTGAGTAAAAATAGTTACATGCTATGCCATCAAAGAGGAATAAGATTTATGCGGAATATTCAACATGCAAGATGGGATGAAGATCAGTTTTTCATTTGTGATTCACACTGAGGACAATTCGTCGTATGGTAAAAGCGTGTGTAAATAAGGGATACCATTTCGTCTAGAGTAAATGTTGCATTAAAAACAGTTCAGCCACGTAGATGAATTTCGTCGAATCGAGAAGGATATGAGAACTTTTGAAAATGTTCCATTCATTCAAGTTCGGTTGTCAGGGTCCTAGCATATTATACTTATTAAAAATATTGCTTTTCAATTACTTCACTCATTATACAGCAATTTACGCTATTTCCAATAGACCCCGTAGGTAATCAAAGCCAGCCTAGGGAAAAAGTGACTCGGAACATCATGAAGATGGTCAGTTGACCATATTGCAGCGCCCATTCGTGATGCTTCGCTAGTACAAAATCTTGAGGATAAGTTTGAATTGTCACAAGTAAATATCATCGTATTCCCGTTCAAGAGGGAGAAATAAAGTGACGCATAACCGCTCTGTTATTCTCATCTAGTATGAGTGTACGCGTGGATCTGAGCAACCGAAAGTTCATAATGGGGGCAGATGAAATAGAACTGATTGGCTGAGTTTGGGAATAGCACGGTGTTCAAAAGTCTGGTTGAAAATGAATGAAATTTTATTTGAAAGATACATCTTACTTCTGTCTTGAGGAAAAGCTGAAGAACATTCGGAAATGAAGGAAAACTGCTTGATCTTATAGGAGCAATACGTGAACTTGGTAGAAAGTCTAGTGGATGCATTTTACCAGGAAATAAAGTCAATTTGTAAACCGTCATTTGGCAAACGGAAGATAAGGTAGAACATTTTTAGCACGATTATCAGCCCACTTCGAAACGAATCAATGTGAGTATCCTTATTCTCCTATCTGTAGTTGTGCAACGGGTTTATTGATGATGCGTTGGGACCAGTTTCATGACTTTCCGGATAAGTGATATATATATATATATATATATATATATATATATATATATATATATATATATACTTGCATAGATGTATATTTCAAACCATATATCCACATAAAGCTAACCGCAGCTTTTACACTAAAACGAATGTAGACATTTCAGCTGTTGCCCGTGACAGAAACACACCCAAACATTTGTGGTGTTTGGTAGTAAATATCTCTCAACTTCAAGTCTGCGTTCACTGAATTCTCCGTGATTCCTCGCCTAATGGGCATTCACTATCAACCGAGAGTTCACATATTTATGGAATCACCACCGGTCTCCTAGTGTCTGATTTGAAAAGAGGAGTGAGTATCCCGGACCATTTCGCTGCATCTGTACATGAGTATACTGCAGTCAGTGTGATTTTTATTTAGTTAGTAGAATAACCATTGGAACTGATACAAGATGTTATTGGAGCAAACTAGAATGAGGTGGAGGTGTTTGTATGGATTATTACCTACAGCCCGAAAAGCCGCACTGATGCGGCGCATCACTCTGTGGAAAAGGTGTAACGGTGGCCCATTTTCGGCCGAGGAAATTAATTGCCTTCTTCCGACAATAAAAGTGACCAATATTTCTAACCTCTTGTATTGACACATCCTGTCACACCCGACAACTCTATCACCGCTTTTCGTAAAGTCTCACCCACAGACTTGCAGTGTGTTTGAGAGGTCAATATTAACTGATTGATTTAGATTTGGCTGCATTTTTCTCGGTACCCTACTCATTGCACGGTTTTTACATTCATGTTTGACGTTTCCATTCTTCGTCGTTCATGTGCAAGGAGATCAGAAGCTTCTTATAGGGAGAACAATCGCACCTCCGGAAAGGCTAATAATGGATTTTCTTTTGCCAAAACAGCCCGTCTGAAAATGAAAGACAGCTTCAAACGGTAAGTGACAGGTTGCACGCAGAAAACCATGATGATCTCGGGCTTTCATGCAGGGGAAGTTATGGGCAAAGTAAGTTCTCCGGTCATCAAAAGACGCTTCACGGAGGTATTTTGAGGCTGGATCCATGTATATTTAGCAAAAAGTGGAATTCTTTCTGGCCGCGGTTTTGATCCCCACCATGGTCTCGTTGGTACGAAATGCAGTTGCGCAGATTATCATTAAGCCTTACGATATCGAGTTTTTGACTTAGATTGACAGTGATGTTAGGATACACCAACATAGTGGTTGCATTGAAACTATAACGCACGGCTGGCTTGAACCGCAGTGACTTGCTTTATTTGATAACGCAAATCCAACTTCGGAACCTGGCACACCTGGATATACAATCCAAAACATTTTCTGCAACCGTCTACATGTTGAAATACCAAACTTATTGATCAACACTGGGGGCTGATAAATAATACCTTGCCTTCATTCGTCTTGCGCGGAAATTGGTTAACTAAGCACCCGTTTCTAGAAATAAGAGTCTCAGATTAAATCTTAAAAACGCAGACACGCGGTAGTCGAATTTTACTGGATCTCAGCTTGGTATATTGCTTTACACTCTACTCGACAATATCCACACTTAGGCGAGTGTCTCTCCTTAATTGATAAAACTGTTGATGTTTTCACACTTGTGAATTGCTGAACCAGTGACTGTAGCATAAACTTGAGTGCAAACATCATCCCAGTGACGATCTGCGAGTTGGTGTCTGTCGTACTGCTAAGATCCTCTCACCAAAGTGACCCCACTGACAGAACTTCATTACGGAGAAGTAAGTTTTGTCTCCAAACAGTAAGGAGCTCCAAAACTGAATAATGTATCCTTTCTCTTCGACTTTGAGATGAATGGTGTAGTTTAGCAATTATTGCCTGGTCCTCCACAAGGTATAGTTGACACTTTCTCATTTAAAAACGTTTGCCTTTTGCATTTCTCCTCCAACACTGTCCTTCTGAACGTACTTTCTAAGGAAGAATTACTAATATTAATTATGTATTTATCGTCACCAACAATCATGTCATGGCGTGCATCACAACAGATTTTTGGTCCTGGAATACGTATTTGCCATCGAACTGAGGAAACTTTAGTTTTTCGACCGGTTTGTGGTTTACTTCGATGGCTGTCAGCCGTGGAGCTCACTCGCGTGCGACATTACAGAGTTACCACAGTGGTTTGGCCTGTTCCAAATCTGATTTCTCCTAACTGGCAATACGAGGATTTTGGGTACCTAATAGCTGTGAAAAAAAACAAAATAGTCTGAATAGTCAAACTTTTCAAAGTTCTCTTTTGTTACTGTTTTCTGTAAGACAATACAGCATTCAACCCCAGTTCTTTGAGAAAAATTAGGTAATCGCATTTGAAGTTGGACACGGAATTAGTTGTCGTCTGTCTGCTGTAAATAGTAATAGTAATATAACACCAGGGGTGGTAAATACGATCATATATTTTGACTTGACAGGAATGACCGAAAAGTATTTTGCGTATCATTGAAACTCAATTCTTCGGGTCACAACTGTTTTGTAAATTGCAATTAGCTATCAGTAGTTGTTTTGTGTACTGCAGCCGCATCTTCACTATAAAAAATTTCATTCAATAATTCGGGCGGTCGTACATCAACCGTTTAGTATCAACGGACATCAAAATGGTCGTGAAAAGTGATCAATAACGTCCACGTGGATGAAGGTGAGAATGCACAATGGAACAGAATGGGAGGAAAGTGGCAAAAAGCTTTGAGACGAAGGAACGCTATCTGAACACAATAAAAATGGAATCCCGTAAAAAGTATTGGAAAAGATTTGTTGTTAATGTATTTCATAATCAGTTTTATGTGCCCAAGGGAACAAGGAAATTCATCACAGCAATGCGCAGCTGTATCACCCGACTAGTTCCATATCATCAACACTGCGTACACCGCGAGATCACGGAGGGACTCGGACCCTTGAATAATGGTAAGAAAATCACTAAATTTGAAACAAACGTACTACTACCTAGACTTAAACCAAATGTCATTGTTAGATAACATTTTGGAATTCCAGTAGACGCAAAGTTAGAGCCTAATACCACAAAATGTCTTTATTTTGATAACCCAAATGAATTTCATGTGGGAATTTCGATATTGATTGAAATAAACAAAATCATTATAGCAAACCGCACTAATTGTTGTCAGACTTACGCCTTTCTAAAAGTAGTATCTCATAACGATACCGATCATTTTCTTTACTTCTGTATTTAGAAATGACGTTCGGGTACCTTCTTCGGATCACCATTCCTGCATGCAGTAATTCCTCGTGGCTTTGAAATACTTTAGTCTTGAGAAGTCCGTCTTGCTCATTGAAAGGCAGAAGAACACAGTTTATCTGCGGACCATCGTATTTAACCGTAATTTTGAAGAATGAATTGACCTGTTGACCACGCGCGCAAAATAAATTATCGTTCAGGAGATGGATTGACTGAGAGACATTTAATAGCGAGTGAAGAAATTCAATTAGAGGTCTTCACTCACCAGACTTGTGATCGTAGGTTGTAAACCTCCAGATTGATCCCTATCTCTCAATACACTTCCACCTCTGTATACTTTTCCAGTAGCATAAATATCTGAAGCAAATTTAGGAAGAAATTACTGATATGAAAATAAAAATGAAGGCAGGCGGGATACTGTTTTATTCCGTTGGACCGAGAAAGTAATGATTCAGAAGTGAATTATGTCATGAGTATCACGTCAACCCGGAGAATAGAAATGCTCCTAATTGACAGCTCTATCAATCATCCACTCTGCCGTTGAGTTCCATTTTTACCACAGGTCCGGCGAGTTCTTTAATTTGGGCTTGCGGATGGCGCAGATGTCAGATTCCATCTCCTAGCATTTCATGAATATCGCACGTGCCACCCATCCGCCACCCAATTCCGATTCAACCGGGCATCGACTACGCAGACATTGACTCAGGCACACTCTTCATTTGCTTATATCCACAGTGTTGTGTGGCCAATTCATGTGTCGTGATTCACTCCGTTCCCGTTGGCTTTGTATTGGAACTTGCAATGCCTGTCTATACAACGCTCTGCTTTGGTCCACTCTACCAATCACATAGGGCTAGCTCTGCGTGAGACAGACATGGATTCTTTGTCCTTGTCTGCTTGTCGCTTTGTCGCGCTCAGACGTTGGTTCTTACGTACAGTTTGCGACAACCGTCGCACGCGCATGCACGCACTTACGCACATCGCTGTGAGTTCACTCATTTAACGGACAGCTTGATGTAGCTAGTCTGACTTTCACACTGTACCATACATGCTCATTGATTCGTTGCTGCTCTGCGGCCCTGCTTGAGCGCACTCTATTCCGTGAACTGCTTGAGCTTGTCTATCGATGACTTGATTGCTTGCTAGCTTACGTGCTAACTGATGCGCTCACAGAGGGTTTGGTTACGTACTGTGTTCTCCGTTACTCATGAACACAACAACGGGTAGACTTCATTCTAGCCGGTGTACACAAAATATGGTTTGCGAATTGTTACTCCACTACTCAACACTTTTCTATAAACGCCATCCGATGTGATCGTTCGGAAAATGGGTCTGATCGTTCTAAACTAGACAATCAACACTTAAGTTCTGGGATCTTCACAGTATGGCGAAATCTCTAAGACTAACCTTATGGATAATCTTGAACCCCGGCACACTCTAAAACCGATTCTGTATAAGCACCTGACTGTTGTAGGAAAATAGAATAGGACCAGGAATTATCCCACTGACAACATTAAAAAGATCAGCAACCCTGTAAGGGAATTTGAATAGTTGTTTTCTATTTGGGAGCATGAAATTTAACGTAAGGTATTCCCACAACTACAACAATGTTTTGACTGATAGAATACTCCTTGGGAGAACTGCACATGAATTTCCAACTCTAAAATGTAACTTAGTCGTTCTGATGAGTGGGTTCACATGCTTATCCAGAAACAGATATTTGTTTAGATCAATTTATTTCTCATTATTTTGTAGACCAAACGCACGCTCGTAAATCCCTATTCGTACCATGAACTACCTCTTATGACAATGGATAATGATTACTCACATGGTGTGATTACATCAGGCTTGTATTCGTAATTCCCGATCTTCGTCCTTACAGTTTTCAGCCAGCCCTTCACAGCCTTTGTCACAGAATCTCGATCGAGGTGGATTCCTGCTCTCGTCAGATGTGCTTTGTAGAATGAAAGTTGCACAACGAGCATATTTCTGATGTCGATTGCATATAGCGTGCAATGGACAGAGAGTTTACCAAATACTGTATCAGTACGGCGCCAATTTTCAATCTGAGTAAGGACCAATGGAAGCACGGTCAAGCCCAGTCAAATAATGGGAAAGATTAGTGAGAGAGTGAATAATCTGTGAAATGGTATTTTTCTTCCAAAGTTTTCTTTTCTCATTCCATCATCCGTCATCTTTTAGTAGTACAAAATAGGTTCTACAAATTACTAACATCAACTTCTCTTCTGACTAACTGAAGTTCCCAACTATGCCGTTTTCGTTCTAGTAATTTTGCATGGTGTGCTGGATAATTCCCGCTGAGTTGCGTAAATCCGTGCATTGAAGCAGCTGCTCAAATATGCCGGATTGTGATGCAAAGCAAAATGGGCAAGCGTCGTCAGTTGACCACTTCTACTGTATGACCCCATTGATGGATCCTCTGACTGTGTTCGTCCTTGGCTGATATGCCTATTCATCTCTTAGCTGACAGTGACTAGTTCAACACATGCACGAGCACACAACACCTTGAATTTTACCATTCCGCGGTCGGATAGCTCCATCCAATAAAACTTCATCTTTGGGTCACACCTGCTTGTGGAATTGTTGCCTACTGAGCAGCCTTACTTAATCATACACAATTTCATGTACTGTTTTACTTTTGTGGTGGATTAGTTACGTGTTATCTTGTTCTGGTTGGAATAAACAGATGTTTCACATACCACTGGCTTCCATTATTAGTTTTCACAACACCTAATAATGCGACATTACTTTTTTAGGTAGACACCCAACAGAAACTTGTAACCGCCATGTATTAATCACCGAACAACTAAACGAAGTAGCACTTCGGCAATATATTTCCTAGTGAATAGCTCAATAGCTCAATATCATTGTGGTCTGTCTAAAACAGTCTGTGTGCGCCCTTGTCGTGAACCTTTTGAGGGCATGAGTATTATTTTTTATACCATGTACCTTCTTCTGTGACTCTAGTACAATGTGGATAATGAGCACAGTTTCCTTTAGGAAGAAACCTCCAGATTGTGCGCAACTCCCTAAACATGTATTAAGGTAGGCACAGTCGCTCATCTGGTTAGTGATACTGGGTAATTCATAATGCAAATTTACTACCAGACGGTTGCTAGATCTGATTTGATATAATCAATAGTACTTTAGTTGTGGATTCATCCAGTTTTTGAAATGTTACGCTTGAAATTAAAGCTACTGGCTGATATGCATAAAAGCAGCAAAACTTACATGATTACAAACAGATGTATTCAAATTCTTGAACTCTGTGCTGTTGAAGTTCGAGTATTTTTCCTCATGAGTGTAAGCAATGTTGTTTTTGGTGAACAGCCCCTCGATAAATAAAATTTGATATGCTGCACGTTAAATGTTAAAAAAACATGAAATTTATTCAGTAATGAATTGTGCACGCGTACGCACAGACGCATGAGAAAGATATAGGCTACCACGATTAGGAAAATCATTGAAACCGTAAGACTAAACATGGTTAACTTGTCCGTACCGGATGTTGGCTTCGCAAATGTACAGTTCGATCAGACCGCTGTAAGAACATAACTAATTGTATGGAAGTGTTGGTTTCTCACTGCGTCTACATAGTTGCGATAATTGCACACGCGTACAAAGGAATAGAATGCATTCGGTGTGAGAGCACTGCCAGACTCTCAATCCATAGGAGGCCTAGTTCGTGTAGCAGAAAGCACATAGTAACCTGTCCAGAATGGAAAACAAGTTTGGAGTTTGGATGAACCAATCTGTAGCCTACAATGGTCGGAACCGACCGAAACCGAATGTGACCAGTGAGGTCAGCAGTCAGACTAAGCAGTCAGAGGAGCCGGTCGTGATGGATAGTCGGTATCAATAAAATAAGTTGACTCGACGACAGATGAGACTGCTTGCTGGAGCTACGTAGAGCGAAAGATCTGATCCTCAATAACTTTGGACACTGGTGATATCTACAAATAAGATTTGAATTTTCCATGACCTCTTGAATATTAGGCATGTTATTTAATTCCTGAATGTGTCATAATCATTGTAGATAACATCAAGATGACTCAGGCCTTGATTCCCTCATCACATTCTATAAAGAAGTAAGTACACTCTGCCTGGGCTTATAGATGAAAAACCAACGTGCTACACACAACTTTCTTCGAAAGCTTGTTTGCAATAACAATCGCGTTTTTTCATAATTAAATAATACGGACAGTTACTATCATCAACCTGTTTCTTCGTATGCTTCCGGGCTGTTGTACCATCACATGCTCTTTCACTCACATGCTTGATCTGAACCCCGTGCCATCATGAACACACGCCTGCAGTCGCATACTCACGTACACAGTGGACATTAGTCGTGTTTTGTCCGGGATGGCACTGATCAATCAGGCTGTACAACATGTAGCACGAGCTTGCGCACCTTTTTCCGATTGCGCAGTTGTCTTCCGCTTTCGATTGCACACATCGTTGACTCACGCATTTGCATACATGCTTGCATTTTCATTTACTTGCCTGTACTTTCGCTTACCATGCGTTTCCACATGTTACATATCCATCCGCGCAAGCAAGCTTTCCCTTAAATTAATGAATTCGCGACACAACATTGACTATGAATGTACATCAATGAAACTGCTACATCCTAACTTCGGTCTTCCGTTCCCGTTTAAACAATATATGTATATGTTTTCTGAACATCCTAATAAATCAGTTAATTGAAGTTTCCACTGTTCTAAAGAGAAGACAAGTATATGCTGTCAGTTTTATAAGTGAAATTCTAACCGAATTCTAGTCTTTGATGTCACGAAAGAAGAAAATGGCCCAAAAATTCCTGAGGTTCGACAAGCAAGATGATTGATCTACTGAGTGGTGTGGGCCAAGCCAAGGAGACTTCATCACAGCAAGACCACAGTGAAAGTAGTTTAACAAGTTGCTTTTCTCAGCGTCACAAATGATTAGGAATGGTAGATTCTTTAGGCCGGAGATGCAACCATACCTCACAGGTCTTTGAGCACAAACCGGATAAAGTGTTGCATTACAGAACCAGTTGATGGTAATCAACTGTTTTTTAAAACTAGCAAGTTTGATCCCGAGTAAGACATTGCAGCCAAAAAAGCTTGCAGCCTAACCGCTTGCCCCTCAAACAGCCTACTCTAGATGAAAGAAAGACTGAAACGAGTGTTGGTTTTCATGACGGATGGATGACGCATCTCACTTCGTTGGATTGTAAAATCCGGTAACTCTAGACCACCCTCAGTGTAACGATGATGCCTCGTAAAAGCTTCACTGTCTTTTTTGACCAAATGAGTCGAATAATTGAATTTCAAAGTGCTTCGGCAAATGACACTGCAGCTGACATATTTCAGCTCATTTCATTTTTAAAAACCACTGACTACACAATGAGTGCATCAGTTTTGTTTGTTATCTCACAGTGGGAACATCAGATCTCACGTTACTGACCGGGAAAAGCCACTGCATATGGGCTTTATTCACCTTCCCAAGCGGGATTTGCGCCTCGCAGCATCGAACCCCGCACTTTGCGATACAATTCTTCGATGTTTGTATGCTTCTGAACTCGCTTCTCTCCTGCTGGTTTCTTAACAATTTCACACCGGCGTGAGAACTGGTATTAAGGTAGACAATCATATGAAGCTTTGCTAGGTGGTCACTGTTCGACTTGTATTCTGATTAGAATTATTTACTGGATATAGAGGCAGTCATACGCTGAGTTCTTAGATCAATGTGGGGTCAATATCAAATTTGATTTGCCCGGTTTCACTAACGCACTGCAAAGCCGCAGAAGCATGCACGCAGAAATGATGCGTCCCCAATGCACTGCCAGTTGGACACATTTCACCTCTTGTAGATTACCTACACAGTTTTATCAGTGTATCACGCATCATGCCATCGGTATATTGACAAATGACCACACGTGAGAAAAGTTGAAGCTGAGTCTGCTGCCACGAAGATCTTTCACTTAAGCCAACTAACCTAGTTGATATAAATTTTAATCATCTTTCTATCGAAGACAAAGTTACGACAGATTTCCAGTCGACGGCATGTCCGAAGTTCAGTACGCGATCGACACAATTCCGCCTGTCGAACCTACGCTCAACCTCCAGGATGTTGAGGTGTATGGGTTGGTCCAAAACTAAATATCACTGAGTGAATTGGAACAATTACCGGAGTAACTGATCTACGTTAAAGACTTTTGCCAAAAGAGAGTTCAGTGTATTCAGCAGAAATAAGTCGATTTTGGTATATGGTGCAGAAGTGGTACTTGTGCTGGCGAGCTATTCAGTCAAAAGTCCCGTGACACTCCACATCGGTCGAATTCCAGTTTACATTATTTGAATAATTATCACGCATAAGGGGGAAATCCAATGGAATATATCTGCCATCGGATGATTGATGAAACTGTTATGTACTACTTTTATTCCTCAAACATTTTCCAAATGGATAAACAAATGTGCCGAGATATTCATACCATCGTGGGGCTTATGGTTTCTGGGCATTCGTTTGCCACTTAAGTTCTATTGCTTGAGAACTGCATTGGACACGGGAGTCAACTAATGTGCCACATGATAACTTCGTAACTCATCCGTAGTTAACTGAGTTCCATTTTCATCGATGACTGTACTAGAAAGTGTTTTTTTGTTGTTGTCCTCATCCAACAAGCTCTATGTTTATTTGGTATTTCTGCTTCCTTCCATGATTACAAGCTACACAAAATGGAATAAAGCACACATACAGGTGAAATATATTAGGGAAAGCCGGCTGAACCCAACTAACAAGTTGCCACAACGCGAGTCAGTATCATAAGAAGACCACTTAAGGCTAGACATGAACGCTTGGAGTGGTCCAATATCGATTTCCTCGACGGCATGGCTAATGCAAGCAGGGTTTTCCGGTGAATGATGTATGATTTTGACAGGAAAGGTGCGAAAACGGGGTGTGTCTTATTAATATGAGGTTGACTCGAGACGTGTAACGTTGTTGGATGAGGGTGACGACGTGAAACGGTTTTGTTGTTCCTTTTAGTTCAGAAGAGAGAAAACAGCGTCATTTAAGTATAATTGTAGCTATAAAATGTCACCCTGAAGTGAAACTGCTTTAACTGCGCAGATAACCACTAAGTATCTTACAGACAAGTTTATAAAGTGTAATGTGGTGCGAAGCAGCATATCATTGCAGATTTAATTCAAAGCCGTATGAATTTTCGAATTTGAAATAAAGCTTTCAACTCTCCTCACACAATTGACAAACTAACACCAGAATTGAAAGTCCTTTCAAGGTATTCGGTGAACTCAACTCTAGACAACTTAGAAGGATGTCGAGTTGAAGGATCATTCAGATCATCCGGGCGAATTAAGAAAGCTACCGATCCATCCAGATTGAGAGAATGAACACTACAATATCCTTTAGTTGGTACCGCATAATAAAAAAATTTCGACACCAGAATAATCATTCACACTTCCGGAAAAGATACACTGGAGGTTGCTAATAAAGCCGGAGAGAAGAGAGGGCTAAAAAGATGACAGCTTAAAAAATGACACAGTTATTGATTAGGAATCTGGATGAATTACAAGCAAGCCTGGAGTTTCGGAAACATTCCGAAAAAGATTCCGTACGTCATTCCAACAAACTAAATGAACAAAAGAAGGAATGAGGCTTCGGGAATAACAGTGGTTCTGATAAGAAGTTATAGGTTGAAGGATGGTCATGAAATATGAAGGTAACAGATGTAACCGAGTTTTAAGACCATTTACGATTAAATGTACTATGCAGGATACAGAACCTTTATATAACTGGCATATGTTCCAGTAGCCAGTGTATATTTTATTTTTTCTTTCAGAGGTAAACACCCTTCCTTCATCACTTCCTTGTTGAGATATTTCTGTCGGCTGTTGAATGAACTATCACTTGGTCACAAAGCATACACCGAGAGAAATGGTTTACTGCCGAAAAACTGCTGAAGTTTCAATAATGCTAGTTGGTAAAAGGGATTCAGGTAGGACTAAAATGGATTGTTTCCTGATCTTTCTTGAGGAAGTCAAAACTGAATGATTTAACGTATTGCTCACACTACCATCATTTACCTCAGGATGTTAGAAAAATAGCCGGTAATTAGTGCGTTACGTAGCTTATAATCATGGAAGGAAGCAGAAATACCAAATAAACATAGAGCTTGTTGGATGAGGACAACAACAAAAAAACACTTTCTAGTACAGTCATCGATGAAAATGGAACTCAGTTAACTACGGATGAGTTACGAAGTTATCATGTGGCACATTAGTTGACTCCCGTGTCCAATGCAGTTCTCAAGCAATAGAACTTAAGTGGCAAACGAATGCCCAGAAACCATAAGCCCCACGATGGTATGAATATCTCGGCACATTTGTTTATTCATTTGGAAAATGTTTGAGGAATAAAAGTAGTACATAACAGTTTCATCAATCATCCGATGGCAGATATATTCCATTGGATTTTTCCCCCACTCCACAGTTGTTATCGGACTTTTGGCTACTGCTAATTATTGAAGTAGTATAAACTAGAATTCGACTGGTGTGGACTGTCATGGAGCTCAATGAAGTGATTGTACACGTAAAGACCCTGGATAAAATGCATTTTTTCGAGAGGCTTCGTAGCCGTTACTAGGAGATAGGGCATATCTACTTGATGGGGCTTTGTTGACAAGGTTGTTGAAAAGATCATTGCTGAAGTTTTAAGAAATGTAAGAATTTCTCGGGGAAATCCTACGTGTAGGCTTGCTTGTGTTGGTCTTATTTGTTTAGATCTGACCACTTAGTGAAAATAATATTCTGGTAGTTGTATGTGGCCCATTTGTGGTCACACAATTTTTCTACATATGTGAGGTTGGTATGTTTGGCCACTTTCCACTAAATTCTCACCAAATAAGGTTCCTTTCCTCCAGGTACCCTCGCTGCCGTGGTCAAACTGTCATCATGGGGGCTTCAGTCCAGGGTTCAAATCCGACGTCCACCCCCGTTCACTCCGTTTGCCAGCCTCTAATTTACCCTGAAACCCTTTTGTAATATCTGCATCTACTACATAGAGAAGGGTAGTACGGTAAAAGGAGACCGAAAAAGAATGACTTATGAGATATATGTCGCGATTTTTCCCCGGTTATAAGTTGTGCAGATTGAGAGAACTGATCAAGGAATTTACACATTAACTGCCTACAACGAATTCGGGCTTTGAAATGTTGAGCCACAAGGTTGGTTTGGCTCTCAGAAAAAGTGATGCTGAAAACCTATCCTCTAAAAAATAAATAAAGATTATTCGAATGCATAGATGTGTGTGAGGGAGATGCTTCAAAATCGAGACTCACCATTATTGATTTCCTCGGCTGTATTGCAGAGAAGACACAGACGTGCACACGCGTTATAATACAGTACAATAGCTTATTCGATCAGTTTTTCAGTGTGGATAGGAAAGGCTCTTTTTATAACCTTGCACAAACCTGTCCATTTTTAAACACATTTTGTAAACCACTTTTATTCTCTCCTCAAACTCAGTTGTCACATATTACTGCTATTCAGTGATATGAATGCATCATTCATTGTAGTATTTCCTGATAAATTCGCGACTGACATTTTCTGCACTCCACAGCTTGTGAATAACTAACGGACTACGAGTAATGTATTTTTTGATATACAAATTTCATCCTGAATACCAGAGAAGCTATATATCAAATGTGTTTTGGTTGTAGCTGAGACCGATGGTTCCCATGATGTTCTGATCACCCAGCATGGCGTTCAGATCGCAAACGCTTCACCGTCGGTCAAAGGGAAATCGTCAGTGCATGTGTGCTGTTGGCAATGACCTTCTGTGCTTATAGATTTGTCAAGAGTTCCGATCCTGAGCCTCGCGGACAAACTTGTTCCAAAGCTCCACCTTCGTTTTTCGCTTGGCCAATATTAACGTGACTTTTGACCTTAGACGGAGCTTGTCCTTTTGCGCTTTGTGCTGCTGTTTCCTTTTTTAAATATTTTGACTCGGTTCCGAAAAAGTGTGAGTGTAAAAGATTCACATTCATTATTACGCGCTCTATGATTTTGGTCCACTGATCCCATTCCCTACTTTCTAAGTTATTCGAACTGTCTGCTCCTCATCCAAATGCACACGTGACCGAATTCAGTATATCTATTATTCGAGCAATAAAGAGCAAGCTCCTCAAACAGATTATGCACCTTCTAGGATCAAAAGTCAAGGTTATAGAGGCCAAGTAGCACAAGGTTGTCCACGAGTTTCAGGGTCAGAACTAATGACAAATCCATAAACACAGATCTCTGCCAACAGAGCGCATATACTGACAATATCCCTTTGACTGTTGGTGAAACTTTTGTGGTCTGAACGACCAGCTGGGTGGTCAAAACATCAGGGCAAGCTATGTTATTTATTTTCCAAACCTTATATCAACATGGTATTGTAAGCCCGATCAGTATTATGAGAACATCAAAATCAGGCAGTTCTCGCTGTGGCGGTATTTCTAGAAACTCACTGGCAACGATTTCGCAAGAAATTAGTTCTTACCGTGTTGCTCCGGTCAATTCAGTGTTACAAATTGCTCTCAGTCCCGTCGCAGTAAGTTTACCAAAATTATGAGTTATCTCAAGCTATATTCTGAGGCTAATCCCGGGTAAAGTGTAACAATCGAGTGGGTTAGATGTCATAATCCTGATACGGAAGATACTTATGACTCCCAGTAGACACCAATCAAATATATTTCAATATTAATTTGTCTGCAATCAGTTACTGTTCATAGACTTTTATTAGGAAGAAGAAAACTAACCAGTTGACAGACTTCTCAGATGATATCCCACTGTACTTTCATTACTCTCGTGAAAAATAACTCGAGCGAACTCGGCGGAACCGGTGTCATCCGAGTCCAAACCGAATGAAGTCATATGAATTCCGTAGACAGTAATTTGGAAAACAGCTTCGTGTGTGATAGGATGTATTTCTAACATTTTACAGCGGATCGGAAATTCTCTACTTATAGGCTTGTCTCGTCTCATTTCAGTTTCCATCTGAAAGGAATGTATGATGTAAGCGATGTAATAACACCCAATACCAATCAATCATGGGTTTAATGAAGTTAGGTAAAGTGAGTGAACGGCGAACTCACGTAGTTGCAGACTGACGATTGGAGATTCTCTCTCTCAACAGACGACAATTCGTTCAGTCGTGGATGGTACTTGAAAGACTTTCCTTCAAATATGACAGCTCCAACGACCTTAAAGGCTATCAGGTAATGGGGAACCAAAAATATTCACGATACAGTGTAACTATAAATTTGACCTCGTAGAACCCAGGGAAGTATGCATAAATGGGTACAGCATAAACTCAAACGTATCACAGCTACGGTGAATGTCACCCTATGTGCAGCTTTTCTTACGTCTGCACGTTTCGAGAACGGCGCATATCCATAATTAGGGGATGCACCTCACTAGCACGGATCATTGAAAATCATGATCTGATACTGGTAGTGGAGAATTGCATGAGTGTCAAAAAGGATGAGCTAGATAACGATCCTGAACGAACTCAATGAAAATTCCAGCTTTAATTTGGTTCTGATGATTTATGTATGTTCTCCTTTGTGGAGCTTTGTATTTTTCACGTTTTCTTCTGTATTCTATTCATACATTAGTACATGAAGTTTTATTGTTTTATCAAAATAATACATATTTCAGAATACCCGCAAGTGGTTACCTCGGGTTGTTTTCTCCGCTCTGTCTGTGAGCACTTAGGCATCCTTTGCAGAGGAAACCAAACCCATACATTTCTAAACGACATTTTATCGGCACATCTACCGCGATGAGGCATTTCTGAACACCAGCTGCCACGATCCAGCTACGATCAACAATTTCAAAGAGTCGACCATGTACGTAGGCGGTTCCGCGTCTTCTCTTTGGACGTTATTAATAATCTGCGAGTCACCTTTTGTATTTTCCCTATTGCATTGTAATTTTGTGTACCATTTTTTCTCATCTTTTGTCATTTTGGTCGTTCTTCTGTGTTCAGCTGTCTCACTCTATATCCTCACTATCTTGATCGCCTATAAGCCTGAAAGACGTTGAAATATAGTTTCTTTATGCAGAGGGAATACCCATCGTTATCTCTTGTGTGTTGCTGAAGTTCGTTAGAAATCCGATAATCCCTGGATTGAATTGCCTTCACTCTGTTTTATAGCATGCGACAAAAACGGTGAAAATAAAAGGTGATTTGACAGCACTCCTACTCAGAAATATTTCACTGGTGAGGTACTGGCACTTAAAGTTATGTAACCTCAATCACCATGATGAAATAGTCTAGAGATGAGTAATTAAACGTTGATAGAAAGTCGACCACGCTGGTATTTACAAACATGCCGTCGAAAGTATCCAAAAGGGACGTTTCTACCACTGACCAATATTGCTAATCCTACCCGAGGCAGTGCTGTGCTGAAATGTCTGACACGTATAATCTTAACCATTTTTTTTGATCAATTCCTACGAGCCTCGTGTCGTCAACTGATACATTTTTTTGTGTATGCTTGAAAGTGAATTCACCGATGATCTACATTGTGTTTCGACCAGTACATGCCAACTTATCCACGCAGATTACTTTCGTGAACAAGATACTCATACAAAGCAGCGTACTTTTATCAGCGGATAGGCCGGAGAGATCGTAGTCACATGGTGATTGTGGAACAGGAATCGGGTGGATTGTTATCCGAAATTCAACGTGAAATGTTGCTGTTGGACTTGAAGCTGTGCATGTGTCCCTATACACCTAAATGAATTTAAATAAAAGGAAAATGTGAAAATGGGTTTTATGATTCGATTGCATAGACTAGATTGGTTCACAAAATGTACAACTTTTCAACAGAAGATCACATCGAATGAGTTTTCAACTATTTTGTATATCCCACGTTACACATCCTGGCTATAACCACACTACTGACAAGACGGTATATGAACACCAACTAGGGTATTCAAAATAATTGGATGCTTATGCACTCAATGAAGTTAGATTTTATTAACCAGTGGCATTTTTGTATAGGAGCCGGAATCGAACACATGACCTACCGCGTACCGGGCAGTTGTTATACCAACTGAGACACTGGTCGTACCGTGATCTTCTTCAAGGTGACTACACACAACAACAGTGAACCTTCAAACTTTTGCGCTCTTTCCTCCTTTCATGTTAGTCAAAGTATTGTTTACTTCACTTTCCTGTAAAATATTATTTGTGAAGACATTCTCCGCAGATCTGGTTACTATGGAACTGATGAAAAAGTAAAGAGCCTTTCTTATCAGTGCACGCTCTGCGAATAGCAAAATTTGCACATCGATTTGGGCGTGTGTGGCTCATAAATGGTTTCCGACAAATTGCCTCAGGTAGTTGCAAGCTCAGTTGTGTTTGGTGTTTGATATCAATAACATGGCTTATTTGAATATGCACAGAGACCAAGTCAAGCACGAAACCATTCAGAAGATCATGAGAAACGCTGAATTGGCTTGTATATTGACGCTTTTCAGTGAGTAGCTTAGTAATGCAGTATAACCTTTGGGAAACTTGTTTTAATTGGCAGAATTATATCTACATACGGACTGCCTGTAGCAATTAGCATGATATGTTCCAGCCCGACTGAATATATACAGTTTATCACATATGGTGTATGAAACACTGTTAAACCTACCAAGTCTTTCTCTGCTTTCCTTCGAATAATTTGAATAAAAAATCAAGTACGGTGACCAAATTTGGTTATGAAGTGCTATTAAATCCACCCTCAGAATAACCTCAAGGACGCCAAAGTGGCTTACAAACGCGGATAACTTGGTCAATAATGACTCAATTTTGATACTCATGACTGCTTTAGTGTATATTTTTCACGTCACTCTTGATTCATGAACAGAGTTGACTCATGCTGTGCAATCCCACTGGAAGCAGCGGCTTCTCGTTTAAGAAAACAAAGGGATGGCGAGAGGCCCAAGCGTCTCTCAGCTGGAACCAAGAAAATTAGTGACATACAACGAAACGAGGATAACCACTTGCTCAATTATTCCCACTGAGCACAGATTGACGAACAAGCTCCTTCGTAGTGAATTACACTCATGCAATTGCATCAAAATATATTAAGAGAAATAAAGGGATTGGACCCATTAGAAAAATATGAAGAATAATCGTGACACAAAATGGATGGGTGGACCGAAGCAGCTTAAGAGCACACGCGTTGGTTTGGAGAACATAAGGGAGGGGGGTGGTATTGTGTTGGCGAAAACCGATATCTTCGGTTGTAGCCAGGATACGACGTTTTACTGATCTTGACTGTCTACCCTGGACCTTAAAACGGGCACAAAAAGCCTAGTATACGTTTACAATGTGATTGGACTGGGCTGTGTGAAATGACCACACTAGTGAACGACCTAGTTGCTCCACGGTTCAAACATACAGGGTGGCATTCTCGGATAAGTTCAGACAAATGTCTGATCGGGCGGCCAATGCACTTTTTCATAGGAATAACGGTAAACATTTGTTATTTTTTTAAACATTTTCTGATTTATAATAGCTAATCCGAACTTTTGTTGCCCAAGGAATACGTGGAGTCAGAAGAAGAATATCGGAGAAAGTCACGTGAAATCCACGAGTAGACTCTTTCACAATGCTTCGAAGCTGCAGAAGTCCCTGCCACTGAAAATAAGTTTCGGTCGCCTGCATCAGTCGCTACACTTTGTACCATATCTGCAGCAAAGCCATATGAAATCGATTTCTTGGGAGACTTGCAACCTTTTTGAAGATCAAGATGAACGTGTCAGAAATTGTATCACTTGGAATATTGAGTGGAATGATGCAATATTTAAAGACAATATAAAATGGATTTTGACAGTCTTGGACAAAAACAGACCGATAGTTCATTTATCAGAATATTTGCAACTTTACTTAAATCTTCTCTGAAAGCTGACCAAGAACCACAAAATATCAGCATGACAACAACAGCATACTCAATGTTAACATCACCAGAATATGGCTACTGTACTGGGGCCTCAAGATCCAGGGCTGGCTCACTCACAGTCCAGACCTGAACCTAGTTGATAATATCCGGAGTCTGTTAGCAAGATAAGTCTAGGCCGATAAAGGATTCTTCAGAGGTTTGCACGAGTTGACGGCCGCCATCCTCGATGAATGGGATAGCATAAGACTAAAGACCATCCGCAATTTAAATGGATATTGAGTTCCAGTCAATAACACCAGACGTCACTATTTTTCGTAACCATCTGCTTGTTTCTGTCATGGGTCTATGGGCTGATTTTATTGGTATTTCGCAATATTCAGTGAACCTTCCGGGGAAAATCAAAATTACTTGTTTCATGCCTAAAATCCGTGTGCATATTTGGTTTAGCAGTGGGTTGGCACCGTAGCATGCTAAATGTGTTCATTGGAAGTGCTTATGACCGAAATAGTAGTAGGAAAGTGGAACAAAATTGAGTGGGTTTAATAGCATTTCGTGCACCATGTTTCCCAAAATAATTTCGCATGTGCACAGTTAGGCCAAACATTGGTGCAATCCGAGCAATAACTCTGAAAGTGAGCCCCAGAGAACTGCTTTGGAGTCAATTCAGTTTTTTGTGGGATGTCACCATGTGTATGTTCCACATTCTGCGTAGTATAATTCGTGTCAGAATCAATGTCATTGAAGCAATAAATGAAGTTATGTAGTTGTATTTTCTCTTCCTAAATTGAGTACCTTCACGTGACCTCATTGATTCTGGACTACTCAAAGTACTGCAAAGGAAAACAAAGATCAGCTGCTTTATTCTTATTTATTAATGTATATTTCTACTATACAAAGCGCATCAACGGATGACCTTCAAACAAGTAACTTACAACTTCACCATTTGACGATTTTGAATGATATCTTTCTCTTTTATCCTTTTTGTAATTTATTTCGCTCAAGATTCCTTCGTAACGCACACAGCATTTTATTTCGTACACTTCGTCCACAGGAGCCGTGAGGTAAAATACCTGGTATTTAGAACTTGCGTATTCTGCAAAGGATTGCAAAAACTGAGTGAGACTGGCCAAAATACAGGCCGATACACTCATATCTTAGCTTAGTATGACTGAGCAGATAAATGTAGGCAACCACTGATGAGAATAACCAGGATCTAATAACGGCGCGAGTTATTGTCAGGACCGAAACACTTTAAATCTCGCACTGTGACAGACAAATATGCAACATGGTTTGTACAAGTGAACGGTCAAACGTAGACAATATTGCATTCAAGTAGACGTTAGTAGTTTCTGTGTTGGGTAATTAATTTTACAAACTTTTCACTTTTATCGACTTAGTTAGAATTTCCTTCGTGGAAGTGACTATGAAATGGTTTTGCTGACGGTTGAGCTTTGATTAATGTAGTTGAAAAAATTTCCAATTACCTGTTGCCTCTTAATACCAATCTACCGTTTGTTAGTTCCCTAGTATTACCACGGTTTCCATACACCATTTTTAACTAAAATGAGAAAGGGTAAATGTGATAAAATTATAAAAATCAATAGCTTGATTTGCTATCAAGCAACTATGCAAATAACAATTATTTCCACACGAGGGAACAGCAATAATTTGTGAAAACTAATGATGGGGTGGAATTAGTAAACCGTGGAGATGATAATGACCAAGAGGTTTTATCGTGAATGCAACCGATATACAAATTAGTTGGTAGTTACTTCGATGCAAAGCTCTCGCTTAATGAGTGGAAGTAGGATTTAACGTGGGACAGCAAAAACGTAATATGTTTGTCGTTGGTCTAGTCCATTTCTTTTTTATATATTGTCTTGTTCACCATAGTGGGAGCTTCTATAATCTAATTGCCGGAGAAACATTGATAGTAGTTCCACGAAATTCAATCTAATACCTAAATCGATTGGTTATGATTGAGCAATTTACCCCCGGTAATGCTATCCTTGAAAATGTCGTACCTTTTTCCGTCTATGAAAGAATTGAAGCGAAAATCGTTGGATAAGTGACTTTGTCTGGAAATTACTTACGTGGTACTGCAAGCCACACTTTTCGCAATATTTTCCCGTCAGTGTGCTCGCAAGTGTATTCCCGAGCATCCGCGAGTTGTGTATTAGAAATCATCTGTAACAGTAGACATAACAGATACGAAAAAATGCAGTCAACTTTGACAGCAACAGTAGAAGAATCATATTGAGTGAGATCATTCCATAATCTACCGATCATAAATGATTGCTCATCAGTTGAAATTTACACTGCAGTTTTGCAGACCGGGGGTATTTCTACTTGCCTTCTTTTTTGAGATGCTTCATTCCCAAATGCTGACGTAATTGCGGGAGTATTTTCAGGACCATGCACTCAATAATTTGGGCATCTATATCAGTGTTTAATCTGTGCCGAATTTTGAAACTTCATCACCTGACTTTTAGTTATCGGATGGTGAAAGTAAGTTCACATGAGTCCGCTTTGTGAAATGCATAGCCATTATCAAACGGTTATATCTCGTGCTAAAGGTGGTTGGAAACATGAAGTCACTTGTCGCCTCTTTGTAACGTGGTCATGAAAACTATTTTCAGACCTTATTCGAATAAGTCTTGAACTGGTAATTGGAAATCCACGCTAAAGAATACAAGGGTTAATAATACTTTTCAGATAAAATCACAATTTTACCATGACTTCTTCTGTGAAGTGGCATCTTATTCGACGATCATTAAAAAAAGATCATTCTGACTTTCAAAATGCTATCAGTGAGGATAGGTCAATCCACTGTCATCAGTTAGCAGCTCATTTACAATACCGGCAGTCTAGCTGAAAATCGGGGACTTTCGTGTGAATATTGGATGAAGTATATAAGTTAACCACGGGTATGAAAAGAGCACTATACAAGTGCTAACAAAGTAAAATTGCTCCTTTTGGAACGGCATCTTCGATTACATGTCGTAGTATGGTGATGAGTGTCAGGAGCAAGTCATTTGACGCAATTTATTCCAATAATAGACTTCCGACATCTGAATCAAGTCTTCCCCGTGATGAAGTGAAAAAGCAAAGCCCAGTTTGTAAAACTGCACGATATTTGTCCTGGAAACTCTGGACATTTACCCGTTGGTACTAACTGTAAAACATTGCATTATTCAAAATGAGGGTTAGACAGAACTTGGCAAGATAAAAAGGTACACACAATTACACGGTTTGGGAAAAGAAACTGTCATGATAACAACTTTGCGATATGTGTCTTTATGATGATGTAACGGAGGCTCCTAAAGGGTGCTTATACTTGCTTCCGCACGTCTGAGATATAGTGTGTTATCTGTTTTTTAAATCTTAAGGAAAGAAATTTCATGATCGAATTTGAGTTGTGCCATCATGTAGCATTTGGCGGTAGGTGATTGTAGTGTTATTGCTTCGTTCTGAACAATCCCTCTTTAGCTATAACACTATGTCCACTTATACTGAACATATACTAGCTTAACTAAAAAATTCATTGTCAATACGGTTTTAAATTGAATCCATCTCCGGCACAAATAGTTGCGAGTCATTAAAGGCAAAAACAATTGTCTTCTTGAGTGACATTTTCCCTCAGTAACGATTGCAGTAAGGTAGATACATTTATTCATCACTTCATATATGACTGTGCTTCATACTCATTATAATCAGTGAAGAACCAATAAAAGTTGGAGATATATGCTCACAGTAGGAAGTACCTTATATCGTTTGAGTTAAACAGTAATCTTCAGTAGGTTTGATGTTTACTTGTCTTTATTGACAACAACGTGTCATTAAGAAATATATTCAGGCTACATATTCACCGATGATACCACCAATTATCTTCTGCTCCAATGGGTGCCCTAGTTTTCCTTCCAACTACAATGTGCAGAAAGTGAAGCAATACCACAAATTTTCCATCACAATCAAGTCAGGATTGTAATTGGGCTAAATGGTACAAAATAAAGCTCAAAGACGTTCAGCGCGTTACTACTTTTCTAGTAAATGCTGAAAAAATACCAACGTTCAAGGCCAAACTGGAAGCTTACCCTGTCGCGTTGCTTCTCAATAAGGTAGTGCCCTCTGAAGTAAGTCTTCTAATATGAGAATTTAGAAACATTTATAGCTGAGCCCGAATAATTACGCGTTGCTCAATGCTCTCCCTAAAGAGTTTAACCATGAGTTCGTTCATTCCATATTACCTGTTTAACTGGATACCAATCTCATAAATAACGCAACAACTTTCTACTACTCAGTTGCCAATAGTAACCAAGCTCTATAGGTTGTTCATAACGGAATGCCTTCGAAGTACGTAGCCCCCTACAGCGCAGCCATCTATCATAGGAATCGATCGCTGTGCGGGGAACCTGGTTGTTATCGTTCAGAGCCAGTGACGGAAGGGTGTTATACCATGGAGTGTGGCTACTCAACAGACCGCCGAGGGCCCTCCCGGAATGCCTTATGGGTAAGATGTTTGGCTGATGTTCGTTCACCCTGGGTTCGAGTCGTCGTGGGATTTCGGCGGATGTGCACTACTGATGATCCCTAATAAGGATGAAACAGCTGCACAGTGCTTCCACAGCTTTTAGTGGCGAGCTTAACGTTGAAATTGCATGACGAATCATATGATACAAATAACGTTTTCTGTGATTTTTCAGGAGCCCCACTTTTCTGAACTCCTAATTCTTGTCATTGACCATATATGCCTAATCCGCAGAAAAATGGGTAGTTGAGTGAACTTAATTTCTGCCCGATTGCAATAAGTAATCATCATAGGTATGCGTACATTGCTGGCTGAGAATCGGCCGTAAAATTGCAACATTTACTCTGATTCATAGATCTTCGAAGTGGTGTATGGAGAATTACTGGGAAGTCCCTCATGTTCAAATGGGCATTTCTCTTCGGGGGTTCGCATATTTGTCAACAGTCAAGAAGCATGGTTTTTCAAGTCCTGTCCTTCTTTTGTGACAATAAAATTCACGCTTTCGATGCAAAACAAAGTGCTTTCATTTTTCAGTGTTCTGAGCAGTTTTCATCGCAGGAACACATGCCTGGAATGTTCTCGCAATTTCAACTCACTCTAATGTGCTAAGTTAGTAAACAGTTATGCTTTCGGGCGCATATTGCTCCGTTATTAGGAAAAAAGTGAGGATATGACAATCCGCAGTCATTTGATCTTTATGTTGATGTCAAGTAATTTAATTGAAAAGAGAGTATTCCCTAATGACCATTTCATTGATTTAGTCATCGCTACTCTGCCGCGAGAAAACTTGGTTACTTCTGTGTCTGTGTGCTCGTGTTTGTTGCTGTCGGACACAACGGATCCACGCTACACTAAGACGTGTTATATTGGATGTTTTCTTTCTTTTGATATTTAATACTCTATTTTATACTGATTCGTCGTATTCTAACAGTTCTTGGATTATCAACCACGCCAATAAACTTATCCCGTAATTGCTTTTTTCGCTTGTTCAAAATTTCTCTTCTTGAACTTCATTGATGTCGCTCAAGTCAATGGGAAAAACAGTTCCTCCGACAACTAGCCATTCACTTACCAAGATCCGCCCGTGTTCTCTACTGGTGTATTTAACTGCGTCTTCTCTAATGATTGAACCATTACGCCTCCAAATATATTTATCAGCAGATCCTGTGTTGATGCATTCTAATTCGGCTTTTTCTTCGGGGAACTGATAGGTGACTAAAAAGAGAAAAACGTTTTGATGAGTTCCCAGGATGATCTGTATTGGCGACCAACATTTTTCAGCAATCCAATGCCCATCAAGTCATGTTAAAGCGCAAAACTAATCAGTGAAACTATAAGCGTACATGTGTAGGTATAACAGAGCAATAAGCTTTGGGTACAAGACTTGTGCACAAACGCTTCGCAATGTCAGGTTGACGATATGGATTAGAAATCATTAACACCAGTTGGCTTTCTCAGCCGTTCTCTAAAGTACGAGTTATATTCTTAGTTGCATGTCCAATTAAGGGTCATGAAAAATAGGTTGTGCAGTCAGACCATCGGCCTTTCTGAATCTAAATACGAATAGTTCGACTTAGTGGTAAGCATTGTTACTTAGTCTTGAGACCGGTTGGTAAACAAACAACGAAAATATCATTTGTCGTTTTGAACTTACTTAGGAAATCATCCTGAGAACAGACCACACCTGAGAAATGGAGAAAACTTCACCAATTATTAACGCATTTTTGTTCAGGCAAATCAAGGTCTGAAACCGGAAAAAGAATAACTGAGGTACTTGAGACTTTTCCTGTCGCAAATTTGTTATCTGTTTTCAGTCGCACAGAATGTTGTGATGTACTATGGCACGTTAAACTTGAGGTATTATTACTTAGAAGTCGCCGAACCGCCAGCGGCAATCTTTATTTTTAACTCTCACCGGTAGACCCGTAAAGCTTTTTCACAGTGTTCGAGTACCGCAAAACTGTTTGCTGGGGAAAATGAGCGAATTCAGAAAAACATTCGTGACCAGAAGGTGTTCCAGGTCATTTGAACCGTCAACTAGGTAAACTCGAAAATTCCCTCGAAATCCGCAATGAGAGATCATGTTTAAGGGCCCAGTTTTACAAGCCATCATCTCGTTTCATAACAGCGATCTGCATAATACCAGCGGAGCAAACGTGTGCCTCAGAACAACGTGGTCTTGGTTAGACATCCAATATCAGGTTGGAAATAACTGAATAATCATGTTCCTTATGAATTGAAAATAATTGGTCAAATTTGAAATCTAGTCAGGTACTTGTTCTGACGGTATGGGTATTTCACAGACGACGGTTTCTGTGCTGGTGTGGGAGAATGCCCTTCGATTAGTAAATAAATCTGAAACGAGGAAGTCGTGTTTTCATGATGGTTGTTCATGAAGCTTAAATGAACTGATGTACTGAGAAAAAACTGATCGTTTGATGAGTCTGTTCGAATAGTGGAGATCAATGCAATCCAATAAAGATAGACAAGGAAGCAGGTCAAATAAACTTTATTGATTGATCAGTGATGGGTGAGAGTGGCCAAATAGATGCTGAACTCTGTAGGAAAGCAAAGAAAAGGTTTCGTCCAATCAAGCCAAGGGGCGGGGCACTGTTAAGTTTTGAGCTGAGCGAGCACTTTCAATTGAATCTGCTGCGCAGCAGCCACATTTTTCTTGGAACATTTTCAATAATCTCAAAAATGCTGCGTGGTCTAGACTATTCATAGTGACTTCAAGTAAAAAGAGCTTGCGGATTTGCAGGATAACCTTCCATACAATATTTTCACATGATGTTGAGCCAGAAAGAAAACAAGAGGATTGAATTATAGTGATTGCGCATGCTCGATAGGTGTACAAAACCTAACAATTAATCAGCATGATACAAATGCATTGGACCAAATCACACTACTTAATGTCTTGCTGCTCTTTGTAAGTTAGATTTTCATCTTTTGCATGATATCTAGGTGGCCAGTTTTCTCGGCCAGCAGTGAATGGGAAGGCTGATCAATCAGCAGAATTTTCTATCGTCTGCTAACTTCTAGAGATATTACAGTAACTGGTATAGGATCGATTACGCAAACATCTTTATGGACGAATCAGTGCGAATAGTTTTATTTCAGGGAGCATGTGCCGTCTCTTTTGAAAATTCTTCCCCTTTACTTTGGAATAAATGACGGTTGTACCGAAACTTCCCCATGCATATCCAAAATAATAAACCATTTTGACAGGGTTTAATTCGTCGTTGTACTCGCAATGAGACTTCAGAGAGGCTGACATAGTGAGGTTGAGTAATGCAACATTGTAATAATAGTGTTTGGTTTATTTCAATGATATTTACATTCGAATGCCACGTCATCCAGTTTACGGAAGTATTGTATATGAGAACCATACGAATGAGAGACCTTCAGAGATGCAACACATCATACTCCATTTTCCAAACCCCAGGAGATTTACCAAGTCTGTTTTGTTTTGTTTCATTTTATTTTTATCGTGTCATTAGAATTCATCCCATGACGGGTGTTTCATGAAAGTGAAGCGAAAAAATGACTAGTATGAGTAAGCATATTTAAGTCCACTTTTTTCGGGTTTTCCCTCTGAAGCATGCTTTGGCCCAACCAAGTAGCTCGTCATGAAATTGTGAAAATTTTAGACAAATATTCAATTTCCTTTGAAATCCCACATATACCTGATTCGTCAACGAGATAGTACCACTTTGGTTTATTTATACTCTTTGATGTGCTAGTTGAAATATATAGCTTGTCGAATAAATGAGCACAGGTGCACCAGTGTAGTTTTAGGATAGATAACACCAAGAAACAGATTGGACGTACCATGAAACTGTGAGCACGTCAGTAGCACTGAGAAAAACAGCAGCTTGAATGGGTCCATCTTCTTGACAAATAACAGTGTATACTAGAAAAGTACAGCATCGCATTTTATATGTCACGCTGAGTGGTTTGTGCGTGTGTTGACCCGTGAGTCTGTGTCACTCACTGTGCATTTCTTTCTGTTGTGCGTTCATAGTGATTAAAAAGCAAACAGGCGCACTATTTCACTCCGTTGCCCCCTGGTGCAGTCTACCAGGCCTATTTTTGTGTTACATTCACTCAAGATTACTCTCCGTCTAATGAACTGATCTACTGTTGTGACCTCTCTGCTCTACATACAATGAGTTTTTCGAGACCACGTACCTTAGTAAACGTCCATCAATGAATTGAACGGTTGTGCAGTGCATGACTGTCTAGCGCAATACACAAAAGGGCTCATGTTCCGAATGGTCTCAAATGAATGCTAAAATAAGGATTTTTCTGCGACGCGGCTAGAAATTCACATATGAAGAATAAACGAGGCGGTGGTTGAAGTCACATTAGCGCAAGTCTGAATCATTTGAACGAGAATCTCACTTACAGTCCGTATGATGAAAAGGAACTATTCAAACATGATTGAATGTCCTTCAGTCAATTCACTGTATGGCATAATCACACCGGTAGACAGTTAGCAGTCGTTTACAGTCCCTTCCTTTTCATGATAAATCAAAACTTTGTTAGAGTGTAATTATGGAAGGTGAATTTCCGAATTGACTTTGTGTACTCAGTTCCAGCTTCAAAATCAAATATTTCCAGATATTTTCCTCAGATAACCGCTGCTACCCACCCACAACGGTTAATATGTATTGGTCTAGGTAGGGAATGGTTGAGCTGCCGTACCTCTGAATGCGTGCATAAAAATGTTTGTATTGAGAACGTGTGGAAAAAGTGGGTACACCAAATCTTCGGGAAGAGGATGAACAGAATAAATGAGAATCTCCGTAGACAGCTTTTGGCAAACTTTGCTGTGTTGAGACATGATTAAATGAGTTCAGTGCCGTGGCAGTATACCCTAGGAGTTGATTAGGTGTAAGGGAATGGGAAATAAACTTGACGTGTTTCGATAGCAGGCCAAGTAATGTGACAGGCAAAGCATGGAGCCAGTGGGTTATGAAATGCGAAAAGACAAAGCATTTGTTATGACGGGTGAGTACGGAGTGGAATTTCAGACGTGAAACAAGGAAAGGCAAGCGTTTAGTTTTCACACAAGTGAAAACAATATGTCTAGACCTAGGGGGGCCGACCAGCCCCTCAAGGTAAATCACTGAATCAAGATGATTCAGCTCTTCCCCATTTATTATAATGGATTTGCAGTCGTTTTGAAAATTGGATTGTTTGGTCCCGCTTGACAAGGAAAATGCACTCTAACCAAACCTAATTGGGTTAAGTCCAAAGTTATGAGAATGAGACCAACCTTGACTTTGAGTGATGCCATTTTAGAGAATAGGAAAAATGGAGTCTCAACCATATGGCATATGAAACATGATATCGTCTGCACATCGGATGTGAAGAATATTTTCATATGGGGAAAGAGTAGGAATATATGTGAAAAATAAAAATGGGGCCATAAGGCTCCTTCAAGAACAACATGGATAGTGGGAACTGCTGGCTATTGTGAAAGTAATCTCCCGACAAAGAAACAAGTGAAGGCACAGAATTAGAGAGAGAATGAGAAGTGAAAGGAACTTGCTCCTGTTCAAGCAACTGAGTGCATCACTGAAGCCTACGATGAACATTCTTACCACTTTATTTTTCCTGTCAAGTTCGGACAGAATTTATTGTGTCAGAATGGCAAGAGCATTCGAAGTGATGCACGATTGCCATAAGCAAATTAATCAGTATCTGAAATGCTACAATTTTCAGTCGGTCGTTCAGGAAATAATCTTTTCAAATTTTCGAGGGAGACAGGGGTACACTCAGCAGGACGGAATTTTGAGGAATGATTTTTGAAGTACGAGTTGAAACTGCTGTCTTTCCACAGCCTAGAGTTATTTTGTACTTCAAGCATTGGTTTGAAAGATTAGAGAAAATAAGGCTTAGGGTTAGTGCACACTCTTTAAACACTGTACCGCTCAGGTCTTCCGGTCCGGTCGATTTTCCGGAGTTAAAAAGGAACAGTTCCTTGTAGATTTTCACCATGGGGATGCAAAATGGAAGTTTCTGAGATTGATTTTTCTTGAGAAATCTAGGAACGAGAGGTCCTAAAGCTCCGCTGTATAACTTGTTGATCTCATCTGCTTCAACAGTGGCAAATTTATCGATGAGCCAGCAGTTAGATCTTTCAAGAGCTTCCATGTGTCGGGATTACCTTAGTTGGCTGGGAGGTTGTGCATCTAGATGGAATTGAGGTGGCATATCATAGTTTTGATAAATTTTTATGATTTTGACAGCTGAGATATCATGGTGTTTGAAATTCCAATCTTCTTTGTGGATATGCTGCTTAAGGTGAGGAGAGGACAGATGATCAGGACACAGATACTAAGTTTCGATTGGGCAGCAATGAATAAAGCAAATATTTACACAGTCGGTAAGGTAATCTCAGGAAACCGGAAGATCCGCTTCTGAGACTACAGAGAATTCGGTCTAAGCAACCGTTCCCCGAAGCCTAAATTTTTTTTTCAGGACAAATCTGCTTTATCTGCACTAGGTAGTTACGACCTTGTGTGAACTGAATGTGGTGGGTATGACCGTAGTTCCGAGGTGTGGCATGCTGTTGTATGGTCACCGGAGCCTAGTAGATAGTGACTTGAAGTGGAAGATGATATGAACTGTCAATCGAAAGAAAGTCGAAAAATGCGTCTAGTTTGGTAGGGAATGTTAGTGATCATCAAAACAAAAGGATAAAGAAAGCTCACATAAAACGATCAGAACTGCTAGCAACTATACTTTCTGAAATATCAGCATAACTTACCAACATTTTTGAATCTGAACCAACAAGTTCTAGGAAAGCTGGCGTGGAATATTTAAAGCTTGTGGGTACGTTACCTAGCAGGACTGAGCGATAATTGCTCGAAAACTTACCATTTATGTATAGAATAGCCAATGCAAATTGTAGTTCGAGTAAAGACGGCTCGGACCTGTTTACACAAATGATGGTTATGCAAGGTAACTCCACCGTCTCGTTTGAGATTTTTTGCAGGGCTATCCCAGCGATATCCAGGGAAACCATCAAATGCAACTGTTTCATCTTCAGTATCACTATGAAGCCAGGTTCCTTGGGGGAAGATAGTTCCGAGCAGACAGTGGTACCCTATCTTAATAAGAGCCGACAGTCCTGAAACTTTGCTCGGGAGAGGTTAAATGCTTTTGCTGACCACAATAAGTTGACAAACGATATGCTCATTTTTTTGCTAAGTAACACTATCCAGCCCTCGTGGAGTTTCCTTGGGTAAGCTCTATACTTTCTAGAAATCCTCTCCCAGTGATTGCGTACTATGTGCTCAAAAGAGGTCAGCTCCGATAAAGGATCCTTGTTCTTGAAATGCATCAGTAAATCAAGGAAATATTCTACTGAACTAGGCCTTAGTTTAGTGGCAACACAATCACTATGGTAATTAGGGTAGAAGAAGAAGGTAAACCATTAGATGCGTTTATGGGTATGTGATGTACACTCCTTTCGAGATGAAACAGCACCGCCAAGTACAAAGGTCACGCCGCTATTCAACGGTGAATGACTAAGTAGAAGGTGCTTTATTTATCTGAGTAACAATAAGGCGATTAAAAAACCTACTACCCATATTATAGTCGGGGGCTAGGCATTATCGAGAAGATATTCCATCAGTTGCAAACAGAAAACCTTGTTTGAGGAAAATAATTCCTCGATGCAAGATCTTATTTTGCGATGACGGAACGGATGACAAACTAATTCAGCACACATTCGACTTCCTTAAAACAAAATCTCCCAACAACTTCATTAGGAAAATATCATATAACTACGAACTTGATTTTTGCACTGTCTGAGCAACTCAATGGGTAGCAACAAGAGATGGAAGCAGGATAAGAGCTATTATACACAGGAAAGTCAGAAACTTTTTCGTTCTAGTTTTAAATGGCACAGTGTTCGTCAGACCGAAAGAAATTTGGAAATTCATTTTAAGACAACAAAACCACCAGGAATTTTACCCAAGGGAACATTTTGGGAAACCAAGAATAAAATAAATTACTTGTAGGCCGCAATGAAACAATGATTTGAAGTTTAACAGAAATGGTCGGAAACGACCAAGAAATTTGAGTGTACACTCCTTTATAGAGCAAAAAGAATACTTTTTAGCGTAGGCTAACGCGGTTCTGGCTTATTCGCTACAGTAGCTATTGATCTATGGTACCTCCAACACATTACTTGTACTCGGCTTCTGAGTGGTCCATCTGTTATGCAGTGAAAATATCAAATGCATTTAGTTCATTGTCGAAATACATAAAAAACCAGAAAACTGAGCATTAGCGAGAGAACTTTGCTGCTCATCACAAACTGTAGGAACATGGGGTGAGTGGGTTTGATGCCGAAAGCCAACTCCCAGTCCGCGCAGTGTTTTATCATGAAGGAAATTTTTCAACTAACATGTCTCGTCTCTTCATTACTCGGGCAGCTTTCAGAACAAGTGCAAAATTTAACTATACAGACGATATCTGGCACGCGCAAACAATCCATTAGTCCACGAGCATTTAGATTTTATTTCACCAGTCACAGTGTAAGGAAATTCAGTCAGAATTAAATTTGTTGTCTCCAGCTAACCTACACTGTTTCAACTTGACAAGGTCTAAATAAAATTACTTGGTCATTTGCACTAGATAAATTACTTGAACCCAGCTAAATAAAAATACCTCCATGGAGATGAATGTAGCAAAATATCAACCGAAAGAGTTTATATTCACGCAATCCGTTTTCGAGCCAGTGAATAGTACCTACACGAATTACTGCCCAATTACATGCGGATTTACAATCCTCTATCTGCTGTTGACAGCTTGACAAAAATCTTTTATCACGGGATAAATATCATATCTCCACTTGGGTCACATTACCAGGACTGGTTTTTCAATGAGTCACAAAAGACAACCAAACGGTCCTCGTTGGGGACAGGACCTAGGGCATCAGATTTCCTAGAATAACTCCATGTCTGACGGACAGGCAGCTGCTATCTTTCGAGCACTGTGAAACTAACAGGAGTGAGCATGATTTTTGTAGCTCATGTCAGTCGGCGTGGTCATTGTCACTAAAAAGCTTTATACCTAAAACTTCGTTTGGCGACGGACATACTCACGGGCCTAATAATTCTCACCGCAGTTTTTTCAAAGCCAATCGACCGTCAAACCAATTCACGATGCGATTCGGATATTTTCTTGATTGCAAGACTGAGCCACTTGTCGATGTGAAAAAAGGTAGTGGATTTTCCAATACATGAAATTCAGGCTGCTCTTGCCAACAATACATTCTATGAATATATTTCAATGTCCAATGGATCATGTTCATCTGTATACTATTTGTCCCATTGGGAAGTGACCGACGAGGCTAGCCCAATGATTAAAACCGCGATAGTTACTGTGTCGATCATTGGAATAGTGGTTCGCGCATAACCGATTATTCACTTGCGTTATTCACAGCCGACTGTCCGGACTGCGACAGCTCAGCCGGTGGAGCATCTGCCCGGTACGCGGAATGTCGCCGGTTTGACTCCAGCTTGTGGCGTGAGACTTTTTGATGTGGAAAATGCAAGTGGATTTTCCATTACATGAGATTTTATAATACTGATTTTTGATCGGCTGAAGGATGAAGCAACTAACCCTTTTCTACTCTTATTTGCAAAGGCGTCAAGGAATATCTTGTTGTAATTCCCCATAATATATACTTATTATTCTCTGGCTGCTATTTTTTAACTTATTACGGATAACACCTTTGAACAGGTCAGAAATGGCTCATTTTCTCCAAACCAGGTATTTTTGTGATACCACATTCTACACGAATAACGGGAAAAAGCTTGTTGTCAATCGCTAGAGTATAAAATGAATTGATACGGGAATAAGTACTCAATGGGTTGGCAAGATTCACTACCTTTCCTCTTTGATAGCTACAGGAATTTTCCATGTCATCGATTCTGAAGGACCTAGTATGGTATAAAAGTGGTTTGAGTGAGATCCTAACCAAGTGGCTTTCATATTGGTCTTCGAAATAGATACTGTTTGAGATTCACTTTTCAACTACAGAGCAGGTAGTGATAGAAAGGTCCAGCGTACAATGTCAGAGCTCATGAATCAGTAGACTGGAATCGACCAACTATGTAACGTTAGGATTCATTTGGTCATTACCTTCTCCGATATCTTAGATCTTGTTTCTGTTCATCCTGTTCGTTTGTATCAGAATGTAGAATTTGATCGCTCGAATCCCTTGAGGAAAACACAAACATTTTATGCACGATTAGTGTCCATCAAGAAGGACATTCAGTACGAGCTGCAAACTGATCTCTGTCCAGCAAGTACAGGCGCCGAGACAAGAATTCCATATAAGGAGGCCGTAATTTATACAATTTGATGGAGGCGGAAGAACAAACTACTGAAAAAGCCATCAAGAATTTGTCCTTTTTTTGAATTTGGAAGGAAAAATTGGGCTTCCATGCCCCCGAGTGGCAACATGTACGAGAGTGCTTGTGAATCTGTGGTACCGGAAGAGGAGAAAGAAGTAAAAAACATGGAACGTAGTTCATAAGCAACACCCCGTGAATCTCGAGCGATCGAGGTGTAGACCTAGTGGCGAGCTAGTAGGTAGGGGAGTTTTGGCTAATTCAGTATAATGTGACGATCAGGCGAGTGAAACTGGTGGATGTTTTGAAGAATTGAGGAATACGGATTGGAAGACGCAATTTGCAATATTAGGCATTGCGTCCACACTGGTTTAGTCCAGATTTCATATTATTCAGAAGAATTTATATTATTTTTAATTAACCAGTTCCTTAGTTCCCCAAGCCCCTAGATCACTGGTTTTCACGCAGGCTACCACAACCTTGACTCCACTCCCATTGCTCACACGCTCTTCTCACTTGTTTCTCTGACAGTGTTGACTGATTTCATCTTCGTGTCTTCAAGCTCTATCAGTGGTCTGTCAATTTGTTGGATTTATCTGTCGGCTTTGCCCATCAATGATCTCTGGTTCCTAGCCAATAACAAAGCTCATCTAAACTTTTTCCCCGTTGTACGCCATTATGCACTGACCCACCTGTTTTCATGACAAATTGGTCGGTGCTGTTGTATCTACACCCTACTTTTCTTTCATGTGCTGGTTCTCACTACACCCCCTCCCCAATGTACTCATGATTATCTGAGTTACTTGACTAAACCTTACCCTTTGGAAGTAAGCATCTCTCTGTGCGAATGAATAACCCTTGGACTTCCCGCTATGATCCGGGCTTTTTCTCGTAGACATGATGCTTTTGCTCTTTTCCAAACGTGTACATGCTTCCACACGAACAACTACTTCTATTACGACCGTTTATTGGTCATACGTTTCTCAATAATGACGACTCCCTTAGTGAACCTTTTGACTTACCCCTGCGTTGCCATTTCCTGTGTTTGCGACCCATTGTCACCTGGGAATTTTGGAACCCTTTTGATTATTTTCATCTTATTGTCCGTTAGCCCTCGATTTGAGGTATTTTCCTGTCATCATCTGATTATTTAGTTTAACATCACAAGTACCAAAGCGAGCTTATGTTCTCTGTTGTGGGACTTGGAGTTCGCTTATCTGTGATTTACCTAATACTGGAGCGACAATACTGTGCACTGACGTTTTTTAATTTCCCGATTCTCGCCAAATCTCCCAATCCGGATTGATAATGTGCATTGTCATAGACGATGACAAAAGCTTCTCTGTACGATCCGAAATTCAATCCACATGGGCTTCCGTCCACTCCAAACACATTGTTATGGTGGACAGGTCGTCTGGGCCGTTGGTATTTACACAACTATCGTGTGCTGATTGATACAACTGCCACTTCCAACTGGTATTCAAGCCCAGCTCTCTCTCTTGAGGCTCTCGCAAAGTTTTCCAGCAGAGTCGATCGAAAGATAAACCGGAAATTTCCTGATTTTTGCGTTTTATATTTCAATCATCGCATGTTCAGTGATGGGTGAAGAGACTGTTTTAAATGAGTTTTCAATATCCAACGGAAAGACAGTTCAGTTTTCACAATTTTTTGCCAGCGGTTCCAGGAGATGTCGTCCACCTCGGGTATGGATTACCAATACGCCCATCAGTTCGAAATAGTTGAACAAAGAGCGAAACTGCTATGATAACACATCTTTCCATGGGGAGGGAAACATAACCTTAGTCGACAGTTCACTTAGCGACGGGAGAAGCACATAGCTTTCACGGAAAGAAGCACGTGCGTCAGAGCATGCTTGACCTCAGTCTCTTGTGTGCTCCTGAAGAATCTTCACGTACACTTGTACTGAGTGTTATTGACAGATGGGCTCCACCTCATACGATGATCAATTTACACAGATCTCACAACCTTGTAGAATATACTACTTGAGGACAGTTAAATCAAAGGAAGTACAGAATTGATCAACATGGTGCAAGAAGGGTCACATTTTCGCAAAGAAATAACATACGAAACTATTTACAGTCTACACTTCGCATGCACACAAACCTACATGTGAGCTCGCAAAATGATTTGCTATTGGCATCATTTCCTCTAATTTGTTTCACCCAGAAAATCAATGAAAATTTTGTTCGTAATATAAGCGCTATTCTTGTTGAATACTGAACCAAGCCTTCTTCAAGCAGGCTTTGACAGATTTCAATAGCAGGCAACACTTTGTAGTCCTCCAGCTACTCGTGATCAGCGCCAGAATCGAACTTTGTTGAAGGGCGTGAAATGAACCCTGATAGAATGCGAGCGTAAGATGCATATCCGAAGACCAATACAGGTGATCTGACCGTAAATTCTGTTGTGATTGTGCAATATTGTTGGAGAGGACGACTGATCATGTCTCATGGATTTCAAAGGTGATTGCCAAACAGTGCCGCATGTCCGGATAAGTAACGGGCCGCGATCATACGATCTTGAACTCGTCATTCACTTGGAATAAATCGAAAATCCAATTTTTGTGACTACCATTCACCAATAGTTAGCTGTCTAACTGTGAGACAACAACGTATCCTCTAAATATATTCACATCGTTTCTTCTTCTTTCTTTGGGACAGACATGTGGCAGATAATTCTGAAAAAGTGAGAATGCCTTCAGTAGGATCAGCATTTAGTTCTTGCAGACAAAACCCACTTCCGGTGAATTTTGGTTTCTTCAGCTTAACAATAAGCAATACCTAATTTCGAACTTCTAAACTTTAAACTCATATATGGTGATGACCAAGGCTACGCAATTTCAATCATTGAGGGATCTCGGGAGAACTGATATGACTGACATTAAGTTCTACAGAATTTCATGTTTCCTTCTTGTTGTGGGATGTTAATTAAAGTCCAAGAAAGTCAAATTAAGTAACCAGAAAAACGTCCTCAATGAAATTTCGATAGCATCTGTAAAAGAAAGCTGCAGAACAATCAATGCCTTAAAATAATAATATTCACCTGATTGCTTTCAAACGACTATACATTAGATTAGTTGGTGAGGTATGAAGAGATATTGAGAAAAATGGGCCTGAACTATGTACTTCTGCCCTAGAACCTTATCTGGCTTCAGTTCCACTAAACTGAAATAATTTACTCCTTCAAAATTTTCCCGCATTGAGGAAGAGACAAACTCACTCTTTGCCCTACAGGACGACTTTCCTTCTTTACAAATAATATCATTCTGAAACCGTAATTTATGGCAGAACTGAGAAATTTGACTATACATCACGTACTACCAAAACGTCTCTCTGTGAAAATACTGTTTCACTGCCGCAATGACAAAATTAGATTGATATTATTATTCAGATAATTTACTTGGCTTCATCAAGTGGGAATAGAGTCATTGCCGGGTTAAATTACAGACTTATCAAATGGTCGGAGGGAAGATAGCATGTGAGAATGTGCAAGAATAAGGCCATTGGTAAGTTTACTGACAAAAATAATGTCCGGGACTAAGTAATATCAAGATATTATTCATCTATTGAAAACGGAAAACCTTGTTTATAGAAAATAAACCTTAGATTCGAAAACTCATATTGTGAGGGCACAAGAGATAGAAAAATAATTCAGCGAATATTTGAATGTATAATCGAAATGAAATCAATCAACTACCGCCCTTCGGAAAATAGTATCAGGACCAGCTGCAGCACAGTCACAAAACAATGCAACATGGACGAAGCCCGGCACGCACAATCAACCCTTTCAGTCCACGAGCACGTAAACTTTGTTTAACAAATCAAACTGGCACAATAGGAATCGAATTTGGCTATTCTCAAGTGACCTAAACCGTCGAAATATGAAACGGGTAAGTTCGAATTATTTGGTGATTTCACGTGAACCCAGCTCAATAAAACCATGTTCTGGCAGTTGTATGTAGGTAATCTAAGCGCAGTGTCAGCAGAAAGAACACGTGCATTTGTTCTCTGTTTTTGGGCGAGAAAAAGATTACTGCGTAAAATATTACACAGTTACACACCGGTACACAATCAGAAAACATCTTCCCTTATCGAATTCATATCGTAGCTCAACTTGACTTGACTTACAGTAAAATGTTTGGTTTTCAACTGAGAAACCATACGACGAGTATATTATCGGTGACTTTCATTTGTTATAGTCAGGGAATCAAACCCACAATTTCAGTCAATTTCAGTTCAGACAGTCAATAACCATGCACTATGTGAGGTGTTTCTGGTTGCTTTCTCTGAACAGCAAACTCGAAAGCATTTATTGAAGATGAAAAGGGTATGAAAGTAGGAAGGGAAGAACTACTGATATTACTATGAAGTTGACGAAGGAAGTTTATGGATACAAGAGCTCCACGGATCGTATCAACTGGCCGTATCCTCCGACATATCCAACCACTGAGTAGAGATCGCTTGGACCCTACCCAGAACGTCTAAAAAGTACTGCGAAACCAAGTCAACTGGTTGGCCTGTTAAACCATGTTTCGTGCCATGGAATAACCACTCTCACTAATTCTCCAACCGTTATCCACCTCAGCAACATTGCGCGCTGAAGACTCTGTCCAGAAAATGTGCGTAACACATGTCTTAACCACTCCAGCCAGTTAAGATTGAGTTCCATCTAATGATTTGTTCCGTGAATCTGAAACTTGCCGAGGAAATTTAGCTTTGCTCGTAAGATGTTCTCAACAGATCTGAACAATGCAACGAAGACATCAGTGTTCAGACACCGAACATTTACGCATATCCTTCAAGCACAGTGGCCATTCTTCTGAGCCATACAGAAGCACTGGCCTGACTGCTGCAACGTACACTCGACCCGTGATAGATAAACAAATAACATGTTGACGCCGCGTAAATTACCTATTTGGTCTATTGTCTGCCAAGACACTGATTGGTTTAGCGCTCGACCAACCCAGTCCTGTAACAGTATCTTGCACTTTAAAGGTGCAAATCATGTACTGAATATTGATGCACAGTCCGTTAAGCTGTCTAGAACAGCTTGCAACTTACCTGAAACTTTACCTAGAAGAACTATTTCATCTGCATATTCAAGGTCAGATAATTTTCTGCCCGAGGTAACTTCAGTGCCATTATCCTCATCTGAAGAAGCGCGGTCTCTAAGACCACGTCAACCCAAAATCTTAAGATAAAAACTAACGAGGCAAACCTGACTTATGTCACTTTTGGTGGTGATCTTGGGTGAAAAATCGCCGACTGCCCGAACCTGGCATTCAATGTCTACGGAAAAAGGACTTTATGATGGAGATGAACCTCTCGGTACACTCTTTAACAAGAGGCGTTGTCTAAGAGCCCGTACTTTGGCGCTAAACGCGCTCTTAGGTACCAGTTGCAACACACCAGGGAAACTTATACCTATAAAGGAGGCTTCGAAGGACTTCAAAATGTGTATCTAATGCTCAATCTATAAAAAACGGACACTGCTTTTCGTAGAACACGTTTTTTGACTGGACATAAAGCGAAGCATGAGATAGAATAGTAGCCGGAACATTTCCCTAGGATTAGAATCACGAGACGTCGAGCAAATTTGAAAAGGTTTTGGGACAAAAAGGCCACTCTGCCGTGAATGTCAGTCGTGATGCATGATACAATCAAAAATACAATATGATCCGACTGATAAAATCTCATCCCAAGTAAAGCTTGCTTCACCGGAGTTCTGTGAAACTTATCACTGCAAATGGTATCAACAAAATAAAAGATTACTTGCATCATAATACTTCAGCAAGCATGCGGTTCTGCTCTAGATTACCAATGGACAATTCCAGTCAAGTTCTATAAACAGAACAGATAACGTAATTGGTCAACCTGCCTATGGTCGGAGATTTTTCTGCAGAAATTATAATGAACCTTAAACTACTCTTGCAGGTTTTGTTCATAATTGTCTTATTAACCGATTATTCCAATGCAATTCCAATCATCCAAATCGGTTCAAAGTTTGTCACATTAGTTCAATAATAATTTGCTACTGGTAGTCTGCTTTCCCCATAGCTAGCTCATAAGCACAGAATGAAGTGTGACCAAATTCTCCCCAACACACGGTGTCTAGTTTACCTCGTACTCATTCTTACAATCCCACCGAGCCTGTAACTTAATTGAAGACCTACCACGGGTTTTGTGCCTCCACGAAAAGAATGTCAAAGCAAGTTGAAACGGAAACCAAATGTGGAACCAGGCTTTAAAAGTCTATTGTTGTTTAACGAAAACATTTCAGTCTCGAACAGGTAATGCATCACGAGGTTGCAGATGCACACGTACACAAAATGAATGTATTCAATTCCTGTTGCATTGTTCTATGCGTGTCAAATCATGACCTATATTTTACTTAACCAGTCCAAATCGACGTAAATTTAGCGCGTTTGGAACATCACATTGATTCGCTCCGCATAGACATCAAGCATCGATTCATCATACGGTTTTCATAAGCACTGTGATATAAATTATACATAAAGCATAAGCAAACAGTGAAAAGGTTCCTCTTCGGTAATATCATCCTCACGGCTAACACAGTTACATTTATAGGTTAGAAACTCATAATGTCAGTGAAATCAATTACTTGTTGAGAAATTCCCCACGAAAATATTGTCAACTTTATTTTGAGAATAACCAGTTCAGATGCAACAAAGAATTTAACATTTATACTCAGAGAACAAAAGTGGGTTTATGAATCTCTTTCGGGTATTTGTTATCAGAAGATAGGCAAAGTGTGGATAAAATTTGACAGCTTTTTTCCCAGTTTAGAACTATTTCTTCATTATTGCATATTATCGGCCAACATATCGTGCTTAGAAAATGTAGGCATGCAATGAGAACTGTTTGAAACAATAATAGGTTTCACTGAATATGTGAGTGTGCACTCTCGATAACAGGTGTGCAAGGATACTGAAGTTTTAATATGAACCTCTCTTCCATCTTCTATTTTCATTGATGAAAGAAAACTATCAAATTGTCACACACACGCAACTGAAATCGATCTATCAATCAACCTCCTTGGGGATAAGGCCAAGAATGTTGGATCACTTGAGTAATCAATACGTAGCAAAATTACTGTGAGATAGAATTCAACTTGGATAGTGTGCGGGCACTATATGAGAACAGCAAATAAGAGAATAATACTTGACTAAACAGCGTCGTACGTAAAAGGTCTCATTCCTCCACACTAAAATAACAGTATAGCCCGGATTACGTGCGCATAAGAGTACACGTGTATTATGCAAACAGCACAGTTAGCTATTGTTTACATCCACATTTACCCATCTAAAATAATCAACGTAAAAGGTAAATTACGGCTGAGTGGCACACAGTCCCACATGCCATTCGGAATGGAATAAGGCCATGATCTGTAACACGTGACACACGTGATCAGCATTATCAAATTGATAAGCGTGACCAAGATCAGAGTGGAAAACCGCTTATATCCGGGGACAAGTCTGTTTTATTGCTGTTTGACGATTTTGAATGGAAGAACAGCATTCTCGAATTGTGGAACGATTTAGTTCACCCACTCAATGCCCATGTTGGCTCAATAAACTGACTGATAAAATAGGAACACACATTTGAATAATATTCATCGGAAATACTGCAGCTTGTGGGGCTTTAACCGAAATCCATGAGAATAAAACAACAAGAGTGCTCATTTTAGAGGTAAAGTGCCTAATAGATTTAACAATCTGTTCAATTCAAAAAGGAGGCTGATAATAGAGTGATGTACTGGGCATGCATTACGACTGTTGCCCTATGAATCTCATTTGTAGCCTGTGGATTATTAATGAAATGAAAATGATAGGAGCGGTCCCTCTACACTAAGGTAGGACTTCTTCTTTTGAATTAGAATACACAGTAACAATTTATGAAAAGTATCTGAGTTAAAAAACAGTCAATAGATATTGCCGCTTAAAGGACACAACAAGTTGAGAAAATGTAGGCGGAATGGCTCCAACCTTACGATGTTTGCTATCGCTAAAATATGCACCGATACCAAAGTCCTACATCTGATCGCCATGCCTCAACACAGACCCATTTCCAGTGATAAAAACACCAATATAATCAGCAGAGTTTTGCGAGAGACCTCTGTGGACGTGTTAGTGATAGTATAATCCGCTAGACTGATATCCGAGGCCGTAATCGTATATCAAACATCAGAAACAGATGAAATTGGTAGTTAAACGTGTGCAAACTTAAGAATGAAAAACAACGCTGTGTACAAGGTACAACGATGACTAGCGAAAGGGAAAGCAAGAGAATAACTGTATTTTCGCAAAATCATTGTGAAAAAAGTGAGACTAAATAAAGCACAATTGCGTTGTTGAACGAAATAGAGTAATGATTTTTCTCAATCTATGGGATTTTTCACCCGGTAGTAGGTACAAATATGCATATTTAAGATCAAGCTTTGAATAGAAACTGGGAACGTACACATTTTGCAGGATGTCTCCCTCTTCCACCGTAGAACAAGTAATCCGCTTCAAGAATTTGTTAAAAGTAATTCAGCAGTCCCCAAAAGTTCTTGAAGTTTTCCCAGTCTTGAATCAAGTGTCATAATGAGCGGTCGCAACGTCGATATCTTTATCGGAGTCAGTATTATTTGCGCAATCAACTGGGCTATCGTCTTCTTTACGTTTTTATTTGATTCGAATGACATTATCCGACTGTTCGGGAATGTTGATGGGCCTAATAACTAATCATTGATGGGTTTCATCTTTATACGACATAGACTCTTCGGACTGTGTGTGAATAACTGACTTACCAATACGGAACCGGTAACACACATTGGAAAGTGGTAAAGAATGACGAGTTGTTCGATGCCAGGAAATGATGACCCAATGGGAACGCTGAAACTATAATGCTCAACCTGCGGACGATCAGTGGTTTGACCTTCTAGTGAAAACTCCAACAATTGTTAGCATGCTTGCCTGCTGGTAAATGATGAAACCCATGAAATGAGACAGCTTTGAACTAAATAAATCATCACGTCTGGTGTAGTAAACACCACAATTTTGGCTTCTATACACACAAAACAACACATCTGTACTAACATAAATTCTTACTAGTTCTACAGCAAAAACCCATGAAGTTTATTCAACGAGTGTTGAGTATCTCCTTACCAAGGAAATCCTGTCTTAAAAACCGTTGACTTCCTTTGCCATTTCATTTTATTTAAAAACCTTGCACTGCCCAACCCACTGGTTAATTATAAAAACTCACACCATAATGTAGACAAAATATCCACTTTGAGTTAGAGGAATGTTCATACAGGCAGATTGAGGATGTGACAATGAGG